>JAKIJQ010000052.1:0-1467537 GCA_023373905.1 Rhizoglyphus robini | reverse complement strand
TCAATAAAAAGAAATAATGTTACTTAATCTTTATAGGGCATCGAGCATCGAACCTTTTTCATGCCTATCGTGTAACACTTTTGTAGTCGGCATTTCTTGCAGCGTTTCCGGTTGACTTGGTCAATGAGACATTTTTCCCGTTTTGTTGGGCACATCTAAACACTTTATTTTTGACTGCATTTCGGCGAAAAATGCTTTACATGACTCACAGACGAGACCGTTGAAATTGAAGCCTAATTAATTTGGCATAATAAACTCCAGTCAAGGATTTAAGCTAAAAAAACTTTCAAATTACCTGAAGCAGCATCGCCACGTACACGACACAGTTTTTTACTGCAACTTTGTATTCACGTTCATCTGTGCAGACCATTTCTTTTATTAGTTTCAACAGCACAAAAATGAATTCGATTATATGTCAATGTCAATCTCATGCAAACGACTGGTGATGGGCTGGTGAGAGTAAAATGCCACCCTCGAGATAGTCTTGAGCTATCGACTGTACAGGAAAGTGGAGATTCAGGGTAGACATACCGTAGGATCAAATTGCTTTCGAGTACATCTACGCTACAAACACAAACCATGGATCTCTTCCGATAAGTATTAGAAAATCAATAAAAGCCAATATATTTAGCAATTCATTAGAAAACTTTTACTTTTAATTAATTAACAATTGCAATTGCCAAACATCACAGGACCCTTAATATTATTAATTAATCAATTATTTGTAAATTAATTTTGTGAGTTTTAATAATTTTAATTTTATGTTGTTATCTATTTACTTCTAAAATTAAAATTAAATAAAACTCATAGTTACTAAAATTGTTTCAAAAAAATAATTAATTATTAAAACACCAATTATATCGCATGTTTCGAATATGGCAGTTTGAAATAGAACTTTCTAGAATTGATATATATTCACTGAATATTATTTAGCGTTATTCATGATTTTTCTAGTTCATCAAAAACCGGCGGTTTTAATTTGTTTTTCGATTGCATCATAATTGTTGCATGTAGATTTGATGATTAAAAACTTAAGTCATTCAAAAATTCAATATTATCCCCGAGATATTAATTTTCAAAGAGAAAATATGTGCGTTTTGGTGATCAACATCCGTGTGGTTTTGTGATTAAACTGTTTAAATTTATGAGAAACGAATTTAAGAAAAATGTTGCAAATCAGATAAAAAAAGTCTTACGGACAAGGTAGCCTCCATACGGCTCAATGGATCGCCCTTCAAAATATTCTGGTATGTGTAAAGACAAACTTATTATATTTTTGGATGCTAAAGGTTTTTTACTCAATAATTTGAATTTGTATGACATGGTCCGATATGCAATATTCGAGGCACCAATAAAGTTTAATTTTGAATCCAGCAAACTGTAACACATTTTATTAACATATCTTAGTCATACCAGACCTATCAATCTTAATCTTTTAATTAGCTGCTAAATGATAATAAATGATTAAAAACAATTGTGTAAGCTCAAAATAACTTTGATAACCATACAAAAAAATCGTAAAATCCTTACGATATGCATATAGAGTTTAATTATGTTACAGTTCATTTATGCCCTACTGGCAGGTTGAGGAATCGTCGATTTACAGTCAACACTAATGGAGAAAACAAAGGTGGAATCAACATTGAATAACAACATTTTTCAATACGTTTCAATATAATTATTTCCGATTGATTTAGTTATGTAGAAGCAGTTGCCAAGATTGCATTATCACAATATTTTTACTCTAATTTCCACTTGTGTTTTTCGTTTGTTTTAAAAATATTTAAATGTTTCTCATAGCGGGGTTTGAATGCTAGATTTTTTGTTTAATTTTCTGAATATGGCATTTGTTTGGATGCACTCTTTACTCAATATTAAAGTGAGTCTGCTAAGTGCACTGCATAATATATTAGTATAACTGTATACAGTATAACTCACACTAAAGGGAGAGAATGTAGGAAGAGGAGGACTTCTTGAGAAAACAACTTTGTCAAATGCTACTCATGTGCACAGCCACAGTTTAGATACTGCAACTACCTTTTGAAAGTACTCACATGTATGCACTGTATACAGTTATGACTATCGCGTGTTTGTGTCTGTGCTGCTAGTTACCGCTTGAGTGTTTAGTGTGCTCAGTGTGTACATGTTGTGTTTTTCTGTATAAAGCACTACTGTAGTACAATGTAATTTCAAATTGGAAACGTGCAAATTAAATCAGTCCAAATTAAACGTTGAGCATACGTTCTCCCAAGGTGAAATTTATATATTGTCTATTGTAGATCGTCGTGAAAACGTTTTTTCCCCCACAATCATCATCATCCACATTATCATCTCAAAGTGTCCGTCAGCAACAGCCTTACAATAATCGATGTTTTATCGTACATAGGAACAGAGTTCATTTTGTTCTGAACATATTTAAGCTACAAAGTGAAATTAAAATCTACTAAATATTTATTTTCTGTTCCATTTTCAAGTTCCAAGTAAAAAGTAATAACTTTTCGACCATGCCTGAATCTGCAAAAATGACTGAAAATCAATCCACTGCTTCCGAAGGCACCGAATCCACTGCTGTCAATTTGGATTCTCCGTTCTCTTTTTCAACCCTAGACGCACAAGTTTTTAATCGTGGTGCTGCTCCTCGTGATATCGACAAGAGATGTTTGGATCTGTGTCGAAACATATAGGTGGAATTTGGAACAAAACCTCAAGTGAAAACGATATCATCGTTACTCGTTTGGCTGGTGGAATGACCAATCAGTCCTATCGAATTCGATTGAGAGAAGAAATCTCAAAATTGGATACCACTACTAAAGCGACGGATGTTGTGTACAAAATGTACATGAGTAAATATGTGAAAAATTATGATGAAAACGACGGAGAACGGTTCAATGACAACCTGATTGCTGCAATACTTTCAGAAAGTGGAATTGGTCCGATTATGTATGGCATTTTCAAGGATGGATATATTTGCCAATATGTTGAGGTTTGGTATTTTGTTTATGTGTGGAATATTCTTAATACATATTAATTAATTTTTGTACAATAGAATGGTGATTTTGGATCAAAACATCAACAGAATCCACAATTAGTACAGAAATTGGCTCAACAACTTGCTCGGGTTCATCACCTGAACGTTCCTATTTGTAAATGTCCTGATTTATTATTGCGCGAAATGGAGAAAATTCTCAATAATGCTTACGACAATTGCAATGCTCAATCCGTGATTGATGGTATGGAATGCTTAAGATACTTGAACAAAACGGACCCAAGGAAAGAATTCAAATTGGTCGAACAGTTGATCGACGATCTAAACTCCCCAGTGGTGTTTTTGTCATAACGACTTTCGTGGAAACAACATTCTGGTGACTAAGCAGAGCCAGGACATTAAACTGATCGATCTGGAGAATGCAGGCTACGGTTATCGTGGACATGACATTGCTAACTATCTTCGAGAATGGGGATTGGAATCGCATGACTTTGAGCATCACGATCTTCCAAAAAGACGATGTGATACGACATTTTGTGAAACTTTACATTGATGCGTGTGACCAGTTGATACCTGGCTATTCAACTAAGCCAGAAAATTCAATTGAAACTCTACTGAAAGAAGTGAAGATTCATACTTTGGAGGTGTACATTTGTCTTGTGGGTTTTTTTGATGAAATTTGGAGAAAAACTCGTTGACACAATTGATTACGATGCTGAGGCTAATTTGGTAAGTGTTTATCATATTTTTAAGGCATTTTTCAATTAGTTTCAATTTATTAGAAATACGTCGATTTTTTTTGTTTGGGAAATATTTTTAAAAATAAAAAAACGCGTGATGGAAGATGGGTCAATCAAAATTTGAATTTTTTTAAATATTTACTAATTTGATAAAAATAAATAAATAAATATTCTATTTTATTACTGAGTTTTTATTAGAACGACTCTGTCAACCACCAATTTGCTGCCTTCTAGCAGTGGTGTGTAGTAGCGCCCACATAAAATGATGACAAAATATTTTTGAAAGCCAACAGTAGCAAAAATCGCTAATACGATGAAAGTTAAAAATGGGTGCTGTGCCCCTTAAAAAGCCCATCATGCTCTATTCACAAATACGTTACGTATTCTGAATACTTTGGTACAAAATCTCCGCTGTAAAGTTCAAAAGCGCCACTGCAACAATGAACTACTGCTGGTGATGCTGTTGTTGTCACTTTTGAGTCAATGTTTATGTTTAATGTTGTGATTGTGTCACTTATGGTTGTGTGATTTATTTGCTCATTTGTCATCGGAAAACACAAGAACCGGGCCCAAATTGGCTTTATTCGTCATCTGAATATCCATCCTAAAATCCATGCTGTGTGTGTGCTTTTGTCGAGACAAAGTTGGCTCACAGCTGACAGTCGTGGGAGACCGTGTTTGTTTTGGGTTTTTTCTGATGTTTATCATTTGACATTCTTTTATTCGCTTGAACATTAAATTACTGTGCTCTGTTGACTTCAAACTTCACTTTTTTTTATTCGCCACCAAAACCAAGACAAACCAATACCAAAAGGACGTGCTCGAGTCTAGACAAGACAATAAGTTTGCAGGCACTGCTGTGATTTATTTTGTGTGAATTTGATCACTTGCTTATGATGTTATCTCGACATTATGGGCTCGTGTCGACCACAAAGCTAACTATGGTAAGCAACATGAGCCTCAGGATGTATTATTATCAATATTAATGGTGATGTGACTGTTGTTTGTAGATTCGCTTTCTGCTGTACTCAATACTCAACGTGTGATGTATTTGGTTGTGAAAAGGTTTGTATTTCTCAATGTATTACTTTCAATACTAAAATGATGTCTTTGTGTTTTGTAGATTAACTTTTTGTACAATTCTCATCGAATCTTGTAACCTGCTCAACCCAACGCTTACCAGGTGTACTTTATTTTGGTTGTGAAACCACCAACTGTGGAATGGTTTGTTTGTTCAAATGTATTTTTCTTTGCTCAAATATATTCTTTTCCCTTCTTAGATTACTTTTCTGTTCAATTCGTGAACAATTCAATACTGTGTCAACAAATGATTTGTATTGTATCGTGTTGTATCTTTTTTCGCTTCCTAAATTATTTTTCTGTAAAATTATTAAATCATGTATTTGGTCTACCCAAAATTATTTATTTGTGAAATAGTTTGTATTTCTCAATGTATTGCTTTGGACACTAAAATGTCATTGTTTGCCAGTTTTCAAATATGTGCGTGTTCCATGGATATTATATGCTTCAACTAGAACTAGAAATGGCTTGTTTGGATTTTAAACAAAGTAATTTGTATTTATTTTGATTTTGAATGCATAATTGACTTATTGATTTATTTATGTTAAAATGTATTGAGTCATTGAGAATGTAATCAAACTTGATTTTTATTGGATTAGTGAGCACTTAAAAGTGGATTTGTGATTAAATTTGACTGAAGTTATCACCCCTATAGCAAAAATGATAAAAACCTGTTGGATAAAATCATAGATTTTTACTGAAACTGAGTTTTTAATTAGCGCTCAGAAATGAAATAAACTTGATAGCGCTCAGAAATGAAATAAACTTGATTGCGCTCAGAAAGTGAATAAAACTTGATTGCGCTCAGAAAGGAATAAAACTTGAATGCGCTCAGAAATGAAATAAAAAAACTCAGTTTCAGTAAAAATCTATGATTTTATCCAACAGGTATTCAACTAAATTTGGATATATATAAATTTACTTGTCAAATCAATGTCAAACATCTTTCACTTGACCAAATAAAAATGCATTGTAATACACGGAGATAAATACAGAGAACCTTCCTAAATCGAGAAAACTAATAATGATTTTTAGTAGCATTTTTTAATAAGCCCAAAGGTTTATTTTTGCATAATAAAAATTGTTCAATTGGCTTCACGAACCTAGCGAAATTTAGTACAAAAATGTTAATAAACAAACCTCTGGTTGTGCTTTTATCGAGCCTTTTATGAACAAACACACACTGACATAACATATTGAAAACTTTCTTATCTTAAGGCAATTGTGCCATTTTTGCAAAATTATGAAAGATATTTTGAGCATAAACGATTTCTTCTATGCATTTGTAGTAGAGTGTATTGCTTGGAAGTCTTTATTGAAGGAGCAGAGAATAATGTCTAGATATGAATAAGCTAATCGAACAGCGTGACCTTGTCGGTCAAGAGGTGAGTGGCTAGTGAAAACAAGAGAAGAGAGGAGAGCATGATATAGCTGACTCATGTAGTGTGTATGTCACATACAGTATATGTCAAGAAGATGATTGACAAGTTAAACCATCACAAGAAGCACATTTTTACACGTCATGACAATCAACATAAATTCTCACCTTGAACTAACTCTCACTTTTATTGAATTAGAATAGAAGCAATCGGGATATATTTTAGGTCATGCAACAATTTGCAGACATTTTTGCAATCGACAGCTTTTATATTTTATTCGACTCGTTTTGGTAATTTTGCGTCAATCCCCTACCCTCTAAAAAAAGTGATTGTCACTTTCTCTCTCCGTGACAGCAATTAATTTTGAGTTTTTGGAATGTTGTGCAAAAACGGTGGATCTTAGGAACATGAAAACTATGCATGTCGACTTGGAAAATTACGATCTTTCGAATGGTGTAACCCATTTGTAGGTATCATGTGGGCGTGGCACCGAATTCCCGTATTTTCGATAATTTTTAAATAATTAATTTTAATGGTAGGTGCAGTGGCTTAGGCTGCTGTTCGCTGTCTCCTAGGCGGTCGTGGGCTCGAGTCCCAGTGTGGCTACTTTCTACTTTCGATTTCTTTCGAATTTAGTTTGACTGGTCAACTGACTTCGACGATGATAGAGCCATTCATCGGTGCTTCGGCACATCCATGACTCGCCGAGGACCTCGGGACTGTGGTGTTGCTTACCCAACCCACTACTCACCACTGCTTGTTCGACATGTTAGTTGACGCAAGTGAGTTTCTACTAGTCGGAGCCCGAGTGTGTTGGGTTTCCCCCGGGACCCCCCGGTTTCCCCCCAACAAAGATGGCTGGATTGACGCAAGGCGTCGGTCACACGTGCTGCGGCACACCCCGCGACAGGTCGGTTGGTCCGCCAACGTCAGACTCGGTCGTATCCCGTGACACGCCGACCCTGCCTAGACGCTGTTCCAGCTCGAGGTGGTGGCGCTCCACTGTAATCCAAGTGACTGGGAGGCTGAGAACAGAAGGCGTGATAGGCGGGATTAAGGCGAGGCAAAAAATTAATTTTGAGTTTTTCCAATACTGTGCGAACACTATACATCCTAGGATCATTAAAATTATGCATGTCGACTTGGAAAAATACGATCTTTCCAATGGTGTAACCAATATGTGGGTATCGTGTGGGCGTGGCACACAATTCCGGTATTTTCGATAATTTCAAATAATTAATTTTGAGTTTTTGCAATACTGTGCAAAAACGATATAACCTAGGACAACCAAAATTTCCATGTCAACTTGGAAAAATACGATCGTTCGAATGGTTTAACCAATGTGTTGGTACCATGTTGGCGTGACGCCCAATTCCGGTATCCTCAATATTCAAACCTCTATTGCAGGAGGACCGTAGGTGGTAGAGCCATGGAAATTGGCAAGAATAGTAATGAGTCAATGCCTGATCGAATAGTCATCACGATAGTTGGGCGTCATTAGTGCATGGCGCCCGGATTGGGTATAATTTGTTAATAAAACGAATCTCGAGAGATTCTTATGTTGCATAGCCCTGAAAATTGGCATGAATAAAGTTGAACAAATGAATGATTTTATATTCCACACAAAAGTGAGCCATATCAATGACATCATATTCTAATGAGACAGTTCAATATTATTTGTCGGCGTGAAATGATGCAAACGGAACACGAATCACAATTAAAACCAAATAGACATGCTCAAATTGATCAAACGAATTTACGTAGAACCATCGAGTCATCATTGACTTCATTTGACATGGTTTAAAAGTATATTTAGACTGTAAAGTGTTTGAGAATCTGAGATAATACAACACAACACGAATGCATTGCCGGCCAAATGAGACAATTCCTGTGTCGGTTTGAACCTGATGCAACCGAAGTTGAACCAGACAGAGCTCGATGCGATCGATGCAAACCTAACAGGCAGACAATAATTGTTGTCGGTTACATTGTTGTGTGAATGTTCGATGATGATTGTTTTATCTGTATCAGATATTGATTTTTAATCTTTAATTTAGACATTCTAAATGGAAATAGGTAATGGGATGATGATTCTAAATATTGTCTCAATGTCAATCATGTGTGTAAGGATTTGATGAAAAGTCTGTCAGGTGTGGGTGATCGTTTGGGTTTGTTTGTGCGGAGGGTTTTGGCGCGACTGCGCCTAGCGAGCAATTACTTGTAAGCTAAAATGATAGTCAAGTAGAAAATTCGTGAAAACGTCATCTTAAAATTGCGCATGTGGGAGTTTAAAAAAATTCAATTGAATACAATCATTCACGCATGAATGCATGAGAATACATAAGTCAGATTTAATATCACTATTATATAGCCAAAAGCACTCGTATTTTTAGTGAAACGCCATAGGCAAATGACTTGATCTATTTTTTTAATTAAAAATATACAAAAAAACACTAATAACAATAATCAAGAATCATAAATTTCTGTTAAAATTTGTGCAATTTGATCTGAATTTTGCTTTTGTTGAACGTTTGTGTAAAAAGACTTCATATGTTCAGTTGACGTTTCAAGTAATTGAAGTGTGGACATGAGAGTGTGATATTTTCGATTGGCATTTTCAACATTTGCATATTTGTGCTCCAAATATCGCTTCAATAAATAGTTGTATAGAATGTAGTGATAGCGAATGTTTTCACGATTTCTTAGATTTGCGCGATCTTTAAATAAAAGCAGTGAAGTAATCTAAGTATTGAATAATATTACTTAAAAAAATTGAAGCACAATTTACTTACCAAATCGCGAATAGTAAAATCGTTTTCCATCGCAAAATTCAACGAACAACACAATTTTCTCAACACCGTGTATGCGTTTGGATGTTGTGGAATATTTTTGGCTATACTCAGCCTGACAAATATAGCTTTTTCTCACTTTCGTTTTGTAACACCGAGAAACCTTCATTTTCGTGATCATATTGAAAGGTGCTTCGTAATAAACAGCGTTCGGGATAAAAGTTTTTGAACAAAATTAGCTGATCGGGTTGACTGAGATTCTTAAAAGCTGACAAGTTTTTACAAAATTTGATAACATTTGCAACAAAAGTTCCTTGAAGATTGGCTAGGTCTACCACATTTTGAGTTTCTTCAATTAGAGTGAAATTATCCTCTTCTTGAAAAACAGATATTGCGTCACGAACCTCAATTAGGCGATTCAATTCATGACTTTTGAGATCGGTGGTGTTTATGTATATTTGAGTAATCATTTGTGGAGTTTCTTCATATTTAAATTTGCGTTCATTTCGGCTAAAAAATCAATTTCTAAAAAAAAACAATGATAATTATTTTCATTTTTATTTTCTTTAATACTTTATCCATTCCACAGGCCAAGCATTTGTCCATCCGACACGGAATGCAATTTCGTCTGGTAAATTTATTTATCTCACACATCTGCGTACAAGTTTTTTCATCAAAGCTCGTCGCATGGCGTCGGAAGAATGTCTTGCACGATTCACAGGTGATCACATTAAAGTTGAAACCTGACAGATACATAAATTTCGTTATTCACATATTCGAATGTTTAAAAAAATACCAATAGCTTTATCGCCACAAACTCGACAGCGTTTATTTTGCATATTTACACAAAAATTGCCAAAATTTCATCGAACAATTTAATTAGAAACTAATTTCTGTATTCCAGATGGACGATTTCACAGATTGCTCTCACAGACAAATAAAAATCATTTCTTAGACAGCACAAAAAGCGAATGTTCATTCTTCTTCAAAATGAGCTATCCAAACACGCCCTCTCACACATCATCTGTCTCTCCTAGTTGACACATTCTGTCTACGACTACACTTTCTCGTTTATTTTTGCCGAAAGATCGGGCTTTTTGTGATCTTAGTGAGAGCTAGTCGGTTGCCAACTTTGATTAACTCGGATTACTACAATTGTGCAATATATTAAAACAAAGAGCTTGTTCTTGCAAATTACTTTTCTGTTGCTAAGCATTTCTGACACAATTGCGATAAAACATGGGCATGTAATTGCATTTAGTATTTTTTTAATAATTTAAAAAATGAAAATTTGTTATTAATTTAAAAGGTACCATTTATGTTTTCAGGTATATGTTCAAGTGTCCATTTGTCTTTGAATGTCGTGATTAATTCCTGGAAATATTATTCAAGTTAATTTGGAGTTATTTTTAAACAAAGATATTACCTTTTTCATGCCAATCGCAAAACATTTATCCATTCGACATCGTCTACACAATTTTTCTTGTTGACTTTTCCACCAAGCAGTTTTTTGCATTTTTACATTGAAAATCCTAGACACGTTATTGAAAATATTTTCAATAAATAATTAATAATAATAGAAATATAAAAAATAATTTCAAACAATTTGTTTCATCCCAACACAACACCTTTTCTTTGAGGAAATTTCTTCGGAAGAAAGCTTTGCACGATTCACATGACAGTCCGTTAAAATTGAAACCAAGCGCTACATCACCACAAACACGACAAAGTTTGATTGGCTTGTTCAAATTGTTATTATCATTCATTTTAGAATTTAACAAAACGACTTTATGAAAGAAAATATTTCAATCACGGAGGAACGTGAACTAACATTTGAATTTACGTTATGTGCTCTTTTATACATCTCTACACAAACCCAAGTGGGGTTTCGCCTATTGTTGTTGTGTGTTTACTGTCAACCATGAAAAATGTTCTAAGTCAGGCCAAATTAAATTGAGGATGACAAGAATGAGGCTGCAAACGAAAATTGATTTGAACATTGCACTCAAATATACAGTGAACATTGTACACAGTATGTGGGCGGCACACAGTAAATAATTTATATCATGATAGAACAGGTTTTGTGTCTCGATTCATAGAAAAAACTCAAATTTTCACTCTTGTCCATTTGTGAACAAACACTCTACAACAAACAAACAAACGTCAATTGATACTGCTTTTCTTGTAAAGAAAATTATAAGTCACTTGGGATTATTTCGATATTCTTGTACATATGTTTCCATTATTGTTGTCGTGTAAAACATTACTGTCACAATTGATAAACAGAATTTGAGTACTTGTAATTTTATGGAAATTGTTATTTTAAAATGTTAGTTTTTGGTTTAGGTTAAATTACCTTACTTTTGAGTATATTTCACTTTAGACGCTTCATATGACAATCCAGTTAAAATTGAAGACTTATAAATGAATTATTAAAGAATGATAAAGTTTAAAATCGTTGATGTTTTATTTAAATTTTTTAAAATTGTTTTTAAACAAGTTTTTTAAATTGCCAATTTCAATGACTTGTACCAAAAATAAACTCAAAACAACCGTTTTGAACAATTCGAATAAGGTTGCAATTTATTCATTCACATTAAAATGCATTTTCTCTTTGCTTTCAATTTACGTATTTCGTATTTCGAAAATATTAACTTTGTCATTTGTTATTAATATAAATAATAAATATTTATATTTAATATTAAATTTAGACTTTAAAACCATTACCACGTTTTATAAATTATTCATGCCATAATGCATCGTAATTTCTCGACATTAACCCAGTGTTTTTACTTTGGTAAGAGGTGTACTGCAGACTAAATGTCCACTTTATGGGAACCTGAAGCTTATTTAATTGAGCTGTATTTTTATAAACGACTTTATCATGCTGGCAAACTCGATCCTTCTTTCGATCCAAATCGGTTGCTCAACAATCCGAGCCCCTGCTTAATGACTTTGTTATCATGAAAATTGAAAGTGAAATTTTACAAACTCAAACCAGATCGAAACAACTGTTTTGCAAGTCAACTTAATCATGCTGGCAAACTCGACCATTGTTTCGATCCAAATCGGTTGCTCAATTAACCGAACCCTCCTTAATGTACTTTCAGCCAGGGACACAGTCATAAAATAAATTAAATTATATTATTTGCAAAATGCAATCGCATATTCTGGTCATTATACGGATCATGGGATTCGAATTACTTTCCATTTGTTCTTCTCATACCAAATACTACACTAGTGTAAGGTTAATTTGGCAAACTTGCTCTTCAAAAGTCATTACGCTGCGTGATGACTCGTGTTGTGACACAAATCTTCTGTGGAAAATTACCAAAAAGTCCAAATAAAATTTTAATGTTCGTGTATATGTAAGTTATTGCTTTTCCGTGGGGTTCATAATACAGACAAAATTATTATTTCTTATTTTGAATTTTGAGTTGACTCCAAACTGGCACTTTATTGTGAATATTGAATATATGATCTTGTCAGTATGACTCGGTGAAAAGCAAGAGTAACAACCACCTCCTCAACCAAAATGCTTACTTTTGTTATCTTGATAATTTTGACTTGTCGCAAAAACATCAAACATTGCTTCCATGCACTTTGTGTGCACTTTATGGAATTTTTCTTTGATTTAGATACAATTAAGGACTGTAACTCTTTAGACGATATTGCTGGTTGGAAAGCAAAGCGGCCGTTTCTAAGATTTGCTCAGTTCCCATCGCTCAAAGTGAATCTTCACTTTCTGTCACCTGCAATTGTTTCACTGTACTTTCTTCTCGATAACATTTATGTTGTTTTCATTCGTTACGATGGCCAGTACAATGCAACTGGAATGCCCGACTTACTAACTCATCGAGTTTGCCCCAAAATATTTTGGGACATAACCGACATCTTGATCAATGCTGGCCAAGTGCAGGAGGTGTTGATCTTTTTCTATCTGACCCAAGTGCCGAACATCAGCAGCGAGTACTTTATGTATGCCGTTTGGAACCAGTCACTGCAGAAGAGGACCATCTATTATAAAGGAAAGTGTAAGTGGGATTTAATGTTTTGAGTGTTTTCACTTTTTAAAAAGAATTTTTTAATCAAGTTTGGAAGCAAGCAAAGTCGGACAAAATTTTGAAGAAGCGAGCAATAATGCGGAAAATCTATTCGGTGCTAATGGTGGTATTGTTTCTGCAGTTATATCTGTACCTTGCTGGCTTCCATTATCTCAACGGCGACAACTTTACCATCCGTAACATATGGCTTTCAGTTTATATCAACTTCTGGGTTGCCTACACTTCCTATAGTAAGTGATCGTTTCATATTAATACCTCACAAGTAGAATCAATTGTTTTCTGTTTTGTTCAAGGTGTAATGTCAATTGGGTTCTACTTTCATCTGGTGACCAGCTACATCCATTTCAAACAAGACTGCAAACTGGCAAAGATGGACTCCTTGATGGAGGAGATGTGCCTCATTTCACAGGGCATACATCCAAACCGGAATATTGCCAAATTGCGTGGACAAATTTGGAGAAAATTCTGTGTTTGCAATCAAAAAGTTTTGGATCTATTCAGAGAAACGGGCGCATACAGTCATTTCTGGAGCCTGATTTTAACTGTTTACGTTTTTGGGTATGTGATCATGATCTGTTATCTGGCATATGCGGTGTTCTTCGGCGATGCAGGCCCTATCTTGATGAAGTCAATGTACTACTTCTTCTCTGTACAATTCTTTATTTCAATTATGTTGATCACGGGCCAGTGTACGATTATAGTGCGCAAAAACGTGGCTATTTACAAGAGAAACCGACGATTTGTGTACCTTTTCACACAAACACTCCAACCATCCAACACTCAATTGCTAAGAGTATGTGAAACTTTTTAAATGTTTAAATGTATTTTTTTACAAAATACCTCCCCTTACCTCAATATCATCAGCTAAGCAAAATTATTTCAAACTACAAAGGAAATCGGATTGGCTTAAGTTACATTAATAACGGCATTATCGACTCTCGCATGTTTGAAATTGTAATTACATTTTAAATACTATTTTTATTGTTATATTCGTTAATCAATGTGTTTACAGTTGTTTTTATCGATTACGGTCCTGTTTATGAAAATCTTCAAAAAAGAAAATCATGGGCGTTGATTATATTGGATAGAAATAACATGAGCAAAAACACGACCTTCTGGTATGATTATGCATAATTATTTCTGTACGGTAAACCTTTCAGTTGATCAATAGAACGTTTGACCGTTCGTATTTTCGAATAAAACTCTGGACAACATGAAGACGATGACAACTAAGATTTTCAAAATTACTTTAGTGTAGTTAGATACGATTAGTCTTCACCACTTCATTCCCACATTGTTTTGCACTGTATTGATCGAGTAAAATAATACACAGCAGAGACAAGCATCATGGATTAAGAATTATCAAACATATTTTTAAATGTTATTAATTTCAAAATAGATCATTGAAAATTGTTGTAAACCTAATAAAATATAAGACGGCAAGCCAGGCAAGAAGCTAGACTCCAGGGTCGGAGGAAGTCCAGGCGGGGCCTGCGTTAAATATATTTTGGGGCTGCATGTTGACATTAAGTGACTGGGTGATATCACTAGTACTATAGTACCATAGCTGGAGTGTCATTGAATTATACCAATTTAATAGGATTAGAGTGGCTCAATATGGACATAGGATATACCAAAATGATCGTTTCGACACGGAGAATAACATAGAGTAATCTATTTTAGAATCTTAGTGCAATATCAGATGAGATCCCAGTTCCAATTTGTTATCCAATAACCAAATTCTTATAATTGCTTACATCCGAATTGAATATAGAGATAAAATCAAACCATATTATCAAGTGTTATGGTAAAATAAACATGTCATTGAGAATAGTAATATTAAATGTTCTATTTGGGATTGATGAAAAATTTCGCCATGTTCATAATTGATGAAAATGTCACGGTTCGAAAAGGAAAGGCAGAGAAGTCGACAAACTAAAAATAGTTTATTTCACAGCAAGGATGAAACCACAAACCCAGCGGGAAAACTGTGGAACCTTTGCAAACTTACAACACTAGGCCTGAGCCTAGAACAACAATTGTGCCCACGGGACGGGCGACACACAAGTCAATCAATGACCCATTGAAATCAATCGATCCAAAACAGCTCAGGTTGCGATTCACAGGAAGACCAAACACGGCGTACTTTAGACTAACGTTCAAACAGGAAACCAAGATGCGGACCAAGGGCGTTGGTGTCGGGCGTGATGCCCATTTGGGGGGCACTACGGATTGAACCGGAAACAACGGAACTAGACTCAAACGACACAAGTCAGCACAAACAGGCCATAGAACGGGAACGGGAGTCGATGGTTAAGGGTGAGAGAGTGAGTGGGGCATTCGGGCGGGAGCATCCTTAAATACGGACCTGGGGCGACAAGAAAGGTGCAAACTTAGGGTTGTTACCAGGCCTTACCTAGCAAGTGATTGGTTCTTTATTCTGAGGGCACACCGACGACCGTGTTCGGTAAAGCAGACAAAACCGACAGAAGAGGCAGACCATCTTGAGGTCAAGAAGAAGAAGAGAGAAAAAAGGGGGGTTAACTTGTTCCCCTTCGACGTCATCGATGAGAACCTCAAATGAAACACATTGTCCGTGTGACCGGGCCTGCTCTTTATTCTGAAGCAATAAAATATGTCAGAAGTAAAGATTTACCGTTTGTGATGAGGCACCAAATTGCCATTAACTAGGGCGAAAAGCCCTTGAGGCAAACATATGGCCTCGCGATGCAGTCGGTACCGGGACGGTCTGCGCTCCGCGCTCCCACCCCGATCGATGTAACCTGATGCGCCACACTCGAGCGAGATTGCACATTTGGTTGTACATGCGAACATGAACAGTGAACAGACACACATCTTCACCACAGTGGTGCAATTATATAAACCAATTCATACGATTTCAATCGAAAAGGAAAAGAGGATTAAGGTCACCAATGAGTCTTATCTGCATAGTGAATTCGGACAAATGGAATGATCACAATTGTTTGTCCAGCAAACAGTCCGACAGACCCGCGCTCACGATCAAAAGAGTATCAACGATGCCGGCTGCCAATACTCTCCGATCGGCGCAATGTCCTTTTATGGCCATTTACCGGAACTCAGGTTCCACCTGCTACCTGTTTATGAGACACATGAGAGAACTCACACTGAGGGAGAGCTTCACTGACACACATTGACTTTTGACTCTGGGAGTCACAGAAAACACTAAATAAAACAAAAAAGCATTGCAGGAAAGTGGAAAATTTTAAATTCTGTTCATTTCGGCTTTATTTGAAGGATATATTATTTGATTTATTAGCCAAAAATCAAATGATGGATTTTATATTAGGCAAAAATTGAAAAAAGAAACATTTATGAAGCAACGTAAATTCCGGGAAAGTTGTATAATATGAATAAGGACTAAATAAGAATCAATTAAAAATATCTCTTCAGGATTCCAGTTGTAGAAGTCTATTATTTCAGAAATCGTGTCTGTCTGTATTTTGAGAGAACCGTATTTTGAGAGAACCGTAAGCTCTAAAATTACCAAACCAAAAACTATTGAATAATGTCTAGGGACCAATATAAGAATTTATTTGGACACAACAATTATTGGATAATGTTTAGAGACATTTTGAACTTAGGAAAGTACCAGATTTTGGCCCTGGATACTAAAGTATGCCTCCAGTGTTATTTTTTTTCATCATTACAATCATTTTGATATATTACATGACTATATTGACCATTTATAAATATGGAATCATTTTGGGCCTAAGAGAGTACCAGATTTTGGCCCTGATTCGCACACCAAAGTCCTCTCCCTGCCTGGTCCTCCCATCTACATCACCTCTCCCTAGACACCCTCGCCATACCCAGTCACCCTGACCACCTTGCACCACAAGAACCCTTCTTGCTTTGTATCATGCTCTTATGTACCGTTGCCCAATAAACCCGGTTCTTTGACTCCCATTCCTCTCCTTCCTTTGAAATGGATCATTCGGCCGTGATCCGTAACAAAATACTTAAAAGCATAAATATGTTTTGAAAACATTTGACATAGATTTGAATTGATCAGACGGTGAATCTTTTAAAACAGTTTTTTGCAACAAAATTTATTGTACAGTCTCAAAGTCATATAATGAATTTGACTTTAGGCCAATGATATTTTAAAAATTTTTGTTACAACACTGAGTGAAGCAATAATTAAAATATAAAACTTTAATTGTTATTGCAGAATGTTAATTATTTTGTGGGAAAATTTGCAAAATTTCTTTGAAAAAATTGACGTTTAAAAATTACTAAATATGTTTCACTGGAAATAAATTTGTGAACAAGAAAATTGCCTTTCTATTTATAAGTTTCTCAGTATTCCGTACAGCCCTAACTCAGTGCCGGATGTATGGAAGCAGTGAAGGTGACCACTATATCAACACAAAGTTTGCGAAAATTATTCCATTCTTATAACAAAAATCATTACTAACCGGTGGTTAGCGTTTTATTTGAGCTTCTTGAAGCATGCTGAAAGCGAACATTTCGTTTCGGATCGTTTCGTTATTTTACCAAGAGGTCCGAAAGTGAATGTAAATTTTCGTTTACAGTGCACCGACTCGTACATGGTGAGCAACTTTAGTTTGCACTTTTACATTTTGCGCATCCAAGAGTAATTGCACTTTGAACAAGAATTTATTCGAAGCGTACAGTGTTCCTCAAAGCCAAATACAAATTGAACAGAATCCAGTTAAAGCCAGGAAAAGTATGCTAATTAAGCCAAGTAAAAGTATTCTCTCACCAATCAATATTTTTCCATAGACCAGAGTGGCAATGGCGAATATGCTTACAGGCAAAGTGGCAATGTTTGTTGTTGCCATTGCTTTAGAAATCAATTTTATGTTGATGTACATCAAAAGATGTAAAATACGGTTATGTTCGGGACCGAAAAATGTTATCTTGCGAACTAACATTCTATTGAGCTTCTTTCGCCTTTTTGTTTTTCGCTTGTTTGAAACACAAATTTGTAACTTTTTAACACAATTAAGAAGTGACTTATTAAATGAGTTTAGGTAGCAGTGATTGACGAAGAATAGGATAAACATGTAGTAAATAAAAAAATAATGCCATTCGATAACTATTCCATACGACATAGGTTAATAGAGAAATTTCTACGAAAATTAGCACAAACTTATCAAGTGCAAATACATGAAACATAATCTTGAGATAAACCAATGTCCAAGTACACATTAATAAAACTGAAAGAGATATTTTGACCTTTGAGTAAATCAAATTATGCGCATAACGTTTCAATACTTACAGATAACCAGCATGACTTTTGCAACTGTGTAATTCAATAATTTTGACATTACAAGCGTTTGAGTACGTATACGATATATCGTAGTTGACAAATGAGGAAAAGAGTCCAATTTGGGTGATGCAAACGAACATTCTGGACAATTCCATAAAGACTTGTAGAACTGAACAACCACAATAGGTCGGTAATAGAGTGGAACTTGAGTTAATTGTAAATTCAAATTGGAATTGTTTTGTAGAAATTGTTGTTCATTTTGAATTACAATTTGATTCAACAAACTCAGTACATATCGATCCATGGAATGATAGATACAATAGTGACAATAGAGTGCACAGATGGGACTTAATGAAGCAGCAAGAAACAAGTAAGGCACTGACTGTCCGGTATGCAATGCTAAATGCAACTGCACCATCAGTGAGCCCAACAGTGGATCATTCTGATGATGGATATCGAGAATTTTATTATGCTTCCAAGCCAAACAAGCAATCACAATTCGAATAGATAGTGACACTAAATAGAAGTAATAAAGGTAATGCCAAATTGGCCACACTGACAGATTTCGAATAGGAGTATATCGATCCACTGAGAGATAGTGCAAAAATGTGTTGGGATACATTTCAAATTGATTCGAGTTGATCAGACTGTGAAACATTTGAATCAATCTTTTTTGCATATAACATTATATTGAATTTCATTTTGAAGTATTAAAGTTTTAAATTTTAAATTATATGTTTGTCGGTGCAGTGGTTTTATTCAAAAATAAGTTACAATTTTGAGTGAAACATTAATTACAGTTAAAATTGAAAATTAAAACTTTAATTGTGTTGGCAAAATGTTAATTATCATTTATATGATATTCAATGATATTTTGAAATTTTAGTTAAAATTTATTGATTTTTAAGTCTAACGAAGTCTAATTATGAATTAAAAAATATTTGCGTGCACAATTATTGTTTGTTACTAAGTATGTTTGTCATTATTTCATGTTGCCATAATTAACAACCTCTTGGTCTCTATGGGACAGTTATATATATTATTATTTGATGGAATTAATATTATATAAATAAAGTACTTTAAGAATAGCTGCATAATAGAAATTGGTTTGCCAGTTTTTTAATTAGAACAAAGATAATTAAGTTAAAAAAATACAATTAGTGAAGTGCAAATCAGAATAAATGTCAAAATGATCATACATGCCCTTAAATGGCTTGCCTGTAGGAATTTGGTATAACAGAACAATACATAATTTAGTTTAATTTTTTAAAATGCAAAATGACTTGAAAGTTTTTTTACTCTTCAAAAATTGTTTTGGCTTTAGTTTACTTAAAATTTGTTAACTTAAAAGGAGCCTTATTTCATGAGAAAAATTTAGTTTATTATATTTTGTTTGAAAAACTATATGACAAAATTCTTAAGGCTTTATCCTTTATATATTGCATATATGTAATAAAATAAAAATTGTTAGAGTTACGGTTTGGTAGAGTAGTCGACAAAGCTCAGCACACGAATGATTGGTTTATTGAACAGTTTGAGTTTATACATACAACTAGTTCCATTCGGTACTGACACGTATCCATAGAACTACAGCGTGTGTTCGGCCACAGCCACACCACCGTCACACCTCTCTCCCAATTTCCGTGGTCGTCCATTTTTATTATTATTTTATTTTAAACTACAGTAAGTCTCGCTTACTGCCCGGCTTGGCAGACTTTTTCTCCCTCACTTTGTACATATTCTACGTTTTGTATGGCGTTTTCGGGTTAGAATGCGATTCTCGTGATTCATGCCGAATCGACTGAGCCGCATTGCCTTCAAGTCCATACAACTTTTATCACCAAATGTTTCCCAAACCTTTTTGGCATCAGATTGACATGATGGCACTTAATATAACCATGTTCTGTGTCAGTAGTTGGATTGGATTTCTGCTTAATCCACCGATTAAAAAAATGCTACTTGATTTTTCCCGAATTATTGACCGAAAAATTAAAAACAGGTAATCATGTTTGATTTTTAAATTTATTTAATTTTCAATTTATGTTAATAGATGATTTGGATAGAATGTGTGCATTTCGAGATACTTATGGTAAACTCAATCGAAAAGACATTATTCGTAGTAATTGGCACTTTCCTATACGGCCACGTTTTGTTCATAAATTCAGTCTACAATGTAAGCGTGACATCGTTCCTGTTTTGGTGTTTGCTTCATCCATTTGGCATGTGTTTTATAATATTCTGTAAGTTTATTATTTTTATTACTTCAATCTAATAATTTACACAAAGTTCTCTACGTGTTGCCATTCTATGTCATACTGACAAGCAAATACATTACCATTCAACAAAAGACTTTGATTGACAAAATGACCAAAATCAACACAAAACTAAACAAAATTCAGAACCCAAACTACTTTTTGAATCGAACCATTCATGAGCATCTCTGGCGCGAATACATAGCTACCAACATTGAAATGTGCACTCTATGCAAACATGTGCGCGAATATGCTCGATTCTGGTCACCATACTTGACACAACTCTTCATTGCAATAGTTACAACTCAATGTTACCTTTTGTATGGATTTCTGTTTGCTACTGGACTTCTCCCAGTGTTTCAAGCAATATTTCTCATTGGAGTAGTCGGCTTAGTGTTTGACAAGTTTGTTCTCATTTTTCATTGTGCAGCAGTGGTCAAGAATTTCCAACGATTCACAGTGCAAAAACGAAACTTTTATCAGTGCTATCAAAATAGACCAGGAGCTGGACACATTTTAGTATTCAATTTGGTAAAGGTATAAAACTAAAATATAAAAATAACTTATTATTTGAACACTTGTTATTTAACCCAGGCGGAAAATCTACAAATAAGCAGAATGCTACACAGTTATGCATTTATCTTGTTTGGCAACTATCGAATCACATCAAAATCGTTTGACATCGTAAGATATAAATCCGACTTTGACTAACTAACTGTTTTGACCAAGACAGATCATATCTTACATCAGCGTATTCTTTTTTATATTATTAAAAATAAAAATAAAATAATTTAATTAATGTTATACATATATATATAATGGTATGTAATCACAGAGACTGACAGATGCTTGCCTGAAGCAGTCGACTCGTGTGTTTGTTGTGAGTGATGCGGTCAGCTGACAAGCTAAATTGTGTGAGAAGTGCTGTTGTTGTAAAAGCATCGTGTCCTCTAATGTGCAAAACCGTGAACACGAAAAACATTCACTTCAACCGAAACTTGCTTAGTTGGCAGTGCTGACATATTGTGATGAAGTACCTGAATTTTGATTTTCTGTTGCATATTAGTTATTAATTTTTTTTATAATATCAGTTTTGAGTCATTTGCCTTTTTGACCCTTTAAATATCTACCGGTTCAATTACCTGTTTAACTTGTGATTTCAAATTGTGAATATCCTTGAGATAAAGCACGATCATTCCTGATGGTTTCATTATTAGTTTGTCCTATTGTGATTAGCTACTCTTTATTTGGTTTCAATTTAGAAGATGCATATTTTATGTTGCAGTAATGTAATCAAATTAATTAACAAAGTAAGTTTAACCCAATAAAATGCGAAGAAATTCAACATGTTTTCAAACATAAAATAATTAAAAACTCACTAATTATGGCCTGTAATTGTATACAATTACTAGTAAATCTATACATTTCCAAGTAACGTATTTTTCGAATATAGCCCGCTGGCTATAAATGATTTTTATATTTTTTTTATGGCCTTTTGCGGCTTATATTCGGCAAAATACGGCAAATGTGTGAAACTGTGCAGGGAAGTTGAAATTTCATACATTTATGGTATACCATGTAATAACAAATAAAACATTTGTTCATATGCGTTAGCTCATGAGTGATAACTCATGTTGCAACATTAGTGAGTCGGCACAGTGTGAGAGTAGAGGAGGAGAAAGCCACTTCTTTTGAAAATGCTGTCCAAGTGCTGTCCAACCACAGCCACAGAAAAGTTACTCCAACCATCTCTTGGCAGTGCATGCATGTACACAGTGGCTGTATGTGTCTGTGCTGCTAGTTGCCGTTCGAGTGTTTAGAGCACTCATTGTGTACATGCTGTATTTCCTGCACAATGCACTGTAGTACATTGTATTTGCAGCTTGAAAACATACAACGAGTGCAAATTAAACGTGGCTCATACGTTCGCCTAATTCAATTTGATTATTATATCGTTGTACAAACGTTTTAGTTCATGTCATAATCAACATTATCGTTTGACTCGTGCATTAATCCCAATCTATCCGTGTCCGTGCACCAATAGCATAACAACATAATCGATTGTTTGGAGCTCGTAAGTATAAAGCTCATTTTGCTGTGAGCATATTTAAGCTAAAAAGTGAAAATTAAAGTAAATAAATAATTATTTTTTTATTTAGGCTTAAAAGAACGACATTTCAAGACATGCCCGAATCTTCAAAGACACCCGAAAATAAGCCAACTGGACTAGAAGGCACCGAATCCACCGCTGACAATTCGGATTCTCCATTCTCTTTTGCAAATTTAGATGCAGAAGTTTTTGTTCGTGGTGCTGCTCCTCGTGACATTGAAAATAAATGTCTAGATCTGTGTCGCAACTATATTGGGGGAATTTGGAATAAAGCCTCAAGCGAAAAAGATATCATCGTTACTCGCTTGGCTGGTGGAATGACCAATCAGTCCTATCGAATTAGATTGAATGAGGAATTCGAAAAGTTAGCCACAACTGAAGTCACCGATGTTGTGTACAAAATGTACATGAGTAAATATATGAAAAATTACGATGAAAACGACGGAGAACGGTTCAATGACAACCTGATTGCTGCAATACTTTCTGAAAGTGGAATTGGTCAGATTATGTATGGCATTTTCAAGGATGGATATATTTGCCAATATGTTGAGGTTAGTTTTTTGTTTTTTTTGTTACATGCTTTGAATTTGTAATATATTAACTGACCAATTTTGTTTAATTAATAATAGAATGAAGATTTTGGCATAAAACATCAACAGAATCCACAGTTATTACAAAAATTAGCTGAACAAATGGCTCGAGTTCATCACCTAAACGTTCCAATTAGTAAATGTCCTGATTTATTGTTGCGCGATATGGGCAAAATTCTTGACTATGCCTACGACAGTTGCAATGCTCAATCCGTGATTGATAGTATGGATTGTTTAAAGTATTTGAACAAAACTGACCCAAGAAAGGAATTCAAATTAGTCGAACAATGGATTGACGATCTAAACTCTCCCGTGGTGTTTTGTCACAACGACTTTCGTGGCAACAACATTCTGGTGACAAAACCGAATCAGGACATTAAACTGATCGATCTCGAGAACGCTGGCTATGGTTACCGTGGACATGACATTGCCAACTATCTTCGAGAATGGGGCTGGGAAGCGCATGACTTTGAGCATCACGATCTTCCAAAAGACGATGTGATACGGCAATTTGTGAAACTGTACATTGATGCGTGTGACCAGTTGATACCTGGCTATTCAATTAAGTCAGAAAATTCAATTGAAGCTCTAATGAAAGAAGTGAAGATTCATACTTTGGAGGTGTACATTTGTTTTGTGTGTTTTCTGATGAAATTTGGAGAAAAATTGTTTGACACAATCGATTACGATGCTAAGGCTAATTTGGTAAGATTTTTTAAAAATTATTTTAATCTTTTAAATTTTTTAAACTTTAATTGTTTAGAAATATACAGATTTTTTGTATGGAAAATATTTCGAAATCAAACAACGGCTGGTTGACGATGGAACAATCAATATTTGATATTTCTTGTTAATTTGCCAAATTGCCTAAAATTAAATACTGTCTAACATATTTCACTTGACTAAGTATAGGTGTATTGTATTATAAAGAGACATATACACTGTATTATTATACTCGTACAGTAAACCTCCATACTTCAATCCCTACACATAAAACGAAAATCTTATTTTTAGTAATACAATTACCGTAAAATCCCAAATAAGGGCCGCGGCGCTTATTGATTTTAAGTGGGTCTAGCTGCGGCGGTTATTAGAATGCGGCGCTTATTGGAAGGAGGCGGTTATTAATTTTGTTCAAATCATTTTACTACTTTTTCCATAAATTTTGAGGTTTTGTTCGTTAAATTACCCTAAAATGTACCAAAAAACAACAATATATACAATTATTTGACATAATTGTAAACCTGCGGCGCTTATTGGAATGCGGCGCTTATGGATTTTAACTGGCTCTAGCTGCGGCGGCTATTAGAATGCGGCGCTTATTTGAAGGCGGCGCTTATTGGAGAATATACGGTATTAGGGGCTATACATTAATTATGTGATAAAAAAAATCTTGGTTTTAACCCCCCTATGTACCATATGTGATCAATCCGTGATCAGGACGTGACCCCCTGTCATGGCAAACCACTACCCCCAAAATTTGATAACGTGTACTTGATAACCGAACCTTGCACAAGGTAATATGGCTAGTAGTGTATGACAACAAACTATTTACATGTATTTCAATTATTTAGATAACTAAAGTTCCGAGAATACGGGATTCTTTTTTTGTATTAACGTTAGACCTCCTTCCAAATTCCCGTGATCAAAACGCCTTAGACATCCCCCAGCCAGTCTGTTGATCACGTAATTAAAGTATGGCCCCTTAGAGATATATTAAAGTGTCACCTCAAAGGTAAATTTTACTTAATTAATAATTTTAATTTGAGTACAGGCACTTAGCGAATTTCTGCACAAAAATGTCAATGAACGTTGTTCATTGAACAAACTTTTGGTTGTACGAAATAGAACCTTTGTGTGATCTCAAATGTTAATAGATATACTTTAAAATATACAACTGTAACACAATTAAACTTTACATACTTATCGTGGAGCGATTGTGCTTTTTGCAAGGTTATCAAAGCTATTTTTAAGCGCACATGATTGCTTATAACAATTAATTATCAAACTTATCAACTAACAACAAGAAAATTGGGACTGGTATGTTATGATAAGCATACCAAGTGGAAATGTGTTACAATTTTGTGGTTTCAAAATTGTTTTTACATGGTGTAGTGAATATTGTTTAGAATATGTGATAAAGAAACAATTGGAAACAGAAACATATATGTCTAATACTAAAGTATCTAAACATTAAGCGATGCATAAACGAGCATTTTTTGCCTTGAGTGCCAGAGCTTATGGCATACTCTTCCCTTGTAATACAAGTTGTATGTCTGCAATTATTTAGCAGTGTAAATAAAGGTGCAGTTTTATGTGTTGTGGTAAATTGCGAAATACATATTGCACAACAAAAACGCGTGTTAGGTAATATCATGAATTATTTATTAAATGCAACGGAATTTTCCTAAACACATAAATATAATCGGCTTTAATCTGAATAAGAAAAATATGTTTTTTTCTTTTTGAGACATTTGTGATTGCTAAATGTAATTTTTAAGGGTTTCACACTATAGTCTATACAGTAACAAAAAATAAATCTTGTTTTCTAAAGAACCCTCTCGAGACGTGCTTTGTCTAACAATTGAATTGCTTTCCTCAAGACATATTACAGACAGGCAGACACACAGAAGTGTGCAATCGTTTGAAAGTGACGAGAAAATAGATTTCCCACTCACAAAGCTCATTAGTCTTTTAGAGAGCCTCTTCTGAATCTTCAAAAGCATCGATTGCACAATGCCGTGACTTGTAAAATTGTTCGGTTGTATATTGGCTAATTCACCAAATTTGTTGTTCATTCGACTCATTATGAATACAATGAAAAAATTCCCCCTTAGATGTATCGACTGATCTTGGGGTGTCTTTTGTGCCGATTGGCAATTCGCACACTCATCCTCGTTTTCAGTAGAAATTACAGGGTTTAAACAATTCACATTCAGAATAAATTGTGTATTTGAAAATTAAAATAAAATCTTTACATTGTGTTGCTTTAAGTTAAATAAAATCAACAGGACATTCTGTTCAAATTTAATGAGAAAAATAATTAAAATTAATTAGGATAAATAAATTATAAATAATTACAATTTCGTTTTTTGTGTGTTTTGTGTGTTTTGTTTGTGTTTTGTTTGTGTTAATAGTTGCGACATATAATGGAGTTGGCAAATTCGACGAGAGAAGTGTTTCTACTGCGAAAATCTTGAATAATGCAGCAGTGTAAACCAGCAAACGCGTTACTATTCAACCGGCTTCTCAATGTGTACTGTAAATGTTAGCGAGAAGATGTTTCCAACGAGCGCAAACGAGTTTGCTCATTAGTTCACAGTGCATTTCTATATTTCCATGTGCCTCTACAGCCTCACTGTGACTTTAGTTTTTCTCGTATCTGCATGATGTATCACATCTGTTCTAAAGTGCAAATTTTATTGTGACAATTGGCATAAAAAAGTTAAACTGCACCTTAAAATGAATCTCAACAAATGTTGCCGAGTCTGTGGCGATGAAGCCATATGTAAGTGAATATAATATTAATTTAATTTAATTTACATATTTAACATTTATTTGGAAATTACAAAATTAATGTTTCTCAAATAAAGAAGAAAGCCAACAAAAAATGCATAGTAATGTGGCTTGGATAAATTGCAACATCACTCAAGGTGGAAAAGGTCGTTTTAGTGCAATTTTTGTGATAAACTATTGAAATAGAAAAACTGGTTTGGCTTAAGATTCTTAAGAAGACAATTTGGGAAAATACAAATTAAAATAGAAATGAACAAAGATGTTTATTTTTATATTTATTTAATAGGTTTCAATTTTAACGGACTGTCATGCGAAGCGTGTAAAGTGTTTTTTCGACGCAATATACTCAAAAATAAGGTAATTCAACCTAAACCAAAAACTAACCATTTAAAACTAAACTCAAATTCTGTTTGTCCACTGAACATTTGCGATTGCACAATAAAAAGACAAATTGATAAACACGAATATCTGAACTAATCACAAGTGACTTATTACTACTGTCCTGTCAAATTATAAGTTACTGTGAGTTGAGATTTACTGTTCCAATTAGTGTCAAGTGTTTGTAAACAGGCACGAGTGGAATTTGTTTGAGCCTTTATTGTGTGAGATAAAAACGTATCGCACATAAATTGCATGCAAATGTATCTTTCCGTGCTAGAATCTACTATGTGCATTCGTTGTGTGAGTACATTCGAGTGCAATGTTCCTTGAACATTGTTCAATCCAATTTTCGTTTACACCCCTCATTCTTGTCATCTCCAATTGAATTTTGTCCGATTTATTCGCACTTTTGCCATGGTTGTATTGGCGACAGTAGAGGCAACAACAATAGTAATTGAATAGACCTGATTTGTGCTAAGATGTATAAAAAGAGCATTTAAACATTAATGCAAATATTTGTGCAGTCGTTATAAGTCGTTTTGTTAAATTTACAACAAATGAATGATAAAAATACTAACAATTTGTTCAAACCCATCAAAATTTGTCGTGTTTGTAGTGATGTAGCACTTGGATTCAATTTCAACGGCCTATCATGTGAATCGTGCAAAGCATTTTTCCGCAGAAATGTCTTCAAAGAAAAGGTGTTTCATGGACAAATTGTTTAATATCTTGTTTTTTAATTAAAATTTTATTACTAATTTTAATTTGATTATATTTTTTATTGTGTGTCCAGGATTTTCAATGTAAAAATGAAAACAACTGTTTAGTGGAAAAGTCAACCAGAAAATTATGTAAACGATGTCGAATGAACAAATGCTTTGCGATTGGCATGAAAAGGGTAATATATATTTTTTTTGGTTTAAAATGACCCAGAATTAATTCGATTAATATTTACAGGAATTAATCACTATATTTAAAGAAAAGTCGATGCTTAAACAAATACCTGAAAACATAAACGGTACATATTAATTTAATAATTCAATTTTTAAATATTTAAAATATTAGAATATAATCAAGATCTTCAATCATACGATCTGAAGCGAATACACGAAATCGAGTTAGCGATGCGTAATTTTCCTAACGAGCACAACCTGCCAATAGTTGGCCATGCAGTTGATTTGATGCATATTATTAAGTTGACCGAACAATACGCACGTCGAGCCATAAAGTTTTGCAAAAGCATCGAATCATTTCGAAGCCTCAAATCCGACGATCAAATTCAACTTCTCAAATCGTTTTACCCAGAAATGTGCATCATACAAACTTCGTTCATTTATATTGAGGAAAAAGATGGCATTCGAATGATTGTACGAATAATATTAATAATTAATTTATATATTTACTATTTTTTATTTTAAAAAACTAGAATGAAACAGGGCGTGAAACAATTTTTGGTAAATTTAGATTTTCTGAAAATCTTTTATCAAAGGAGAATTTTGAGGAAACAATACGAAAGCTTGCATTTCCTCTCCGAGTTTTGTTAGGGAATGATACGACAATTCGAAATTTGGTTTGAATTTAAATACAACCACATAAAGTTTATTACAATTTATTTATCTTCACATTAAGATGTTTTCCCAATTGTTGTTTAAGCCAAGAGACAATACAGACTGTGCGGAATTTGTCAAGTGAGCTTCAAACTTATATTTAAATAAATAATATTTCCTTGAATATCTAGATACAACTACTGGCTTTACAGTCATCTGTTGCGCAAATATCTTAGATTCAAATTCAAACATACGGGAGATCGAAAATTTAACACAATTATGGCTTTGCAGAGACAAATAACCGATGGAAGCAAATGGTGTGTCAATTTTTATGAAAATGAAGCTGACCCAAACAAGTTGCCTGAAATTTTGCGTGAAATCTACAATTTGAAAATATGATTACAGCGCAAAAAACGGAATGTTTTAAGTGAATGTAACAATAAAAATACTAATTTTGCACGATATTTCTAATAGAAATCATCATTGTCGAAACACTCTAAATGATATTTGAAGTAAACTGAAACTTTGGTTCAATCTTTTTTTGCGAATAAAATTGTGCACTGTAGATGACACTGGACACGACTGCTTTTTGCACTGCAATATCAAACAAGCGATAATACAGCATCCAATGGTATACACCGATCAAAGTGATACATATGGCTTACGTGCTCGTGCTTTTTTGTATCTACTGTTGATACATAGTTCATATGAAGTACTCTAATCTACTCCCCTTTTTTTTATCACTCGTTTTGTTTGATAATATAATAAAACACTAAATAAAATATTAGAGGATACGTCTATCGTTTGTTAATTTTGGACACATTATTTTCGATATCATGCGAGAGTTTATTGTTCGTTGTCCTTTTTTGATTTGATGCCATGTAGCTTCCAGTTCGCCTTTTAACATTCAAAAAAATCTATTTTGAAAGTATGTGACTACTGCTAATAGAAATTATGGAAAATATTACTGAAATACAATTGCCTGCATTGAACTCGAAGATAAAGTCAAAAAAATGTCAAATTTGTGGAGGAAATGCTTTGAGTAAGTTCGTGCAAAATACAATTTGATTCACTGTTGTTCAATTTACTCGATGCAGGTTTCAATCTTAACGGTCTCTCATGCGAATCGTGTAAGGCATTTTTTAGACGACACGCCTTTAAGCCTCTATGTGTAAGTGTTTATTAAATTTTCTTTTGTTATTTCTGGATTTAACTACTAAATCTTAACAGACATTTTCCTGTTCAAACAAAAACGGTTGTGTAATAAGTTGTAAAATCCGAAAGAAATGCAAACCATGTCGTTTGAAGCAATGTTTTGCCATTGGCATGAAACGAGAATTGATTTGGCGGAAAGAATATGAAGGCTCTAAAATAAATTTGTCCAAATATGTAATTGAAAAGTACACAAAATTACAAGCTTTAAAACTACACAAACTTGAAATGACACCCTACCAGGAAGCACTGCTCGACGTGGTAGAAGAAGCCTCCAAACAATTTGTGGAAGAGAAAACATTGAAAATTGTCGGCGTGTCACACAATCTTTTTCATGCTCTCACCATTCCACAGAATTACATTCGTTTATTCATTAAGTATTGTAAATGTTTGCCAGATTACAAGTGTCTTAACATAGTCGATCAACTCACACTGCTCAAGCAGTCTTATGTGGGCATTCTCAATGTGAGATTTGCCTTTGTGTACAATCCGGACAAGAACCAATATCCAATCATGGCGGTAATTGAAAGCAAATTTTTATTAAATTAAAATTTTGTTCATTTTAGGACATAAATGGAGAAAGTGCATTACTCGTTGATAATCGAGTGCTGTACAATTGGAATAAGCGAAACATGCCGCTTCGGTTTATTAAATTTCAACTTACTTTATTCAACGAAATGGAAAACGATGCTACAATTCGAAATTTGGTATTTTTGTGTTTTATATTATTATTTTTCTTTAATTTTTTTTAAATCAGCTAATAGTTCAACTTTTATACAAAACTGACGTAAATAGTTCCTATGTGAATGGAGAATTTATAAGGTATTGCAAATAAAAATTATACGTAAATTTGAACAAAAACATTTTTCAAGATATAGATATTTCATCTACTGTCACATATTACTCAAATATCTCGAGAGGAAATATCAATGCTACCTCAAGGCGAGAAACAAATACATCCGACTAACTCATTTGTTGAAGACACTGCACTATCAAATGGATATTCTTCAAGAGCTGTTCCAGGAATTGCACCTGAGCCAAGCCGATCTGGTGTACAAGGAGATTTTCAATTTGAAATGATTGTCTGATTAATATATATTTTTAAGTAAATAAAATATATTTTACAAAAATTCAAATAAAACGCTAAAATGAATTTAAATTATCGATTTTTATTTTGAACATTAATTTTTGTAACATCGATAATTGCAAGATTGTTTCATTGCAGACTGTGACAAAAGTCAACTTACTTGTGAGAGGAAGTTCAAATATAATTTGCCATTGAACAAAAATAACATTGGGACCTATTCAATGACTAATCTTTCGCATCGTCCAGTCTTCCAGTGAGAACTTCCTTGACTCGGTGCGACTGACAGTGTGGATTGATATCTTATCAAGTGACCTCTCAGACTTATTGCACAATTAAACCCATAGCTTTTTAGTCTACTTTCTTTCTACCCCGGTGGCAAGCTCGCTTCTCACAAACTGATTTGCTGTAAATTATCAAATTTGGCATCATAAAAGGCATAAATGTGATTTATGATTGATAATTTAGTTAGGTTTACTATAAAATACGATTTTTAATAAGGCATGCAATTTATGCTCCATTAATTGACCATAAACATACCCCAATTTTATGGACCCGCATCTAAACGGACAAACCAAAACACCCTCAGGGGAAGGTCCTGGACCCTTGCGCCGTGTGGGTCCTTAAATCTGAAATAATTGTCCAAAAACGAAAACTGGAATTGTTTGCTTTTATGCGAATTTAGTTTTGGCATGACAGCTTAACATTATAACTTCCCACTCTAACACGTTCATGTATGATAAAGATTACATTGAAGTATATCGTATATTGAAATAGTTTATCCAAATAGGTACAAACTTATCGCCAAAATTAAATGTCCAACACAAGTCAATTTGTCATGGATAAGTATGTTAGGTTTAACTGTGTTACAGTCCGCCTTCATTCAATTAATTTTTGTCTTTACGCTAGCAATGAAGCCTGCAATTAATTGCAAGATTAAAGCTCTCAGTCAAACTGTCGAACAGGCAATGAGACTGCTGATGTCAACTTATTTCGAGGGGCCGCATGTACAGAGGTTCGCCACCAGAGGCAGTCGCAGTGCCTTTGTATCGACTAATCGAGTTCAATCTATTAATTCAAAGTGATTGGTGATAAGCTCAACTTATCGGTGATTTCTAAAAACATTCCGTTTCTTTTTTAACATTTGCTTCATCTCGTTACACTAGCGTTACGATCTTATTGCAATTAATCACTATTTGCTCATGATATCAAATGTAGTCAAATAATACTAATGTTGATTTTTTATAAATAAAAATAACATGAATTTAAACTTATTGTGAATACATATTTTTTTTAATAGCAATTTCATTCAATGTTTGGCATCGTCGAGGAAGTGCTGACTTACTCGATCCACATGGTGCACAATCACATCTAGAGACCAAGATGAGACCCGTCAACCATGTACCCAAGACCAAACACACCTCAGATATACAACTAGCTAACTACTTACCAATAGAAAGACTCCTTTTTGTTGGGGTTCTTCTTGTTTGGTAAAAAAAACAAATATTATCTAATGTTTTTTGTCTCTCATGAAAATTCTTCGGTTTTCAAAATTTGAATTATAAGCTAAATATACTATTATTATAAGATATTGTAGTGTGTGCGAGTATACGAGATGCGATACTACACACAACTAATGCATTGACTTCCAATCGGAAGAGTGTTTGAACGAACGAGCTTTATTGAATCATCAAGTGAGAATGATACATCAAAGTCGAGGTGTTGTCCTCTCGACTGATCAAGTCCAACTGGCTGGTTGCATGCGCAACTGGCCATTACATAGGATGTGCGTGTTGATAGTTAGTGAGCTCGGTGAACGAGATGCATTCCGGTGTGATCGGAATGCACTGGTTTTATCCAGAGTTAGTCTGATCGTGAGAAGCTGTCGTTAAGGCACGTACAGACTATTAGCGGTGAGGATGAATTGTTGTCAGTTACACGGTGTGCAATGTTCGACAGAGGATGTTTACATTCCGGTTCGGACAGGCACCACAATATATTCGAAGGTTTGAAAACAAATAAAAAGGAAAGACAAAGTCAGAATAAGCTCACTTGTGAGCCATGCTATGAGAAGCCAACTTCTCTCCTTTAGTCTCTTAGAAAATTAAAATTAATTTTTATTGAGAAAACTTATATTATTATTGATAACAAAAAATCTAAACTGTAATTGTTTCATCATCAATCAAACGTTTTTTAGTTTGGAAATATTTTCCATACATGAAGTCTGCATATTTCTGTAATATTTAAAATATTAAAACAATTGTATGTTTAAAACAATAAACTAATTTTACCAAATTTGTCTCAGCATCGTACTCGATTGTATTAAACATTTTATCGCCAAATCTCATGAGAAAACATACAAAACCAATGCACATCTCCAGGCTGTGTATTTTCACTTCTTTCAGGAGGGTTTCGATGGAATTGTGTGATTTCTCTGCATATCCAGGCATCATCTCATCACAAGCATCAATGTAGTGTTGTACAAAGTGGCATGCCACTGCATCTATTGGAAGATCGTGATGCTCAAAATCGTGCGATTCCCAGCCCCATTCGCGAATATAGTTTGCAATGTCATGTCCCCGAAAACCAAAAGCCGCATTTTTAAGATCGATTAGTTTAATATCTTGTTCATCCTTCGTGACCAGAATGTTGTTCCCACGAAAGTCGTTATGACAAAACACCACCGGCGAATTGAGGTCCCCAATCAGTTTTTCAACAAACTTGAATTCTTTTCTTGGATCTGATTTGCTCAGATACTTCAAACAGTCCATACGGTCAATCACTGATTGAACATTACCACTTTCGTATGCATAGTCGAGCATTTTGCCCGCTTCTTTCAGCGATAAATCAGGATATTTACCGATTGAGACATTCAAGTGATGAACTCGAGCCAGTTGCTGAGTTAGTTTCTGTACCAATTGAGGGTTCTGTTGATGATTTGGTCCAAAACATTCGCTCTATATTAAAGCGATTAATAAATAACATTGAAAGTATAAATTACTAAACCTCGATAAATTTGCAAATATAACCTCCATTGAAAATGCCATACATTTTAGGTCCAATCCCAGTTTGTGAAAGAATAGCCGCCACCAGATGATCATTGAACCTTTCACTGTCGTTTGCATCAAAATTGTTTGTATATTTGCTCATGTACATTTTGTACACAACATCCGTAGGTTCATTAGCGGAAGCCAACTTGGTCAACTCGTCATTCAATCGAATTCGATATGACTGATTTGTCATTCCACCAGCCAAACGATTAACGATGATATCATTTTCACTTGAAGTTTTGTTCCAAATTCCCCCAATATAGTTGCCACACAAATCTTGACATTTCTTATTGATATCAGGAGGAGCAGCACCACGAACAAAAACTTCTGCATCTAATTTTGCAAAAGAAAATGGAGAATCCGAATTGTCAGCGGTGGATTCGGTGCCTTCTAAACCAGTTGGCTTATTTTCGAGTGTCTTTGAAAATTCAGGCATGTCTTGAAATGTCGTTTTCTAAACCAAAACCAAAATCAAAAAATAATTATTTATTTATTTTTATTTTCACTTTTTATATTCTCAGAGCAAAATGTGCTCAATGCATGTGAGCTCTAAGCAATCGATTATATTGTAATACACTGGCATTGTTGGGACTAATGGAGGAGTCAAACGATAATGTTGATTATGAAGAGAAATAAAACGTTTGCACGACGACATTATAATCAAATTGACAATTTAAAATTGCCGAACGTATGCAACACGTTTAATTGCACTCTTTGCATGTTTTCAAACTTCAAATACAATGTACATTGTGCAGGAAATACTGCATGTACACCAGTGGTGTTCAAACTTTTTCGGATGATAGCCGAGAGTCTGGCTAAAAATAGCCAAATTATGAGGACAAGAAAATTTTGTGATTTTGAAAAACTCTAATAGCCAAATTGGCTAGGCACCCAGAGTTTGAATACCACTGATGTTCAGTATAACTAAATATAATGATTTGCACTTGAGAATAATTTGCAATTGCTAATCATACCAAAGTTATGCTAATACTTTAGTCAGCTAAATCAATCTGATCAAATGGATGTTTCAAAATGGAACTAATTGAATTTTTATCACTCAATGCTCATTGCAACTTGGTCCACTCTACAAGTGCTCATTGTAATCATCGCTGTATGAAACATCATCCAGCAGTGCATAAACTGTAACATAATTAAACGCTGTCTGCTTATCGTGAGATCTTTACGATTTTTTCTGCATGTTTAACAAAAGCTAATTTTAGCATACATTATTGTTTCTAAGCATTTATTATCATATTTAGCAAATAATTAAAAGATTATTAAGTCTGGTATGTCGTGATAAGCATACCAAGTGGAAATGTGTTACAGTTTGTTGGCTCCAAATTAAATATGCATTGAATATTGATCATCGAACTTAAAGGGCTCATTCTTTAATTACATCTAATGACCCAATAAAGAAATGGGCTGTCCATTGGACAGTGTCCAAGGTCTGATCACTCATCGATTATAGAAATTGGAAGAGTATCTCAACTCAAGATATTACGAGTTATTCTTCAATTTCCATTGGTGATTTTAAAAAATCATAAAAACCATTTGTGGCTATTTGCATTTTCAAAATAGCCAAAATGAAAAAAATATCCACTGTTAGAGCATTTCACATTCCAAGGATTCATAGTTTTTGCACAACATTGAATATCCTCCCTTGATTATCATTTCGGATAATGTTTCTGTACAATTAAATCTAACAATTTAAACTGAATGATAAACAATTACCCAATATGGTCTATAATATATTGAGATGGATAAATTAAGTTTTTTATATTAAATTCATTTGAATTTGAGTTTAATTTCCTTCTCCAACACAGACAATTTCAATTGTTTTTATATGAATTTTATGACTCATTTGGCAAGAATTAGATTAGATTGTATGCCGATTTGCCCGACCAAACCAAATTGCGTTTATCACAAGCGGATACTATTCTATTGTGCGTTGATTCATGAAGATATATGACTTGTTCAATTGAAAAAAACAAATCAATATTAATGGTTGACATTAGCATTTTTTGTATATAAACTCACATCTCGCAACCTCAAAAGTCATCATTTTGAGGATCGTTTGATCTTTAGTCAAAGAAATATCGCTCAAAAATGAAATTCTTGATCGCCTTTCTTTGTGTGGCCATTGTCGGCGTGCTGGCTGGTCCCTTGAAGCTTCAAGTACCTAATCCAGCTTTTGATCGTTTCGATTTTGGTGGATTCATTGTTGGTGGCGTGGCGGCCAAGGATGGTGAAATGCCCTCACAGGTTACAATTCAAACCAACAGTCACTTCTGTGGTGGTGTCATTATATTATCTCCGATGAGTGGGTCTTCACTGCTGCTCACTGTGTTATTGGGTATGTTCTTTGTGAATTTGCTCTTTTTAAATTCGATTTGCAATTTTATTTGTTTTTAGTGACTCACCGAGCATCCTCAACCTTCGGTACGATTTGTTGACTCACAACAACGGAGGTCAATTGGTCAAGGTTTCACAGGTGATCACACACGAGAACTATGAGTCGTGGACAATTGACAACGACATTGTTCTGCTCAAGACTGCCACCAAGTTGACTCTTGGTCTGACGAACGCCAATGAAGCTACTTTGCCAGCTCAGACATGGGATGTTGCTGGTGAGACCACCACCACTGTGTCTGGTTGGGGTTATTTGACCGAAGGTGGTACAAATCTTCCAGTTAATTTGCAAATTCTCTCGAAGCCCTCAATTGATCGAACTGTCTGTGCCAACTCTTACAAGGCTGCTGGATATGATGTAACTGTCAACATGTTTTGCGCTGGTCATCTCGGTGAAAGCGGCAAAGATGCTTGTGGTGGTGATTCTGGTGGACCTGTCATTGCCAATGGTCAGTTGGTTGGTCTGGTTTCGTGTTGTATTTGCTGTGCCCGACAACAGTATCCTGGCGTGTACACTCGAGTGGGCAACTACATCAACTGGATTCGATCAATGGGTGCCCCAATTTAAATATAATTCCTTCGGTTTTGAATTAAGTCATAACAAACTAACAACTCTCGATTAAAGAATTTAACAAATAAACGATTTGGATATCACAAAATTTTGACTGCTTAAAAAAATTAATAGAATATAAAAAGCTACAAATGTTGGCTTTAACTTGTATCCTTATGATCATAATGTGAGTTTGACTTAAAATTTTCGATTAATTGATTTACAAGAAAATTCATATAATTTGTGTTTTTTGGTTGCACATAAAACATATTTTGACAATAGTGACACTCCTCTTCGTATTAAGTTAGCTTATTAAAAAGAAATTTTTATTACCCTTTTATTTGTAATTTATTATGGCAATTTACATTCTCATTATAAATTTCTTAATAATTTGTCGTAAAAAATAAAAGAAAAGCTTAACGTATAAATAATTGACCAGCTTTATTTGAGCGTTTGATCGTGAGCGTGCAAACACATGTTTGTTTCTTCAAAAGACATCATTTTGTCGTATTATTGAAAACATCATATTGTTAAAGTCTATCAAAGGCTTTGTAAAACTATAACAATTATCAACACATTTTACTCTCAATTCAGACTTTAATTTCAAACACTAATTTTAAACACTTTAATACACTAATCTCAAACTCTCAATTTAAACACACACTTTAAACTCTTCGATGCATTGACTTGTACTTATCCAGTCCGGGCTCACACTCGAGGCTGTTTAGTTGGTCGTTTAGTGCTTATTTACTCATTTAATTCACTTTAAAACACTTAATTCAAACACTTTACTTTAAAATAAACGGCCCACATGATTCAATAAATCGTGCAATAAATAAAAAAATTTGAGCGTTTCAAACAGTGGCACATCCCATAAAGTCATTGGCTTCCAAGGAAAGCAATTCGTTGTCGACACTTTACGACAGTAAAGGTGTTTTACGAGTATTGTTATTTCTTTTCACTTACTCGAAATCAATTACAATGCCTATAACTTATTATTATTAAAGTATTTTTGTGTTGTTATGTCAGTCATTATTCCGTGAATCGTCTGACAAGTGACATTGAAGTTTGAGTTGTGATATGTTTTACTGGGTTGTTTCGAAATGATTTCAAAAAGCTTAGTTGAAAATGAATTATCCCAAATTAAGAAAATATTTTGGGATATTTTTTTTGATCAACTGAAACTTGTAAATACAAAATTATTTTAAATTCTAATTATTTTAGAGGTAAGTAGACTCAAGTTGAGGTTAAAGTTGCACAACGGTAAATCATATTGTAAAAAAATTTATTATTAATAAATTTCTAAAAATAATTAATTTCATTTGATCTTTTTCATCATTTTGCCAATTGACAAAATTCCGATAGAGCATTGCCATCAGCACGACGTTTAATGATATTGCGCCACACCACAGTTTGAATCACTAAACTCACGTTTGGTTGCCCTCGATGCAGTCCATCTTGAAACGTACAGTAGGCATAGGAAGTGGTGCGCTAAAGGGTGATCCATAAATAATCAAAAAAATTGGACTTCTCCTCGCTGCAGTACTTATATTTGGATAGCCCTTTAGCGAAGCACTTCTTAAGCCTAGCTGAACTGAAAGCACAACTGAAATGTTTTGGTTTTTGTAGACTAAAACCATGCTGATGATTTCTTGGATTTGTGCAACCTCAAAAACATTGAGCACAAAGGAAGAACTTTTGGCTCGATCAAGTGATTTTGTACGGCACTCGACTGATTCTTGCATTGGTGAAGCAGATTGCATAGGATTTCTCGCCGAATTTAATTTCATTCCAATGGAAAAACATTTCTCCAACCGACATTTTGCACAATAACGACGAGATACTCGATCAAGGACACAATTTTCATTGTTATTGCGACATTTAAATGTCTGCATTAAGAATTATCATTATAACTTAATTAATTAATCATTAATTAAGCAGAAATATATAAATATATAAAAGTAAATTTAACCTCGTACAGTAGTTTAGTGCATTTCGGTGAAAAAACAATCTGCACGCAATGCAAGATAGTTGACCATTGTAGTTCGAGCCTATTGGACCTAATGGACTTTTTATTATTAATGTTTAAAAGCAAATCACAAATGAAATACATACGCCAGGCAGGCTTGTCGCCACAAGGTCAGGAGAATTTATCAAAGTTGATAAAACAAGAGTTTTTTTCGATTTTGGAACCCATTTCCACCGGAAGTTGAATGTTCAAAAATGTTAGATGACCAATCAATTCCGTTTGGGTCAAACATATTTATCAAACATAGTTTGAATTTTTAGTAACCCCTGGTTTTTCTGTGACCCCCTGGAAAAACCTTTTTGCCGCACAAGTATGATTCAAAATAAATATAAATATATTTTTGATCACCAGTAGAAAGAAGTAACTGGAACACGAAATAACCTGAATGTGTGAAGATACTAATTATATTAATGTATTAATCATTTATGCGATAAGTGTAAGATAAAATATCCTACCTGGTATGTAATGTTTTTGAGGTGATTCGGTAGTTGCCAAATAAACGAAATGCAAAAACAATGCAATCGTCGGCTAATTTGAAGCGACTCGCCCTTTGCAAATAAAATCGAGTAAATAAAAGATTATCTTAGTTGTGGAAATTTTTACTAAAAGTAAATTTTTTATCCGTCCCTCATTTAATTTCATTTGTTGAATTTTAATGAAATTTTTCGAAATTCATTTAAAACAAGGAAATTCAAATCCCTTCGTTGGCAAAAAGTGATTTGCCCCTTCAGGGACATTTCTTTGTAAGACGCCCTCCGGGCATGAATGTCAACAATTTTTTTAGAATAAAAATAAATCAAATAATTACAAATGCATGGGTTTAAAAATATCATTAAAATTCACAAAAAGCAAACCATATTGACAAAGTTTACGTTTGAGAACGGCTTGAACGCTTTTAATGGGAAGTCTTCGGGTTGATGGAAATGATTTAACTTGTGTTGGCGAGATGAGGCATAGAAAATACTTAAATTTCATCTTGATCGGGCAGATGAGCAACATAGATGCTTGTATCATTTGGAAAATTCAAAGCGATTTCCATTTTGTTTGTTTGAAATTGCCATAATTACCATAATAGCCATTGCGAAAATACTAGAATCGAGCAGCTATTATTATGGATTGCATGATGCCAGTTACGTTGTGTTGGTTATACCATTTGATATGGCATTACTATACCAAATAAGATTACGAGCAAACCGTAGTCAGAATATTACCAAACCTCACTTCAAATAAAAATCGATGTCACAAGATCTTAACACTGTCAATATGGTATTGGAAAACTATTCGATTAAGCGATTCTTTTTTTAATCCGTACAAACGGTTCTTTAATTAACTTTAACTTACAAATGTTTCGAATGCAATTGAAAAGCAAAGTGTTGCAATTGAATAAATGCTCGATAATTTGTAATTTGATCTCGACAAACTGAAACTGAAAATGCGGTGCGATTGTGTAGAGATGGGTGGTTGGGAGTGAGTTTGTGGAGAGTGGATGCCCCATCAATGGCGTCAGCACACTAGCGCCTTGCGACCCGAGCATTTTCTTGTTTAAAATAAGACAAATTAAATTATATCGTTGGAAGTTCAGTAAAAGTTTGTCAACCTTCATCGACCACGCAATAATGACCCAACTACAAACGTTAAATTGTTGAATAATTGAATAGCAATTTAATGATTGTCAGTCTAAGACTGCAAGACAGTCATGAATGAGTCATTAGTCGAGAACATTTGATGAAAACTGTTCCTTTACAAATGTGAACCGTAACCCATTTTCTGTAACAAGTGCTCGAGTTTCTATGTAAGTGCACTTGAGAATAAAACTATTTCTACAAGTCGATTGTCATTCCCTTGCCTGTACCGTGAAGTCCAAGTATTACAAGTTTGTATGTATCCAAAAGAATTTCTACAATTTCTTAAATACAAACAGGAAATACGCGCTGATGTAGGAAATGATCTAAATAGAGAATTAATAAAATAGATATATTCAATTTGATTAGTTCAAACCACGTGATATGTCTTCGAGGTAATCCGATAATTTCCAAACAGCTTGAAAGCAAACGGATGAAATCTGCGAGCAGTTTGAAATGTTTCCACCTGTAAACAAACAATTGAAAACATTTGTGCCGGATTGATTGAGTGTCATACTTTGACGAGTCGTGCTTTATTCACAAAAGCAGCGCCACCTTTACGGCTAAATTGGAAGCAAAACTTTGCATTCAAAACCTCAAACCTACGACCTCTTTTCGCGACATGAGCACATTCGTGTATGATTAGAAATAGAAATGCATTGATCTCGAATACTGCGAGATAAAAGATTTGCATCTGCAGGTACGGGAATTTGAATGTACAATACAATGTAAATAAGATAACACTGAACCGAGATGTAGTAGGGAAATATTACGGAGAGAAGGGGCGCACAGAAACGAACTTGTCCATCGATGATGGTGCACAAGTGAACAGAGTCGAGATTGGCCAGAAAGTACAGTCGCCAACAGTGAGGGAAGATATTTGATTGCTTTGGTTGTCTCTGTTTCACTTTTGCTAAATTTGCGTTGATTTGCTCTAATCGAGTGACCAAAGTTTGCTGACGAATACGAAAATATCGACTTGCAAGGATAATGTAGATTAACATGCCAAACAACGCTGTAGGACCAATGTTAGTTGTCAAGCGTTTTGGAGCCAAATTGACTTACCATAAACAATGTAAAATGCAAACATAGGAAATAAAATCAACCAATAGAGGAACGATCCAACGGTACGCGAGTAAACCGAGTTAAGCCAGACATTTACAAGGAATGTGGAAATCAAGCAAATTACAAACACACAAACGCCATATTGGAACAAACTCTTGATTTTTCTGTGAATAAGAATAATCTTTTTTGGACTCTACTTCGGTCAATGCTGTTTGAAAAAATAATTTTTTGAATGTTTGATTTGTTCTTATATACGAAAACATACCTTTTGAACCAAAAATAATCGTGTTGTTCAGTTGGAAAATTTTTGATTTTCCATTTACAGCATCGGTGACTAACAATGTTATATAGATTCCAACTGAAGCGATAATGTCCGTCCAAAAGCCAAAATCAATTTGAGCACGAATCGATTTGGGACAAATTTGATGAGTAAAAATAAACGGACTTGATCGAAGTGTTTGTATGTCGAAAATATTTTCAAAACCATTGGTTGCTTCATAGTGAAAGCCAAAAGTTCCGTACACAGGAATGCAAACGACAATCAAAAGGGCAAAGTACAAATGCACATTCGAGGCTTTGTCGCTACTTTGCCGAATTTCACTTATGTTTGTCAGTGATTGAATTGGGTCGATCTTCTGAGTAAGAAATGAGATATGCGACATTAGTCGCAGGTCTTTTTTATGCAAAATATGGATGTATTTTAATGAGAGATTTTAATGAGATCAAGCCTCTAAAATTGATAGAAATAGTAATCTGATCAATATTGTAAGTTAGTTAATGGTGAAAACATCAATACCTTCCTCAAAATCAATTTAATTCTTATAACTAAAAAGATTCAACTAAATGTCAATTCTCCGGCGAACCCTAACCCATTCCACGTATTAGTCGCACCGACGTATAAGTCGCAGTCAAGAAAAATCTTGTCTAAATGGTGCGACTTATCTGACGGAAAATACGGTAATCACTTACAAGTTGCAAAACTATTTAAATGACTTAAATTATTAGGAAGTGAACAAAATTGCCGAGGTGCAAAAGGCAGTGGAAGTTTTAGTAGAAGAGACAGCCATTTAATGTAATACAAACATTCGAATAGTCACTGACTTTTTCGATGCAATTGGCTCGCCCAATATCTTGCAGAACAAATCATTAAATTCTGTAAAAATTTGAGCTCATTTAACCAGTTGAAAAAATGTGATAAATTTGTCTTATTCAAATCATTTTGCTATAAGATGCTGTCGCTTCGATGTGCTTTTTCGTTTAACACGGAAAAGGATGGATTCGTAGCTTCTGAGGTAAAATATATTTTTTTGTTTTGGATAATAATTCAAGTCGATTTTGTAGGACGAATCTGAAAATAGTGGAATTTTTATTCGATACGAATTGTGTGAATCGAGTAAAGCTTATGACTTGGTGTGCTTCATCAAGCGATTCACAGTGTCTTTGAGCAAAGAAATGGACAACGATAGGAAAATTAGAGATTTGGTAATTCATGAACTTAATTTTAATTTGTATCTGTATTACTAATTGCAATTTAAAGCTCTCTGCACAGCAACGTGTCCCGAATTCGTTCAATACAACTTTGCCTTCTATTCACGTTTGCTGTACCGTTATCTTGAACACAAGTACCGATGTCCACGACTGGCAAAGAACAAATTTGAACTACTTATGAATTTATTGAACAATCTCGAGCTGGTCAAGCCGTACGAAGGTGTGGGTTTTCACGATATTGGCAAGGAGAAACTTCCGCATACATATGGTGAACATTAGTCGACTGTGGCCGACGGCCCAGTGGTCAGAAGCGCAGTCGACCGGTCAGTTAGGGTCGAGGGTCGGTGGCTCGATCCCTGCCAACGGCATTGCCACAGCAGCTATGTTTACATAGTTGACCTAGACAACTGTCCGAGAGATGGCAGCACGCTTCTAGTTTGTTGTCATCTCTGAAACCCCACACCAACTGTAATTCAACAACACCAATTGAAAACCTCAAAAACACCGCCTGTAATTGACTTGCTCGCAGGCAGTCTACCTGAAAAGATACCCGAGCATGTCACCCAAAAACAATAAAGGCCTTCGGGCCCAAATCTTTAAAAAAACATATGGTGAAATATATGATCTTGTTTGAAAATAGTGGGAAAATGACAAAATAAGAAAATTAGCAATCAATGGATAACATTTTTAGTTTGATAATAAATTGCACAACCAATGCTTAATTAAGATCAAGAAATAATCCAAGAATAAATAAATATATCCTATCTATCTAATTACCTCTAAAAAATATTATTTTCTCTGTCAGTTATACTTTCACCGATGAAATTCATTTTCACAGTTTCGTTCATCACCGTCACTGTTGTAGTGCAATGGACAGGCAAACAGTCAAACACGCTAAGGTGATTGGTGGTAATGACTGTGAGTCAGTTGTGACTGTTTTGTCATTAGGGTCAACGCGTGTCTACTTTTCAAAAGATCTTTTAGCATTTATTCAACAAAGCACGATCTCTATCCCAATTTATCTTATGCGCAATATTCTGTATGTGCATGTGATGTTAATGTCAATTGGATTGGTCCCTCTAAACAGTTGCCGTTCTCTTTATCATGCATGGCATGTTGAACTTGATCGCTATAATCACGATAAAGCAATGTAATATATTCAACCCGAAGAGAAGACTCACAAAGAATGGTTCGAGCTAGAAGTACTAAATGTGGTATTACTAGATGTGAAGTCACAATGACAATAAACTTCAATGTCCCAATATTGTTAACCAGAAATAGTTCAGCAAATAGATTCTTGAATTCCACCGATTTGTTCGATATTAAGTTCAAATTTTGACAAAAAACATGAGGAATTAAATTTTATTTGGAAATGCAAAGCAAATTTGCAATTCCTTAACACAATTACAGAGTCAATCTTTGCCAGAGTATGTTTTTTAATATTTCAAATTCAAATTGAAATGCATTCAAAGCTTCTAGAACATGTGTGTCACATATCATTAACTCATCGATAACTGAGCTTACAAGAACAAATGTCCTCAATACTTGGACTTTACGGCAAAGTCTTTACTATTAACTCTTTATTGACTTAGAAAATCTTACAAACCTGGATCCACATATATAATGATACAACATGTGATTAGAAGCCAGAAAAGTAGACACAGCCAACTCCAGGAGGATTCTTTCAACCAACTTATAGCAGCCAAAATATTTAACCACAGAAAGGACAATCGTTCGGCAAACAAATTCTTATCCGAAATGTGACTCCAAACGACGATAAACACAATTTGGCCATTCACCAGTAAAACAAATGCCTAGAATTTAAAATAATTAAATCATGAATTTTGTTTAATACGAGTACATACCAGAATTTTGCAAAAAGGTGCACCATTGTTAGCTCTAATTTTATGTATGAAAAATCGAATCATTTTGTAAACAACAAAAAAACTTTCGAAAAGTGATTCGGCCATTAAGAGTGTGAACAAAAACGAGGACACAAGTTGCATGTAGTTAAAGAATGGAATATCTGAAATTTTGGGAAACACGAAACCTTGGGCAAGCTCGGCAATAAACAGGCGCCACAGAACAAGATATACAATCGAGGTTATTATTTTCACATACTGCCAATAATTAATCCATTTATTAAAAGTTGGATTTTAGAAAGATAAAATTACTTACAACAAGTTCCATACATCCAAATAGGAAATAGACGAGTCCCAGAAAAGACTCACAATGTGGCAATACGGGATAATAAGGATAATTGGCCAGATGATAAAATGCTTCAAATGATAGGCTAGACATTTTTTTGTTATTGATAATAATTTACTAAACTCACTAGTCAATTTGCTGTTTCCATTTATAATTTTACACATCAATGTTATTCAGTCACGATCGTGTCATTCATTTTCTTAGAAATTATTTCATGGATCGATACCCCCTAAAATCCATGTAAAATGTGTTTGCACCACCTATTTAGTACCCTACTCAAACTTTCATATTGCTTATAAAAGTTAATGTATCTTGTGTTTGTCTTAAGTCAATTCCAACTCGTACCTATGACAAATAAACTTTAGTATATTCTGTACGTTCGCAATTCAAACCGAATTGACCCTGATTTCAGTGACAACAACAAATCCATTAACGCTAGTATTATTGTTAAACTCAAAATTTCACCCAAGTGGAAAATCAATAGTAAATTCAGTTCAATTGGAGGAGGGACAAACGAGCGAACATCTGCAGATATATGTATAGCTGTTCAGTAAACAAAAGCGACCAAGTTTACAAATGATTTTACCACTAAATCTTATCAGATTTTTACTGTAATTTTTTATATAAGATCTACATTGCACGCTGATCAATTTCTGAATTTAAAAATGCAAATTTCCATTGAATACCGGAAGTTCCATTTGGAAATGATATTTCCGGAAACGATCCAAATGGAACTTTTGAACACATATCTCGATAGAGGTACTAGAGGTGAGTACTTATAAAAATTTTCAGCTCTGTAAACTGGGTAATCTACAAGATAATCCCAAAATGACTCGTTTCTGCTATTTCAACTCATTTGAGTGTGAATTTGATTTTGTATCTTGACCGTATCTTTTGAACGGATTGATAGATTATTAAGTTTGATACCGTTTTAGAAAGGTAATGACATACTCTATAAGGATTTGGCATAAAACAATTTTATTTCGCTCAAAATGTGCTCAAATTCCACTACCCTCCTTTTCCATTTTCTCTGGAACGGAAGTGAGTTGAGACAAATTGAGTAGTGGATTTCAGAGGTACTAACGATGCCTAACGGATAAACTATGTCTGAAGTTTCAACATGGGATCACCTCTTTGATATGCTCAAAAGAAAAGTGTCCTAATACTTTTGCGCCCCCCTGTACTAGTCGAGTATGGAACCTACTAGGTATGATGACAATTGTTACTTTATTGACGGTGCTGCTGGCACTGGCAAAACGTTCATCTACGAAACTACAGTTGAGCTTTGTAAGGCCCGGGGCAAAAAGGTCCTATGTGTTGCCTACTCAGGCATGGCAGCTTCTTTGCTTCCGAATGGTCAAACTGCTCACTCCGCATTTCGATTGAAGCTCAACATGAGCGAGCACAACTTTGCATCTAACATAAAGATGCAAAGCAAGCAAGCAGCCTATCTCAGATCTTTGGATTTGGTTATTTGGGACGAAATTGGGATGGTCCCAAGATGGGCTCTTGCTGGTGTCGATCAGTTATTTCGGGATTTGACTGGTCGTCAGGATTTGCCATTTGGAGGAAAGGTGATCGTTGTTGGAGGTGACTTTCGACAACTTTTGCCTATCATTAAAAGGGGAACCCGTACTGAAATAATGAATGCTATTGTCAAACAATTCGAGCATTGGGGCCTATTCCAGGAAAATAAGTTTGAGTTGACTGTTAATGTGCGTTGTGCTGATGTTGCCCACAATGAATTATTGCTTAGTGTGGGTAACGGTGTGAGAGGTACTCTGACTGACATGCCGAAAGGGGAATTCTCTGTGCCTATTCCACGTCGGTACATTTTCCCTTCTTCGGATGTCAACGAATTTATCCAACATTACTATCCACCCTCCTGCCTTATGTCTCGAGATCGCCTTTCTAAGACTATGATAATAGCCAGCACTCACGTAGATGTTGATTTTATTAACGATTATGTTCAGGGAACTATTCATGTTGCGCATCCATCTCACGAGAGGACTTTTGTCAGTCGTGACACGGTTACTCGTGATGGCCATCTGCATGCAGATTTTCGCTCTGCCGCTTTGAACGACATTAATGTGAATGGTTATCCAGAGTCTAGGTTGCATCTTAAAGTAGGCAGCGTAGTTAGGCTTCTTCGTAATTATTTGTGTAACATTATCGAAAATATTTCTCATAAATTTGTACTTTGAAATGCATATTTAGATAATCTTTGAGTGTTCAGATTATAGATAGCTTTCAATATGAAGAAGTCAAATTATTTCATTACATTTGTTACCGTGGAATGGAAATATTAAGCCAAATCTCAATACTTATCAACATGTGCCAATTGATACAAGTTTGTGATGAGATTTGAACAACAGCAGCACATCTAATCACGCTAAAGTGGTGTGACAGCTGCAATTAAGTTTGGAAATAAGTCTAAAGGTAAAGTGATTGATGTGGCTTGATGTGCTTGATTGGGCGATGGTTGCACATTTACATTGTAAAGGGTGATCTGGTAATTTTGGACATTACATTTGTTATTTATGATTGCTTCTCTAATTATCTGTCATTTTGACGTCATTTTGAAACATCCTTTATTAATGGATAAATTTGATTTGCAAATCTGCAATCAAACAAATTGATTGGAAACAAGATTGCAAGGTTTATAATCGTCACATTGACAGATGTGAGCCAAAATGACAAAACACAATTTGGGCAAAACATTATTTAAGCCAAACTTTGCATTGACACAATTTGTTAGTTTTGATGTTCATTCTTGAAATTAACAAAATCAAAATGCGAATTTGTCTAATTGCGCTGACTTTCGCCTTCATTGGGCTGAGTTCCCAGGCCGAGGATCCAACCCTGTACGAGTACTACACTTCTGGTGGCATCAAGTCTGGTCTCGAAGCCAATTCCGATCAGTTCACGCTCAATGGCAAACACTTTGTCATTTACTCTGGTTCGATGCACTACTTTCGAGTGCCATCAAACAATTGGCCCACCATTTTGGCTAAATTCAAGGATGCCGGTTTGAACACTGTTCAACTGTACTTGCCATGGAATTTGCACGAAGAAACACCGGGACATTTCGATTTCCAGTCGAGATTTTTGTACTTGGAAGGATTCTTGCGCGAGATCCAGTACCAGGGAATGTTTGCCATTGTTCGACCTGGACCGTACATTTGTGCCGAATGGGAGTTGGGTGGATATCCAAGTTGGCTGTTGCGAGACCCGAACATGAAATTGCGATCCAACTACAAACCATACTTGGATCGAGTCAAGCTCTTCTGGACTGAGGCACTCAAGATCATCAATAAACACCAATTTACAAAGAATGCTGGTCCGGTGATTGCGCTACAGCTTGAAAATGAATACTCGGGAGACATCAAGAAGACATACTCGAAAGAGTACTTGAACTTCCTGAGAGATATCGTGATTGACAGTGGATTTAAGGAACTGCTCTTCCAGTCAGACCCAGACAACAATGCCCAGCAGTATCCAATCAAGGGAATTTTCCCCAATGATTCGGTCCTTCAGACTGCCAATCTGAACCACAATGCTCTGCAGCACTTGACCGAACTGAAGAAGCACCAGCCCAACAAGCCAGCTTTTGTCTCTGAGTTCTGGCCTGGTTGGTTCGATGCTTGGCATGAAAAGAGCCATCACACATATTCAGTTGAAACATTCGAGAAGGAAGTGTCCGACATTTTGTTCAAGGTGAATGGATCGGTCAATTTCTACATGTTCATTGGTGGCACCAATTTTGGATTTACAAATGGAGCTCGAGTGACCACTTCGTACGACTATGATGCACCACTGACTGAAGCAGGAAATCTTACACCCAAATGGCACAAAACAAAGGAATTGTACGAGAAATTGGTGGCTACTGGTCGATTTCCCAAGATTAAGTTCCCAGGTTGGAATTTTGAAAAGCCTGCAACTAGCTATGGAAGTGTAGCTGTCAAGTCCGTTCTTCCATTAGAAACAATTCTCAAGCACAATCGACAATTCACAAATGTCCACAAACCTGTTCCAATGGAATTGCTCAATTACACTCAAGAGGCAACTTATGGACAGAGATTTGGATTCATTCTGTATCGAGCTGAAACTACTAAAGAGATCAAAACCTATGAAGTGACCGGTAAGCGATCTTGTTATTTATTGTCTATTTTATTTAATAATCGGTTTATTTTTTTCATTCAATAGGACAAATTCACGATCGAGCCATTTTGTTAGTGAATCAAAACCAAGTCGCTTTAGTCGAGGATGGCGCCAACAGTTTCAACCATACTTTCACTCACACAGTTGAGCCTAAAGCGACCACTTACAAATACGACTTTTTGGTTGAAAATTTGGGTCGTCCAAATGGAGGCGAAGAAATGAATCATGCCAGAAAGGGAATTTTGAATGGTGACATCAAACTCGATGGAAAGGTCGCGGACAATCTGACCATCTACTCACTGGACTTTAATGCATCGTTTGTGTACAAATTGGGAGATTGGGACAATCGAAACGAGTGGCAAAAATTTGAGCACAATGTCATCTCACCAGAAGCCACCGTCACAAGTCAAGGCCCAGCACTTTATCGAGCTGAAATTTGGTCTGACCGATTCGTGCCCGAGGACACTTATTTGTCACTGCCCGGCTGGACTAAGGGCAATGTGTTTGTGAATGGATTCAACGTTGGCCGATACTGGTCGGTTGGACCACAGAAGACTTTGTACATTCCTGGTGTGTTCATGCACTCGGGCACAAACTACATTGATGTTTTTGAGTTGCACAAACCAGGACAGGCTTTGGAATTTTTAGATCATCCAATTCTTGGTTAAATAATGTAATATTCAGACTCTGATAAAAACGCTCAATTTAATTCAATAAATATTTTATAAATATTTATTTATTTATTTATTTATTTATGGCACGCAACTTTACTCAAAGAGCAAGCGTGCGGTCGCTTTATTAAATAATTGACGACCAGATGGTTTCTATGCGGACTCTTAGATTTTAATGAAAAAATTACAGGATGTTCAGGACCATATGAATAGGCTAAGGTTAAATTTTTATGACCATTTGGCCAGTAGTTCTCGAGTTATAAAATTCCAAAGTTTGTTATGCGCGCAATTGTTGTTGGGCTTTTGACATTGGCAAACTCGTGTCTGTTCGACTGCGTGCGCCCGCAGAGAAAGAGAGTACACGCGAATTCTTCCGTTACTAACCCAAACTGTTGATTGTTCATTGTTTTCCACGACCATTTTGGATGTGCTTTAATTTGTTTAATGTATTTTGAGATAGTTTCAGAAGCTATTGGTTCTGGTTTGCGTTTTTTAACTGGAGGAGTTGGACTATATGATGAATCTGAAGCTTGAGTAGAAGAAGCAGACATTTGAGAGAATGATTGTGAGAGCGAATGAATTGTGTCTTCAATTATGTTTAATGAAACTTGGCCTAAAATCTCATCGTCAAACATCCCTTCATTTCCATCATCATCCTTGTCATCTTCATGTGTCGAGTCATCATCATCGCATTGGTCAAGAATTTCTGTGTAATCACCGTCGAAAAAGTCATCTAGTCCCGTAACAAACATGTCCACAGTCTGCAGTTCTTCAGCAGTGGCCTCTCCGGTGACACTCGTGTTGTACTTCTCGATGAGTCGCAGAATCAGTCTTTAATCACTTGATTCTTATCCATCTTCTTTGTTTAATACAAAACTCAAAAGTTACGAATTTAACTTACAGAGCACCCTTGTTTACAAACAAACAGCTGTCTGGCAACTCTACCAAAACATGTGTATAACTAGACTGTTCATCAAAGTTGTTACCTAACAATCCTAATCAATCCTAACCTAATCAAAATTTGAATATTATTTATTCTAAGTGTTTAAAACTGGCTATGTGTTCATTGCGTATCAACAGCGAGACGCCGAATGTGCATCTGGGTGTTGAGGGTGCAGATTGGACAGCAAGAGTAGAGTGTCTGCGCGCGCTTGGCGACACTAAAAGCGTGCTGAGATTTGTGAATATATTAAACTTTCGAATTTTATAACTCGAGAACCACTGGCCAAATGGTCATGAAAATTTAAATCTATACTATTCATGTGGTCTTAAAGGTCCTGTAATTTTTTCATAAATATCTCAGAGTCCGCATAGAAACCATCTGGTCGTGAGTTAATACATTGAGTTAAACAATTGAGTGATCAGCAAGGCGACAATCAAAGCAATAAATTGTTTCATGCATTAAAGTCATATTTACCATAATTTAAAATTTGAATTTAATTTAATCCAACTTACCTTTATAGAAAAAGTACCCTACAAAGTAAAATTCAACTTGGGCAAGCACAAGGCCTTGGATCGAAAAGCGCGAGACGGACGACGAATACACATGCTGTGCATTCCATGTAACAAGAAAATCGATGTTCAGTATTTTGCAAAACAGCAAAACTGAAGGGTCACGAGGCCGGTACGGTGCACATTCGAAAAGAATTGCAGAGCAGAGGCACTTCAGTGGAAAAGGCCATAATTGCAAACCACGAGAAGGACAACATTGAACCACACGTTGTGTTGGCAGGTAGATAACCATTTCAATTAACAAATGATTAAAAGTATTCATTAATAGGCGTCATGTCGTACGGTGTTGTCAAGTACCAACTCAGTCACAGCTGTCAGGATTATTTCTCTGAAGCAATCAAGAAAGTAGTCCCGAGGTATTCAGGTGGTCGAGATAAGTCCGGAAGCATAATCAAAGGTGCTTTCTCTATTTCTGCGCAAGAATCAATGCTTGAAGGCATTAGGTCTACGCCCTTCATGTCCGTGCATTTTGATATTTCGAATCATGACGAAATCAAAATGTTACCTATTGTTTGTCGATATTTTCTACCTCTTGAAGGCGTACATGTCAGGCCTATCGATATGGTTTCGATAAATGGAATTCTAGTGGCTTAAAAACTGTTCAACGTTGGGTTGAATTGTTCAAGTCTTTTCACTCTCGTTCAATCAAATTGCCCAATTTTGAGCTCATTGTTCGTTTTTTATTTTCAATTTCTGTTAGCAATGCTTGTGTGGAAAGAATTTTCTCATTCATTAAGAGATATTGGTCAGACTCAAAGTCAAATTTGCACTTTGAGAGTATGCAAGCCGCTGTGCATTCAAAATTCAATTTGTTCAATAACACTGATGATCAAAACTATGATAGTGCTAGTGCAGTGTGGGATCGCATCGAGAAGGATCCCGTATTATACAAACGTGTTAAATCTCAGGGCAAATATATTGAGCACTCAATCGTTTGAATTTTTCTATTTTAACCTATCTTTATTGCTCATAACTTTGTATTCAATTTAATAATTTTGTTGATAACAAATTTATTAATTTGCTGTATAGAACGATTAATATACACATTTATTCTTAATAATTATTAATACACACTAATGTTTACTTTAATTATTTTGTAATTAATTATTGTAATATTTTCTTGTTATTGATTGTAATGTTTTTTCTATTACTGTTGTGGTATTTGTTAATAACTTATTTATTGTAATATCTTTTGCTTAAATAATTTTTGTTTATTATTTACTATAAATTATTGTCTTGATTTTTGTCTCAGTACTGTGATATTCAATATCGTATTATTTTTTAAATTTCATATAATAAAATTACATGTGTCATTTCTATCATTTGGTTATATTACTCCCTAAAACATAAAATTTACTTACCTCTAAAATCTAAACAGATATAAATAATTAATAAAATACAACAAAAAATTTAAATCAGAAAAGTCTATTTTGTGATTGACAATGTTGTACTTTGTATTTGCCATTTATACATTCGACATACTATTCGTCATAACATTGAATGTAGCAAACGCATGCATGCACATTTTATTGCATTGCACAACCATTACACACTGGTGCCCCTCACTCAGGAACAGAACAGACGTTCGGCCGAAGTTAGTCAGTTACTTGTTGTCAGTGAATGTCAACTCTGTTCCTATTGAACTCAGCGGCCAACGTTCGTTGTGCCCTTTGTGGCCTCATACACCCACAGGCAACCAGTCACTCGCTTGAAGTCTGACCAAGGATTCCTCCAACCCTTTCTCGATGCTCAATTAAGCGATCCTTTTAGGGTCACCGAGTCTACCTCTGTTCCTTTTTTCCTGATTACCGATCACTCTGTGAATGGTAATGATGGGGACAAAGATCATATTGATGGCATCATCGGACGCAAAAAATGGCCAAAATGTCACAAGTGAAAGATGTTGAGCAAGACAAGTAAAACCGTCCCGTGCAAGTGCTAGTAATATTGTGTTACATACGATAGATAAGTTAAAGAGTAAATGACGTCATTAAATTAAATTAACGTGATTAAAACTCTAACGTCTTTCGGATGAAATTTTTAAATTAATTTGATTTAAATTTTTCATTTTGCAATTGAGTTTTATATATTTTTTTTAATGTGCCTTCAATTTATGTGGTTTTGAGTTCTAAAAATAAAACTTAATTTCAATATTGTCACGGAACAGAGAATAATTAATTGATCAATAATTAATTAAATTTATTTGATTATTCTAACAAACTAGATAGATAGATCAATAGATTTCCATATTAATCACACAGGTTTGCAGTTTTATCTCGTTTTCATCAGATAACAAAAAACATAGCTTATTTCAGTTGTTTTGAGGACAGAATCAGATTCAGGATAAAAACAAGTAAGATAGACTACTTTTTATCAAATTGCCAGACACAAACTTTTTTTTCTCAGACCGTGTCCACTTGCAGTTAGTTGAAGAGGAACAGCTGTTGTACATAGCTTTACAAACCTGTGTGTTTAATATTGAAATATATTGTAGTTTGTTCGAATAATTAAATAAATTTAATTAATTATTGATCAACTAATTATTCGCTGTGCCGTGACAATATTGAAATTAAGTTTTAGAACTCAAAACCACATCAATTGACAGCACACAATGAACTTTGGTGGTTTAAGAATATTCAGTTTATTGTTATTGTTTGAAAGCACATAAAACTCAATTGCAGAATGGAAAATTTAAATCAAATTAATTTCAAAATGTCATCCGAAAGACGTCAGAGTTTTAATTTCGAAATTTAATCTAATCTAATGAAAATATTTGAATAAATTTTAATTTAAAAAAGAAATTATTATTGGTAAAATTATCTTATTTAGAAATATTTTAAAATATCATTTTATTATTGAAGTATCTGTCAAGCCGTCAAGACACCCTGCACTATAAACCGCAAAATGTTTGCATTGTTTCTGCTTAAACCAAGCCAAGGCATCGAGTACTTTGTTCGGTACTATCGTTGTATCGAGCAAATCTGGCTCTATCACAATTGGGAGATTGTTGCAGCATTCAAAGTTCTCAAAGTACTTATGCTCATAGCAACTGTGCACTTTCTTTATCTGGCATTTTGGTGGCCAGAAAGCGCACTGGAGCGTGCCGTCCACTTTGACGCATTTTCATTTATGATTGGCAAAGGACAGATCAATGGAAACACATTCCTTGCTTCGCTCATGATACTGTACTTCAATCACAAGCTCTATGTCACCACTAACTATCCACTTCTGCGCATGCTCTATCCGGTGATTGTACACAATGATTGGGCTTCATTCTTTATTAGATCCAAATGGAACGATCGTGATGTTTGCAGTCGAACACGAAAATGCTATTTGCTTGTGCTCAACCTATTCCTCTGTGTCATTGCAACCTTTGGTAATTATTAATTTTGATTAGACATATTTTTTGATTGCCAATTGAATTATTAGAATTTATTAGCATCGTTTCGTATCTGTATTTCATTTGGAGTTTGGCTTCTACTTTAATGCAAAATGACATTTCCTTTTGGCATGCTCTCTATTGGATTGTTGTTTGCCATTTGAATGGAATCATATTTTGCCTGTTCATTGTCAACTTTTGTCACACAGCTGCGATCAATTTTTCCTGTACCGTTTCATTGTTGATGATGTTTTATCTCAAAATTCAGCAGGTTTTCTTGATTTTGGTAAAGATTGTTTCCACATCCGAGAAATTTCCAATTAGGCGATATAATCAATTTCGCCGAACATATGTACAATGTCTGCACTTCTTCTTCGCTGTTAACCGTTTTCATGGAAAGTTATTTTGCGCTTTCTTGGTAACTTACGTTCCAATCAATCTACTCCTAACGATGTGGATCATCCAGGGAAAGTTGCCTATTGTTGCCAAGTTGTTTGTATATTTTTGGATTGTATGGATTTGCAACATGTTATTTGGACTGGATTTCACTGTATCTTTGCACAGTGCACCAAGCACATTCACCGACCATCCAAGCTACTATTCGACATAATGGCTCGTAATGAGGCATCTCGAACGATTGCATTACGAACACGAGTGCACATTGCACACTTGATTGCGGCTCTAAACACTACTAATCGATACGGTTTCACATATGGCGATTTTGGACTTGTCTCCCTAAATACATTTGCAAAGGTACTCTGTTCATATAATGCTAAATATGTTTTTTAATATTTTATGAATTCACAGTTTCTACTTTTATATGGAAAATATTGCATTATTTCGTATAAATTGATGAAGAAAAGAATCATTGAATGAACAGTCTCTGTGCTATCAATTCCATTATCATATTATTAACCCGTTCCCTGTGCCAACTTGGCCACACTGTGGAGGGAACTACATAATGCCTAGAAGGCTGAAACTTTACCAGGGCATCCCTTAGGTCCGTCGGACCGCCGCTAGGTACCCAAAGTTCCACTAGGATTCTATTCGCCGGATTTGCTCCGATTAACCCGATCTTGATCTAGATCGATTCTGCTCGTCTTCCTGAGCATTTTGATGTATAACTTGCCATAGTATCCATTTTGTAACCCTAGAATCCTGGAATTAGGTACCAGATAATGCCATTTTGGAACAGATTTAGCATCAAAAACGGATTCTACGGAAAAAATCATGCGGAATAGACACCTCAACCATAAAAATACATACAAGCAAAGCAAAGATACACACTCTCAAAAAATGTCTATTTGGGACCCGGGATGTCTGTCTGTCCATTCTAGGTCCCAATAATTTTTTCTTAAAATAATGATTAATATAGTCAAGTTATATATCAAAATGCTCAGAATTATGAGTAGATTACATTTCTGACATTTTATTGTATTATTTGTGAAATTTGTTTGACTTGGGTCCAGGGCCTAGGATCCGGTTCCAGGAAATCCATTTTTCAAACCAAAAGATTAGACTATTGCATTCTACTAACTCTCCTGAAGAAAATGGTACCGGTTTTATTAAAATCCATGCACGGGAACATATTCAAAATAAAAATTTAGTCTGGCTCTAGAACGGACAGACAGACATCCCGGGTCCCAAATAGACATTTTTTGAGAATGAGTATCTTTGCTTTGCTTGTATGGATTTTTATGGTTGAGGTGTCTATTCCGCATGATTTTTTCCGTAGAATCCGTTTTTGATACCAAATTTATACTAAAATATCATTATCTGGTACTTTGTTCCAGGATTCTTGTGTTCCAAAATGGACACTATGGCAAGTTATACATCAAAATGCTCAGGAAGACGAGCAGAATGGATCTAGATTAAGATCGGGTAGATCGGAGCAAATCCGGCGAATAGAATCCTAGTGAAACTTTGGGTAACTAGCGGCGGTCCGACGGACCTAAGAGATGCCTTGGTAAAGTTTCAGTGTTCTAGACATTATGTAGCTCCCTCCACAGTGTGGCCAAGTAGGCACAGGGAACGGGTTTAATATTCAATAACAAATAATGTCTTGAAAACTAGACTTTATGAGTAGTTTTATTTGTTCATGCAGTGTTTTGATTTAACATGCTTGTATGCATTCATTTAGCTTTTTAACATGCATTCTTAGTTCTACGTCAGCAGTCCTCGTATTTATTCAAAAACCACAAAGAAGCTGTTCAACGATTCAATCGTTTTGATAGTCTTCTCATTGATCAAACAGTTCACTCGCTCGTTCCGACTATTCCTACTCGCACTGACTTCTCTTTGCTGTTGAAATAGTACAATCACACTTCGTCACCCTCTTTGTCAGAATATGTCAACATCTCAAAGCGATGCTTCTTCTCAATTTCAGAGTCGTAATTCTCAATAAAGAGGTACTAATCTCAATTTGTAAGAAAAGTATGCAATTCAAAATGTAAAAAAATAATTAAACTAGTACAAATATTTCAATCAGCTTTACATTCTTGAACAAATGTAAATTTTAAACATCAACATCAACATGAATCATATGCATTTTGAGCAAAAAACATTAAGTATTTCTTAGATTTCACATCATGAAATCTTTCTAGTGTTCACACCCGGGTGTTCATGCCCGGGTACGAGTACCTTGTTATCTTCATATTTTCAATATACTCGTTATCCGGATTTTGAGAAACCATTAACCGAGTAATCTTAAATATGAAATTTTGTAAAATAATCAACAAATTAAGACAATGATATGATTATGATGTTTAATGTTAAATGGAGGGAAAGTTTAATCAGACTAAACTAACCATATTGATTTTTAATTAGAAACATAAAGAATGCACTCATGTACGCGATGATCTAAATTAAAATAATTAATACATTGAACAAAATTGATTACAAAATTACCCATTCATAAGTTTTGGACGTAATTCTAAAATTGCCATACACAGAGAAAGCATACGGATGCAATCGGCGGTGTGTTTGGAGCGCATCAAATTTCCAATGCATTTGCTTTCGTATCGTTTGTAAATTTTAATAAAGTTCAAATGGAATTTTTGATTTTCTTCAATTTTACGGTAATTCCTTGCCAAGGAGGAACATATTCTAGTAAGCCAGAGCATCTGCAAATTGCACGCGACAATTGTAATGTACAAGGGTGGATTGATTGAAGCAATTTCTGTCCTAACAAAGCAAACAATGTACAGGAAATAGCACTGTACAGTAGTCTTTTTATAATTCATAAGTCACCTTTCATAAAAGACGTTCTTTTCTTGTTGGTGGAGAAGGAAAATCGACCTCACATTGTATTAATCAGGAGTGATAAGGTTTGAACGCGACACTGCTTTGTCTCTCACTTGATAAGACTTTCGGCAAGTTTCTTTCGCTCTTCATACAAAACAATGCATTTAAGTTATAGAAAAGTCCTTAATTTTGTTAATTTGGAAATCTTGTTTATTTTATTATTTTATATATTTGAATAAAAGCTTGAAGTTGACGTCGGTGAGTTCGCTTACGTTTCAACTGATATTGTAGTGATTTGTAGGGTATGGTCTGCTATTAGATATATGGGGAAATAATTGGATTTGTATTCTGTTCCAGAGTGGTATATTTGCCTTAGTTGATCTAAAAATCTATATATAGTTAACCGTGCGTTAAATGCAATTGATGCATGCGAATTCTTTTCTGAATTAAAAATTGTAATTATCAAATATTTAATTTTTTAATATCAAGTTTACTTTCGCTTGTTTGAAGCAAACTTAGTCATTTAAAAAATTAAAAGGCTTTGAACAAAGATTATAATAAATAACATTAAATTGTTTTCTACTGTTAAACATCCTTAACATCCACTTTAATTAGTTTTTTAATTTAGTTTAGTTAGTTAATTTAGTTCCAATCTCATCAAGTCTAGACAAATAACTATCTTTTAATGAGAATAGTCCATCCTATTCTACATTTGTACAATTGTTGGTTCTAAAAGATCCCACAATTGGCCAAGTAAATCTACTCAACAATTGAATAACCAAAAGCAACCTCCCATTTGTGGGATTGAAAAAGATTTACAATTGACAAGTCAAGTAGTTATTCCCATTATACACAATTTAGATTTTCCCTTTGGATCACAAACAAAACGAGTCTAAATATTTGACCATCTTCCAATTAGAATAGTGTATCCAATTCTAAAATTTGTTGCCCAGAAAATTGAAATATTATCAGTTTAGTGGGCAATTTCTCACAATCTTAATACCCTAATACAATCTTTCAATTGATTGGCAATTACTCAATTTATCCATCAGATTAGCTATTCAATAAACATATTGGTATTTGTAAAAAATTTTTCAGTTAGGTTGACTTCCCTACCAGTCAATTGATTGATCAAATCCAAAAGCTTATTTATTAAGATTAAACGACCTACCGATTTTGGATATGTTTCTGGTCACTCCATTGGGGAATTAGCTGACCCACAAATTGTGGGAATTGAAAAATTAGAATAACTTCTATTTCACCAATTCTTGAATAAGACCCACAAGAAAATCATTAAATGCAACGACAAGGCCAACAAGTTCTATCTTAGTCAGGCATTGCACAAAATAATTAGTTAATTGTTGCTGGGATTATTTTGAAATCATCTAACAAATTGTAAGTGTTTTTTTAGTTGGAAAGCATGGAGCATCAAATTATGAAATAAATTACAAATACATTGAACCCGAATGATTTGCATCATATTGATTGTGGAAATTATTGAAAGTCCAACTTTATTTCACGTTATTTTGAATATTTGGCAATTTATAAAAAAATGTTTAAAATTGAAAAATAGTTTCCCAACGAAGTGACAGTTTTTAAGAATTACTAATTTGATGTAAAAATTCCAATTTTTGTCAAAGCTAAAATGCACGCGAGATTCCAATGGAGCGCAAATCATAATCTAATTTTCCTCACAGAAAAATCTTAATGTGAACCAAAATCAATTGTTTGTTGTTATTTCACTTGTAAATCTGGAGGAAATATTTTTTGGGGAAAGAGCATACCTTAGTATTAGGTAATTTGACTGCAGTTTCACATTTGTTGTGACATAAACAGAGAAACATGCCAAAAATCTTATCAAGTGAGTGACAAAGCAGTGTCGCGTTCAAACCTTATCACTGGTGATTAATACAATGTGAGGTCGATTTTCCTTCTCCACTAACAAGAAATTAACGTCTTTTATGAAAGGTGACTTATGAATTATAAAAGGACTAATGTAAAGCAATTAAAATGGGCATTATGAGAGAAAGTCTCCACTGGCAGACACGAGCATATTCATGTGTTTGATCGCATAAGTGAAGCAACTCACGGTGGAGACACTTGAAACGCCAGTAATTGAGAAAGATGTTATGAGTAAACTTTTCATTCATTTCGACAATTTTTCTGAGCAAATACTTTTGCTCAATACAAATTATTCGACACAGTACATGCACCACAAACACAATTTCGGTTGAGAAAGCTAAACAAGAAAACAAAATAGTTTACCAGTAGAGGCGGTGACTTTTGACATACCATACACGATGTAAAATATAAACAATGGAAATGTTCAATAATCCAGAAGACAAACGAGCCAAAGTTGATCGAGTACACAGAATTTATGTAAGCGCACCAGTATGAAGGCACTGAAAGCGCAATTGGATAGAGAATGTAAATTCTACATGACAATTCTAAATTTGCCTTCAATTTAGCCAATTCAATTTGAACATCTTTCGAGAAGACTTTGTTTTCATACATATAAAATACTTTTGCTTCATCTTCATAAATCAAATAGGTGGAATCGATACCTGGGAGTATTATCAAACACACAAATGCAATCGAGGAAGTGACAATGGCCATTGCGCTCACCAAATCGTATTGAGGCCAGACTGAATTGGGTGCAATTTGATGAACATAAACATAAGGACTCTTTGTCCATTCTTGCCAATGCCAACTGCCAGCTGATTCGTAGTGCATAAACACAACTCCATAAAGAGTGACAAACATAAGCACAGCTAGGGGTAGATAGAAATGCGATTTACATGGCATAGGGCTAATTTTTTGTCACAAAGATGGGTGGAAGCTTTATGGTGTTCACATGCAAAACGATTTGTTCCAATATTGATTTGATAATTTCAGTTGCCATTTTTATATATTATTAATTCTTTTTTATATGACTTCAACAAAAACTATGATACTTCTCTTGTTTAAATTTAATAAATTAGTAAAAGACTTTTTTAAGAGGCGACACAAGTAAAGTAATATCGCAATTTTCAGTAAGAAAAGTTGATTAATTGGTTTATAAAACTTATTAATTTAGAAATTTATAGTGACTTTTATTGATTTGTCATTTCTCAAAGGAAGGGATCGATCAATTGTGTTAATTTTGAAATCATTAAAGCGTGGGCATCTACTTACCTCTAAAATATTATCTTTATTTAAAAAAAATACAAAAGACTATTGCAACTCTTGAAACGGAAATTCTTTTTAGAAAGTTTCATTTCTGAGAAAACTTAAATGTCTGATTAATTATGACGTTGAGTCATAAAATCTGAATTTCAAAATTTCAATGTTTTGCAATGGCAATTTCTAATTTGAAAAGTTGATTAATTTACTACTCGTATTAATAAGTTAACTATTATTAATGATTTTATAAAATACAATACAATTGACATTTACTTACTTTTATTGATTTGGCATTTATCGGAAGGAAGTGATCGATTAATTGTGTTGATTTGGCAATTTGGTAAAGTATGAACAAATTTATTTTTGAAGCACAAAATAATTAGGCTTTTTTAAAAACTAACTATTTTTCGAATATCTTAGTATTCGAATACCAAATTATATTGCCAGATCCGGTTTCAAAATTTTAAAATAATGATTAATGTACTATTCAATAAGCATTTATATTTAATTTTCACTGCTGCAGTTAGTGGCAACTTTTTTCTGTGCTCCATCTTACGTTTCGATTTCTAACTGAGGCAGTGCTCTGGCCCAAGGTTTAGCCAAGCACAGTGTATCGTCAAGTTAAATTGTCGAATTAATTTTTGAAAAAACTTGGCTTCAAAGAATCCAAGTTGTTAACGATATGGCGAGTGCTGATGAATCATATAAATGGTTTGCATCAACATTTGGATCCAGTTAAAGATTTGAGTCAACCCAATTTTACATTTGTACTCAATACAAAGTTAAATCAAAATTGCCAATCTAAATTATATACGTATTTCATTCATTAATTGGAGTGTCTATTAAATTAGATTTGTTGTTCGAGATGTAACAGAACAACTTTCACTACAGTCACACTGAAATGCCACCTATGTTTACACATTTGATTTTCACAAGACAATGTTGGCGAGATGCAGATGTAAATTTGTATATACTTTTAATTTTACAAGATGAGTTAACCTTTAAATCTCGATTGATGTTAATCCTTGACAATATATAAAAAAGAATGAAGCAATGTACGAAATAATTTATTTATATTAAGAAACAAAGTGAATCAATGTAAGTTTTGAATGACTAATCAATCGTAAATTAATTATACTATTTTATATATTACAGTTCGGAAGCAGAACAACAGATTCAAGATACTCAAGTTCAAAGTAGTCAAGAGCACTTTGAGGAAGCCCAAGAACATCTAAGCGAAGAGCAACCAAATATTGAATTGGTAGCTATTGAAATCAATGACTGCGAAATTGATGAAATTTGTGAAGTAATGTGTGATTGATCAAGTCATAGGCCTGTGTTGAGGTGCGAATTTTTTATTAGTTTTGACACACAACACACAAACTGAAAACACAATCCACTGAAAGGAACGAGTTTGGCGCCCAAACTCTCGTCAAATCGTCTGCAAATGAATCAGCCGGGAAATCGGATCGTCCTTAGTTGCCAGTGAACTGATGTTGGACCGTTTGTCCAGGGGAGACTTCTTGGGTCCTGGGTGACTCGCCTCGACAAGTGACCAGTCTCGCTTGCTTCGTGAGGAGATCGTTTCAAATGATGCTCCTGATCGAGTCCCAAGTGATCGATCTTGAATTGATCATTGCTCATTGCTTATATTCACTTGCGCGGCGGCCACCCAAGCAATCAGCTCCACGAAAAACGTCATTGGAAATTTTCCGGTCATCTGGCTGTTTGTTCTGGTCTCATGATGTTGAAGAACTTTGCCAAAATACGCACATTTCGATTGTTGTCCAATGTAGTGCATCCATCGGCTCATTTGCTTAGACTCACGCGTACTTGCTCTGATGTTCACGTGCTTTGGCGTCTTGATGACTGACCAATGGTCAATTTACACTCGCTTCGTGCGTCATGTGTTTTTGTGTGTTTACATTCGATCACTACTGATTGTGTGTTCAAATGTATACGTGATGTTTGTTGACAAATACAGCAAAGTCTAATGTGTGTGTGTACTAGGCGATAATCAACATGCACTGACTATCTTATTCTTTTTGTGCACCTCACTAAACTACTTTTTTGGGGGGAATTTTACAATTAATTAAAATTAAAATCAACAAATAAATACTTTTAGATTCACAATTAAAATCAAGTTCCTCCATAATCACAAATGGAAACACTAGACATCGACATTTTTGATCCTGCTGAGATGTTCAATGTTGATTTATTAATCAATATTAAAAAAGAAACCAATTCAAATTTTTTGAAAAACTTAAATCGGAAATTTTCTAAAAGGGACGTAGAAAAAGCATACATGATGTTCGACGAAATCATCTTGAAGCGATTTGGACATGCCGTTGCTGAGTCTGTTTTCGCAGATTTTGTTTCCGGATTTCTTATAAGGAGCCTTGGTTTGCATTCTGACGAATTATGCGAGAATTCTATTTTACTCAACAAAGAAATTGCCAGATTTGCTGAAAGGTTAAACCTTCAAAAAGCGTACTTAAAGTTCCTTGGTGGTCTCATCGAACCTGTGCCCGTTTCTATAAGTGATGATATTACTTATCAATATATTTCCATCAAAGATGTAGCACAGCTTGTTTTAAATAATAAATCTGTTTGTGAAGAAATTCTCCGGGAGCAACGACTGAAATACCCAGATCAGCTCTTCGAATATTCCAATGAATTGACTTGCGAATTTAAAAGATGGATTCAAATTGTAGGCAAAGCCCGCTTCCTTATCTATTCGGATGAGTTCTCAATTGTGAATCCAATTGGTCATTCCAGATACAATCAAAATTACCTTGTTGTATACTGTTCTATCACCAACATCCCATTTAAAGATCGATTAAAACGTGGCGATTTATTCTTGCTACTGATTGTTAATCATAAAAAAATTGACGCAGAAAAGCTTAATGAAATCCTCGAACGATTGAATCAAGATTTAAACGAATTGGTTGAAAAAGGAGTTGATATGCAACTTACCGATGGATCAAAAAAGAACTTTCCTTGTGTCTTATCATCTTTCGTGGGTGACTCCAAGAGTGCCTATCAATTTACTGGCTACCCTGATACTTTCGGCCTTGGTTATCGTTGTCGTGTTTGTGGAGCGAACCATGATGAGATTCAACATGGAATTTTGGATAAGCCTTTATTTGGGACACAAGAGGATGTCAGTGAATATTGGAAAATTGTGGATCAAGCAGATGGAATTTATCTTCCAAAAGAAAATGAAATGAGACAGAAATTTGGCCTGACAAGAACATTCAAATTTGCTTCAAGAAGTGAGACTTGCCCAGTCGACCCTTGGGGAATTTGTCCCTTTGATAATTGCCATGATATATTAGAAGGTGCCTTGCCCAAATTATGTAGTTTAATTTTGATAAGCCTTAACGACAAGTTTTTGCATAACAAAGATAAAATGGTGAAGCTAATTAGTGGAAAACGATTTTACGACGCTAAATTCGCTATTCATTCAACAACTGGTGGATTTGCATTCGATGGTGACATGATTCAACGAGCAGAAATTTTTATTAGACTTGAGCAGATTCTTTTGGAAGATTTGCCTTTGGCAGCAGGAGTACCTGTACAACATGTATTTATCTCTAGAGCATTCTGTCTTTATCTTGCATTGAAAGATATTTTCATCATTAGTTTTAAAACTTCAATTACCGAAGAAGATCTTGAGAAATTGACCAAAAGCATCGAAATGATGTTTCGGCTTGTCAAAGAGATTAATCCAACTGAAAGCATCACACCCAAAATGCATCATATAAGTCATTACCCTGAAATTATTCGAAAATTCGGTCCACTTATTTACTTTTCGTCTTTACCATTTGAGCGAAAGCATCAATTCTTCAAGCAATGGGCGAGGGTAATCCATAACATGATAAATCCTGCATTATCTTTGGCAATGCGGCATCAATGTTATCAAGCTGTCACATTTAGAGAAAACGAGTATACAGGATGCAAGTTTGATTTTCAATCGAAACTTAAAGCCAATCCAGAAATGTTTAGTGAATTACCATCGACAGCCAAATACTTACACCAACCAACGCCTTGTCATCTAGATAAAAAAGTTATTCGAAAAATTGGCACTTCAAATTTGTGGATTAAAATCAAAAGTTTTTGGAAACTTGAATCTACTAACGAGATCGTAGTTGGTGGGCCAGTTTACGAGAAATCGTCTGAACGTGAATTTAGCTTTGCAGTCTGAAATTCCTCTGACAGAATAATCATGTAGCTTCGGAAATTTTCGAAAATCCGTGTATTAAATTCTTCAAATGAGAAAAGAAAATCTTTAGACTAATATACTTCGGATTTGCAAATGTCCGAAAATCAGGAACAGAGAGGCTTCTCTTGTTTACTATCTGAATTTATTTATAAAATCCAAGATTTAAATGATAGATTTTTTATTTGCGCTTGTAAATGATCGAAACAAGAAAATGCGCTTGAGAATGTTGAAAACATGAAAATTATCATTTATTTTGTTTCAATTCATCCATCGAAATTGGCAACAACAGCGACAACTCTTTTGATTCGTTGGCTAATAATATCGAAGAGGTCTCTCAACCAAAACTATCAACTCCTTTTTTGAAGAAGAAGGCTACGACTAAACGGAAATCTTCCTCAAAGGCTAAACGAGGAAAAAGATCAAAGATCTCGAATGTATTCGACGAAGCCGAGTCGGACTTGGGTTCTAATGATGAATTCGATTAAACTAGTCATTTACTGTGAGTATTTAGCAATTTCAATGTGATTTTTATCAATGATCATCATTTATTATTTGACATTATTACGATTATTATATGTGATTTTCTTATGTGATTTTTTATATTTGTATTTATTATATTAAATTTACTTTTGACTTTTCATTCATTTGGTGTATGGAACTGGGTGGAAGGAATGGAAGGAAGCAGGCTAGGCCTAGGCCAGGGCAAAAAGCTACGAGCACTTTTTTCACCACTTAAAGTGCTCCTTTAAGTGCGATTTTTAGGCCACTTAATTTTGGCACTTAAAGTGCCACTTAAGTGCCCCACTTCAAACCTCCACTCTTAGTGGCACTTCCAGTACCACAAATGGCTCACCGGGTGGAGGTAAAAAAATTTTAAATTCAAGCAATCGTCAAGAGAACTTACTTGACAATGATCGGTATCGAAGTGTCCACAGTGTCGACATCTTTCGAGATTCGATTCACAATTCGTCCAAGTGGTGAAGTATACTATAGATATATCGAAAAAGTTCATTGGTGCTCGCATTATTCTGTTTAGTAAAGCACGATGCAGTGCAATCGAACTAATGACAGTGCCTTTCGCAAGGACAATTGCTCCAAGCAGGAAAATGAATCCCTGTGATTGACCCAGAAGACCATAAACAGTCAATCAATGATTGCGAAGGTCAATTTCGTTTGAAGTTTTATTCGAATTGTGTTGATCATTTGACCAAATGGCCAACCAAACACCACAGACACAGTTTGCATGCCAATGAAGCATATGAGAAGTAGGGCCAACCAAAGCCATGTTAGGGTTCGTATATATTTGGAGTAGACGGACAGTTTCACTTGACCAGACTCGGTGGTCTCCGTTTTGATTAATTTGCTCACTTTTGACATTTCATTGGTGGATTTAGGCAAATTAGTAGAACTTTCGGCAGTAAAAACTTCTTCTTTTTCTTTTGATTGATTGTCTAAATTACCATTTTGTTGTCGTTGTTGCTTCTCATTTGAATGATTTGGTACAAATTCTGAGAATTTGTCATTATTCTCCATCAATTGCTGATAGGTTCAATTCTTCTGAATTGTCCCATTGGAAAGGACAATAATCTGACCAACTTCTGATAGAAAGTGAATACTATTGGTCACCATGACATGAGTCTGCTTCTTCAAACACCACGTCTGATTGCTGAAAAGAGATAAAGAAGCCTAAGTTATTGATATGCAAAAATAAAACAAAATTCCTAACAATGTTACCGATTATTAAAAAAACTATATAAAATTGAATTTTTACATAGCTTAATATCAAAAAAAATATTTCTTGGTTTTTGTCAAATTATAAATAATTAAATTATACATATTCTATGATATTCTAAAAAATTTTAGGCAAAATTAAACCGATTCGTGCATAAATTTAGCGTTACATTTCTATTGTGACATGCTAGCGACATTATCATAAAAAACTAAAGATGAATTATGATTTTGAGTTTTAAAATCACGTGCGTTTTGTACAAAAAAATGAGACTATTTCCATTCTACCCTATAACCAATAAAATGTACACTTATACCATGTGATATCAATGAAGTAGAAATTAGTGAAATTAGTATAAATTGCCATCCACAGTCCATACAACCTCAACTGTCATAAAAGCTGCTAATGCTTTAATATCGCTTGAAATTGGGAGTGTTTGTGAGTGAAATAACACCAAAATAAAGTGCAAATGCAATAAAAGTCTTATCGGTGACCGCATTGTTTTGTATAGAAATAATTCTTTGTTAAAGGCGATTCAACTGAAATGACAAACATTTTCAATTGAGAATCACATGTTGGATTGTGTTCATTTGTTACTTTATAATTAAAATTCACTCTACCTGATGTACAAAGTCAATTTTAGTGTACACTGTACAGAAAGTACATTATCTTGATTTTATATTACTATGGGCATAATTATGGGCAATCTCAAAAGAAACTCCAACAAATCAGTGTGATTGATTTCGAGTGATTTCTAAACTTTCTATGCACTTGTGTTTCGAGCCGATTGTTAAATAGAAATTTGTTGAATCACACTAATCGTTAGTACCAATTAGTGGTTATGGTAACAGCCAAAAGAAGGTGAAGTTATAGTCACGTTAACAATTGACGTTGCTTTTCATTGATTGTCTATCGCTGTACTTGTGCGGTTTTGAAAAGAGTACTAGAAAAAATGTATGCCTTCAATCAACTTCCGCCAATTGATTACTTCGGTCAATTGATTCAATATCACCACAGTCAACTTGATTATTATCGATATTCAACTGAACTGCAACACTGTCAACATCAAAATTTGCAATTGCAGCATCTACGTCATTTGGAAGCTGCCAAAGCGATGACTCAATTCAATGAATCTTTCGATAAGAATTTTCCTCAATTCAAACAAACCAAGTTGTTTGGTCATAATCTTGTTGGCATTGGTAGTTCTTCGTTAAGTCAACAATTTTTGAACCCAACTGTGAATCATGTGCTTGAAAATTACGAAACTAAAGATTGTGAGGAAACACCACAAGACTTGTGCAAAAAGTCAAATCCTGAGTTTAAATTGCCTCTTTACTCTTTGTTCGGAGGAATTTTCGGATGAAACTAAACTCGATCAACACTTACAAGTTAAGCATAGAACATTTCCCTTTCGTTGTTTTCACAAGAATTGTGACCAATCGTTCAGCAATTCGTAAGTTATTTTTTAATTAATTGTATTAATTAAAATCAAATTCTTATTAACAGTCAAATGCAAAATCGACACTTCCAAGCTGTCCATCAGTATTTAAACAATTGGGATTGTGGAAAATGTGTCCGTACTTACCAAAGTCACACTCGCTTGCATTCCCATCACCGAAATTACCACCAATCAGGCAAATTCAAGTGTTCCTACCCTGAATGTGCCTTCATAGGTCAGTATCGGTCTGACGTGTACACACACTACGAACAGCACCATCAAACGTATCGATGTGACCATCCAGATTGTGGTAAATCGTTCCGCAAGACAGTCCACCTCAAAACACACCAACGAATTCATTTGGGCATTAAACCGTTCAAATGTAAATGGTCCGGCTGTTTGTACGCAAGTGAGGATCGATCCAACGCCATCAAACACATTCGAATAAAGCATCTTAAACTTCCGATAACGAAGAAAGAACAACAAAATAAGAAAATTGAAGATCATCGCAATCCGAAACAATATCTTGAGGTTGTGAAAAGTCTTCTATAAATAATAAAATGTTGAACATGATTTTTTTCTACAAATTGATAAAGGAGTATGCTCATTTTGGAAAAGTAGTTAAGATGGAATTTTGAATATGCTATCTTAAAGTACTCCCCAAAAAGGTACAAAAAAGTCAATTAGAGTCATGGTCCAAACCCCCCGCCATCTTGGAGAAAATGGCGGATCAAAACCCAAATTTGACGTATAGAAGTACGTACAATATTTTTTGTTTTTGTGGTAATTTAAGGTTTTGCTTTTAATTTTACCTGTAAAACATTTATAATATAGCTTAATATGATCCAAAATATAGATATTAGGGGTTTCAAAACAAACCGGAAGTAATAATTTTTTTGTCTCAAATTCTTGGATCCTACTTCCGGTTTCGGTTGAAATGAGTATTATTCTAACCGAAAGTAATTTCTTAACAATAACAACGTGTTTTAAAAATGTTTTATTAAGATATCATTTATCTAAGTATTTTTTCTAAATTATTTTTACAAATATTGCACGTACCTCTATACGTCAAATTTGGGTTTTGATCCGCCATTTTCTCCAAGATGGCGGGGGTTTGGACCATGACTCTAATTGACTTTTTTTGTACCTTTAGGGGAGTACTTTAAGATAGCATATTCAAAATTCCATCTTAACTACTTTTCCAAAATGAGCATACTCCTTTAATGCAAATTTTATTACTTTTACAAAGCGGCAGAGTTTCTTCTATTTTTTACGATAAATCTTTAAGAGATGAATAATGAGAATGTAAATTGCCATAATAAATTATAAATTAAAGAGTAATAAAATCTTAAACTGGACAAAGCACACCGAAAGCCTGATTGCAATCAATTACAATTGTCGGAGATGATCGGACGAACCAACAAGCGAAGCAAGTGAGAGAAGTGATTGCTCTGGGTTGACTCAAAGGGGCCGTACTTAAATCCTGTGATCAAGTAGGTAGGGAGGGGGAGTTTGAAGGTTGATCACATCTTGATCACGATAAGATGGGGAGGGGTTGGATAGTGATTGAAGTCATGGTTTAAGAGTTTAATTGGGAAATTTTCCAGACCAGCCAATTGTGGAATTTGCTCCAATTGCCCATACGAGAAATACTTTTGGCACGCCAATTATGTGATAGAATCTTTCAACCAAATTTTAAAAAATGTATTACTTGGGGACACTTACCAATATATGGAGGGGGGTATGTTCACTGATCACACGTGATCACACAGGAGGATGGGGGAGTCTAAAAAGAGGACATTTTTGATCACAGGATTTAAGTACGACCCCAAAGGCTTGTATGCAGGATGGATCGCTCTTAAAATTTTAAAGAAAATTCTGGTATAGGTGTAGAGTCTACACTGCACACGACCTGATTAGATTTTGGGCACATAAAGTCAAAGGTCACCGAAAATAAAAAATAGCGATATTTTAAATTGATCAGCATTGTTTAATGAGATGTTTGTGTCTGTCTCACAGTCATCAGAGTGTTTGAAATACTCCCCCTCAGAATTAACCTCAATAGAGTTATGACTAGTATTATTAGGTGACAACTTATGTTATGATAATGGCGGCTTGCTTTAAAATAACTTTTTGTCCTAATCTAGGTGGCGATGTGGTTTTTTGAACTTTTCAGACTTGAACTATGTCTGATTAGTCACTAAATAATGCAAAAAACCACATCGCCACCTAGATTAGGACAAAAAAGTTATTTTAAAGCAAGCCTCCATTATCATAACATAAGTTGTCACCTAATATAAGCCTTTGACATTGTCTCGCTAATAACAAAATTCGAGATACTCATTGAAGTTTAAACTTTGTTTCAAACTAAATAAATAAAAATTAGTTTACAATCTTAGTTTAATCACAGGTCAAATCTCACATTTGCTAGCTATTTATATACTTTTAATTATTATTTTTAAACAGTTGAAATTTCGTGATAATTAAAAAGTATTTATTTACGAGAAAACATCTGATAAGATTTTACTTATAGGAATTATTGACTTAGGATATAATACAAAGAGTAGGGAAATATAATACACAAAAGGGATAGGAAAGGTTCTTCAGCTGTGGGCTTGCCACTCACTCGTTCCCCAGTCGGCACCTTGCATTCGCCCTACGTTACGCGAAAGCAAAGAAACTTGACCTGTAATCAGGGCTCGGTCAAGTCCACCAGCAATGGTGGTTGCGTCTTGAGAATGAATGAATGAATGAATGAAAGGGATAGGAAAGGTTAGGTTAAAGTCTCGGTAGCATACACGCAGAGGGTACCAGCGCAAGGTGGTAAGGCAAAGGGTAAAGTACAATAGGATCCACCCTCGGCGATGAGCTTTCCTCATGAAAGAAGCCATAATATTTTTAGGTCATGAAAGAAGTTGCCACCACAAAATCTTATATACAAGATGCCGCTTTCTTTTTTTATGTAAAAAGATGCAAATTACTGCATAGGGTATCTGCTGGTAGGAACTTCTTATATATGCTAAAATTTAATTTTAAGGCAACTGCAATATATTATGAATGAATAATGGCTTTAATGATATGTTCATTTCAAATAAAATAGATAAAAATGTTATATATTAATCTAAAAATTATACTGTAAACAATTTATTCAATGATAAGGATACAAAGATACAAGATACACAAGATTACATCAAACCTCTAATTAGAATGTGCTCATTGTCACAGGAATAATAAAAATCGTTACGATGATGTAAATGTCGTACGTCAATACATTTTGTCTGCTGAAATTTAAGCTTTAGTAGTTCAAATTTTGTAAATTTAGTCGGCTTTCGAGTAAGTTTCAGTTCGTACACGAATCCTTCGGCATGAATAGAACCATCAACATTTCTCCAAAAAGCAATTGTCCGTATCCAATATTTGTGTCGAGATCCGTCTTCAAATTTCCGCAAAATATTCTTATTCAAAGGATGGAGAATCTCGCTCGAAAGAAGTTTCTTAGCGGACGGCTGTGGAGTTTGCTTTAAAGAAGTTTCATTGAAATTCATTCGTTGGAAAAAGTCCTTAGTCAAAAAGAAGTCTTTTCAAGCATGACAACTAAAGACATTTGATGTAATTTTGCAAATGTATATGAAGGGTTAATAAAATTTCGCATAATTACAGAAAGGTTTTTGAAGTATAAATGTTTCCTTTCGTATTTTAAAGTTGAGAAAAGGACAAGAGGACCGAACAATTTGGTCAAATCAGCGTAATGCAAGAGTGTATGCAATTTACAAAAGACCACGAAATCGTCTTTGAGTTCTTCTTCTTCAATGTCCAAGTTTTTCCAAATCTTGCAAATCTTTGCACAAGAGAATTAGCAATTTAGCATTTCTGTCCATTTTCTCGAGGTCTTTTTGGTGGACAACAAAACTAAAAGCAATTGAACAGAACTCATGCAAAAGTTGATACAGTTGAAATCCTTTGCTTGAGAAATCGATGTTATTTGGAGGGAAAATTTCAAGAAACCGTGCTAAAACCTCCAACTTCTAAGTATTAAAATAAATTATAAATTAAAATCAAATAAAGAAGAAACAAAAACAAACCTGGACTGCTTTACCGTATAATTTAAAATGCAGACAAGTTTGGCCCGCGCGATTTTTCTTTGCTTCAATAAAAACGTTTATTTTACCATTGAACAAAGGAAACGTTTGTAAAATATTTTTAATTTCTTCAAAAGTCAGTCCGACTAAGGCATGTCTCAAAATGAAATCCAAGAGTTTTGGAACAACACCTTCACATAAATCGTGACAGACATCAGGGGGACCAATGTTCCAAATGTTGATTCCATCAAAAACCATGAAAATACACATCTTAACAACGCCAAATAGATTCGTAATTGTATATTTTCTTTTCTCATATTGAGTCAGTGGTTTGCCCTTTTCAAGTATTTTTTTGGCTTCGGCTTCTTCCTTTTTCAAAGTAATTTTTTCAGCTTCGGCAATCATTTCCTGGTATTTTTGAATGTTTTCAGCTGAGCCAGTGATCAAGGGAAAATGAACTGATTTTTGAATGTTTTTCTGGTTTGTTCCACATTCGCGGCAAATGAATCCAGCAGAAAATTGAGTTCTGCACGGTCACTTTTAGCAAATGTTTTGATTTTGTCGATAACACTTTTCTTTATTTTACAATCTCGATGATTGAAGACGACATTGATGAGCATGAGTGCGACTAATTTAAACGCTTCAAATGACAAATTGCTATTTGACAGGCGAGCTTGCACTATCGAGTTGAACATTCCTTTAATGTACAAAAGGTCTTCTTCACAATGATTCATTTCCAATTTATCAAAGAATGCCGAACTTTGCTCATCATTTTGAAACGCATCACATTTGACGTCAGATATTTCACATTTATTGAAATTCACAAAATAGTTTTCGATTAAGATTTCATTTGGTACTACAATTCGTTTCAATATTTCGGGTAAAACTTTTTCGGTTCCATTTCCACTGTCGAGATCCTCCACATCCTCCACAAAAGCTTCAACGTTATCTGAGAAGTCGTTGACAAATGAATCTACAGAGCTCGAGGAAGACGTTTGCACTTGGCTTGTTTCCTGTTGAAGCTGAAGACGAGCTCGTAGTAGTTCTCGTTTTTTCGACCATCTAAAATTAAAAATCACATTAATAAATAAATATTTTAAACCAAACAGTAACTTTTCAGTAATGGCACGAAACTCCTCAGGATGAGAATGTTCGATGTGAATTTCAAAGTTAGTTTGATCTTTGATTTTGAACGGACAGCCACTGATACAAGGAGATCCTTCAAAAAGTTGACTTTCGATAGCAGCATCCAGACTTTGACTAAAGTAATTATCATAAACTTCATTAAAGACAGAACCTCTGATAAAAACTTTAAATGAGACATTTAGATCATGTCTAAATTGTCCGTAGTGAGACATGACGAGAAACAATTCGATGCAAACAAGATAAACAAATAAACAAGTGCACTTAATAATCAGACAGTTGTTTATCTTTACGTGATGTTTGCAGCTGCAACTTGACTAAAGTGACGTCACTTTCGACAGTTGTTAGTCAGTCCTGACTAGAGACAGCAGCTTGGTGGTACCAAAACAATAGAAATGCTGTGGTGATATGCGACACTATCGATAGTTCAGGCGCCCATCGAAAAAGAGAGAGCACACTCGCTGCATGCTTTCACATTCGGCCACCGCCGGTTGCGTTAGTCAAGTTGTCATCTCTTGCATCAACCCGACAAGTCTGTTTGCTGCGATTTTCAACTTATTTATTTGTTATCAGATTTGAGCAAATTATTCAACTGCGCTTAGTCATTGTTGACAGATTAGTTTCACTATGTCTCGTGAATATCAGATGATTGATTTTTGTCAAGAATATTATCCAGATTATGCCCTCACAATGAAAGGTCTGTTTTTATTATTTATTATTATTAGTAAGTTCATTTGTATTTTTATTTTAGAAGCAAAATTTCTAACGTTTCATGATTTTTTTGCTGATCGTCAAAAGTGGTATTTACAAAAGTATTTTACCTCAAAGAAAACGTTGATAGGTAAAAGTGAAAAGGATAAATTTGTTAGCGTGTTAAAGCTATTTATTGAAGCTAACTATGAAGACAATGTAGCTAAGGCAATCCTTAATGAGTCTTGTTCTGAGTCTTTTTATGGCAACTCAATTATTGGAAGTAATAATGAAGAATCTATTCGCGAACAAACGATGGCAATGTCTCCGAAACAGATAAAAGTTTGAGCCCGAAACTAAACGACGATTTCGAAGACCAGTCAAATTTAATTGATATTTCTTTCCCTCTCCAGAATGGAGATGATCAAATTGGAATTTGTTTAAATCTTCAAACTATTTATTTTGTTAATCCAAATCCGCCAAACAACAAGACTTCAATTGTCAAAGGAAAGTTCTCCACTATGCGTTTTCAATTTAACGAAGAAAGATGGATTTATAAACCTCAAGATAAATTGGCTAAGCTTATGTTCAACTTTAATACTTCATCGTCTACTTTTATGAGTATTTTTGCAAAGTTTGCTACCGAGTTATCAATTAGGCTTTTGGAAATCTTTCCATATGAAATTCCCAATCCGGTTGTTTCTCGAGTTGCTTCGAAATTTTGTTCAAAATATGACAATTTGGCTGATTTATACGACGAATATAAGGAGAAGTATACTTTTTTGAGCCAATTTGAAGACGTTATTGTGAGTTTTGTACACAACGTTATATTATTATTTAATCGATTTATTTTTTATAGAGTTTACTTGAATATAAAATCAAGAATATTTATAAATATAGATCTTCAGTAATCAAAAGTTTAAAGTTATGGCCTTATCGACCTCAAGACAGAACTAAAGAGAAGTAATTACATTGTTTATGAAATATAATTTTTAATTTCTTATTTCTTCTTAGACCTTTGGAAGAGCCACAAACAGAAGAGTTATTACAAGCAAGAGAACTCAAGATTGAAGAATTGTGTGAGTGCGGTTTTGACTATCGATCGATGAAAATAAAAGTTGAAGAGATATACGATAGTATGTTAGCTGCGGACACGGCTCAAAAAGCCCAAAAGAAAGAAGAGAAAAAACGCCAGCAAGATGCCAAGGTAACTGAAGCCCAAGAAGCAAACAAGAAAAGACAACCGAAAACAAAGCCACCTCCACCAAAACGAAAGCGTCGAAATTAATCGCTGTATCTGATGTTTCTCCACACAAGTCTTTGTGGTCGCTTTACAAAAATGTTTGTTGAAGTTTCTCAATTACGTGATATTTGTTAATCATCAAAACGTACGAAACTAAAAATTCTGTTTCTTTATTATACTATACGTAAGATACGTTTTGTTTATGTTTATTTAGCTTAAGATTTATTAATATATACTCATTATTTAGCTAATTTTCAATCATTAATTATTTTGACTCAATGTTTTATCATGAATTATTAATTATTAATAAATTATTATGTTGCAATTTTGAGTTTAGAGCTAATTTAAGTGGTATTATTGTAACGCGGTTCTTAGTCTCGTCTCTGGTAGACAGAATATTGTGGGATTCACGGGGAGACTTACGCGTTTGTGAGTTCTTTTATCCGGTTCGGTCGCTTGCTGGCTGGCTATGGAGACCTGGATTCGTCACATAGATCAATTGTACGGTTGACTATGAGACTCCTCAGGTTAAAGGGGACGAAGGTAGGCACGTAGGCATATATCACAAGCACAAAGGATATTTATTGGAATCACTTTTGTTACAAGATATCAACTAAAACACAGACTAGTGAGAGTCTTTGCTGCTTTCCACTCAAACCGTGAATGAGGAGAAGAGGGCACTGCAGGTACATTTTATGCCTGCAAGCCTCCCTCCTGTCGTGTGTTGAGGGTCAGAGGTCGTGCGTCTGCTGTGGAGCTCGAGAGTCGTTGCCCTTGAGCATACCTCGAGGGCTCCCATGCATTCAAAGATCTCTCTAGGTACCAAAATGGCGTCGGATCTGCAACCAGGATGTACCAGAGGTGCTTCCTCGTTGCATTATTTTTGTAAAAAGCACTCAAATATATAACCCAAACTTATTTGATACAAGAAGTGCAACTTTTATACATATAAGAAGACTCTTCTTCTTGTATGTATAAAGAGACGCAGGAATCTTCGTTCATGTCATAAAAAGGTGTCACTTCTTGCATATAAAAAGCCATATTGAAAATCTTCTTGCATGCCCCAAGGCCAAAGCGCTCGGTGGGACTAGGGGCACAGTAAGCCTCCAACTGAACTAACGAGGCATTGGCAGACGACGACTTATATAGCCAGGAGAGGGTGAACACCAGGGCGACACCACCATACGATGACCAAGCAGAAACCAGTCACCAGGCACGAGGTTAGTCGGACCGTCATCACCAAGCCATGAGTAGACCGATGAGTACAATCGATCGTCATAGTCATCATTGACACTGACCAGACAGTGTGAGTCAATCGTCAAAGCCATTCGATCGGGCAATCTTCCAGATTCAGCAATCGCATCCGTTCGGATATGTTCGAGATCCAAATCAAGAACCAGTGTAACTTCAGTACGACCAACATCGAACAGTCGGTGTACAGTAGATCGGTCAGGCGGAACACGATCTTCACTTCGCAGATAATCCAATATCGCGTCATTAGCAGAATAGGTTTCAGAGAACCAAACAGTAGGTGAACCGTACGAGGTTACCATAAACATGCAGTGCAATGCATCGAGGCAAGAAGTAGATGACACACCAATCGAGGCATCGATGTAGTTGAGAGAACGCATCACTTTCTTGTTCACGTTAAACAGCGCAGATTGAACATTCAAAGTCGTATCCAAACGAGTTGACGACTTGCAAACAGCAAAATCCAATTTTACTTCAATCATCGCTTCAGTAGATAAAATATGAGTCAACTCCTCCGTAATGCAAACTTGGTCAGAATCCTTGACCATCATAGGATTGAGCAAATCCACCATATTGCTTGAGGTTGATTCATTTCCGTTGATAGTAGACAAATAACCATCAAAGACTTGATTAAATTCGTAAGCAGAATCGACAATCAAATTCGAATCTTGAATAGATGACAGACAAAACTTGTTGTTCATCTCATCGACCAGTGCGACAGTAGAAATCAGTACTCCATGGTTACCAAAACCATTTTGAACATCATCGAGATCGGGAGGTACTTTCGGAATGTCGGGCACAGGATTACACGTTTCGGGTTTGTCAAATTCACAGTGTTCAGGTCCAACAGGAACACAAACAGAATCAGGCAGAATTACAAGTTGAGATTCAACTTCTTCCTTACAGACAGGACTAGATTCATTTTCAGTAGTTGACAAAAGTTCATAGTTCGGACCATTGAGGACTTCCGAAGTATTCATGAGGAACTCAGAATTTGCAGATTCAATTCCAAACAGGCAACTCTTGAATTGGTCAGGTGGTTCACGATCAACACGTTGTACAAAACATTGATCATCGTCAGGACGTTCCACCAAATTCAAGTTGGTTTCAAAAGGTTCAGTACATTCGGGTTCAACCACGCAAAGATTAGCTTCACTTTCAGATAAGGTCAGACATGTTTCAGTAGACAAAATAGTTGAGGAGGGAATTACTTGAGATACAATGCAGAATTACAAGTTGAGATTCAACTTCTTCCTTGCAGACAGGACTAGATTCATTTCCGGTAGTTGACAAAAGTTCAAAGTTCGGACCATTAAGGACTTCCGAAGCATTCATCAGGAACTCAGAATTTGCAGATTCAATTCCATACCGGCAACTGTTGTAGGATACAGAGAATGATCACACAGATCATCAGGGATTCACACAGAATCATGTTTCACAAAGAAACACTCAGAAAGAAAGAAAAAAGAAAGATTTATTGAGACGCGAGCTCGATGTTACACAAACATGACAAGTTAGAGGACTGAGCAGCAAGCAGCTGCTTATATAGTGAATGGAACATTCGAGAAGCATCTGGAAAATTTCGCTTCTAGATCTTTCTACGTGTTTCTACTTTTACAATCTCGAATGTTCTCGATGTTTCTATATATTACAAGTTTGTTCTAAATGTTCTAGAATGTTCTAGACTGTACAGGAAGATACCAGACAAACCTAATCACATATCTCAACAGCAACTCTTGAATTGTTCAGGTGGTTCACGATCAGCACGTTGTACAAAACATTGATCATCTTCAGGACGTTCCACCAAATTCAAGTTGGTTTCAAAAGGTTCAGTACATTCGGGTTCAACCACGCGAAGATTAGCTTCACTTTCAGATAAGGTCAGACATGTTTCAGTAGACAAATTAGTTGAGGAGGGAATTACTTGAGATACAAATTTCTCATTAGAAGTAGAGTCAGAATCCGCTTGAACAGGCACGTCCACTTGAGGTACAACTTCCTCTTCAGATTCGGCACTCGTCGTAGACTCCTCCGTAATTGAAACATTTCTTGAAGCTTCAACAATCGGTTGACCAGTACTGTGAAAAGGTAACATTGTGACTGGGTACTCACAGTTCACATTGACAAAGTCCACCAGAAAGTCATTGGCAATAGACTTTTGGTCTTCGGGAATTTCAGGAATAAATCCATCAGTGGTCTGATGTTTCTTAGATCCACGCTTGTGACGATTACGCTTGCCACTGAACGTCTTGCTTTCAGTTACTTGAACTTTCATCGCCATAGGTTTCGTACAGGTGATAACTTCACTTCGAACCTTGTCGGTTGCAGATGAAACGTTCCGAATAAGCATCGTTCTCGGCTTGTCACACTTGGATTGCTTCACATCAGGCTTCAAATCGTTGTCAGGCAAATAGACAATTTTGAATTCAGTAACATAAGTGTTGGCTTCCATCAGGTGGGCAATACAGACAATCGTGTCTTCGTATTCAACACGGCAAACACTTGAGTTAATCACAACATACTCATTCTCTTCTTGACATGATTGATCTCATTGACAGTAATCGGACTAGTAGGGCTCATCGAAGCACCTAATCGTAGAATCATATTCTTCAATGTCGCTAGACTTGGCTTAACACCACCAGAGGACAGGACTTCGAGGTTAATCAAAATAGACGCAAACTTGTCGGTCATCGTAGCAACGGCAAATATGTTGTACTTCTCATCATCCGACACAGTCGTCTTCAAACCAAGTAGATCCACTTCCACTTCTAGCTTCTGCATAATCTCTTCAGTACGTGAAGGATCGGTAAACTTGAGTTCTGCAATCCGAAGTCGAATCCTTTGAGCTTCTAACAAGTCTGGCTTCTCGAAACGGTCTTTCAGTTTCGTGTACATCGCGTACGCAGACGTCATACCCAAAATCGAGCTTCTGATGTTCTCATCATCAATGTTCATGTTGATATAGAGCCTTGCAACTCCGTTAAGTTTCTTCTCGTCTGCTTTACCAGCTTCCAAATCTTTCTCGATAGCATCATCAGCACCAGCAATAGCAAGTATATCCGCAAGTTGAGTCTTCATATATTAAAATAAAATTCTATGCATAATTTCAACCCGATTGGTGGAGTGGATCATACCGGCGCTTGATCCACTGAAATGTGTTGGGTCATTTTCAAGTCTACTATCAGCCATGCATCAAGCGCCGGTATGATCCACTCCACCAATCGGGTTGAATTTATGCATAAAATTTTATTTTAATATATGGAATCGATCTAGAGTGTAGCGGAAACCCCCATATTGAGGTTCACTTTGTTCACTGGTACCTATTGCACAATTCCTCTGCCGTGTTTACGTTGGAGGCCTTCCTCTGGGCCTTCCTCTATGTTTTCCATCTATTGTATCTATCCATCCAACGCACAATCAAAAATGATGCAATTTAGTACTTTCGATTCAAGAATGACAACAAACTAAACACATGTGTGATTACACTCTGATAAAAAGTTACACATGAGTTGTGTGTTGAAATGTCAGCTAATGTTGTCAATCGACTCAATAATTACAATTCTCAACACGAGGTGGCGCTAGAGGTCAGATTTTATCTTTGCATTTCAGAGATAACCACTATTTTTATGCAACTCAGACATATCCCAAAAGCTTAAGTTTAAAAGAGCATTACCCAAAATGATATGTTTTCCGCCTATTTTGAATCAACTCGATTTCCTTTAAAATGTCTATTATTGGAGAGAGTATGGTCTACTAATACTAGGTATATGGGGAACTAAGTGGCATTATACATTGTTCCAGAATTATTCCAAAATGAAAACTTGAAATTGACGTATAGCTATACGTGAGTTATTTTGAAAAATGTTTTAGTGAAATTATTTAATAATTAAAATATTGCACAAAACTTTATAAAAACACTCTTTAATGTCTAAAAATAACGTTCCAATAAAAATAATTTTAATTTTATGCAAAACCGGAAGTATTTAAATTTTAGTTCCAAAATCTTTGGATCTTATTTCCGGTTTTATTCAAAATTCAAACAATTTTAATTTAAACGCTGTTATAAGCAATAATAAAGTGTTTTATGAAGTTTTGTGCAATATTTTAATTATTAAATAATTTCACTAAAACATTTTTCAAAATAACTCACGTATAGCTATACGTCAATTTCAAGTTTTCATTTTGGAATAATTCTGGAACAATGTATAATGCCACTTAGTTCCCCATATATCTAGTATTAGTAGACCATACTCTCTCCAATAATAGACATTTTAAATGAAATCAAGTTGATTCAAAATAGGCGGAATTGGGCAATCCTCTTTGGTGCAATTTGATTCAGTAGTTTTGCCGGAATTTCTCGTACAACAAACACAAAAAGTCATGATAGAAGTCTTTCGCTTTGGCGAAGCTTCGCTTTGCCCCCGCTCAGACAAAGATACACATACAGTAAACCTCTTGAACATGAAATTGAGCATCTTGTTAATTCTTTTTTGCAACATTTTTAGCAACATTAAGGGTTAGCCCAAGAGCCAATTTTTTTGTAATTGCAAATTTTAAATTGGTTCTATGAACCTATCGATATTCGGTACAAAATATCAATAATCAAACCTCTGGTTTGACGAAGTTTACCTTTTGTGTACCAAAAATGTCACTAAGCACAACTTAACATGCAACTGTAACATAATTCAACTTTAAATGCTTATCGTGAAGCAATTATGTTTTTTACCAAGGTTATCAAAGATAACTTGAGCATACACGATTGCCTCTAAGCATTGATTATCAAACTCAGCAGTTATCTAAAGGATAATTGGGTTTGGTATGTCATGATAAACATACCTAGTGGAAATTTGTTACAGTTTGGTGGATTTCAAAATTAAATTTATATGGTTTAGTTAATTTATATGGTTTAGTTATTCTTTTATGGAACATTAACAAGTCTGTTACAATATTAAAGAAAAAAAAGTTCTATAATGCGCCACTTTCAGCAATTATCTAAGTCGTAAATCGATTTGGGTTTAGCACACACGAATAGAAAGTCATGTAGATATAGCACTTGTTCAATAAAGCTTTAAATCAAATTGTATATTTCGGCCAATACCCTAGAAACCTTGGTAATGTCTACCTCGTTCAGGTAGACTTCGCGAATTATTTGTGTAACACTGTTGATTTGGTTCAACATTTGCATCAGTGAACCATATTTCTGTTCCGCTCTCAGTGAATTTCCACATTTGTGCAGCAAATATCGGCGCAACAGATGACAATATACCGAATGGTTGTATCTATGTAGGTGCCAAAGTAACAAATTTCTAGTTTTCAAATAATAAAATTTGAAGACAAACTTACTTTAAGTACTCTCGACAACTTTGATTTTCTAGGACTGAACAAAAGTTGGGCTAATATCTAATGGACAAAACAAATTAATATTAAAAATAATTATAAATAAAAATGTATTTATATTTCTAAAAGCATATTAAATCACTGAACTAAATCTCTAATTGTATCATCATTTTCCATTTCGAGTTGCATTTTACTGATAAAACGTCGAAAATTTGTCACAATTTCTTTTCTCTTTATGAAGGCAGTAAAGTCCAGTTTAACAAGGACAGTTTTGCTCTCGGTAGAATCCTAAAAATCAAATTTTTAATTTTAAAAATTGATTTTAATTTATTGATTTAAATTATTTTTACCGCTATTACTGGAAAACCATCTTTATGGGGATTGTACAGGAAAGATGCCCCAATGGTGTTAATCTCTGGATAGAATGCTTTGAATGTGATTAACTTGTCGTTCAGGCTGAGACATTTGAAAGCGGAAAAAATTATTACAAAATTTAATAATTTTCACCACATAGAGCTCCGCCAGATTCAGAACCTCGATCAGTGTGTTTGCGTGGCCGACCATTTTGAGTTTGTTTTCATCGCGGAAAAAAAATTTTACCTTCTGAACTTCTTGCAATCGTTCTAGGTCGTAAACTCCAAGTGGAACAATGTCAGTATCTAGAAAATTAATTAAATTACATATCGACAAAAAATAGACAAAAACATTGCTCAACCTAATCGATTCGAATTTTCATTCTCCGCATTTTGGTTATTTTCCACAATTTTTACATCATCATACGAAGGGTGTTCATATGAAGACCTCAACTTGATGCTAGTAAACAATTTTTTCTGTATTCTTCATTTCCTTTTTATAACTAAGTATCAGTTCCTGTTGAATTTTGTTTATTAGACCACAGATTCAATATTTCAAAATTTACCTTTTTCATTCCAATCGCGTAGCATTTCTTGAGTCGACATTTTTTGCAACACTTCCGATTGGCCTTGTCAACGAAGCAGTCATCATTTTGATGGCATTTATACGCTTTATTTTTGATTGCATTTCGGCGGAAGAATGCCTTACATGACACACATGTGAGACCATTGAAGTTGAAAACCTTAAAAAAGTGTTGTTATTTTATTATTGTTTTTTGGTTGTTTATTCCAAGTATTACCGAAAGCGAAATCACCGCACACACGACATTGTTTCACATGAGGCGGGTTGCAGTTGTCACTGCTAAGTCTGCTGAATGAGCAAATCATTGGACACATTTGTATCGAAATCGTGCAATAATCCAAGCAAGATATATGTTACAAGCACAGACAAATTATATATTCATTTTGTACGCAAACGTTGATTGATTGATTTATTTCTATTTCAAAATAGTGCAAAGATGATATTTTTCTCTATCCGAACACAGTTTCACTATCGATACAGATAAAAGACACAGTTGTTAGTTGCAATATGTCTTTGCAATTATTGATTGATTATGCCAATGAGAAAATTTTGCTATTTTTCGGTTAATTTTACTCATATTAATAATAAAAATTCATTACAATTCAAATCATAAAATTTCTGTTGTTGTTTTTCAAAAGACAATTCACAAGTAAAAAATAGTAATATTTAAAAAATACTTCTAAACAAGATTTTGAATTTAAAATATTCTGCTTTAATAATTTCAATTGTTATTCAATTAAAATGTTATTAAAATTAAATTTGAGTTATTCTGGTTTTATAAATAATATTCAAAACATCTAATAAATTCAATATCGAATCCGAAAAACTGTAACACATTTCCACTTGGTATGCTTATCATGACATACACGACTAAATTATCTTTAAGTTGTCTATTAAGTTTGATAATGCTAAAAAGCAATCGTGCATGCTCAAGATATCTGTTATAATCTTGTAAACCAAAAAAGAGCAAAAAATTAAACGATAAGCATGTTGAGTTTGATTATGTTACAGTTTGTGCCTATCAGGAAAGATCATTGATTCGTCGATTAAAATGAACTCATACAAAGTACATAAAGATGAATTTAACATTGAGTGCAAAGAAGCTGTTAGTTCCATTTAATTCCACTGTCTCCTTTTTTACTATTTACTAGGCACTCTAAATTGCTACGGGTTATGTACAGGGGTATATAACGAGAAAGTCAATTTTTCAAAAATGGCTTCTTTTGCAAACTATATTTCTTCATAGTATTTGTTGTACATCTTCATTTAGCTCATATGGGTGCACTTGTACTCAACTAATCCATTAATATGCTACGACATTGACTAAACTAATGGCTCAAAAAGGTGTATAAAATAGGAAATATTGGAACTCGAATCCAGTTGTGTAATCAGATATTGTCCATTTATGCTCGAAATCGGTATGGATTCACATATGGTTACTTTGGGCTTTTTCTCAATGGACAACATGAGCAAACACATTAAATTCTCATAGTTTTTACCATATTGTATTTTTGCATAATCTTTTATTCTGTAACCCACATCTTTGTATTTTGTTGTGCAATTGTCCTTTGGATTGATTAGTATGTAGTGTCTCATCGCAACCCATCCAGCTTAGGTGAGCAGCACTAGCAGGTTCTTATACACCAATAGGGCTGCTGGTTCTAATCCACCAATTGGGTTACTGGTTCTTATCCATCAATAGGGTTGCTGGTTCTTATCCACCAATTGGGTTACTAGTTCTAATCAACCAATTGGGTTACTGGGTCTAATCCACCAATAGGGTTGCTGGTTCTTATTCACCAATAGGGTTGCTGGTTCTAATCCACCAATTGGGTTACTGGGTCTAATCCACCAATTGGGCTGCTGGTTCTTATACACCAATTGGGTTACTGGTTCTAATCCCCCAATTAACCAGAATCACAATTATTAATTAAATTAAAAATCAAAACACACTCAAAATAAAGCCAAAACAAGAAATCAACTGGTTGATTTGCGTAGAATAAACTTTGCAACTGAAAGTTACTCCATTTTGCGGGAAAATTTGAAACTAAAAACATTGTAACTTATATATTCCCTATAGGGTAACTTGTGGACATCTTCCAGTGGCTATAACATGATCCAGAGACAATTTCGGTCCATATCCTTTTGGAGTTAAGCTATAATAAGGTAAATCTATCAGAATCTGCTCTAAGATTCCGTGCATTCGAACAACTTTCAGTTATTTCTAATAGTGAAGTGTCTATTTCACTGACAAGTTCTATAGATATTTTCGCAATTTTGCCTATAAAATATAATAATAATTTGTAATTAACTATTTTAAGTTTTTAAAAATATTTCCGTAAACTTCCCCATAGGTCAAGGGTCATGCAATGTTTGTCTAACTTCCACTGCGTAACTCTTCTTCTTCCACTTCTACTGTACTTTGTACAAAAAATACCGTTACCAACGAGATGAGATACATGTATATGTATACATATGAGATCGAAGTGGGAAATGATATTTGCAATGTTGTGGTTATGGGTGGTTGTAGATTTGAGTAAGATAATAATAAGTCCCGCTCTAAAAAAGTCCACAAATAAGCAAACAGCTGACTTCACCTCACAGTAGTACTTATATGTGGATAGCCCTTTAGAGCGGGACTTTTTATACCTAGATCATAGGTCGAATGTACCAAGTTTTGATCTATGGGATATTCGAAGGTGGGCTGGGACTCGGTTTGGGTTCCGAAAAGATCCAGTGCCTCGGGTTGTCGATGTCGCGGCTAAGTTCACCAAAGTCATCAGCAATCAGATCTTATGTCCTCGAATAGTGGACAGTGGACCCAACTAAAAGTTTGAAGTTTTTAATCAACTAAATATTATACAAACAATTTTTCCATCAACTGTAAATAAATTAAGCTTTCAGTTGGAATCTCGGATCTACCAATTGGTTGATTAAATTTTAATATAAATAAAACTTTTGTAATTATTTGCATTCGTCATTGTTGAAATATAGCTTTGTCGGGATTTTGACATATTTTTTTAAATAGTCGAGTTGGACCATCTGGCATTTGAGTTATTGTTATTTTTGCCTTTGTTCTTTTTGGTTAACCCCAGTAGATACCCCAGCTAACCCCTTAACCGTAAGTAGATACCCTAATTGGGAGGGTAAGTAGATACCCCAGCTAACCCCTTAACCGTAAGTAGATACCCCAGCTAACCCCTTAACCGTAAGTAGATACCCCAATTGGGAGGGTAAGTAGATACCCCAGCTAACCCCCTAACCGTAAATAGATACCCCAATTGGGAGGGTAAGTAGATACCCTAACTAATGCCAATTTGTTCGTTAAAGTTACTAAAGATTTCGGCATAATTACTATTCGCCAAAAAAACTATTTTATTCGGTTACAAAAACCATTTATTTCGGCAAAGTTACTATTCGGCGAAAATACTATTATTATTCGGCAAAGTTACTAATTTGTTCGGTCGATTAAATATAAGCCGTTCTTTTTCTTCTTGCGATAGTACCTCATTTTTTCGTTGAGATATACTCAAAAATAAGGTAACTTAACTTAAATTCAAACCTAACAGTTTATAATAAAAAACCAAAAATATTTTTATCGCCTTGACATTTGTGGTTGCACAATAAAAAAAGCACATTTCTGAACATTAACGCCGGAATAAATATAATAAATTCCTTGTAAAAGTTTATTTCAAAAATTACACTAGTATTTCAGCTATCTTCTATCAATTTCCAAAGTCAATTTTGTCAAATTACCACTTACGACCTCCTTCCAGCTAATTAATGATCAGTTTTCTAACTGAAAAAATATTGGAAAATCAAGTGTATCGTGTTTAGTTTTTCGATCAATACTCGTGACAAACAAGTTTCACTTTTTAAGTTTAGTTTTTAAAGTGAATTTACGATTGGTTCTATTCTGTTTTCACTCAACGTCAAATTAGTGAATTAAGTTTGATTTTTATGTGGATTTTGATAACTAGAGTTTTAAACTGAAACAATTTTGTAATTAGGATTGTTCTTATTCTACAAAATTCTGTACATTATCGCCCGAAAGGCGTTTTTTACAAAAAAAATGTGCCGGATAGGTCAAATTACTTCGTGTTAACGAAGTGATTTGAATTTCCTTGTTGATTTGTAAAATATCAATCAAATCAAATCTTTGTTAATTGCATAATAATTTTTATTATGAGTACTATATGGATAGTAAACCCTAATAACTCAATGCTTCTTGATTACATAGGTAACATTAGTCTGGATAACTTGATCGGCATATTGAATAAAAAATGTCATGTTGTGAGCTCATGTTCACATTTGTGAATTGAATATTAGTGAAATGTTTCTCTTTCAAGCCAATTATCTGAATGCCCAGCTTAGAGTCGCCTGTTACATCGTCAATGAAGATGTCCCTAACATTTGGGGCCAGCTCGGGCTTTGCTTCCTTGGGCTTGTTTGCATAGATGGCATTGATTGTGATGGCCTCGTGAGTTATATTGTGCATGGTAATGTTTCGAATGTGAATGTCGCTCACCACTCCACCTCGGTCTGGTGCTGTCTTGATGCGAATTCCCCGATCGGTGCCCTCAAAGTGCATATTGCTTACGTGCACATTGTGGACACCGCCAACTGTGTTACTGCCAATCACAAAACCGCCATGTCCACTGTGCATTACACAGTCGCTTATTGTGATATTCTCGGCTGGAATTAGCTTGCCATTTTCCTAATGAATCATTAAAAAATTTAAGTTTTGAAAACAAAAATATATATAACTTCAAGTAAAAAAACCCTCTTTAGCTTTAGCTTTGACCGCAAGACAGTCATCACCGGTGCTCACAAAACAATTCGTAATAGTCACATGACGACAAGAAGCTGGATCAATTCCGTCTGTATTGGGCGCATTTGCTGGATTCTTGACCGACACCCGATCAATAGTAATGTGCTCTGAAAAAGTGGGAGCTATGGCGAACAATGGCGAATTGATAAAAGTCACGCCCTTCAGTGTGATCCCACTTGAATGCATTGTGGTGAAGAGTTTGGGTGGAGTAAAGTCATCCACCAGATGACCATGCACATCGAACAGATCAGACACTTTGTGAACCAAGTGATTGACGTGCGCAGAGCGATTCTTGTTGACAGATCTCCACTGGTGACGCAAGTCCCACCACTTTTGGCCACTTCCGTCGAGAGTACCAGTGCCGATAATGCCAATGTTGGTGACATTATCTGCACTAATCAGTGGAGTAAACTTGACAGCATGAGCTTGCACCCCATTGGCATCCAGTTTAATGTACTCCGCTGGATCGTCAGTGAATTTGATAGTAGCATTTTGGTCCAACATTAGCACCACATTACTCTTCAGGTGAATCCGGCCAGTAAAGTAGATTCCTGGGGGAAAAAGTGAACAGTGCCACCGCCGGTGGTACTGGCTGCAGTCTCAATTGCATTCGAAATTGCTTTCGTGTTCAAGTGAATTCCATCTCCATTTGCACCAAACTTGAGTACATCAAACACTTGGACTCTAAAGTTCAAAACAAATGTAATGAAAATGCAGGCTTACTACAATATGTTCTTACGAACAGACCAAGTGTTGATGCACCAAAAGCATAAAAACAATACCACAGTAGTAAGCATAACAAAAAAAACTGCAAATATAATTAGCTATGCAATACTCAACTTACTCAATAGGTGCATTGTATATATTGGATTTGATCATGTGCTATCTTAATGCTACAGCATTCGTTCCGTCTGTATCCACTCAACAAAGCCACGGTAAGATTGGACAAATAAATGAGATAATTAATGCCAATGCAAAAGTTATTTAGATCACATTGACGTACTTTATTATTTGGCAATCAATTGACAATTTAGTACAATTTTTGGACAATTAGTTTTGTAATTATCATTCCCCTTGTATATCCCCCAAAGATTATGGTCAGGAAAGAGCTCAAATAGGCGCTGTAGTTTCATTATGTTACATCTTTCATCCCAAAAGTATCAGATTGAATGTGTTTCAAATAACAAGACATTTGAATGGTAACAGTCTCTGCAGACATCAAATAAAAAACTTTAATTACATTTTTGATAAATTATGTCAATTTGTGGAAGAATATAATTGAGAACAAGTTGATTTGTCGCGTGTACAAATGAAATTTGAGTTTTTGCTTAGTGCACTCAAGTACAGGGAAAGAAAAAAGTGAAATTAACAATTGTTTAATTTGAGAAGTAATTCGAAGCATATTGAGAGGCAAATTGAATTCGGCGAATATGATCAATATTATGTGTCTTGTCTCAATCAAATATGTCTTGGCTTTGGAGAACCCAGGCAGACTCAATGATCGAGTCTCAGTTGACATATATCTTTCATTGCCTCGACCAATGCCCAAAATGCTCAAACATTTTCAAAAAATTATTCCAAACATTTGAATTATTTGGAGTTCAAGTTGACTAACTGAAAATGAAAATGTACTAAATCTCACAAATGGCATTTTTTTAGAGAATCTTTATTAACCCCTAAGATGTAAGCATATATAGAGGTGTAAATTGGTACATGATGATGAGTTAGTTACATTTAGTGTAATACATAAGAAATATTATGCAAATAAAGAAAATAATTAGAAAGAGAGATAAAAATATGAATAAAAAAATAAATGAATAAATAATGATTAATTTACAAATGATTAAATCTACTTTCACCGGTGAAACCGTCCATTTAATCGAATCGTTCATCACCCGTCACTGTCGTAGTGCAATGGACGGACAGACACACATAGACTATTGGCGGTAATGACTGTGAGTCAGATGTGACTTTACATTGTCTTTAGGGTGAACGGCGTTCTCTGAGCGCGTGTTTGTTTGTTTACTTTTGTGTCAACTTTACAGCTTCAACAACGCACCATCTCTATCTCTGTGTCCAATTTATGAAAAAATTGTATTCTGTGTGTGAACTGTTTTTTATAATTTATATTTGTTTACAGTGCAAGTGAAAGTGTTTGAATTTTGTTCTTATGATGTCTTTTTGGTAAGTAGATTTGTGTGTGAATTATTATGCTAAGCTAATGTTTGCATTTGTGTCATTTAATTAAGTAAAATTCTTGCAATGTCAGGTATTAGGGTGAGTTACCGGAATATTCTTTAAGAATAAGTTTTATATTATGATATGTACGCTCAAGTAGTTAAAGTAGGTTTATATAATATAAGCAAAAATATCAAATTACGCTATGATCGAGAAAGAAAAATTTGCCATCTCCTTCGTCTCTAAAGTAAATTGAAATTAGTAATAATAATTGTGTATTAGAGAAAGGCAGTTTGATTATTTTTAGAAGGAAAACGTTTAAAACTGATATGAGTTTCTGTTTAGCGATAACAGTTTCGGTTTGGTGATATGAGCTTGACAAAATCAAATCACAGTCAGAGAGAAATGTGACACAACAGTCATACAAAGAGGAGCGGTCATGGGCATTGACCATGAAATCCAGACCACAGCTAGACAAGTTCATCCACGAACTCAAGGACAAGTCGGCAACTGAAGCTAAGCCGAGATCTAGAAAATCACTCAAAATTTGACGTTTTCTCCTATCTTTTATATGGGAAAACTTTGGGTTCCAAGACGGGGAGTGAAAGTTTATCCGATTTGGACCAAACTTTCAAAATGTCATATTTACATGTAAAGACAACTTTTCCCACCTATGCAATTCTGTCAAATCGTCTTTTCGGGGCACTTTAATTTGCATGTCAACCGACAGATGGCGATATTGATGGACATGTGTTGTAAATACAGTATGTAGATTTATTTATTTATTTAATGCACGCAACTTTACTCAAAGAGCAAGCGTGCGGTCGCTTTATTAAATAATTGAGTTAATACATTGAGTTAAACAATTGAGTGATCAGCAAGGCGACAATCAAAGCAATAAATTGCTGGTAAGCACACGATATGCACCCAGGAACAAAACATTGAGTTAAATCATTGAGTTAAATATTAGAGGGATAATTGAGTTAAGAATTGAGTTAAACAATTGAGTTACGATTGAACCACATTAAAAGGTGGGTCTTGATGTTGATTGAATTGAATGAACAAGAGTCGCGAATGGACCCGAAAATGTTTGATTATTGAACTACGACCGCAAAGGGCCAAAATAATCAAATGAATGAACAAAAGAGGTCGCGAATGGACATGAAATGTTTGATTATTGAACTACGACCGCAAAGGGCCAAAATAATCAAATGAATGAACAAAAGAGGTCGCGATTGGACATGAAATGTTTGATTATTGAACTACGACCGCAAAGGGCCAAAATAATCAAATGAATGAACAAAAGAGGTCGCGAATGGACATGAAATGTTTGATTATTGAACTAAGACCGCAATGGGCCAAAATAATCAAATGAATGATCAAAAGAGGTCGCGATTGGACATGAAATGTTTGATTATTGAACTAAGACCGCAATGGGCCAAAATAATCAAATGAATGATCAAAAGAGGTCGCGATTGGACATGAAATGTTTGATTATTGAACTAAGACCGCAAAGGGCCAAAATAATCAAATGAATGAACAAAAGAGGTCGCGAATGGACATGAAATGTTTGATTATTGAACTAAGACCGCAAAGGGCCAAAATAATCAAATGAATGAACAAAAGAGGTCGCGATTGGACATGAAATGTTTGATTATCGAACTACGACCGCAAAAGGCCAAAATAATCAAATGAACGATCAAAAGAGGTCGCGATTGGACGCGAAAATGTTTGATTATTGAACTAAGACCGCAATGGGGCCAAATAAAGATCTAATGAATGATCAAAGGTCGCGAATGGACCCGAAAATGTCTGATGACTGAAATGAGAACGCAGATACTCGTGAAAATTACTAAGGGTCAGAATACTAAAAATAAAAGAACAAATGGTCACGGAAGGACCCTGAATGATAAAAAAACTAAAAAAAAGACCGCAATAGGGTCAAAATTGTATTGAGGCTAAAGAATACTGAAAGATAAACTGAGAAAAAAATACTAGATAGAATAAAAAATAGATAAATCGGCAATCACGGGTCAGCGCAATCAGCATCTCGGTTGGCCAGCAGCAGCAGTGATGGATTGTTGAAGCTTCATTGCCCACAAGTTGATCATTACGATGCATGATGATTGAGAATTCAGTAAGAGAACAGGAAAGGAAACCAAAAACAACTTCCGGAAATTAAAAGTACTTCCGGTTTACAACTTTGTCGGAGCAGTGCATAAGCACTGCGAACGACCGACGAGCTCGAACAGAGTTCGAGCGAGTCAATCCCCGAGCTGAGCACTGTCCGAGCGCAGCGAGGGCAGTGCGAAGCGAGGGTTTGGGTCTCAGTGAAGACCCAAATGAAAGCAAAAACAAATGAAACATCAAAATGAGTCAAATGCAAACTAAGCAGACAACCGATCTGAACGAAAGCTCAACAGAAAGTGACGAAAACAGGGCAAACGTGAGAGGGCAAGCAGCAACGAAACGTGAGACTTGTGGGAGAGAAATATCTCGTGACCAAGAACGAACACACAACGAAACGATGACGAATATTTCTCGGAATCGAAATCGACAGTATGTAGATGTAGATTAAATAAAGATTAAATTTGTTTAATAAATCTGTATTAATTTGTTTGTTTATTACGGTTGAAGCACCATAATAATGAAAAAAATAAAATTAAAAAATTATTTTTAAATTTTTCAAAAAAATTGTAGATAAATCTAATAAGTGTTAGTTAAAAGTTCATTTGAATAAATAAAAGCACTGAATAAAATAGAAAAAGAACTTGGGATTGCAGATCACCAAAGGTCTTCCAAGATACGAGCCACCAGTTGCAATACTAGATGACCACACCAGTAGACAGGAAGTTGGAGCACACCACGACTTCAGGAAGACACGATGTTGAGGTTAGCCACAAAGGCAACAAGACAAAAAGTCTACAGAGAGAAAAGTAGTTAGGCACAAGTCACAAAGACAACCAATCAGTACACATACTAGGCATAGGATGATTGAGCACTTCAGCAACACGTGCTTATAATGGCAGTGGAGATTGGCTATGTTCACACTAAGTGACAGTCGACATAGTGACTTTACCATGACTAAGCATAGATATGACAAATGGTCATGCAGAGAGGGAGCCACTTCTTAACAATTAGATGGATGGACCATATAAAATAAAACTTTAAAGTTTACTTTAAATATCAGAATTAATATTTTTATTATAAATGGATGTTAATAATAACATAGTTTCATTAGTTTCCGAATTCATTTGATCAATGCGGTAGTTTCAATGTAGCTAGGGAAGCAGGTGAGAAGTGTGGCAGAACGGCTCAGTGGGTAAAGGCACTACCACATTAAAAAGACTATCTTGGCGCAAGTCACTCAAGCAAAATAGTTGAAGAATGAAGGCCAATGGGAAAGAGCACAAAATAAAGCGTTTATTTCGTAAAATCACGTAATAGTCAGATAGGTAGGTGAAAATCGATGACAAATGGCACAAGGCCGAGAGAAAAACACAGGATAAAATAAGGGTAAGAACGGAACCGATTGGCCAGAAGCAATAGGTCATTGTGCTGAAATGTATGCTCCTGTACCGTCCTCTGTGTTTACTTATGGGTGACCTTTCCTCTGTAAACGTCCCCATGGGCCCACTCCTGTGCAATACGGTTAAGTTCATCCTGAGCTGTCCCTTTCCGGTCATTGTGTGTTTAGGCGGCCTGTGTGCTGTTGCTATGTGTGTGTCTGCTATGTGTGCAGTCAAGTCACGCTCGTATAAATAAACTATATTTTTGTGAGATCTAAGTGTTGGTTTCGTCACATTGGTGTTAGAGTTCGGTTCAGGAACAACTCGCCGCAGATGAATAAAAGCGGTGGTGAGATCTAAAGGAAGAGCAGGACAATTAGCCGGTGTCCGTGTGCAGAACTGAGGGCTTACTCTGTTTAGTCTGAAGAAACCTAGCCTTGCAGGCATGGTTAAATAGAGGAAGATGCGGACAAGAGACGCCAGGCGTCGGTGACATCGAGGGGAACGTGACCGCATCGATGAGGCATGGCGTGGTCGATTAGATAAACACCACTTGTTAGTGAAAATGACTAAATGCTAGTGGCACAGTTACTGATGGACTTGTGCACTGCACAATGTGCAGTAATAGCCTTGATACGGCCACGAGAGTAGAGTTGGCCGCTTGCCACTGAATCCATGGCCGGTACGACCACAGAAGAAGAGGTGCTATTGCCAGTAGAGGACCGAGCAGAAGGTAAGATTAATTTTGAGTGTCACAACACATTGGCAACATATGAGTCGTTCAAAGGCAGAAACGACTAACTCCACTTTTAGACTTTTTGGAGAAAAACGTTTTAAAGTGTAAAATAATCGTTTTTAGAGCAATGTTTTGAATTTTAGACTTTTTGAAGATGGTTTAGGCTTTAGAAATGTCAATTGTGTTTCATTTGGTCAGAATTAAGTTGATGTAAACCGGGTTATAATTGTTTGCCCACTTTTTGAACAAATAAAGGAAATTTTATGGAGTTAGACGTTTCTGTTTCAGAAAAAAAGAGACAAAATACCAGAAATGGTAGAAAATGCACACATTTGTTAACATTAAATAATAAATTGATATAAGAATAAGAAATCATTATGAAACAAATTTAATTTTAATAAGATGATATAAAGCAAAAATTACATAAAACAAATTAATTTGTGAAAATTATATCGTGATGCATCGTTTTCGTTGTCTAAAATGTTGTTCGTAAATATTTTTTACAAACTTCAATGTTTTGATTTAAAATCTGAATATAATTTGAAAATGAATTTAATTTTTGATGTTTTGTGTTGTCTGTTGGGCGACGTCTTTTGATATTTGATAATTGAACTTATCCCCGAATATATAAGATATTTTGATTTTCGTGATAATTCAAATTAAGAAAAAAATAAAAACAGTTTGTCATGTATTCGATTACCATTTTGTTACATTCTTTCACAACAATCACAAGAATTATCTGTAAACAATTTTGCAAAAAACATATCTTCCATTTTGAGTTACATAATCTAAACCTTGCAATATCTTACTTTTTAGAACATTCATTAATTCAGAATTTGTCTTTCTTTTTCTTTCATCATTGAATCTAATTGGAATAGACAAAGTTTCTCCTTATTCCATGTTGAGATTCTCGTTCTAATCGTTTGATGAAATCGTGATGTAAACAACTGTATTAACATTCAAATTTGGATTTGGAAAGCTGTGAATTCGAAAATCTATTCGGGTCATCCTAATAAGCCGCGCCAGGTATCATTATGTAATGGAATCAACAATATTTGGAGTTTGTCGTTTCTGTTTAAGAAAATTTAATAAATTTATTTTTAATTTGTATGTATTGAGTTATATTATGGAAAACTTTTACAATTTATTATCAAATAGGAATTTTTTTAAAAGAAATCATCATTAATCATTCTAATCAGTGTGGTTGTTTTCACTGCAATACACTTTGTTTCGCCATAATTGAAATTGAATTTACTTAGATTGGTGCCGGAATTTCAAATAAATGTACAGACTAGCCACAAAAAAAGGAATATTGGCACGGTTGTTCAATTTGAGAACATAAATAATTTAAATTAATAATTAAAGAATTTAAATTTAAATTCTTGCCTTGTTAGCTATACTTAACCTCTTAACTTTTCTTAGACATGGAGGATTTCATTATTCAAATATGCTATCTTTCATGAAAAATTATGGAGAATTCGATTCTGAGTTCAAAAAGGTGAATTTGAATAGGGAACCGGAAGTTCCATTTTGGAACTCCAACTTCCATAAAACTTATTTTGATGCCAAAAGTCTTAGAATAGTCTAAAAACATAATTCCACTCAAAAAATCCACACCGGAAATGGGTTTCCGGAAATTGATCCAATTGGAACTTTTGACAATTTTCCGCAGTAGCGGTATTATAGGGGAGTATCCTCCTAAATTTTCAGACCTCTACCTATTGTGATTCGTTCTGGGCAACCTGCTCAAAATGACACCATGAAGAGGTTAAAAATTTAGAAATAACTAATCTCTGTCTCTGGATACAAGTTCACTGCTCAAGCAGGCAAAGAATTTGTTCAAGTTGCTTAAATTTTTTTGACAGTGCTCTGTGAACTTGATATTGAACCGTTCGGAAGCCAAAGGGACTAACTCCATTTTTGGCGAAAATGAGTTTATGATGAAAATGTACTTACTATTAATTGTTTAATTTCTTCAAAAAAATTCATGCCAAAAATAAGTGAAATTTGTCCAAATATAGCAATAAATCCTCTGACTTGTTAATAGAATTTAATATTGTAATTCGAAATCCATTTAAATTGATTAACAAAAACAAACAAACTATAAATAAATTTATTGATTTCCAAAAATAATTGGTGTGTTACAGGTAGACAAATTTAAAGTTAGTATTCGAAAGCAGAAAATCATTCGCTGCAAATGTGTCAATTTGCGAGTGCACCCAATAATTTAGCGCAAACAATCTCAATTGAAGGTGAATCATCGTCACAAGGAGCTAATATATAATATTTAATCAAACTAATTGATTTTTATTTGCTTTCACTTTTCGAGTTCTCGTCCAAATGTGTTCCTTTATCAATTCAATATCTTTCGTTAATTTTTCATCATTATTCTGCTCAGTCTGTTATAAAAGTGTATCAAGAGCTTCACATATTTTTTAGATTCGTACTGTACTGAAGCACTGCAGTAGATCTGGAGATTTCTAGAAATCTCTACCAATGTGTATATGTATATGTATCTATTATTATGATTAGATTATTAGCAAATTATAGAGGATCAAGTTGCGAAGTGAACCGACGTATCGCACAGATCGTACAGTAATACGAATATTTTCCGATGCGCCTTTGTTGGAAATGTCGTATGAACAGAGTAACAAAACTGATAGTGTTCAAATTCCTATATAGATAGAACACATCAGAGTAATATGGATCGGGCCAGGAATCCTATATTGTATGGTGAGCGAAACACGAAATGACAAAATAAGGAATGACAATATACGCGAGAATATTAGAATCGAGGGACTACTTTAATGAATTACAAAATGCCAAGTTGGTTACACCATGTGATATGGTACCTACAGATATTAACGTAAGAAGCAAACAGTAATCAGATTACTAGCACTTGGTATTTTGTCATGTGAAAATGTCACAAGATCATAACATTGTCTTTATGGGAGACATTGGAAGAATGTTCGATTGGATTATTCATTTGTTATCTGTACAAAGAGAACATTCATTAAATTTTTAATTCACAAAGTCAATTTACAAATGATCCGAGTGTAATTCAAAAGGCACAAATGTGATCGAATAAAGTTACGAGAATTTGCAATTTGATATCGATCATTAAAAATGAAAATGCGATGCGGTGATGGATAGATGGGTGGAGGGGTGTAGGGTGGAGGTGGGTGGGGTGGGGCGTGGGCGAGCGAGCGCCTTGCGAGGGTCGCTTGCGACACGAACATTTTCTTGTAATTATTATAATAGACCAAAATGTATTTTTTGTGTTAGCTTAACCACTTGAAATTGGCAAAAGAAATCCACTAGTAATCGTAGGATCAAAACTTTTTGTTCATTACACAATTCTACTTAAAAAAACAACTTTCGTGAATGAATATGTCAATTTGGAAAATTTTCAACTACCGTATTTTCGCGAATATACCCCGGTTATACACAAAAAACTTTTTTTTTGGAGGTGTTCTGCGGGTTATATTCGGGTGCGGACTATACACGGAAATATATTCACTTGTAACTTTAATCATGGAAAGTTAGTTAGTTAGTTCATTTATGTCATGATTTAGATAACAACTGTATGTTATTTTGTCATTTTTTAGACAGTTTTGGAAAAGTGCGGGTTATACATGGGTGCGGGTAATACACGGAACTTTTTGCAAATGTAAATTTTCCGCGGGTTATACATGGGTGCGGGTTATATAAAGGGTGCGGGTTATATTCGCGAAAATACGGTAATTTGTTTTTTAACTTTTCTAAAAGTTTGAGTAAATTATCTCTCAAAAACAAACTTATAACTCCGAACTTCGGAGAGCAAACACCTCTTAATTTAATTTTATTATCGCAAATCCCTCTAGACGGAGGACTGAATTAATGCCTAGAGAATATACTTGTACAATTCCAAAAGTACAAAAATCAACTATGTAAACACGTTGTGACGCCCATACGGTATAAGTTTGCTTATTAGCAAATTTCAAATATCATGACCATATTTGATTAATAGGATTATCTGTTTCCCGTATCCAAAAAAATGCCTTTATAAATTGTTACCATACTTTGACTGATTTGATTGTAAAATGTTTTTCTTTAAACTGGCGATTTTAAAATTCAAAATGGAAAAACTTTTTAAAAGTTTCAATTGGATTATAAAATACTTTTCATCAAGCAAAACGAATATAAAGCTGCCTGTGTAAAAGAGCATCATTATCATTAGTCTTAGTCATCAGGTAGAATTAGACTCTTTTAAAGATATATAATTTGTCTTGTTGCATATAATCTGTTATTATTACAGTAAAACGAACTTAGCTCCATTTATTAGTAGCTAAATCTCAAGAGGCCTCATTTGTAAAATTTAGTGAACTCGTTCTAGAGATAACCACAGTTACAAGAAAAACCTGACATTTTCCCCTCTGTTACAATGCTTCCGTTTTCTCCCATTGAAAAGTCGAATCGGTTTTCTCGAGTTGGTGCAGAGTGCTTCGCTACGTTAACTCACTCAATCACGCACTCGCAATCGCTCGTACGTTCGTTCGTTCGTTCACTTCGCTCAGCTAATAATTATTATTATTGCATTGTTGTCATTGTTATTACCGTAAAATCTCTAACAAGCGCCGCAGAAAAAAGCACTGTGGAAGTTACGAGAAACCGGTTTTTCGGTCAAAATTTTCTTACGAAATTAACAAGCGCCGCGGCGCGAGTTTGAGATTTTACGGTATATAATTATAATCTTAATACTAGTTTTAGAAACAACAGGCGTTATGAAGCCCTCTTGCTTTCTTATTTTTTAAAGATAAATAACGCCGTTGGCGTAAAGTCGGAGCGAACGGTATAGTCTATAGAAAATGTATCCTTAGATATCACTTGCTTCAAGTGATAGTAACCTCAAGTATTTTAGGTGCACATTATTTTGTAACAAAATCATCGACAAAAATCCTCTAAAGTTTATGTATTAAGCCTTTTGAAAATGTTTCACAACTTTTAATATAATACAAAGACAGTTTTCACTGTTTTGGGAAAACTATTCATACTTTCACAATCAAGTACAATCAAAAGATTTTCAGAAAACAGATCACATCTCGTATTGAGTTTGGATAGCTTCAAGGTCCAAATCTGTAAAAGCCAAATACAATAGTATGACATGTTATGCCACCACAACCAAAAACTGAGGTTATGAATTTGTTTAATTCAAAAAAGATAAGTGATCATGTTGGCATTATTCGGAGCTAGCGGAATTAAAACATGGAAAATGCTTTAGCATCTTAACTGATTTAAAAGCATCTTTTGAAGTTTAAAATTTAAACTGAAAAACTGTTTTTACTCTGAAGCTCTAAAAGTTAGAGTGAATTTTCGTTCGTTTAGTCGTGAAGTACAAATCATTCAAAAAATTCTCTAAAGACAGCAGAAATAGTGCATTCTGAACATTACCATAAAAATAAAAGAAATATCGCTCACTCTTCCATCCCATGAGTTGCTGCTTTATAATTACAATCGATCTATCAAAAATATATATTTAGAAAATACTAAATATTCTACATAATTTAATTCGTATTATCCATAAAACATATACCCGGTAGATGAAATAATATAGATGAAAACAATATTGTCCTGTAGTTGACAATTGTGCTGTGACACTACTCGAATGACTTCGTAAAAACACGTTACAAACAAATATACTTTAAAAAGTAATTGTGTTTAATATTACATTGAGTTATGCACCAAAACAGTGCTGTGTCAAGAATTTGGTAAATTAAACGTGCTTTAATTGTAAGTGTAATAGATAATCGGGAGATGAATGCTCCAATTGTATTGATTCTATTTAATAGATCACACAGACCTTGTAAATGTTTTGATATCTACAAAAACAGTTACGGTCAACATGATGAAATTCGGTCCAATGTAAGCACAATTACACCTACAATCACAGCACTCCAGTGTGGGTGTGTTTGTCACTGCGCATCCTCTTTGCGCACAGCGGGCGTGCGGCTCGGCGTGTGTGCTTGTCTGTGTCACACAGCCACTGTTGACACTCGGGCCCTACACATTTCAATGCAAAATTTGGGATTTTCAATAAATCATAACTCCGTTGCCCTTTGACCTACAGTGATCTATTTTCGCTCTGCACATCTACACCCCAACCAGAACATTGTATTAAATTTTTAGACCGATCCATGCAGTGGTTTCGGAGGAGTTATCCGGACAAGAAATCCAATTCTCCCAAATTTTTGGGGTAGACTCGTCACTCACTATCTCTCTCACACCCTCGCTACGCTCGGGTGTTCGTTCGTCAGTTCGCTCCTCTAATAATCTTTTTTATATACTTTTAGCTCTAATTAATTATTTAAAACATTTATTTCTTTAAAAACAAAATTAATTTCTCTAACACCAACCCTAATTCATAGCACATTTCTGTATTAGGGGTTGCAGGGATCTACTTACCTCTAAAATAATGCAGGAGATAGTCTCCGTCTGTTATATAAATAAATATCGAATAAATAGCGATGAATTCGTCATTCATTCACCGATTGTTCGCCTCTCACATAGCGTACACAACACAGCACACACTCATACACGCTCAACACGCTCAAAACGCAGTACACACATGCACACACAGCACTGCACGAAAGACTGTACGAACCCGCGTTGTTGTGAATCTGAATGTAAACAAAGTTTACTAAACATACAGCTGACCGACGGCCTGACTAAATATCTTTTCAAATTAATGTCTTCAGTTTGGTATAATCCCAACCAACCAAACTTAAATCTCCCACAACCAACTTCAAATTCATCACCACAATTATGATTCAATCTTTTTTACAACAACATCTATTGCACCTCACAGTTATTTCGTGCATTTTTTAAATTTCAATCTGTAAAGTGCTGTTTATTATCAATGATACCTTATCATTTATGTGTTTGTCATTGTGTGTTCACGTTTAGTATTTAGTCTTTGGTAACCAGAGATGAGCCTTTCGCAACGATGATAGTTGTGAATCACTATTTTGGTGCTGCAAATTAGTTGTAACGGTGCTCATCGCTTTTGATAGCCTACATCTGCATTACATTTTCATTAAATTAAAGTCCATGAATATGAATATTGCCGAATGCTTGAGTTAATGAAATTGATGATCACAGATCTTTTCAATGTCAACAAGACCTTGACAGTCACAAAACGAATCATACTAACCATTTGTCTGAATCAATCAAACGAATTCGAAATAATCAACTCATCATTATTACGAATACGCACAGACCGATACGGTACTACGAATATTATCGGAACATTGCACCTTTGCTGGAAAAGTATAAATGAACAAAGCAATCCATCCAAACAAGTGTTCAACTCCATATACAGACAGTATACGACCAAAATTATATTCCAGAGATGTATGGTGAACGAAACACGGAATGGCCTAATTAGAAACGACAATATACGCGAGAGTATTATCGAGCCGCTACTTTAATGAATTGCAAAATGGCAAATAACACTTGGTTACACTATTTAATATGACTTCTGAGATTGGCATTTTATCATGTGAAAATGTCACAAGATCTTAACATTGCCAATATGGCAAACATTGGAAAAATGTTCGATTGGGTGATTTGTTTGTTATCTGTACAAACGTAAATTCAATAAATTTTAATTCAATTTACAAATGAACTGGATGTAATTCAAAAATACAAGTACGATTGAATAAAAGTAATTTGCAATTTGATCTCGATTAATTGAAAATGAAAAGCGGTGCGGTGGTGGAGAGATGGGTGGAGGGGCGTGGGGTGGGGGTTGGCGCGATAGCGCCTTGCGAGGGTCGCTTGCGACCCGAGCATTTTCTTGTTCTAATCTAATAAAAATACAGCTTCAAGCAAAAAATGTCAAAATAAACATTTTAGGCAAACTTTACACCAATACTGCAAGACATTTCATCGAAATTCCAAGAATATTCCATTTGGGAATAAAATTCCATTTAGCTAGAAGAACGCTGCTGTTCAATTGCAGCGATCGATACACTTTTGGCTATCTCTCGAATTTTTCTCACTAACAAGCTTCACATTCTTTAATTTTTAATATTTGACACTTTTGAATCAACGCCTTTAGTGCTTTATTAAGTAGAATTTCTTAATTAAACATCTTTAATACATTATTGAAAGAAACATTAGACTCTCTCTTATTGAATACTCACTCGTATTGCACTCTTTCCAAATAACTGTTTCATTAATTCTATATAAATAGGACTCACTGAGAGATCAACGCTGAGGTTTAAATAATCTAAGTATATTTTGAATGTGTAAAATTAAACCGAGATTGAATTTCTGAGAAATGTTACAATGGCTCCAATTGGTACACTTTATTATAAAATTCGTATTTACTGCCCAATAATGGCTTATATTATGAGAATTTTAATTAAATTGGTAAAGACATTAAAATAAAGTTATTGCCAAATTATAAGTAAAAATTTTGTTTGTTTAAACCTTTTTGTTTCAAAATTCTGTCGCTTCGATGTGGCTTTTACTTTTGACCTGGACAAAGATGGATTTGTCGCTTCTGATGTAAGATTACTTTTATTAATTTGTTTGTGTTTTTTTTTCATTAATTGTAGATTAACAAGAAAATGCTCGGGTCGCAAGCGACCCTCGCAAGGCGCTCTCGCGCCAACACCCCACCCCCCCCCCCACTCCCCACCACGCCCAATACCACCCGACCACCACGCACCCATCACTCGATCCTCATACCACCTCCAAACAATAAAAATTAAACAAAGGAATTTAAGTTTAAACCATTTCTGGCCTTTTTATTGAATTAGCAAATAGATTTACAATAAGAATAAGAATAACAAATTAAAAAATAAAATAATTTCAAACGCCAGGATGATTGGATTGAAGTTTCAGCTGCTCTCGAAATGAAGTAGATAAAGATGGTGATTCAATTGGAGATTCTCAGGCAGTCCGGTATCAGCTGTTTTGGCATTTGCAGTTTCGACTGTTGGGATCAGAGTTGCTAGTTTGGTAAAGCAAATTAAGTTTAAAAATCATCAATTGGACAATAAGAATGAATAGAGAAAATCAATATTAGGTTTCTAGTATAAAACAAATTACTCTAATATAAAAATGCAAACTATCTAAACGCTCATTCAATCGTAGCACTTTTGAACTACACTCAGTATATTTACAAATTGACTTGAAATAATTGAATTAAAGTTTTACGAAAGTAAAGTAACGTTTTGCACAAATAACAAATGCATCAGTCAATCGATCAGTCTGCCAATGCCGGTAATAAAGCCAATGTTAAGATTTTGTGACATGGTCACTTGGTCAAATTGTTATGACGCTCAAATATGTTCACAAAGATGCCTTAGTCAGTGGTCATCGTTAGTTCATAAACCAATGAAGTTTGATCAAGGTTGTAATTCAGTTTGACTCGCCAGTTGAGTCGTGGCAAAGGAAGTCAATGATAAGTTGACAATTCCAAGAGAAAGATTTGTTTGATCCCTTTGGGCAAATCGATCGGGTTAGTGTTTAAAGTGTAATTCGTGTTGTGACCGCCAAAGTCACGCTGGCATAGATCAGGGATCATCAATTGGTTTGATTAAATTGGCATAAAGTGGCATTAATCGTAATCGTAGGCTTATATCGGATGCAAAACTTAACAAAACGTACTTAATCGAAAAACGAAAAATTCGCATATAACAAAAACAATTCATAAAATGACTAAATGTAATTCGCAAATACAAACAACTAAACAAACGTTGGACAATTGTAATTTTATACTTCAAATAATAGCTCAATACTAAAAGCGCTAAATCAATTAATCTATTCATAAACTTGTAGGCTAAAATCATAGATTTTACTGTAACTGAGTTTTTAATTAGCGCTCAATTAAAATGATTGAAACTTGAATGCGCTCAAAAAGGGATAAAACTTGAATGCGCTCAAAAAGGAATAAAACTTGAATTAAACCTTTGTTTGGTTGATCTTAGATTAAAAACTCAGAGAGCCAGCAATTCGACTACAGCGGTTTGTTTGCATAAATAATTCTCTTCTTTGTCATTCTGTTGCTTCGGTAACATATGGCAGAATAAAATTGTGAGAGAAATCCAGTCTGGGCTTGCGCGTTTAATTTTCTCTCATTTTTGTTAAATAGATGTGTATGAAAGGCCAGTGCTCGAGGAAAAATGTTTTATTTGATTTTCTCAATTGTTTCGGTGATGTTCATGTGAGTCGTTATGACGTTTTTATTTTTTAAATTTTCATTATTATAAAAATGGCACACTTGAAATCGAATATATCAAATTATTTCAATGAACCCCATTCAATTGAAGAGGAAAATGTGACGGAATGCTACTCCATGGAAACCCTTGAGACAGTATCCGACTTGGCACAGACTTTTCTACTTTTCCTCTACACATCTACTGCTGTGCTTGCTTAAGCTGGAAATGTGATTGTGATCATTGTGCAACTGTGCGGTCAGGACAATTCTACTCTGATTATCCGCAAGTATTTGATTAATTTGGCCATTTCGGACATCATTCTCGGAGTGCTCTGTGTGCCCTTTACCTATACGGACTTTGTGTATCGTCACTGGATTTTCCCTAGTTGGCTTTGTCCACTGGCACAGTTTGCTCAGCTATTGAGTGTTTTTATTACTTCGATCAGTTTGAGCATAATTGGAATCGAAAGGTATATTCTAATTAACTCGAAAATTTAAAAAAACATAAAATGAGTAATTTTAACATTTTTAAAACAGATATCTTGTATTTTTCCACCATCTCACCAACACGTACAAATGGTTTCATGCTCACACAAACCTAATAATCCTCACCACATGGATATTTGGTTGCATGTACGCCTACCTACCTGTGCGTCATACATTGCTGGAGCCATTTGTTTTCGCCAACCAGACCTACTACCAGTGCTCACCCGGCACTGACCAATACGAGAGTCAACTGCACATCTACCTAATACTAAATCTAATTTGCACATTTGTTGTTCCATCGTTCATTTTGACTTTCTCCTATTTGGCCATTATGAGAAAATTAAGCTCATATGCAATTTTATCTAGCACACCAGTTGTATGCTATGATTCAAATTTCAATATTAAAATAAAAAAAATGTTGCAAAAAAACCGCCGATCATTGAGCAAGAGAGAAAGATTAAACAAACCAAAAGCATATCAAAGGTAGTGTATTCAATAGTTCAATTATTCGATTTTATAACTAACTCTTAACCTAGAGATCTCACCTTAACCCGTTTTCATTTCAGTGGCACTTATGAGTTCCCTTCATATAAACCGTGATAGGAGATTTCTCAAAATGTTTCTGGGCAATACCCTATTTGCACATTAGTGGTACTTTTAGTTGGGTGTAAATAGCCGCTTCCCGCTGTACTGGACTGTCCAGTCTGGACAACAACACATGCCACAGGCTGTCACTGTATCTGCAGCATCGCGAATGTTGTTGTTTTCTTCGATCTTTATCGCTTATCTCTTATCGCTAATTATCACCACTTGTTCATCACTTATTGATTGTCGTGTATTACATATCCATTATTATTTTTATTATCATCATTATTTGTCTCGTATATTATCGCATATTTTTCATAAGTTATCACCAATAAATCATCACTTATCAACTTATTTATATTACTGTCTAATTTACTTTCAGGTAATTTTGCTATATTTATTAAGTTTAAAATCTAATATAATTTTTATTTGTATGTCTTATTTGGCTTCTTCGCATTCTAACATTTGTTACAGTCTCATTGTTATTATTCGTCACGTATATTATTACATATTACTCATCACCTATTATTCATCATATTCGTCATCTATTTCATATTATTACTGACATTTTATTGTGTTTTATAACCATCATTGCATATCCCTTATCGCTCATTTTTATTGTTCAACATTTATCAACCTATTTGTATTACTTTCGCATTTACAACCAGGTAATTTTGTTATATTTTTTGTAGGTTTATATTCTAATATAATTTTTTATTTGCATGACCTATTTAGCTTCTTTTACCGTACATCACAATTTGTTACGAGTAGTTTCATTTTTATTGTATCTGTTCATATTAGATCTCGGTATCGTATTTATATATATTTTTGTGTTTCTACTCAATTTCTAATTTATTTCTATTTGATTTTAGTAATTTCAAGTATAATCATGCATCCAAAACCCCCAAAATCGTGTTCCTCGAGGCAGACATTCTGATGATGTCGTTTTTTGCATTAAAAATTACTTTCTAGACGAATCTGAGATATGTCATGAATGTCCTAGTAGCAAGAAGAGATTAGCTCATGAACATTATCACTGCCTGACATGTCATGTGAATATCAAAGTACCGAAGAGGGCTGGTGACCTTCGACATGTCCTGAAGCAGCATTACTTCAACGGTGGTGCTCATACCTCGAATCCATGCAAGCATTCTCTTGAGCACCCACCACGACATTATCAGCCGGCCAAGTTTGATGATCTTCCGGAAGATGAGAAGACTCTGGTCAGAGAAGGTTTCAGTATCATATCACTTCCAAATGAGAAAGGCAAGACCATCGCTTTTGCAATCAAAAAAGACATGTGAGATCCACAAGATTGCACACAAGAAGATTGCAGCTATCTGTGCGGACAACTGTCCCACCAACTTTGGAAGCATTGGCCGACCTGATGGCGATAATGTGTTTGCTCAGCTGATCAAAGTATTTGGAAACAAAATATTTGGAATCGGCTGTCTTGCCCATGTGATCAACAACGCCATCAAGAACGCCACGGATCACTTTGACCTGGGAATTGTCAAGCTTCAAGAGTTCTTAGGATTTGCACATGCTCACTTTCAGAAAGAACCTGGCAGAGGCAAGGATTTCATTCGATTACAAGCTGACCTTGGTGTTCTACCTGAACATATCTCCACTGAGTTGCCTCTATCGTACAGTCAAACTCGGTGGCTCAGTCTCGGACCTGCACTTTATGTGATAATCAACAACTACGACATCTTGGAAGTATATTTCAACGATAACGTGGAAAAGTGTAAACACCTCGAGGAATTCAGGAACTTCTTCAGTAATGAAAGAGTGTACCCGTTCTTGGTGGTGCTGTAGTACTTGGCTCGTGAGTTTGAAGATACTGTCCGCAAGATTGAAGGCGGAAGAATTACTTTGATGAATGCAATCAAGCATTTCAATGTTTTAATTGATAACTGCATCAAGTACCGAGACAACCAAATCTTGCCTCCTGGTGTTGAAGATATTATTCAATTTTGGTCAGATGAAGAGAAGGCTCAATTTCGAAGTGACATCTGGACTTTTTATGACGAGTGCCAGGATTACATGAAAAAAGTGGACTCAATGGACCAAACCACTTGAGAAAGCAATGTGGTCAACTTTGGATTCGCCATTGAACACTGAAGATGTTCTTGAATCGCTACAACATCTCCCAATCAACATGTCCTCAAGTGACAAAGAAAAGCTCAAAGTTCAAATTGAACATGCTAATGTTGTGATCGAAGCAAACCTTGCATCGTGGACCCGAAAGGACGATGATGGCGAGTACATTTCTACTCCGAAACGGTGGACTTGTGTTTTCGAAAATGTTGATGATATTGATGTATTGGAAAGCTTGGTGGAGTATGTCCTTTGTTTTCCAGGAACAAATGCAACTTGCGAAAGACTATTTTCGGAAATTGTCTTTTTCTGGGACAAATGGAAAGGAAATTTGAAGATATCAACAGTTCGAACTATCATGTCCATTCGATGCAACTACATCAAAGAATGCGATAATATGCGAGAAGCCTTAATTAAAGATGAGACTTTAAGAGCTGACATCAGATCAAAGAAAAAGTTCAAGTTGGCAAAATTAGAGCAGGAAGATGAGCAAGATGAACATTTTTTCGACGAGTTTGATCCAAAAACGTTTAATTTTGAGTTCAATTTGGACAATGTGGTTGAAGATGACGAGGAGTACGAAGAAGAATCCGATCAAGAAACTGAGATTGATGAAACCGAATTCATAGTTGAAGATATTATTAATCAGAAAGAAGATGAATATGTTGAAATTGCTGACACTGGAGTTGATCAAGAAACTGATAATGATGTCCAACCAGATGACTTCAATCACCATTCGTCAAGTCGTGACATTGAAAATGTTGGCGATTTTGAGCACGACTATTGTTTGGTTGATCATAGAAAAACCAAGTTTCCTGTAGACCATGAATCTGAATATTTATCAGAAAATACTTTAACTTTAATTCAACAAATTGACATCAACACTCAAATGGTCAACATCGATTCAAGTACAATTCACAATAATGAGATGGATGTCGAGATTATCACCGACATGTTGCACACTAATGAGCATCAAACTTTTCCAGCACATGAACTATTCGGAAAATGTACCGAACGCGACAAACGAAAATATTTCCCAACAAGCAAAGCCTTTTTAAAGAACTACTACGCCAAAACGTTTCCCAAAGTGACCATCTCACCGAATTCAAAACGACTAAGGTATCAAATGTCCCCAAGAAAACAACCTCCATCTCCATCAAAATGTATTTCAAAGTCTCCAAAACGATCAAGAACAAACATGATTTGGTTGAAGCCGACTTAAGCGCAACACTTCGAAGATGATCATTGATCAACCAAAACCGTACATTCGTATGAATTCACCTAATCTCAATCATCTTAAATGATGATTAGATCGGTTATCCTTTTCCTATGTGGTTCAACCACAACCGTACATTCGAATGAATTCACCTAACATCAATCATCTTAAATGATGATTGTGTAGGTTACTCCTTTGTCTTGTGGTTTACCACAATTTTGTTTGATGTATTCTAATTTATTTCTCTGATCTCAATCAACTTGACGGTTCTTTGGTTCAGTTATTCTTAAACCACCTCGAGTGGTACATTGTTTAGTTGTTTCGATGTATTCGTTTGTCTTTTAGTGCTACAATCGTTTGTTTGATTTCAACCAAGTTGATCGTTGGTGGAACAGTCATCACATCACAACCAATGGACCTTTGGTAAGTCTGTCAAGCTAATTATTTTCTATTTTGGTTCTAGAGCAATCATCTCCATGAATATATTCACCAGAAGATCTCAACTTGATTGGTTGTTCTCGTTCAATCACGACAGCAGTTAGGGTCGAGTTATGAGATAAGTTATAATAATGTATCTATTCACATTAGCTGATATGTACTTCTTTCCCTAGATTTCCTTGGATAAGCAACTTGGTGGTTGTCGATCAAGCCTCACCAAAAGTCAAACAGGATTCAACTGAAGTTTTTGAAACTGTATAATTCAATACAACATATCCGTTTTCTTCGAGATTTGTAAACTGTCTCAAATTGAGATTCAAGTGTCATTTGTACTACTTTTGGTTGTTCCTTCACAATAAACTATATTTAGACTGATTTTCTGTTTATCATTTTATTGTCTTAATTCGACATCACGACTCACTGTGTTAGGATTGTAAATTCTAATGTGTAGCCAAACGGAAATCAATTTCAAGTGTTACAGCAATGCATTCAATATATAACTTATGAAAAATTGATGTTTTTGAAAATATTGTCGGGTATTATCAAGTTGAATTGAGAATTGAGTGCGAATACATCATTATTATTGTTCTAAGGCCAATTAAAAATAGAAAATAGTGTTTCAGTTTTATTTCTGACATTTAAGATAATATAAAATGTTAATTTAAATGATATAACAAATCAAAATCTCAAACACAGATATCAGAAGTTGCTAATTATAACTTTTCCGGGAAGATTATTAAGAAAACTGATTTACTTCTGGAAACTTTTCGTGTAAACTTCTTAGCAATCTTTCTGGAAGCGTTATTCTGAATACGCTGCCAATCATAAACGGGTTAAGGTGAGATCTCTACTTAACCATTGTTCAGTCAATCAAGACAATGTTCTTCATAATCGTCATATTCGACCTGTGCTGGTTTCCAGTCAAGCTGTACCAATTGTTGCTCGAGTACGAGCACTTCACCTACTGCACCGAAACACAATTTCGTCTATTTATCGTTGCCTTCCTCGTCTGCCATTGGGTTGCAATGGCCAACAGTTTCGTCAATCCATTTGTCTACTCGTTCACAAACAAAACATTTCGGGTAAATATTAGTATTTTTCGTAAATAATTGCTTAAAAATTCGTACAATTTTAGAATGATCTTCGCAAAATTATAATTAAATTATTGCTTAAATGGATGTCCAGAGGAATGCATTAAAATAACAAAAGAAGCAGATAAATTATCTACTCTACTTACCTCTAAAATAATACATGGAGAGAGTCTCTGTCTGTTATAAAAACTAAATATCGGTGAATCTGTTCATCATTCACCGATTGTTCGCCTCACACACACAAAAAGCGTGTACACGCTAACACATACAGTAGACTCGCGTTAATTCGGGATCAATGGGTCTCAAAACTAAATTTTTACCCCGAATTACGAATTATCGCGAGTTTCATTTATAACCTATTTTGATCATTAACAGTTGAAATTGTTATTTATTTTACTATTGAATTACACTGGAAGGGCCCAAGAGCCATTAATTGGTCAAAATCCAACAAATCCAATAAATTTTCAAATCCATAATGAGTTTCCAATCTAACACGCACCGTGGACTCGCGTTATTTCGGGTCGCCTCAAACCACATGCATTCTAACGCTAAAATTCTAGAGTTTTGGTAAATTTTTGTAGGTACGAACTATGGGTTGGTCCAACTTTACTTCTAACTTCTAAAATATTACATTTTTCAATCCGAGTCATCCCGAACTATCGAGATTTTCAACTAAAAAATGCTCAATTTTAGCAGAAATTTGACCCCGAATTACGAATTTCCCGAATTATCGCGATTTTTGCATTGCATATGTTAGAAAATGACATGAAAACACACAAATTTCGATCCGAATTACGAAATAACGTGAGTCCCGAATAAACGCGACCCGAATTAACGCGAGTCTACTGTAGAAAGCAGTAAGCAGCACACTCAGCCAAACAGACGACTGTACATTCGCGCGTTGTTTTGAATGTTGTCAATCTAAATGTAAACAATGGTACCAAACATCAAACTGACAGATCGACTACTGTCAGAACTAGACAGATGTACTTGCAAACTAATGTCTTCAGTTTGTTATTATCTTAACCAACCAACTCAAACCACCCAAAGACAAACTCAAAATCTATAACCACCATACTTATTTTATCCTTATTATAACAACATCTATTGCACCTTACAGTTGTTTTAAGCATTTTTTGTAATTACAATCTGTTAAAGCGCATTTTATTATCATTTGTCTATAGTCTTTCCTAACAAGCGTTGAGCTTCCCGCAATAGTGATAGTGGTCAATCACAGTGGTGATGCTAATTAGTTATAACAGTGCTCATGCATTGATTTTGACAACCTACATCTTCATCACATTATCATCGAATTAAAGTTTATGAAAATGAATATCGCCTCTATATGCCAATTGAATTAATGCAATTAAGGATAACAGATCTTTTCAATGTCAGCATGCCTTTGGTAGTAACAGAATCACACTAATCCAACGCATTTGCCTAAATGAACCAAGCGAATCTTTATACGAAATAATAAACTCATAATTGACATATAAATCTAAACAAAATGAAAATCAACATAGATAAGTCAGAATCAAGCACAAGTGAAAAGAGACCAGATGAAGCAAATTACAGATTGAAATACTTGGGTTTAGCTTTTGCATGCTATAAACGACGGAGTTGAAAATAGTACAGTATTACGAATATTTTCCGAACGATGTACCTTTGTTGGAAAATCAAAAATGAGGAACCAAACTGACAGTGTTCAAATCCATATACAGACGGTATACGACAGAGATTTTATTCCAGAGATGAATGGTGGGCGCAACACCAAAAGAGCGATAAGTAACCAAAATATACGCGAGAAATTAGAATTGAGCAGCTACTTTAATGGATTGCAAGATGTCAACTACGTTGGTTACACCATTTGATATGGCTGCCTGCTGTGATTACCGTAAGAAGCAAACAGTAGTCAGAATACTACCCACTTGGAATTTTACCATGTGAAAATGTCATAATATCTTAAAATTCTTTACGGCAGGCATTGGGTGATTCGTTTGTTATCTGTAGATTCACTAAAGTTTAATTCAATTTAAAAATATCACAATCCTCATCATCGCCGCTATGTTCGTAGATTGTTGCGGCTCTAGCCCAATAGACTTCTCTACAAGGATCGGTCACAATAATTTACAAATGTACTGAATGTAATTCAAAAGCACAAGTGTTTCGAATAAATGCTGAATGGTAATTAAAAAATTGATTTCGATAAAATGAAAATGTGGTACGGTTGTGGAGAGTTGGGTTGAGGGTAGTGGGGTGGTGGTGGGTGGGGGTGGGGCGTTGGCGCGCCATCGCCTTGCGAGGGTCGCTTGCGACCCGAGCATTTTCTTGTTTTCCATTAAATAAAAATAAAATTTTATTTTTTAACGACTTCGTTGATGACTTGTTCAAAAAAAGTTTTTTGGTGTTTCGTGATTGTACAATGAACATAGAGTTTAAGAAAAACGTTTTTATTGTAAAAAAATATAGAAAAAGTAGCCCATTTTTGATTTTTGATTCAAATTTAAATTTTAATGTTCTATAAAAAACTATAAACTAAATAAATAACTACAAGTCCCGCAAAACTAACGTTTTGCCTTCTGGGACTTAGTACGAAACCGCTGGCAGCCAACTGCCAGCGGCTCCCCCACCCTATTCCGCCCTACTCCAACTCCACAAATAAATAACGACTTCACCAACGAACCACCACTACACCAAACTGCCACCTAACCTAACCCAAACCCATCCTAACACGGCACCTAACCTAACCCAACCCAAAACCCATCCTTACACGGCACCTAACTTAACCCAAAACCCATCCTAACACGGCACTTAACCTAACCTAACCCAAAACCCATCCTTACACGGCACCTAACCTAACGTCAAAACCCATCCTAACACGGCACCTAACTTAACCCAAAACCCATCCTAACACGGCACTTAACCTAACCTAACCCAAAACCCATCCTTACACGGCACCTAACCTAACGTCAAAACCCATCCTAACACGGCACCTAACCTAACCCAAAACTATATATCAAATCTAAAACAAAAAAAAAAAAAAAAATACTCATTTCACCTAAAACATCAACACACCAAAACGTACCAACCATTTTTGTAAGCATGCAAATGCATTTTTGTAACTTATTTTTGTCAAAGGATATGTTTACTTAATTTCTAACGACCAATAAAGGATTAAACAACCTAAAAAAACCTAACCCCAGAACACATCCTAACACGGCACCTAACCTAACCTCAAAACCCATCCTAACACGGCACCTAACCTAACCTAACCTAACCCAAAATCCATCCTTACACGGCACCTAACCTAACCTCAAAACCCATCCTAACACGGCACCTAACACCTAACCTAAGCCTAAATGGCGCCAAGAACCACCTAATATATTAGATAAACATAAGCAAAATCAGAAAAGAAAATTTCTTTCAACAATCAAACTCATTTCCATTATTGTAATTTTAACAATCACTTTCCGTAACTTTGACTTTGCATTGTTGACAAACGCACCAACATCACAATTTTAAGATAAGTAGGATAGGATTCTTTAAACCAGTCCTGTCAATTAAGCAATTCTCAAGTTAAAATGTGTTACAGTTCATAAATAATATTATAAAGTAAATAATATTTCCAACAAACAAATTTTGAGACACAAAACTTCCAAGCCAAATGGAGAATCTTTATATATATATATATTTATATATATATAACTCATTAAATAAAAATCAAGCACACCAACAAATACGAAGATCTAATACCAAAAGTCTAGACTCTTGAGAATCGCCCTGATGGACTTTGTTTCAGAATCCCCAATCTTGCCCTTTTACGCAATAAACATTGCTCTGATTCAGTGACCTCTATAAAAGTCTATTTACGAGGGCCATTCAATAAGTTCGAGAAAATGGTCTGTATTTCCGAATGGTTTTTGATCCAAATTACCATATTGGTATATTATGTAGAGTCACTAGTTGTAATAAGAAAAAATACCAATTCACATTATTCGCCTGTTTCCTGGAACAGATACGATTTATTTAGAAAACCTTGTTTTGTGCCCTCCGTCGAGTTTGGGATTATCTTGGAGATTACTGAATATCAGGGACTAAAAATTTTTATGGGTACTCACCTCTTAGACACTTATCAAAATATATATTGAAAATGTTCCAATTGGATCAACTTCCGGTTAATTAAATTCGACCAAATATTTCATTAAAAAAATTATTTTCAAGTTTTAACTATATATTATTGTTCATCAAGCATGATAATAATTTTTAGTAAAAACGGAAGTGCTTGTTCCAAATGAAACTACAGGGTCCCGACCAAAAAATTAAAAAATAAGTCAAATTTTAAAACTGATAATACTATCGTGTTCAGACGAAAAAGGCACTGCGATTTGATACCAAGAATGTCAAAATCGAATAAGAGATAGCTGAGATAAAGCTTTGATAAGATACCAAAAAGGCATGTATAGCTATTCAATAAACAAAAGCGACTATTTTGACAAAGTTTAAAGATTCATTTTTACCACTAAATCTAATCAGATTTTTACTGTTATTTTTTAAATAAGATCTACATTCCACGCTGATCAATTTCAGAATATTAAAATGCAAAATTTCCTAGGAAATCGGAATTTCCATTTGGAACTGATATTTCCGGAAACGATCCAAATGAAACTTTTGAACACATATTTTGATAAGGGTGCTCGAGTTGAGTATCCATAAAATTTTTCAAATGAAAAAAAATTCAAACAACCTTTCGAAAGCATTTGACAATGTTTTTCATTCTGCTTCAAACTGTTTGATTAGATTCTCACGAATTTTACAAATTTCTTATTTAGTTTTGTGTGACTTGATAATTCTTATTAGAACTTGTGACTCTACATCATATACCAATATAGTAATTTAGATCAAATTCTGTGAGAAAATATAGACCATTGTTGGGAAATTATTGAATGCACCCCGTACATAGCAAATATAATTAATTGAAAACGCACAAACACATTTCAAACATAGGAATCTCTATAGGTTCTTTATACCAATTTAAATTTATTTATTATGCCAAATTGACCCTTGGGGATCTTTAATGTTACTTTTGGTGAGTATTATTCAGAATTTTGAGTTACATGTGGGTATGTCTACTTTTTGTTTCTCCGTTTAATGCAATGGACCTACTAACTTTGGTATTGGTAATGTAGTATTGGTCATAGGAAAAGATTTTAAAATGCTTTTATCAAGTTAGTTTAAATATAGAAATTCTCGAAATTCGTCAGTTGACTTAGAAGCAAAATTTATTTTCAGTCAATTGTTTAAATTTATTTTCAGTCAATTGAGTAAATTAACATGACTTCTCACATATTGATTGTTCAAGCATTGTTTGATTACGAAATATTTTCCTAGCAGAACATCATTGTATTTTTAAATTCATGCTCAAACAACCTTACTTATTCAGAAATGTATGTTTTAAAATGGAACTAATTGCTTTCTTTGAATCTCGAGTGAACATGCAATTATTTTTAGCAATTTATTTTAGTCAAAATGGGGTTTGCCAGATAGAATTCCGGCATAATGTACTTTGCCGCGGCATTATCCAATATTGCCGCGGCAATGTCATTCAAATTTTTTTTTATAAATATGACTTCGGACTTTGCCCCTGGTGATGATCGACTATGTCAACAGCAACTGATGACTAGCGGTGAGGCAGGCTTGACCATGAGTGGTTGAGTGGTGAGGGAGCAACTATTTTGACACTCCCCCTGGTCCCGAACTACTTGACCACATGGTCCCAAGAGTATCCGTTGAATATGCTGGACATTGTTCATTGGTTTAGTGAGACTGTCAGCTAGTTGTTCTTGCGTCCGAATGTGCTTGATCTCGATGTATCGTTTGAGACAGTAATCCCGGATGAAGTGCATCTTCACATCAATGTGTTTGGTGTCTGATAAGCTTTGTTGGGAATGAGCAATTTGTATTGCGGGCATGTTGTCCTCATAGATGGTTGTTGGGATTTGTACTTGGTAAAATAATTCATGAAGGAGTTGTTGCATCCACAGTACTTCTTTGCACGCCATGGCCATTGCTGTGTATTCGGCTTCAGTGGTCGATGTACTGACTGTTTTCTGTTTTCGACTGAACCAACTTATAGTACTTCCGTTTAGTTGAAGTAAAGCACCAGACTGAGACTTTCGATCACCTTCAGTTGCATAATTTGCATCGACGTAACAAATCAAATTTGAATCATCGAAATTTCCAAGGTTGAGAGTAAGGCTTTTCGTGTACTTGAGATATGCAAGTACCTGTTTACTATAGGTCCAGACGGTCTGAGTTGGTTCGTGAAGATGGCGAGATAATAAGTTGACCACAGCAGCAATGTCTGGTCTTGTAAGATTGGCTAGATAAAGCAAACTACCAACGAGGCTTCTTATTGGTAATGAGTGATCAATTTGGCCTTTAGACAAGTCAATCTTGTCTAGTTGAGGCAAAGATCGGATTCGGTTTGCGTCTTCAAGGTTGAATCGATCCAGTAGATCATTGATGTATGTTTCTTGCGAGAGCGAGAAATATCCAGGTCCATTCTGAGTGAAATTGACGCCCAGGAAACGATTCACTCGTCCAAGATCACGAAGTTCCAATTTCTTACTTAATTGCTCTTTGACCATTTTCATCTGTTCGCTTGTTTCAGTGTAGATTAATATGTCGTCGACCCAGACAAGTAGGAATAATTTCGTATTCTCATGTTCTTTCACATATAGACACTGGTCAGAATTGATAGCTTTGAATCCAAGACTCTCGAGAATTTCGTTCATCCTTTCGTTCCAGCATTTTGGAGCTTGTTTGAGTCCGTACATAGCCTTGTCTACTCTCCAAACCATGTTGGTATCATGAAAACCTTCAGGTGGATGAACATAGACGACAGTGTCGAGATCATCCAAATCGGCCAAGAAACCTCGGAGCCTTATCCTGCACAAAAACGGCCAAAAGTCAAAGGTTAGTCTTCGCTCACGTTAAAACAAATACTTTTCAATTTATTTAACGTTAACTTGTACTCTTAAAATCAAATATTTTATTTATATCATTACAGTCGTAAAGAGACGAACTTTTCCTATGAATTAATTTAAATAATACATCCAAAAAATAAGAAAACAGACATTTTATATTTGTTTAGAAACAATTATTTTTGTAATTAATTTATGAGCCGGTAAATGGTATTAATTCATTATGGTTATATTTATAATTTGTTACTAAGCAAACTTGCATGTACCTCACAACCAGACATAATTGAAATGGTATTGTGTTGTTTTCACATGTCTAATATAATGTCCACAGGGAAAACGTGTGTGTGCTTATTATACAACACTCATGGGACTAGGAAACTTTTAAGCATTCTTCAAATTGGTGTCACGTAAATAAATCGTGATGACCAAAGTAGTCTATGCAGAATATTATCAAGCGTCCAAATATTATCCGTTTACATTGCCGTGAAAATACAGTCTACCCAAGTGAGGGCACACTGCTATTTAGCTTGTTACATTTGGGCCAGTAGTGATGGATTTTGATATTTTTCAAGCACATTTCATAAGATTAAGGTCATATACGAGATATTCCAAGTGGAAATATTGTTTTGTTTTTAATGTGTTTTTGAGTTTAGTTTGCTTAAATTGAAGCAGACTTTACGTCAATATGTTGACCAAAATAAAAATTCTGGCACACTTTTAGAAAAACGTAAACAATTCAAGAATGATCATACTTGCATTTTTTAAATTTGTTGCCTGCTTTGTTCTTAAAGTTGGCACAATTCCGATCACGTTAGTAAAATTTTAGTTGACCCTTGGGCCATATAGATAACGATAAGTGATTTATTGCTTAGTTTGGTCAGTTGGTCATCCTCGTACTGAGACAACGATTGGAAATAATTTTGGATGCAGACTGTCTTTGGGGTGATTTAATATTTTGCGGTTTTTATTTGAAGATTATTGGGGGTTTAGGTAGACGAACGATTTTAGTAGAATAATCGAACATCAATTAGTTTCACAAAGAATTCAAGTCGGAAAAATACAAAGTGAATGTTGCACAAAAATAATCAAAATAATCTTAATTTGTTGTGTGTTTTGGTTTGGGTTTTATATGTTCTGTACAATTTTGTGTTCTGAGGAGAGTATTACATTTTGTGTGTGTTGTCGTGTTTAGGGACGAAAATAGATACAATTTGGGGGGGAGTTTAGTGCACGGGAGAGTGCGAGTATTATGTGTGTGAGAGTTGGAGGATTTTTGGGTGAATAGAATAGAAAGGAAAAGAAGCGGAGGAGAGAAAGAGAGAATGATCAGTGAAGTGTGATGCACTTGACAGTATTGCATCTTAAAGTTCCTGCACATGTGTTTCAATGAAGATTCTGTCTAAAGCCTAATTTGTTGTAAATTTTGTTTTATTGTTTTTCTGTCTATTGTGCTAGATATTCTTCGATTTACGACCTGGTTAAATGAACGAATACCTAATTTGTGTATTGCAAATTATATTAAGCTAACTGTGTGTGTGATGTGCGAAAGAGGGCACAAAATAAGGAACAAGGAAGTAAAACGTCCTCGTTCTACTAGTCTAATTGACAGAATTAAGAAATCTAAAAGCGGGAAGATGTCCTACATATTTCATCAATTTGCAATGTAAGAATCTAAATTTTAAATTTAATAATTTTAATAATTAGGTAAATTCTGTTTAATATTTTGAAATCTTAAAAAAAATCTAACGACATAGACTTCAGTAGTTTTATCTTATTCAGTTTTTTACCATGGTTCCGAATCTGGTCCCCTCGGGTCTGAGAAGCTCGAGGTTCTCGAGATATGACCGAAAATGTAGAGTGGCAATCTTTATTGATAGAGTCTGTATTTGAAAACTATTTTCTTTCATTGAGAAGCCCAATGACACACAACAAATAGCCAATGTAAATGAGAAATATTTCGAAAATTGTTTTGAATGTTATTGCATTGTTGGTGTGGCCAATGGTGATGCCGTATGAAATGTCTTTGCACGAGATTCGCTCAAACAAATTTAGATATTTCATTTTGAAGCATACAAACCGCTTTCCTTTCAGTAGGAGCAACTGCACTGTTGGCAGAAGGTTTGTCGACTTATGAATCGCCTTTGTGGTCTGTGCAAGTTGAACCAAAACTCCAGTGACAAACACAGACTGAAACATAATGTTCAAAATAATTATTAATCTTTCAGCTTGGGACACATTAGGATGGTAGATGAACCGATTGACAAAGTAAATGTTGATTGAGCCAATTGTCAAAAGAGTTGACAACAAAATGTGACTCCACAGTTTGCGATTCTGGTACAGAACTCTCATCGAAAGGTCTGTGTGTAGGCGTAGAAAATGGCTCAATGATCTGAATGCTATTTGAGTGGCATATCTAGTTGAGCACTTTACATGACATTTTTGTCTGAACATTCGAACAGTGTTGAACAGCCTAACATTAGCTTCATTAATATGTTCTTTATAGCAGGTTGTGATTAAGAAAGCCGAACCAACCAGAACGTGGGTCACTTGCAGCATATTGAGAAATAGATATTGAAGGAGAAGTGAATCTAAGAGCAAAATTGGGTAGAACCAAAATGGAAACTGTGGCAGGAGGGCTTGCAAATAGTAGATTAAGATCACAAATTGAATTGACACTTAATAAATGGTTAGATTATAAATAAATATCTGAGAACACTATTCGATACTCACTACTTTGGTTCAACAAGAAACAATTAATTTTATTGATCAATAATAAAATTTTCAACAATTTTATTCGATTCTTGGACGACAAGTCCTGAAAAGCATACAATCGACAGCTTTGAAAGGTTGCCAGTCTTATGTAACACATCTCGCACCACATGATAATCGATGATTTAAAGTAAAAATATTTGCGAACTATCATTCGAAAACATTTGGCGATGTTTTTCTCTGCTTCAAATTTTTTGATTAGATTCTCACGAATTCGACAAATTTCCTTTTTAGTTTTGTGGGCCTTAGAATAGGCATCAAAGGTGCGCACCACTAGATCGTTCACATCTTGCCAGAGTATTCGGTCTGGTGGCGAATAGTACACACATCGATTCACTTTGAAAATGTACAGACAGAAGAGTATCAACGAGCCAATGAAGTATGGATCGCCGTACTGGTCTGATTTTAGCTTGGCATAGGTCGCAAGTGGGTCATACTGCCAGATGAAATAATAATTCTCATCTGGACATGCGAGCAGTAGAATCAGTCCAAGCAAACGCACTGTCACAAAAAATGATCAAATACAATATTGCTGAGTGATGCATTTTATATTTGCGCGAATTTCGAAAGTAAATTATCTGTTTCGTTTCGTGATAAAAAGAATTTTCATTGTTTAAAAACATTTTTTTATTTGGAATTTTATTTTCCATTATTCCAGCTAATGTATAGTGACGAATAACAATCTTCAAGATAATACCAGTAATTTATCTTGACGCAAAAAACTTTTATTATTGTAAATAATTTATTATTGACAATAACGGAAAGACAAAATCGATACTTTGAGTATGGCTAATTATTTCAGATGATTAATTATTTTTTTAAATAATTAAAAAATAAAAAACAATTAACGTTTTGAGTAAAACTTGTCAGAGTGGCACAAACTTTTGTTTTGAGCTATTAACCGGATACGAAACTTGCAGGTGATCAATCAATGAATCATTTGTATTTGTGTTGTGCTTTTCTTGACTTGACATGTATCGTAGCAACCAAGATGAACTGCTTTCAAAGATGAAATGGAAAATTTAGTATAATCGCTTTAATAATGATAAGTAAAATAAAATAATAGAATAATCAATGTTCCATTTGCAAATGAAATTTTACGTGATAGTGTAACGTTGTTTTCTGAAAAGTATAACATAAAACTAAGATATTTTTACACTTGTAGACTAATTTGACGTTATAAACAGAAATAAAATTTCAACTTTTTTTGGCTCATTAAATATCTTATAAAATCGAAAATGTATTTGTCCGTTTGCAATACATTTGAAAACTATTTTGGAACTATCATGGATTTTTATGCAACTTGAAATTAATATCCATCAGTCCCCAGAGTTTTATAGTCTTTGTCTCAATTCAAAGAATTGTGTGGTACCAAACATTTCCAACAAAAATTGTTTGTCAGTAAGTCAAACTGTAACACGATTAAACTTTACTTGTTTATCAAGAGGCATTATGCATTATGTTTTCAAGGTTATGACAGCTAATTTAAACTTACACAATTTCTTATATGTATTTATCATCAAACATAACAGCAAACTAAAAAGATAATTTGGTTTGGAATGTCATGATAAGCAATGCAAGTGAGAATGTGTTACAGTTTGGGGTCATACTTTAATCACGTAATCAGAAAAAAAAATTTTGGACTCCTTCATCCCCCATGTGATCAGGTCGTGAGCAATGACCAGATCTGGTCATTGATCACGACCTGCACTATGACAACAAATACTCAAACTCAATAGGCAAGCCATTATGGACCTGATTCTGATAGAATGGACCAAGATGAACATTTTTTGCCAATACACCATGAGTCTAAGTCCAGTAGATCCAGAGATACAGGGTCCGAAAGGAAAATTCTCTCACATTTCAGTACAGTTTTTGTGCAGTTGCACACTCTCTCATTAGGTAGCGACATCGTATTATTTTTTTACTTTTATTTTTTTGTCTTTTTCGGAAATGGTAAAATTGAGATTTATGAGCTGAAAAGTGGCTTACTGACTAATTGGAGGTCTGGGAATCCGAATATGAAGACCATTTTGTGATTGGGCGTCAGGGCACCACCAGGGGGGCGTTCGAAAATAGTAAAATTGCGAATTACGAGCTGACAAGTGAGTTACTGACTAATTGGAGATCTGGGAATCCGAATATGAAGACCATTTTGTGATTGGGCGTCAGGGCGCCACCAGGGGGCGTTTGAAAATAGTGAATTTGGGATTTGCGAGCTGACAAGTGGGTTACTGACTAATTGGAGGACTGGGAATCCGAATATGACATCAGATTTGTGATTGGGCGTCAGGGCGCCACCAGGCTTTCAAAAACAGTTTTCATAGACTCATAAAAGTTTTAAAACATAGAGTACTCATACAGTTGGGTTGCTGGTTCATATCCCACAATTGGGTTGCTGGTTCATATCCCACAACTGGGTTGCTAGTTCTTATCTCACAATTGGGTTTCTGGTTCTTATCCTACAATTGGGTTTCTGGTTCTTAACCTACAATTGGGTTGCTGGTTCATATCCCACAATTGGGTTGCTGGTTCTTATCCACCAATTGGTTTGCTGGTTCTTATCCACCAATTGGGTTTCTGGTTCGCACATGACATTTGACAAAGTTGCTTTTTCAAGAAGTCCTTCTCTTCCTATCTTCTCTCCCTCTAGTGTGAGTTATACTGTATACAGTTATACTAATATATTATACAGTGCACTTAGCAGACTCACTTTAATATTGAGTAAAGAGTGCATCCAAACAAATGCCATATTCAGAAAATTAAACAAAAATCTAGCATTCAAACCCCGCTATGGGAAACATTTAAATATTTTTAAAACAAACAAAAAACACAAGTGGAAATTAGAGTAAAAATATTGTGATAATGCAATCTTGGCTAATGCTTCTACATAACTAAATCAATCGGAAATAATTATATTGAAACTTATTGAAAAATGCTGTCATTCAATGTTGATTCCACCTTTGTTTTCTCCATTAGTGTTGACTGTAATCGATGATTCCTTAACCTGCCAGTAGGTGCATGCATGAACTGTAACATACTTAAACTCTATATGCATATCGTGCGGATTTTACGATTTATTTGTATGGTTATCAAAGTTATTTTGAGATTACACAATTGTTTTAATCATTTATTATCATTTAGCAGCACTAGAAAAATCATGAATAACGCTTAATAATATTCAGTGAATATATCAATATATCAATTCTAGAAGTTCGCTATTTCAAACCGCCATATTGAAAACATGCAATATAACTTAATTATTTTTTTGGAACAATTTTAGTAGCAACTATGACTTTTATTTAATTTTAATTTTAATTTTAGAAGTAAATAGATAACAACAGAAAATTAAAATTGTTTGAAAAAAAAGAAAAAGATGGTTTGCCAGTAATAGCGGTATATTAATTACTTTTTTATCATGTTATTAATTAATTATTCGGCAGGACAAAACAGAAAATAAAGCTGTTTTTGTGAAACTTGATTTTACATCCGTTTTAACGAGACAAGAAATTGTAATGACTCTCCGAAGCTATATTAACGAGATGAAATTTGAAATGAAGGACGATGAAACAATTAGAGATTTAGTTGAGTACTTTCTCATTTATTTTGTGCACTATTCAAATTTTGATGTTTTATTAGATTTTGGCACAATTACTATTCACTCCTAGAGAAAATGTCATTGCTCGAGAGTATTTAAAGTATGTACTTTATAACCTTGATCCTTCCTTATAGACTAAATCTTGTCAATAGATTTAACCACACTGTATACTGTCATCTGTTGCGTCGCTATTTGCAGTTCAAATATCGAAATGAACTGAGAGCCGAGAAAAAATACGTTTCACTTTCAAAAAACGCTAAACCAGGTTAACGAATTTTCACAAATAATTTGTGAAGTTTACAGAAATGAAGTGGATGTCACCAAGGTGGCTACAATACTTGCTGAAATTTATGATCTAATATAAAATATAATTTTAATTACATGTACAAATTGCAATTAATATTTTTTTTAAATAATTCAAACAAAGTCAATGTTCATAATTGAAATATAAAATTTATTTTATTATCATTGTTTTCAAACTCATTACCAACAGTAACATATTTAAACTTGACATTCTTATCGTGTCTAACTAGAGAAATTTATTTTCAATGCATTTGACAAGCATTTGCTTGAATTGTACAACATTAGTATGTGAGTTGACATCGATATTTGAATCCGACAAACTGTAACAAATTTCTACTTGATATGCTTATCGTGTCATGCTAAACAAAGTTGGCTTCTAGTTTGATAACAAGTATGATAATAAAGGCAGCAATCGTGTGTCCTTAAATTGGCTTTCGTAACCGCACAAAACAAAAAGGCATTTGATAAGCAACTAAAGTTTATTTATGTTACAGTTTGTGCACTTCAAACAGTGTGAGCATAACGATAACCTCTTATAGAGTATTGAGTAGACAAATGTTTAATTATTTTAAAAATTAATTTTAATTTAAATATATTTTTAGTAGGAGATTGTTAGCGAGTCGGAAGGTCGTGGGGTCACAAGTCTGGTTTAATGGGACAATGGTGGGCATGAATGAGCCTGCACCGGGTCATTGTTGAGTTCGATAGAACTCCCCCTCACACGCCCCTTTCATTTCTTTTTTTTTTGTTTTTTTTGACGGAACGACTGGTCTGCTAGTCAGCCAGCGTCGATGCAGGTAGGGCCATTGCGGTCGGCCACGAGCGTCGGTTTGTCTGGCGGGAGCTTCATCCGTGATGGTTCGTAATCGTCGCCCTTGAGGTCTTGTCCACCTCGGTCGCCTCCAGCCGGTCCTGGTTTGCCGCGATCGAACACGTCGCTCGATCCATGTGAGACGCCTGTCATCGTCGATGCCGTTCCGAGTCGGTTGGATCCATTTGTCGTGCCTGGTTGGTCGTATCCTCCGCGTTGGCCTGGTTCCAGAGAGCTTGGGTCTCGCTTGCCCCTGTCTATGACGTAACTTGTTCTCTGTCTCTTGTTGGTGACCATTGGTGTCGCGGCATCACCCGGTTGCGATCGCGGTTGTTGATACTCTGAAGTTGGTGATAGTTCAACATTGGCTACTTGACTAGGTGAGGACACTTTGGACACATTGTTGTACCGATCTTGGCACTGGTTGAGTAATCTCTTGATGGCAGCCAATGCCTCGGTTTCACGTAACTGTACGATTCGTGAATCGGCCACCAGTAGATCGGTCTCTATCCGGCTGAAAGCGTACTCTTGGATGTCGGCAGAGTAATGCAGAAAAATTGACTGAACAAGCTGAGAACAGACGTGCTATGAAGAAACAAATTGTCGAAGCTAAGAAGGCAAGCAAAAAATCTGCAAGGATTAAATTGGCCGAGGTCGAAGCCGAACTCGCAAAGGTGAAAATTGAAAACGAGAACCTACAAATTGCTAATTCTCAATTGACCGAAGAGCTCAATGGGAAGATGAAGTTAACCAAAAACGACGATTACACTGAGCCATTTCGTATGAAATCTATGGACGTTAACGTTGAATCTATTGGCTCAAACACGGACACTGAACTTCAGTCTGAAAACCTATTCGAACAGCATAAGCCTCGGAGCCTGGAGAAGTCAGAAAATCATCTCGGACGTAGAAAACGGAACAAGAAAACCAAAGTCCGCTAATTTTATATCATTTTATTTATTTATTATCTTATTACTGATGTAGTGTCATGATCTCGTTTAATTTTTTGTATAGATTATTATTGTTTTTTAATTTATAATTAATAAATTATTCAAAGTACAAGCTTTTTTAGTATCTTTTCGTAAGTTTACAAATTCATATTGTTCACCTTTGTCAAATTATAATTGTACATAAACCTACAAATGTAGTCTTGTAAACTTAGATTTTCTAATTATGTAAGATTATAAAGTTACAATTGTGTAAGATTATAACCTTCAAATTTGATTCAGTAAGGTTATAACCTTACGATATAATTAAGAGTGTAGTGTCATCTGTTAGTTCATTGTCTAATTTATCTTTTTCTCGATTTAATGACTAAAACTACTAGATCGATTAGGCTCGTCTAGGCTTTATCCGATTTACTTCGTTCTTTTTCCAGAATTCTTAGAAAAAATCATAGTATTTTATTTTACAACCGGACTAGACAGATTTTGAAATTTTTCATGTCTATTGGTCAAATCGTGAACATCATGTTGAATAATGTTACCCGATTGGATAATTTTAGCAACTGTTATTATCTGCTTGTCGCTCAACTTCAATAAAATACAAGAAAAAGGTGTGCGTATGTGTATGAATACAGTAGACTCGCGTTACTTCGTAATTTGGAATGAAATTTAAGTGTTTTCATGTCATTTTCTAACATTTACAATAAAAAATCTAATATTAACACTTGGTAATATGGGTTATATGTTCTCACAGGACCCCTACAAACTTGAGCAGAAATTCTGTGCAAAGTATAGCAAAGTGTACGGAATTTATAGCGGCTTCAAACCAGTGATTGCAGTCGCCGATCCGGAGCTGATGATGCACAAAGGTGATGGTCAAGGATTTTCATCTGTTTGTGGATCAACAAAAAATACACACAACTCATCCTATTATAATTTTATAATTATTAATTATTATTATAATGTCTCTGCTGTGTTTTACACCAAGAAAATGTTCTCACATCGTGGATGGTGGTCTTAGTTTTTTTTATAACACTATCTCTTAATCTCTCATTTCAAACACATTATTTAAACACTTTAATACACTAATCTCAAACTCTAAATTTAAACACTCACTTTAAACTCTTCGGTGCATTGACTTGTACCTATCCTGTCCGGGCTCACACTCGAGGCTGTTTAGTTTGTCGTTTAGTGCTTACTCACTCATTTATAAACACTTAATTCAAACACTTTAAACGGCCCCGCATGATTCAATGAATCGTGCAATAAATAAATAAATAAATAAATAAAGTGCTTGTCTCAATCCTCACCGTGCATGAAGTGCACAAGCAGTAACATAATTAAACTTTATTAGCTTATCTTGTATGCTTATTTGTTTTGTGCGATTACTAATAGTGAGTTACTAATTTGGAAATACACGATTGCTGTATGCATTTAATATCCTACCTGATAGCAATCTAGAAGATAATTTTGCTTGCTATGCCACGATAAGCATACCGAGTAGAAATGTGTTACAGTGTATCGGATTCAAAATTTGGGTTTCGATCCTACAACCTCTGCACACATACATGTACATACAGACATACATACACTGGCAAAACTACTATTAGCTTCGATTTTCTTTCATAGAACTTTTCTATAAATTTGAAGTTTATCCACCAATCTTAGGCCAAGAAGAAGGGGTGCTATGAACGGGAAAATCTATTTCGCAAATAAGTATAAAATAGATCCATTTTCTTTAAGATTTATTTTTTCTTGGTAGTTATTTTGGTTAATTATTTTGTTTTTGTAAAGATTGCGCTGGTTGTTGCTTACTTTTAAGTGGTTTGTAATAGTATGCAGCTTCTGTGTTGCATTGATTAAAGTAAGCAGCAATTCCAAAATATCTAACAAGAAAATGTGTCCATTGTCTATGCGGCTGCCTGATATCTGAAAATATATTTTTTCTTTTTTAAATCAGTCAAAGCAACGTTGGTTTCAAATCGAATGGTCGATGTTTGATCTATTCAATTAATTGTATTTCTATAATTAAACTGTTCTGTCGATGTTGATGGCAACTCAGATACTAATGTTGTGCAATTCCTGAAATGATTGTAATTTATTAGTAATAAAGTTATAAACGATGAGAATGTTGAGTTTAAATGTGTTACTGTACGTTCTGATTAAAAAAACATGTAAATATTTTTTTCTATAAAAAATGTCTTGGAATATACAAAAATTTTTTAATTACAAATTGCATATAATCAATATTTCATACTAGATCATAAATTTCAGCTAATAATGTAGCTACCTTGAAAATATCCACTTCATTTCTATAAACTTCACAAATTATTTGCGATACATCTTTAAGCTGGTTTAGCGTTTTCGCCAGTGAAACGTATTTTTTCTTTGCCCTCAGTTCATTCCTATATTTGGCCTGCAAATATCGGTACAGTAGATGACTGTACACAGTGTGGTTAAATCTATTGACAAATTAACTAATAAGAATAATCAAGGTTTTAAAGAACATACTTTAAATACTCTCTGGCAATGACATTTTCTCTTGGAGTGAAAAGTAGTTGGGCTAAAATCTAATGAAAGATTGAAATTTGAAATTTAAATTATGCAACAAATAAAAGAATAAGTACTCAACCAAATCTCTAATTGTTTCATCGTCCTCCATTTCAAGTTTCATTTTGTTGATAAAGCATCGGAGATTAGTTACAATTTCTTTTCTCTTTAAAACGGATATAAAATCAAGTTTCACGAAAACAGCTTTATTTTCTGTTTTGTCCTGCCAAATAAATAAAAATTAATTAAATAAAAATGAAATATAATTAATTTACTGCTATCACTGGTAATCCATCTGTCTCTGAGTTGTACATAAAAGCTGCGCCAACTGCGCCAATCTCAGGGAAAAGTGCTTTGAGCACGATCATTTGATCATTCAGTTTGAGACATTTGAAAGCATTGAAATTCTTGCAAAATTTAACAACTTTTATCACATAGTGCTCCGCCAGATTTACTACCTCGATCAGGCTGTTTACCTGACCGATCAGTTTAAGCTTGGTCACATCGCGAAAACAAAGTCTGGCATTTTGTATTTCTCGTAATAGCACAAGATCATATGCCCGGCTTGGGTCTAAATTAAAAACATTTTTAAAAAGTTTGTTGAAAATTTAAAAAAGTATTATACTCAATTGAATTGAGAATTGATGCTTGACCTGCATCATTTTGCAGAGATTTTTTGTTGTATCAGAATATTTTTCATCGGACATTCTTTGTTTCTTCTTTAAATTGTTTTTAAAACTAAGAATTAATTCCTGTGATGATAATTTGATCAATAAAGTTGAAAACAATTTAATAAATATAAACTGACAAACACAATGACCTGACTCGAAAGAGGTTAATGAGTCAAGCAGGCCAAGAAAGTAACACGACTTCATATTTTAAAATTGACTAATTTGGCGAGGTATTGCAATAGTTCATTTTATAAACATTAAATATTCAAACCTTTTTCATTCCAATCGTATAGAACTTTTGTAGACGACATTTCCTGCAATGTTTCCGGTTGGCTTGGTTGATGATGCATTTTTCGTTTTTCTGGCATCTAAACATTATATTTTTGGACTGCATTTCGGCGGAAAAATGCTCTACATGACTCACAGGCAAGGCCGTTAAATTTGAAACCTAATAAAAAGGTCAACGAAATCGAGTCAATGATTCAAATTTGAAACGTTCAAATTACCTGAAGAAGCATCTCCACATACACGACACAGTTTAGCCGCAACTTCATATTTTCGATTGTGATTGCCGATAACTTCAGACATTTGTTTAGGCAAAAAAAAAGAATGAAATAAGTTACAGCTTTAGCACAATATTAGCCAAGATTTGGCTGTGTTTGAGTGGTTATTATTATTTCACTAAATTTTTACTTATCAATATGGCATGACACACATAGATACACATTGATTTTTATCTGTACACATCAACATAAGATAAGATTAACAAGAAAACCCAAAGCTTCGCGTTTCGCTACGCTGCGCTCTGCTCTCCGCTACACGTTTGCAGTTGTCTTGTTAAAACCCCCCGTTGCAAGCAACGGGGAGTTGTCCGCTTCACCCGCTGCATTAAAAGTAACAGAATGTCGCAACTGCGCATGTTGACTACACTCTACAACTTCACTCTGTACCTTTGAGCAACCCAATCACGATGATGGTGACGACGACGACGACTTTTCCTCATTAAAATAATATTATTAAGATTGTCAATGTGAACTGTTAGTAGTGTATTGTGTGTGTATGTACTCAAAGTGTAAGGTATGTCTCTATTGCGAATGTGCCACCTTTGAGCCATCCATCACGACGACGACGACGACGACGTTTGTATACCTGCCAGTAGTATGTCAATGATTTAAAACCCGATGAAATATGATTCAAAATTGCACAAATATCAAAAACGATTGGTCTTATGCGTTTCTGATAACACAATGAATGTGTACAGTACACTGTACACGTGCTTTAGAGAAAACAACATCTCAATCTAATCGGGGCCAATCTCGAATGTTGAATTGTAAAGAACGAGTTAAATTCATGAACAATTGCGACAAGAAGCACACAATTATTGAAAAATTAAGAACAAAATGTTTAATTGTAATTTACAGTAGGGCTAGAACATTTCCAAAGCTTGAAATGTACATGTATGTATTATTTGTACACCAACAAGTAATATTTAGACCGACAGTTTATCTTACACATTTAGATGTACAGTAAAGTTCCGTTAATTTGAAGTTGCAGGGATGCCAATCACAAATTTAAACTAGTGGGCCCTGCGGGTGCTAAATTTGAAGCTTTTGCATATATTTTGAAAGTAATGTCCCCAAAATCGGCATTATGGGGAAAAGTCGAGTGTAAGCGAAAACAAAACACCCACCTAACCGCCCTAACCGACCTAACCGACCTAAACCCAATCCATAACCACACCTACCTAACCACCCTCCCTTAGTAAACCAACTTTGTAAAACACTCTGTATCACAAACTTGACACTCACTTTCTGTTTAAAACTCATTCACAACCTCATTTATACAACATCAACTCAGCTGTGTACACAAGACACATGCTTCTCAGTGCTTGCACTAACAAACTGTAACACATTTATAAGTCTCATTTGTAAACTTGATTTTTTAAAACGCAATAAAACATTTTCAACCTACCTAACCGACCTAACCGAACTAACCGACCTAACCGACTTAACCAACCTAAACCCAATCCCAAAACACACCTACCTAACCACCTAACCACCTAACCGACCTAATCGACCTAAACCTAATACCTAAACACACCTACCTAACTACCTAACCGACCTAACCGACATAAACCCAATCCCTAAACGCACCTACCTAACCGCCTAACCTCCTAACCACCTAACCGACCCAACCGACATAAACCTAATCCATAACCACACCTACCTAACCACCTAACCGACCTAACCGACCTAAACCCAATCCCTAACCACACCTACCTAACCACCTAACCACCTAACCACCTAACCACCTAACCACCTAACCACCTAACCACCTAACCACCTAACCACCTAACCACCTAACCACTGTATTAATATTTTAAACTCAATAAAACCCTTTTCAACCACCTAACCACCTAACCACACCCACCTGACCACCTAACCACCTGTGTGCAATATTTGTATATATAGTAAACCTAATCTCATAGTAATCCTTTGTACAATAACTACTTTGATAGGACAATCATTTACTAGGTCATATTATGTATTATACTTGTATATAGTTAATTGAATAGGGTCAGTGCAATATGAAACCCGTTTGCCAACTTATATGTTGAAATCACAAACACGAACTTTGTTCACAATCATTCACAACAATCTGTACATCCCTAAACACTCATACACACACAATCATACAACCTTTAATTCAATCTGCAACACTTTGTGTTCACCATGGGTTCAAGTGGACCTACAATTTCTCATAACAAATGTAAAACCTTTTGTAAAATCTTGATCTAAATAAAATCTTTTTATACCTTAAAAAAACCCACCTAACCACCTAACCGACCTAAACCCAATCCCTAAACACAGCATAAACTACCCAAGACAATTCTCTCATATAGCATGTGACAAAATTTCCCTTTTCAATTGTTGCACTCATTGTTGGACATTGTGACACAACAATGGGAACTCAAGCTTTGACCTTTTCTATCAGAGATTTGTTAGGCAGGTATGCTTAAAAACATTTTTCGCAAAAACCAAGGTCAAACAGCACATCTGCAAGGTATTCTAAACATCTTGGCAAAATTTGATGCAAATCGGTTGAGAAATGTAGGAGGAGTTACATGCACAAGAATCCAAAATGCGGAACCGGTAATTTACCGGAAAAATTGTCCATCTGTATACCGGTGAAATTTCCGGTAAACCGGTAATTTGGGCCCGTTCGGATGGGCACGAACGTACCCAGGTTTCCGTCCACCAAGGAGCCAAACAAACACGCACACACCAACTGTTGCCTGAAATCCCCAAAAGTCCAAGTAATCAAAAGTATAAAAGCCTCACATCTAGGCGAGTCCAACTATTCTGGTTTGACCAGTTCTATATCAGTTTCGTGGCGTTCTTCTCAAGCGTCTACTAAAGTTCCTTCTGAGGTCATCTCATCTCATGACGACAACGCTTCCATCAAACCACCATCTCGAGTCAACCGTTTTCAGCCCGAAACACCCAATTTCCACCCGAACATCTCCGATCACCGACTTCCAGTGTAGTCCTGTTCACCAGTACCCAAACTCTGTTCCGTTTCAATAACAATAGTCGTGAATTGTTCAGTGTGATCAATCTCCTGTTCATTCATTCTCAAATTGGATCAATCGTGATCCAATCCACAGTTTTCCGTCTTACACTCTGCAATATTTCAATTAAAACTTTCTTCAGCAAATTGACTATTTTCATTTACCACATCTGCAAACGTAAAATCTATTAGAAATTTGACCATTGACCTTAAAGTCAGCAAACTGTCGAATTGAGTCTCAATTATAGTACCGAGTATTACCGTACAAAATAATTTGTTTATTATTAGTCGTTCCCATAAATTTTGATAATGGCGGCCGGATGGATTTCAACTAAAATGTCCAAGTCTAGATGTCGCTATGCAAAACACTGACTTTTGACACACTAATAATTTGAACTTCACGTCTTAGCCTCGTTGATTTTATCACCAAATGTTTAACGCCATCTAGACTTGGACATTTTAGTTGAAACCCATCCGGCCGCCATTATCAAAATTTATGGGGACGACTAATACATATACATGAATGTCATTGATGCCACCAGCAGTGGTACTGCCAATCACAAAGCCACCATGACTACTGTGCATTATATGCTACCGAGACTTTACCTTAACATTTCCTATCCCTTTCTGTATTATATATCACTTCTCTTTGTATTTTATCCTAAGTCAATAAATCTTATAAGTAGAATCTTATCAGAGCATGTGTTATCTTCACATCATCGAACTCAAACTTGGTGAGACTTTGAGCCGCATGGTTTGATCATCATAGATGAGTGGTGATTGATTTATTGGAGTTTTTTGTCAACAATATTAATTAAGTATCTTACTAATACAATATCTCAAGCATAGTTATGCATTGCGTCATCGAACGCCCATTTATACAGTAGAAGGTAAAAGATGGACGTGGCCTATTCAGCGCGCCGTAGCACAGTGGAAGTTAAAAATGGGACGTCTTATCTTCAACCGACCACAGCACAGTGGAAGGCAAAAGTGGGAAGTAGTATTTCATCTTTAGTACTGTGAAAGGCTGAGACATTCGCTCACTCATTGCACTTATGGCAATAATCTTCTGAATACGCCAGTGAATTCACTCGACTGTAATGCATGCTTTCTTTACATATGTCAGCTGTTGCCGCTCTAGCAATTGCACCTCGTTCACGAGTAATCTTGATTATTTTTGCTTTTTCCGATGTTTGCTTTGTGTCATGTGTCAACCAAAACATCCACCAACGAGTAATAAATTAATCAAATTCTTGCAATCTCATCTAAATAAGCGGAAAGTGCATTTACTGACGGTGTATCTATTCTACTTCAATCACCTTCATCATCTTTACAAGTTAAGTTGTTTTCGTCTCTAAATGGCTAATAAAGCTGAATTATTTTCTTTTGCAACATCGAGATTTCAATGATGTTTTGTGATAATATTGAAAGTAGAAATGCGATTGTGTGCTGTGTTGTATGGTTAATGAATCATGCAACATTGTCCAGTGTATTACTCAACTTACTGAACTCAACTCAACATGATCACTTTATGTCATTCACATTATTCTCTGTCTACTGTTTTGTAATGTGTTGATATGACCTTCAATATGTTTTGCCCTTTTGTTTATATTTTGACACCAAAACCAAGTATCTACGAAATAACCAAGAACGCTGTACTACAAGAGCCTGAATAGTTTCGTTATAACAAAACTACTGTCATCACCAACTTTTCCTCGTCAATTTACAAAATGAATTATTTCTGCTTTGTTGTGATGAACATCTTTTACTAAATCCGGAATAAACCTGTTTTACCGTATGGGGCATTTCTTTGTAGAATTGTGTGTAAAAGTAATAAGTTCAGTCCAACCTTCTATGATAGTTATGATTGGTTATAACCAAGCTATCGTACTGAAATCACCTTCGGATGCGTTTCACCATCAAGTAGGTGATTGATCAACTGCTCCGCATTTGTAGCTATTCCGAAAAGATTATTTGACTCATCTAACGTGAATACCAACAGCATTGTTATCCGTCCAAATTAATAAGTTCATTGAAGTATGCTGAACTGCAATTCCTAACAATTGCCCAATGTCTTTTGCCAATCTGGACATATCCACAACAAGCCATACCTTAACATCGATGAATTTCGGTTTGAATAGATTTTGTAACAAAATTTTTGTATCACCTTAGTTTCAGAAGGAAAATGTCTCAATCAAATTTACAAATGTTTTGCTTATTGTGATTGAGACATACACTAGCAAAATATTGTGAATTACTATTATTCGAATATGTGCAAATGAATCTTTCAAAAGCTCGAAATCTCATCTTTGTCAATTACTTCAAATGTGCTTTTGCATGTAAACAACATCTAAATTTTAGGTAACCAAAAAATCACCAATGATTCGAATTAACATATTCAAAGGTGATCACAAACCAGACCTCAATAAATTGCTTGAACTTGCATGCATCCAATCAGTTTGACAATGACATTCGCTCAAAATTACACTATTTTTAAAGAATCGTTGATGAATACAATTAATTTAATTGTTGAACTTATCTGAAAGGTGTTTTTTACAAAGAAACTCAAATGGCTACGTGACTAGTCTACCACGCTACAGCGCTATCACACTAGGTTAGGTAAATTTGATTACTTTCAGACTCGTTTTTGTGCAATATCACTTTTGTATAAAGTGCAACTTTGTTTCATTCGTTGAATTTCTAGAAATTGAGGGGTGAAAGATTACATTTACTGAAATTAAGTCCCAAATATTGTTAAAATAGGGATTTAGATTTTGTCTTTGTTCACCAGATTCTGATTGCACTACATGAAAAGCTATGATTGATAATAACAAGGGAAACCTAGGCTTTGGGTTGCTTTATTTTTGTTTTGTTTTGAAAGGCTTCTTTGGAAGACTTGTTCGATGATATCGTGAGTTTTGACAGTTTTATTACATTTTTAATTTTCAATTTGAACCAACCCAATTTGCGTTTATCCTCAATTCGCGCTTCAATCAAAAACAAAAAATTGTTAATTTCATTTATATACTTCTGTGGTGCCTATCCGAACCTAAACGTAAACTCTGTCGAACATTGCACACCGTGTAACTGACAACATTGTATCATCACTGCTTAATCGTCTGTACGTGCCTTAACGACAGCTTCCCACGAGTGGCCTCAATATAGATTAAAGTTTAATTTAAACCAGTGAGTTCCGACCACATCGGAACGCATCTCGTTCACCGAGCTCACTAACTATCAACACGAACTTCCTATGTAATGGCCAGTTGAACTTGATCAGTCAAGAGGACAATACCTCGACTTTGATGTATCATTCTCACTTGATGATTCAATAAAGCTCGTTCATTCAAACACTCTTCCGATTGGAAGTCAATGCATTATGTTGTGTGAAGTATCGCGTCTCGTATACTCGCACACACTACAATTCCATCTTTATTTGGATTATGCCTTTCTTTGGATTATATATTTGAATTGAAAAGTAGCGCTCACAAGATGAAAGTAGAAGCCAATATAGATGAGACCTAAACGATGGGTTTCAAAGGTTTTAAATATCCAATAAAGCAATGCTTCTCACTTACCATAGGCAGAGTATGAAGACCAGAGACTCAAGTACAAATAAAGCCATCCATTTCGGAGAGTAGTGTTATCACCATTAAGGTGATGCTAGCCCAGATAGTAGAGATAAATTTGCCAAAACACAGCAACCATAATGCACGAATAGATTCGACGGAGAAAAGAGCGCTTTTTCAGAAGTCTATCTGACTTATCCTGTTTCCAAACTAAGATCCAAAAACTTCACAATTAAATGATTTACTGCAATAAACTTACACTTTCCTCTGTAGTAGATTGTTTGCTTCTGGTGTGACTCGTCCCAGACGGCAAACATGAAATACTCAGGGTCGATATTAGGCACTTGGGTCAGATAGAAGTAGGTGAGCAACATTTGCATCACACCGGAGTAAATCAGAATGTCGGTAAAGCCCCAAAATGACACTGGTATTATTCGATGGGGCAATAGGTCGGGCATGCCAGTTGGATTGTACTCGCCATCGTACCGTACAACCACAATGTAAAACGAGTCGAGATAAAAGTAGAGCATAATCAGTGCAGCTGGTAAAAAGTGCAAAATCACTTTCAGCGATGGAATTAGACGAGATCGATGAAAGGGTCGTTTTGCCTTCAATGCGGCAATCTCCTCCAGTGAGGCACAGTCCTTGATAGGGTCCAGATCAAAGTAAGACTCCTTGAAGTGGATAAAAAGTTTTCGCAAGAACAGTTTTGACTTGCTGAGACTAGACAAAAAGATCAAGATTAACAAGTGAAGCATTTTGTTTTTTCCTCTTTTTGATCAAATGAATATTTAATGATACAAACTTGCCCAAATTTATACAGAAATTTGGCTGGCATTTTAGTAATGGTGTCAAGTCATGAGATCGGGGGAGCATGTTGTTTGCTATGGCTTCTTCTTAATGACCTTGTTTGTGGCCCGAGTGCATAGAAAGGACTCGTCCGAAACTTGTCAAAACTAGAGTTTTATCACTTGTTTTTCAAATTAATTCATAATTTAATGTTTTCTGGATGGCCACTGGCCACTGGCTACCGTCCACAAGCTTTTCATACAAATGTCAGCTGATGTTGTTTCTCTGTATATCAGCAATCATATGAGAAACTAGAGTAACTAGACTGATCCAACAATTGGTGGTTCTGGTTTATCCCACAAATGGTGGTTTGGACAGCCAAAAACCCAAGATGGCGCCTGGAGATTTGTTGATTTTTGGTTTTGGTGGTTATTTGCTATCTCGAGGGTCGTTAATCAAGTTGGTGGTTCAGGTGATTTCATTTTAGTGCTGTTCATACTAAAATTGGTGGATAGAAACTAGCAACTCCATTTTGGGATCACTCCCGAATGTCCATTTGGGGTATGAAGCCGTTTCACCATTTTGGGAACGATAACAGCCATTTTCATCAATATCACCATCAAATCAGTCGAATTGCACTGGTTGCTGCTTTGATTGCAGATACAGTAAAAACATCAGTACACACTTCCTAGGGGCCCAGGGTGCCTTTGAATCCAAAAATGGTAATCATAAATGAACTTCTCATGATCGATTCAGTAAAGAGACATGTTTTACTTTATTCCAATATTGCAAAAAATAAAATAAATTTGGTTTTGGTAAATTATCGATAAAGTTGTCGATAAAATAAGTCTATCGTATCGATACGATGAAACGCATGAAAATTATCGATACGGCCTATCGACACATTATCGTCGACCCCTACCTACAGTTCATATAAATAAATTTGTTACAAATTATTTGTATAATTGGTTATTTACTTTATTCCGGAATAAGTCAACATATAACTAAGATTAGCTTAAAAACAATCTCCATGACCAGACAGTGCCATGACACCTCGTGTGTGAGAGACAGAGATGTACATGTGAATGAGGATAGATAGAGAATCAGATCAGCGCCCCACGAATGACGGCGGCAAGTGCCTTTGCAACAGCATTCAGTGATTGAACCTTTTCCTGAATCTGGTTAACTTGTTCTTGAACAGCATTGGCCGCATTTGACAAATCACTTTTAAGTTGACTACCAATGATTTGAGGTTGTCCAAGTTGTTGCCCGACGGATACACCAGCCTCTTGTCCTTCAGCAACAGTAGCCACGAAGAAAGCTGTGATATAATATTTGTTATAATCGTGAAATTATTTTTTATATGGATATACAAAAACTTACCAGCACATGCCAAGATTGCGGTAACCAATAAAATTTTCATTTTAATCTTGGAGTTTGTTTTGTTTTGTAAATAAAACTTGTTTAAAAGACTATGATGTTGAATTACAATTTTGCAGTAGTTTATATACAAAATTTTCAACTTTTTTATATTCGATTCTATTCACTACTAGCACAATTTAATTGTTATTACAAGCACAATGGCACAGATGTATCCGCGAAGTTCCGGCCGAATCATTAGCATAATGTGCCATCTGTAAATCATTAATTGTATCTCCAACAAAAGTTTGTCAATCGTGCAATTTGATAAGATTTTAAATTTATAATACCATACAGACCCGATTAACCGCCTCAGCGCTAGTACAAAGTACCGCTAGAAATGTCTGTGGCTTCAGCCCTTTATTTTTGTACAAGTCCCGAAAAACTATCTTTTTGCCTTTTGAGAATTGTACAAAGCAGTTAATTCCGTAATTTGCCCAGACAATTTAAGGGAAAATTGGTTAATTTTTTCCTTCTTTTGCCAAGGCAAATTAAAAAATGGCGTTATTTATGGACTATCTCCACCATCAAAATGCACGATATCTGAACTTTTAATTTCGACAACAACATGTTTTCAGACATATGGCTGACAATGAACTTATAAAACATGTCTCCCCCTTATTCGCATTTAACTGTAATATTCAAAACAGCAAAATTCATTATCACCAGAACGGTTAGTTGTGTTAACCCTAGAACGTTCATTGGGACACAGTTCTCGCATCTGGAACTTTTTAGGCATACTAGCAAATGGCGAGACATTTTCAATGATTGTCTGAGGGTGCGAAGCAGCAAAGACTATACCACAGCTATTGGCGATTTTGTGACAATTATCTAGCAAAAACTACTGGACCAAATTGTCTCAAATTTTAAAGATAGTCTCTAGGTGGTTACACTCAAAACTTAAAGATAAGATAAAACGGGTGGTCCAACCTAGTGGCGACTTTTGTAACTAACAGAACTTGTTATCGTTGTGAGTAACATTGTATTACTCGCTCCAACATGAACAAGCTGATCGCTGTGGTATTGGTGGTGGCTGTTTCTCACTGAGCATTAAATATTGGAGCCTTAATTGGAGGAGCGACCGAAATCACTCACGCTGAGCGAGCGAAGCGAGCGAGGTGTGAGTGATTTCGGGAGTGACGATTCCCTGCCAGAAAAAAAGGGAATTGGGGCAATTCTTGTGTGCGCTACTCATCAAAAACTACTGCATGGATCGGTCTGAAAATTTAACTCAGTGTTCTGCTGGTAGTCTAGATGTGCTGTATAGTTTTGAGGCCATAAAGGTCAAAGGTAAAAAATGTAATAATTTTTTCAAAAAATTCAAAATTTTGTATTGAAATGTGTTGAGATTGAGTGTCAAGATAGTGTGTGTCTCTGTGTGGCACATCGAAGCACACATTCTCCCGTGCGCGCCCGCTGTGCGCATTGGAGATGCGCAGTAGCAAACACACCCAAATGTGAATCAGTGAGTTGGATGCGGACAATTTGAATAAAATGCAGGTTTGTCCGAATGTTTGTTTACGTTTTCAAACATATTCGGTGCTGACCAATAATCACTTACCGTTAGGGGATATATAAGGATATTAACAATACGACACAGAACACCGAAATTAAGTGCAATGTTTTGTAATAATTAAAATTTTTTGCTTATGGTAAGATGTGAATTAATCAGAAAGCAATCATGAAAACATACATTTGTTTAATTATTTCAAATTATTTCTATTTTTTCCGTAAAAACAATATTATTCTATCCATATTTACAAATTTAGTTTATCCTGCACTATAAATTTATGTGATGACAATAAGGAAAATTTGAATACAGAGGTTTGTCCGATCAATCAGATCTTGAAGTGCTATCTCGAAGATTGTTGAATGGTGGATTTGTATTTGTGATCCGAACAAATATTTACAATTTATTTGAGTTTGAATTTAGTTCATTTTACAATTTGGGTCATGTGAATTTATTCCCAAAATTCCCAATATAACCCAACCCCCAATCAAACACAATTTAGAGTACATTGTACATAGAGAATTCAGAGATAATTAGTTGTTGATCGAATCTTGGATGTTGTTTAATGATATTATAATAATGAAAATTATATTTTTTTAATGGATCAGAGGTTGGCTACCAATGGCTAAACGACCCTATTTTCAAAACTCAAATGCCAACAATTAGCCATTAAAATATTTCCTATATAATGCAGTACCATAATTTATTTTATATTGGACATGTTTTAGGCATAATTTCACAATCCCACAATTAGCGCAAAAAATATCTCTGCTTTTATTTCTTCATTTACAACTGATCAAACGAGAAACAAATTGTTTACTTACTCTTGCTCCGACTTTTTATGCCAATGGCATTATCTATTTTGATTTACGATAGATAAAAGGTTTCATAATGCTAGCGGCTGGTTCTATACTAGTGTATTTCACCTGGATTATATTAAAGTCTCATTTCTGACAGTTCTGGGTATTCTAAGTGTGACTCGTATTGTGACTGGCAAAGTCATGCTGACAAGGAATGGGGACAAAGACGAGAACAAAATCATTTAAAACTAGTCTAGAACCAGCAGCTGGGATTTTGAAACCTTTTAGCTTTCACGTATACAAATAGGTAACGCCATTGGCGTGAAAGTCGGAGCGAGAGTGTCTGAATCATCGCAAATCATATATTCACATTTAATACAAATTAGATTGAAAATTCATTCTGAGCCAATAAGACTGTGAGACACTCTAACATTGGATTGACAGTTAATAGTTCAACTTACCAATCTAACTTGTTTCTTAATCATCAATCACAAATTCAAACGATGTGCGAAAATCATTGCTTTCAGTTTAGAACAATTCATTACACATAGTAATTATCGATTCACCTTACACAAAATCTTCAATTACAATTGACCTATGATTACTGTTCAAAAAACATAAATGGTACGATGTTTTGCGTTAATTATGGGACTGTGAAATTGTGCCTAAATCATCTCAAATATAAAATCAATTTTGGTACGGGATCATTAGGAAATATCTTAATGGCCAATTGTTACCATTTGAAATTTGAAAATAACCAATTGGTCATTTAGTCATCGGGTAGCTCACCCCTAATATCGTAAGTTAAAAGCAAACATTTTTCATTATTGAAATACGTCCCTAATATCCCTAAATAACAGCCAATGGAAAAGCACTCAAAATTGAGTCTAATTGAGGTTGGGTTATAAATTTGTTATAAACACTATTGGGAAAATATTCACGTTTTCAATTTCAATTTACAAATCCAATATTAAAAAAATCTTCGAGGTAGCACTTCAAGATCTGATTTATAAGATAAATGCACACAATTTTATTATTGTCTTTGCACAAATCCATGATGCTGGAATCCACCAAATTGATAAGCCAGAATGCTTTTGTTTTGACAGTAAGAAGGTAGAACGTTAATGATGGTGGATACGTTATGATCACGAAGTTTCGATCATGGAATCCTCCATAAGCTTGTCAAGAAATTTCTGTGAACAATATAAGGTAAATATAATTTTCATTATTATTACTACTATTATTACTTTCTTATTTTAAACTTTTGTTTTTTTCTATCTATATATCCTATCCATTTGCTGTATTCTTCTTCCTTCATAATAAAAGACCATATTTGAAAAAACGCTTTAAATAAATTAAACAAATGAGTGCTTTCAAGATTGTTTTTTGATTAATTCACATCTTACAAAAAATATAATACCCATAGATACCCGCTAACGGTTGGTGATTAATGGTCAGCACTGAAAATGTTAGAAAAAGTAAACAACACAAAAACATAAAACACACAAAGACTTGCATTCTTTTCAAATTGTCAGCATCCAACTCACTAATTCACATTTGGGTGTATTTGCTACTGCGCATCTCCAATGCGCACAGCGGGCGCGCTCGGGAGAGTGTGTGCTTGACAGTGCCACACAGAGACACACACACTCTGTTGACACTCGATCTCTACACATTTCAATACAAAATTTGAAGAATTACTACTCCTTTGACCTTTGACCTTTATGGCCCCAAAACTATACAGCACATCTAGACCCCAAACGGAACACTGTGTTAAATTTTCAGGCCGATCCATTCAGTAGTTTCGGAGGAGTTCTGCTAACAAGAATTACACCAATTCCCTTTTTTTCTGGCAAGGAATCGTCATTCCCGAAATCCCTCACACCTCGCTCGCTTCGCTCGCTCAGCGTGAGTGATTTCGGTCGCTCCTCCAATAAGCAAAAGGTGAAAATTAAATAAAAACATTTTTTGAATTAAAATAAATAGAATAAATAAACTAAAATTAATTTGTCAAACAAATCACTGTTATTTGTGTTATTATTTATTAAACAGGTAAGCATTTTTGTACATTAAACATCAAAAATCTCGGCCACAGTGTGAGACAGTTTGATTGGCTCAATTTGATTATAAATTTTGTGGATTTCTTTGCGCACATTCTCCAGGTCATTCGTAATTCCCATAAGTGTAATGTATTTTTGTTCTGCTTTGTCCAAGTTTCGGTATTTACAGTCGAGATATCGTTTCAAGATTCGACAGTAAAATTTTGATAAATAACTTTGTGTTCAAAATTTTAATTAAAATAGTTGTATTTGCAATTGTAAAGGTAAATTATACCATTGAGTTTCTGGATATTTTTAAATCAGTTTTGGGTCGAAATAATAACTGAGTAATTATCTAATGTTATTAAAAACAAAAATTATTAGACACAAAATTAGTTTAACTATATTACCAAATCTCGTATTGTTGGATCGTTTTCCATTTCGGATTTGCAAAAACTGTGGAATCGCCTCAACAATTGAGCTGCACCAGCACTGAAGCGGTCACAGTGTTCAAGTTGAGAAAATATTACTCTGTCGTGTAAATTATTCTAGAAAATTTTAAAAATTACAAATATTGCTTTTACTATAAATATATAACCTCTACAATTCGAAATCCATCCTTGACAGTGTCAAAAATAAATGCAATTTTAAATGAGAGCAACTCAATAAAGAAAAGTTTCAATACGACCAATTTGTCTTGTTCACTAATATTTCCGAAAAATTCAAAATTATTGCAAAATTTGATGGTTTTTCTCAACATAAAAGACAATCACATTAAAAGATTCGGTTGGACTTGCATTTATTTCTCGAAGTGGTAATTCATTTTCGTTCACAAAAATTGACATTGCTTTCTTGATATATTTTATTTGGTCAAATTCGTATTGCTGGAGATATAGAGGATCGGAAACATTTTTTTGGCAAGCCTAAAAGTTGAAAGCATTCCATTAAATTTTTATTTTCAATTAAGTCGTCCTTAAAAGGGGGAATTATTTTTATTATTATTAAATAAGCATGATATTTATTTACTGAAATCTACTCCATTCCAGCTGTGATCGATACTCACATCATGCTTTGATTCATTTCGAGAGGAAACTAATATTCCCGATTCACAAGAAACTCCGCCATTGTATTCGCATAATATTTCAAGATTGTCTTTGTAGTTGCGAGATTTTAGTGAATTTGATGAATCTTTGATTGCTTTTAAGGTGATTTTTATGCTGTCCGGTAATGTATCTTCACGACGACTTAACGCTTGTATCATTTCCTGGGAATAGTTATTAAATTGTTAAAAAAACAAATAAAAACAAGAATAAACAGACAACCAACCTTTTTCATACCAATTGCGTAACATTTATCTAGCCGGCATCTTTTACAGTACGACCGATTGGACTTGTCAATAATGCAATTGCCACCTCTGTGACATGTGTATATCTACAAAGTAAAACAAACACGCACACACACACGTGTACAGTATGGCTTTAGTTGACTTTGAATATGTTACACAAGTTAAAATTTATACTTTGGTTTTGACGGCATTTCGTCGAAAGAATGCCTTGCACGACTCACAGGAAAGGCCATTAAAGTTGAAACCTAATCAAGTGTAAAAAATAATAAAAAATTTATATGATTAAATCACTCTATACATACACAGAGAAACATCACCACAAACGCGACATTGTTTAGAGAGAACTTTGTCGCTCATTGGATACAAGTGTGAGCAAAAAAAATTTGTTTCAAGTTTTTAGCAGTTGCCAAGTATACCGTCACACGCACACACAACTCGGCGGAAAATCAAAACTGGTAGTCTTCACTCTCACACGACTCTCCCTTTGCCGTACAAGTTCACATTTTGTTCTTAAAGCGCATGCGCCACTCACGGAAGCACATTCATCAGTGCATGCACATTAACAAGAGTAACTTCTACAAGAGTGCTTTCCTGGATAGATTAAAAGCATATGCATATGATATGATATGAGGCAATAACAGCTGGCACCAGTGCCACCGTCATCACTGCTCGTAGCAATGCTACTCAAGATGAGAAATGCAAAAGTAATAAATGTGGATGACACATGTTGAACAAAACAAATGTTCTTCGAAACATACCAGGTAAACATAGATAAAACTGATAGGCATATTTGACGCGACGATAGAAACTTTTCGAATCCACTATGGTAAATCTTCAAACACTTGGGAATTCACCTTTATATTTTAAGGCGATTCAATTCAAGTAGGGTCCCTCGAATACTTTATTAAAGATTTTTGTGCTGTGTAAAATGTGCTTGGATGGGCAAAAGACTACATATATGACACTATAGTGAACAAACAAACCATCTAAAAGAAAGAAAAAACTTATTAGAATTAAAGACATTTTCTCTACGTCAGGTAAAGAAGGCATCTAGAATATTGATTGGAAAAGGAATAATAATTCCGGCAAACCGAGCATGTAAAAAAGCAAAATTAATAAAAAATGCCAATTGAAGTGGGATCGAAAACAGCTGCCGCTATTATGTTTAACCGGGTTCAATTCTGACAACAATAATCCAATTGAATCCAATCATTTTTTTTATTCGAGATCTTTCAAACGATTTAGGGTGAACACAATTCCAGGAACACAATCTTTTCAATAGTTTTAAAAATACTAAATTATATTTTCTTTATATGGCTGGTAAATAAAATTCATTTATTCCGTAAATTGGCATGCCAAATAATAATTCCAATTTACCAATATCCGATCGAAATGAATTAAATCAATCAAAACATGACATGTAATGAACTTAACTGCAATAGTACATATCCTTTCAATAATGAATATCTTTTTTTCGTACTTTTCTATTCGATATTAATAGAAACAAACAAAAATGCAGTTAAGAAAATACTAGATTTGTTAGATAATATTCCTCTGCTTGTTGATCATACAAATATAAGATTGTCTGGCAAGCCAGGCAAAGTGCGAGAATCTTAAAAAAATAAAATAGAAACTTGAACTATCATATAACTTAACTGAGAAACTTTTAAAAACGACTTTATTTGATCCATTTGGATCACTAAAGAGGTGTATGAGGGATCAATATTTTTATTTAAAATATGCAACATATTTGTGCATCATTTTCCACGTAGTGACCACAATTTTTTTTTGTTAACTTGGAGCTACCAGAATTGGGCGTAATGTTACCACTCTAATTCTAAATATTTCTTAATTCTAAGCTCGAAGAGCTTGTATTTTCAAGTCAAATTATTTTCAAACACTTTTCACCATTAATTCTCTATTAATATTCTCAAATGTACTATATTCTCTAAGGTATTGATAACATTTGCCTACGCTAAATTCTCACCTTATAATTCTCACTCTTCAATTCTCAATTTAATACTGGCTGTTCGTGATTTGTGATTTTTTTGTAAACTTGCAAATGCACAATAAATAATAATAAAACCCAAACATGCATGCTGCCTCAGTCGTCGAGTTCGATTCTTGTTTGCACAACAACAGATGGTGCTAACGTCTCGATTTATTTTTAATATTATAGGAATAACACTGACAGATCCAGCACAAGTAGTTGTACTTTTTATTCTCTTCTAAAGTTGTTGCCTATTTACAATGATGAACGTAACTTCGGCATTGAGCGGTTGTGTGACTAGTTTCAATCAAATTGCGATATCGAATCGAAACTGTAGCAAATTATCTACGCATTGTACAATCCAAACATTGAAAGTCCATTCCTTAAATTAGCAGAAAGTTGTCCATGCCCGACCCAATACTTACTGAATCATCTTTTTCGGGTAGTTCTCGGAGAATTGACAAGGTTAACAACAAATTTTTTGGCTGCTTTTTGGACCACTTCTAATAATAAAAATGCTAGGCTTTATTGATAAATAAGTTACCAGATACACTGTTCTAGGTTAAAATAAAAAAGAAAAAAGGATAAAACAAAGAAATAATGCTTCGGTAACGGAACAAGTAAATAGGGTTTTTCAAATTTTGATAAAATTGGAATAAAAATAAATTAAACCGGAAGGTATAATTTTTGAATTGTACAAGTTAATGCTCTAGTTGCAAGCGGATCTCACAAGGTGCGACTGCAGTGAAATCAAACAACAGACCGAGAAAAACTACTGTATTATATAGTTTTGTAGAATAGAATTTTTATCAAAGAAACTATTTTTCTTGTACTGCGTAAGTACATGTAGATTATAGCTCGGTCTTTGGCACGATCAAATGTTTTTAAGTTGTCAAACAACAAGTAAACCCAATTAAAGTGGCCTCCCTCTTAATGACTTTTAATGAGAGCCCACTTTCGATCGAACTCGAACAATAATTCAATTTAGTTATTAGTAACTTCTGTTTGCATAGAACTTTGACAAAGTTACTTTGTCAATAATGGGTAATTGTTTGAAATAAGCTTGTTTGAGCCCTATTGGAACACTTTTGCAAATAACAATTCAAAACAGCCCGTGTTCATAATTGGTGCCCACTTTCGATCGATTTGACTTTATGATCTTACAGTTATTCTTTTCTTCAAGATAGTGCCTTTTGGCTTTGCGTTTGTGTTGTTGTGCGTAGTGTGATCCACCGATTTGGAAACTTACTACAATCAAATTCTCATTAGAAATTCGTGGAACATTCTAAAATTTTAAATTCTAAACAAGCGTTAGTGTTGAGCCAACTCTCCTGACTAAAACATTAATACCAGAATTTTAAAATATTTTTATTTTAATGCAAAAATATCTAATATATTTATTAAATTAGTATTTTAATTCGATTATTAAACATTAAATCTGTGCCATCTTTCTTAAATAATTAGTGCCAGCATGTTTACATAAAGAAATTTTTTAAAAATAACTAAAATCAGTTTGAATATTCAAATTAAAAAGTGTACATTTTGTCATCGTTTTAACAATTGTAACATTTATACTAGTGGAAGGCGGCATATGAAAAATGTAAGAAATGTATTTCTACTGTGAATCCTTCCTCCAGTGCACACCTGCTAACGAATTGCTATTCAACCTGTCAATGAGTATATTTTAAATGATAACAAGAAGATACTTTTAATGAGCAAAAAACGAGTTTGCTCATCAGTTCACTGTGTTTTCATTATTTTCATGTGTCTGTTTGCCTCTAATCATAGTGACTTTAGTGTACTCGCACCCGTAGGCTGTATAACATCTTTAACATTCAAAAGTGTTTTCTTTGTTTTTTTCTAATATCTATTTTCAACATGACAATTTTATTTAGACAATTTTAAATTGGCATTTTTTGAAATTTAAAGCAACAAGATGCACAACAAACGTTGTCGCGTCTGTGGCGATGAAGCCATACATACATACATACATTCTGCTACTACACAACCACCCTCCCGAAGGAAGGTGGACCTGGCCGAGCCCAGTTACAGGCCAGGTTTTTGCCACGTGGCGTCGTGAAGGGCGCTCAAAGAGCCATCGGGTAACGGGCAAGTGGCCAGCTCACCGCAGAGGACCGAGGTCACTCTCCCTGTGTATGTATGGTGTCCAGCCATGGACGGTGGGGAAACCGGAGTACCCGGAGGAAACCACCACAACTTGCGATGAAGCCATATGTAAGTGAATTTATTTATTTCTTAAATTTTTTAAATTTGTTATTTGTTATTAAACTAATTGGGGTGACTACTACTAGGTACCCTACTAATTATATTTATTAGATATTTATTGATATTTTATTATGGGGGAAAAATAATTTAATTGGGCAAAGTTACTATTGGCAAAAGTAATTATTTTCTATTGGGCGAGTCACTAATTTTATGGGGCGATTAATTATTAACCATTTTCAAATTAAAAAGCTAATATTTACTAAATAAAGTTTTAAGCTATAAAAAATTACCTTAATGTGATTTGGATAAATTTCTGCATCACTGTGTCACTGTGTAGAGAAGGTCTTTTCTAATTTTACACATACAATTCAAATAGAAAACAAAAAACTTGTTGGGATTGAGGAGTCAGTTTGAAAATACACAAATTTAAATTTAATTGAACAAAAATAATAAATTTTATTTTTAAAATACATTTAATAGGTTTCAATTTTAATGGACTATCGTGTGAAGCGTGTAAAGTATTCTTCCGGCGAAATTTAGTCAAAAATAAGGTAATTTAACATAGAAAATACACAACAAATTAAAACTAGAATTAATGATGTTTATATTCATGATATTTGCGATTGCACGATAAAAATGCAAATTTATGAATACGAATGAATGAATAACTAATCACATGTGACTTACTACTTCCTCGCCATCAAATTATAAGTTACTGTGTAGAGATTTACTAGCCCAACTAGTGTCAAGTGTTTGTTCTCAAACGGACATGAGTGGAATTTGCTTGAGTCTGTATTGTTTTTGATAAAAAAAACACACATACTGCTTACAAATGTATCTCTCAATGCGAGCATCTACTTGAAATCATCTGCATTTTGGCACAATGTTCAGGTCAATCTTCTTTTGCACCCTCAGTCTTGTTGTCTTCAATTGAGTTTTGTCCGATTTACCCGCACTTTTGTCATGCTTGATTTGGCGACAGTAGACGCACCTACAATAGCAACTAAATTGCCTTAATTAGTATCCAAATGTTTAAAAAAACGCATTTGATAATAATTGCAAGCATTTGTGCATGTTCCTCCGTTACTAAAATATATCGATTATCGAAGTATAATAGCTAAATTATCATATGAATAATAATAAAAATAAAATTTTGAAAACCCCCATCAAAATTTGTGGTGTTTGTGGTGATGTAGTTCTTGGATTCCATTTCAACGGTCTTTCATGTGAATCGTGTAAAGCTTTCTTCCGCAGAAATGTCTTCAAATAAAACGTGTTCTGCGTAGAATCATTTTTAAACTTAATTTTTATTATATTATATAAGTTTGGAATAATTTGTTATTTCTAATGTATCCAGGATTTAAAATGCAAAAAAGGAAAACAACTGTTTGGTGGAAAAGTCAACTAGAAAATCTTGTAAACGATGTCGAATGGACAAATGTTTTGCGATTGGCATGAAAAGGGTAATGTCTTTGTTTTTTGATAAAAAATAAAACCGAAATAATTTGAATAATATTTTAAGGAATTAATCACTATATTTAAAGAAAAAATGACACTTAAACAAATACCTGGAAACGTAAACGGTACGTTTTAATTTAATTATATTTTTAAAATATTTAAAAATTTTAGAATATAATCAAGAACTTCAACCATACGATCTGACACGATTACACGAAATCGAATTAGCCATGTGTAATTTTCCTAACGAGCACAACCTGCCAATGGTTGGACATGCAGTCGATTTGATGCATATTATTAAGTTGACCGAACAATACGCACTCCGAGCCATAAAGTTTTGCAAAAGCATTGAATCATTCCGTAACCTTAAATCCAACGATCAAATTCAACTGCTCAAATCGTTTTACCCAGAAATGTGTGTCATACAAACTTCGTTCATGTATATTGAGGAAAAAAGATGGCATTCGAATGATTGTAATAAAAATATTAATAATTAATTTAGATATTTACTATTTTTATTTTAAAAATCTAGAATGAAACAGGGCGTGAAACAATTTTTGGTAAATTTAGATTTTCAGAAAATCTTTTATCAAAAGAAAATTTCGAGGGAGTAATACGAAAGCTTGCATTTCCTCTCCGAGTTTTGTTAGAGAATGATACGACAATTCGAAATTTGGTTTGAATTTAAACATAAAGTTTAAAGTTTATAACAATTTATTTATTTTCACTTTAAGATGTTTTCCCAATTGTTGTTTAAGCCAAGAGACAATACAGACTGTGCGGAATTTGTCAAGTGAGTTTCAAACTTAAACTTAAATAAATAATATTTCCTTGAATATCTAGATACAACTACTGGCTTTACAGTCATCTGTTGCGCAAATATCTGCGATTCAAATTCAAACATACGGGAGATCGAAAATTTAACACAATTATGGCTTTGCAGAGACAAATAACCGATGGAAGCAAATGGTGTGTCAATTTTTATGAAAATGAAGCTGACCCAAACGAGTTGCCCGAAATTTTGCGTGAAATCTACAATTTAAAAAATATAATTACAGAGGAAAAAGGAATGTTTTACATCGAATATAATTATCAAAATTATACTGTGAACAATGAAACGATAAATCATGATAACATAATTCGCTTTCGCTCAATGTTGATATTTTTTTCTGCTTAAGTGAGTTTTTGACAAAATTAAGTTAGTTTTTCCTTAGAAACACAGTGAGAGTTGAGTCTTCAACACTCAATGACTTCAACCACTGACATCCTAAACAAAAAAAATTAACTACTTCTAATATATCCAGTTCTTCATGCGTGAAGTTTACAATCATGATTTATCTCAATTAATTCACTGTGCAAAAAGTTTATTATAAATTGCTCCAATTGTTGCAATAATTGTGAACTATCTAATCGTTTGATTTTAATACCACTTATTTATTTTACTTTTTCTCGAGTGCTCGTCCAGTTCGGTTGTCTACTTCTTTTGCGTTTGTCTCATCTTGTTGTTTCATTTGTTTTGATTCAATTTGGGTTCTCACTGAGACCCAAACCCAGCAATTCTTTCTCATCTGTTGTTCTGTTTTTTTTTTTTGGTTTGATCATCATTGAATCCAAGTCATTCTGCAGTTGTTCATTTCAAATACGCAATTTAGTTATTTCATTCTCTCCATTGAAGCACTCATTGGCCTTGGCTCGCTCGTTTCCGAGAATCGTTCGCCTTCATTTCGTTTTTTGTTCGTTGATGGTCACAAGACTACTTTCCCACTTTCCCACTTTCCACTGTTCGCAGTGCTTTTGCACTGCTCCGACAAAGTTGTAAACCGGAAGTACTTTTAATTTCCGGAAATGGTTTTAGTTTGGTAAGAAAGTGCTTATTTCCTGAATTGTATTGTTTTTAGTCTCCCTGATTGGTCCCCGACTTCCTGTACTTCACCCAACATTCACTTCAACTGGCTTACTTCAAGTGACTGCTGATAGCTGACCCGCGATGTCCAATTCATCTCTTTTTTAATTATGCTTGATTTTTTTCTCAGTTCATCTTCTTAGCTATAGTAGTTATATATTTTTTAGAGTTGTTTCTTGATGTAGTTTTTATTATAGTGCATTTTCATATTTCTGCCACATTGCCGTCCTATTTCAATAATTAGACATTTTCAGGTCCATTCGCGACTCTTTTGATCATTCATTTGATTATTTTGGCTCATTGCGGTCTTAGTTCAGTCATCAGACATTTTCAGGTCCATTCGCGACTCTTTTGATCATTCATTTGATTATTTTGGCTCATTGCGGTCTTAGTTCAATGATCAAACATTTTCGAGTCCATTCACGACTCTTTTGATCATTCATTTGATTATTTTGGCCCATTGCGGTCTTAGTTCAATGATCAAACATTTTCGAGTCCATTCACGACTCTTTTGATCATTCATTTGATTATTTTGGCCCATTGCGGTCTTAGTTCAATGATCAAACATTTTCGAGTCCATTCACGACTCTTTTGATCATTCATTTGATTATTTTGGCCCATTGCGGTCTTAGTTCAATGATCAAACATTTTCGGGTCCATTCGCAACTCTTTTGATCATTCATTTGATTATTTTGGCCCATTGCGGTCTTAGTTCAATAGTCAAACATTTTCGGGTCCATTCGCGACTCTTTTGATCATTCATTTGATTATTTTGGCCCATTGCGGTCTTAGTTCAATGATCAAACATTTTCGAGTCCATTCACGACTCTTTTGATCATTCATTTGATTATTTTGGCCCATTGCGGTCTTAGTTCAATAATCAAACATTTTCGAGTCCATTCGCGACTCTTTTGATCATTCATTTGATTATTTTGCCCCATTGCGGTCTTTAGTTCAATAATCAAACATTTTCGGGTCCATTCGCGACTCTTTTGATCATACATTTGATTATTTTTGCCCCATTGCGGTCTTAGTTCAATAATCAAACATTTTCGGGTCCATTCGCGACTCTTTTGATCATTCATTTGATTATTTTGCCCCATTGCGGTCTTAGTTCAATAATCAAACATTTTCGGGTCCATTCGCGACTCTTTTGATCATTCAATTGATTATTTTTGCCCCATTGCGGTCTTAGTTCAATAATCAAACATTTTCGGGTCCATTCGCGACTCTTTTGATCATTCATTTGATTATTTTGGCCCATTGCGGTCTTAGTTCAATAATCAAACATTTTCGGGTCCATTCGCGACTCTTTTGATCATTCAATTGATTATTTTTGCCCCATTGCGGTCTTAGTTCAATAATCAAACATTTTCGGGTCCATTCGCGACTCTTTTGATCATTCAATTGGATTATTTTGCCCCATTGCCGTCCTATTTCAATAATTAGACATTTTCGGGTCCATTCGCGACTCTTTTGATCATTCATTTGATTATTTTGGCCCATTGCGGTCTTAGTTCAATAATCAAACATTTTCGGGTCCATTCGCGACTCTTTTGATCATTCATTTGATTATTTTGGCCCATTGCGGTCTTAGTTCAATAGTCAAACATTTTCGGGTCCATTCGCGACTCTTTTGATCATTCAATTGATTATTTTTGCCCCATTGCGGTCTTAGTTCAATAATCAAACATTTTCGGGTCCATTCGCGACTCTTTTGATCATACATTTGATTATTTTGCCCCATTGCGGTCTTAGTTCAATAATCAAACATTTTCGGGTCCATTCGCGACTCTTTTGATCATTCATTTGATTATTTTGGCCCATTGCGGTCTTAGTTCAATAATCAAACATTTTCGGGTCCATTCGCGACTCTTTTGTTCATTCAATCAACATCAAGACCCACCTTTTAATGTGGTTCATTTCGTGACTCAATTGTTTAACTCAATTCTTAACTCAATTATCCCTCTAATATTTAACTCAATGATTTAACTCAATGTTTTGTTCCTGGGTGCATATCGTGTGCTTACCAGCAATTTATTGCTTTGATTGTCGCCTTGCTGATCACTCAATTGTTTAACTCAATGTATTAACTCAATTATTTAATAAAGCGACCGCACGCTTGCTCTTTGAGTAAAGTTGCGTGCCTTAAATAAATAAATAAATAAACACTTATTTATTTTAGCACTAAGAATGTCCTAATGCACATGTGGTGTTAAATATGCCTTCAGGATATATTTATAAGTTTTTCAACTACCAGAAATAGAAACATTGCAAACATTGTTAAAGATGGGGAGGGTTGCAGTCATTAAGATTTTCATCATGTAAAAATTTTTTGTTTCAGAGTTTGTTAAATGTTATTTAAAAATGCACACTTATTAGTACATCAGATAAAAAAAAGTTAACACATCCTTGTAGTGGTGTTTATGATGCTTCACACTATCTGTTGTAACATTTAAACATTCAGGTTTTCTAAAGACATCACTCAGAGCGTGTTTTGTTTGACAATTAACAATTGTGAATTTCGCCTCTGACAAAAAACGTGCAATCATTCATGTGAAAAAAATTCTAAAGTTCAATAACACAGAGTCAAAAACACAGAGTCAATAACACAGAGTCTCACAGAAAATGCCAATTATTATAAATTATACTGTGGTGTCTCGGTACGAGCCACACTTGGCTCGGCCGGATACAAACCAAACACAACATCCGAAGCTATTGCATCGCGCGATCGTGAGAACTCGCGCTTGTTGACACATAGCATCACGTACACACACATCACATACCGATCTGTTCTGATTCACATTCAGAGAGAACTCGACCGCCGATCACGGCGGTCGCATTAGACCACTCTCTCTCTCTCTCTCTCTCTCTCTCTCTCTCTCTCTCTCTCTCTCTCTCTCTCTCTCTCTCTCTCTCTCTCTCTCTCTCTCTCTCTCTCTCTCTCTCTCTCTCTCTCTCTCTCTCTCCGATGTATTCCAATCACATTGCCAATAAAGTCAATCTAGTCAAGTGTTGCGTTCGATCATTCTTAATCATTGGTTTAGCTTGACCATCAGTCAAGCGACCTCCACAATACCCTAGAAAAAGCATTTTTCCGAAAGTTATACAGTGTACATACATTTGAATGTGACAAAATTGTGCAATTGGTGCTTTTAAATAACTACAATACGCTCTCAACACATAATAAGTTAAATTAAATAATTATTAATAAGTCAACCCAAACCCTCCGCGCTCGCTCCGTTGCACTCTGCTCACTGCTCCGGGTTTTCCGTTGACTTGTTAAAACCCGCCCTTGGCGGGTTTATTAAATAATTATTACATGTGGGAAGGCATCCAGGATCTATATGTTTTCACAAAGATTAAATGTTTCTTTGCTGTCGTTTTGTAAACAAATGAAACAAATGTAATGATCATTTGACTACAGTTCATTATGTACAGATTTGTGCGCAGACATAATTGGAATAGCATGTATGACATTCATTCATTATAAATTCTTTATACTGACCTGTCTTCCACCCAGCGATTCGTTAATGAATAAGCGATTAAAGTTAAAGCAAAGCGAACATAAAAACATTTGTACTAGTTTAAATCTTAAAGCTAATACAATTTCAATTTTAATTTTGAAAAAGGCTCCCTCTGAACTAATCACAACCAGACCATTTCTATGGTTGCTCTCAATTCACTTGTTATGCAAAAAAAATATATTAGTTAATTAATTTCCATTTAATTGACAAAAAATAATATAGAAATAATCAATTTTATATGACTATGTGTCTATTATGGTGCAAATAAAGAGCAACTTTATTTAACTCGTATTACATTATTGGCACAAAATTCTCTACTTACATCATTAATGTTAAATTTTTCCCCAATTAGTTAAGCACTGCTTAATAAGCAGCTTTTTGCCCAAACTGCGTAATTCTGCAGAAAAGCACACAAAGTGTGATAGAATTTTAATTGCAGACTTGTGCTCATTTATTTAATCACTATACTCGTATATTGACACTTTCATTGACAATTTAATTGAGTAACGACGCCTACGGAGAAAATGAAGAAGATGTTTAATGAGGGTTAGGCATTGAAAAGGAAAGTACTGTATACTGTTTTGAGTGAGTTAGAGTAGAGTATTTTTTGTAGCACAAAACAATTTCATCAGAATTGTCGAGTTGTCGAGTTGAATTCGATCTCAAATTGAGCTTCATCCAACATCAACGAAAATTAATGGACAACTCAAAGCACATCACAGTTACAAAACGTTGTCGCGTTTGTGGTGATCAGGCTTCAAGTAAGAATAATATAATTTGATAAATTAAATTGTCTTCTATTTTATTTTATTTAATTTTTTATTAAGGTTTTAATTTTAGTGCTCTTTCTTGTGAAGCCTGTAAGTTATTCTTTCGGAGAACCGCTTTTAAAAAAGTAAGTTTGACAAAAAACGATTAATTAATTTCAATATTATTTTAAAATAAGAATTTAAAATGTAAAAATGCCAATAACTGCGAAATAAACAAAAATTCAAGAATAAATTGTATGAAATGTCGATTTGAGAAATGCCTTGCAATTGGCATGAAAAGGGTTTGCAAAAAAGTGTTGATATTATCTTTATCAATATTTGCTTTTGAACTCAAGGAATTGGTGTCATGCTTAAGAATCACTTCATCTAAACCAAGCACAGTTGTACTGTCCATCGATAGAATGTGTTTGCTCTCCAATGAGCGCACACTAAATCTCAAAACGTACGAACTATCACGACTTGGAGAGCTGTTTAAGGCAATGCAAGCATTTCCAAATGAGAATACATGGAAAATTGTTGGTCAAGTGGACAGTGTGTCTCAACTGGTCAACCTTTCAGCCGCCAATATAAAGCATATAATTCGGTTCTGTAAGAATATGGGCGAATTCAATTGTCTGACTAAAGACGAACAAATTATTGCTCTAAAATGCTTCGTGCCAGAGATACATCAGATTAGAGCAGCTTTTATCTACGATACCCAAACAAATGGATGGGCTGCATTGGAAGTGAGTATACGATATTGGTTGCATTGAAATCTCGAGTTCAAATTGCTTTTGCTTTTATGATGAATAGCATTCGGATTGTGAACAAAATGCAGTCTTTGTTAAAATGGATTTTTTTAAAAGTTGGACCAACGTAGATAAGTTCAATTTTTTCTCAAATTTCATAGTAGATTTTCATCAAGAAATGGAAAATGATCCCGCAATTCGTGATTTGGTAATTATTTGCATATTTAGTAAAGTTTCATGAATCATTGCCCAAACAATTTAGATCCTGGTACAATCGGTATTCAAGCATCGGTCCGAAATGGGGCCCAATAACGAATTTGTGCGATATCACAATGTGGTGTTGCACTATCTTTTGCGTCGCTATCTGGAGCACAAATATCAGGACACAAGCCAAGCAGCACAAAAGTACACATCGTTGATGAGCTTGTTGGCCAAAATGGACATCACCACAAATGCTACGAGAGAATTCTACGCAAGCTCAAACATTACAACGCAAGTGGCACCAGTGCTTAAGGAGATTTACAATTTGCATCAAACATAGGAATGTGAATGAAGATTTAAAATTTTAAAAAATCTTAAAATGTTTGGCACTTTCAACTTGGACACTTGTCACTGCATGTATGTTATCATCTTCTTCACTTGGTTGTACTTTGCAATTCAGTTCTATTCCGATGCGTTTTTTACTAATTGTTCACTAATTCGTTCACACTCAATGATGATTGAATAATTATGTGTCAATCTAAATTGACAGTTTATCAATTTTTAGGTATTAACAGATCAGACATACTACCTATACTGCATGCAGTAATATGTCTAGTTAAGTTTGGTATCCGACAGACTCAACAATTACCAATAAACACCACCCCAAATATAATCTAAGGGGATACTTTTGCTTTTGGAATATATAACTCTCCATAACTACAAAAGTAGTGTTTTAGAGTTTTAGTGTTTAACAATAAACAAAAAAGAATATTCTTATGATGTATGATATAATCTTAAAAATAATTATAAATGAAAATTAGCATTGGCATATCTCACTTCTATTAAAATTATATTGTGCGTGTCTGTATCACGCTGATTGTTGTGTCAAATTAATGTCATAAATTTAAAGAAAAATTTTCAACAACAATCGAAAATGTGAATTGGGGGAAATTGAGATCATTGTTGTACAATTTTTCTTTAGTGATTGAATCGTTTGGCAGGTGTTGTTAAAAGTTTAGGCTAGGCAGTTTTGTTGGTGTTGGGCGTTGTAAGGTGTTAGGTAGGTTAGGCGCTATGTAGGATTAGGTTAAGGTTAAGTGTTTTATTAGGACGTTTATTTTGTTTAATTTGGTTATGCGGAGTGGGGGCGCCGTTGGCAGTTTGTTGCAAGCGGTCTCGTACTAGTCCCAAAGACAAAACGTTATTTTTGCGAGACTTGTACGATATATCAATATTAAAGATCGCAATACTAGCGGCAATTCGACCGAGTATAGAAACACAAAAAATCCATAACATTGAAATGATATTAAAGACAGAAAAATCATTGTTAATATTGGTGACCAGTTTGGTGCATACTCCCGAAGATGCTTGAATGCCTGTCAGTTCATATTTATTTCAAGGCATCTGGATATCCATTTAACTCGACTAATTTGTACACTTGAGTGAGTACTATGAGACCTGATCCACAATCGATATTCTCGTTCATCACCAATTGATGTCCTTGTTCGCCATACAAGCGCGCCACATAATAATCACCGAACGGTAAGCTGATCTGGTCACTCCGTTCCTGGACCTCGTCGAGGATGGTTCCTCTTCCCTTCCCTTCTTCCTTTTTTCCAACTTTGTATCCCGACACTTTTGTCTCGCCATCATTCTCCCAGCCTCAATAAAGCAATTTCTCCTCTCGCACACTGAGCCTAACAATGCTATACAAATGTCACGGTTAACCTCGGTGTATTAAAGTCAGAGACCCTGATGAATGGCTCGATGTGTGGCCAAATTTGGCTTTTGAATTCTGCTAAGTTTGGCATTGATTTGAAAGTGAATTGAGAATGAGAATTGCTAAACAATAACAAATTATTTGCGTAGCATACAAATATAATTTTTGGCATACACAACAATTTATTTTTTATTTAAGGATTAATTCTCTGTTTCCAGAATTGATCACAAGTCTTCTTATAAAATCCTTTAACCATTTTGTAGTCTTCCATATTCAGCGACATGTACTTTGTATTTGGTTCGCCATTTCTGTCGAATGCTTCTTGCCACTGAATATTTCCCATTTTGCCCGGAACACCACTTTTGGCAAAAGAAGTAAATGCTCGAATCAAATCTTTGGCCAGCTGCTTGTCCTGTTCTTTGGTTAACATTGGAATGAGAAATATGTACTTTGAGTCTTGTCCATGCTGAACGCCCATCCATCTTTGGTGATCTAGATCTCCAGGAATAGATTGAAATTGCATCGTTCGAAAGGCGTAGTATCGATTTTGCGGTGCATGTCTGGCCAATTGTTCTCCAAAAATAATGGTTGGACAGATTAGGTAAAGATCTCCGAACACATTCGAGATGGCAATTCTGAAATTGGGAAGTTAAATTATTTGAATTTTATTATAAAACAAAACTCACTTTAGATCATCTTCAGTTGGCTTGACAAGACTCTCCGTGTAAAACTTGGCCACTTCCTTTCCATTTCCCTGTTTATAGAGACCATCCATAATATACTCTATATCTTTTTTTGTGGATTCAATTGTCAAGTTTGCATGTTCGAGCTTCAATTTAGGAAAAACTGACGACGCTATCATAGAACCCTCATTTTCGACCACACCAAACATTACATCTATATCTCGATTAAATTTTCCAGTTTTCAAAGCTTCAGTTGGTGGCATGGGAAGTACTTCATCTCCATAGATTGGGACAAAGAAATCATTCTTGGCAAAATCCTGCGAAGTTATGCTCACAAGTTCGGCCATAGATTTGTGCCGAAGACAGTCTACCGATTTGTGAACGTTTTCAATTAAACATTTTAACCTGGATGCTGTAAGTTGGGTTTGTTTTAAAGAAGCTTTTTTTGAAATGCCTCCCATAAATGAGTTTGGTGCACCACCTTGAAGAATAGCTCGTTTGAAGAGACCGCTGGTGAGAGGTGAGAGCACTAATGCTCCGACAGACATCGAACCCGCAGATCCTCCAAAAATTGTCACTTCCTTCAGGTCACCACCAAATTGTTCAATATTATCATGCACCCACTTCAGTCCGAGTATCTGATCCAACAGTCCCAAATTTCCCTGCACATCTCCTCCATAAAGAAATCCGAACGGTCCCAGTCGATAGTTGACCGACACCACAATCACATCACCTTGATTGGCAATGTATTGGGCATCGGTAATCGGGGGAAAAAGATGGTTCCAATGGCAAATCCACCGCCGTGAACGTAAAACATGACAGATCGTTTCTTGTTCGACTCTCTAATGGGCTGCCAAACGTTCAAGAAGAGACAGTCTTCACTTTGAATTTCGCTTTGAAACAACTTGGCCATTGGGTCTGGCCACACTGGCTGTGGACAAGCTGCTTGACTTGTGGTTGCATTGTAGACGCCAGTCCATGGTTCCACAGGTTTCGATTTCTCAAATCGACCAGCTTTACCTTTACAATAGTAAATTGTCAATAAGAACATAAAAAAGTGAGTTAAAATTGCTTACCAAATTTTATTCCTTCGTAAAAGTAAAGCACTTTATTTTCATTTTCATCTGTGATCACTTTACCGCTCACTTGTCCGCTGATCAACTGCACAATCGGGGCTTGATTATTTTCTTTAGTTGAGACAAATATTTGCAATCCGCAACTAAGTAAAGTAACTAGCAGTAACCAAGCAGTGTTTTTCATTTTTCAAGCAAAACAAGTAACTTTGGAAAACGATTAAAAAGTGGCGTACTTTGTATAAAACAATTTATTTTTGATTTATATTTATGCCCATCAAATACTGTCATGAGACTATTACTTGTGCAGTACAATGTACTTGTCTGTTGAAAGTGCAATTTTAAATCTAATCTCACAAATATCTCTAATCAATCACTACTCAATCAACAAATGTTCATAAATTTAACACCTTTAAATGCTTTTATCGGATATTTACACCCTCCTCCCTACACTCGATCACGTGATTACTTATATTGATTAATTGATTGATGATAATTTCTGTAAAAAATGTTTTATTTATTAATTTGTACATTTCTAATTGACTTCATAAACAATATTCAATTCGTCATGTAAATTCAAAATTGAATTTGCCAAACTGTAACACATTTCCACTTGTCATGCTTATCATGACATGCCAAACTCGATAATATTTTAGTTATCTTCTGAGCTTGATAACAATTGTTTAAAAACAATCATACAAGACAGAGACTGTGAAGTGATTGGTCTCTGGATGGGTGAAAGAGGGACAGTGAGTACCCAGATGGTTAATTTCTTTGAGGGATTTCAGCTGGAGAAGAAAGTACTCAACGAAATGGCAGAATCCGTTTTGACTGCATCTATACATATGATTCACTACCATATCTACGCTTAGTATTTACATGTACATATACACTAACATTTAGATTTTCGTGTTGTTTAGTTTCACATTTTTTGTAGTACATATATTTTTTAATCTCATTTTGTAACTTTTGTCTTATCAGATTAATCGGTATGCTGTGTCTCAAGGCACCTCACTATTTAGTAAGCAGCTTCTTTCTGTATTATAGTTTTATAATAAAGAATGTTCTTCCCCCCCCTCCACTCTTCCTCTCATTCCCTTTCTCCCACTCTCGGTGATGATGGTTGCCGAGCGAGCGCTTAATGGCACCACGATGGTGGTGCGAGAAGACATTGCGCTGGCAAGGGCCAGCTCCGTCGGTCGGTCGATTGATTCGTATCGGGTTACACCGACGGGTGAGGAGCGAGCACTGCTTCGATCGCGTATACGCTTCGTACCGATGGTCGAGAGAAGACACATGTGTTTAGCCCGGAGCGGCGTTCTCTATGGTCAATTAAAGGCAAACCGGTGCCTCAACGCAAACGGTAAATCTTTGGTCCTGACAGTTTTATTGCTTTAGCAATCCCGGTCCCACGGTCTTGGGTTTTGTATTCGAGGTTCTCATCGATGGTGACTAGGGGTGACAGGTTAACCCCCTTTTCTCTTCTTCTTCTTTTTGACCTCGTGATAGTCCGCCTCCTTGCAGTCGGTCTCGAACTATTCTACCTAACACCGTTGCCGTGTCCACTCTGTATGATCAACCAATCACTGGCTGGGTAAGGCCCGGTACCGTCCCTAAGCTTGCCTTCTTCCCTTTTGTCCCAGATCCATATTTAAGGATGCGCCCGCCCGAATGCTGTATCATTCTGAACCACCAACTTTGAGTGTCCACTGGTTGATCCAGTTCGCTCTCGGTTCCCGTTCTATGTCCTGTCTGTGCTAACTTGTGTCTGTTGAATCGAGTTCTGTTGTTTCCGGTCCAGTCCGTAGTGCCCCGAATTGGTCATCGCGCCCGACTCCAACGCCCTTGGTCTTCATCTTGGCTTCCCGTTTGAACGGTCCTCTCGAGTCCCCTGTGTTTGGTCTTCCCGTAAATTGCAACCCGAGCTGTTTAGATCGACTTGATGTCGATTAGTCATTGATTGACTTGAGTGCCGCCTCCCCCGTGGGTTCGATTGTTGTTCTAGGCACAGGCCTAGTGTTGTTTGATTGCAAAGGTTCCACAGTTTTCCCGTTGGGTTTGTGGTTTTCTCCTTGCCGTGAAATAAACTGTTTTGAGTTTGTCGACTTCTCTGCCTTTCCTTTCCGATCCGTGACAAGAGGCAAAAATAATATCATGTGATTGGATTATTATTTACTTAATCAAACTTTAATTTTTGTTTTGTTTTTATGTTCGTGTTTTTTTATTACAGTTTCAAATTTTTTGAATCATTTTCAAATTATCAAGTAAAGAATATCTGGTAGCTTGGATTAATTAGCTAAATTTTTTCAGTGTAGTGCACTTTTAATGACCCACTCATAATATAAAACGTGCAAGTGCACTTTTGCTATCTGATAATGCCTTAATGGTTAATTTAAATATTTCCTGGTTGTTTGATTAGTCTAGTAACATGTTTACTAAAGGATATTGGTGTTACAGAAATTGCCAAACAGATGATAATTGCATTTGAAGACATTTTCGGAATCCTCATTGTATTACATTAGATTACATCGAATTTTGTTCACGGATTAAGATATTGAGATTATTTCAAATATTTCATTAATTTCTACTCTATTTGTACGGAGCTGATGGAATATATTCAATGCATGCGTAAATTCCGGTAACTTCATATAATTAAATTATTTGATTTTTATTTTTGATAATATAAAAGAAGAATACGCTGATGTAAGATATGATCTGTTTTGGACGAAACAGTTAGTTAGTCAAAATCGAATTGCATATTTCTTACGATTTCAAACGATTTTGAAGTAATTCGATAGTTGCCAAACAAGAAGAAAGCATAACTGTGTAGCATTCTGTTTATTTGTAGATTTTCCGCCTGAGATGTCATATAAAGTGCTTAAACAAATTATTTTTATATTTTGTATTTATACCTTTGCCAAATTGTAAATTAAAATGTGTCCAACTCCTGGTCTACTTTGATAGCACTGATAGAAAGTTCGATTTAGTACCGTGAATCGTTGGAAATTCTTGACCACAGCTGCACAATGAAAGATGAGAACAAACTCATCAAACACTAAGCCGACAACTCCAATGAGAAATATAGCTTGAAACAGTGGGAGAAGTCCCGTAGCAAACAGAAATCCATACAAGAGGTAACATTGAGTGGTAACTAGTGCAATAAAGAGTTGTGTCAAGTATGGTGACCAGAATCGAGCATATTCGCGCACATGTTTGCACAGAGTGCACATTTGAATGTTGGTTGCAAGGTATTCCTGCCAGAGATGCTCGTGGATGGTTTGATTCAAAAAGTAGTTTGGCTTCTGAATTTTGGTTAGTTTACAGTTGATTTTGGTCATTTTGTCAATCAAAGTTTTTTGTTGAATGGTAATGTATTTGCTTGTCAGTATGACATAGAATGGCAACACGTAGTGGACTATAAGATTCATTATTAGATTCAAACAATAAAAATAATAAACTTACATAATATAATAAAACACATGCCAAACGGATTAAGCAACCCCCCAAAACAGAAAAAATGTCACGCTAACATTGTAAACAGAATTTATGAACAAAACGTGTCCGTAAAGGGAAGAGCCAAATACTACGAATAATGTCTTTTCTATAGAGAATACCAAAAATAGAAGTCGTTCTCGAAATGCACACATTCTATCCAAATCATCTATTAAAATAAATTTAAAATTAAATAAATTAAAAAATCAAACATGAATACCTGTTTTTGATTTTACGGCCAATAATTCGGGATAAATCAAGTAACGTTTCTTGATCCGAGGATTAAACAGAAATCCAATCCAACAACTGACACAGAATATGATTATATTAAGACCCATCATGTCAATCTGATGCCAAACAGGTTTGGGAAACATTTGGTGGAAAAAGTTGTATGGACTTGAAGGCAATGCTGCCCAATCGATTCGGCATGAAGCACGAGATTCGCATTCCAAACCGAAGACGCCATACAAAACGTAAAATGTGTACAAGGTGAGGGAGAAGAGGTAACATTTCTGAATTTCTTTGAATTTCGGAGCATTACCAAACCGAATCACATCAAACTGATTGTGATGCGAATAAACAAAGAGCTTCCACAAAGACACAATCTTCTTGGGACACAATTTCATCTTGTAAGTTAGACGCACAGATATTAAACGAAAAACTAATTTAGATTTTCTTAAATTATTGAAATAGAATTACAATTGTAATTGCATTATTAACCCCATAACGTCTAGGGATGTTTCTTAAAATATATTTTTTCGTGTTAAAGATTGCCAGTTAATAAAAAGAAAAGGAAGAAGAAAATTAAATGTCAAACACAATGTCAACTCAAACTAAGTTTTGGCGATATTGATCAATATGAAAGTCATCTTTGTATAGTTTTTCAACTACCAATCATAAAAAGTTTTGAGGGCAAAATAAAAAAGTTTCTTAATTATAAATTGATAAATTATTTACGTTATTTGTTGTCAACTTATTTTTAGATATTAACTTTTCAAATATTAATATTTCTGGAAGTTTATAAATCAATAGCAATCACGAGAATGATCAATTACATGTCGGTGGGCAATGCAAATTTCATGTAAGAAGAATGCGTAATATGATGAAACACTCTTGTTGGTACAGGTCAGATAGCTGATGTAACAATATGCAACACAATAATATTCTAATTGGTACCAATGTTGAGTATAGCTACACTCCTTCTCAAATTGTGAGCTCGCATCACACCATACATTCTATAGTCGACTATTGATTTAATGAAATTTCCAATGAAAAATAATAAACCGAATCATAGCAAAAAAATTATTGCTGAGTACAAGTATTGTCAAAACAATTAAAAGTGAATTTATTGATTGTCGGTTCCGGCAAAATGCAGTTGCACAACTTTGATATCGTTTTATATTGTTTGTATTAGTTTGGTATTATTCGATCCAAACATTTAAACCACTGATCAGCAGTATAAACTAGCTGTACTGTTGCGAGTTTTTAATAATTAGTTTATTACTGTAATAATAATATTACATAACATTTATCTAATGAAAATATAAAAAGGTACAATTTACAGACAAATTAAAGAAGTATAATAAACAGAGTTTACAAAAAATAGATATCAGTGAGTTCAGACACTCAATGTTAACAACTAATTAAAATCACATACACAGTTAAGCAGAGTCTTAGCCATTTCGTACATTTTCAATTAGGATTAAGTGGAATTAACTGCCAATTTGAAAACTTTTTAAGGTCTGTTCACTAATCTTCAAAAAGGAAAGTAACCAAATGGCTTTTTTATATGCAAATAAAGAAAATAGTTTAAATAAATGTCTTGCTTGGTTTTTATGATATTTTTTAATTTGTTTTTTTTTGATATGTTACAATTTTTAATTATAATACAATATAATCAATTTCCAAATTAATTTACTTTTTTACCACTAAAATAATACAATGTTTACTTTTTCATGTCTGTTATACTTTCACCGGTGAAACCGTCTTTTTAATCGAATCGTTCATCACCGTCACTGTCGTAGTGCAATGGACAGACAGACTGATATACAAACACACATAGACTGTTGGCGGTAAAGACTGTGAGTTAGATGCGACTTTACTTTGTCTTTAGAGTAAACGAGTGTTTGTGTGTTTATTTTTAAGTGAACTTTTACATCTTCAACAAAACAACGCACCATCTCTATCTCTATATCCAATCTAAGATAAACGTATATTCTGTGTGTGTGTACTGTGGAATGTTCATTACAATTTGATTTCAACCTCCACAGAATCTTCTGAGATATACATTTGTTTACTGTGAAAGTGTTGGCTTTTTGTTCTTATAAGTTCTTTTTTGATAAGTAGATTGATGAATGAATTATCCTAAGCTAATGTTTGCATTTGTGTCATTTAATTAAGTAAAATTCGTGCTATGCCAGGTATTAGGGTGAGTTGGTGGAATTCTTTTAGAAATTATTGCATATTATAATATCATATATGATATGATATGAACTTTTTAACGCACATATGATATGTGAATCAGAGCTCGCTATACGTACAGTGCGTGGTCGGGTATAGTTGAAGGGAGTAACAAACTAACACAAAATTGATTTGAACTACAGTAATATCTCGAAAAGAATTTTCGGTTATATTTTTTTAGCATTAAAAACTGTCACCAAATTTTGCACACATAAACTTGGAAGCATATGTAACCGAATTGTCACACCAAAACTGTGCGCCATGGATCATGACACCCGTTCTGGTGACAAATGTGTTTGTAACAAAAAGAACCGTAGTCTCAAGAATTACTAAATTTGGTATACATACATTATGCCGCTTATCTAATTTAATGAGAGTTATAAAGAAAACTAGGGGCAAAGGACCATTACGCCCAACTCTGGTAATAAATAATATTTCTTAGAAAGCTGTAGAACCTAGAATGGCAAAATTTGACATACATTAACTTGGTGTATATATAATTTAATAGTTACATCAACATTGGGCCCTGCGGATCATGACGCCCAATTCTGGTAGCACCATTTTTTAAAAAACTTTTTTTATGTGATTAGTAAATGGAAATTGATGAAAAAATACGTTGCACATTGTAAATAAAAATAACTGTTTCAAATGTTTTCAAAACACATTTCTGTATTTAAGTATTTTATTATTCTCACAAACTACTAAATACATATAATAACAATAGTAAAAACTACATTATTTTTTTCAACTCAGTTTCATAGTGTCAGACAAAGTCTTTCCAGCTTTATCCAATGTAGTCTTGACCCATAATAATCTTTTTGAAAATCTTCATAAACAAAACCGTAATTGAGAGAAATAGCTGAAAAAAACATTGTACTATGAGCAAAACAATCAATCTGAAATTAAATAAACTTTACAATTTCGAACATTCTCGAGTCGATAATGCTGTTGTTGATGTATCGAAAGCCAACTCTGGTGCCTTTGTAGTTGGAAACAACTTGGCTAAGCTAAATTTGACATGATAATATATTGTATTGCTCATGTCTCGTATTACTTACTCTTAACAATTGGCCATTAGTTGGTTGAAGTGACTTCGAGAAAAGGTACACGAACCGACGATTACACTTGTAAAGGGCCACATTCTTACGAACAATGATTGTACACTCACTGGTGATCAGGAGGATGGTTGCAAAGAATTGCGTCGAAAAGCAGATGTACAGAGATTTTTTCAAAACCGAATTACCCTCACCAAAAAGGGAAACCATAGCCAAGGTAACAAATCATGATCACATACCCAAAGACATAGTCCGTCAGTACGAAGCTCCAAAAGCGATTGTACTCTCGCAACTCTTTGAACAGCGCACCAACTTTTCGATTGATTGAACGAAATTTCATCCAGACGGTTTCGCGCAACTGTGGAATATTCCTGTTGGGATGGGTTCCAAGAGACACCAAAGCCATTTCCGCTAGAAGTGATTTCATCTTGATCAGTTTGCACTGTTGCTTAAATTGAATGACAACAGTGACCAGGTGGAATGTGAAGCCAATTGAGACGATTGCTACAAAGTAATATTTTATATTTTAGAATTTATATTTTACCTACACAAACTACTTACCGTAAGCCGTGTAACACACCCAAATGGAGAAGTAAAAGTAAAGCCACAGATTGCGAGCCGTAAAGTTGTCCCCATTGAGGTGATGGTAACTCATGTAGTACAGGTAGATCTGACAAAACACAGGGCACATCATGAACGAGTAGAATCGCTTCAATGTGGCGCGCTTCTTCAAAATTCTGTCCGATTTGTCTTGTTTCCAGACTATTAAGTAACATTAGAAAAAATTATTTTTGAAACAAAATCGCTTAAATTACTTACACTTTCCCTTAAAGTAGATTGTTCGCTTCTGAAGTTGTTCATTCCAGACCGCAAACATGAAACATTCCGGGTTGACACTGGGTACTTGGACCAGAAAACAAAAGATGAGCATCTCTTGGGTAACGCCAGCGTTAATCAACATGTCACTAATGTCCCAAAAGTCTTTGGGTGTCATTCGGTGGCTTAGCAATTCGGACATTCCAGTTACGTTGTAGTGGCCGTCATAGATGTAAAAACACATACAAATTGTCCAGATGGAAATAAATCATCACAAGAGCGGGCAACAAAAAAATGTAAACTCAATTTGAAGACAACTCGAAAGATTCGAAATTCGGTTAACGGACGCTGGTTTTGCAGCATTGAAATTTCCTCTACAGAATTGCATTCTTTGATTGGGTCTTGATCAAAGTAGAATTCTTTAAGGTGAATTACAAGTCTTTTGAAGCTTTTAGTCACTTTTGTGTTTGACACCAAAAGAATTGAGACTAAAATGTCAATCATCTTTGCTGTCCACCGACACAATAGACAATGTTCACATTTGTATGTCAATTTAAATAATAATTCGAATATACGAAAAGCTCATTATTTGAGAATATAATAAATTTTATTTGGATTTTTTGGTGTTTTTTCCACAGAGGGTTTGTGTCACAACACGAGTCATCACGCGACTTAATGACTTTTGAAGATCAAGTTTGCCAAATGAACCGTACAAAGTATAATAACGAAAAGATAATTAAAAATCAATACTTGGTGATCCGTATAATGACTAGAAAATACAATTGCATTTTGCATATAATTTAATTTATCCTGTGACTTTGTCCCTGGCTTAAAAGAAATTAAGAACGGCTGGTTTATTGAGCAACCTTTTTGGATTGAAGCAAGGGTGTGTGTCACAACACGAGTCATCACGCGATTTAATGACTTTTTGAAGATCAAGTTTGCCAAATGAGTTATAGAAGTACATTTGGCATAAGAAGGACAAATGGAAAATTTAAAAGTAATTTGAATCTAGTGATATGAGGACTAGAAAATACGAGTTTTGCATATAATTTAATATAATTTATTTTGTGACTTTGTCCCTGGCCGAAAAGACATTAAGAAGACTTGGTTTATTGAGCAACCTCTTTCGATCGAAACAAAGATCAAGTTTGCCTGTGTGTTGTACCACTCGCAGTCTCGATTAGTGTATATGTTTTTCGAAGAAGAGTATGAGAATATAATTGACCGAGTCGGTGCAATGGTTTTGGCTTTATTTGTGTTCTCTCTCCTTAACATTCGGTTCTGTTGCTTAGTTACAATTCAGGTTAAGCCTCCTGTTGCAGTTATTGCTACCTCTGCCGAATGTGTTGAACCACTCGCAGTCTCGATTAGTGTATATGTTTTTCGAAGAAGAGTATGAGAATATAATTGACCGAGTCGGTGCAATGGTTTTGGCTTTATTTGTGTTCTCTCTCCTTAACATTCGGTTCTGTTGCTTAGTTACAATTCAGGTTAAGCCTCCTGTTGCAGTTATTGCTACCTCTGCCGATTGTGTTGAACCACTCGCAGTCTCGATTTGTGTATATGTTTTTCGAAGAAGAGTATGAGAATATAATTGACCGAGTCGGTGCAATGGTTTTGGCTTTATTTGTGTTCTCTCTCCTTAACATTCGGTTCTGTTGCTTAGTTACAATTCAGGTTAAGCCTCCTGTTGCAGTTATTGCTACCTCTGCCGATTGTGTTCTAAATTGTACCAATTTTAAATCCGACCTCTTCTAAGTTATAAATTATGAAAGGTTTCTAAGTTAGTGAGTTATAAATTACAGAGAGTTGACTGTAGTCGAAAAACGGCGTTACTAAAACAGAGAAGCCCCTAATTAATTTAGACATTAAAAATTTGACACTGGTTATGTTTTCGGGTATTTGTTTAGAGTTGATTTTTCTTTAAATATAGTGATAAATTCCTGGACAAATTGTTCGAATTAATTCTAGGTTGTTTTTAAAAATGTTTAATTAAAATTTTAATTTTGCAAAAAAATCCCATAATTTTTTGGGTTTATGGCTTCAATTCAAAACCGTACATTTTTTACTGTAACATTGACTCCCTCCCTCAATTTCGTTAGCTAATTACCACACAACTCTGATGCTCAGTACTTATCATGTTTGGCAAGTTAGATTCGTATGACATCAATGAGGCTAAACACAACCACTTAAGAAAAGTAGAAACACAATTTCTCAATCAAAACACATCAATGGTAAGGCAATCATCGTCTCGAGGCCAAGTTTGTCTGTTGTTCACAATTGTAAATTTGTTTATGATTTGTATATAACGAAAGTATAATGAAAATTAAATAATAAGTACGTTTCAATAGTGATCACAGTGATTTCACAATGGATCTGTTAACACTGAGTTTGATTCTTATTTCTCTCATCACACTAATCTACTATTGGTTCATTCGAGATGATAAAATTACGCAAATTTGCTGAACGTAACTTGAAGTACGTTAAAATTGGAAACCTTGTAAAAGCAACTTTGACTAAGGAACCAATCGAAAAAATGAAAGACAAAATCATCAAACGAGAAGGTCCAGTGTTTGGGTTCAACATGTGGAAGAAGCGCACGATCATGGTTGCTGATGCGGATATTGTTCAGACTGTGCTCAGTAAGGTGTTTACTAATTTTCCTAATCGAAGGGTAAGTTTTGTATTTTTTGTTTTTTTGTTTCTAAAACTGTTAATGAATTGGAATTTCCTGGTTGAAACAAATTATTCCAGGAAAACGTAGGATTCGTTCAAGGTGAACAGTGGAAACGACTTCGAGCAATCACAACACCTGCTTTTTGGGTTGGAAAGTTGAAACTGATGAAACCTTGCATTGATGAAACAATTCAGACAATGTCGAACTATTTGGATACGAAAATTAAGGAAAAGTAAGTTTCTGTCTAAAAAGTTTAAAAACATAATTCAATTTCAGCCCAATCCAAAATGTGAAAAAAATATTTGACACCTTTGCCATTGACACTCTGGCTCAGGTTGCTTATGGTCTAAAGGTAGACTCCCTGAACGATCCAAACAATCCAATCTTTGTGAACGGACGGCAGTTCTTCCAAACCGATGTAGACCTGAAAGATTTGGTAAAGTTTTCGCTCATTTATTTGTTTCCTTAATTGTCCTACAAACTTGACGTGAAACTTAAAGCTGATCCAACCGATTTCTTCACTGAGTTATCACTAGACATACTGAGCCAATAGAGGCAGGAATTTGCAAAGGCCAATTGTTTTTTCAAAGCTACAAGTTTTATTGAGTTCATGTTGGAGGCTGAAGAGGAGAATAAAAAGTTGGATGAGATGAGTGAGTTCGATGATAATGGAAAAGAGGTGAAGAAGCCAACTAAATGTAAGTCTAAAAGATTTAAGATTATCTTGAAATTATATTTTATTTCCAGATATGACCAAAGACGAACTCATCTCCCAATGTGTTGTCTTTTTCATTGCTGGTTTTAATACTACAGCAACAGCCTTGACCCTATCCGCATACAACCTTGCTTGCAATCCAGAAATTCAAGAAAACTTTACCAAGAAAGCAATACAGTACTCGAAAAACTCAAAGAAAAACCCCTAATGTGTCCGACCCATTCAAACTCGTAAAGTACGATAGCCTGCCAATGTTTGAATATCTAAGTGCGGTTTTTCAACGAATCTTTGCGAATCAATTCGCCAGCAATTTTTATTGAACGCAAAGTTGAGAAAGACATGGAACTTTCGAATCAGGATGGATCAATTCTATTCAATGTCAAACAGAACGATGTAATTCACATTCCTGTGTATTCGATTCACAAAGATTCAAAATACTTTCCTGAACCGGATAATTTCCAACCAGAGAGATTCATTGGCGAACCACAATTTCACAAGTACGCCTTCTTGCCTTTTGGTTCGGGACCGAGAAATTGTTTAGCTTGAAGGGCATGGCACTGATGAAGGCCAAATTGGCACTGCTCCATCTGATTCGTGAATTTAAATTTGAAGTTTGTAAGCAGACTAAGGTATATGCTTCTATGATTTAAAATAAATTCTATTAATTATTTCGATTCAAATAGATTCCATTAGAATTTATTAATATATTGGACTTGATTACTCCACGTGATGCAACATTGAAAATTGTTAAACGTAGTTTGTATTACCCTGGCAATGACACTACGAATATAACTTATATTCGTGTTATATTTCAAATCATAAAATAATTTGTGATGTTTATAAAAAAAACATTTCACGCGAAAAACTAGATATTTATTTGCAGCACTATTCAATTGAATCATGCGGAGTTGTTTATTTGCACAGTTACTACTAGATATTTAGTAACTAGACAAAATTATAAATATTCAATATTCAAATACCCATGTATCACTAATCTTAATAATATTATTTGAATAAGGAAAAGTGTGGTCGTCGTCGTCGTCGTCGTCGTCGTCGTGATGGCAGAGCTCAAAGGCACGGACAAAATGTGCAGTAGAAGTAGCCCAAGATGAGTACTCGATGACGTGGCAAAAGAAGACTTTACGCAGTAGACGTTAGTCCAAAAATGAACTGTAGAAGTAAGGATACTATGGAAGTAGAGATTTTATTTATTTATTGCACGATTCATTGAATCAAGCGGGGCCGTTTATTTTAAAGTAATGTAGAGATTTTGGTCACACACGGAAGCACTGCTCAAAAGGCGAGAAATACAAACATACAACTCTCTTTGAAGCATACAGGCTCGACGTGAAGCCTACAACGATGTTCTACCTGAGGAAAGTCAGGCCCGAAGTTCTGCCCGTCGGCTATCATACAATGCTGTCTCTGTTGACCAAAAAAGAAGACCGAAATGTTGCCCGACAGAACGAAAGACAGAAAAAGAAGGAAGATGAAAACCTGAGACTCGCTCAAATGGGTCAATTTGGAGTGACTGGGGCAAGATCGGCATGTCGAAGGCAAGATTTCACGATCCGCAACCGAACCTATATGAAGCGTTTCTTGGTAGGTGAGCGAACCGAACAGTGCTCGAAGTGTGGCGCCATGCACTACAAGAAAAAGCCTCATCTGATCACCAAAAATCCAACCGAACTTCTATTCCACAAGTTTTGTGCTAACGGTAAAATCAACTTTCCATTACCTAAATGTCCGCCGTTTCTCGAGCAACTCTACACGGGCCAACACCCGATGTCTGCCAACTTCCTCAACCATATCATGTCCATCAACAGTGCCCTTCAAATGGCCTGTGTTGGTTACAAAAAGGTGAATGTACCTGGATTCGGCCCTTTCTGCTTCAAGGTCGAAGGATCGTTCACATACCTACTGTACGATCTCGCACCAAACGTCAAATCACCAGCTTACAACCAGACATGGATTCTGGACACCGAAACCGCAACCGATGTACGACTAGCAAACAAGTACAACAAAGGAGTTGACCGGGATTTGATGGTCAAGCTGCATGACACCCTGCTCACAACCAATCCACTCTGTCGGCAGTTCAAATTTGTTTACGACAGCAACACTTATCGTGGTGGTGATTACAGAATCCGAATTAGTCACCGAGCTGGTCGCCAATATGAAGAACCATCAGCAGCTGAGATTGAAGCCGTCTACGGAGACAATGACACCGACAACACGGAAAGGGGCATTGTGGTGCACGTTCGCAAAAGTCCACTCCCCGAAAATGTATAAAACCTTGCTACGTATTCCTCGACCATCCTGTGTTTACTCATGGCCAATTGTATGTGGCTCTGAGTCGTGTGAAGAAACCAGACAATCTGAGGGTATTTCCGGGAGGTTCCGTAACTAACATTGTCTTCAAATCTATCTTATTTTGAATTTGATTTCTACGTTGCAGTGCAGTGCACCACTTTCACAACACACCTAAATAGCACACACATTATTTAACCTGTCTAATTAATGATTTTTTAGTGAATCTATTTTAAACTGCACATCTCTATCACTTATGTATACTCACAACGCATCTAACTATTCAAGTACAATACCATCATAGTGACCTAGCTCTATTTAAAGTGATTGCCTAACACTTGATTCGATCGTATTCATCATCACGAAAAAGATTGAATTGTGAAAGAATAACTTCCAAATTATTTACTCCTGAAGACAAACGAAACAACTTGAACATTGAAGACGAAATTCAACATCCCACTTTGATGATGGCATCTGTTTGACATTACATAATCACATCAATTACACATCACACATCTTCTTAAGAAAACTGCTTTCAACTACTACACTAGAAACATCTATCTATCCAATTTCACACTTGATTTCTTTATACCTGTTTCACACTTTTACAGAAACATCTCACACAAATCGAATCTTTTCAGTTCTGACAAATTGAATAAAACAGTCAATGTAAACCAATGCATTACTTTTATTTATGTTGATTATATGTGAAGGCGGTTGGGGGTATAGACATGCCCAGTGGAAACATTCTGGCACTTTGAAAGCAACGGGAGAAGCGGACAACCCCCCGTTGCTTGCAACGGGGGTTTTTAACAAGACAACTGCAAACGTGTAGCGGAGAGCGCAGCGCAGCGCGCGAAACGCAAAGCGTTTGGGTTGTCTTGTTAATTAATCAATTATTGCAACATATGATTCATATGGTTCCATAAACAATGGTTCAATACACCAAATAATTTCATTTTTGAACCCAACAAACTGTAACACATTTACACTTGGTTTGTTTATCATCATAATTATTAGACACAATAATCTTATAGTTAGCTGATAAATTTGACAATAAATAAAGCAATCGTGAAGGCTCAAAATAGCTTTTGATAACATTGCAAAACAAAAAGGCATAAAGTCTCTCGACAAGCATGTTAAGTTTGATTATGTTACAGATTGAGTCAAAAAGGCAGGGTTATTATTCTTCGAATACAATGATCAACAGATAGAGTGAACAAGTAGAAACTGCTTTGATTGTCAAAAATCTATAGATTCCATTTCAAAACATCTGTTTCCGATTGATTTAGTTGTCAAAAACTTTAGCAAAAATTCTAATTTGGTTATTCCTGGGACCCCTTTGCAAGTGCCAAGTGTTATGCATCACATACATAAGAGGTACTCAGACTTCTGCCCCATCGGGGCCAATAATGTTTTTTATTAATTTTTTATTTTTGACAATATAAAAGAAGAATACGCTGATGTAAGATATGATCTGATTTGAACAAAATAATTGATTATTCAAAGTGGAATTGTAAATTACTTGCAATGTCAAACGATTTTGTTGTGATTCTAAAGTTGCCAAACAAAATAAATGCATAGCAGTATAGCATACTGTCTATTTGTAGGTTTTCCGCCTAAGAAATTCAAAAAATAAAGTTAAATTATTTTAATATTTCTTTTTCATACCTTTGCAAAATTGCATGCTAAAATGCGTCCAACTCCTGGTCTACTTTTGTAACGCTGATAGAAAATTCGATTTTTCACTGTGAATTGTTGGAAATTTTTGACCACCAAAGCACAGTGAAAGATGAGAACAAACTCTTCCAACACTATAGTAAGAGCACCAATGAGAAATATTGCTTGAAACAGTGGGAGAAGTCCTGTAGCAAACAGAAATCCATAAAAAAGATAACATTGGGTGGTAACTAGTGCAATGAAGAGTTGTGTCAAGTATGGTGACCAGAATCGAGCATATTCTCGCACTTGTTTGCACAGAGTGCACATTTGAATGTTGGTCGCAATGTATTCGCGCCAGAGATGCTGATGAATTGTTCGATTTAGAAAGTAGTGTGGATTCTGAATTTTGTTTAGTTTTAAGTTGATTTTGGTCATTTTGCCAGTTAAAGCTTTCTGTTGGATGGTAATGTATTTGCATGTCAGTATTACATAGAATGGCAACACGTAGAGGACTGTGTGTGATAAATTATTAGAATCATTTTGTTAGAAGTGAAAACTTACAGTAAATAATAAAATACATTCCAAATGGATTAAGCAATCCCCAGAACAGAAACGAAGTCACGCTTACATTATAAACCGAATTTATGAACAAAACATGTCCGTAAAGAAATGTGACAAATGTTAAGATTAATGTATTTTCTATTGAGAATACCAAAAGTAGAAATTGTTTTCGAAATACACACATTCTATCCAATTCATCTATTAATACAAATAAATTTGAAATTTTAAAAAAATAATTAAGTATTATTACCTGTTTTTGATATTTTTGTCAATAATTCGGGATAAATCAAGAAACAATTCTTAATTTTCGGATTTAGCATAAATCCAATCCAACAACTGACACAGAACATTGTTATATTAAGACCCATCATGTCAATCTGATGCCAAACAGGTTTGGGAAACATTTGGTGGAAAAAGTTGTATGGACTTGAAGGCAATTCTGTCCAATCGAATAGGCACGAAGTACGAGATTCACATTCTAAACCAAAGACGCCATACAAAACGTGAAATATGAATAAGTTGAGAGAGATAAAGTAACACTTCCGAAAAGATTTAAATTTAGGAGCATTGCCAAACCGAATCACATCAAACTGATTGTGATGAGAATAGACAAAGAGCTTCCACAAAGACACAATCTTCTTGAGACTCGATTTCATCTTGTAAGTTATATACACCATCTAATAATACTATTTTATTTAGAAATTCAAACTTGAGTTAAATATCTTAAATTAAAGCTTCAGAATGCAGTTAAATAAGTTGCAACTTTATTTTGCAAACAGAAAACATTGTTTAGTTTGGTGACTTGAAAAGAAGAAACTTATATATCATTTAATGTCAAACTAAAAAGTCAACTCAAGCTTAGTTTTGCTGATATTGATTAGTCAGTAAGTCATCTCTTAATAGTTTTCACTGTCAACAATCATTAAAATTTTAAGAGCTAAGGAATATTATCATAATTATTTAATAAATTAAGAAAATAATCACGTTATTTGTTACCGACTTTTTAAATGTTAACTTTTAAATTATTAACGTTTTTGGAAGGCTTAAAATCAATAGTGATCACGAGAATGATCATTTGCGTGTCAGTGAGGAATTCTCATTAAAAATTCAGTTTTCAAGTATGATAAATACAATGTAGGTAATATGAAAAGAACACTCTTTGTTGTTGTTTTTTGTAACGAAATGAGACGATATTGTATTTGTTTGCTACGCACATTCCGAAGTTGCTCTGTGAGCTCACATCACACAATGGGCTCGAGAGAAAATGAAATTTCCAATGAAAAATAACAAACCGAACCCTAGCAACTAGATTTTTGTTTTTGTTCAATGCAATTAATATGAAAATCAATTGAAAATGAAATTATTGATTGTCAGTTCCGACAAACTCAGTTGTGCACATTTGTATTATATTCAAGTTTGGTACTATTTGATCCAAACATTAGAGCCCGTGATCAATTTGAGCACGCCAACAAAATGAATTCAGTCAACATATATTTACGAGTAGTAAACAAACAAATTCAATTTCGAAATGGATGAACGCAATCATGCAATCATTATTGTCAAAGATAAAGGAATCAACAAAACTTTGTGTGCGTGTAATATTATGATATACATGTAATGATATTTTGTTAATATTTTTGAAATAACTTTTGTGTTCCAAGCAAAGAAATGGAAATGGCAAAATATGTCAGAATTAACCTTTTATGTCAAAGATTGACAAATGTACAAAGTCAATGCTCAAACATGAAGCAATAGGCACACAAACACACAAATCGGCCACATACGAGAACATAATGATATCACCGGGCCGGTGACACCGGCGTTGTGTATTAAAAATGTAGGCTAAAATCATAGATTTTACTGTAACTGAGTTTTTAATTAGCGCTCTAAAATGATTGAAACTTGAATGCGCTCAAAAAGGGATAAAACTTGAATGCGCTCAGAAAGGACTAAAACTTGAATTAAACCTTTGTTTGGTTGATCTTTGATTAAAAACTCAGAGAGCCATCAATTCTACCACAGCGGTTTGTTTGTTCTTCTAAGTTTGGACTCTATTCAATTCCGATATTAATCTTGGTGATGGCTTTCTTGTGTCAAATATAACTTTTTTGATTTTAAGTTCATGCGATTGATTTGGTTCTTTGATTGCTCCTTGTTTTATGTCCTAATTAAAAATGAAGTCTGGATTAGAATAATAGTCAAATCTAAACATGACCCTCAGAATCACTTAAATTTTATGTTTTAAAACTCGTTTGATCCCGTAATGTTTCAACAATTTCTTACAGAATATCTATTCTGAAATTATCAAAATATCCAACTAAATGTATTATATGTACTATTCATTATTCACTTGTTATGTGGAATTCCTACAATAACTAATTAATCTTCTTCTTAATACCCGAATCAAATTCAGTAACAATTGTTACTGATGGTTAACCACGATCACTTTTGTATCACTACCATTAAATCTCCCGTTTCATTCAGATTCAAAACAAGTTATCAAACCGTAACTAGCCACTGGTAACATAAGAGCAATGATAACTTAACTCTTCTATGAGGTAATTCTGTTTATTTATTAGTGCAACAATTTGAAAATTTTTAATATATTCCAGGTTTATGTTTTTTGTTGCTTCAGATGATTAAATCAAAACTGCATTCATAAAGTCACACTTACTGACTCAAATTGCTGGCTCTCTGAGTTTTTAATCAAAGATCAATCAAACAAAGGTTTAATTCAAGTTTTATTCCTTTCTGAGCGCATTCAAGTTTTATCCCTTTTTGAGCGCATTCAAGTTTCAATCATTTTAGAGCGCTAATTAAAAACTCAGTTACAGTAAAATCTATGATTTTAGCCTACAAGTTTTCACCATTTCTACTATAAAGATTGTGTTAACTACAGTGAACATCACAAACACATTTGTAAGATTCTTTAATAAAAAATCAAGTTTGTTTCTATTTCCAACGAAGGCAAAATGTCACTATGTTCCCCTACAAATGATGTTGAATAGTCCCGGTGTCACTATTTTTTTGTTTGGAAAACCGGTCCGGGTATCTTTATTGATTAGACTGTCAGCGAACAGGCTACAAAAATGTGTTATGAATTACAGTTTGAGTTAAATGATGAGAATGTGGATAATATTACAAATGAGAATGGAATGAAAGGGATATTTTGAAGGTTATGGCTGTAGGTGGTTTGAGATCATAGGTCAAATGTTCCAAGTTGGGATCGTTGTGATATTCGAAGGTGGGCTGGGACTCGGTTTAGGTTACCACGGTATTCATGGAGGGGTCAGGACAAGTCCGCGACAAGACAAGTCCGCGACAAATAATATATTTTTTTAAAGGCGGGGCTAATTATGCATAAAATTAACATAATTAAGTTCAAATAAATATTTTTGGACAAGTCCGCGACAATATTCGTAAAGTGTAATTGATCTGAATTTAAGTTGTATTAATTACGATTCAACCCAGAATATTTTTTTTAGAAGAGGGCTTAACGAATTGAGCTTGTTGACTCTTGTTGAAATCAAAGTGTAAGTCGATTGGATCCAGTTCTTCCAATTGAGTTTACTTTTCTCCGATGACTGTTTATTGTCAATTCGAATAAATAGTAACTACAGAGCCACAAAGAGTCTACAAAACAAATTGTACAATAATCACATCGGATTGCAGAGAGTTTCTCTGTAAATTATTGACTCTACAACACAATTCGCTTTCTGAATAATGGACAATACAGAATTAAATTTCAAAGCCAAAACTTTTCTGCTTCAGATTTGGGCTGTAGCAAACTGGTTTCCTTGGTTGGTTCAGAATGTTATTGTAATGAGTCTTGACCAATGTTTGGTCTTTGCTTTCCAAATTAAAATATGAATGGAAGTCACATCGTAGCCTCATACTAGATTTCGGAGATAGCCATTTACTATTTTTATGAATTTAATTGTTAGATTTTGATTTTTGAATACCTTCTACTAATTAACATCTACGGCATAATGAAGCTATTGGATTTGAAATTAACTTTATTTGAGTTTACAAGGTAGCTACAAAATATCTTTTGAATTGTTGGAACCTTATTCGAGTATAAAGATCAATTCTACAAGTGAAAATGAGGGTTTCCGAAAAAGTCGCTGACTTTTCTTTTTAGAATTACAAAACTGTTTTTGGACAAGTCCGCGACAACTATGATTTGTCACTTTAACTGGATTTAAAATTACTTTGACACTGCTGGAACATTTATTGAATCAATAGAACTAATTTGGCACCTGAAAATAAGAGTTGCTAAAAATGTCGCGGACTAATCTTTTAAAATGCAAAATAAATTATTTTGGACAAGTCCGCGACGGCATTGAATTGTTCTTCAAGTGAACTAAAAATTACTTTGGGACTATTGGAACATTATTTAAATCAATAGTATCAATTTGGCACATCAAAATGTTGCTTAAACAAAAAGTCGCGGACTTGTCTTTAGAAATGTCAAATAAATATTTTTGGACATGTCCGCGACGTTCTTTGTCTCATTAACATAAGTAGGAGGAGCTTATCTTAGGAAACTCCCAGTAATACAGTGGAAGGCAAAAGTGGGACGAAGTACTTTAATCTTTAGCGTTGTGAAAGGCAGAGGCACTGTTCACTCACCGCACTTAGCACATCTTCAGAATACGCCAATGGAATTCACTCAACCACATTGCATGCTTTGTTTATGCCGCAATCTTGCACCTCTTTCATTATTCATGAGTATCTTAATCATTTATAGCTAACTGGCTATCTATTACCTTGATTCTGATGATTCGGGAGTGTCCAAAATATGCCATTTGAATTAATATAATATGCTACTGCATACGAATCAAAGCAGTCGCTGATTTGTCCTAAAATATTTCAGAAAAATGACAAAAACAAGTCCGCGACTTTTTGTTTTGAACTAATTTTAATTTGTAATATTGTTTCTTTATACGAAATACAATTTAAATAATTCTAATGCAATAGCTCAAGCACTTAATTTACGATCATCGATGGCTTGTTTTGAATCAATCCAAAAATCAAAGACAATTCCTTGTCTACAACTTTAATCATTGTAATTATGGTAACTACAATGAACAATCAAATTGGATAAACATAAGACATTTGATTTACGTTATTATCTCTTAATTATCGATTCAATTTGGTGATAGTCAATAAATGCATAAGAATTAATTGAGGCTTGTAAATTTCACACTGTACACTGTACATATTCATTTGACTTCTGATATTTTGATTGAGTTAATTTTTTGCTCAATTACCTTTAAAGAGTTTGATTTCGCCCTTGCTATATTATTTTTTATAAATCAAACACAAATTGAGTTTGCTTTACTATTTTTTGATTATCGTCGCGGACTTGTCCTAAAAATAATCAAAAAAGTTCAAAAAGACAAGTCCGCGACAACAATTAACATAAGCACCGCCCCCCTAATTATGCAAATAAAAATAAAATGCTGTCGCGGACTTGTCTTGTCGCGGAGTTGTCATGGATCCTTCGTGGAGTCTATACACTATAAACTTCTTGACTTGACAGAGGCGTTCGAATTTAAGATCCGAAAAGATCCAGTGCCTCAGATTTTCAATGTTCCCCATCAGTTCGCCAGAGTTGCCTATGTTGCCATAGGATCGCATCTCTTCGAATAGTGGGCAGTAGATCATGATGTGCTGCACGGTCAGGATTGTCCATCACACCAACATAAAGGACTGTGTATTCGATTATTTTCGTCGCGTGCCTTGAGCGATTCAGATATTCTCCATAAGACCCGTGTCCACTGAAGATCTGGGCAAGGAAGAAATTTGGAACAATGTACTTCTGAATTTCGGTCCAGTTAAGGAAGAATTCCTTCAAGGTTGCATTTGCGAGTACATGAAATCGAGTTGTCATTTTCTGGTTGGTGATATATTGGGCCACTTTTTTTTGGCGCTGTGCTTAGGGTATTTCTTGTAACAAGATTCTCTGTCGTCACTGGTGGTGTCACTAAAGTCTCATTTAGAGAGAGAAATTGTAAAACCTGCATATGGAATGAGTCACCATATTTGGAAAATGTCTACGGAACAAAGTTTTCAAATCGATTCGTGGACTGTGATTTTTACAGCCAATAAAGAAACACACAAAACTCTAATGTATATATATTTCAAATTGGCGTTTAGCCTATTCTCTAATTTTTATATGCTTACAAACTTACAAAAAATAAAACACAATAAACTTCTTTCCCCAACCAAATAGATGACACACGTCGAGTATTGAGTAGAGCATAAAGTGAATCTAGAAACTACAGTCAAACGATTAATAATCTTTAACATTTCCTGAGGCTCACCTTGCTTACCATAATTAGCTTTATTGCCGATACGAGACAATAATTTTGATATGAGATCACACGAAAGTGAAGAAATCTACACAAATAAAAAAAACTGTCAACTTGTTTTGGCAAGACTCGAGCACGTTCTGAAGTAAACAAACACCCACACCCACACAGAAAAATAGATGTAGTTGTGGAAATTCTGATTACAAACAAAATAAGCCAACTCAGACTCAATTCTGTTGGAATTCCGAAAACAAATGAGCAATTCTGTACACAATTGTAAACATCAACAAATGTCAACACAGCACTGTATGAACTAGCTTTTTTACTTATGAAATTGCATAGCCAACACATAGTTTATACAGTGTAAGTTGTTGAAATTACGCTTTTTTGCTCAGTCCAGCGGAGATTTCTCTTATGTATTCAGAAAATAGGTAACGACTTTTGTGGATAAAGCTTTGATGGGCTTTTTGGGTGTAGAGCAGCACTTTTTAACTTTCCCTGTATTAGAGAGTTTTGCTACTGTTGTCTCTGCAACGCAAAAAAGTCGCGAAATTTTTCAGGGGGCAATTAACCACCGCCACTGAACACTACTAAAGGCAAAGAAAAAGGTCTTAGTCGAGTCGTTCTAATTAAAAACTCATAATATTTAAATAAATAGAGACATTTGTGTCATCTGATTTTGTGCAAACAAACTGTACACTCAGCGACTGTATGCATGCTTACTATTTGAGCCATTCAGAAGCCAAACGGTTTAAGTCCATTTTTGAAATTTTTGATATTATGATTGAATATTAATCGTTTATCAAAGATCTCTTAGAAAAATAATTATCTGCTAACAGTTTGCTGAGATTTGCCCAAAAAATTGTAATAATTCAATTGGCTTCTGAATAAAATATAAAAATTTTCAGAAGCCAAACCGAGTAAGTCCATTTCATTGCAATACCATAAACTCAATGGTAATGAGATTGACCCAATCTAAGCAACCCGAAATTAAGGAATTTTTAAAAAATCAAAATTTAACAAGATTGTTTTCTTTTAATTCAACCAACAGAGAAGTTCAACATGTTTGTCATGAATCTGAATTTTATTTAATCTGCTAATATTTATCCGGTCCTGGCTGGAAGCGTGGAGAGGTTGTTGGCTATAGTCTTGTCCACCCATGTAGATTCTGTTCCTGTGTACCAAGACGGCTTTGTTGCTGTACATTCTGTGAATCCTGGAAACTCTCAAAACTGTATCGGTAATACAATCCGAAATAATCCTGAGCACTTGTTCAAGAAAAATAGAAAGTTGTGATTTTCTCCTGGAAAAGTAGCCGCACGAGTCCATTGGTTTCGATAATTCTGGTACCTTATACGACCCATCATAAAACATCAAAAATCTGTTCCAAATGAAACTAAGAACACAAAAAAAATACATACACTCGTGAAAAGTAAGAATGTCTTTGACTTCATCAACAAGCAAAAATCAGTGGCGAAATCATTTTTTTAATCAGATAATCAAATAATGCAAAATATTTTTGTTCTTGAACCTTTGCAAATATAAAAATTTAATAAACATTAAAAATAGAATGTCATTCATGTAGATCAAATTAGAGAGAACAAAGTCATTCTGTATCAAGATTAAACAAAAATTAGACAATCTAAAACTTTTCCATAATCGGTATGAATCAATCAGGAAAACTCAACAAACTACTAACAAATGTTTAGGACTTACTTCAAGAAAATAAAAACAACGCTGAGGAAAGAAAAATAAAATATCTTGTCAAATTAATTTCATTCCAATAATTTATTTATACACTGTATAACGTTTCAGAAACAAAAAAATAAGTCTACATAATGTTAAAAATTCAGTATAATTAATGAAAATGTAAATATATTTTTGGATTTTGGCATTTATTAATTTAAAATAATAAAGAATGGATGTTTCTTGTTAATTAAAACATTTTAGTTGGGTCAAATAAGCTAAGTAGAATTTACAATACTAACATTTCAAACTTTACCGTTTTTCTCGAAAAGATGAAAAGTGGACTTACACCGTTTGGCTTCTGGGCGGCTCATTTGATTGTTAATTAATTGTCGAGCGTAAGCGAAGACTAAGGTAGAGCATTTTCGATTCTTGTGCATGTAACTCCACCTGCATTTCTCAACCGAATTGCATCAAATTTGGGCAAAGTGCTAAGAATACATTTTAGATGTGCTGTTTGACCTTGGTTTTTTTGAAAAATGTTTTTTTAGGTGCACCTGCCGAACAAATCTCAGATTGAAAATATCTCAGCTTGAGGCCCCCATTGTTGGGTTTCATGTCCAACAATGAGTGCAACATTGAAAATGGGAAATTTAGTCATAGATAGAAACGGGTTAGGTTAGGTTTAGGTGGTTAGGCAGGTGTAGGCGTCGTTTAGGATAGGGTTAGTTTAAGTTTAGGTGGTTAAGCAGGTGTTGGCGTCGTTTAGGGTAGGGTTAGATTAGGTTTAAGTGGTTAGGCAGGTGTAGGCGTCGTTTAGGATAGGGTTAGTTTAAGTTTAGGTGGTTAGGCAGGTGTAGGCCTCGTCTAGGATAGGGTTAGGTTAGGTTTTGGATGTTAGGCGGGTTAGATTTTCGCTTACTCTCGACTATTACCCAGAATTTCAATTTTGGGGAAATTACTTTTAAAAGAATGTCAAAGGTTTTGAATTTAGCACCCGCAAGGCCTACTAGTAACATTCGTTTTGTTGCTCAAAAGTATCCATCTAGCAAAACTACCATGATGGTATATCATTATGAACACAATTCTCTAATTAAAAAATGATCTTGAGCAAAATCCTTCAAGATTATAGACATACGCATAGGCGAGCTCATACATAAAATAAGTTTAATCACGGATACAAACAAAGACCATAGAGACTAATCCTCAATTCGACATGCGGGATTGAGAGAGAATTTGCACATTGGACCAAACTGTCAAACCATATGACACTGCCAAAACTACATCAAAAACATATTTGCATATTGCAAAAAATCAAATTAAAAATAATCTTGGACAAAATCTCTCAAGATTAGAGACATACGCATAGGCAAGCACATAAGTTTAATCACGGACACAAACAAGGATCATAGAGAAGGTAAAAAACTAATAGATACTCAAATCATCAATTTGCACATTGGACCATACTGTCAAACCATATGACATTGCCAAAACTACGTACATCAAAACATATTTGGACTTACACTGCGTGTATATAAAAACGTGCTTTCATAGTTGTACCATGTTATAACATAACATAACAGCCTATCAAGTCATTACACCTCAAGTCGTGAAAAATCGAGTTTTTTCTTGTTTGTCTTCATAATCAATTTAACTGTTTCGATATATTGATTTATTCATTATATAAACCGAATCATATGTTATGCTGCTGTTCAGCGCGAGCCCAAAGGGCCAATGATTATCGAAAAAGTGGCCATCGATGTTCCACCGGACGATCAAGTTCGAGTGAAAATTGTTGCTGCAGGTGCGTGCGCCAGTGATGCAGCATGTGCATCAAGGAGAATCCTTTTCAGATTGGTCCTATAACGAATAAGAAAAAATTGGATGGATCACCGATTCAGGGGTTTGGTGGCTTGTGTGTATACTCCGAGTATGTTTTGTTCAAACAATCTCAAGTGGTCAAGATAGACATTGATCGAAGCAAGCTGGAAAATTCGTGCATTATCAGTTGTGCAGTTGCCACTAGATTCTACTCTGCGATAAATCAGGCGAAAGTCACCTCTGGATCAACATGCGCGGTTTGGGGGCTTGGAGCTATTGATCTGAATGCTATCTTTGGGTGCAAATTTGCTGGTGCCAAGAATATAATCGGTATAGATATCAATCCGGACAAACGGGCGATTGCTGAACAACTTGGCTGTACTGAGTTCATCAATCCAACTGAACTGGACAAACCATTGCCTCAATATTTGCTCGACAAATATTGAGGAATCGAGTACGCATTGGAGTTTATCGGTAATCAGGCGGCACTGAACACTGCCCTCCAAACACTCACAATGTACGGCACATTGGCTGTGGTGGGTGTGGCATCGCAAGGAACAATAACCATCTTTCGTCCGGTTGGGAGTAGGTCATTTCCCCAAAAATCATCCAATTTGGACATTTGATTCAAAAATTATGCCGAAAATTTAGACCGGCACTCAAAGTGTTAATGCTTTTACATGCAAAATAAAAGTGTCTACAAAAATAATTCAACTCATCAGGCTTACTATAAATTATCTAATTCTAATCATTTTTATAGAGAATGTGTTTGAAAATATCTTGTTTGAAAGATACACTCATAGGAGTTCATAGAAGCGAATGATTCAAATAGAAGTCTATTCTCTCAAAATTCTCAAATTTTCTACAATGATTTACAGTTTGATTTATGAATTAATCGTATTATTATTTATTATTATTTGCTAAAGACTATGTTAATCTTGAACTCGAACAAAGTCAGGCATCCATTCTGGTCTATAATAAACAGAGTACACTTCATCCTGTACAATGACAGTTGTAGCATAATCTGTGTATCTGCAATCCTTATCACAAGCACTCAATGACATAACGTCATGTATAACAATAATGGCTCTGTAGCTCAGAGATTATTTTCACTTGTACTTGTGCATTGCTCATTTTGCTCCAGTTAAACTTATTTTCATAACCTTAAATTAAACAATTTGTATATGCATTACCATAAAACAAAAATTTAGAACAATTTCAAAATTTGTCAATTATGAACACAGTGAAACGATGTAAAGTTTGCGGCGATGAAGGTGCTAGAGGTATGAACGTAACATCAATAAACAAATGTATTACAATTAAGAAACAATCTAATTAGCAGGTTTCCCATACTGTGCACAAAAACTTTCGTGTAATTCCTGTAAAGTTTTTTTTCACCGTCATGCACACAAACATCAGGTTCGATCCCATACCCATTTATATATTATTAACCCACTAACACTTACTTATGTATTCAAATTTTAAGAATGTAAAATGCAAAAAAGACGCCAAATGCTTGATTAACGCTTCCAATCGAAAGTGGTGCATGAAGTGTCGCCTTGACAAATGTGTGTCCATTGGAATGATCAGACAAGTTGAATTGTACAACAAAGAAAAGTATAAAGTGAGATGTAAAAGTGAGATTAGCACTCTTAGAAACATTTTGCTGGAAACTAGTAGTGAGAAGCAAATAGAAAAGATAGAGATCCATAAAAAAAATTTAGATAAAAAGAAAAGGAAAATTTCACTTGATCTAAATTGTTATGAAGTGAATAGAATTGATGAGGTCCGGAAAGTGGCGGACGTTTTTGTGGAAGAAACACTTATCAAGAACATTCGAGTGGCAGAAAATTTTTTGGATGCACTTGGCTCACCAGAGTTTTACATAGAAACGATTGTTAAATTCTGTAAAAGCTTGAGCACATTCAATCGGTTGAGTGAACAAGACAAATTTGTTTTATTTAAGCCATTTTGCTTCAAAATTTTGTCACTTAGATGTGCCTTTTCGTATGACTTGGAGAAAGATGGATTCATCACATCTGAGGTTGGGTTATTTTTATTTGTATGTACTAATTCTGAGATTATTTTTAGGACAAATTTGGAAATAGCGGAATTTTCATCAAATATGAATTACGCGAACAGGGAAAAAATTATGATTTTTGTAAAAAGTTCACAATTGGCTTGCACAAAGAAATGGACAACGATCGTACCATTAGAGATTTGGTAATTAATGAATTATTATAATTGTTTACTTATTTTTTTATTGTAAATTTGAATTAGCTCTCTGTGCAGCAACTTTTCAGCCTACAAAGCGCCGTATCATGTCCCGAATTCATTCGCTACAACTATATTTTATATTCACGATTGCTGTGCCGCTATCTCGAACACAAGTACAAGTGTCCGCGAATGGCAAAGAATAAATTTGAATTGCTCATGAATTTGTTGGGCAATGTCGAACTCGTCAAACAGTTCGAAGGCAAGGTGTTTCGTGATAATGCAAAAGATAAACTCCCCCAAGCGTATGTGGAAATATATGATACTGTTTGATTGTTGAATGAACGAAGCGAAACGAAGCTGAACGAATGGAACCCCCCTTACATATGGACTCGTATATTAAAATTATTCTGTACGTTTACTCAAGTGTAACATATTTTTACTTTTATGCTTATCGTTACAAAAATTGTTACACCCAAATATCTTTTAATTTCCAGCTGATAATAAATGCTTAGTAGTTATCGTACAGTGATTAGATTATTTCGCAAAATAAAAACACTGACATATGATAATCAAGTAAATAAAGTTTAACTATGTTACAGATTGTGCTTTGCAGTGTTGTTTACGTTTGGTGGCACTAACTGTGTCCATTCTATTAACACATTCCACACACAGCATAGCCACACAATCATCGCTGATCTCTTGTACTCCAAAGAACATGGCGCGTTGCAGGACGGCCCGAGCCAATATCACAGAGGCGATCCAATAAACCATTTACCTTTACCCATACATAATTTCTCTCATATTGATACGGACTTACGCTCAAACAAGACATGCACCTCTAGGATAGGGCTGAACCCGCAACACACACACCACAAACAAGCCACTTCCAACACCTACCTATGATACATTAACTTTGATATATTCTATTTGCGATGTAAACCAAATTGATCCGGATTTCAGTGACAAAAACAAAGCCATTAACACTAGTTTCATTATCAGACTTAAAATCTCACCCAAGTGGAAAATAATTTTTATAGCGACTTTTACAGTACAGGTTAGAAATCAATAGGACAACTGATTGTTTCTGATCAACTCCTTATGTGTTCTTGCTTCAACTAGTATTTAATAAAATATTTAATAAAATATTTGAAGAATAAAATCAATAAAACACATTATCACAAATAGATTTGCCATTTTAGTTTTTCCCACGAGAACCAAAATTCAATTGGGCACTAGCCGATTGGTTCACCAACTTTTGGCATATGCCACTTTGTGGAATATTACTTTCTCATTAAGAGTTGATATTGCAAAATGAGTGGCCGCATTAAAAACTAATGGTTATAATAAACAAAAATAATAAAAATATAAGTGAATAAGTCAATTGCTAGAAGTGCACAAACTGTAACTTAATTAAACTTTAGATGCTTATCGAATGCCTTTTCGTTTTGTGTGGTTACTAAAACCAATTTAAGGATACACGATTGCTGAATTTATTATCATACTTGTTATCAAGCTAGAAACCAATTTTGTTTAGCATGTCACGATAAGCCCTTGAAGTAGAAATGTATTACAGTTGGTCGGATTTAAAATGTCGATGTGGTCACATGCTAATGTTGTATTATTCCAGCAATGCTTGTCAAATCCTGAAATGTATTGGAGATAAATTTCTCTAGTTAGACACGAAAAGTATGGCAAGTTTAAATGTGTTACTGTTGGTAATGAGTTTGAAAATAAAGTCAATAAATTAAATTTTATATTTCAATGACGAACACTGACTTTGTTTGATTTATTAAAAAATGTTAATTGCAAATTACATGTAATTAAAAAGCTAATTCAGATTAGATCATAAATTTCAGCAAAAACTGTAGCCACCTTGATGGCATCCACTTCATTTCTATAAACTTCACAAATTATTTGCGATACTTCGGAAATCTGGTTTAGCGTTTTTGAAAGTGAAACGTATTTTTTCTCTGCCCTCAGTTCATTCCAATATTTGAACTGTAAATAGGGGCGCAAAAGATGACAGTACACAGTGTGGTTAAATCTATTGACAAGTTTTAGTTTCTAAAAAAGATCAAGATTTTAAAGAACATGCTTTATATACTCTCGAGCAATAACATTTTCTCTAGAAGTAAATAGTAGTTGGGCTAAAATCTAATATAACATCAAAATTTAAATAATACACAAAAATAAACGAAAAAACAATCAACTAAATCTCTAATTGTTTCATCGTCTTCCATTTTGAGCTTCATCTCGTTAATAAAGCGTCGAAGTGTTATTACAAATTCTGAGAAAATATTGCGAGCAACTAATCAGGGTTTGATGCAACTTGTATATTTTTCTTTGTTTTTTATTGGAACTATAGAGTCACCTTTTGAGCTTGAATTATAATAAACAAACCAAACTCAATGAAAATTCAGTGAGTTTTCAATTACAATATTTGTGAATATTATTATAAAATAAATGATTGAAAGATTAAAAGATGCCAGTCCATCCAAGCAAAATAGTATGACAATCATTCATCGATGACTGAAGATTGATGATTGGTCTCATGAAGGATCCATCGAGATCCCCTTGATAGTGTTTTAATGGCACAGCTGATCCATGAAAATTTTGACGAGATGCAGTTACTGACTGTGAGGCATCGTAATTCTCATTCTGCCCAAACAGTAACACAACTAAACTTTGCTTGCTTATCATATGCCTCTCAATAGTTTCATTTGTCAAATAATCAAGTCATATATATTAGCTGTTAGCATTTATTACCGGTTGATAATTGGGTGAACGATTTGTCGCGATAAGCATTGCAAGTAGAAATGTGTTACTGTTTGATTGATTCCAAATTTAATTGGCAGGGAAAATATTGTTTCAGTTATTAAAAAAACATTTACGGTTGGTAATTTCGGTCAACTAGCAGAGATGTTATAAAAAATCCAAGCTAGTCTCTCGTCATTTGTACGGTCACTTTGAAAAACATTTGTTGATATTGTATTTGTATGCATCCAAGACTTGGAATAGTACAAAATTGAATCTTAAAACAGGCCTTTTCCTCTCAACTGTCATATTGAATGAACACAAACTGTAACACAGTTAACCCCTGAAATGTTTATCATAGACAATTAGACTGGCATTGGGCCTACTGATCAACCATTACGGATAAGTCTAAATTTAAAATTGAAACGATAAACACGACTTGTATAACTGTGTTACAAGTAATGTAACGAAATGTTATTTTAAAAAGTATAATACGCTATACAAAAAAATGTTTTAGGAAAATATATTTCGTTTGTTCTCATCTGATTGCTAAATTTCAATTTTGAATCAATCATGATCTCATAATAGCAAAGTTTTTTTAGGAATCTATCATAAAAATGAATTTTAAAAGTCTCTGAAGTCAGTTACCTTCATATGGTAAACTCATACTAAAATCATCCGTCCACTAAATCCAGTTTACACTGTCACTACACTGTCAGTACATCATTTGTTTGCTAATCTAAACAAATCTCATTAAGTTAAAAATTTCGCAATAATGATAAGTCTTAATATAATTAATAGAGAAATGTGTTACACTCTCCAGTGCAAATTATTGTGATAACCAACGAAATAAATACGTTTGCATTATAAATTACCAAAGTTCATTTACAGTCTGTACCTGATTAGAACGCTTCAGCTAATCTTTGATTAAACATTGCCATTTGTGATCATTTCTGTATATAAAGTGGTTTGAAATGGACTTTTTATCGTAAGAGTACACACTCAAATCATGACTAAATTAACGATACTTGTTACTCCCTGTAACGGAGTTGGTCATGTTAACTCTTGTTCGGGTGCACTGCAAGCCGTGCTCCGAAGAGGTCATCGAATTATTTTTGTGATTGAAGAAGCATTTAAGGGTAAACTCGCTGCCCTCGGCTACGAAGAATATCTTTATCGGGTGGAAAAATCTGAAATTGAAATAAATCCTGGTGAATCTATGTGCAAAATGTTTCTTGAAGCAAAAGTAATTGGCGATTACAGTGTGTGGGAAAAGATGGAAAACATGGTCAAAATGGTTCACAGTGAACAGAATTACAAAGAAGTGACAATTTTCAATGAGGCAATTAAGGAAGCGATTGAAAAGTTCAAACCAGATTTAATTTATCAGGATGGGGCAATTCTGCATCCGGCTATACAATATTCAGGCATTCCATGGATCAAAAATATTAGCATAACGCCAATTTGTTTTCTGTTTTTGGAAGGAAATGAAATTCCGCCGGCTGGTTCAGGTAAGCTCTTATTTTTTAAATCTACCCACTTTTTGATTATAATAATTTTAGGTTTTCCATCGAACGGTTCTTTAAATGAATATAACAAATTTAACAAAATCTTGAGAAATCTTTTCTACTCAAAAAAGTACAACAATCTAATTCAGCAACTTGGTTATGAACCATATGCTGATGATTATATTTGTCCCGAAACCCAGCAAATGACCGTCTATGGCTATCCCGAAGAGATCAACTATCCGCATGTTCAATCCTTGGATTGGTACAACTTGGAAGTGTTTAACAAAGCGCCGAGTGAAGTGATCGAGTTGGATAAGTTGCTTCCCCCTGGGTTTCTTGCAGATACATTAGATGGACAATTTAGCGGAATGTTTATCTACCTGTCGATGGGTTCAATGGGTTCGGTTGATTTGGAATTGATGAAACGACTTGTGAAAATCCTTGGAAATACCAAACACAAGTTCGTTGTCTCGAAAGGACCCCGACACACCGAATATGACCTCGCACGCAACATGTTCGGCGATCGTTATTTGCCTCAAACTGCACTAATTCCACATGTGGATCTGGTGATAACGCACGGTGGCAACAACACAGTCACGGAAACTTTTGCTCAAGGCAAGCCAATGATCGTTTTGCCACTGTTTGGTGACCAATTTGACAACGCCCAACGACTACATGAAACTGGTTATGGTGTCCGGATTGAACCGTACCAATTCACAGAAATCGAATTTATCAACGCAATGGAGAAACTTTTTGATGGATCAAAATTTGAAACGAAAATTAGAGAAGGCGTCAAAACGAATTCAAGAATTGAATCAACACGAAGAATTGGCTCAGAGGATTGAAAAATTTGCTATCAGTTTATTTACCAGTTAAATTAAATAGTTTTTATTTTTATAAATATTTGTTTGAATCGAACTACAGAGTATGTGAGTTACATAACTCACTGACACTATTCTCCTAGAATTACCAAAGCACAATGAGTACTCTTAGCAAATATGCAATATGTAATCAACATTGACAATGGAATGCGAATGCCGCAGTTGTCTTCCGGTCTCATCTGAATCTTCTCAGTCTGCTCCAACATCTGGATCCGCTCTCCTGCTCACTGTTTGGGGTCGATTTGTTAATGAACACCTGGAGATCACAAAGAAGACCAGACTAGATAATCACCAAGAAATATCTTTATTGAATAAAGTCACAGAGATTGATTGTCACAGAGAAAGGGAGTTGAGTTGAGTGTTCGTTATTTGGCTTAACGTGACATATTAATACTACACTTCTAAGAAAAACATTCGAATGCTAAACGGATGACGATACGCCCACTTTAACACGATTGAGCACGGGTTGCATTTTGCCAACTCTCATCCAGAAGGCCAGTTTAACTTTTATGTCTCAGAGCGACTGCCGGTCTCGATGGTGTGCAGTGCACACTGTGCACCCACTCGACCAGCCAATCCGCTTGCAGTGGTCAGTGACTGGTCACTTGTGTGGACCATTAACTGTGTCCATGTTGGTGTCTCCAGGGGATCGTCCTTTTGTCTGCCGTGCCAACAGCCGTGTAGAGAAAGCGCTGCATGCAGGCAGTGGAGAGTAGTGATTGCATACCGGTTTCGGTAAATTACCGGAACCGGTAATTTACCGGGAAAAATTGTCCATCGGTATACCGGTGAAATTTCCGGTAAACCGGTAATTTACCGAAAAAAGTGAAACAAATCTTTTAAAAACTCAAATTAGCCAATTAAGCGATTAACTTTGACCTTAAAAACTACTTTGAGTTAATCTGCAAATTTGTTTATTTTCCTTAAAGGCAATTATACATTATTACATGCAAAATATGTGATGATTAATCTATGTTTTTACTTATTTGCAAATGTGTGCATGCATGCACGACACATAGTGTAACACCTGGACTTGAGCCTGATCTGCGTGAGGCCAGTAGGTAAAAACTATATGGGTAAAATCTAAAAAATATTTGAGGATTGATTGGATATAAAAGATATTTGTATTACATTTTGTCTACAAATTTACAGATTTTGTATTGTGAAAGTTCCGAAAGTCCGAAATCATCATTGATAAGTAGCCCTACATCTCCGTCTAATGATACAGATAATGAAGTATTTTCACAAAATGATCAAATTGTAGTAACAATCAACCAAAAATAATTGTTTTTTACCAAGTGGTCAAAGACAATATTATAAGTGCGCTTTTAACTAAATTAAATGTAAAAGATTGATTTGCATTTAACAAATTTGTTGTTTCCGATGATTCTAAGGAATTTTGTTTTAAAATATGGATTTGAAAATCCACCAACCTCATCTAACACAATCAGAGAATTTGTCATGGATAAAATCTAACATGAGATAAAACTGGTTGGTCTCTTGTCTTTGACTTTTGATGAGTGGCCATCTATTAGATCCACTGGAGAGCATGTAAACGAGCCACACGACGATGAGGTCGATGACCTTTAGACAGCAGACGGAGGGAGAGCACTATGTTATGCAGCACGCCACAAAGAGTTACAACAAAAAACAGTTGCCTGGACCGACTGACCCAAGAGACAACCGCCCACCCTCGCTTCTCCTGCGAAAGTCCATCTCGCTTCGACAGGGCTAGGCCCCAACAACACTCGATGCGATTGGTCAGTTCTGTTGACCGCTGCCCTGTCGTGTTTGTGATTTATTTCACTATTACCAGATATATTCAGCATTATGTGTACAGAATATATCTGGTAATATATTACAGAATGAATTCTATACATTTACTAAATATACTCGATATTTTTAATAGTGAATTAATCAGCACAGGAATATTGTTTAAGTACCAAATATATTTGGTATATCAATATTAAATATATTCCATTTTTGCAGATAACACAAAATTAGAAAATTCTAACTATTGTTACCAAATGTATTCATTACATTTACTAAATATTTCCTGTTTTTTTGTGTTGTACTGAATACAATTTGAAAATTTACTAAATATACCTCAATTGGTGGTTCAAGAAGATATCCCATTTGGGCCATTGAGAGTCAACTCTGCCTAAGCACTAAGGTTACTAAGGTTTGATGCATTTCAGCGAAAACAACTGTTATTATCTCATCTCGGTGTGGTACTAATGTGGACCGTACCAGGATCGACTTGGAAAATTCACACTACTGATAGTTACTATCAAATAGTGCAAACGATGTCTTTTGATATAAAGCTAAAGTTGAAACCGAATACTTAACTACACTCAAGTTAATGACGGACATCAAGAGAAGTCCCCAAAAATATAATTCGAACTAAAAAACAACAACGACATATCACTAAAACGCTGGCTTGATATTAACACAAGCCCGAAGACTGTTGTTGCTCAAAAGCGTTTGGAACGGTATCTCAGTATTGGTGCCACATGATTGAAAAAGCTTGTAAGCAGGATATCGTGTATACGGTTCAATGATCTTACTAAAAATTATGGTTTGGGTATAGACAAACTGATTAAACTTTTTGTTGTTAAATATACGTATGTGAAATATGCAATGCGCAATTCGTACTTGGTTCGATAGCAATGTTCTTTTCCCAAGCTAATTCAAATTGATACTTTTTTAAACTGCAACACATTTCCACTTGACATGCTTATCGTAATACTGATGGTTACAACCATTTATTTTTATTATCTTTAAGTTCCCAATAGATAATATGTTTGTTAGTAGAAATAATAAATGATTATATTACCATGCTATTTCGCAAAATAAAAAATAGTGAGTTGCATATGATAAGCAAGTAAAGTTTAACTATGTTACAGTTTGTGCTCGTCTCAGTGAGGATTACTATGAGCACTCGTTCTCTTAACTTATTAATTCAGGGTATTGCTATTTAAGGAAGCATATTTAGCAATCAATCACATGCATGACATGGCTCCGTTCACCTTATCCAAGGTCCATCAGCACAAATCTCTTTCGTTTCTATTACGTTTCTTTAACATAACATCACTTGTACTAAATGTTATCTTTTGGACATTCTAATACCTGGCTAATTTAAGCATATAAATGCGTTGAATTATAAGAGACTTGTTCAATAGATTGCATTTCGCATATAACATCAAATAAAACATCAGACATGAGTCTCGACAACTCAACCTCCGAAAGCAAAAATTTTTCCCTCGGTAAAAACCCACTAAAAATCTTTTTCCATTCTGTCGATGGTGTGGGGGCCCACACTGTGGGCCACATGAACGCGTGCATTGGCCTGGGCCAGGCACTCGCAAAACGAAGTCATCTGATTCACGTCCTGTTGAATGATGCGTTCAAAGGTGAATTTGAAAAATTTTGGTTTTACCGAAATTCTACTCAAATCTAATTCGGAACCAGGGTCCTCTGAACGAGAAAATCAAGAATTCAAAAAATGTGATAAAGGAAGATGCAGAAAATCTGCTTGAAACAGGCATTCTTTCTGGTAGAAATTCACTTGAAAAAATGAAAGTTCAAATTGGTCAAGAGAATTCATTTTTGGAGATCATTTACCGCACAATGGTTGCCTTTGAGCCACAGATCGAGAGCGCATTGGAACGGGAGAAGCCAGATGTGATCATAATCGATTCTGGAATTACCAGTCCCGCTGTGTTGAAGTCGAACATTCCGTGGATTGCAAATTTTAGTGTTCAACCACTTTGTGCGTACAAGTCGGACAAGTTGCCACCACCTTGGTCTGGTAAGTCTCCACAACCTTATAGATTCAAATGATCTAATATGATCTTTAGGATTTCCAGTGGAAAGCGATCCGTCAACCTGGGAAGAGTACCGTAAAGTATGGTTGGAATATATTTCTGCAACTTTCGGTAAATATCGAAACATTCTTCATGAACAGTTCAACTATAAACCATCAAGTGATTGGTCAAAAGAACTGTTTGATATTTCTCCGCATCTCAACATTTATGGCTATCCGGACGAGTTGGATTATCATGATGTGGCGCCCAGACCTGAAAATTTTGTAAATTTAGAAGTTTTTTGTAGAGATGTTCCAGAGTCGTTTAAAGTGCCAGAAGAATTAAAAGTTCAGCCTGGTGACAAGTTGATCTATGTCTCAATGGGGTCACTGGGTTCGATTGATGTGGACTTGATGAAACGAATTCTTGTGGTTCTGAGGAAAACCCCACATAAATACATTGTCTCGAAAGGTCAGCGTGGTGACGAGTATGAGCTGCCCGCCAATTGTTGGGGGCGATGTATTCTTGCCACAAACCCGAATCCTCCCTCTGGTAGACCTGGTCATAACCCACGGAGGCAACAACACCACAACTGAGACCTTCTCGCAGGGCAAACCAATGATCGTGATGCCACGGTTCGGTGACCAATATGACAATGCCCAACGGGTGCACGAGAAAAAATACGGCATTCGAGTAGAGCCTTATTCGTTCTCGGAACCAGAGTTGCTGAACGCAATATCTCAACTACTCAGCGACACCGAATTGCATCAAAGATTGCAAGTGGTCAAAGAACGAATAAGCCAATCAAATGGCAAAGATTTAGTTTGTCAACGAATTGAACAAGTTTTAGCTCACTTTCAAATGTCACAAAGATAAAATATTATGTTATTAAATTAAATTGAATGTTGAAATAGTTTATTACTCATGGTCGTTTGTTACATTAAGATTCATATGCTTGAGTCTGCCCTGGCTGGACAGACAGGCCAAAACAATTGAACTTCAATTACGTTTTTGCGAATTTTGTCTCGCTAAAAAGGGAAAGTTATACAGTAAAAATCGCTATAAAAACTGGCTTACAACAAACTTAGTTTAAAAAAATTGATTTCTACGACTTGCGATGGTTCCAAAATTAATAAACTATTATGCGACAAATATTAAATTGATTCGATCATCGATGGTAACGTTGCACAATCGGCACATTAAAAATGAAGGTTACACATAAACGAAAGCTGAATCTGCGAAGATTTGAACATGTAAACTATCGTTGATGTGTTCAAATCGTTCACAAGAAAAACAAATGTTGGGGACGAGGCGTTGGTCGACTGTTGATTGATGTTGTTTCATGTGGTGACAGCAGTGATTCTCGAGCAAACAAAGTGATCCTTTCAACTTGGACATAGTAATTTGGTTTGATTTTGTTTGCAATAAAAATCAAAATAAATAATTGCATTTAACGAATAAACAAACATACAGACTCATAACATATAGAAAATAGTCATTCTTTTTATCTATCTTTATCTTTTACACTTTTAACTGTATACATCATCTGATGTGTCATTTCATTTTTATCGAGACTCTTTTAGAGTCGTAAGCTTATGCTTTAGTCATCGTGTCTGTCTGACCGTCCTTCCGTCTGTCAGTAAACCTTTGTCCATATCCTGAGAGAACCGTAGAATCTAAAATTACCAAATTTGGCATACATGCACTTATGTATTAGAGTGCCCCGAAAAGACGATTTGACCGATTTTCATGGGTGCTGTGGTGGGAAACGTTGTCTTTACATGTAAATAAGATAATTTTAGAGTTTGGTCCAAATCGGATAAACTTTCACTGCCCGTCCTGGAACCCAAAGTTTTCCCATATAAAAGATAGGAGAAAACGTCAAATTTTTGAGCCATTTTCTAGATCTCGGTTTCTACTAGAGATATCTACACGAATTTGTTGTTATTTACTAATTCAAATACCAGGAATCCAATGGTGATAACCGTTTGGGGCGTTGGAGCCCCAGGGGCTCAGCAGGGGCCCAGCAGAGACCATAGAATATAAAAAAATAGAGAAAAAATGATATTTGCTAATATATTCGTGTCATATGTAGATATTCTTGGAAAATAAATACGGTTTTATTGAATCAGAATGTCAAGAATATTCTGGACAAATTCTGGTTTGGGCCTATATTGATAATTTAGCCGTTGTGGTCATGTTATATATCAAAATACTCGTAAAAGCAAGTAAAAATAGATTAAATTATTGATTATTCTTCAACACATTTTTATCGCCTGATTGGTGGGCCAGGAAAATCCACATTTGAGTTGATAGAATAAATCGACCAGTTGATGTTCCGAAAAAAATTCCACTTACTTTTTGGACCTAATCCCCAATTGAATCTTTGGGTTTTATTCCACAGCAGGGGTTTGTATCTTATCCCAAATTGGATTGTTAACTATCCAATTGGATTTAATTCTCAATTGGCGAACCAGAAAATTCCTGATCTGATCGTTGGATCAAGTCTCCAATTGAGCTAAAGAATATTTTTAAAAGTAAATTATTCTAAAGAAATTTCAAAATTATTAAGTTTTAAGCCAAAATAAAATGCATATAATCTTTTACTTAAACTTTGTTCTTGTCTGTTATACTTAAAAATAAGACAAAAATCGAATCAAATAAAAACTCAGAATTGCACCTGAATAAAATAAGAAATAGCTTTTGTGAGAATTGATGTGAATGGGAATCATATGTGAATGAATTGAATGTTAGCAGAATTAAATTACCGTTGAAATAGAATGTAAATAGATATTTTTCTTTGTGATAAATTTCTTCAATGTAAATAGATTTGACATGTTTGGGTATGAATCAGTTGGTGGCATAAAGATGAGAAGATATTTGTGTACATTTTTCATGTGTTTATGAGTACATTAATTTTAACATGATGCGGTATTTCAATTTGTAATTACTCGTAAAACACATATTTGTCAATCAAAAATGTATTTTACAATTTCCGAAAGTTTACTTTCAACTATAAAGAAAAGTTTCAGAAATAATTACATTTTACGTTTTCACACTCGAATATCAGCTGATCCCAGAAATTTTTGTGAGTTTTTGTTAAGCTAAGGATTTTCATTGATTTATTTGTGATTTTTTGCTTCAAAATGACTTTACGTAGTGAAACCAATTGCATTGTGCTAGGGCAACCATCAGCTATTCCTCCCTCAGCACTTCCAACTGTTGCCAGCGTTCTGCGTCATTATCAGCTTTTGTTTCATCAGAGGAAAAAAGGCATCAATCCAAATGGACAGAAGATTTCTCGCGATCTTGCCAAACTCGTAGAAGCTAAATGGAAGCAGTATGGAAATGTTCCAACAGTATCGACTCAACAGATTGCAAGTTTGATAACCAAAGAACATTCTTACTACAAAGGATTACTGGAGGATTATCAATCTCGCCCTGAAGAAAAGTTCAAACAACGAATTGATGAGTATCGAAAACAAATTGAAACTTGTTTGTTTGATTTTTCCATTTGTAAGTGTGAAAAACCGAGTGCTTGTGCGTGTGACAGAAAACGTAAAATTCCCGAACTTGAACGTGATTATCTTGATGATCAACGAAAACGGAGAAAATTGCAAATTGGAGGAACCGATCGTAAAGTGACTCAAATGCTGCAAAAGAAAGCTGCAAGAAGTGAACTAGAAAACGAGCGAAATTCAAAACGCCTCAAAAAACAACATACCGAGGATCACCCAATGCAATCTACTTCATCACAGACATCTTCAAGTGTTGTCGAGACGAATTGTTCCAATCTGATCGATACGCCTGAATGTGGTGATAATAACGACGATTATGACGTTCCCAGTAGTCTAGTTGAAAATTCTTCCGATTGTGATTCAATCTTGGCATCTGATGACGAATATTTTCCACCGAAAAGAGGAAATGTAACGAATCAAAATCGTACGGACATTTGGCGCATTGCTTTGGAGTGCATCCGAGGTGGAACATCTGCTCGACAGGGCGCACGTATTGCGAACGCTTCAATGGTGACATATGGCATAATCGACCATTCTGATCGATCTCAAATCATAGACCAGAACAAAATGCAAAGATCAATGGATTCGATAATGAAAAAATGCAAAATCATTGATCAATCTAATCGCGAGCCACTTGAATGTCTCTCTTTTGATGGGCGGAAGGATTTTACCCAATCGTACACTGAAAAGGATGGAATAAGACATTCTCAAGTAATCAAAGAAGAGCATATAGTACTCGTTCAACAAACCCGCGACAAACCAAATAACATTTACCTAGGACATATCACTTCGACGGTAAAATAATATTAACATACTTTGACAATCATAATACTTACGACTTTTATTTAAAATAGGGAGGAGCTGAATCTATTTTCAATGAGATCCTTAAATATTTCGAAGACGAAGGGATCGATCTAAAAGCACTAAAAGTGATTGCATGTGACGGTGCATTTGAGAATACTGGACACTTGACAGGAGTAATAAGGCGTTTTTGAAGAATATCTCAATCGCCCTGTCCACTGGTTTGTTTGTCTTCTACATCTCAACGAACTACCTCTCAGACATTTGTTCTATCACCTCGATGGGGTCACAACTGGGCCAAATTCATTTTCAGGCAAAATTGGGAAAAAACTTCAAAATTGTGATTCTCTTCCATTCGTCAAGTTTAAGAAATTCGAAATGCCATTTCGAAAAATTACCGACTTCTCCGACCTAAGTAAAGATCAACGTGACTTGTATGAGTTCTGCATTGCAATCATAACTGGAGTCTATGATTCTGATTTGGCGAACCGGAAAGTGGGCAAGCTTTGTCATTCAAGATGGCTCACATTTGCCATTAGAATTTTACGATTATACATGAGTTCCCGCAATCCCAGCAAAGAATTGATCATTTTGGTGCAGTATGTGCTTTCTGTTTACGCAAATTGCTGGTTTGATATCAAATTTGACTCGAATTGCTGCGTTGGATCGAAACACTATTTCAATTTGATTCTGCGAACCAGATATTTGGCTAAAACGGAGAGAGAAATTGTTGACAAAGTATTATCTCGAAATAGCTTCTTTGGACATCACGAAAATCTGCTCTTATCAATGTTGACAGATCAGAATCAAATTATCCGAGACAAAGCAATCAAACTAATAGAAGAAGCGAGAAAATTGGTTAAATCAAACTCAAAGGAAAACAAAGGCAAACGCAAAACTGTTCGTCCCTATGAAAAGCCACGTATCAACTTTCACGCAAGTGAATATAATGATTTGATTGACTGGAATGAGATCGTCATAACCGAACCTCCCCTGACCAAGAACATTTCCATTCCTGATTTACGTAATTTTACCAAACCAAGCTTTTTGTGTCACACTCAAGGAACAGAGAGATTGATTCGGATGGTAACTATTGCTGCTGGACGAGTTTATGGCCAAGAGAGACGTGATGGTGTGATTCGTTCTACAATTCAATCAATTGAACAAAATCCTTCATCAAACGTTACTAAAGGTAACTATAGTTTTCGCTAATCAATCCAATTTCGATTTATGTTATTTCAATTTAACTGGATTTTTTAAATTTTGTTGCATTTTCTTTCACGTAGTAAAAGTAATTTTTGTTTTGTAATGTTTGAGGTTCCTTGTGGAGTATAATCTTCGACTCATCTGGAGAATAAAGTCCAACTATCCATTCTGGGATAAGAATCAGCACCCCAATTGTGGATATGACTCATCAACTTATTCTGGGATAAAAACCAACGACCCATTCTGGGATAAGAATCAGCACCCCAATTGTAGATATGGCCCATCAACTTATTCTGGGATAAAAACCAACGACCCATTCTGGGATAAGAATCAGCACCCCAATTGTTGATATGGCCCATCAACCCAAGTGTTGCTCATTATTTGTCAAAAAGTCTAATTATAGTTGTTTTTGCGAGTATTTTGACATATAACATGACCACAATTGCTAAATTGTCAATGTAGGTCCAAAACAGAATTTGTCCAGAATATTCTCTAGAATTCCGATATTCCGGTTCAATAATATCCTATTAATTTTCCAAGAATTTTGACATATCTCATGACTATATTGAAAATTTTCAATTTTTCCACTATTTTTTGGTATTCTTTGGTCCATGCTGGGTCTCTGTGGCCCCAATGCCCCAAACTGTTATCACCATTGAATTCCTCGTATTCGAATTAGTAAATAACAACAAATTCATGCAGATATCTATGGCAGAAACCGAGATCTAGAAAATCACTCAAAATTTGACGTTTTCTCCTATCTTTTATATGGGAAAACTTTGGGTTCCAGGACGGGCAGTGAAAGTTTATCCGATTTGGACCAAACTCTAAAATTATCTTATTTACATGTAAAGACAACGTTTCCCACCACAGCACCCATGAAAATCGGTCAAATCGTCTTTTCGGGGCACTCTATTATGTATATATGTAATCGAATAGTCAAACCAAAACTGGGCGCCATGGATCATGACGCCCATTCTGGTGACAAATGTATTCTGAGAGAACCGTAGACCCTAAAATTACCAAATTTGGCATACATACACTTGGGAGTATATGTAATCGAATAGTCAAACCAAAACTGGGCGCCATGGATCATGACGCCCATTCTGGTGACAAATGATATTTCTTAGAAAACCGTACAATCTAGAATTGAAAGATTTTGGATAGATAAACTTGTGAACATATGTAATCGAATAGTCAAAATTAACTTGGGCGCCATGGAACATTACGCCCAATTCTGGTAGCGCCAAGTTTTAAAAAAAGGTTTTTGTGGTCACTACGTGGAAACTGATGAACAAATGTGTTGCACATTTTAAATAAAAATATTGGTCCCAATACACCTCTTTAGTGATCCAAATGGATCAAATAAAGTCGTTTTAAAAGTTTCTCAGTTGATAGTTCAAGTTTCTATTCGGTATAATACAACTAAAAAATTATTATTAATTTATTATTATAAATTTATTTGTTGTTGAAATTGGGGAAAAAAAGTTTTGCCAGGGATGCAAAGAATATACCAGGAATCAGCCTCAGTCTACGCAAGGAAACTGTTAAAATGTTATGATTGCATTAGGCAAATATTTTGACGAAAATTGATGAAACAATTGAGGAAAACAATATTGAGAAAACAAACAATACAATAGTCACTTGGGCACAGCTAAGATTGGTCAGCTTGTTGTGAGATTTTGATTTGCTAGAATTGGTGTGGAGTGCTGCTTGAATCCGATCTTGCACGGTCAACATGGCATCACGGGCACCTGACCACGAGTTGGGTCCTTTACGAGAAACATGGTTTTAATTACTTTTGAATTGCATTAATTTGGGTTCAATCTTACCAACAAGTCGGTATTGGTATGGTGAAGAGGCACCGAAAATGAGATGGAGAAACAATTTTGGATCAGAGAACAAATACTTGAAGAGAGGTGGCTTTGCTCCGATCTCGGTTGCCAACTCCTCCATGAATGGCACCCAGTCAACCTGGATGGTGTGTCGATCGCTCTCGTAATAACGAGCTTGCATTTTGTCCTTCCCCTTCATGTCCTCTTCCATGATTTGCTTGGATGGCAACTTCATCTTGCCACAATTGAGCAATCCAAACCATCGTGATTGAAGTTCACTGATAGGCAGTAGAGCACCAACTGGTTGTATGAATCCAATCAAACCGAGTGTATGTGGATGTGCGAGATGGTGTACAAACTGATGCTTGTACATGCGCACTTTGTTTCGGGTGACGGGAAGGATGTCCTGCGAGATAAAGGGGAAGACAACCTTGTAGCCGGTGGCAAAAATTACAATGTCACACGGAGTAACTTTGGTCTCTCCTTGAAAAACCACACCGTCTTCAGTGAAATGGTCAACATCACCTTTCACAGTGACCGTTCCAGACAGAATTCGATTGGGCAGGGCATCATTGACCATAATGTGCTGGGACAGACATCGATGCTTTGGCTTCAGTTGGTACTCCTCGTGATCAATTGCTCCATTGAGATACCACTCAATAATGCTGCAGAGTAGCCAGTAAGGAATTAGGTGTGCGAGAATCCAAACAATACGACGTTGAAAGTATTGGTCAAAAGGACGGCCATTGGTGCTCACTCGGTGAAATATCCACGAGCCTCGACGAGTGGAGAGGTAAACCTAGTATCAGCAGAATTGTTTCAGTGATCGACCTTAAATTGTCAATTAATTCAAGCACTTACCTGCTTAGCTACAGCTGACACCTCTACTGCGGCATCACCACCAGAGTTGCCAATGCCCACCACGACCACATTTTTATCCTCAAATCCGTTGGATGTTTTGAGTGAATGAGTATGCATCACTTTGCCTTTGAATTTGTCTTGGTCATTCAATTTGGGTTGATTCACTGTGCCGTGATGTCCAGTGCAGACCATCACTCCGTCAAACAATTCACTCTTGATCTCATTCGATTGGTCCAAGTTGCGGTACTGCAGCTTCCATCGACCTGTTTGCTCATAATTATCGGCTGGTTCCAAAGAGACAATCTCCGTTCGGAATCGAACATATTTGATGAAATTGAATGATTCGGCGTATTGGTCAAAGTAGGCAACCTGTTGATATCAGATATTAGCTTCAGACACACGATTGGGCTTAATTGGGCATACTAACCATCTTTGTGTTGTGCATGTAGTTGGGATATTCCGCTGGTGGAGGAAAGTCCGAAAAGGCGGACAACTCCTTGCTTGAGTTTGTGACGTACAAGGTGTATTTATTGCTTGGATAACGAAGATACAGAGGAATGTTGGTGTAAATCGTTGGGGTTGACAATAAATGACCTAGTGAGCAAGTGACATGTTGCCTGCAGCAGTGCTGAACCTCTACTAACGAACACTGGTCGTTTCTGTCCGTTGTGTTGTGTGTGTCTGTACTGCGCATGTGTGTGATTTGAATGTGGAGGAGTGTAACGACATCTGTGGAGAACTAATGTAATGTTTACAAGGCTGTCACAAGTTGATGATGGTGGACTTCATGACCGATGCCGTACCGTTCTCGTCCAACTTGTCCTGATAACGCCACAGACCACCAGTGTAGGTACTCCGCTCGAACACTGTCACATCAAGGCCCTGCTCGAGACAAGCCTTGGTAGCGGTCATTCCCGTGGCACCTGCGCCAATCACTGCAATTCTTTTCGACATTTCTGTAGGAGAAATATACATTGTAATGAAGTTATATAACTTAATTAAACACAATTCAAAAATAAATAAATATTTACCTTAAAGTTAAATTAAATTAAATTACACTTATTAAATTACACTTATTAAATCGATCAGTTTCAATTCAGTTGTGTTTGTGACAAATACGACTGATAGGCATCCACTTATATACTGGTTGAATGGATTGGCTTTTCAGGCACTGATGCCCTACACTCAATGCATCAGAAATAATGTTCACATTTTGAGTCCTCACTTTACACGATGTACTCATATTTTGTACTTGATCTTACTGCACTCTTCGTCATAGCTTTCCCAACTTCTAGAGGCGTCACTTGATTTGTCCGTGTTCAAAAGTACAAAAACAATCAATACAAGTTTGTTGTGTCTGTTTTGGTTCTATCTCGTCTTGCAAGCATCATTGGCAGTAGTTTCGGGCAAACGCTGTCCGTGCAGACAGGCATGGTATAAAGTGGTATCGTACTGTACGTTGATTAAGCTTCTGATGTGATGCGTATATGTGATGATACAAGCACTGATGTACTTGATTTGAATACTGAAAACAGAACACTGACATGCAGCTAATTCATTGGGGTTTAGAGTACTTTTTGTTTCATTCAAGTGTATTTTTGTCAACAAAAGCATTAAGAGCTCATTTTAGTGTTTTGTACATAAAACCATTAGTATGAAAAAGAAATGAGTAATTCAAAAGTTAATTCCGCCATTAGATGAGGAGTTCAACATCAATCACATTGAGGCTACCTCTGAAGATTGAAGACTTGTGTTTGCTCAAAGACATGATAGTTTCTTCAACGGATATTTGATCGAAACTTGATGGTGTTGCGGATGCTGGGAAATTCACATGGCATGGATGATCATATCATGCATATGCACCCACTTGCACAATAATTTTCACAAATGTATGAGAATTTTACTGAAAAAAATGCAGACAGCCGAACCGATCGTATCAATCAACACATTAAATTCGAATTCACGATTACAGAATAAACACAATTATTACTTGATTTGGGAAATTTACGCACTTGCCACTTAGAACCACACACGGAAATAGACAATAGTAAGCGCGCTTTAACGAATTTTAGATTTTTATAACTGGTGAATTACAAATCGGTTAAAATATAAAATTTAAAAAAAATTTAGATTGGGAAAGTATATAAAGTTTTTTTATTTTAAAAGTTTAAAGAAACAGATTTTATATATTTGTCATGTTTGTTTTAATTGAGATACAATGCAAAATAAAATTGTAAATTAGGAATTGTCCAATTTAATTCTATTAATCATTCAATTTCAATCAAACAGAATCAAAGACCGAATGCACTTTCCTGCTCTCAGTAGCTCGAAGGCGTCGTTGACCTGTTCGAGCTTGAATCTGTGCGAAATGAGTCGGTCAATGTCATACTTCCCATTCTGGTACAAACGGACCAGTTCCGGATAAGCCTCATCAGGTGATTTGTTTCCAAGTAAAGCGCCAGTTATTTTACGGCCCATCAGCAGATGCATAATTTCATAGTCAATTTTTGTTCCTTGCGAAGCCACACCCACCACAGCCAATGTGCCGTACATGGTGAGTGTTTCGAGGGCAGTGTTCAGTGCCGCCTGATTACCGATACATTCCAATGCGTACTCGATTCCTCCATATTTTTCGAGCAAATATTCAAGCAATGGTTTGTCCAGTTCAGTTGGATTGATGAACTCAGTACAGCCAAATTGTTCAGCAATCGCCCGTTTGTCCGGATTGATGTCTATACCGATGATATTCTTGGCACCAGCAAATTTGCACCCAAAGATAGCATTCAGACCAATAGCTCCAAGCCCCCCAAACCGCGCATGTTGATCCAGGAGTGACTTTAGCTTGATTTATAGCAGAGTAGAATCCAGTGGCAACTGCACAACTGATAATGCATGAATTTTCCAGCTTGCTTCGATCAATGTCTACCTTGACCACTTGAGATTGTTTGAGCAAAACATACTCGGAGTACACACCCAAGCCACCAAAACCCTGAATCGGTGATCCATCCAATGTTTTCTTATTCGGTACAGGACCAATCTGAAAAGGATTCTCCTTGATGCACATGTTTGTGAGTGGATTTGCGCATGCAGTGCAATCACGACAAATGGACGTGTAACTAACGAGCACATAATCGCCAGCTTTAAGTGTTGTAATCTTATCACCAACCGATTCGACAATACCCGAACCTTCATGGCCATACACAATTGGAAGAGCTTGACCAACGTGTGCAAGTTGGTTCTTTCCAAAAAAGAATGCTGCATCACTGGCGCACACACCTGCAGCAACAATTTTCACTCGAACTTGATCGTCTCGTGGAACATCGATGGCCACCTTCTCGATAATCATTGGCCCTTTGGGCTCGCGTTGAACAGCAGCGGAACATATGATTGGCTGAAATTAAAATCAAAATAATTAAACATTGTATTTGGCATTGAAATACGAATCCTACCTTTAATTCGGTCATTATATAATGAATATATCAATATATTGAAACAGTTAAATTGAATATGAAGACAAACAAGAAAAAACTTGATTTTTCACGATTTGAGGTGTAATGACTTGATAAGCTGTTATGTTATGTTATGTTTTGTTATAACATGGCACAACTGTGAAATCACGTTTTTATATACACGCAGTGTAAGCACATAGAGAAAGTACATTTGAGTGTATTAATGTTTGGTCGTACATTCTGTGCAACTAAGTGCAACATAAACAGTACTGACAATGTACCCAAAGTTATCATACAAAAAGCGCTAATGCATTAGTCAGTGCAGAACGAGAAAGCAGTGTGCATGCAGTGTACTGTAGAACAAAGTACAAATATGTTTTGATGTAGTTTTGGCAATGTCATATGGTTTGACAGTTTGATCCAATGTGCAAATTGATGATTTGAGTATCTATTAGTTTTTGAACGTCTCTATTATCCTTGTTTGTGTCCGTGATTAAACTTATTTGCTTGCCTATGAGTATATGTCTCTAATCTTGAGAGATTTTGTCCAAGATTATTTTTAATTGGAGAATTGTGTTCATAATGAAATACCATCATGGTAGTTTTGCTAGATGGATACTTTTGAGCAACAAAACAAATGTTATTAATAAACAATCAAATCAAATAGTAAGTTGTTTCATATCCCAGATAAAACAAAACAAAGCATGCATACTGTCGTCGAGTGCACAGTTTGTTTGCACAACATCAGATGGCACGAATGTCTATATTTATTTTAATTAGAGGAGCGAACAAACAAACTCACGCTGAGCGAGCGGAGCGAGCGAGGTGTGAGTTTGTTTGTGAGCGACGATAACATCCGAGAGAAATTGAGAGAAAACGCTATTTTTGTCCCCAATACTCCTCCGAAACTACCGTATGGATCGTTCTGAAAATTTAACTCAATGTTCTGATGGTAGTGTAGATGTGCAGTGCGAAAATAGATCACTATAGGTCAAAGGGCAACGGAGTTGTGATTTATTGAAATCTCCAAATTTTGTATAGAAATGTGTTGGGACAGAGTGTCAACACTGCATGCGTGTGATGTGGGTGATGAGTCATCAGTTATGCAGTCAAGCACACAGAATACGCAGTACCGCGGGCCCTTTATGCACAAAGAAGATGCGCACTAACCAACACATCCAAATGAGAATTCAGTGAGACACAGTTTTGGGGTGTGTTTGTGTTTACGTTTCCGACTACTACGTTTCATGTACTACCATCATGTTGATTGGTATCTTATTGATAACTTTAAACCACATTCAGAATATGTAGATTATAGGTTCTTTTAATGTTTATATGAATCATCTGTGGTGGTTATAAATTAAATTATTTTTTTGGAAATCCATTGAAAATCTTTATGAAGGTCAATTTTCAAGGTTAAAGAGTGAGACCCAACTCTAAGTAAAAATTGGCTATTTAGCCTTGACAAAAAATAAATATCGTAACAACCCTCATGACAATCACCATCACATGACAATGACTCTCACCGAATAAAAACTCCTGATCAGTAGATACGTTCTGTCAATGTTCCGGATTGAGTGATGCACATTATCTTGTGATATCCACTATAGAAAAATGCATGTAGATGTGTTTATGTTTCGGTTACTTACACTGAGCAATCTGTAAATATGCAGTATTAATTTCTGTCATGGCAAAATGGACAAAAGTGTGCTTCGTTTTTCCTCTTTAATATTTAGGAATTCATTTGATTCTAACAGAATAATTCTTATTGAACTTTTTAATATTTTTGCTAAAGATTTTATTTGAATCAATCCAAGCAATTCCAATCAAACCTATGTTCATTGTGTAAAGGAAATTGATCAAACTATACGTATACTCAGTAAACGCAACAATATGGATCCTGGTACTGTGCCACCTGAAGTGTCTGATTAGACTTACATGGAGCAGTTGCTCGTGTCCATCCTGTTGTGACAATGTTTAAAATTCGTAATTCTTAATTGGGTTATAAAGGCAATGTAATTAATTTCCGTCAGGATATTAAAGGTTATGTTCGTGAATTACCCTATCATTCTTCTGAACTATCATTGGTTATAATATTCCCGAAAGACACTCTATCAGGCGTTGCTTACTTCCATGCCAGAGCTGACAAGTTGCGACAAGCTTTAATTTGGTTCAAAATTCAAAAGTATTACCGTGATATTGAAATTTGTGAATCAAATCTATCTTTTATTGACGAAAATCCTGATCTATCTGGTTGTCTGTCCACCATCGTTGATAATGATACTACTGATCCTGAGTCTAATATGAACTTTAATAGAACTTTAATATTTTTTAATTTTATATATATTTAATATAATATTATGATTCTAAAATTGTTCGCTCCGACTTTCATGCCAATGGCATTACCTATTTTTATTGATGATAGCTATAATGTTTCAAAATGCTAGCTGCTGGTTCAAAAACTAGTATTTTTAATATACAACGCCAGTCATGTTGCCGATTTGTGCGTTTGTGTGTGTATTGCTTCATGTTTGTGCATTAACCTTGCACATTTGTCTATCTTTTAAAAAATTAGGTCTTAATTTTGACATATTTTGCAATTTCCATTTCTTTGATTGGAGCTCATAAGTTATTCAAAAAAAATTAACACAAAAATATCATTACAGCATAATATCACAGGCACTCAATGTTTTGTTGAGTTCTTTATCTTTGACAATAACATGATAGCATTCATCCATTTCGAAATTGAATTTGTGTGTTTACTAAATGTTTGTTGACTAAATTCACCTTGTTAGTGTGCTCTAATTGATCACGAGTTCTAATGTTTGAATCAAATAGTACTAAACTTGAAAATAATACAAATGTGCACAATTGCGTTGGTCGGAACTGACAATCAATAATTTCACTTTCAATTGATTTTCAAATTAATTTCATTAACAAAAACAAAAATCTAGTTGCTAGGGTTTAATTTGTTATCTTTCAATGGAAATTTTATTTTCTCTCGAACCGATGGTGTGATGCGAGCTCACAGAGCAACTTCGGAATGTGCGTAGATATTCTCTAACAAATAGAATATATAATCGTATTTCGTTCCATCAAAAACAACTTGATTGTTCTTTTAATATTGTCTACTTATCCCCTAGTGTCTCGGCCTATCGCAATCTGCAAAATTTTTGTTTTTTTAATTCGTTCAAGAATATTAATATTCCAATTTAGGGATCATGGAACTCTCATCTCTATCTAACTAGCTATCTCGTCAAAACTTGTCAGTCACTTGTTGATGTAATTAGTAAATCTTTTCCATTGCATTCTCATTTTCATTTAATTACAACTTACTTGACGACCCAATCACGATGACGCTATTCGTTAGAAACAATACATTTAACAGTACATGTCATCCGTTTTTACCAAGACAATTGAGATAATATGATAGTTTTAATTTGTACTGCACATGACATTTAACACCTCTTCAAATAATAAAAAAAATTGCATGCAAGCTGAAAATTACTAATCTATATTCAACAGATTCTGAATTTGTATTGAATGAATTTCTCAAATAACAAATTAATTATTTCGATTTTTATTGTTGAACAGTATTCAATAAAATACACAATAAATACCTTTTTTGAATCCGACAAACTGCAATACATTTTCCCTTGCTTCTCATGACATATCAAATCAAATTATCTTTGAGTTTGCTGCTAAGCTTGGCAATAAATGATAAGAAAAAATTGTGCATGCTCAGAATAGATTTGATAACATTGTAAACAAAAAAAATCCATAATATCTACGATCTATCTAAACGATAAGCAAGAAGTGTTTGATTATGTTACAGTTTGTGAGCAGGGTCATTTATTCATAATTTACAATGAACTCATATTGAGTGGATAAATATACCGTAAAAGCTCCGCTTTAAAACAACCGCCGCGGCGCTAATTGATTTTAAAGCCAAATTTTTCCTCAAAAACCGTTATTTTTTAACTTCCACAAGGCATTTTCTGCGGCGCTTATTAGAGATTATACGGTAACTTAAACATTGATTGCTAAGAAAGCTACAAGTGACGCAGTTGACTTGAATTCAGGGCGGAAATATTTCTAACATTCGTTTTTATCAGCACATTCACCAATGAGCCATAACTGTGCCACAGACCTACTTCAATTCATTTCTAAATACAGATCAATTTAAAATATAATTGACTGTTTTTTATACGAGGTGACCTTGGACCTTTTGGATCAAAAATCTAATTAGCACCCAGAGTATTTTGCGAAATTTGCAGGGCGATCTAATTAGCCGTATGGGCGTTTTCAACCAGCCATTTTCCATTAGAGTCAACTCAAAGTAAAATTACCAAAATTACATTTGATATTAATTTCATTTGTTAATACAATGGACAATGAATTTACATTTTTCTTAAAATCGCCTTTCACCAAGAGCTTTAATCTATTCAATCATAAAGTGACATGGATTTGTCTATATTGGTCGATAATTATAAATGTTTGCGTAATTCACTTGCATAACTACTTTTAGATGATGACAGCAGTGCGGTGGTGTCAATACAAAATTCAATAAGATGAGATCTGGACCAAGTTCGTCATTTTCTTGATTAACTGTGTGTTAGTTTATTATTTTTGCTTTTAATTTGTCCGTTAATTTTATTTCAAAATTTACCAATTTAATCAAACAACAACGAATTTAACTTTGATGATCCATATAAATAAGATAGCAACATAGCCAATTATCTAAAAAATACGAAATATTAATTACTAACTAACGCAGTTGGCTTGCCGGGTCAAGAGTATTGCGCAATGTTACGTCAATTCACAATATGTCAATATTTTCTCCTATGACAATTACCGCAATTTCGCGACAATAACCCGCCCCCATCTAGTGCAATCCTCGACTAGGTGTGAGTCCCTGTGAGGCAATAATCTGCCCTGGTTACGCGATGAGAATCTGGAGGGGAAGATCGGTGGGATCTTCAGCTGTATGTTTTCAACTCACTCCATCCCCAGTCGGCACCTTGCATTAGTCCTACGCGACGCGAAAGAAAAAAAAGACCTCTAATCTAAGGGCTCGGTCAAGTCCACTAGAAATGGTATTTGCGTCTTGAGAATGAATAAATAACTCGCCCCTGTCAAATACTTGACTAAAGCAAAAAAAACAAGCGTGGTTATTGTTGCAAGGTTACACCACAATAAACTGTTACCCAAACTATAGTTATACTATACCACATTGAACGACTTTGATGTGATTCGATAATCGCCAAACAAACGAAATGCATACGAATGCATTGAACGAGGTACCAAAAGGGATTCAGCCTTAATGGAAAAATAGTAAATCTTAATATGATTCTTTAGTTTTATTATTATACCTTCAACAAACGTCGACTTTTGGCTGTAAGATTAATCTGCTGAAAACTTTGAAGTTGTATATAGAATTGTTGATTTTGGCGCAAAATAGCTTGATTGCCTTTGACTACTTTAGCGCACTGTCGAATTGTGAGGTAAAACAGCAGTCCAATGCTACAGATAAAGTAGCAGTAAAAGATCTTAAACGCTATTGGATTATTTTGCACAATGAATATCGAATACAACATGTATGACACATAGGTTGTGTAGTTGATAAAGGCCAAGGTCAAATAGGGTGTCCAAAACAAGGCATAAGCACTAAGGTCTCGACAGATTCGCATCCAACTCTGGTTCAGCTGTTGGTGCTTATGCCAAATGAGATTGAATTCGCACAAAGAAATTTTGCTAGATGGAATCTTATGCAAATTTGCATTTAATTTGACCATTTGGGACAAAGCTGATTTTTTGACGAATGCTGATGTATTCACAAGACATAAAAACGTAAATGATTTTGGTGATCATTTCGTACACCACTGAGAAATCAAAGAACGGGATCATTACAAACCAATAGATTGCGGATAGAAGCGAGAAGATATAAACCGAATTGTACAGAATCATCAAATAGTAAAAGATGAGTATCACAAAAACAAATACAATTGTGATTCGAATTTGGACATATTTCGCTTTCGAATGCAATGATATTATTTTTTCGGAATCATCGTCGCTTATTTCTAGTTTTTGTAAAATTTATAATTAGTAAATTTATATTATCCCAGGAAAAACTTTATTTTATAAGGATTTCTTAAGAAAAATTATTTGGATCTTTTGGATTTTTATTTAAGTATGGTCATTAAAAAATCCATATAGATTTAAGCAACATTTTTATATCATATTAAAACTTACTTTTCCCACTGATTTGAATGACTTTGCGATCGAAGCCTTTAATAATCATCCGAAAACGATGATCAAGCACGTCATAATGAATAGAAACCAGTGAATTGAGAACACAGTTTGCGGTCACAATGGTGAGGACAATGTCCATTGTCTGCCACAATTGTGGTGGATACATTTGGTGAATCCATATGAAAGGACTTTTGGTAAGTATTTTCAAATTCCACAATTCACAATTGGCATCAGCCTCGTATGGCAGTCCAATCATTCCAATTGCAATTGTCAAGATTAGGACACAGAATCGAAACTTGAAATGACCCGCCACGCTGGATCGGTTGTCTCTTTCTTGCTCTTCAGTGTGAATAAAATCCAACTGCACAAATAAAGCATTGTAATGTGATTTGACCAATGATTTGGCATTGTTGGTGAGAGGTCTTAGTATATTACACCAAACTAACTTGGACAATTCGAATACAAAATTTGTGTTTCTTGACATGTTCAACATAGAACAACTATCAGAAGAATGATTCTGACGACTGGAAATCTTACTTTGACATTTACCAAATGGCCAAATAGTGTGCCAGTAATAATCAACAAGGTCATTAAAAATTTAAATTTATTTGGCAAATTATTTATTGGGTTCAGTAGTAGCTTAATATTCTGGCATACATAAAAAACGAATAAAACTCTAATTTAATTTGTGGTTGGTTTTTTCCAATAAAGTAAAGTTTGCGTTGATTGCTTCACAAATGACTTATTCATATTCTTTTATTATTTTATCATTATGAATTATTTTTTAATAAGGTTACTGATTTTGCAATATCAACTCCTAACGAGAAAGTATTATTCCACAAGGTGGGATAGGCCTAAACTAAGCCTGCATTGTGGATGTGGTAAATGCAAACCTGTCTTGTGAGTGATATTTTTTAAAAGTTTTGTTATTGACTGGGTGTTCATTAATTGGATTAACTAGATTCAAATACATTATTGTTCTAATGCTCGAGAAAGTACTTTAACTGTCGCATTACCAAAGTCCGATCAGATCTTACCCAAAGGTTGTTTTTTTAAAGGTTATCTTTGAACTGGTTATTTGAATTCTGTTGAATTTTTCTCTAGCTGATTTTTTTCTTGTTAAGACAACTTTAACAAAAAAAATTGAAAACCCTTATCAGATTACGGAGATATGGCTATTCTGACTTTAGACTTTAAACATTTATAACTCCGTTATCTTTGGACCCATTCTTATTAAATTTTACGAGTATCATCTTTGGTTACATGTATTTCAAATATATTTTTTGCAGAATTTTCTGATAACGGGTAACAGATAATCTTATAGTCAATTTTTGAAAATTTTCTGAATACGTGGCAACTATTGTCCCCTGCAGGCAAGTTTTGGCATGAATCTTATCTCAAGCAATTGTGAGTTATCAAGATAACCTATTTTGTCATAAAGTAGATTTTAAATGAACACCAAAGACCAAAAAGCTTGTATTTTTAAAAAAATATTTTGCTTATTTCGGGTCAGATCTCACCCTTTGGTAATAGTGCAAGCGCACAGTATCTCTTTCGGTCACACAACCAATTCTAAAGTCAGTTGTATTATGCCTTGCTTAATGCTCAATAAAATACTGACTGTGCGGAATGAGAATATATGTGTATAATATATGTGTGGAAAAATAAGAAAAACTTGAAATTTCATGCATTTACTAGTAATTGTATAGAATTACTTTATTTCATACATTAACGGTAACATATACAATTAATGACTTTATTTCAGTAGATGTATGAAAATCAGGGAAGTAAAAAATTTCATACATTTGCTAGTAATTATACAAATTTAAAATTTCTTTTTTCATACATTTACGGTAACATATAATATATTCATTTGTTTGTTATGATCAAAATATTTGTACTTCTACAAACAAATAACGTTGCTTGTCCTTGTGTTTTATTAATTTGGAAATATACAATCTCATTATTGAAAGTAATAAAATAGATAGACCCAAAAAATATTTTCGCCGTTTAAATACTATTCCATACAAAGTCGATATGTACAAGCAATGAAACTTAACATTGTTGACTACTAGACATGAAATCAAATCTGTACTAGCAAAAATCTAAAATTTGTCTAATTTTGTGTCAAAAAATTTGCCAACAAAGTTGCCTCTTCTGGAACACTCACAAAAAGTGACACATCATAGGCCCTTCAATTGTCACTGTAAGTATTGTTATATTATCTCGTTCTCCTCAATATATTGATTTTAAATTAGAATTTAAGGCCATAGGTGCTACTGACAAATAAAAAAGTTTTATTTTGTATAAAGAAGTCATAAGTCAAGAATAAAGAATAAATTATTAATTTGATATTGGAAATCAAATTCTGCTAATCTTTTTTATGATACTTCACTAATTTCAACGTTATGGAATTGTAAGTTTAATATGCAAATTTGAAATTAATTTTATTTTGAAGACGCATATTAATTATTGAAAACTTGTGTGTCGTTTGAAGTTGAAAAATTTTGTAAGCTTTAAACACTTTTATTCATTTTAGATCCAGTCGAGCAACTTCTAATCAAGATAAAATGTTTCTAAAAAATGTTAATATGGCAATTGGCATTCTACTCCGCCTCACCACAAAGATAGTTCAAATATTTGAATTTATGATTCCAATCTTTTTTGCCTTGGTCATTAGAATCTATAAATTGTTCAAAATGCTTGTTGTCCATCTGCGTGAATTCTACTTTGACCTTGATCCAATTAAAGACTGCAACACTCGACAAGAAATTCCCGACTTGAAGAATGTTCGTCCGCTTTATCACTTATCAACTACATTTCCTTGGTTCAAAGTAAATTTACATTTTTTACCACCTATCATGGTGATGCTTTACTTCGCACTGGACTCTTTCTACATTGTATTCATTTGTCATGGTGGACAGTACTCGTCAACTGGCATGCCTGAACTTCTCAATCACCGATTGTTTTTGGACAAATTCTGGAAAATTAGTGACTTCTTTTTTATGCGCTGGTCAAGTGCAATTATTACTTCTCTTTCTACATCTCTCTCAAGTGCCCAATGTCAATGTTGACTATTTCATGTTTGCGGTCTGGAACGAGTCCATTCAGAAGCGTTCAATCTACTACAGAGGAAGGCGTAAGCTATTGTCTATTCTGTTATTTTTTTGTTTTAATATATTTTAATATCAGTTTGGAAGCAGGATAAATCAGACGAGATCATGAAGAAACGTACAGGATTGAGGCGAATCTACTCTATAGTTATGGTGGTGTCGTTTGTGCTTTCTTATCTCACCTTTCTAGGTTCTCATCACTTCAATGGAGACAACAGTACAGTGAGAAATCGATGGCTCTAATTCTATTTCAGCTTCTATGTATTCTACGGTGCTTATGGTAAGTGAAGTTATTGTTGGCATGGCTTAAAAATTTTATATTACAAAAATTCTCTATTACAGGACTTATTTATGTCTCGTTTAACTTTCATCTGGTCACCAGTTATATTCAATTTAAACAAAAAACTATATTAAGCAATATCAATTCGATAATTGCCGAAATGCTGCAACATGGAAATCAAATTTCAACCAAAAGAAAGGGAACCCCCAATTGTATATGGAGAAAGTTCCGTGCTCACAACAGGGAAATTGTGTCAATTTTTAATGAACTGCATGCATACAATCAGTTTTGGAGTTTCATTCTGACTGATTATGTTTTCGGTTATGTGGTCATGATTTGCTTCACTTGGCATGGGTTCCTATTTAGTCCAGCATTTAAATCTGTCCTAGTGAAATCGTTCAATCTGTTCTTCTCGATTCAATTGTTTGTGACCATCATGTTCATCACGAATGAGTGTTCGCGAATTGTACGCAAGAATGTGCTCATTTACAAAACAAATCGAAAGTTTGCCTATGTCTTCTCAATGAACTGTAGACCAACCTGTTCACAGCTGCTCAAGGTATGTGTGCTTTAATTGATAACGCTTATCAATTGTAAATGAAGAAACAAATAGAAAATAAAATTTTCTTAACAAAATTAGCTTAACAAAATGGTTGCCAACTATAAAGGCGCTCGAGTTGGATTTCGATACCTCAATAATAGCATCATAGATTCGCGAATGTTTGAAATTGTAACATTTTTTGTTTTTAATATTTTGAATTGTAAAAATTTCAATTTTAATTTTTTTTTAATTTAGTTTATTCTCTCGATTTCGGTACTGTTTATGAAAATATTCAAAAAGAATATTATTGGCGAAGACTATGTTGGTTAATGTTGGTAAACTGGTCGTGCTTTATGAAGAGATCAGTCTTCGTCTCTTCAATCTGTGAGGCTGTTTGGTTTAACAATATTTATCATTTTTTAAAAATCAAATTTGTCCATTTCTTGACTTCATAATAAAAATGACTACTTCTGAGAGGAATGTTCGATTATTAATTTAACTAATTAGTTATTTCTTCAAAAATGCTTTATTAAAATTCGTTTCCCAAAAGGTATTTTGACGTTTCTCGTAAAAAGTACTTTAGAGCTCTCTACTGAACAGTGGTTCTAATGTTTAAATAGAATAATACAAATGTTATCAAAGTTAAACAATTACATTTTTTCAGAATTGACAATCAATAAGTTTATTTTCAATTAATTTTTTAAATTACTCGCATTGAACAAAAATGATGCTGCTGGGTATGGTTTATTATTTTTCTTTTGAAATTGCATTAATGATCAACTATCAAATCTATTGTGTGATGTGAGCTAACACTAGAATTTATATAATACCAGTTAGATATTTATATTATGAGATTTATATTTTTTTATCATTTGTGATGTACTGGAATGCTGTCCAATTAATTAATTATTATTGAATTTGTTCACATTTGACTGCAAAATTTGCTAATTATTTGAGTGGGTAATTTGTCTTTGTACATGGCATCTTTATTGTTTATATTATTGCAGGATTTAGATTTTTATGTTTGTCAATGATTTGTGACAGTGGCAACAACAGCAAGCCTCTTGGAAACCAATATCGTGTGTGTGCTAATGTTGATTTGGTACAGTGCTTGGAATAAACAACTAACTTGTTGGATAAAATCGTAGATTTTACTGAAACTAAATTTTTAATTTAACGCTCGGAAATTAAATAAACTTAAAGTTAAAGTCGTTTAATGGCGATAACAAGCTCAAAGGACACTGATCCAATTCGAATAGAATGCCAACTAGCATTTTCACATTAATTGTTTCCAAAACTTTGTTCCGCTGTATCATTTGATCTCAAACGCTAGAATTTAGTATATTATATGTAATTATAGTTAATTGAAATTAATTATTACTAGAATTTACTGCTAGCAGTATAGCTGAGCGATTTGAGATATGTGTTGACAAACTTATGAAACGACCTTATTTGATCCATTTGGATCGATTACATTGCCGTCAATAGCAATAGGACCTAATTGTATGTTGTTTGGGAAATAGTGTTGACAAACTTATGAAACGACCTTATTTGATCCATTTGGATCGATTACATTGCCGTCAATAGCAATAGGACCTAATTGTATGTTGTTTGGGAAATAGTGTTGACAAACTTATGAAACGACCTTATTTGATCCATTTGGATCGATTACATTGCCATCAATAGCAATAGGACCTAATTGTATGTTGTTTGGGAAATAGTGTTGACAAACTTATGAAACGACCTTATTTGATCCATTTGGATCGATTACATTGCCGTCAATAGCAATAGGACCTAATTGTATGTTGTTTGGGAAATAGTGTTGAGAAACTTATGAAACGACCTTATTTGATCCATTTGGATCGATTACATTGCCATCAATAGCAATAGGACCTAATTGTATGTTGTTTGGGAAATAGTGTTGACAAACTTATGAAACGACCTTATTTGATCCATTTGGATCGATTACATTGCCATCAATAGCAATAGGACCTAATTGTATGTTGTTTGGGAAATAGTGTTGACAAACTTATGAAACGACCTTATTTGATCCATTTGGATCGATTACATTGCCATCAATAGCAATAGGACCTAATTGTATGTTGTTTGGGAAATAGTGTTGACAAACTTATGAAACGACCATATTTGATCCATTTGGATCGATTTAATCATCAAAAACATCAATTTACTGGACACTGTTCAATCGATTTCCTACAGAAAAAACAAAATATTGTTAATGCAATGTTTGTGTGTGCATATGTCCATGTACTTTGGCTATGGACACAGTCTCCATAGGAAATACATTGCATTACCGACATTAGGTCACACTCGGAATGTTTGTGTTTGACTGTAGATTGCTGAGTAGATAAGAGTTATGTCTAAGTTTTTAATGGCGGGAAATAATCTACATAGTTCAACGATTAATTTGGTGTGTTCCTCATGTCAATACTCAACAGAATCAAGTCTCTACAGCCTCTGCAAATTCGACGTGAAAATAGCTATTTCCCATAGAGAATACATTAAAAACTGACATTACCTGACCGGAAGTTACCTAAACATTCATGGATTTTCTCATCAAACGAACTTAGCCTCATTTATTAGTAGCTAAATCTCCTGAGACCTTGTTTGTAAAATTTAGTGAATTCGTTCAATCGAAAACCACAGTTACAAGAAAAAACCTGACATTTCCCCCTCTGTTACAATGCTTCCGCACTTCTCCATTGAAAAGTCGAAACGGTTTTCTCAAGTGGTAACAGAGTGCTTCGCTACGTTCACTCACTCACTCACGCACTCGCTATCGCTCGTGCGTTCGTTCGTTCGTTCACTTCGCTCAGCTAATTAATTAATTAATTAGCGCTGTTTACAAAGGTGTGGTTGGGTGAGGTAGTATAAAATACAGATTAATTAACAAAAAACGTTATGTTGGCTCGTGAATTATTTAATAAAAGCAATGGAGTTAACATTGTTAATAACATTGTTAATAACAACCAGCCGTGCTTGCAATTGAATAGCACTCCACAAGACATATTTCACCAAAAGGAAGGCACAAAGAAGTGTGCAATCGTTTAAGCAGAGTTGAAAAAGTTTCCCCATTTACCAAGCTCATTAGTTTTTTGAAAAAGCCTTTCCTGAATCTTCAAAAACATACACAATGCCGTGACTAACAAAATTGTTTAGTTGCCTTGCCTAATTCACCAAGTAATATACATTCATTCAACTCATTATGATTTCAAATAAATTTCCTCAAAATGTACATGTTGACCCATCTTGAGGGTGTCTTTAGTGTTGATATTAAGTTCGCACACTCATCATTAGAAATTGCAGGGTTCAATTAAATCAAATTTAAATTAAACAGTGCTTGAATAAAGATTGAATCTTTGTTTTGTGTTGCTATTTATGAAATAAATGAGCGTAGCATTATATGCTACTTGAATTAGATTAAATATGTCAATATTACTGACTCACTATAGTCGAATCAATAAATTTGTGTGTTTTTTGAGATTTTTGTTTTAACTCTTACAACATATATATATTTGTGGGAGATTGAAAATCGACAGAGAAATGTGCTCCTACTGTGAAGGATAATTAAGCAGTGTACACCAGCCAACAATGTGTACCGTAAATGTTAACGAGAAGATGCTTCCAACGAGCACAAACGAGTTTGCTCCCGCAGCAGTCAGTTCACACTGTGAATCACATAGCTTTTCATTATTTCCATGTGTCTCTGTAATCACGGTGACTTTAGTTTTCTCTTACCAGTATGTTGTTTAGCATCTGTTCCAAATTGAAAATTCTTACTTTAAACATTATAATTTTTTATTGAAAAATTTGAATTGAAATTTTTAAAAAATTAAACTGCAAATTAAGATGAATCTCAACAAACGTTGTCGTGTCTGTGGAGATGGAGCCGTATGTAAGTGAATTTAATATTATTTTTATTTTTAATTTATATATTTATTATTATTTTTCTGCATATGACAAAGTTAATGTTTACCAAACAAATTAGAAAGCCAGCAAAAAAATGCATAGTAATTTGACTGAATAAATTGCAACATCGCTCAGTAACGAAAAGGTCATTTTTTAGTGCACTTTTGCACAGGTCATTGAGTGAGGCTTGTTGTTTTTGATGAGACAGTTTTGAAAATATACAAATTTAAATTTAACAAATGTGTTTAATTTTGATAAATATTCATTTAATAGGTTTCAATTTTAACGGACTATCGTGTGAAGCGTGTAAAGTATTTTTTCGACGAAATATACTCAAAAATAAGGTAATTCGACCTAAATCAAAGCTTAATAAATTAAAATTAAAACTAAATTTTGCTTATCGACTGAACAACAAGATTTTGCCCAATAAAAATGCAAATTGATTGACACGAGTATCGAAAAAAATTAATCACAAGTGACTTATTACTTTTATCTTATAAAATTATAATTTACTGAGATTAACTGTTCCAATTAGTGTCAAGTGTTTGTTCTCAGACGGACATGAGTGGAATTTGCTTGAGACTTTATTGTCTGTGACGCAAAACCGGATCGCGCACAAATTGCATACAAATGTATCTCTCAATGTATTCATCAACTGGGAGACGCAATGCAATGTTCAAGTCAATTTTCGCTTGCACACTCAGTCTTGTCGACTCCAATTGTGTTTTGTCCAATTTATACGCGCTTTTGTCATGCTTGATTTGGCGACAGTAGACAATGTAACAAAAGCCACTAAGCAGCTCTGATTTGTGACCAGATGTATAAAAGGGTCCATTCGTGCGTAAATGCAAATATTTGTGCATGATAGTGCTCAGTTATTTAAATATATTTATTTTCAAAATCGTACTGTTAAATTCTCAAATGAATGATAATAACTCTTACAATTTTTTCAAACCCAGCAAAATTTGTCGTGTTTGTGGTGATGTAGCACTTGGTTTCAATTTCAACGGTCTTTCATGTGAATCGTGCAAAGCATTCTTCCGCAGAAATGTTCTCAAGGAAAAGGTGTTCTGCTAGAACAAATTGTTAAAACCATTTTTCTATTTTAACTTTACTGTTAATATTAAATCAAAGAAAATTCTTATAATTTATTCAGGATTTTGAATGTAAAAATAAAAACAACTGTTTGGTGGAAAAGTCAACAAGAAAATTCTGTAAACGATGTCGAATGGATAAATGTTTTGCGATTGGTATGAAAAGGGTAATGTCTTTGTTTTTTGGCTAAAAATAACCTGAATTAATTTGATTAATATTTTCAGGAATTAATCACTGTAATTAAAGAAAAATCCACTTTCAAGCAAATACCCGAAAGCATAAGCGGTACATTTTAATTTGATATTTGAATTTTTAAAAAATTTAAAAATTTTCAGAATATAATCAAGAACTTCAACCATACGACCTGAGGCGAATAGACGAAATTGAGTTAGCAATGCGTAATTTTCCTAACGAGCACAACCTGCCAATGGTTGGTTATACGGACGACATGATGTATATAATTAAGTTGACCGAAAATTACGCACTTCGAACAATAAAATTTTGCAAAAGCATCGAATCATTTCGATGTCTCAAATCCAACGATCAAATTCAACTACTCAAATCGTTTTACCCAGAAATGTGCGTCATACTAACTTCGTTCATTTATATTGAGGAAAAAGATGGCATTCGAATTCTGGTAAGAAAAATATATTTATATATTTTTAAAAAATATTTTAAAATCTAGAATGAAACTGGTCATGAAACAATTTTTTGGTAAATGGACATTGTCAAATTATTTATCAAAAGAGAATTTCGAGGGGTCTATAAGAAAGCTTGCATCTCCCCTTCAAGTTGTGTTAGAGAATGATACGACAATTCGAAATTTGGTTTGAATGAAAACAAAAACATTATCAAAGTTAATTACAATTTATTTATTATCACTTTAAGATGTTTTCCCAATTGTTGTTCAAACCAAGAGACAATACTGACTGTGCCGAATTTGTCAAGTGAGTTTCAAACTCAATTTGAATGAAAAATTGCATTTTGTTTGAATGTCTTCGTAGATACAACTACTGGCTTTACAGTCATCTCTTGCGCAAATATCTGCGATTCAAATTCAAACATACGGGAGATCGGAAATATAACTCACTTATGGCTTTACAGGGACAAGTCACCGAAGGAAGCAAATGGTGTATAAACTTTTATGAAAAAGAAGCTGATCCAAGCGAATTACCCGAAATTTTGCGCGATATTTACAATTTGAAAATCTAATACAAGCAGAATGTTTTTACAGTGAATATGAACTATTTAAAAAAATTACGAACAAATATATATATATCATGAATTAACGATTCACTTTCATATAACATTTTTTTCAAGTTTTTTGCTTAGTTGAGTTATGCGCAAAACTAGTTTTTATTCCAGAAGCACAGTGAAAGTTGAGTCTCCACACTTCAGTACGTCACATCTTTTTATAAAAAATTCCCCATTACCACTAATATATCTATGACTTCGTGCATGTAGTTTATTTTAATTTTATAATAAATGAAAGTTGATTACATTTGAACAATTAATTATTTCACTGTACAAATTGTTCATAAAAAATTTTGATGCAATAATATTAACCAAAGGTACTAATGCTCTGTTACCAAACTGGTTTGATAACATGGGATCGACGAGCGACTCTCGTCAACCCATTTTGCCGCGCAATGCCAAATAGGCGTTGCCTTCTCTCCTCTTCTCTTCTCTTCTCTTCTGGGCCTAAGATGGCGACCATCACGCACTGAAGCAAACCCGTTTGCCCCTATGTCCCCTTAGGTCCCCCCCACCCCTCTTATTGTCTTACTTACTCTTCTTCTTATTTGTACTTCACTTGTGCCTAAGCTCGCGATCAGAGCGGACACTGTCAACTGAGTTATGTTCTCGGCCCAAATAGGGTGTTCATAATCTCAATCAATCGAGTCCAGCGTTCATGGGCAGATTGAATCAATAAATCATCTATTATACCTATTATCTTGTGTTTTATCTCATTATCTCACAACCCAAGCGTCGCGCCATCTCGCGACCATTTCCCTGTTACCAAGCACTTTGGTAACATGCTCTAATGTATTTTCAATGGTATTAAATATGCCTCCAGGATATATTTCTCCGTTGTTGCACCTCTAGAAATAGAAACATTGTTAAAGGTGGAAAGTGTTACAGTCATTAAGTATTCAATCATGTAAAGTTTTTTCTTTTAGAGTTTGTTGTATGTTATTTTAAAATACTTTCTTGTTAGTACTTCAGACAAAAACGGCCAACACTTTGTCTGTTGTATCATTAATAAATCAGGTTTTAGACCCAATCGAGACAATTGAATTTCACTCACAAACAGAGGTGGGCAGTCTTTCAGTTGAACAAATAAGAAAAAAATTCAATGTTCAATTTCAACACAGAGTCAATGAAACTGAGACTTTCAGACAAAACCAATTATTGTCAATTTATTTCATCATATAATATGAATAGCTGAAGGTTATAAATTGGGTATCGAAATGTAATTGAGGGTTGCCACATAGTGTAATTGATGCAATTGAAAACTGCAATACTCTCTCAATAACCAATAAGTTTAGTTTAATTTTACATCATATACAGAAACTAAGTATTTGCATAATGCTTTTTTCTGTTGCTTTGTTGCAAAAAAGAACCATATACAATGTCTACAGTGAATTATGTGAATTATGTTCAATGCAATATATTGAGCATGAAGATAATTGGAAAATACTTTGACCGTGATGACAGGTATTCATTACTGGCCTGCCTTCTCCAGACACTCGTTTATGAATAGGCGTGTACGATAATAAATATAAGAATGAATGGCAAAATTAAATAGTTGCTTCTCTGTCTCAGTCGCCAAAAAAAGACAGAGATGTACGCTGTTTTCGTCAATATCTTTTCTTTCTCTGTGTTGAGTACTGCGGAAACACAATGGTTTAATGAATATTATCAGATTTGGCATGATAATGACCAAATTTGATTTAAGACTGCGTCCACTACAAAATTTCGACTAGTAAATAGGTAACGAAAGACCTTTGACCAGTTCTGTTCCAAACATACAAACATACATTCTGGTCATACACAACATTGAAGTTCAACATTTTCTGTCCTTACTATGTTACACATTACTGTAATACTATTGAACTCCATAGCCACAAAATGGCTACTGAGATTTAAAATAGATACATCTTTTTAGACACTTTCTTAGATGCATCTCTTATACACGATAGATCTTTAGAAATCCAAACAATTTCATAATCTTCAATTACAATTGACCTGTGATTATGGTTAAAAAAGACATAAATAGTGCGATATTTTTTCGTTATTTATGGGACTGTGAAATTGTGTGAAGAGAGAAAGTGATCACTTCTTTTTTAGAGGGTATGATTTCATACTGTCATTGGAGCTAACATTGATCAACATCTACGACAACTTTTAAACCGAGGTTTTACCAATTTGTCAGGTTTAACTATGTTACAGTTGGTCTCCATAAAATTAAAAATTGCTATATGAATTCTAATGGATCAAAATTTATATAAAGCAAGAAAATCTTTTTTTAATATTCTGTCAGATGATAGCCTGTCAACAAGTTGAAGGCCTAAGCATCTGGTTTTTAAATTTTGTCTCGTGATTTGTCTTTTTGTGGATGTCAAAAGTCGAATTCAGTAATAATATAAAGTATTCAATAAAACAAATTGTTACAAGAAAATGCTCGGGTCGCAAGCGACCCTCGCAAGGCGCTCCCGCGCCACCACCCCCCCCCCCCCCCCCCCCCCCCCCCCCCCCCCCCCCCCCACGCCTCCACAACCCCCACGGCACCAGCCGCTCACCCACTCGATCTTCATACCGTCTCTAAACAATAAATAATTAAACAAAATAATGTAAGTTTAAACCATTTCGGATCTTTATTGAATTAGCAAGAAGATTTACAATAAGAATAACAATAATAATAAGAAAAAAGAAAAAGTTCAGCTGCTACAGTTCGAGATGAAGTCGCATGGTAGATAAAGATGGTAATTAAATTGGAGATTCTCAGGTTGTCCGGTCGTTTGGTTGGTCCATCGGTTATTTCGGCATTGGCTGTTGAATTCACTTTGTGCTAATCCTGTCAAACAAATTAAGTTAAAAATCCATCAACTGGACAATAAGAATAAATAGATAAAATCAATTTTAGGTTTCTAGTAAGAACAAATTACTCTAATATAAAAATGCAAATTATCTAATCGTCCATTAAATCGGAACACTTTTGCACTACGCTCAGAACATTTGTAAATTGACTTGAAATAATTGAATTACAGTTTTACGAAAGTAAAGAAACGTTTTGAACAATAATAAATGCATCGGTTAATCGAACAGTCTGTCAATGCCGGTCATAAAGCCAATGTTAAGATTTTGTGACATTGTCACTTGTCAAATTGTTATTACGAATAGAGATGTTCAAAAAGATGCCTTAGTTAATGGTCATCGTTAGTTCATAAACCAATGAAGTTTGATCAAGGTTATAATTAGGTTTGACCCGCCAGTTGAGTCGTGGCATTGGAAGTCAATGATGAGTTGACAATTCCAAGAGAAAGATTCGTTTGATCCCATTGGGCAAATCGATCTGGTTAGTGTTTAAAGTGTGATTAGTGTTGTGACTGCCAAAGTCACTCTGGCATAGAATAGATCAGAGATCATCAATTGGTCAGATTCAATTGGCATTGGCATACAGTGGCAATAAGCATAAACGTAAATCTGATGCAAAACGCAACAAAACGTTCTCAATCGCAAAACCTGAGATTCTCTTAAAACAAAAACAATTCATAAAATGTCTAAATGTAATGCGCAAATGAAAACAATTTAACAAACGTTCGACAATCGTATTTCTACACTTCGAATAATAGCTCAATACTAAAAGCGTTATATCAATTAATATCTATCCATTAATACAATAAAAAACAGATGTTTACACGAATATAAATTACAATCATAATAATAACAGAGTGAAAAACAATAATGCATGCAAATAATTAAGGAAATTCGCTACTTACAATTGAGTAGAAATGTTCGTCTTGAGATGTCGTAGATGAGAATCTGTAAATAAAGCCTGAAAGAAATATATATACATTAACCATCATCATTCGTCAATAACAATTTTTGTGTAAATATTTTTGGTAATAATTTTTGTGAAAATGTTTTTGTCAATAATAATTCAATTATTTTCTTCAATTAAAAATAAGTCATCCTCATTCACAACCATTTGAGCATCTCCAACATCTGGAGTGTCGTCAAACAAAATTTCCGGCCAGACAATGTTGACTGTCTTATTACGCCTCGACTCATGTACATTATCACTGGCAATATACACCTTGAGATTTGCCGGATCCCGAACCCGACTGAATGCAACGTACAATTGACCATGTTGAAACACAGGACTTTCAAGATAAACCCCAACCTTCTCTAATGTCTGACCTTGCGATTTATGGATTGTCATGGCGAATGCAAGAACAACTGGAAATTGAATTCGAGTGAAAGCATAATCAAATCCGGTATCTTCAGGCTTAATATTAAAGCTGATTCTTGGGATTAAAACAATTTCACCATTAGCTCTATTACCCGAAGTAATAATCTTACATTCGAGAAAACGATCATGAAAATTAATCACTCGCATTCTGGTTCCATTAGTCAAACCTTCCGAGATTGAAATGTTGCGCAACAACATTACAATTGATCCCTTTTTCAATCGCAGTTCATGCGGCGGATTCCCTGACGGATTCTCCCTATTCATCTGTTCAGCCCCCACCAAATTCATCTGTTCGATCCTATCAAGAACAACCTTGTCTTGGCTAAAATAAGTTCTCATCTCTCCAGGCATCATGTCTAAAACCATCTCATTGATGATAGCAGCAGTGCGACAATGTGGAGTAAGAATGCAAACCTTAGTAATTGAATCATCGTCCAAATACTGTTGATCAGGATTCAAAATGACATTATCATCATAAATTTCCTTAACAAATTCGCGAATTTCACTACTCGATGATAAATAACCTCCTGGAATCTCAATTTCCCGTTCCCCATTAAACATATCTCTTCCAATTAGCCCATCCCCAATTTTCATCAAAAATTCCCGAAACTCCTGATTATCGGTACGCTGATTAACAGTGAGGCGAAACTTAATGAAGGACTGCCAGTAAACAAAGTTCTTGGGACATGCAAATATTGCCTCCCGTTTATGTCCTTTAATCACCGGAACAATTTGCCTAAAGTCACCGCCAAAAACAAACACTTTGCCACCGAAAGGAACATCATTTCCCGTTAAATCACGAAACAATTTATCAGCAGATTTCAAGGCCCAATGAGGAGTCATCGAAATCTCATCCCAAATCACTAAATCCACATTCCGCAACTCTTCAGCAAGAGCATCTTGCATCTTCATGGTGGTCAAGTAATCATCAGAGGTCATATTGAATTTAAATTTGAATGCACTATGTGCAGTTCGACCATTTGGAAGCAACGAAGCAGCAATACCTGAAGATGCAACACAAAGAACATTTTTCCCCTCTCCAGACAACTGCTGATACAGTGTCTTGTAGACAAATGTTTTCCCAGTTCCAGCAGGACCATCAAGTGAAAAGCAATTATTATCGATTCGACCTGTCTGGTTAACCCGAGTATAGATTGCATTAAACGCTGCAGATTGTTCACGATTAAGTGAAGCCCTATTCCGAGTACCTTCAGCCAGAAGCTGCCTTCGATCAATAAATTCCTCAACATTTAAGTCATCAGGCAAATTTGCTGGTCTGTCAATCCCTCTAATGTTAGTGAAATCAAAATTAAAAATTCGAGAAAGTTTAACTAAATCCCGATAGAGGAACATCTCGGCTTCCTCTTCACTAACTCCCTGTCTATGAGGATGATTCTCTAAAGTATAATCCTCCCACATAGAGTGCTTAAATTGACGATACAATCCCGCAGGATCTGCAACCGACCCAAGTGAAAGCATGAATGCATAAAGGTACCTAATTTGCGCAGGGGTACACTTTTCAGAGGCTTCTTGAAGACAATTTCGATGCTCATTATCGTCAATTAAGAGCCCCCTAGCCATTGCAGCGTCCTTAAAGGTGGCAAATGGCAAATTCTCATTTTGCCCACGAACAGTTTTCAAATCGTCAAACGACTCAGCTCCCTTAGTGTGCATAAGCAGCATTCGCAAGTAGTAGCGTTCCTCCTGCCCAGCCCGGTTAATATTAATAGTAAACACCCTTCCAACAACATTGAACTTCCCCTGTCTAGGTTTCCAGTAAGACTGTCCCCCAGAAGCCTTCACATATGTATATTTCTCCGGAATTTCGTGATAGTAAAAATTACGCGAATCAATGTTTAAATCAAATTCAGCCACCCTGGCAACGCCATTTGCGTCATTGAAACGATGAGCCACTCTAAAGTCCTCATTGCGCACCCGTTCGGCATTTTCGAATATTTCTCTACTTCGACGATTCAATTCGAACCAAGACATCAAGGTGGATACACGATTGTTTCGAGCTCGACCCTGATTCTGCCCATCATTCCAGTAGACCCTCTGATGCCCAGGGAGATGAACATCCAGTCTCGAAACAGAGTGCGAATTAAAGTGTGTCTTAAGACTAAATATACGGTATGCAGCTTCAATCGGAGCAACATATTTCCCTTGCATGTACGATTTAATCTCATCCCGATTATCCCTAGTAAATCCAATGTCAGCCATATCGCTGCCCTTATGAATATAAGTATACAGATACTTGCAAGCCTTAGAACTAAGAGCACATAACTCGACATTTATGTGAGCATTAAATCGAGTAATTAAATATTTGTTAGTTGGTACAACCCATTGATTTGTGTAAGTGCACATTGTACGGCGTTCCATTTTAGAGAAGACACGACCATCATTTCTCCGTCTATACACAGGATACTTATTCGCAATGTTAGTCGCATCACTAAATGGTTTTGGGAAACGCTTGTTACAAACATCCAGATTAGCCCCCACACCAAGCTGAATATTCTCAGCAGCAACATTCACATTCTCTTGAGACAGCAGCATTTCATTCAAATCATCATCGTCACTGTCCCACGGATCTTCATCTCTCTCCTGACCCCGCTCATCTCCCTCATCCTCATCAAGCACAATTGGACGATTTCCACTCTCAACAGGAACACCAAGAAAAGCCTCAACCTCCACAGTATCACCATCATCACTTTCATCTCCATTCTGATTAGAGACCGAAACGGTTCTTGAAATTTAACCGAACTGCCGGTTAAACCGAAAATAACCGAACCGAACCGTCGGTTCGGTTACGGTTCGGTCAGTAAATTTTTTCCCAAAACCGAAACCCGAACCGATAAAAACCGAATTTTCTATTGTGACTAATTAAAGCTGATTGAGTCATGTGAAAAGGGTAGAAATAGACTAAACTTACTAAATGATCACTGCTCGAGCAGTTACATGCTGCAGTACTGTTTATTTATTGTAAACAACAACATACCTATAACTGGACATGTCTAACTTTAATCTTTAGCTCGTTCCTAAAATCTCATTCATTTGTTTCTCTTTTGTATTGCATTTCACTCATCATGGATTCGACATTTATTACCAAGTCTGAAATAGAGAATTTATTTAAAAATAAATTAACAGATTACATTCGGTTAGAGGAACCAAGCCGTAAAAGAACAAAAGGAAAACAAGATGATAATGTAAGTATCAAATCGTTGTAATGTTTTCATTGTGATAATGTTATAATGTTTATTTTATTTAGTATTGGCAAATTTTCGAAGAAATTTGGTTTGATTCACAAAAGACTAACAATTTTGTGAAAACAAAATTTGTCAAATGTAAATATTATCTCAAAGACCAAGACAAGAATTGTGGATCTATTTTAACAGCGAGCAGCACTTTGAATGGTTGTTCATCATTGTCAACGCATTTTAAGAATCATATCAAACAAACAAAGGAATCAAACGAATCATCAAAAACAATTCAAACTCGACTCAAAATATATGCTAAGAGAAAGCTGCCAATTCCTCTAAAAAATATATTAACCAGATCATTGGTGATGATGACTGCACTTGATGGCAGACCTTGCTCAATCATTCCTTCAATGTGATTTTACTTCAATAGAAAAAGAACTTCAATTGTATGAGTCTTTTTTGACTTCATCTGAGAAACCAGAAGAACAAATGTCAGAAACACCTCATAAAAAGCTAAAGGTTTCGAATCATGACGATTTTACACTTCCATTTGGTTATTCAAGTCAGTTGGACATAACAGAAAACACTGTGAAGACAATTAAACAACAAATGTCTGAATACAAAACAATGATCGAGTCTTACGATGTTGTTCATTGGAATACCATTGACTGTCTGGATTTTTGGCGTAACAATGAACACAAGAAACGATTTCCAACATTGTATAAAGCAGCACTATTTTACTTGGCAATTCCATGTACGAGTGTTCCTTCTGAAAGAACATTTGCAGCCGTATGGAATATAATTACAACACTTCGATCGAATCTTGAACCTGAAATTGTATCTGATTTGGTTTTTATTAATCGTAACAAAAGTCATTTTTTGCTTTCTGGAGAAAATCTGCATAGTATGATTTCGAAAACTTATAACAATTTGAAGAACTCAAACTAAAATGACAATTATTTAATTTATTATATTAATCGATAAACTTTTTCACATTAAACGACTTTCAATTTATTGGTTATTTATTTCAAGCTACTTTCCGGTTCGGTTCGGTTCGGTTTCGGTTTCGGTTCGGTTCCGGTTAAAAATTTTCGGTTCCGGTGCGGTTTTCGGTTATGCAAAAATAACGATTTCGCACCCTAGTACACACTTCATTCAAACCACCCAAATAATCCTCATCAGGGACGCCATAACGCAACTTCCCATTATCACCCAGAATAGCGGCTAAATGAGTCCTATTTCTACGGCCACGAACGCCACCACCAGCATTATTAGCACCACCACGAGCATTATAAGCAATCCGATGCTGTTCAGCATCCTGGTTACGAATGGCATCTAATTGTGGCTGAGAAAGACGATTCCTGTATTCTCTCTCAGCATCAAGCTGCCTCCCTCTCATTACATCAACTCGATTAGCATCATGGACTCTCACTGCAGCTCGCCCAGGTGGCCTTCCTCTGCGGCGAACCACATTAGCCTCGATTCCTCTAACTGGCAATACATTATCACCGCGTCCAGGAGCTATAACAATTCCATCAAGTGGGAGCACATTAGCCTCGACACCTCTAACTGGCACATTACCCCGCCCAGAACCAAAACCCACTCCCCTGTGAGGAACCACATAAGGAACAACTCTATTAAGAACAACATTAACATTAGCGCGCCCAGCGGGTCGGCCTCTGCCTCGACGAATTATTTGAGACATTCCAAAAGTAATTACAAAAACTTTACTTACCCTAGAAATTATAAAAAAAGATGACGAATAGGTCTGATTTAAATTAACTAAACTAAAGAACCAACTCGACAGAACAAACACAAACAAATGAAAATATTAACAATGCAACACAAAACAGCACACAGAAAAGATGTTAAGTTTAATGCGACGAAAACTATGGGTATAGTTGAGATGTAGAGTTAAAAGATGCGGAACGGTCACATAAGATAATCGGGAAAGAATGTACACAATCGAGATAGGGACGATTAGCTAACACTGTTAGTAACAGATGGGAAATGTAGTGCACTCTTTTGTTATGCGAGAACGCGTGTGTCTGTGGCAACAGCTGTTAGTGTGTATGTTCGTTAGACTGCACAGCGCTCTGTACTGTGTGTGCGTGTGCTCTGCAGTATAGTACATTGGGTGATGAACGAATCGATGGAGATAGTAAAATCACCGGTGAAAGTATAACAGAGAAAACAACTGTATTATTTTAGAGGTAAGTAGATTTCTCAAGAAAAAATTCTTGAAATAAAAACCGTAATGACAATTGAGAGCATTGAAAATAGAATGGACATTTGAAAATAAGTTGCGTTGCTTAAGCTGAAGACTTTTGTTTTTGTTTGAATTGCGTTGGTTGAGAATGCAGCGTCTACTCGCTTCTGCACCGTCATAATTGCCTTGCGCGCTCCAGCCCAGGCGTTTGGTCCTAAAAAGATTACAATTATTAGAACATTCATAAATAAACGTTTCATGAAGGCATTTACCAGTGAGTCTAAATTGGTAAGAAACCAATGGACCAAAAATTAATTTGGCAAAAAGCATCGGATCGGTGAACAAGTATCTCAACAAGGGAGGACTACAACCAATGGCCTCAGCTAATTCGCACATGTATGGTACCACTTCGACCTGGAAAGTATGTCTTTCGCTTTGGTAAAATCGTTTCTTTAGCCGTTGCTCGTTTGCTTCAATGTCTTTGACCATCGCTTCCTTCTGTGGTAGCTTAAGTTTTCCATTGTTGAGCAGCGCAAAGTAACGGCACTGCATCTCAGTGGATGGAATTAGTGCCCCGAGGGTTTGCATCAGTCCAATCAAAGCCATCGTTTGTGGGTGCTTGTGCAGCGGAAAGAATGCATGTTTGTATAAACGAATTTCGTTTTTGTAAGTTGGCAAAATTTCCTGTGACAAAAACGGAATGGAAACCTTGTATCCAGTTGCCAAGATGACTGCATCACATTGGGTTTCTTTTGATTCGCCCTTGAAAATAACTCCATTCTCGGTGAAGCGTTGAATGTCACTTTTCACCTTAACAGTGCCACAAATGATCTTATTGGGCAGCGCATCGTTCATTGTGATATGAGAGCTAAGGGCACGATGTTTGGGCTTCAATTGGTACTTCTCATGGTCGAACCAATCGTTTAAATTCCACTCTAGATAACTGCAAAACAGCCAATAAGGTATAATGCTTTGGATAAAATGGGTTATCCGTCGTATGTTGGCAAAGTCTGCTGATTTGCCATTGTGAGCAACACGACGAAATATCCATGAACCACGACGTGTTGAGAGGTAGGTCTAAAAAAGCCGAAAAATAAAAAAAAATTTAAACAAATTTAAAGAGCGCTTTACCTGTTTGGTTGCATTAGACAATTCGACCGCAGCATCCACCGCCGAATTTCCAATACCCACAACGACAACTTTCTTGTCCTCAAATCCTTTAGCACTTTTAACCGAATGAGTGTGCACAATTTTGCCACGAAACAACTCTTGTCCAGGGAAACGAGGTTCGTTGCGAGTATTGTGATGACCAATGCAAATCATCACACCATCAAACACTTCCAAGTGTACTTCCTGAGGATGTTCGGAATCAAGCTTTCGGTATTGCAATTTCCATCGGCCAGTGGTGTCATAGTCATCGTTCATCTCCACCGAAACAATTTCATGACGAAAGTGAACATACTTTTCAAAGTTGAATGTTTGACAGTATTTGTCATAGTAATCGACCATCAGTGTGTTGTGCATAAAATTTGGATATTCAGATGGCGGAGGAAAGTCCGAGAAGGAGGACATCTCTTTACTGGTGTTGATGACAGTAGACTTCATAACCGAGGCAATGCCATCCTCGTTCAGGTGCTCCTGAAAGCGCCACAGACCTCCAGTGTAGTCGGTCTTCTCGAACACTTTCACATCAAATCCTTGTTCGAGACAGCATTTCACCGAAATCATACCACAAACACCTGCACCAATGATTGCAATTTGCTTTGGCATTATGGATCAATCATGCAACAATCACAAAAATGTTTCAATATAATAAAAAATTGACAACCCCTATTTCAAAAATGACTATTTATATATACAGAGCTTGAAAATACTTCAAGCAGTACCCAAAAAAATGTTGATATCAAGTTTGTTTGAACGAGCAAAACCTGTCACAAAATGTAAACACATTCTATCAATCATCAATCATCAATCATCAATCATCAATCATCAATCATCATCATACGTATGATGTAGTATTTTGAGTTCAGTCGTACAATTGTAGACAAAATAGTTAGCCACTACATCACATGCATAGATGCGCTTGAACACTAATCGTATCAGTAGCTTTATGCTACTTGAGCACACTCACTAGCCAATGATAATAAAAGTTTGATAGGGTTTGTATTTTGTACCGGACAGAATTTGTCCGAAAGTACTATCAACAACTCATTTTTTGAAACATGGGAGAGAACGTAAAACATCAAACCTGTATTGGTTGAACTCACTGTGCGGCCACAAATGCCCTACGACTCTGCTTTTCTAGCAGAAAGCACTGCTGAAAGTTACAGGACGCAGTGAATGCCGTCTGTAGTCAGAAAGGCACTTGAGTACTCACTCAATTTTTTTCTTGTACTTACGTACCATTAAAAAAGCAAATTTGAGGCATACAGCATAGGAAGTTTGTTTGAAGTGCGTAGAGATTAAATAACAAACTGAGTACATCGTGTAAAGCAAAATGTGCGAACATTATTTGCCCGCATCAATGGAAAATTGGACATTTCAAACAAACCCAACAAAAACTATGCACGCGAGAACTCACAAATCTCCCAGTATTGACCCTTTGTTTCTCCCTTAGCTCAAACATGAAACACAATGATGATATTAGTTTGTCAATCCATGTATCATTTTGGCTTGACTCTGTATGTCGCTAGATATTGACCAAAAATGTTTATTAAACTGTTTATGTCAATTTTTTGAATTCAATAAAGTTATTGTTGTTCTGTTTAACTAAATGTATTAACAAATATTAAAATAAATTCGAAATTGTTTTTTTAAATTCATTTATTATTTCTAGAGGTTTGATCAACATTGAACGCAACTCGAGTCAAGTATACTGCAGTACTGGTGGAACTTGCCGTGTCCATACATTGAATATAAATTCAAAAAATTCAACACAAAAAAATAAACCAAAAAATATTAAATCCGATAAACTGTAACACATTTCTACTTGATATGCTTATCGTGACATACTAAACTACATTATCTTCTAGTTTGATATCAAAGTATAATTATAAATGAGTATATCAAATTAGCTTTCGTAACATCACGAAAACAAAAAGCCACACGATAAGCAACTAAAGTTTAATTATGTTACAGTTTGTGCACTCCAGGCTGAGTGAGGTTAAGTACTTAGAGAGTACAGAGTGGATAAAGGTAAACTAAAGGCAAACTTGAGGCTGACTACAATGCTGCCCACTACTTTTATTAGCGCACTCTCATGTGTAAGCTGAAGAGGAGAAGAAGAGAGAATATTCTCACTACTTTGAGCCTATCGTGCTTATTTTCAGCTGAAAAAACTGCTCAGTGTGAGGGTGTATTTTTAGAAAGTTTACACTTATGGTTTAACTAAGAATTAATTTCGATTATCTATTGATTATATTGTTTCTAATCAATCTGTGTTAATACGAACAATGATTTTAAATTATCACTTGATCAGAAGGAATATCAAACTTTATATTCACTCAATATAATAAACGTTTCCGTTGATCTTTGATTATCGATAAAAATAAGACAGCAACATATCCGATTATCTGGAAATAGATATTAAAGTGTGTAATTTACTGTAAACTATTATAGGCATTTACCACATTGAACGATTTTGACGTGATCCGATAATTTCCAAACAGACGAAACGCATACGAATGCATCGATCGAGGTATCAAAAGTGATTCCGCCTAAAGTAAATTGATAATTAAACTTATTTTGTTTTGTCCTGAAATTACCTTCAGCAAATGGCGACTTTTGGCAAATAGATTGTCATGTTTTGCTCCTTGAAATCGCATAAAGAAAAGTCGATTTTCGCGTAAAATAGCCTGATTACACTTGACCACCTTTGCGCACTGACGTATTGAAAAATAAAACAAAAGCCCAATGCTGCAAATGAAAAATCCGTAGATGATCTTGAACACTAAAGGATTGTTTTCCACAATGATCATTCCATAAAAGCATGAACGACTCGTAGGTGGTGTAGGTGATGAAAGTGAGCGTTAAATAGGGACTCCAATAAGTGGAGTATGCGTGCAAATCTCGACAGATGCTCATCAGGCTTTGATTCAACTGCAGATGTTTGTTCCGAATGAAAGTGTACTCGCACAAGGTAATTCTTGTAGAAGAAAGTCTTGAGAAATTTCTGTTCAAAACGACTAACTGGGCCAAAAACAGTTTTTTGACGAATACAGATGTACTCACACGACATGAAGACAAAGATGGTTTTCACAATCATTTCTGTTCATTTCGCACAAGTTAAAATAAAAATAAAAATTTATACTAAATTCTTACCGTACACAATTGAGAAAAACAAACATTGGAAAAACACCGAACCAGTAGAGCGCGGATAGAAGCGAAATGACATAAACCGAATTGTACAGAACCATTGTGTAGTAAAAGCAGAAGGCCAAAAAAGCAAATAGAATCATGATTCGATTTTGAAATAGTTTTGCTTTTGAATGAATCAAAAGAATCTTCTCGGAATCATGACTGCTTAACTCTAATATGAAATTTTTAGTTTTCTACATTAATCAGTAAAAATAGTGATACTTACTTTTTCCCATTAATTTCAATCAATTTTGTATCCAAACCTTTGACAATCATCCGATAGCGATGGTCAAGCACGCCATAGTGAATTGAAGCCAGTGAATTAAGGATAAAATGAGCCATCACCAGGTGGAGGACAACATCCATTGTCTTCCACAATTGAGGTGGAATCATTTGATGCACCCAAATGTAGGGATTGGTTTTGAGTAATTGCACATTCCACAAGTCACTCGAATCGGCCTCATAGTGCAGTCCAATCATGCCAACAGCAATGAGCAACATTAGACCACTCAGTTGAAACATGAAATGACCCACACAACTGGATTGGTTTTCTTTTTCTTGCTCTTCAGTGTGAACAAAATCCAACTGCACAAATAAAGCATTGTAATGTGATTTGACCACATATATGACATTTCTGGTGAGCGGTCTTAACATTTTATATCCAACTAACTTGGACAATTCAAATACAAAATTTGAGTTTCTTGACATGTTCAGCATAGAACAACTTAAAGGAGAATGATTTTGGCTTCTAGAAATTTTACTTTGACATTTACCAAATGGCCAAATATTGTGCCAACATTGTCAACAAGATCATTAAAAATTCAAACTTATCCGACAAATTATTTATTGACTCTAGCAGTAGGTAGTTTCGAAATGTGTTATTCATTAAAAAACTAATAAAACTGTATGCTATAGAATTATTATATTATTATTTGTTATTGGTATATTGACATAAAGTAAAGTTTGCCATGGTTGCTTCAAAAATTCGAATTCTTTTTATTCTTTTATTCTTTTATTCTTTTATTATTAATATTAATTTTTTTTATTGATGCCACTCATTTTTCAGTATCAATTTATAACGAGAAAGTATTATTCTACATTGTGGCAGAAGTCAATAAGCCAACAGGATAACGACCCAAATGAATATATATTTTTCATGGGTACATGGGGATAAATCAATTTGTAACCTGTGCTTTATTGTTTTGTTGTACTATTCAAACTATTACTGATACTAAGAAAGTCACATTCAATACAAAAACGACGTAATAGTATACCAAGTAGTAGCAAAGCTTGAGAAAAGACAAAAAGAATCTTAACAGGAACATACTTTCTCTCTTTTGAGTGCTCAAATATGAGTACCATCTGTTTTGGCTAATTTTCTGCTGACAATATTTGAACAGTCTTATAATAAGTACCGCAATAAATTAAAATTATTATATATTTTATTTACAATTTGGGTGAGATATTAAGTTTATTAATAAAATTAGTTTAAGGGCTTTGTTGTTGCTTTTGAAACCAGGGCCAATATGGTTTGAATTAAGGACAAATTATACCAAATTGAATGCGTCATAATGTAGGTGTATGCACTGCATACAAAGCAGTGACTTATTAATGACTTTGATGCGTGTATATGTTACTGTAAATATCAAAGTGTCTGATAAATATGCACTTTTAATATATTTATAGAGCCTTGAAAACAAAGAACCAAATTATTACATCAGCACTAATTCGTCAATCAAGTAAATGAGCAATTTTTCTTGCTTGTGATGTTATATTAACATTATTATTTCGTATCATCTACAAAGTTGATTATGGTGAAGAAGGCGAATTATTTATCGCGATCGTTATTTGATTCGTTTTCTGTCCAACTCAACTTTTCATGTATCTTGTCGCGAAAAAGTTTGTATTGCATTCGTTGTTTTTGTATATTGAAAATTAACTTTCCGTACAATTCCAAACGAATCTTTTAATCTGCATTATTCATGAAGATGAAATAGAAGAACATGTTGACGAACAATGCTAAATTTGCACCAAATCATTTGATTGTAATACAGAACAAGGGTGACCCAGTCCTTCCAGCCATCTGACCAGGGCCGATTGAGGAATTGAAAGTTAAAGTACACAATTGCAAAGCCTAAGGTGCCAATGTAAACGTAATTCATCAAATAGTGATTTCGCGCTTAAAGTTTGAACAGTTTTTCACTGTTTGGTCGATTCCACACTTTGCGATTGACAAGCAACAACTTACTTTCCGCGCCATCATTCACTGAATACATGATGTAACGCTAACCAAGCAAAGCCCCACTTCAATTATAAATTAAAAATCGAACAGTTTCCATCTTTGATTATTATGAACAAATATGCTTCCACGATTTTAAAACTTAAAAGTTACTGTTAACGTAGAAGTTCCGAGTAGCAAGATACATTGTATATTAATTATGCAATAAAAAACTTATTTTTATTTTTCACATCGTGACATGTCACGGACTATGACTCACATGGTAATTTGGGTTTCCTTGTAAGATATAATTCTTTAATATTGTGGTGCCTGAACTGGAACGTAAGCCTCCTCCGTCGAACATTCCACACTGAGTAACTGACAACATTGTATCCTCACTGCTTAATCGTCTGTATGTGCCTTAACGACAGCTTTCCACGAGTGGTCTCACTCTAGATTAATCCAGTGAGTTCCGATCACATCGGAACGCATCTCGTTCACCGAGCTCACTGACTATCAGCACGAACATCCTATGTAATGGCCAGTTGCACATGCAACCAGCCAGTTGGACTTGATCAGTCAAGAGGAAACACCTCGACTTTGATGTATCATTCTCACTTGATGATTCAATAAAGCTCGTTCGTTCAAACACTCTTCCGATTGGAAGTCAATGCATTAGTTGTGTGTAGTATTGCATCTCGATACTCGCACACACTACAAAAATATTTATATCTATTTTGAAGCATTATATTCTTAATATTATAATCATTACAACCCATATTAGGTGGGCAGCACAGCTCTATTTTTTAATAAAGTTGTTCACTTCTTTATATTTCTTGATGATCTTTCGTCAAAATAGAACAAGCGCCTTTTCTGTGTAATTAAAAATAAAATTATATTGAATTATTTGTTTTTGTTGGAGCAAACAGGTCTTCGGGGGAGTCCAAGCAAGCGACTCGTCGACGAAGAGCAACCAGGTCTTGAGGAGTCCAAGCGGTGACTCGTCTACAAGAGCCCGAAAGCAGGTCTCGGGGAGTCCAAGCGGTTGACTCGTCCACAAGAGCAAGCAGGAAGGCACACAAAAAATAGAAGAGTTCTTTATTAGAGCGAAAGAACAAAACATTACAGCCTAGGACAGAGCAAGTGCAGGGATATATGAGCACAAATGAAGTTCTCTGTTGAGACATGTTGCTCGAACATTCGACATTCAAATGGTGACTCAAGGGTCGCACAAATCTCCTTTTCCAACAGATTTACACAAAAATACTTAGAGATGGCGTTCAACTAATTTTTTATAATAGACTTTTCACTACTTCGAGATATTGTTTCGGATTTTGATGATCTAAAATATTTTTATTTTTCTGTTCTTTCTTTGTGATTGGCAACTTAAGATGCATAATGCGGATGTGTTTGATGGTATTTGATCGATCCTCACTGGCATACAAACAGCCGGACCATTTACATTTGTACGGCTTAATGCCCAAATGAATTCGTTGGTGTGTTTTGAGATGGACTGTCTTGCGGAACGATTTGCCACAGTCTGGATGGTCACAGCGATACGTTTGGTGGTGCTTTTCATAGTGAGTGTACACATCGGACCGATACTGACCGATGAAGGAACATTCAGGGTAGGAACACATAAATTTGCCTGATTGGTGGTAATTTCGGTGATGGTAATGCAGATGAGTGTGACTTTGGTATGCTCGAACGCATTTACAACAGTGCCAATTGGTCAGGTTTGGGTGGATAGATTGAAAGTGATGGTTTAGCATCTGACTGTTTAAAAAATAAGAATTTGAGATGAGGTGAAATTGCAATTAATTAGAGATTCGACTTACGAAGTGCTGAAAGATCGGCCACAATTCACCAAAAGGCAACGATACTGAAACATTTTATGATCAACTTGCAAGTGTAGATCGAGTTTGATTTTATTAGAAAATGCTTCCGAACAATGCGGACTAAAGTTGCAATTTAAACTCAAGATTTGACATTTGAGTAGGTCCTGTGGAGTTTTGTCTTTATGCTCAGTTTCAATTTCGATGTTTTCCAGTACTTGATTTACTGGTATATTCAAAGCTTGATTACCTAATGATGGTCTACTAATAGCAAAATCTTGACCAAGCAACTTGATTTGCTTGAATTGAGGAAAATTCTTATCGAACGCTGCATTGAATTGAGTCATCGCATTGGCTAACTCTAAATGACGTTGATGTTGATGCTGCAAACTTTGCTGTTGATAATGTTGCAGTTCGATTGAATAGCGATATTGGTCAAGTTGATTGTGGCGATATTGAATCAATTGACTGTAGAAATCAATTGGTGGTAGTTGATGAAACTGATACATGATTTTTTGTGCAATTCTGTTTCTCAACCGTACAACGATGAGCAATCAATGAAAGCAATGTCAATTGTAAACCCAACTATAACTCATCATCTACTTGCTTTTGGTAGTTACCATAACCACTAGTTGGGACTAAAGAATAGACTGTTTCCACAAATTTCTATTCAATAATTAGATTAAATTACTAATGTAGAGAAAATCTAGATTTCATTCGAAATCAATCACATACATTTGTTGGTGTAACTTTTTTATGTTGCCAGTGTTATTGATAAAGTGATGATAAAGTGCATTCTGCACCAAAATTGACTAGCACTTGATACATCACATCATAGTGATAACCAAACTCATAGAGCAGACAACGAATTCAGACAGGCATGTGCATTCTCAATTGAAAATGCTTGTCATTTCAGTTGAATCGCCTCAAACAGAGATCTATTTTTTAGACTACTTAAAGCGATCGCAGATAAGGTCTTTCAGCAATACATTTATTGCATTTGTGTATGATTTTGGTGTCATTTCACTAGTAAACACTCCCAATTTCAAATGTAATTAAAGCCTATGCACCTTTTATGACATTTGAGGTTGTATGGAGTGTAGATTACAATTTCCACTGCCATCATAGATATTACCGGAGGTGTACATTTTGTTTGTTATAGGTTAAAATGAAAATTTTGTTTTCTCAGTTTTGAGTATATAAAGGTTTCAAGACTCAAAATCATCATTCAGTTTAAGTTTTTTCTGACACTTTTAAACTTGATCTACTTCTAATCAAGTGCAAAAGAAACCAAAAAATATTGAGAATTAATGTTTATACTAAAAAACTTTCAAAAGTGAATAATTTCGAAAAGAAAGGGCACTATTAGTACAAATTTGTCTACAGTAATAAGCTCGTTTCAGGGTTAAGATGGAATAATTTGATAAACTTAGAAACAAAATAAATTTTGCACCCAAATACTTTCCAGTCCTAACTACTAGATTGGAATTTTTCTCAAATATAATTAAACTTAGCAACATTTAAAAATCATTAATTTCATATAAAATTTCAAAATAATTAACATTTGCATTCGCAATAAAAGTATCATGTTTTAATTAATGTTTCTTGTTAAATTATTTTTAATTTCGAATAAATTTTCTTTATTCTTTATGCACACAGTGCTTGTTTGACGTTCGCTTTCAATATGTTGCAATGCAACCCAAACTTAAACTTAAGCACAAACTTACTCGTACATACATGTATAGAATAATTTAAATACCGTCATACTGTTATCAAATTTTAGGTGTAGAATAATTAAAGTAATTATTAAAAGTTATAAAAGAAATTTGACACTCAAACGTTTTCCAGATAAAACTAGTAATATGGGGTTTGTACAAACTTAATTAAACTTTGTAACATTTTACAATCAATAATTTCCTTTCCTGGCATTCCCTCTATTATCTCTATTTATAAATTTAGTTAGGGAAAAAATTCATGTTGTCACACATTTCTAACCAAAATAAATGGGAATTTTTTAGAGGGGGTCACGCCAAGATCACGATATGATAACAGGGGGTTAAGGTAATACCAACTTGGGGTATCAAAAACTTCAATTTTTATCACGCAATTAAAATATTTGCCATAAGTATTGAACTACAAAGAGAGAATTTGACTTAGAATTAAGTGTATGCAAATATTAAAAAATAACTAGAAGATAGTTACTATTCGATAGTGACCAAAACTGCGAGTGGTACAACACAATCGGCAGAGGTAGCAATAACTGCAACAGGAGGCATAACCTGAATTGAAACTAAGCAACAGAACCGAATGTTAAGGAGAGAGAACACAAATAAAGCCAAAACCATTGCACCGACTCGGTCAATTATATTCTCATACTCTTCTTCGAAAAACATATACACTAATCGAGACTGCGAGTGGTACAATACAATCGGCAGAGGTAGCAATAACTGCAACAGGAGGCTTAACCTGAATTGAAACTAAGCAACAGAACCGAATGTTAAGGAGAGAGAACACAAATAAAACCAAAACCATTGCACCGACTCGGTCAATTATATTCAATACTCTTCTTCGAAAAACATATACACTAATCGAGACTGCGAGTGGTACAATACAATCGGCAGAGGTAGCAATAACTGCAACAGGAGGCTTAACCTGAATTGAAACTAAGCAACAGAACCGAATGTTAAGGAGAGAGAACACAAATAAAGCCAAAACCATTGCACCGACTCGGTCAATTATATTCTCATACTCTTCTTCGAAAAACATATACACTAATCGAGACTGCGAGTGGTACAACACAATCGGCAGAGGTAGCAATAACTGCAACAGGAGGCTTAACCTGAATTGTAACTGAGCAACAGAACCGAATGTTAAGGAGAGAGAACACAAATAAAGCCAAAACCATTGCACCGACTCGTTCAATTATATTCTCATACTCTTCTTCGAAAAACATATACACTAATCGAGACTGCGAGTGGTACAACACAATCGGCAGAGGTAGCAATAACTGCAACAGGAGGCTTAACCTGAATTGGAACTAAGCAACAGAACCGAATGTTAAGGAGAGAGAACACAAATAAAGCCAAAACCATTGCACCGACTCGTTCAATTATATTCTCATACTCTTCTTCGAAAATTTACCAACATAGTCGGAGAATGTGAGATCAGGAGGAAAAAGTGCTAGGATAATGACTTGGTTTAATGTTGCGTCGTGTTGCATAATCTGACAGGTCATCTGCGTCATTGTTATCTTGTTCACCTTGTTGGTCGTGAATTCCTGGAAGAGCGTGATTAAAACAATTCCTAATTGTGGTTGATTTTACTTCATTCCAAGAATCTTTCAGGAACCTGATTCCTTGAAGCAAGTTTATTTCATCCAATTTGTCTTTATTAGACAACAAAGCTTGACTCCAGTAGTATTTCACTAATTTGGTTTTATAGATAACCTTTGTATTGTTGATGATGCCCTGGTCCAATAGCTTGTGACTTAGAAGTAGAATTTGGTGACAAGAAAAGAATCTCTACATTGGGCTGGTCCAAATCGACTTTATGGCATCGAAAGTTGTCAATCAGTAGAAGAATTTGTCGTTTTTTACGTTTACATTTCTGTTGTAGTTTGATCAACCTCTCTGAAAAGATTTTAGTATCCATCCAAGCACGTTTCTGCTGTCGATATTCGCAACCAATGATAGAAGCTTGATGGTAGAGTTGGTCCTTGGATTTTTGGGGAAGCAACGAGGATTTGTGCTACGGATCTTGTTATAGCCAATGACAAGTGGAATCAACTTTTCGGATCCGTCCCAATTGGAGCACAGTAAGACAGAAAAGCGTTCTTTGCTATTCTCACCACCATGGCAAGCTTCGCCTTTGAAGTGAACTGTTCGATTTGGGAGGACTATGTAAAAGAGACCAGTCTCGTCCGCATTGAAAATTTCTTTTGGGTGATATTTTAACAAAAGTTGTTTGTATTTCTCTACCCAATTGTCAACGTCTTTTTGATTGACTTTTGACGATTCTCCACAAGTGAGTTTTGTGGTCTAGTTGTAACGTGTTTGGAATGCATCAATCCCGCAATCAGAAGCCTTGAAAGTAATGATGCCGATGTTCTGAGCATTTGTTTTCGTTTCTACTTTAAGCCATCCATTCGAAATTGGTAAATTTGGTTTTAATATTTTCGGGTCCAGAAAGCATCTAAAAAGTCTTTTTTTTCAACTTCAAGGTACTTTGGTGGTTTGATTCGTTTACAACTGCCAGTTCCTCTCTTGACGTTAAAATGATCAGATTGAGACAAACCAATGTTGAAAAGTATAGCGAGATAAGATAAAGCTTCCAAAGGACAATCGCAAAAATAAATCACAATAGCAAATGATTGCGTGCGAAATACTGCCAACAAGACCATGTGGCCAGCAAAACGTACAATGACAATTGTGCATTTTACACTTTAAACAATGAAAAAAGACGTTTGCCCTTCATAAAGGACATGTTCACATTGATCATTGATTACAATTAAAAAATTCAATTAAAAAAGAGATTTTCAATTTAAAAAATTCCAAATAAGCTCAAAATATTGTTCTAAATTCTAAATTATAGAAGATTTTCTAAATTACAAAGAGCTTTTGTACAGTTAAAGGTACTAAATTACACCAATTTTTTTTATAAAACCTTTTCAAAGTTCTAAATTATGAAGTGTTGACTGTATCGCAATGTATGGAATTTTAGAAATGATGATGTGACTTGGTTAACCGAATTCGGATAGAAGCAAGTTATTTCCAACACAAAAGAAAATTTTCTAACAACTTAAGTAAGTGTAAGTGTTAACCATTTTTGTTTTTTGTAATACCTTTTCTGTATACTTATAATTACTTTTTAAGTTACTAATTTATCAATAAAGTTTATGAAACAAAGTTGTATTGTAATTTACTAAGGGAACTGAATCACAAAAGTTTGTGGAATTGAATCCTGCCAGGCTAGCTGCTGCCGCTGCGCTGGAAATTGAATTAAATCACACAATTTGGAATTGATTCCACGCGTGAATTTGTTCTTATCGGGAAATGATTCACGTTAGGAACTAAACTCCATATTATATCCAATGTGAATCGATTCCAGGCGGGAACACATTCAACGCGAGGTAGCTGCTGAAAGTTTAGTACCACCAAACAGATCAAATTAGTATCAAAGTTCAGTCTTTGATTTCTCAAAATAACGATCTTGAATTAAGGCACAAAACCGGATTGAGTACAAATTGCTTTCAATAAATCTCAGTGCAAATATCACTATGCCGTTTACATTCGGTCATCTGTGCAATGTGCAATTCAATTTACGCTTGAACGCTCTTTCTTGTCATTTTCAACATAATTTTCTCGATCTCTTTCATTTGGACATTTTGGTTAATTTTGTGCCAGTGGGGGAGCAACCATAGAAATAAAACGACAGTGATTATTTATCTGGTCGTATAAAAGGAGACTTTTTCTAATAAAAGTAAACATTTGTGCATCTTCTTTCGTTATTTAAGTGTTCAACATTAATTTCTAAATTCGTATATGGATAAAATTATCATTAAAAATTTGAACAAACCTACCAAAATTTGTCGAGTTTGTGGTGATGTAGCCCTTTGGATTTAATTTCAACGGTCTTTCATGTGAATCTTGCAAAGCATTTTTCCGCAGAAATGTCTTCAATGAAAAGGTGTTGGGCTTGAACAAATTGCTTAACACATTTCTTTTTATTCAATTTTTTAAATCTAATATATAAAATATAAAATCATCTTTTATAATGTTTACAGGATTTGGAATGCGGAAATAAAAAACAAGTGTTTGGTGATGAAGTCAACTAGAAAATTTTGTCAACGATGTCGTATGGACAAATGTTTTGCGATTGGAATGAAAAAAGTAAACTATATTTTGCATTAATTAGCTTTAAATTAATGGAATATTTTTCAAGAAATTGATAATCACATTAAAAAAGAAATCGCCACTTGAACAAATGCCTACAAGTATTACTGGTACATTCTTATGTAATATAAAATTGTTTAATCGAAAAATTGCACACATTTTTCAGAATATAATCAAGAACTTCAACCATACGACCTGAGGCGAATACACGAAATTGAGTTAGCAATGCGTAATTTTCCTAACGAGCACAACCTGCCAATGGTTGGTTATTCGGAACGACATGATGCATATAATTAAGTTGACCGAAAATTACGCACGCCGAACCATAAAGTTTTTGCAAAAGCATCGAATCATTTCGATGTCTCAAATTTAAAGATCAAATTCAACTTGTAAAATCGTTTTACCCAGAAATGTGCGTAATACTAACTTCATTCATTTATATTGAGGAAAAAGATGGCATACGGATTCTCGTAAGAAAAATATATTTAAAAATTTTCTAAAAAATATATTTTAATATCTAGAATGAAACAGGACATGAAACAATTTTTGGTAAATGGACATTGTCAAATTATTTATCAAAAGAGAATTTCGAGGGGTCTATACGAAAGCTTGCATCTCCCCTTCAAATTGTGTTAGAGAATGATACGACAATTCGAAATTTGGTTTGAATGAAAACAAAAACATTATCAGAGTTAATTACAATTTATTTATTATTACTTTAAGGTGTTTTCCCAATTGTTGTTCAAACCAAGAGACAATACTGTCTGTGCCGAATTTGTCAAGTGAGTTTCAAACTCAATTTGAATGAAAAATTGCATTTTGTTTGAATGTCTTCGTAGATACAACTACTGGCTTTACAGTCATCTCTTGCGCAAATATCTGCGATTCAAATTCAAACATACGGGAGATCGAAAATTTAACTCACTTATGGCTTTACAGGGACAAGTCACCGAGGGAAGCAAATGGTGTATAAACTTTTATGAAAAAGAAGCTGATCCAAGCGAGTTGCCCGAAATTTTGCGGGATATTTACAATTTGAAAATATGATTGCACTCGAAAAGCTAAATGTTCAATAATAAATATAATTAGCAAATTATTCAATGTACAATGAAACAATATAACATGATATCATAATTAGATTTCACGTATTGTACTTTTTTTACTTTTGTATAGCTTACTTTAGTTAAGAGCAAAATACTTGTTGAGAGCAAAACTTGTTTTATACATGTTACCGTCCAAACTCAAAATTCGTCATTCCGTGAATTGCCTAAGCAATCCAAGAATATAATTTACAGTTATTTTAGTTTTTATTTTTAAAAGTATTTTTTAAATATTTTAAATCTATTTAGACACATTACATTTTGAATATACATTTCTTGATGATTCTTGTATTCAAAATAGAAGAAACGTTTTTGCAATACAATAATAATACAATTTTACAAGTACTTTCAGTACACCAATCTACAGCGTCGCTATCTCGAACACAATTGCTACAATGTTTAGGTGGCCAAACAGAAATTTCAACGACTCATTCAGATACTTTGCCAATTCAGCCTGGTGAGAAGACAATAATCGGGATTTGCTGTTGGAAATTGCGGGTCAATTTGGTGAGGTGGTTCATCTGCTGGCGGAGGTGTTTGATTTGACATAGAAACCCTGTTTGAAATAAAGTAAATTTGATTTATCTCGATTAATAGTACACTAGATATAGCATTGCGCATGATCTTGTATTGAGTGTTGAGTTCGGGATTGGCCAGTTCCAGTTACTGTTTCAGCGAGTGAAGAAATACTGCTATATCCAATAATAAAACAAATTTATTGAATTATGCTAACTTATTGTCTTAATCAAGTATTGATTAATGCGGGATAATATCGGAAAATTACAGCAATATTGCAACATGTTTCAGTTGGGGCTTCTGATTCTATAATATTATTATATTTAAATAATACTAAATCATGTTTATTATTTTATTATTCTCAGTTTTCTTAGAGTCTCAAGAATCATGAAGAAATCTCTAATCTGAATTTAATGTGGCTACTTGACGAGGCCTTCAATGTTTGCTATATTTGTTATTTATGAGCGTGGATATCATTAAGCAAGCACTATACCGCTTAATTTTGTCGTATTTTCAAGGAATATTGATTATTTCCAAGTGAATTTTGCCAAATTTCGGACGTTTTAGAAGTTTAATACAATTGTCGGACGTTTTTTATAATAAAAATTAAAGTTAATTTATTTGAGTTGTTTATTAAAAACAATAGGCTAAACTTCGGACGTTTTTAATGACAACCAAAAGCAATTTTGCAACGTGATATTTCAAAAATGCATAAATGTGTTTGAAGCACTGTCAACCGCAGGATGAAAAATCAACAACATTCAACAGCAAAACCAACACCATTTGTGAAAGCTTAAAATCGTATAAAATGATCAAGCAATCTTGATGAAAATTATCTTTTTTATGCTTGAATTGCATATGAATATTCTTCCGAGTGTCATGATTCTAGCATGCAAACACTAATGTTTTAAAAGTTTCAAAAATAAGATTTCACTTTGCAACCAATCCAACATTTTTGATTTATGGACTATGTCGCACATGACATAGAATAACAACTCACCACGCCCATCTCTTCGACTATGACTCACGCAATTTAAAAATTTAAATAAAAAAATATTTGGAAAATGTCCAAACTTTTTGAAACAATCAAATTATTAGCAGAATCACATTACAATGCTTTATTTGTGCAGTTCGAATTTGTCCACACCGAAAAGCAAGACAGAGAAAACCGATCCAGCGTGACGGGTCATTTCAAGTTTCGATTTTGTGTCCTAATCTTTACAATTGCAATTGGAATGATTGGACTGCCATACGAGGCTGATTCCAATAGTGAATTGTGGAATTTGAAAAATCTCACCTCAAGTCCTTTCATTTGGATTCACCAAATGTATCCACCACAATTGTGGCAAACAATGGACATTGTCCTCACCATTGTGACCGCCTACTGTGTCCTCAATTCACTGGCTACTATTCGTTATGGAGTGCTTGATCGTCGTTTTCGTATGATTTCTAAAGGCTTCGATCGCAAAGTCATTCAAATCAGTGGGAAAAGTAAGTTTTACTAAAATATTATGCGATAAGGTTACCAGATCTTTATGTGACTTTTAGTGTTCAAACTAAAGGGAAAACTCATAAGTCTTAATTAATTTTTTTAAAGAATATCTTTAAGAAATCCTTTAAAATGTTTCTTCCTGAGATATTAAAAATTTTATCTTCCTAGAATTAAGCGACGATGATTCCGAGAAGATACTATCATTGCATTCCAAAGCGAAATATATCCAAATTCGAATCACAATTGTATTTGTTTTTGTGATACTCATCTTTTACTATTTGATGATTCTGTACAATTCGGTTTATGTCTTCTCGCTTCTATCTGCAATCTATTGGTTTGCTATGATCCCATTCTTTGCATTTTCATTGGTATACGAAATGATCACCAAAATCATTTACGTCTTTATGTCTTGTGAATACATCTGCATTCGTCAAAAAACAGTTTTGTCCCAATTGGTGAACCTTAACACAAACTTGCAAAAAATTCCTCCCAGCGGAATTTCTTTGTGCCAGGGCGCGTTCATTTGGCACAAGCATCATCATCTCAACCAGAGTTTGATGCTCATCTGTCGAGACCTTAGTGCTTATGCCACCTTTTGGATTCCCTATTTAACGTTGACCTTTATCAACTACACAACCTATGTGTCGTACATGTTGTATTCAATTATCATTGTGCAAAATAATCCGTTGGCATTTAAGATCTTTTACTGTTACTTCATTTGTAGCATTGGACTGCTCTTTTACTTCACAATTCGACAGTGCGCTAAAGTGGTCAAGGGCAATCAAGCTATTTTGCGCCAAAATCAACACTTCTATATGCAATTTCAATGTCTGAAACAGATCAATCTAACGGCAAAAAGTCGACGTTTGTTGAAGGTACCACAATAAAACCAAAAAAATCAAATTGATATTTATTATTTGTTCGTTAAGGCCGAATCCCTTTTGGTACCTCGTTCAATGCATTCGTATGCATTTCGTCTGTTTGGCGATTATCGAATCACATCAAAGTCGTTCAATGTGGTATAGTATAGTAGTATAACTATAGTTTGTGTTGCAAATTATTGTGTCTTAACCTTGCAACAATAACCCGTTTGCTTATTGTCTCAATCAAGTATTGTCAAGTGTGGAATCGAGCTATTGTCTGAAAATTATGGCAATTGTCATAGAGGAACAAACAAAATAGCGAGTGAAGCGAGTAAGAGGGTACAGTATACCCGGTACACGACATACTACACGTGAGTAGGTCTCAGGGTTAATTGAAAGGGCTTAGCATAAGCTGGATGGTGTCTTTACACATATTTGGATCATCCTGCGAATTTTCCCAAACTAAATAAAGGTATTTCGGTAGATTAACAAATTTTATTTTTGATTCATAAACTCAAATGTAGATTTAAAAAATAATTAACATTATTCCATAATGATTTTAAAGGAGAATTATATAAACGCATGTGTGCATCACTGATGAATAATTTGATAATGAAGAGTGTCCGCAATACCAGCTGTCTTACTTTACAGCGTTCACTATACTACTAGTAGTTTGTAAATAAATTTTTTTTAATTTTTTAGATTATCGGATATGTTGCTGTCTTGTTCATATGGATAATCAAAAAATAAATTCGTTGTTCGTTAAAAAACTAAAATTAAATCAACTGATCAATTGAAAGCCAATTAAATATTTTAATGTCATAAAGACTCGCATGATTCAATGAATCGTGTAATAAATAAAATGTCATAAAGACACTCAAGAAAACTTCCAACTTTGCCCTGATCTGCCACAATTATTATAATTGTGGGTGAACCCATCGAGAATTTGAGCAGTCATTAGATTTGCAATTTTAATCTTGTTGTGAACAGATCCAGTAGCTTTGAGATTATTTTGTTCTGCCTTCTATAGGTCAAGTATTAATTCTAGTTGATTTTACAAGTTCAGCTCTGTTGCTAATGACTTGTCTATTACAGCACTGTTTGTCGCAGTGTCTATAGTTGCTTTGACATTGATAAAAAACCTCAATCTATGGTCGTTTCTAATCTATTGTCGTTTCAGCAGCTATTTTCAAAAATTGTTTTTATAAGCTATGACAATCACAGTTTATTTGCATAAGATTGCACAAGAATTCGATTAGTTGATTACTAATGAATAGTGTATTTAGAATAAAAAAGTCCAGTGGGGGCAAACATTGGAATTTATTTAAGTTCAAATAACTAAATTACCTAAACAGGCACGCCCTTTCCCCGAATCCAGGTAATGTAGTTTTCGACACGAGTGTAAATTCCAGGATATTGAGGTCGAGCACAGCCAATTCCATAGGATGCCAGGCTAAGCAGTTCACCGTTGACAGTGACTGGTCTACCTTAGTCGTAAATACAAACATCTTTACCTCCCTCACCGCGGTGGCCATAAACAGAACATGGTTCAGAGATTTAACTGCTAACCTGCTGACTGGTATGCTTTGACGCAGTCCGCTCTTGAAAGTGATGATTTCGAGACAAATTGAAGAGTTGGTGAGAGAGATGAACTACCTTCGACCAACAAACACAAACCAGAAACAGTGGTCGTTGTTTCTGGCACAATATCAGCAAATGGTCAAAGGTAATGGAGGAGGAGTTCAAAATTTTTGAAAAAAGGATTACTCAATTCTGCACAATCATGAGTTTGACCAAGTAACTTATTTCTATTTAATAAATATTTGCATTAACAACTTGTTTCTTAAAGCATCTTGTAAATAAGTGGCTTAGTGCAAGAATACATCACACAAACACTCTGACATAAATAATTATAATTAATTAAATTTAATGATAAACGATTAATTGTAAACTATACTATTTGCAATTTTTAAGTTTGTGTTTGTTGCAAATTGCAAACAAACTAACAATCAATTTGCCTTTAAGTGAAAAGATGGGATAAATAAAGACATAGAATTCGGTTATTGAAAAAAGGTACATTAATTTTATTTTCATTCGATAATTCTTTTCTGCATCAATTTGTACGAAATCATACAGAATTTTCCATAAAGCAAAAGAAACTGCACGAGAGAATGTTTGTAAATTATGACAATGATTCATCTGATTACAATCATACCTTTGCGAAAGTAGCCAATGAAACCAATCCAAAGCCACCATATGTGAAGCCATATCGATTTGGAGTGCACAGTGTACCTATTGAAGCTTCAATGTGAACTCGATTACGAATGTTGATTCTTCGTGTTGAATTGTGTGCAACCAAATGAAAGAGCAATTTGCACGGCTTGTGAATGTGCTTGGTGCACTGTGCAAACATGTAGTGAAACACAAACAGAAGATCGGCAATGCCCACTAACCAAAAGTAGACAATCAACTTTGACTTCAACTCCAACTTGCCCTGAATGATCCACATTGTGAGCACAATGCTGATGGGCATGAATGCAATTAAATATGCGCAGAATAGTTTGCCATGAAAGCGATTCAACTCAAAGAAGAACTCGAGACTTTGCACAAATGTTCGCCGAAAACGAATAAAACGTCCAAGCGGAAAATTTTTAACCTTATTCAAAACGATTCGCAACAAAAGTGAACAAATTTGTTGAATTTTCAGATAGAACATCATCAAGAGGGATACAGTCAGGGAGAAATTGATTGCCAACGAGTGACCAAGATTGATCAGGTAAAGCAGTAAACCGAGTGCATTCAGATGGCTCAAGATCATCCAATAAGGAACAATCCACATGGAAGCACTTCCATTTAGTGCATATTCAATCAATATGTAATTGAACCAAATATATGAAACAATGATAATCATTTCTATAATGTCATAAATTTAAATTCAAAATTCAAAGTAACATCAAATTACCCGAAGTTACAATCAAACTCATGTATAGATTGAGTACAATCAAGAAGGATTTTCTCGTTTGATTGCAAACATTGTGTTTCCCGAATTTTGATTTCAAAAAGAATGGACGCCATTTTTGTTGAACAATCACCCGAGCAAGTGTGCACAGAAGTGCATAGTTGGCCTTGATGAACAGTTGCTGTGTGAAGTACTGATTCATGGTGGCTGCCATGAAGACAACCAAATTGATCTGTGACTTACCAATCATCAGGTAGAAGGCGTCAAAGTGGACTGCTCTCCAGAGCGGACTGCTCTGCTTCGAGAAAGACAGCCAAAAGAAGTGGGCGCATTTGAGAGTGAGAATTAGTTGTATCGCTCGGATTGCGCCGATCAGCTTCCAATTGTGTTGTACACTGATTTGCTCAATCAGATGGAAGAGTTGAACAAAGTACTCAATGCTCTTGTGGGGGCTTGAAGAGAAACGAGCCCAATTGCTTTCGATTCATTTTGAATTTTGAAGAATTCCTAAAATTAAAATTTATTCATTTGCCATTTCTAAGGAACTGAAAATAAAATATTCCTTAATTATAATTTATGTTATACGAAACAATCGTATTCATACATTCCCAAATTAAATCAATAATAATTTAATTATTTTAAGTTAATTATATTGTTTATAAAGTGGATTTTCAAGAAATTAAATCAATATTTAAATTATTGACTTCAAAAGGGCGCTTCTTTCGACACATGACGGTTCGTGAATGTTGCAAAATAGCTCAAAATTAACTTAAATGAAACTTGAAAATAAGTTCAATTTGTCTTGTTTTTAGACTGTTTATTAGTTACTGGATTTAAAATTCAAACGAAAGTGTCAACTTTCTCTGAATGAACTGATTACTCATTACTGTCACATTAATACACGAGTAGATACAGAAATATTTGATGATTTTAATGGAAAACAACATCATAATTCAATGCTTATCAGGAAAGTTTTATTGAAAAGAACGAGTAAAATTTGTTAATGTTTTGCAGAAGCAAACAATTGTGAAAAATGTACAACTGAATGGCAATTAGCGTGATTTCCAAGTTGAGCCAAAACATTTTCAAAACTTTAAATGTTACAATCGATTATTAATTTACAGTATTGACAATTTGCTAACTAGGAAATTTTATTTAATGGATGTAGATGTTTCTCAAGAGCCACAGTGACGGATCGATTTTTTGCTGAAAAGTTGTTGCCATTAAAATCACGTTACTTCTCACATTTATTCCTGGATCCCTGGGATATCATTACAAACTAAAATGGATTTTTTCAGGGTTATTTGGATATTCGAAACACTGACTATTGCAGTACGGTTAGTGTTCCCACTCGGGCAATTACTTTCACGATTATTCGAGGATTACTCGTAATCTGCTTGGGTGATCTCCTTGACCAAGTCGAAATAGAGCACAAAATAGTTTATTAACTTTATTGGTGAAAAGATTGGCAATGCAAAATGTTTGACATTCATTGTGTTTTTGAAGTATGCTTTGAAGAAGAAAAATCCTTACTGTGGTGGAACGAAAATTCTAAATAAAGGATGCTCGGAAAAATTTTCGTGTGAATTTTATAAGAAGTGAGCCATTATTATTTATATTATTATATTATAGATTTTTTAGTTATTTTTGCTAGGTAAACTAACGCTTTTCCATGTATTTTTCCCATTGGGCGCTAGTGCCCCAAAAATTTGGTACATTTTAAGCCTTTTGGGGACGTCATTGTAGAAGTGGAGGAGGTGTGTCTTTTGCCCACCAGCAAGGAGGAGCACTTGAATTGTAGAAGTTAGTGACGCAATCACAGGTACTATGTGAAATGTCCATGTTTTTGACCAAATGCGCAGAAAACCAAAAATCACACGTGAAATCAATTTCGCGCATGTTTGTGTGTTAAACTTCTGAATACGTTGCTGTGCTCGTGTGTGTTTGTCTTATTTGTTGTTAAATGCGAAAATTGAGTGAAAACAAACGTCATTTGTGGACGGTCTTGTTTACTGCTCGAGGCTGCATAAACACATTGTTTTGTCAACAACGTGCTCAAATTAGGTTAGGTTTTGTTTTGTGAACAAATTGGAATCTTGTTTTTTCTGGATTTGGAGTTTGGATTTCTGCACTGGATCCATGGAAACGAAACAGCATCGGGAAGGCCAGGTGAAGAACCATCTTAACCGTACTTTGGCCGCTACAGTACTTTGAGAGGGATGAGCTGTAATGTTGTAAGTTTAAGCACTGAATTTTTACCAGTAACCATAATTACTAATCGAATAAATTGATATCTCCACCAGTCAATTCTTTATTATCAGTTGGAAGATACTAAAGTGGCAACATGGAGTTGACTGCATCCCCTCATAATCAGATTGTCCTACTAGAGGAACCTGTAGAATCAAAACCTTCAACCTTTGAACCTGAACCATCTCGTGGCATTAGACAATCGTCAACCACCATTGCCAGATGTGAACGTGGTTAAGAGCGCTCGTGTTAAATTCAATGATAAACAAGAAGTGATTGAAGCTAAACAAGTTGACCAAAACTGACCACGAGTTGTGGACACCATCAAGAAACAAACTGGCTCAACCTTCTATAATTGCTACCGCCAAAAATCAACAGGTTAATAAGAATCCAATTTCGGAAGGACCCTTACCTGTAAGATAGCATAGGAGAAGATTAACAAACTGAAGTGATGGTCTTTTTCCTAAAGTTTGTACACGGTGGTTAATAGGTTATGCAGAGACGAACAAGGTGCTAACGGTGCTACAATGTTATATATCTGTGGATGCTATTTCGTTAAGTTTTCTATGTAATCCATTTGCTCATTAAAAAATATTGTTTTTCTGTATGCTAGATTTTGTTAACAACGAACTGGTAATAGTTATAATTAGGCTAGGATAAGTCCTGCTCTAATGGGTGATCCACAAATAAGCAAACAGCTGACTTCACCTCACTACAGTGTTTATATGTGGATAGCCCTTTAGAGCGGACTTATTATGCCTAGTTATAATCATAATCATGTAGCTATATTGTATCTTGTGAGCAAATGGCGAATGGAATCCTGCTTTGGGTAGGAATTCTGGATTGGAATTGAGCCGTATTGTGTCCGGTGAGCAATTGCTAAAAGGAATCTAGCCTAGTAGCTTTTCAGTGTATTTTGGACTTGCTTTGGTACATATTCATAACACGTATTGAAAATCAATGCATTATATTCTTGTATAATCGAATATTTCTAGGATTGATTTTTTTATAATTGCACCACCATTAGCAATATAAAAACCGCTTGCCACCACTCGTACCCGACAAATCTTCGAGAAGAATCGCCATCCTTTTCAACCTGCAATGACGGAAACTTGAACATTTAATTGTGTAATTCTAGGCCATTTTAATAGACGACAAAAGCACAACCAATGCCACATTGTGTTCCAGATCCATCACTATAAATAACTAGATCATCATTGGGAGGGCAGCTGCCCTAGAGTGAAGAACCGTCTTCACCGTACTTTGTGAAGTATGAACTGTAACGTCGCGTTGTGAGTTTGAGCACTGAAATTCTAGCTTTAACCCCAATTACTAACCGAATCAATTGATTTCTCGAAAGAAGCCTAAGCCGTAAACAAGCAAAGGAGAAGATTGACAAACTGAAGTGATGGTCTTCCTAAAGTTTAACGAACTGGTAATAGTTATGATCATCATGATCATGTTGCCATATTGTGTCTTGTGAACAAATGGCGAATGGAATCGTGCTTTGATTTGGATTTCAACTGGAATGGAGCCGTATTGTGTCCTGTGAGCAATTTCCAAAAGGAATCGTGCCTTGTAGCTTTCCAGTGTGTTTTGGACTTGCTTTGGTACATGTTCATAACACGTATTGAAAATCGATGCAATATATTTCTGTAAAATCGAAGATTTCGACTATAGATTTTTTATTTTCCATATATTTAGAATAGCGCTTGTAAATTAATAAAACATGCAAACACACCTAACGCTTCTAAATTGATAAAACAAGAAAATTGAACGGGTAATTCATTTTCTAGTAAATAATAAAAAATCGTGCCCCAGGTGTAAATTCCGTCAAAGTGAGATAACAATTTATGAACGTGATTCCTTGAATAAGTCAAACTGTCGGTTTCAAAGAACAAATTTGCACTTAAACCAGACGTAAAAAAGTATTATTCATTCATTTTTTGTGATTCTTCAGTTATCGTTTAGTCAATGATTTGTAGTCAAGTCAATAACATTATCAATAGCATTAATTGTCAAATATAATGTTTTTGGTGACGTCTCCCATGACAGAAATGAAATATCATTCATTACATTTCAGAAACCATTTCATGAACCAAAAAAGATATAACAAGAATCGTTGATTCGAAATAGTAGCATATTGGATTATTTGCATATATTGGATTTGTTTTCTAATTGTTCGAGCACGTATAATAAACAAACCGGTCAAATGTTTACAACTGCAAATTTGGAAAGAACTGTCAATCGATTGGTTCACTTATCAACATAAGTACCAATACATACTCATAATATGCAACACATATGCAACAATTCTCGCAGTTACACCTGGGGCACGATTTTTTATTATTTACTAGAAAATGAATTACCCGTTCAATTTTCTTGTTTTATCAATTTAGAAGCGTTAGGTGCGTTTGCATGTTTTATTAATTTACAAGCGCTATTCTAAATATATGGAAAATAAAAAATCTATAGTCGAAATCTTCGATTTTACAGAAATATTACCAGTAGTATGAAATGGTTAAACTTTAAATTTTATCATTTGAAAATTTTTCTTTTGAAGAATCAAAATTAATTGTACAGTTGGTATATTATCACTTAAAGTCACAGGATCCAAGTGATTTGAGTTATATCTCATTATAATTGGAAAAATTGTCAGTCTATAATAAATAATAAGTTGAAATGTTATTTTGAAATAAGTGATTTAATAGACTCATTGATATTTACTAAATCGCGACTTTTTTTTTGATCATTCATTTGATTATTTTGGCCCTTTGCGGTCGTAGTTCAATAATCAAACATTTCATGTCCAATCGCGACTTTTTTTTGATCATTCATTTGATTATTTTGGCCCTTTGCGGTCGTAGTTCAATAATCAAACATTTCATGTCCAATCGCGACTTTTTTTTTGATCATTCATTTGATTATTTTGGCCCATTGCGGTCTTAGTTCAATAATCAAACATTTCATGTCCAATCGCGACCTCTTTTGTTCATTCATTTGATTATTTTGGCCCTTTGCGGTCGTAGTTCAATAATCAAACATTTCATGTCCAATCGCGACTTTTTTTTTATCATTCATTTGATTATTTTGGCCCATTGCGGTCTTAGTTCAATAATCAAACATTTTCGGGTCCATTCGCGACTCTTGTTCATTCAATTCAATCAACATCAAGACCCACCTTTTAATGTGGTTCATTTCGTAACTCAATTGTTTAACTCAATTCTTAACTCAATTATCCCTCTAATATTTAACTCAATGATTTAACTCAATGTTTTGTTCCTGGGTGCATATCGTGTGCTTACCAGCAATTTATTGCTTTGATTGTCGCCTTGCTGATCACTCAATTGTTTAACTCAATGTATTAACTCAATTATTTAATAAAGCGACCGCACGCTTGCTCTTTGAGTAAAGTTGCGTGCATTAAATAAATATTTACTAAATTGACAGTCCAGTATACTTAGTACGTACTTTTTTTCATTAATGTTTTTTAACCGTTGCTACGTTACTAATGATCACTGATACGTTAGAAATTTTATTTATAGATTTTTATTAATTTCTGCTAGGTCAACTAATGTTTTTCTTTGTATTTGACCAATATGATGTGGGTACATTATCTATTTAATACCAAATGAAAATTTCGAGTTACTTTTCCTCTACTTCCACTTCGACATAATTATGTATCAATTCATGAATCAATTCATCAATCATATTAATATACCATAACTTTAAAGTATCACATTATACAATCACACATTGAAGATAAATGAGCAATGTTCAATGAACATGTTAGTAATGTAGTTATAATTATAACACTGTTCATAGACAAGTCAAAATTAGTATTTCAGTAATTGTGCTCGTATCAAACAAACATCGTATTCAATGGTGTTTGTGATAACTAATGAGGATATACTAAATATGTTGCATGTGTCACTGTACAAGACAAATAAAGTGTGTTCCATTTAATGAAAGCAATATATGTGATAATAAAACATGTTTCATGTGAAACACTCGAAACACAATTTGAACATTGTATGCTTGCATTGCATTACATTAGGCAACTCGTATCAACTCCACTCCGTAGAAACTCACAGGTGCTTCCTCGTTTGAGCCACTTCAGAGAAGCTTCAAATGCTTTTTATACTTCACAATCTAAAGTTTTTTGTTTCGTGACCAAATATGGGGGAATAGGCCTCAAACTAATATTTCTGATGACCATTAAAAATATTACGGTCCGGTTTGCTATTGCATTCAATTCCAGCAAATTACGATTCGCTCGTTAAAAGAAAATCATTGCACTGAAAGAACTTTCGAATTACGATCCAAGTTGAAAGGTACAATTATTTTTTGTGGCGGTGGTTTGCACCGCTGTGTGTTTGATGTTCGATGAAAGGGAAGTCAGTGTTCCTGTCGCAAGTTGACACTCTACTCATTAGTCTAATTCGATTTTATTGGATTCGACCTGTGACTTTCGAGCTGTGAACCTCTCCTACACTCGAACAATCGATAAAGCTAATTTAACCAGTGCTCATTGCCTTTACACGCCCTCTATGCGTTTACAACTTTAACTTAAACTATGGTCAACTTTGATTGTTTTAAAATTTAGTAAAAATATTTATTTAGAGGTAAATTAATTTATGCTGAAATACATAAAACAAACAAACAACAAAGTCAACTCACAATAATGCGATCAATAGAGATTTCTTTTTTGAGACAAAACTTGCGACACCTGCCTGTAAGGAATATTTTGGCAACATTACACAACATTGACCTTGATGCTGCAATTTAATTATCGATTAACAGTCACATGACTAAAAGTGTTTTGGTATGAGCCCATTATCAAAGGGCTGACCCGAAATAAGCAAAACCGGAAGTTGGATTCTGGAACAAAAACATATTTGGTAATCTTTCACAAATCAAAATTGTGAATTTAACCATCTTTTGAGATTTCGAAAATTCTTCATCAATTTTTTGCGTAATCTTTCGAAGAGTTTATGTACAAAAAAGTCGGACACGAAGAAACTATCACGACAGAGGTAGCACAACAGAAACAAAAATTTATTGAAATACAAACTCGATGTTAACATTTTGCTTCCATTAACGAGAATTCACAAAACTTTCTTTTTCATGAGTTTGTAAAATATCAGTATGAATTTACCATACAAAAAGCAGAAACTGTTCATTGTAAAAATGCTATTTTCTGAATTGATTAAAACAAAAAAATGCTTTACCTTTGCAAATGTAGCTAAAGAAACCAAGCCAAAATCGCCATAAGTGAACCCGTACCGATTTGTCGTCAGCAAAATGAACACATTTAGCGAAAAGCCAATTCGAGTGCTCGTGGTGAGCCATTTAGTCCGATAACTGCGCAGCATCAGTTTGATCATTTGTTTACACGGTCGATGAATGAGCTTAGTACAAAATGCCAAACAAAGATGGATCAAAAACAGAAACAGTGCAAAATACACAATCCAGAACACTAGAATGCACTGTGTGTACACTGGAATACCTGTGTCCAGTAGCCAAACAGTGAATGTGACATTGCGTGGACAGTTGGCAATCAAGAACAGGAAAAACAACCGACCATACATTCGATTAATACGAAGGAAAAATGTCACTGTTTGAATATACATTCTCCAGTAGCGAATGTAGAGAAAGGGACTGAATCGCTTTGCATTGATTGTTTTGAATAGAAGCAGGTTACAATGAGTAATTTTAAAAATAGAACATATAGATTAGGCTGATCATTGGACTAAAGTTATACGCAATTGACACTGTGTAATTGAAGTAACACACGAGAAAGCCCAAACCGTTCAGAAAGTTCGACAAAATTGTAGCGATAAAGCAGATAACTGATTTTTTGCATAAAATACTTTCGAATCTCGTAAAGTCTGCTCCAGAAATACACACAACAAATCAAGTAGAATATAACGCCATTTAGAGTCAAACTCATGAATATACTCATGCTCACAATAAAACATTTTGTGACTTGATCGCAAACATTTTGACTGTTCATTTGAGCCTCCATGAAAAATGACCAATCTCGTTGAAGAAGAACATCACATAACAAATCGAGCAATTTCCGATTAGCTTTCACTACAAGTGCTCGGTTTAAGTAGAGTGCTTCAGCTGATCCTAATGCGGCAAGCACATTCATATATGGTTTCTGTAGGCCAAGGTAGAATGCATCAAAGTGGCCAATGTTCTCCACATCGCTATGACCACTGAAAAAGCCAAGATAGATTAGATGAATCACATTGTAAGACATCACTACTGTAAAGAGAAGAAAAACATTGACACAGATACGATTTTTGAAATAAACCATTCTGTGCAATGTGATTTACTTGATCGTAGTACACAGAGCCAACAAACGGGCCAATATATTGGCTGGGGATCTAATCAGCCAATATATTGGCTGGGCCCTCGGCCAATATATTGGCTGAAATGAACGAATATATTAGCTGGAATGGACGAATATATTGGCTGAAATGAACGAATATATTAGCTGGAATGGACGAATATATTGGCCGCAGTCAAACTAATATATTGGTTGATTCAAATATTGAACCCGTTCTAATGAAAGTTTGATGAAAGTGTAAACTTAATTAAAATTTAATTTAATGAAAAGATTAATAAAAAAAATATAGTCAGCAAACAGACAAAATCAATCAAATTACACTGCATAAAAATACAAATCACTTTTTGCTGGTTCCCCTTAGCACACGACTATCTTGAATTTTTTGAGATCTGGTACATTGGTGCTTTCACATTGGCGACAGACAGTTTTATCCGTTTTACAGGAAAAGAAGAAGTGTTTTCTTGTTTGGAATCTTGCTTTCAGTGCTTGGGCCTTCTCTTCCCCATGCCCCCATTGTGGCTTGGTATATAGTCGAGTCATTGATATCCTCATCTTCATTAAATGAAATTGTGTAGCTATCGGATCGGGGATTGTGGGATGTCTTCTTGCTGGTGTCACTTGAGGTGGATTATTTGGTCGAGGCAATGCAAACTTCATCTTCAGACAAACTCGAATACTCATCAGAAGAAACTAGAAGAAGAAAAACCGAATAAAACAAGTGAAATCAAAACAAATGGGATTTGATTACCTGATTTGGGCGTTTGTGGGATTTCTTCGATCTGAGTGCGGTTGGTGGTTTGGATGAGGCCTTGGAATCATCATCTTCGTTGGATGAGTTCGTGCCCTCATCAGAAGAATCTATAGATTGTATACAAATGAAAACAGAATCAGACAAGTGAAATCAAAATAAAAGTGAAATAGACTACCTGATTTGGGTTTTGGGCGCTTGTGAGATGCCTTCTTGCCACTTGGGGTTGGTGGTTTGGATGAGGCCTTGAAATCATCCCCTTCATCGGATGAGTTCGAATCATTGTCGGATGAATCTACAAACAAAAACAACAAGATCAGAATAATGAAATCAAATCAAAAATGAAATAGATAACCTGATTTGGGTTTTGGGGGCTTGTGAGATGCCTTCTTGCGGGTGCCAGTTGGGGTTGGTGGTTTGGATGAGGCTTTGGAACATTCACCTTCATCTGATGAGCTCAAGTACCCATTCGGACCAACTAGAAACAAAAACAGAATCAAATTTGATTCTGTTTATGTGAGATAAATGTATCAAACTTAATTAAACAGTCATGATTTTACTTACCGCAGCGGTCAATGCATCAAAAGTTGATTTATATACACCGTCTTCGTGTTTGACAATGCCATGGTATTGATTTTGATTTGACGGTGTTTTGATTTGTTGAGAATCCATGATTAAAAATGATTGATACACACAATTTAAGAAACTAGATCCAAACACATCTAGTCAAGACACACGCTCATTCCGAGTCCTTTGTTCTACTTGCAAGACACACTCACAGAGCCGCACCCTTTCTCAAAAGCCACTCGGCCACCTTACTGGTCAAAACAAACACAGGCCTCTGCTGTTGCAGTATTTGAGCGAGCAAGCGAGTGAAAAGAAAGTAGCAGAATTTGTCCACAGATGTAGTATACATGTTTGAGGGACTCAATATGATTATGTGATTTGATCTTAATATTTCATAAATTTAAATAAAACAAACAACAATTGATTTAATTTTGAATATTTTAGAGGTAAGTAGATAGCAAATATAGCCATACTAAAATTCTCGTAAAAAATTGAAATATTAAACATTTTCAACAATAATCATGCAAATTTCAGAATATCAGTACAATTCTAAATAACATAAAAAATTGTTTATTGGTTTGATTATCAATATTGGGAAATGCTACATTATTATCATTTGATTCATTATTCAAACTGCTTTGTTATTGTTTTACTGGTTGTCAATGTATTCAGAAGAAATGTGCATGTGGTATGTTCTACCCCTTTAGTGTTAAAAAAACAACATTCACAAAATTCGTTTCATGAGCGAATATAGTCAAACTGAATGTGTCGATGGGTGGTACAGCCCTTGTTGATACCCTAAAATAATGCCACTTATTTTGGACTGTTTCGATTTAATTTTTATTATTTATTTTTATTATTGGAACATATTAATTCCTATAATCATTTCCAAATTAAAGCGTAATATCCATATTAACCAAGAACTCTGTGAATCATTTACATGATATGGACAATTGTTAAGAGCTAGTACGTTTAAGCTAAGAAGCCTAATCTCTAACCGGCGAGCAACAAGAGTGTACCTTAGTTTGAAGTGAGAAAATCCTCTTGAATAAGAATATTCTTGACTGTGATCGTATTTCTATTCAGATTGGTTTTGTGATTAAGTCTTTAATAAAACTTATTTGATTGTTTTGTAAGCGAAAAATATTGTTTATTAAACATGAGAGACACAAATCCAAATGTAAATGCATTGTCTGACAGTGAGCCAATACACCAATAATTACTGGATTAAAGTTCATGTTTTTATTGAAATATAGTGTTTTACAATACATTGATAATCAAGTTTCACTTATATATGTTCAAGAATTCTAGGTAAATAGTTGTTTCTAATTATGATAACATATTAAAATTTTCAACTAAATCAACTAATCAATGCATTTAACATGTTTATCTACATCAATGTAACATTAAAAGAGGTCAATAAAGTTAAATTACGATTGAATATCACACGTACTGTGCAATTGGCAATTTAGCAATCCTTATGTCATAATTCTTAGTAATTACCGCGATCAACATGAAATTCAAAATCTAAATATCTTTTTCAAATGGGGTTAAGTCTACATGCATAACGCTTGATCGTCGATGTTGTTTGGAGAGAAAACTTGTTAAGTCGGATCATCGTCATTTCACATTCAGTTTATCGATTCACACCTAGTTTTTTGTTACGTGTCCACACTTTAGACATTTGTCCGTAATTTGGTTATCTCAGAATATTTTAATTTCCACTAATAGATTAGATTTGATAAAAAATACGAATGAATGTCTTCTTAAATGTGTCTCGACCAACGTATACAGAAAGTTTTACGTGGGTTTTGCGGCACTCGTGCCGCCCAAAAGAACTTTTTGGAGGGAAAAATCGCTATACATTTGTGAAAGAATGTCCTCTTTATCATGGGCCGTAAAGCACTTTAATTTTCTATATAAAAACGTCACTAAACCTAACCTGAATGAGTTAAACTTTTGTCTATTTTGTACGCTTACGTGCAAATTGTATGCACAAACAAACCAACTTTAGTTGAATACTTTCAATCCTGACCCATTTAGTGAAATTCTGGCTAAAATTAACGCTAATTTTACGGTAATTTTTGTTTTTGTCTTTTTAGTTAAGCTTGTCTCTCATTGGCGCCTATTTGATAGTCCGGCGCCATCGATACCTGACGCAAGAATGTTCCTATTAACTATTACATTGTAATAATTACAAGCACGGTGCATATTAAATTATATAATTTTCATGTAGCATATAAAATAGATTAGCTAAGATACCCAAAATGGTTTTGTTTTATGCGGTTTGAGTTGATGATGATGTTGTACAATACAATCTCTTGTTATCATATCCTTGTCCAGTACAAGTTACTAAATTTTGTATGTTTTTTGACGATAAACTGAATACGGGTTAAAATAAGCTTAAGACATTAAATTAAGAATATTAAAATGATATAATCATATACGTAAATAAAATCACTTAAAATAGAAGCAAGATTTACAGTATAACTTCGCTAAATATAATTATTTATTTATTTATTAGTCTTTTCGTTAATTCCTTATATTATTTATGTGACTTATTTTATTTTGAATTATACTTTAATTTGTTTATAAAAAATTCAATTCAATAGTTCTTCAAAATCAAAACAAGTCCTCATCAAGCTTTGTGTTGTCAAATTACACTGTATTCGGAGCAGTACTGCACTAGTGCTGCTCGTGAGTATGCCACAGTATGGTAACCACTCAAACCATAACAAAAACCCCTTCTCACCAACTCACTGTATGCAAAAAAGCAGGGCAAACTGAAGCAGTGGCCGGACTACTCTCAGACAAAGACTTTACTCACAGTGCATAAGATTCCCACCAAAACACACATTAATGTTTATTGATTTGTCCCAAATTGTTTGTGCTATTTCTTGTTGTTCATTTGTCACAATTATTCAATAATGCCCAAAGAAACTACCAAAAAGAAAACTCGTTGGAATTGACGGGATTAATCGATTTTGTATTGCACAATTCGATTTAATGCACGACTTATCAGGTTTGGATTTTTAGATAGAAAATAATTTTTAATTGTTTTTAATTTTTCAGAGGGCGTTTGCGCTGAAATTTTAGAGCTTATTTTGAGTTCACTTGTGAATGGGGAAAATCAAGCAAAAAATCATTGAAAAAGATTTCAACAATTCAAATTTTTCACCAAAAATCCAATCTTGAATTGGAATGGAAGCGAAGGGTTTCATTTGAGAGGCAAAGCTGTTAAGGTTTGAAATTAGAAAATGTGTAATGATGATTTAATTGATGATAATAATTTAATTAAATTAACAAATATATTTTTATGTAATTACTGAGTTTTTATTTACATTGTGAATTGTTATTAAAAAGAATAAATTCATTATTAAATCTTTTATTTTAATTATTTAATCTCAAAAGGATTAACTTGATAATCCCAAAATGGTATAATCTCAAAAAGGATTAACTTGATAATCCCAAAATGATATAAACTCAAAAGGATTAACTTGATAATCCCAAAATGGTTTAATCTCAAAAGAATTAACTTGATAATCCCAAAATGATATAAACTCAAAAGGATTAACTTGATAATCCCAAAATGGTTTAATCTCAAAAGAATTAACTTGATAATCCCAAAATGGTATAATCTCAAAAGGATTAACTTGATAATCCCAAAATGATATAAACTCAAAAGGATTAACTTGATAATCCCAAAATGGTATAATCTCAAAAGGATTAACTTGATAATCCCAAAATGATATAAACTCAAAAGGATTAACTTGATAATCCCAAAATGGTATAATCTCAAAAGGATTAACTTGATAATCCCAAAATGGTTTAATCTCAAAAGGATTAACTTGATAATCCCAAAATGGTATAATCTCAAAAGGATTAATTAAATAATGCAAAAGTTGTTTGAAACCAAACCATCTTCTTCTGCAAATATTCACAAGTCCTTGGCTAATATATTGGCTAGGCCTAATATATTACTGTAGTTGACTTGTCCGCTTTGCACCTCCAAGCAATATATTGGCTCGGGAACGACTCAGCCAATATATTGGCCCGTTTTTTGGCTCTGTGTAGTGCTCGAAATAATCCAATTTCTTTACTGGACTTAACAAGAGCGAAGTGAAAAAAGTCAATTTCTTCTTTGTAGTCGGCTTCATTTTTCTTGATTTGCTCACTTGTTTATCACTGAATATACTTGAATACTTTTAATTTTTTAAATATTCTATGCAAAAAATATTTAATTAAATTTTATTTATAATTTCAAAAATGAAATATTGTGATAAATTAAAATTTAATTATGAAAACCTTGAAATTTAATTAATTAATCAATTAATCAATTAACTATTTCATATTAGAATTTTGAAATTAGTTTTAAATGTCAGAGTTGTGTGCGTTTTATGGTTTTATTTGTTTTCAATTTGAATAATATTTTAATTAAGAAAAGAAAAAGTAACTATTAAAAACTAATCAAGAAATCCTTTCGATCGAATCCTGTTGATGTAGTTGCCAAAACGAGTGTACACGCCGGGATATTGATGTCGACCACATCTAATTGCTACAGGAAGCCAGGCCCAACAAAATTCTATCGACAGTGACTGGTCCACCAGAGTTACCAGTGTAAGCATCTTTACCACCAACACCGAGATAACCAGCACAGAACATGTTGTATGATTACCGCAAATCCCCAATTAACCGCCGCGACACTAATCCGTTTAGCATTTAATTTTAAGCATTACCACGCCCACTTTTTAACTTCCACTTTGCATTTTACTGCTGCACTTATTCCCTTCTCTTTATATATTTCTATTAATATAAATAAAATATTTGATTTTACGAGTACAAATTGCGTATATTTGAACTCACGTCATTTTTCCTTTGCCCTTGTAACAGATTGATAAATAATTTTTGAAGCGAGCAAGCCAATTAATTTGTTAGTACAAGTTTTGGTGTCACAAGATCTGGAAGTGCTTAACTGGTTTTAAGAAAGATGAATCGTTTTGGTGATGCTATTTACAATATACCGTAATTTCGCGACAATAGCCCGCACCACGTGTATAGCCCGCACCAAGTGTATAGCCCGCGGGCTATTGTCGCGAAATTACGGTAATACAAGAGGGGAAAAAATAAGAAGGTGGAAATAAAAATAATATTACAAATGTACATATGAAATTGAATATGGGATGATATTTACAATGCTGAGGTTATGGATGGTTGTACAAAAGAGATCATAGGTCAAATGTACCAAGTTGGGATCGTTGGGACATTTGAAGGTGGGCTGGGTTTCGGTGTGGGTTGTCACGGTATTCGTGGAGTCTGTCCACAATAAACTTCTTGACTTGACAACAATAGAATTTGGCATGTATCGAAATTTGCAACTACACTAGGGCTGAGTTGGCGCGAAGTATCTTGGACATCGATGAAACTAGGTCTATCAGATAGGATTTTCAATTCTGAATCGAATGGTGCCCTCAAAAGGCAAAATCGGATGGGAGGAAAGTTTTTTTCTGCGAAAAACAGAATTTCCAACACATTCTGTACAAAAGTATAGTTTCGAAACCAACCACTAGATGGCCATACGGGTCCTATAAGTTAACATAAATATCAAAGTTTTCATTTGCTTTCCTAGAATTGGACCGTTTTGACTAATTCGAGGTCCAGGAATCCAATAAAAATGCCCATTTTGAAATCCAACCGGACCCTAGGCCACTAGGGGGCGCTAGTAGTAGGGGAAACAGCGAAATGATGGAAGATTACCGGGATTCGTGGCTTTTAGGCTAAAACGAAAACTGGAAATTCAGTGGTGGTGACCATTTTAGAATCCAGATGAACCCTAGACACCAGGTGGCGCTGGTAGTAGTGGAAATTTTCAAATTAGGTTTTGGGACTTATGGTATTATTATTGGGTGGATAGTTCATATCCCATAATTGGGTTATTGGGTTTATCCATCAATTGGGTTGCCGGTTCATATTCCACAATTGGGTTGCTAGTTTTATCCACCAATTGGGTTGCCGGTTAATATCCCACAATTGGGTTGCCGGTTAATATCCCACAATTGGGTTGCTAGTTCTTATCTACCAATTGGGTTTCCCAAATGGCTCCTAATGAACCTTTCATACACTCTTATTTCAAAATAAAAACCAGGAAACCATTTCTGAGATAAGATGCACTTACCAATTGTGGAATATGAACCAGCAACCCAATTGGTGGATAAGAACCAGAAGCCCAATTTGTGGATAAGATGCACTTACCAATTGTGGGATTTAAACCAGCAACCCAATTGGTGGATATAATCCCGAAACCCAATTTGGGAATTTCCACTACTACCAGCGCCCCCTAGTGGCCTAGGGTCCAGTTGGTTTTCAAAATACTAACCAGAATCAAATTCCCCGCCCTCGTATTTGTCTAAAAGCAACGAATTCCGGCAATCTTCCATCGTTTTTGCTGTTTTCCCTACCACAAGCGCCCCCCTAGTGGCCTAGGGTCCGGTTGGATTTCAAAATGGGCATTTTTATTGGATTCCTGGACCTCGAATTAGTCAAAACAGTTCAATTCTAGGAAAGCAAATGAAAACTTTGATATTTATGTTAACTTATAAGACCCGTATGGCCATCTAGTGGTTGGTTTCGAAACTATACTTTTGTACAGAATGTGTTGGAAATTCTGTTTTTCGCCGAAAAAAACTTTCCTCCCATCCGATTTTGCCTTTTGAGGACACCATTCGATTCAGAATTGAAAATCCTATCTGATAAACCTAGTTTCATCGATGTCCAAGATACTTCGCGCCAACTCAGCCCCAGTGGAGTGTCTTTTCTGTATTTTTTAAATCATCGATTGCACAATGCCGTGACTTACAAAATTGTTTGGTTGCATTGGCAATTTATATGTACAATCTCAATATGAATAGAATTATGAATTTTCCAAAACATGTACCGGCTGACGGGTGACTTTTGTGTCGATTGGCAATTCGCACACTCATCCTTGCTCTCCTTTAAATCACATGGTTCAATCAAATCACATTCATAATAAATTGTGTATTTGGGAATTAAGATTGAATACTTGCATTGTGGTGCTCTACAAATTAAATGTTGCAAATGAAATAAATGAGAATTCTGTGCTAATTGAATTAAATTAAATAATTTAAATTTTTTGAATAATTAAATTATAAATAAACTAACAATTTGTAAGTTTTGTGATTTTGTGTTTTTTGATTGTTGCAACAATTGCAATATATACAATGTATTAGTGGGAGGTGGCAAATCGACAGAGAAATGTGCTATTACTGTGAAGCGCAAGGATAATCCAGCAGTGTACACCAGCAAACGAATTGCTATTTAACCGGCTCCCTCAATGTGCACCGTAAATGTTAACTAGAAGATACTTTCAAAGAGCACAAACGAGTTTTCTCATCAGTTCACAGTGCTTTTCTTTATTTCCATGTGCCTCTAATCATTGTGACTTTAGTTTAATTTTAGTTTGCTCGTACCCGTGGGTTGTATCACATCTGTTCCAACGTATAAATGTTACTCTAAACATAACAATTTTATATTAGCATTTTTAAAAATTTAAACTGAAAAAAAACAAAAATGAGTCTGTATAAACGTTGTCGCGTCTGTGCCGATGAAGCACTGTGTAAGTGAATTTAATATAAAATTATACTTTAATTAATTCATAATATATAAATAAAACTTTAAATTAATTTATTATTTATTTGTCTGTATGGCAAAGTTAATATTTACCAAATAATGTAGAAACTTTTTACTTGAAAGCCAACAAAAATGCATTGTAACTTTACTGAATAAATTGCAACATCACTCAGTATGTAAAAGGTCTTTTTTAGTGCAATTTTGAAACAGACTGAAAAAAATAAAAAAACATGTTTTGCTTAAGAAGACAATTTGGAAAATTACACATTTAAATTGAACTTAACAAAGATGTTTATTTCCATTTTTAATATTTAATTAATAGGTTTCAATTTTAACGGACTGTCGTGTGAAGCGTGTAAAGTGTTTTTTCGTCGAAATATACTCAAAAAATAAGGTAATTTAACGTAAATCCAAGCCTAACAGTTTAAACCATAAATTATAACCCAAAATATTTTTATGGTGCACAATAAAAATGCTCATTGATGAACATTAACGCCGGAACAAATATAATCACTTATTATTTACCTCTTGTTAAATTACTAAGTTGAGATTAACTGTTCCAATTAGCGTCAAGTGTATGTTCTCAGACGGATATGAGTGGGATTTTGGAACCTTGTTGTTTTGGTCACAATACCGGAACTACACAAATTGTTTACAAATGTGTCTCTCCTTCAAGAATCTACTGTGTGCCGCCTACATGTTGTGTTCTTTCAATGTTCAAGTCAATTTTCGTTTGTACCCTCAGTCTTGTCATCTCCAATTTAATTTTATTCGATTTATTCGCACTTTTGTCATACTTGATTTGGCGACAATAGGCACAGCAACAATAACACTACAGGACTAGTTCAGAAGTATAAAAGGAGCATTTGATTGTAAATGCAAATATTTGTGCTGTTCATTCGTTAATGAAATATATTTCGTATTATTTAAGTTGCATTGCTAAATTCGTAAATGAATGAAAATAACACCAACCAAATGTTTAAACCTACCAAAATTTGTCGTGTTTGTGGCGATGTAGCGCTTGGATTCAATTTCAACGGTCTTTCATGTGAATCGTGTAAGGCTTTCTACCGCAGAAATGTCCTTAAAGAAAAGGTGTTGTGCTTAAACAAATTGTTTGGAATCATATTTTTGAAACTAAAATTTTTATATTAATATTGAATTTTAAAAAATTCTATAATTTATTCAGGATTTTGAATGTCAAAATAAAAACAACTGTTTTGTCGAAAAGTCCACAAGAAAATTTTGTAAACGATGTCGAATGGACAAGTGTTTTGCAATTGGCATGAAAATGGTAATGTTTTTGCTTTTGGCTAAAAAATAACTCCAAATTATTTTGAGTAATATTTTAAGGAATTAATAACTATATTCAAAGAAAAATCGACATTTAATCAGATTCCAAAAAATTTAAACGGTACAATTCAAACTGAAATTTGTTTTTTAAAATTTAAAATTTCAGAATATAATCAAGAACTTCAACCATACGACCTAATGAGAATACACGAAATTGAGGTTGCGATGCGTAATTTTCCTAACGAGCACAACCTGCCAATGGTTGGTTATACGAATGATATGATGCATATTATTAAGTTGACCGAAAATTACGCACGCCGAACCATAAAGTTTTGCAAAAGCATCGAATCATTTCGATGCCTCAAATTGAAAGATCAAATTCAACTGCTCAAATCATTTTACCCAGAAATGTGCGTCATACTAACTTCGTTCATTTATATTGAGGAAAAAGATGGCATAAAGATTCTCGTAAAATTATTATTATTAATTAAAAATTCTATATTTACTGATTTTTTTATTTTAAAATCTAGAATGAAACAGGACATGAAACAATTTTTTGGTAAATGGACATTGTCAAATTATTTATCAAAAGAGAATTTCGAGGGGTCTATTCGAAAGCTTGCATCTTCCCTTCAAGTTGTGTTAGAGAATGATACAACAATTCGAAATTTGGTTTGAATGAAAACAAAACCATTATCAGAGTTAATTACAATTCATTTATTATCACTTTTAGGTGTTTTCCCAATTGTTGTTCAAACCAAGAGACAATACTGACTGTGCTGAATTTATCAAGTGAGTTTCAAACTAAATGTGACGGTTCCACGCTTACCGCACAATGACCCAACGACAGACAAACAGACAAGTTAGTGGCTTAGAGCACTTTATTGAACTAAAGGAGTATCTTAGGGATACAGAATCGGACCGGTTCCTAGTGAGCCTGGTGTCCGTGCAACGTTACGGAGTCGCCTCGTGTCTCGAGTACGTTCTCTGCCTGGGTTAGGCTCGTGAATGGCTTCGTTGCTGTTCGTCTGTACGCCGAGTGTCGTCTGCTTGCTTGCTGTCGTCCTTTATACCATCTGGTTGAGTTGTCATCGTTTCGCCGGTTGTTGCCCGTGACGGTGTGTATGTCCGAGACTTGTGGTGTGGTGGCGCCACAACCTCACCCGCCGAATTTTGCTTGTTTAACTGTCGTCGTTTTGACGTTTTCTTGATCTCGTCCTTATGTTTGGTTTCTTGGAACTTGTTCATTTCCGTTTCGTCTCCTTCTCCAACTAGTAGTTGCTCTTCCTCTTCTGCCTGTATTGGTGGATAGGCGTTCTCGTCTATGTCCAAGTCCATCTCTTCCTCGTTCGGATAGTCACCATGTGGCGTGTTTGGTGATTCGTGGGTTGCCCGTTGCAACGCTGTCCCACCTAGGTTTCGCATGTAGCTTTCTGTCACCGTTTCGCTAGTTTCGACCACCGTTTCGCTGGTTTCGTTATTGGCTTCTTGTTGTTTGGCCTGATTTGTTTGTCGAATTTGCTTCATTGTGGGACAAAATCTGAACATGTGATTTGTCTCTGCGGCCATGGCTGACTCGCATATACTGCACGTATAACGTAGTCTGCATCTCATATTGCTCGAGTGTCGAAAACATACTGTGCACCGGTGTTTTCGAGTTGCCCAGTCCAGTATCTCCTGGCTTTCATTGTGACATTCGCTTAGATTGTGACTGCTTGCTCGATGGCGTGGACATTTGGTCTCCGTGCAGTTCTCGTAAAATTCCGACATCTCGTTCAGAATCCGATTGTAATTATCTACTGATCGTGTAATTCCTTTGGTAAACGGTGCTGCAAGTCCTTTATGGAGGCATTTGTCTAATTCTGCGAACTTTCGTAGTATTGACAAGTTCGTGTTTCGATCCCATTCGTTAAACTTGCGACGCCAATTCTTGTATTCGTGAGTACGGCCGCTAAACTCCAGAGAGATTTCTCTTGGGTTTCGGCTCCTTCTATGGCTCGTTGGTCGGATGCTTTCGTCTGAAGATGAACCTGTTCTCTGTTGTTCGAACCACTGTTCCATTTCCTTACGCATCCTTACATATTCTTCCTTTTCGGAGAGCCACCGGTTTCCTCTTGTCACTTCAACCTTTCTTGCCGCTTCAGCTTCTTCCATATCCGCACGTTTCCATTCTCGTTCTGTAACCAAAAGGTTTTTCCTTGCCTTCTCGCATAATGTCCGTAAGCTGTGTCTTTTGTTATAGAGTATCTGCTCTGCCTGCTCTAGCTCCTCAAATGAGGGCCTCGATTTTTGTTGTTGTTGTTGTTGTGGGTTTGTATAACCGTAATTATCCTGGGGGCGTTGGTACAGGTTGGTTTCTACTCGATTGTAGCTTCGTTCCCGTGATAGTTTTCGTTGTCGTGGTTCTCTACGTTCTTCGGGTTCTTCGTTGTATGTATTGCTCCAGTCGAAATCGCTTGACTCGCTGGTAGTCTCTAGTTTGCTGGTGCTTGCGCCCCAGGTATACTCGTTATGTCTGTTGGCCATCCCTGTTGGGTTCTTTTCAGATGTGCTCCAGTCGGGGTTTATACCTCCGCTGGTTTTTCTTAATGCGCTTGTTTTAAAGCGTGCTCCTGATACTTCGATCTCGTCGTGTCTCCAGTCAGGACTTAAATTTCTGCTGGTGTTTCGACTTTGGTTAGCCAAGAAACCTCGTAGGTCTCTTTTAGGTTTTGTTATGTTGTTGTCCAGTTTGCCCTGGGCTCTCTTCTCGTAGTATTCTTCTTCTTGTCGTTGAACCTGTTCGATCCTTTGCTGTTTACCAGATGTACTTGCTTTGCTGTTTGGGTTTGTAGTTTTGTCCATGGTAGTATGATGGTGAATGACCATTCAGACTGTAATGCATGGGCTCAATGGCTTGATTCTATTTCTCACACGTTATTTTATAGTCGATGTTTGTTTGTGGTCACTGTCAAGTCCCATTCTTATCAGTTTCTACTTGGTTTGTGTGTTGGCCTTGTCTTGTGCTACTACCTCGTACTAGACCTTTTTACTAGGCGATGACCAGGCGTTTTTTGGTTCTATTTGTGGTAGTGGTTATCTCTTTGTCATGATTGTTTCTATGTCTTCTTATCAGTTCGTGTTAGTGTTTGTTTCTATTTTAGAATGTTCTAGACTTATAGTAATGTTTCCCTTGGATTCTAGGTTTGATGAGTCTTGTATTGAATCCAGGGCTATGACTGATTTGTATTGATTGTTGTTTGATGTGAATCTGGTTAGATTCTACATCTGGGAGGTAGTTCCCAAATCTTGGTTACTACTTCGTCTTTGTATAGAAAGATTTGCTATGCCTTCTAAGTTTGTTATGTTACTGTTTTTTGGTCTATTGTTGGTTTTGGTTATTTCTTCGTTTATTGCTTGTTCGTGTTTGAATGTAGGATGCTGTTTTCCGCATAATCTGCATTTAGTATAACATTCAGGTGCTATGTGTCCTTTTAGTCCGCACGTGTAACAGCGTCTTTTGCTGTTGTTGTTCTCGGTTGTATTTTTAGAAAAGATTTCTTGTGAATTTGTGACCATCTGAGTTTGTGTCAATGGTTCATTTGTTTGGTTCGTATATCGAGTTTTTATTTGGTCTGATTTACTTCTTTGTTTATCTTTATCATATGTTTCGTAGTTTTTGTTGTTCTGTTTGTGTGGGGTTTTACTGTCCAGTATTTGACAATTGCTGGCAGCTCTCTGTTTGTTTGTGATATCAAGTTTATTAGATTTATTAAATCTGTCTTTTTGGTAGCAATATTTCTCATCATAGTATTGACTTTCTATGCATTTAGAAACGTCTTTCTGTAATATTGTCGCGACTTTATCGTCTCTTGTTGCTATATTGGTGTTCTCATGTGTTGTATTTCGTATTTCTGCTTCATCCATCCATTGTTGGATGTTATTGATTTGCTGTCGTATACTGCTTTGTTTATGTCTTTTCTGGTTTTCCAGATCAGTCAGTTTTAACAGCATTTGTTTTGTTATGTCATTATATATCTTCATTATGGTAAGTTCTTCTGTATCACGTGTGAATTCTATGTTACTCTGAACGTCTATTAGTTCATTGTACACTTTTTTGATATGCTTTATTGTTGGTGTTTTATCGTCAATCTGGTACATGACCAGTTGATACAGCTTTCTAAGTTCAATTCGTAGTTCATTGCTTTTTTGTTTCCATTTTGTTTCGTCATTTTCTTTTCTTCTTAGTGCTGATTCTGCTTCATTCTGGGATATCTTCTCATTGTTGTTATCAAATGATAACGTCGTCTGTGTTTGCTTATGTTGTTTAAGTTTTTTATTTGTTTCGGATATAACAGCTGTTTTATTGATTGTGCTTATGTTTGTTAATGTATTGACTTTCTCTTTATGAATGGGTAATACTTTCGTTTTTTGATCTGTTCTGGTTTGTTTGATCAGTTCGTTCTTGGTTTTGTATATCTCGTTATCGGCCGTAGTGTTTTTTATTAATTTCTCATTTTTAAGGGGGTATATTTCCTCCTGTCGTATATTATTAATTTTTACCGTTCTGGATTGGCTGATATTCTTTAATGATGGTTGTTGTATCAGGGGAATTGGGTTTTTTGTATTACTTTTACTGATTTCATTGTTATTATAGGATCTCGTATTCTTGCTTTCGTGTGGGTTGTCATTGTTGTTACAGCTATCATCGCTGTCTGTTTCGCTTCTGTATTTTTTAAATACTTGTTCTTTTAAACCTGTAAACATCTTTGTTTGTTTAGTTTGTTATTGTTTACGATATATGTTATGTTTTGGTGACTTTGTTGTTTTGTTCTTGATAAGTACTGTCGACTTTCTTGTGTCGTAATTTAGGTTTGTTGGAACTGATCCGAGTGGTTTATGGCTGGAGCTCGTTTTGTTGAATTCGTAGCCGGGTATCCTGTTACTGGCACAGGTGGGCCTGACAATTACGTCTTGTTGCTCTGTTGTATTGAGCCGATTTATGAGTCATTTCCTGCTACTGGCACAGGTGGGCCTGACAATTACGTCTTGTTGCTCTATTGTATTGAGCCGATTATGATTCGTTCCTGTTACTGGCACAGGGGGGCCTGGCGCTTGTGCCTTTGTTCCAGCTACTGGCACTGGAGAGCCTTGGTATTAACCTGGGTTTACTTATGGCCGGAGCCGGATCTAATGGCCGAAGCCGTATCTTAATTATGGCCGAAGCCGGATCTAATGGCCGAAGCCGAATCTTTATTATGGCCGAAGCCTGATCTAATGGCCGAAGCCGAATCTTTATTATGGCCGAGGCCGGATCTAATGGCCGAAGCCGAATCTTTATTATGGCCGAAGCCTGATCTAATGGCACTGAGCCGATTCAAACTTATGGCCGAAGCCGATACAAATTTACGGTCGGAGCCGATTCAAGTTCTATGGCCGAAGCCCGTTCTTAATTATGGCCGAAGCCTGGTTCGTTCCTCGTATTACTAGGTTTCGGATGCTGGTTCTCAATGTTCTTAAACGTTAATATATGCGTTGCTTACTGTTATAATTGTTTTGCTTCGATTATGAAATTGCATTCGAATATGAATGAATTTGTTTAAATCAGTTCTTCTGTCTTCTGATATCTTTGTAGCTTGTTTTTGGTTTTACCATTTATTGTATATTAATACAATTTAGTTTACGGATATAATCGTTTTTGTGTTTTATGACGTTTGGTACTTGGGTAAATGGTTATCGTTGGAACTTATCCAAATGATTAGGTTGTAAGAACTTGCTGTTGTATGTAGACAGATTGGGTTCTTTCAAGGTTTTTGTTTTTATGTATAGTTTCTTTGTATACTTTAGAAGTGCGGGCTAATACCTCATCTTTGTGATTATTAATCGGTCAATGTATTTCGTTCGTTTGCTCCGTGTTACAGGTTAGTATTGTTGTTATTACTTTGTTTCGTAGCGAGTTATAATCTCAATTGGTAGTTCGTATTGGCAGTCTGTGCTGTCCAAACCGTGTTTCGTATTGAGTTGCTACTGTAGACTGCTCTTGTCAGAGCTAAGATTTTGTCTTTTATGTTGATAGTGATCGTTTGTTGAAAATTGTCTCGCAATCTCGTGGATGATTGCTTTGGCTGCGTTGTGATTGAATTTGATGTTATATATTGTTGGGTTCTTTGCTGATTTAATTGATGACCCTTGTTACCAAGTGGTCTTTTTGTTCGTAAAAAATTTCTGCTCGGGGCCAGGTCTTTCGATCCTGGTCACGGCACCAATGTGACGGTTCCACGCTTACCGCACAATGACCCAACGACAGACAAACAGACAAGTTAGTGGCTTAGAGCACTTTATTGAACTAAAGGAGTATCTTAGGGATACAGAATCGGACCGGTTCCTAGTGAGCCTGGTGTCCGTGCAACGTTACGGAGTCGCCTCGTGTCTCGAGTACGTTCTCTGCCTGGGTTAGGCTCGTGAATGGCTTCGTTGCTGTTCGTCTGTACGCCGAGTGTCGTCTGCTTGCTTGCTGTCGTCCTTTATACCATCTGGTTGAGTTGTCATCGTTTCGCCGGTTGTTGCCCGTGACGGTGTGTATGTCCGAGACTTGTGGTGTGGTGGCGCCACACTAAAATTGAATACAAAATTTTTAATTTCTTGAATATTTAGATACAACTACTGGCTTTACAGTCATCTGTTGCGCAAATATTTGCGATTTAAATTCAAACATATGGGAGATCGAAAATTTAACGCACTTATGGCTTTGCAAGGACAAGTCACTGTGGGAAGCAAGTGGTGTATAAACTTTTATGAAAAAGAAGCTGATCCAAGCGAGTTGCCTGAAATTTTGCGGGATATTTACAATTTGAAAATATGATTACAGAGGAAAACGGTATGTTTTACAGTGAATGTATCAAAATATAGAAGGAACAACGAAACGATATATCATGATATCATAATTCCCTTTCATGTAATGTGTTTTCATATTTATTATCGCTTAGTTGAGTAAAGGGGAAAATCTAATAAAAACTCACTTGTCAGTAATAAAATATATTTAGTTTTTTAGTTACTTCAGAAGCACTGTGTTGAGTAAGTTGAGTCTCAAAATTTAATGACTGCAACCATTTACATCATTTACAAAAAAATACATTGCCCCTAATGTATTCTTGACTTCGTGCATAAAGCTTGTTTGTTTTCATTTTCATTTTCATTTTTATTCTAATTGAAAGTTGATTGCATTTGAACAATTAATTAATTCTGTTTTGATTACAAATTGCTCATAAATTTGTTGCAGCAGTTGGAACTATCTAATGTAACTTGTTTATTTTAGTACAGTTTTACTGCCCTAATGCACAATGTACATTCAATGGGGTTTAAATTTGCCTCCAGCATAAATAGAAACATTGCAAACATTGTAAACGATGGAGAGGGTTGCAGTCATTAAGATTTCTATCATGTATAGATTTTTTCAGAGTTGGATGTTATTTTTAAGATACTTTCTTGATAGTACTTCAGACAAAAACAGACAAATTTGCTCTGTCTGTTGTATCATTAATAAATCAGGTTTTTTAGACATCACTCGAGACAAGCTTTGTTTGAAAACAATTGAACTTCACTCACAGAAAGAGGTGTGCAATCTTTCAGTAGAAAAAATAAGAAAATGAAATGTTTTACCCAGAGTCAATGACACAGAGACTTACAGACAAAACTAATTATTATGGGTTTATAGCATGATAACAGATGAATGGCATTTTTCTGAAGGTTATAAATTGGTGATCGCAATATAATTGAGCGTTGCGACATTGTGCAATTGAAACAAAAATTACAATACTCTCTCAATACCTAATAAGTTGCATGTCACATGAGATATAAATATAAAAAATTTGCATAAAGATTAAATTTTTTTCCTGTTGCTTTGGTGATAAAAGAAACAAATGTAATTATTCTTCCACCAAAGTGCATTGTGTACAGTGATAATTGGAGAAGTTTTTGAACGAGATGACGGGTATTACTGACTTGCTTTCACGAGAGACTCGTTTATTATCATGGGGGTGTACCATAATGAATGCAAGCATGCATATTCATATGAGGCTCCTCGCTTCGGAACAATTCCCTTTGATAACAGCTCTCCCTTACCATTATTTAACATTTTTTTGCATTCAGATAATCTATTCATTTTTTGTGAACACTATCAGTGTAATTATTTGTTGGAAATAGTCACTTTCTATTATCCGCAGTGCTTCAGTGATTTAGCACTTTCGAGCATAGTAACTTTAAATATTATACGATATATATATTTTTATGCAGATAAAAAGTGGAATCACCTTCTCTCTGGATTAGACACTGCACAAGTCTGTTTTGAACAGCATAACTAAACACAAGATAATGCAGCATCCAATGGCATGCATCGATCAATCTGAATTACTCCACACGGCTTAAGTGCTCTGTATTTACTGTTGATATAGTTGGCACACACAAAACAGTTTTCTGTTTTATCGTGCATTTTGTTTGACAATATAATGAAACACTAAATAAAATCATAAAGGATGGAGCACATATTTCATTTGTTGATTTCTGGAACATTATTTACTATTACATTCTATACCAAGCCGGGGTTTATTATTAACTCTCCTTTTTGATGAACTTGGCTTCGTTCATGCGGTACTTCATGAACGGCAAATGTAATCCTCAGTAATTGTCCTCAGTCTTTTACCTTTTTGTCATCTACCACAAACCCTCCACGAATTTCTGTTTGCATGAAGAAGTTTTGTATCAGCATTTATAGAAAAATATATAATCACGTGGATTTTCATATTGAGAAATGTCTTTTATCTTTTTTAATTGAACGTGCCAACAGAAGCATATTTCACCGTGTGCCTAAAGCTTAAAGCCAATTACTAATTATTAGTTTATTATTTAAAGCAATGTCAACAATCATAGGGGAGTTTTTACAAGGAAACGTTCGATTTGTGACTAATCGCTTCGTGACCTTTCGCGGAGTGAGTATGAGTTTCCTTGTAAAAGTTTGTTTCGAAATTACACTCGTATATATTTCCGCTATATTCTATCAATTTCCAAAGTCAATTCTGTCAAATTACCACTTCCGATCTTCTCTTCGAGTTAATTAATGATCAGTTTTATAACTGGAAAATATATTGTGAAATCCAAGCGTATTGTGTTCAGTTTTGGGTTAATACTCGTGACAAACAAGTTTCGCTTTTTAAGTATAGCTTTTAAAGTTTTAAATTTATGAAAATATTCCTATAATGTTTTCACTAAAATTTCAAGCAAGCAAAAGTATTGCCGATCTCATCGATATTGCTTGCACTATTTGATCAAGACTTGAAATAAATGAAATTAAATTCTCAAAAAGATGTTTCGTTTAATAATAATTTTAATTAATTTATAATAAAAACTTTGACAAAGTTTTTTGATGATCATCTTTGAATTACTTAGGAACTAATCCAAATTAACAATTAATTCATCTTGTAGTAAATTTTATGAGTTTGATTTTAGAAATTGAATAGAAACAAACCGAAGGAGTTATGAACATCCCACTGTTTCTATCGCTTCTTTTAAATCCCACCCAAAGTATCATCTACTTTGTTCATTACTTCAATTTGGTCAAACAGCTCAGTGTGTCCAAGAATGGAAAGCTTCTCACGCTGTTCAAAGTACTCAACCTAATTATCGTATTCAAATGCATCCACTTTCTCTATTTGTTATTTTGGTCTAACGGCAGTCCACTTGAGAATGCAATTCACTTTGATGCATTGTACATTTTGTTGGGCAAATCACAGGTAAATTCGATGTCAATTGCTGTTACATGCATGACAATCTACTTCAACCACCAACTTTTTTTGCAAAGCAACCAATTATCCACTTTTATGCAAGCTCAATTTAGTGATTGTCCACAACCAGTGGCGGCCATTTTTTATTAAGCCTAAATTTAAGAACAAACAAGTCTGCGTTCTTATCCGGCAATGTCACTTGGCTGTTTTCAACTTTTTCGTCAGTTTCATTGTGACCTTTGGTACTTGGCAATTGCCAATAAATTGCCATTTTTAATCAATTTTTCTTTTTAGAAACCCTCATGATTATTTCGTATGTTTATAGCCTTTCCATCTTTGTCACATATTGGGGCGAGCAATTTGAAAATGTAAGAATTCTCATTTGGTCAACACTGTGTCATCTCAATGGACTGGTCTTTGTTGTATGCTTTCTCAACACAATTCACTGGACTGCAATCAATTTCGCTTTGACTGTTTCCCTGCTGATGATGTTCTACCTGAAAATGGTTCAAGTTAGAGCACTTTTGATGCGGATCGTATCAAAACAGACACAAAAATTTCTACTTTGCCGATATCTAAAGCACAGGAAATTGTTTGTGCAAAATTTGATATTTTTCTTCTCAGTAAATAAATTTCACGGAAGGCTGTTTTGCGCTTTTCTGGTTGCATTTGTTCCAATGAACATAATTCACACCATGTGGATTATACTGGGCAAGCTGAATTTTACGGCAAAGTTGATCGTCTACTGTTGGGTCGTGTACAGTTACGTTCTTCTGTTTGTGTTCCACTGCATCTTTGCGCAATGCACCAAGCACATTCACTCGCAATGTAGACTACTGTTCAGCTTGGTTGTCCAACATCATTTACCTCGAATGATCTCAATACGAACCCGAGTCCACATTGAGAGTTCCATCGCGGCACTCAACACCCAAAATCGTTACGGTTTTTACCTATGGTGTGTTTGGACTGGTGTCGCTTAATACTTTCGCAAAGGTACTGTTTATAAAAGAATGAACATAATAATGCTTTGCAACTGTTTTTTATTATATTTTTCTAGTTTCTTTTGCTATATGGAAAGATTTGTCTTATTTCGTATAAATTGATGAGGAAACACATTCTCCAATGAAGGCAAAATGCATTTTACAAATGAAAGGTATGGTTGTTAATTCACATTGGGTGTGAGAACCTTCTTTTAATTCACAAATTCTTTAATTCTTATAAGCATTCAATATCAAATTGTTAAACCGACAGTTTACTTAATTTATGGATTTCATCTTGACCTTTGTGCAAGAAGAGGAGCCATCTTGAAGTAATAGAAAATAATATTATTAGCGTTTATTCTTAGTATGAAATAAAAAGAACACTATTATATGAGACATTATCTAAGTGTGAACATAATTTTAACTCTCACCTTTACTGCTTTTTATCTGTTGTCTGCAATTTACCAGTAAACCGGTTGGCCTCAAATACCGGTAAATAGTTTAGCAATTTCCGGTATTTACCGGTAAAAACCGGCAAACTTAAAATTTTTTAAAAAACTCAATGATAGTCTTTTTTAATTGTAAATTGCAATGGTAAAGCATTTTTATGGATAACAAGTAAACAAGTTTTCAAATAAAATTGCAAAAATCATAGCATACTCAATTGCGCAATGCACATTCAGGGATGGGTAAAGTGAGCTCTCTCAAACCCACAGACGAACATGAGCGCCTACAATCAAACAAAGCATTTGCTTATCAAACAATTCATAGTTTAAAGTTATACACAGTCAATTGGTTGTTATGACTGTTTAATAGAGTGCCCCTGAAAAGACGATTTGACAAAAGGTTAGGTGGGAAAAGTTGTCTTTACATGTAAATAAGACATTTTGAAAGTTTGGTCCAAATCGAATAAACTTTCACTGATGCTCCTGGAAACCAAAGTTTTCCCCTTTAAAAGATGGGGGAAAAACATCGAATTTTGACTGATTTTCTAGATCTCGGTTTCTACCAGAGAAATCTGCATGAATTTGTCGTTATTTACTAATTCGAATACGTAAAAACAAGTATAATAAAATGATGAAAAATAAACATTTGTGAAAAACAATAATTTAATATCTAGAAATAAACTGTTTCTCATCGTCTTAAGTTCTTTAGCTGGTCCGGGTGGATGATCTGCTCCTTCAAGTACTCGTGTTTGCGATCGTACTTTGGGTAAATCCAGTAAATCAAAGCTTATTTTTACAAATAAACAAAAAGAATAGACTTATGTATGATATTATCTAGTTTAATTAAAAATTAAATAATAAACAATTCATTATAAACCAAAAGAAAAAAAACATTTTCTTACAATGTGAAACGACTTGTTGGTGATTCGGTATTTTCCAAACAAGCGAAATGCATACGAGTGCAGCTGGCGACTGTCTTGAAGATTATGTGCCTGTCAAAATAATCAAAACAAAACAAATTCGACTTGAATATATCAAATTTGCTGTTTTTATTGTTCTCTTACTTTCAGCAAATTTTTGTTAAAAGCTGGCCCAACCGATGCACTTCTTTTGTAGCACAGTCTGTGCTGCACAGATAGAATGTACGATTTTGTAAAGTCAATCTCTGGAAGCCTTTAGCCACTGTGGCACACTGACTGATAAGCACAAATTGATTGCACACCAGACCGAGCACAAGGATCATCAGCATTGAGCGCAACACTGTTGGCAAGTCCGCCACAAATAGCCCAACATAGAAGGCGTAACATTCAGAGTGAAATTAAAGCCATAAAAAGTATGCTCAAGTATGGTGACCAGAATCGAGCATACTCTCGGAGATGCACGCATACAGTGCAAACGCGAATGTTCACGGCAATGTATTGCAGCCAGAGACGCCAATGAAGGATTCTGTTCGGCTTGCGAATTGTGGCCAGTTTGCCATTGATAGCGCACAATTTGTTAGATAATGTTTGCTGTTGAATCGAAATGTATTTGCTTGCCAGTATGACATAGAATAACACCGTGTAGGTGACTAAAATTTCCATGGCAAAAAAATATTCAGCAATATTTAGCTAACCAAACAAAATATGAAACAACATTTGTTCATTCACTTACAATTGACAGCATAATAGCAGTGGAGTGGATTGAGCACAAGCCAAAAGAAGACCGATGTCAAATTGACATTATATACCGAATTGATGAATAACACATGAACATAAACAAAAGCGATTCCACCCACAAAAACAGAAATCTCCATGATCAATGACAATTTGATCAATCTTTCTCGAAATGCGCGCATTCTGGACAGTTCATCTAATTAAAAAAAGTTAATTAAATTGACTAATTGATAACGTTGATTCAACACTCAGGAATGTTCCCAAAAATTGTTTACCTTCACTTTGGTTGTGTTCACTTGAGTGAAGATCAATCAAGAAGCGGTTTGCAATTGGTGGATGGAACACAAATCCAATCAAGCAACTAATGGTGAATAGAATGAAAGTTAGAGCCATCATGTTCACCTGTGGCCAGACAGCTCTGGGAAACATTTGGTGATAAAAGTTGTATGGACTTGAAGGCAATTTTGACCAATTGATTTGACATGCATAGTTTGATTCGCACTCGAGCCAAAATATTCCATACAGAACTGTGGTAGTGAACAAAAGCAGTCCAAAGCAATAGCATTTTTGAATAACATCAAAGCTATGACAATGGTCTGGCCGAATCCCATCAAATTAATTGTGATGCGCATAGAAACAGAGTTTACAAAAGGACACAAACTTGTCTCTGAAATTTGTTAGCATATTCAATTTTGAAAGCTTCTCCAACATTTAAAAAATATTTTTGTAAATTTTTCTTATTCAATTGCAGTTCACTTGACACCCAGCCAATCCTAAAATGAGTTCATGACTTTTGAAGTCCTAAAAAGTCATGCAATTTTTTGCCTAACACTTTATATTTCTTTTCAATTCATCAAGTAATTTTTACTAATTATTTGTCATTACTCTTTTTTGCTCATTATTTCAAATCTAAATTTTGAGTTGACGAAGCTCACTGCGCTTGCGTACAAGTGCCTCATTCAAATGAGGCACCCTCTCACTGTCTAGACACGACTGTTGCCTGTCTGCTCGCATACACAACCGTCACTCACAATCGCTCTCCCTCTCGCTTTCTGTGTGTTTCTGTTCTGTGATCGTCCGTTGGTTTCGAGATCTTTTCTTGCTACTTCGTTCCAACTATCTGTTTCTGAACCTAAATGTTTGACCAATTGCATACTTTATTTTGTTCTATGTATTGTGTATTTATTACCAGTTAATTAATGATCAATAATCGTTGAATTCAAGAAAATAATTTAAGCTTTTGTCAAACATTTGGCCCATCACGCAACATCATCAACCGAAATGTTTTTTTAAAGTGCTTTATTAATCTGAAATAATTGTTGATGATTCATATTCTGTTAATTAAATCAACTTATTTATTTGTGCAAGACTATTCATCATCTGACGCAATCATCAATAGTGTTAAATCACAAATTGGATCAAATTGTCAACTTGCATCAATCCTACTCCTCGATAGCAAATTCGTTTTATCATATTTCATCTTTCATCAACTAAAGTAATTTTGAAATTTTATTTTTGGTTTTAATTCAAAATTAATTTGGTTTTTGCTTTGTTTTGTTAGTTTTTTTACGATTGGGGGACCTGTGGCAAACCGATGAAACTCTCCTCTCTCCTATTGAGTTAACTCGGCCATTGATTTCAATCATTTTCAACTAACCAACCAACTACCAACCTCCCAAATAGCAAATCATCCTGACCAATCAATCATCTTCCTTTCTTTGAGCTACTCAATGGACGCTACCTCACCGCCTTCAAGTCTCTGTCGCGCTGTCACCCAAACTTAATTCCGCTCTCTGGGCCTTGCTACCTTTGCCCGATGGTCGAAAAGATGGCTTCCCGTTGGTCCTGATTTCAGTCAACCATCATGCAATCCTGATCCCAATCCCAACACCTTATGATGCGTTTGTATGTCTAGATCTATTGACTGTTGTACTAGACAATTATTCGTATTTGTGGATATATATGTTATTTGTGTAATTGCTGTTATTACTATTAAATTCTTATCTAATACATCAAATTGTGCTGTAGGTGTGTGTATGCAAATCAGTTACGTACTATATGAACAGAACCCCTGCCGCTACTGCAGCCAGAGCGATAATGAGCAATAATGAGTAAAGAACACCAACTCTTATAATGACTAAAAACCGCGTTAAAAGTGACCCTTTTTAGATAGTATTAGACTCATAATATATTCTTGTAAAATCGAAGATTTCGACTATAGATTTTTTATTTCTCCACATTTAGAGTTGCGCTTGTAAATTAATAAAACATGCAAACACACATAACGCTTCTAAATTGATAAAACAAGAAAATTGAACGGGTAATTCATTTTCCAGTAAATAATAAAAAATCGTGCCCCAGGTGTAACTGCAAGAATTGTTGCATATGTGTTGCATATAATGAGTATGTATTGGTACCTAGGTAAATTAGTGAACCAATCGATTGACAGTTCTTTCCAAATTTGCAGTTTTTAGCATTGGACAGGTTTGTTTATTATACGTACTCGAACAATTGAAAACAAATCTAATATATGCATATAATACAAGGTGCTACTATTTATAATCAACGATTCTTGTTATATCTTTTTTGGTTCATTTCTGAAATGTAATGAATGATATTCTGTCATGGGAGACGTCACAAAAAGCATTATATTTGTCAATTAAAGCTATTGATAATGGTATTGACTTGACTACAAATCATTGACTAAACGATAACTGAAAATCACTCAAAATGAATGAATAATACTTTTTTATGTCTGGTTTAAGTGAAAATTTGTTTTTTGAAACTGACAGTTTGGCTTATTCAAGGAATCACGTTCATAAATTGTTATCTCACTTTGACGGAATTTACACCTGGGGCACGATTTTTTATTATTTACTGGAAAATGAATTACCCGTTCAATTTTCTTGTTTTATCAATTTAGAAGCGTTAGGTGTGTTTGCATGTTTTATTAATTTACAAGCGCAACTCTAAATGTGGAGAAATAAAAAATCTATAGTCGAAATCTTCGATTTTACAAGAATATATTGCATCGATTTTCAATACGTGTTATGAATATGTACCAAAGCAAGTCCAAAATACACTGAAAAGCTACAAGGCACGATTCTATTTGGCAATTGCTCACAAGACACAATATAGCTACATGATCATGATGATCATAACTATTACCAAATCGTTGTAGACAAAATCTAGCATACAGGAAAACAATATTTGTTATATTAGCAAATAGATTTTCCAGAAAACTTACGAAATAGCATCCACGGATATATAACAGTGTAGCACCGTTAGCACCTTGTTCGTTTTTGCATAACCGATTTACCACCGTGTAAAAATTTTTGGAAGTATGCCATCACTTCAGTTTGTTAAACTTCTCTTTTGATTATTTAAGTCTTGGCTCCTTTCAAAATGTAATTCTTATTAACTTTTTGAATGTTGGCTGTATCAATTATAGAAGGTTGAGCCAGAGTTTGCTTCATGCTAGTGTCCACCACTCGTGGTCAACTTGTTTAGCTTCAATCACATGTGGTTTATTATTGAATTGAACACGAGCGGTCGTATCCACGTTCACATCTGGCAATGGTGGTTGACGGTTGTCTAATGCCACGGGATTGTTCAGGTTCGAAGGTTGATGGTTTTTATTCTTCAGGTTCTTCTAGTTGGACAATCTGATTATAAGGGTATACATTGTATACTATACAATCAATTCCATGTTGTCACTTTTCGGTTTAGTATCTGATTACGAAGTTGACTGGTTGAGAGATCGATTTAGCCGATTAGAAGTTGAGGTACAGGTAGATATTCAGAGTTCAAACTCACAAGGCGACGTTACAGCTCATCCTTCTGTACTGTACTGTAGCGGCTGTAAAGTACGGTTAAGATGGTTCTTCACCTTGCCTTCCCGATGCTGTTTCGTTTCAAGTGCAGAAATCCAAACTCCAAATCCAGAAAAAACAAGATTCCAATTTGTTCACAAAAGAACCTAACCTAATTTGAGCACGTTGTTGACAAAACAATGTGTTTATGCAGCATCGAGCAGTAAACAAGACCGTCCACAAATGACGTTTGTTTACACTCAAAATACGCATTTGACAACAAATAAGACAAACGCACACGAGCACAGCAACGTATTCAGAAGTTTAACACACAAACATGCGCGAACTCTATTTCACGTGTGATTTTTGGTCGTTTGCGCATCTGGGCAAAAACATGGGCATTTCACATAGTACATGCGAATGCGTCACTAACTTCTACAATTCAAGTGCTCCTCCTTGCTGGTGGGCAAAAGACACACCTCCTCCACTTCCACAATGACGTCCCCAAAAGGCTTAAAATGTACCAAATTTTTGAGGGCACTAGCGCCCAATGGGAGAAATACATTGAAAAGCGTCAGTCATACGAGCAGAAATAACTAAAAAATCTATAAAATTAGTTGACAAAATTAGTCTTTTTAAGAGTTTCAGTATAGTAAAATATTTGTCTGGGCACACGATATGATTTTTGTTTTCTGTTAACACCATTTAGATTTTTCAAATCAATGTATGACGCACTTCGAATGTGCTCAAATCAGAACTCTCACATACATTCAAAATCAATCCAAAATTGCAGAGTATCACGAAATACAAGCATAAAGTTGAATTATTATATCTAAATTAACAATTCTTCTTAAAGGTAATAAAAGTTTTTACTGTCAAAACAAGACAATTTCTTCCATAAAGGAAAGCCATATAAAATTTAAATCAAGAAATTTGAGCTTTTAGGTGCGAAGACAAATTTTTTTAAAATTATTTTTTGAACAATATTTTTTTGAACAGCTTCCTCTTGCCAAAATGCTAAGGGTCATTTGAAGTGCAGTTTTGTATGCCATTAAGCGTTTCAGTTTAATTCTGGAAATAATAAAACAATTTATTTCACGGCTGAGTGTAGTACGGCTGCGACAATGTTAGACATTTCTTATAAAATAATCGACTTCTGAAGATCTTATTCCTCATGAACTGAACAAAATTAATTTGCGACATATAATTTGAATTTTCAAACACATCACACACAAAGTGAAAGTTTGTTTTATTGATTAAAGTCGGATTTTTAACAAATGCAAATTTCAAAAGCCATGATTTTGCAATTAAATATTTTTTATAGAATAGAGCAAGTGGAGTGTCCTTTGGGGAACAAGTGATCGGCGAGGATCGTGTGAGTGTGTCGCTTTATATAAGTGCGCAGTGAATGACACGGGAGGGCGCTATCATGGTGAGCGTTACTCTGTAGTGTACAGGTGCACAACAATTATATTGAATGTTCTTTCTATCTCGAAGGATCGATCAATAAAATCTTGCCAGACTCATAGCCGAGTTCTTCATGCTGAAATCATTTACGCAGTTGTCGTATTGAGTGAAGAAAGCCTAACTAAATGCGTAAATGAATTTTATTTCTGTGACTTTACAAATTTTTGTCAAAAAATGAATGCAATTATTATATTTTCTTTATTATTCTAGTTTTGCACTTTTGAAGTAGCATTCTTAAAAATTTAAACAGCAAAATAAGATGAATCTGAACAAACGTTGCCGCGTCTGTGGTGATGAAGCCATATGTAAGTGAATATTAATTTTATTTTAAACATATACATATATTGTCATTTATTATTTATTTGTAAATAAAAAAATTTACCAATTAAATTAGAAAGCCTACAAAAATGTATCTTAATGTGACTGGAAAAATATCACTTAGTATACTGGTAGCTGTCGTTTTTAGTTCATTTTGTCATAGGCTATTGAAACATTTTAAAAAATGGATTGAGAAAAACAATTTGAAAAAATTCAAATTCAAATTGAGCTTATTGAAGATATTTAATTTTTATTTTAAATTTTTATTTAATAGGTTTCAATTTTAACGGAATGTCTTGTGAAGCGTGTAAAGTGTTTTTTCGTCGAAATATACACAAAAATGAGGTAATTCAACCTAAACAAATACCTATTTAAATACCTAAATAACAATTTAAAATCCCATTCTGTTTACCGACATTTGTGATTGCATAACAAAGTAAATGAGTGAATATTAATCCCATAATTACTAATCGCAAGTGACTTATTACTTCTATCCTTTCAAATTATAAGTTACTGAACAAAGATTGACTGTTCCAATTAGTGTCCAATGTTTTTCTCAAAGAGTCATGAGTGGAATATGATTGAGAATTTATTGTCTGAATCGAGATGCAAAACCTTATTGCACAATAATTGCATCCAATTTATCCGCACTTTTGTCATGGTTGGAATCAAATTTTGAAAATTAAAATTTTAGTTTTAGTTTTAATCATTTTCTATGATGTATCCAGGTTTTTGAATGTAAAAATGAAAACAACTGTTTGGTGGAAAAAGTCAACCAGAACAATTTGTAAACGATGTCGAATGGATAAATGTTTGGCGATTGGCATGAAAAAAGTAATTTCTTTGTATAAAAATGATTAATTATTTAATCCGAATTAATGCAAATAATATTTCCAGGAATTAATAACTTTATTTAAAGAAAAGTCAACACTTGAACAAATACCTTCAAACATAAGCGGTGCATTTTAATTTGATAATTACATTTTTCGAATTTAAAAACGTTAAAATTTCAGAATATAATCAAGAACTTCAGCCATACGATCTGATGCGAATGTACGAAATCGAGATTGCGATGCACAATTTTTCCTAACGAGTACAACCTGCCAATGGTTGGTTATACTGACGATATGATGTATATAGTTAAGTTGACCGAAAATTATGCACGCCGAGCCGTAAAGTTTTGCAAAAGCGTGGAATCATTTCGATGCCTGAATTCTAAAGATCAAATTCAAATGCTCAAATCGTTTTACCCAGAAATGTGCGTCATACTAACTTCATTCATTTATATTGAAGAAAAGGATGGCATTCGAATACTTGTAAGAAAAATTAATTTATAAATTTACTAATTTTTTGTTTTAAAAACTAGAATGAAACTGGACATGAAACTATTTTTGGTAAATGGAAATATTCTGAAAATCATTTATCAAAAGAGAATTTTGAGGGGTCAATACGAAAGCTTGCATCTCCCCTACGAGCTTTGACAGAGAACGATAAAACAATTCGAAATTTGGTTTGAATTTAAACATAACCATTTTAAAGTTTATTACTATTTATTTATTTTTACTTTAAGATGTTTTCCCAATTGTTGTTTAAGCCAAGAGACAATACTGACTGTGTGGAATTTGTCAAGTGAGTTTCAAACTTAAACTTAGATATAAAATTGGGTATGTTATTATTTAGATACAACTACTCAGTTTACAGTCATCTGTTGCGCAAATATCTGCGATTCAAATTCAAACATAGCGGGGATAAAAAATTTGACTCACTTATGGCTTTGATGGGACAAGTCACTAAGGGGAGCAAATGGTGCATAAATTTTTATGAAAATGAGGTTGATCCAAGCGAGTTGCCCGAAATTTTGCGTGATATTTACAATTTGAAAATATGATTACAGCGCATAAAGTGGATGTTGTACAGTGTAACAATGAAACTATCAAAAATAAAATTTTTTACTGATGCTGTTTCCATGCTGGTCCCATGACAAGTTCTCCACTAGACAACTCATCCATCTTTGATCTCGCCGATCTCCGTCGCGACAAACCATTTTCCTTCTTTTCCCTTGTCTCATACCATCTTTGTCACTTTTTTGTTACCTAACCTTGTTTACCCCAACCAGCTTTGATGCTTGATGCAAATCCAGTCTCACATATATTTGGAATACACCAAGTTTAATCAAAGTGCAATTAATGCCATCATGCATTCAAAATAGATAATAATCACAGATTCCATTTCTGAATGTAAAAACAAATTGATTAGTTTCAAATAGCGAAACTGCATAATTTATCGAACTGTGTTAAACATAAGGTGTCAATCAAAATACTCCAAAACAGAACTGTTGAAACCGTTGTTAAAACAACAGATTGTGACATGTATAATATAAGACCGTAAAAATATACTTCGATTTCTGTGGGGTTTAAGAATATTTTTTATGAGTGCTACTGCCCTCCAATGTTTTCAAGAGAAAAAGCGTCACGGAGACAGCCAAAATCATAGAAAATCTATGATAATAGATTAATGTTTAATTTTACATTACATTTTAATTAATAATTTACTCAAAATAAAACAACAAATCACTTAGGATTATTTAAAGAATAGTATTTCAAAAAATACTAATGCACATAATAACTCAGGTGACATTCGATTTCTTGTTTATTTGTAAAAACTATAACTAGGAAAAACGAAACCTTTGTAACCAGGTCAATACTGCCATATGCTAAGCCATAATTTCATAAAGAAGTTCGAAATCAACCGATCTTTGGCGGAGTTACAAGCCGAAGGAAGATCTCGAATTTTGAGGAGGAGGAATAGCGGTGGAAGCACACTCATCCGAAAATTATGCCATGTCTCGCCTTAAAAAGTTAAGGAATCTGTAAACTGCCATTCTGTCGACATTATGGTTTAGAAGTCTAAGCTTTTGCTCAAAGTATGTTTTAGACATTATAGTTCGGTTCATGTTACGATTCGTACTTAAACCTTAACGCCTACAGGCGTTAAACTTTGAAAGTGAGCTGATGGGATGCCTCCAACTAGTATAACGTATTTACGTTAAGCCCATAATGTAATGCACTTGCATTATAGTTTTTCAACACTTTGAAATTTAATTGACCAACATAACATTAAGCTTATTGTGATGAGCATTGTAACTTAGATTTAATAAAGGTGCAACTTTCTTAATTCAACTCACAACCGCCAGTAAGTTGAGTTTTCTTCACTCAATACGAGAACTCCACATGACAAACTCGGCAATGTTACTATCAAGATTGTATTGATCGAAATTTCGTGTTAGAAAGTACACTCAAAATATTTATACAATTTTAAAAATCGATATTTTGTGTCCAAAATCAATTCTCAAACAGAACATTAAAGGTATTATCATATGCTTTAAAGTTTTGAATGTTCTGATCGATATGTTGAGGACGAATGTCGGACAACGAATGTCGGACAACGAATGTCGGACAACGAATGTCGGACAACGAATGTCAAACAAACGAATGTCGGCAACGGATGTCGGACAACGAATGTCGGACAACGAATGTCAAACAAACGAATGTCGGACAACGGATGTCGGACAACGAATGTCGGACTACGAATGTCGGACTACGAATGTTGGAACGAACGAACGAAATATAATTTTATGTTTGCTTCTGGTATAGATTGTATTATTTTTTGTAAGTTTGTGTCACTGAGCGAGAGATGATTATTCTGCTTCGTATTGTATGGCTGTGATATTGATTTTGTGCCAAATATGAAGAATATGCTAATGTAGGATAGAATCTACTGGTACATTGATTACCGTATTTTCCTGAATACAAGTGGCACCTGTGTATAAGTAACTTTTGCCATATTTTGAAAACTTTCTAACTCACAGATAAGTCATTTTCTGGTATTAATGCTCACCAAAGACATGGAAATAGTTTTATAATCAATATTATCAAAGTTAATGGTTGGAGCATCAAAAGTAAGCATAAATCCATCAAAAATCGTCATTTAATCGACTTTTCCAAAGATTTAAAAAAAGTTCCAATTGCCAGCTTAACACTAACACGTGCGACAGATTATTCGCACTCAAGCAAAATTCTGTCTAAATGGTACGACTAATCTGACGGAAAATACGATAATATCTTATTAATATTTTATATGTTAAACGGAAAATTCTAAACCAAAAGTTTTCAAAGTGATTCGACGTGAATCGAAAACTGAAAACATACGACCGCAATCGACGATCTGTTTGGGGTGTTTAACCTGTATTTTCGAGTTAAGAGTACTATAAAAATTACTAAAAATTACACAAGCGAAAATGTGACTGCAAAATTCTAAAATAAGTTTCGCAAGAATTGTTTTTGATGGTATGATATTTAAGATACAAAACATACATTGTGAAATTATTCATATTAACGATTAATTATTCAATTAACGATTAATTAATGATTCATTAATCACACGACAATTCTCGATTAGGAAAATCTTGGATTTTTTACAATGAAACAACAACTCACCTTCAGCTAATTGTCAAGCCTCACCAAACTGAATCCACCAGCCTTGCGAAATCCAACATAAAACTTTCGATTCTCCCTCTCTAACCTTCGATTCAGCTTGACAACGAATTCGCACTGATGAATGATTTTAAATAAAGACAGATTGACATTGTAAATAAGGTAACACTGAAGTGAAATGTAAAAAAGAAATTATTATTGTTAGAACCGAAGTGATACGAAAATATTCTTTTGTGGTTAAATACAGATCGACAATTTTGCACTGGAATTTAATTGAATATTCAGGAGTAAAAAGCACTCGGACTATCAAAAAATCTACAACAATGCATGTATTTCAAAAATTTATTGAAATAATTTTGAAACTACTGACGGTGATTTGTCGTGAATTATCTAAACATGTCAAAGAATTGCATCGAAACCTTGATCAAGTAAAAGTTGATCTCAATTATGTGAACGTCAATTTGGGTAAAGCAAATTTGCCTATTTCGTCCAAAAATTGTAAAATTATAAATGTTCAATTTATTGTTCCATTTATGTGGGGAATGATGATTGTATGTGATTCTGTTGTTCAATTTTGGCAAAACAACTTTGTTTACACACACACCGGAATGCCTAGCCTATTTACTCATCGAATTTTTCCACGAAAATTCTGGAAAGAAGGCGACGTCATAATGGGCAATGGAATTTGGCTTATGGTTTCAATTGCTGGTTGCCTGCTGTTTGATCAAATGTTGCACCCAAAGTATAACATGTATTTATATCGTGGACAACTATTGTGCAGTGCACAATTTATCAAACAGGTCGAAAGTGAACAGATTTTAAAGTTGCGCAAAACATTTCTTAAATTCATTAACATTCTCAGTGTGATCATACTGATTGATTGTCAAATATTTTATATTAGAAATTTTGTTGTGCACTACTGGACTGGTGCAGTGGCAGACTATTTCACAGTCCTGAACATTTCAATATTTTTTATTTACACTGGCTACCTCAACACCGCAATGCTCATGTACTTTGTACTCACACTACGGTACATTCGGCTTAAGCAGAAATTTAGATTCAACGAAATTAAAAATCTAAATTCAAAATTAATCAGAAAGAGTAAATCTGGATCTAGAATAGAACTTTGGGCTCAATTTTGTGTGTTTTCGGGCCGAATGTCGAAATTATACAATGAGATCAAAGGCGAGAATGTGTTCTGGTCCAAATATGTTAGCCTTTGCTTTGTGGCTTACATCATGAACATTTGCTATATGTCGTATGTTTTCTTCTTCAACAACATCGCCATTGGACTGATGAGACACTTTTTATGCTTTCATTGCTGTGGAATTGTTGCTAATTATTATTGTGCTCACTGGCGAGTGCTCACTGGTGGTCTATCAAAATGTTCTAATATTCAAACAAATGATAAAATTTTCCTATTTCTATCAAGTCAATGATAAGATCATTCCGATTCAACATCGAATGAAAGTAAGTTATTTAAAACAGAGTTGTTGTGTTTAAAATAAGTTTAATTAAAAGATTGACGGACTTTCTTTGGATCGCCGAATGATCACACAAATCTCGTTTACATTGTCAAACAATTTTCAAATCAACTCAAAGATGTTTGAAATGGTATTTGAATAATGCAGAATTTATTGTGTAATTTAATTAATTGTATTATTAGGTTTTCTCATATATTTGCATTCTGTTCATGATGATCATAGGTCAAAAGGACCTTGGTTGACATTCGTTCGGCAATCATGGCGGTGAGTGTTGATGTAGGTAGATGATCGAGCTGATGGTGATTGGGCGAAAGTCCCCAGGGTTGGTGGAGTCCTTCTTGGCGATCAGAGTGGTGCGACTTTTTTTGGGAACGTCCGGAATGATGCCCACAATGAGGATGCAGTTCAGCAAAGTGGACAGGCGGCAATTCACTTTAAATGCATGCAATAATAAAGTCTGACAAGGGGACCTCGCCTATTCACAATCGCCAAATGGATGAATTATTATATATTAATAGATTCAGATGTTCTAAAAAACAAAGAATCCATGCGCCAAAAGCGTAATTTCAATCTGATAACCGGCTGAGGGGTAATAACCGGTTGTATTAGTAGTGATGTACGTTCGCGGTACATTCACAACCAGACTACTTTTATGCGGACTCTCAGATCACTATGAAAATTTTACAGGATGTTTCTGAACACGTGTAGAGTATTGAATTTAATTTTTATGAATGAATGCCCATAGGTTCTCGAGTTATAAAATTCCAAAGTTCATTACGCGGGCTCTTCTGTGCGTGAGTCGTCAAATGGCAGTACCCAAGCAAATTTTTGATTTATGGATATGCAGACATTCAAGATGCACTCTTGAGCCCACAAATGAACAAAACGCTCACAGAACCGTTGAAACATCAAGAATCCGAAATGAATTGATAAATTCTGATTTTTATTAATCAATTCCAACATTTATGATTAATAATAATCACCTTTTGTTTTAAAACTAAACTGCTTTTTTACGGACTTGATGACTTTATCATTAGATTCTGTTAGAAATGTAAAATGTTAAGCGAGGATATTTTGGATTTTCAATCATCAAACATATTCGATGATATTGTGTAACCAAATTAACGAAAAAACTCAGGCTTGTGTTCGCTTTGGCGCCCACACTTACAGCCCCACAGAGTCACTCACTGCTTTGTCACAATCGAGCCAACTAACACACATATCGTGAACTTTGGAATTTTATAACTCGAGAACCTATTGCCATTCATTCATGAAAATTAAATTCAATACTCTACACGTTGTCAGAAACATCCTGTAAAATATTCATAGTGATCTGGGAGTCCGCATTAAAGTAGTCTGGTTGTCAGTGAACAGTGTTTACTGAACACATTGACATTAGCCAGCACATCAATTTCTTCTTTTTTATGTTGTGCCCATGTAACTATTGATTTTAAAAACCATTATTTATTTGTTTTTAGCAATTGAATTGACCTTTTTGAACTAACAAATTGACACAATCGCATTTTGGCACTAGTTGGGGAGCGTCCAGAAATTACGTTATCAAGAAAAGGCGATTTTAGACACACCACCGCCCTTCGTTATCAAATCGTGGTCAACGAATCAAACCCCCTTGTTACAAATCCTTGTAACAGTACGACTGGACCAGACGATAGCGCCCTCGTCGCCCTGCCATTTACACCTCAAGTGATCACTACTGTGTCTCCTGAAGGCCTATGACGGTGTAAAAAATCCAATTAATTCTTTAAATCTCATTGAAGGCTGGGAAGGACTAATAGCACTAATAGCACCAGACTATTAAGCTTAGGATAGTTTGGATTATAGTTTGCCTGTTTTGATCAAAGGTGTTCCAATTATTAAAAATTCTTAGTATATCAACAATAAAACTTTGTTTACTGGAATTGGAATGGAATAGAAATCCATTTGCGAAACAACTTTACAAACCAATTTAGGCATAAGATCCAATTACACTATTTGAGAATTTTCAAATTGCCAATTAGAAAAAAGTTTGATTTCAAAGAGAAAGTCAGATTGCCGAAAAGGTGAATCTCAAAGACCACTAATTGTGAAATAAATTTGAAAATGAAATATTTACTCATCTGGGAATATTTTCGCCCAACAAAAAAGTTTTTTAGTTAAGATCCATTTATTCATCAGGGGGAAACATCAGATCTACCAATCGCTGGACAAAGAAATTTATATAACGGACAATTTTCTATTGGAAACAATCGTGAATCGTGAAATTATAAAAAAAATATTGCTTGCCCTTTTATTCTCTTCTACTCTTATCACTCAAATTAGATAGCACGTTATCACTGCCAGCAGTCTCATTGTCAATGCACTAACCATCGTCACACAGCAAACACGTTCATTATTTTGCTTTTCGACACGTGCTATACTGATTCCCCATCTCGCGGGCAACTCAGAGTTGGCAGGGCTAACTTTGACTGTATTACCTTTATCTACATTGATCTTGATTTTCATTATAATTAGAATATAGTTAGTAATAAACAATAATATACATATTCAATCAATCAATTGTAATTGTAATTACCGTTAAATCGTTTGAGCCATAAAATTTTTTGGATACATTGTCGTGTCATATATTTAGTTTTTTGTAATAAATCAATATTTATTAATTATTAACTAAAATATACTTAAATTCAAAAATTCACTTGGCGTTTTTCGCATTCCTTAGAAATCAAAAATAAATAATTGATTATCTACATATACTTATTCTATTTTTTTATTTTAAATTTTTTGGATCGTTTCTTAAAATCGCACAATCGTTAATTGAAAGACCTTTCATGAGTAAATTATTCTTTGAGTTTAGTGTTTACCGCAATTTATGAAATTGGATTACTGATTTGCGTGACTTTTTCGAAATATATTTTTGATTGAAACTTGATATTGAATTGAAGCTTGCTTACTTCGCCTGAAAAAAAAGTGCAAACAGAGTCCTTTTTTGAGGTGAATTGAAATAAATTGTCGATTTTACTTTACATTTGCGTCCAAACCAAGTTCTAAAAACTACAACAATTTGAAAAATATTATCGTCTAAATTATTATTCCACTACAATGATTATCAAACATTTTCTCACTCGGAGTTATTACGGAGAGATCTTTCGCAGAACTACTACTTCTACCACCACATTGCTTCATCGTACCAAATTGTCCATTTCGACGAAACAAATTCTCTGGCTAATCTATTGCCTGTACGAAGTGTTTTGTGAGAACATGATAAGTTATGCACTCAAGACTGGTGATGATCGCTACTTCAAGTTTGATCTGATCGCTTCTGAATTGACCCACGCGACCAAGCCCGATCCGTTCATTTTCATCTGTTTGGGCTCACTGGCAATGCTCTACCTCTATCTTCTCTATGCACTGCAGTACAGTGACATGCTCGACAAGCGAATTGTGGACCGTTTGAGTGAAATTGTAGTTGACACTTGGCGACTATTTTGAAAGCAAAATGCAACACTCAAATCGGTAATTTCACATTTCAGTTGGAAGCCCTCAAAGTTGGTCAAACAAATCAAGGATATTTATAAAGTGTTGCGAAAGAATGAAATTAAATTTGCTAAATGTGGCTCGACAAATTTGTCAGTGATGAAATTTCTTAGTGACAAGAATCGATTACAGATACTGAAGGTTCTTTTTGTGGATGAACTTACGCAAGCAGCGATGGCCAGTGTCTCAGGTATTTTACCATTCATTGTAATTAATGGCCCGATAAATTTAGTAACTTTACCGATAAAAATAGTTAGTTTACCGATTAATAAATTTCCCGATCAATTCAATTAGAATGTTGCCAAAATAGTTATATTGCCGATAGGCATTAGTAATTGAGATTTTTACGTAATATGTTAATACCCTAACCGTTAGGGGCCTAACGTAAATTATCCCATAAGTATACAACTACTAACTAACTAACTAACTAACTAACTAACTAACTAACTAACAATTTTCCGGACCAATTGTCTGGACCTACAACTCGAATATTTGTCTATGCAATATGCACTATCCATTTTATCTGGTTAAATTACTAATCGGCAAAATTATTATTTTTATTGGGAAGATTACAAATTTTATCGACAATAAAATTTAAATCCAAATTCATTCGATTGACATGACTTACATGTTAATGTTTTCTCTAGCAATCTTTCTTGTAATCGGAATAACCATCTACTGCATTCGAGCTTACTCACGTCACAGTCCAATTGGTCTCTTAATTCTGGCCACACATTTGTGCTTGCAAGGAAACCTCATTCTTGACGATTTGAAATGTGGATTTTTCACTGTTTTCATTCTCAAGATAATTGCCTTTGTCGACAGACTACTTTTTTGACAAATGTTACAAACGCATTTATGAACTAAGAATGCGTAGAATGCGAGAAAAAATTCGCAGATTCAGAAGAAATTTTTCTACTATTTGCATCACATTCGAGCGCACCACAATGAGCTGGTTCAGTTCACGGTGTATTTCAATAAACGATTTATTTCCAAGATTTTGTTTGCATTTTTGTGCACAAATTTGCCTTCCAACATCTACATGATCACCTATACCTGGATTCATCCGTTGGACTATGTGAATCAACTGCTGATCCACATGATGGTTCTATTTCAGTTCATTGCGGCACTGTTGTTTGTCTACTCGATGATTCGCCACAACTCGAGCTTGTACTCATTCAGTAATGTATTGGTTCGACTGCAGTTTGGCCAACACATTTACAGATCAGTACCGATGATAAGACAGCAGATGAAACTCGCATTTTTCTACGAGCAATCAGTCAACAGTGAATTTGGTTTCAGGGCTGGCCCACTTGGACTGGTCACACCATATGCGCTCTATCGGGTTTGTTTACAGTTTGTTAAAAAAATCATCTAAAAACAATTTTATTTACAGTTCATCATAGCATACACTGGTTACATCCTGTTTGCAATTACACTTCTGACAAAAGAACAAAATTAGAATCTTAATCTAAATTGAATTGACAAAAATGTTCACAGAAAGGCTGATTTGAAAAGCTAACTAGCTAAATGTGATTATGGAGAAACTTAATATTACTTGATATTACTTAATGTGAACAAAGAATTTAATGTTGGTTTTATTTTAATTAACTAAAAAAACTTCTCCAAAATATATGAATACCGAGCCAACGATAAATATAACGACTGGACAATAAGAAATTCGGAATGAATCACGAGTCATTCATGAATCATTCAAAATCACCGGGAGATCGCGTGCAGACAGTCTCTCCCAAAAGCACGAGAGACAAAGAGACTGGTGAGTGACTCATGACTCAGTTGTCACTTGTTTCAACAAGCCACTCAAAGTTCTAACAAGTCTCGTCCTGATCTGAACGGAATCCCGGGATACATCATCAAGACGAACCCGATCATCATCATCTCTGAGAAGTAGACTGAAAATTTCAAACCAATACAGAGTCTTCGCTAACGCTGAAGCAATTAGAATTTTAAATTGCAAGCATAAAAATAGTCTCATTCAATGCTTAAAAAATAAAAAATAAATCTGCTTATAGCCATGTTCATTATGGTACAAATTAATTATTTTTATAGCTATATTCAAGATTTTTAATGGCCAAATTAATGTTTTCTCAAATAGATTGTTGCAATAGAGATTTGTACAATAATTCTCAGAATTTGTTAGCCCAATATCCCAGATAATTGGGTAGTAAGTTCATTAGTTGGACAGTTAGATGGTTAGTTGGGTAGTTAGTTGGGTAGTCAATTTAATTTTAATAGAATTCTTTTTAATAAAATGAAATTTTAATATATTAATATTATATTTTCACATTTTAATATATTTTTATTAGCGTCGAAGAAAGTCATATTCAGAAAAACACGTCAATTAAATTTGATTGTTTTATTGTTGTTTGGATCAATATTCGGCTACTGAAAAGTGAAATTTGATTCAAAAATTTAAAATCACTATTCAACACCTGCAGTGAAAAAAATTCATAAATTGAAAACACGAGAAAACAATAAAATGAATTAATATTCTGAAAATTACTCTTCTAATGATACCGTTTGTTCATGAAGAGACAATACCGTCAAAAAAACAAAGATTTAAAAATCTGAAATTTATTTCGAAATCATGTTTAATGACTTGTGGTGAAAAATGTGTTGCAGCTGAAACCATTGAAGCCAATATGAAATGTATATCGAATTGACAATAAATGACCCTAAAACCAGTGAGATATTGAAACAATTTTCGATAAACAAAGTCGTTAAGTCTTAGCGAACAATATAAAAAGGGCAATAATAATTTAAATAATAATTTAATCCCCCCTTATATATCCCCTCCCCTCCCCCTTATATAAAAATTATTATGTTCGTTCGTTCGTTCGTTCTTTCTTTCTTTCGTTCGTTTGTTCGTACGAGATAAGAGAAAAGTATATAAAAACGACATTTAAACGTGTATAGCTCGAAAACCATTTGGTCAATGAGCTTGGGATTTGGCATGGTGATAAAACTATATTAGTTACGTTTTGGGTTCAAATCTTGGACCTATAGGTGTAGTGGAAGTGGTCCAAAAAGCGGTCCAAACACGTATTTTATATAGTTAATAGTCATAAGCACATAACTCTGGCAGTACAAGCTTATCAACGATGAGTCAGTTCAACGCAAACACAGAGACTAATGTGTGCAGCTTCGACTAAACAAAACGGTGAGAGAAGGTGGTGGAGTGGCGGTGGAGAGTCGAGTGGTCAGCTGTACTGATAAGACGAGTGAGCGAGTGTGGTGGTAGCGCACTGCTCCCGTTCATAGAGTGGACTGCACTCGGAGATTGTAATCAGACTAGCTACACAGAGTCGAATCACGTTCGGTTGTAGGAGAGAATCGACACTAACACGTGTGCGTGCACGAAATTCTTCCTTTTCCGTCTTGCGCCTGCAGCTGCCTCTTCGCTGTGCTTTCGCATTTCGCTCTCTCGGTTTTGCTTTTTGCATTTTCCGTGTTTCGTGCTTTCTCGACATTGACACCTTCGGTTCTCCAATCCCAGATATTGACTGGTGCGAGTTTACCCGTGTCTGTGTCTTCAGTGTGTCCCACCAGTGGCACACCGCTTTCATCACCCTCACCGTGACTTTGCCCGCGTGCAAAGCAATCCCACCACCACCTCAAGTTCCAGCAACTGTCTGGGCTCGTGTGTCCGTGCGTGCCATCATCAGCGTGTGTCCCTACAGTGGCACACCGCTTTCATCACCCTCACCGTGACTTTGCCCGAGTGCAAAGCAATCCCACCACCACCTCAAGTTCCAGCAACTGTCTGGGCTCGTGTGTCCGTGCGTGCCATCATCAGCGTGTGTCCCTACAGTGGCACACCGCTTTCATCACCTTCACCGTGACTTTGTCCTCGTGCAAAGCAATCCCACCACCACCTCAAGTTCCAGCAACTGTCTGGGCTCGTGTGTCCGTGAGTGCCATCATCACCGTGTGTCCCTACAGTGGCGCACCCCTTTTCATCACCTTCACCGTGACTTTGCCCGCGTGCAAAGCAATCCCACCACCACCTCAAGTTCCAGCAACTGTCTGGGCTCGTGTGTCCGTGCGTGCCATCATCAGCGTGTGTCCCTACAGTGGCACACCGCTTTCATCACCCTCACCGTGACTTTGCCCGCGTGCAAAGCAATCCCACCACCACCTCAAGTTCCAGCAACTGTCTGGGCTCGTGTGTCCGTGCGTGCCATCATCACCGTGTGTCCCTTCAGTGGCGCACCCCTTTCATCACCTTCACCGTGACTTTGTCCTCGTGCAAAGCAATCCCACCACCACCTCAAGTTCCAGCAACTGTCTGGGCTCGTGTGTCCGTGTGTGCCATCATCACCGTGTGTCCCTTCAGTGGCGCACCCCTTTCATCACCTTCACCGTGACTTTGTCCTCGTGCAAAGCAATCCCACCACCACCTCAAGTTCCAGCAACTGTCTGGGCTCGTGTGTCCGTGCGTGCCATCATCAGCGTGTGTCCCTACAGTGGCACACCGCTTTCATCACCCTCACCGTGACTTTGCCCGCGTGCAAAGCAATCCCACCACCACCTCAAGTTCCAGCAACTGTCTGGGCTCGTGTGTCCGTGCGTGCCATCATCAGCGTGTGTCCCTACAGTGGCACACCGCTTTCATCACCCTCACCGTGACTTTGCCCGAGTGCAAAGCAATCTCTCCACCACCTCAAGTGCCGTCAACTCTCTGGGCTCGTGTGTGCGTGTATCCATCATCTCATGTGAGTTTATCATCATCAGTGAGTTCATCATCATCGTTGGTATTTCTGGCGTTGGTGATCTTTTGAAGATCTTCATCATTTCATTTTTCATCATCAATCATAATAAATCAATCAAATCATGGATCTCGAAGAATTATTTTCAATTTGGTATGTTAATGTTTTGATTTGTTTTATTATTGCTGGCCATGTTGCATTCCTAATGATGCAACCCGAAAATGGCCGTCGAGGTCGTGGTCGTAATGGCGGTCGCGGGCAAAGAAACGGTCGTGGCCGTGGTGGTGCACGTGGCGCAGCCCGTGGTGCTCCCTTGGGCTCGTGGTCGCGGTGGAGCTAGAGCTGCTGCTCGCGGAGTTGGTCGGGGTAGGGCTGTTCGCGGAGCAGGTCGTGGTCGCGGTGGCGCGAGAGGTGCTGCACGTGGTGTTGTTGCTGAACGTGATGGTGGACATGCTGGTGTTCCAGGTATTCTCCGTGGCGGCATCCAACGTGTTGGTGGTAATGGACGAGGTCGTGCTGCTATACCTGAAGAAGAGCTCCGTTTGCAAGTAGCTTTGGCTCTTGACGGGCTTCAGCAAATTGAAGAACAGGAAAATGATTTTGAAGTTCTCGAGAATGCCGGCAACATGGAAATCGATCAAATCCCAAATCAAATTGAGATTGATCAGGTTCAACCGGTCGACCGTCGTGAAGCCGAGCGAATTCGTGTAGCAGCTTACCGAGCAAATCTTCCACCAAATCAACGAGAACAGCAAAATGCTAGGGCTCGAGGTCGAATGCAAGTGAGGCGAGCAAACATGAATCCAGATGAGCGTGCTGTGTACAATGCTGGCGAGCAAGCTCGGATTGCTGTGCGTCGTGAAATGATGGGCCCTGAACAGCGTGCTGATGAAAATGCTCAAGCAAATGCTCGAATGAACGCGCACAGAGCAAACATGAATGAAGACGAGCGCGAAAGATACAACGCTCAAGAACGTGCACGAATTAATGTTCATCGCGAGAACATGAGCCAGGAAGAACGTGACCACCACCGAGATGCTGAAGCCATTCGAGCGCAAAACGAACGCCGCGAAATGGATGATGAGGAGCGCGCTGCCTACAATGATGCTGCCCGGGAGCGAATGCGCGACAACCGTGGCGAGATGGATGCGGAGGAGCGCGCTGCCTACAATGATGCTGCCCGGGAGCGAATGCGTGACAACCTTGACGGGATGAATGCCGAGGAGCGCGCTGCCTACAATGATGCTGCCCGGGAGCGAATGCTTGCCAACCGTGGCGAGATGGATCCGTTTGAGCGCGCTGCCTATAATGATGCTGCCCGAGAACGAGTGCGTGGCAACCGTGCCCGGCCAGGTCGGTTATTCTTAGCCGCCGTTCTCGATGATACTGGAAATTTTAGGGTTAATCCCGAACAAAACAACCTTGGCCCGAGAGATCGTATCTGTGGTCATTGTGGTGCAATGCACTTTGCGTACGAGACTTCGTACACGGAGACATTCCAACGAGAGGGCGAACAAGTTAGACTGCGTGTCTACTCCGATTGTTGTGACAAGGGCAAAATTAACAATGATGTTTTTGCTCCACACGCCCAATACCCTCGTGAACTGCGAGATTTGTTTCTCATCAGTTCGGATAATACTCCGGCAGCCAGAGCCCGCAATAAGCGCAACCGACAATTTCGCCGCTTCATTCGTGGCTACAATTGTGCGCTAGCAATGGCCTCACTTGGCTACAAAAAGGCAACTTTGCCTAATACTGCTCGCGGTGCTGGTGCTCCACAAATCTTCAAAGTGCAAGGCATGGTCTACCACTTTACACACGATATCGATGCTCTCGAAGAGGGTGAGCTTGCCCATTACAATCAGTGCTGGCTACTGTCAACCGGTGAAGCTATGGACAATCGCGTAGCCGCGAATAACAATCTTCAACGGGGGACTTTGAATCTCCTGAAAGACTTTCTTCAGGAGCATAATCAATTCTATCGCCAGTACCGTGTAATGCACGAAATTGCTGTTAACCGCGAATTGCCGAGCTATTCCATCCGATTCTTCAAGAATCAATCTGATGGACGTACCTATGATCTCCCTGCCACAAACGAGATTGTTGCAGCTCTTTGCGATGGCTCTTCTGATTCTGAACGAGGAGTCTATGTCTACAAACGCAATGGCCCGCAAGACAACAATCGAAATCAGTCGTTTGTGAAATACATAGATGAATGCGTGGACGCGCTTACTTACCCAGTACTCTTTCCTATCCCGTGCCAGGGCTGGCACCCTGAGCTTAGAAAGGATCCCACCAACCCTGAGAGTCGTAAAATGACAATGATGCAATATGCTGGTTATGTCTGGTCTGAGCGACCTGGGATTTTTAGTCCCTTAACATATGCCGGGCTTTTGTCCCAACAATATGCTGTCGATACCGTCAGCAAAATTGATCAAGGTCGTCTCGACTGGGCAGCCAATAACCAGAGAACCATTCGTGGTGAACGATTCCAGGAGGTGGAGGAATTTCTAGGGGCTCTTGGCGAAGAGAACCCTCAACTTGCTCAGGCAGTTGTCAACAATCGTGCTGGCAATAATGGGGGTGGGAACAACCAAAATGGGGCTAATATTGGTGCCGATATTAATGTTGATGGTAATGATGGCGGTGGTGGTGGCGATGGTGAACGGCCCAATACTGTCGGGACTTTTAAGGTGCTGCCTAGCAGTTTCCGCGGTGGACCTAGGTACCACAAACGGAACTACTTCAACTCGATGTGTTTAGTCGGAGTCTTGGGTAAACCTTGCCTATTTATCACCATGACCTGTAATGTCGATTGGCCCGAAATTGCAGGTATTGTCGAAAATGGTTTTATCAGACGCGAAAATCTTGCACTTGCCGCCAAAGTTTTTGAAGGCAAAGTAAAAGAACTGATTAACTATATCGACAAAGAGGAGATATTTGGCAAGTGCGAAGGCTTCACCGGGGTTACGGAGTTCCAGAAGAGAGGCTTGCCTCATTTGCACATGTTGGTCTGGCTCCACTCGGATCACAAACTAGACACGCCCGAGAAAGTAGATAAAGTTGTGTGTGCTGAAATCCCCGACCCCGAACAGAACCCCAGGTTGCATGAGCTGGTTAAAAAGTTCATGCTTCATCACAAATGTGGCCCTGCAAATCCTGGTGCTCCATGTATGCGCGCGCGCCGTTATCGTACTCGAACTCGAGTTCACGATCCTGCACCAAACGGTCAAGATGGTGCTAATCCTGCTAATGCCGAACCCAACGTCAATGTCGCTGGAAACGCTGCAGATCGAGTTGTGTTCAATGACGACCTCAGACCTGAGGAAAGAGACGCGATCGATGATCTGATTAACCAAGCGTTAGGTGATCGGAATCCTGTTATTGTTGAGGAACGAGAAGAAGTGTTGGATGCCAATAATGTTCCTCATTATTATGACATGATTGAACATGGCAACAACCGCAACTATGATCGTTTCGCTCCTGCAGATTCTGACGACGGTGGTGAGGATGATTCTGATTCGGAGGACTCTGATGACGACTCTGATGATGATGACTCTGATGATAGCTCTGATGATCATCATGATGGCGAACAGGGTGATGATGCACAAAATGAAACTGTCAATGAGAATGCACCGAGAGAAGCGGCAATTCGCCAATTCGATGACCAGCATTCAGAGGGTGACGATAACGATGAGACGACGTGCGGAAAGGGTTTCCCCAAACCTTTTCTTGAACGCACTGATCTTACGCACAAATACCCACGTTATCGTCGTACAGCAACCGGTCATGACATAGTAATACATAGACACAATCGCACGCCAGATGTCTACACGAACGAATGGGTTGTCCCGTACAATCCTTTCTTGCTATTGACCTTCAACTGTCACATTAATGTTGAGGTTGTCGCGTCCAGTAGTGAAGCGTGTAGATATCTCTTCGCCTATATTCACAAAGGTGATGACATGAGCAATATTGCGTTCCAGAATGATGACCTTAGACGTGATGAAATTAAGGCTTACGCTTCAACTAAGTGCATTGGGCCTATGGAGGCAATGTATCACATATTTAGTTTGAAGACGTATGAAGTAAGCCACAACGTCACTATTTTGGATGTTCATCTTCCAAACGGTCAAATGATTTTCTGGGTGGACGGTCAAATGGCCGGTGCCTTACAACGCGGTGCTCATACGTGGACTACCCTCAACGCTTGGTTCCATTTGAACCAGTGGTGTGCCGAAGTGCACGACCCAGAGAACATTGAGCGTTATCGTGAAAACGATTTTGCTTATGTTTTCGAGTATCCTGATGAGACGGGTAATATCCACAGGCGTGCTGTGAATCTTCCATTAGATTCACGTAATTATCTGTATTACGACATACCTAAACACTTCACCTTTCACAAGGAGAAGAGTCCAAGGTACTGGGACATTCGCAAAAACAAACATTTTCGAACGATCGGGCGAATGTTCCATGTCAGACCAAACAGTCAAGATGAAGACGAAAAAGAGCGTTATTATCTACGACTGTTGTTGCTGCATGTGAGAGGTGCCACAAGCTTTGAAAGCTTAAGAACTCTCGATGATGGAGAGGTAATGCCAACTTTCAGGGAAGCCTGTCTCAGAAGAGGACTACTTGACTCCGATTTGGGTCATGAACAGTGCTTCGACGAGGCAGTGCGTTCATACTCATGCAGGCAATTAAGGCACCTTTTCATCATGATCCTCTCGACAGATTCAATGACCGACAGTGAGCGGTTGTACAATCGGTACATGGCCAACATGTACGATGACTATGTCAGATCGGGCCATGACGAAGATGCAGCCAAAGAGAGGTTATACCTCGAAATGGAAAGCATCGGCCTTGATTATGGCGTAGTTTTCAGCCGATTTGTACCTCGACCAGCAGGATATAGGCAAAGCATACAGGAGCTCATTGCTCAGGAAGAAGTGCAGCAGCTTCTTGAAGAGGGAGAACAAAAATTTCGGCAATTGAACGCGGCACAGCAACGTGCATGCCAAAACATTCTTGACAATTTGGCATTGGCAGGCGATGATCCCGAAAAGCAAACAATGTTCTATATTGATGGCCCTGCAGGGACTGGTAAAACATTCCTGTACAGGACATTGTATTGCTTGGCTAAAGGTAGACTTGAGCTAAACGTACTTTGTGTCGCATGGTCTGGGGTGGCTGCATTTCTTCTTCCCAAAGGTCGAACGTCTCACAATGCTTTCCGTTTCAAGTTCGATATGAACGAAGAGGACTACGGTTCTACTATGAGATACCAAAGTCCTGAAGCGGCTGCGCTACGAGCGTTCGACGTGATAATTTGGGATGAGATTTCAATGGTGCCTAGGTGGGCCCTTACGGCTGCCAATGATTTGCTCAAATTCATTTTGAACGATCTGTATGGAAAGCCATTTGCTGGCGTAACAATGGTCGTTGGTGGAGACTTCCGCCAGATCCTTCCTGTGATCGTTCGAGGAAATCGCCACCAGATATTCGAGGCCTGCATGAAGCGACACAATTTATGGCCCAGGTTCGGAATGTTCCGCTTGACTGAGAACATCCGAACTACTAACCCGGATTTCCAAAGATTGCAGCTCGCAATCGGCAACGGCAGCATCGGCACTCATCCAGACGGTGTGGTCAGTCCCAAGGGAGAGAAAGTGTTTCGAATTCCTCCCGAATTTCTCATTCAAGGTCAAACTCCAATGGACTTGGTGCGTCGCGTGTTCAGTGCCGAGACATTGGCCGACCCAAACCGAATGGCTGCCTCTGTGATCCTATGTTCGACGATCAAGGGAGCCAAAGAATATTGCAAATTGGTTTTGAACGAGCTGGTCCGGTCACATGGTCGCGAGCACCCTGAAGCAGTCTATGTGAGTTATGACGAGTTGTTACCAGATTCCGACCTTAACGATAATGTCCTACCGGTGGAGCAATTGAACAACGAAAACCCACCTGGTTTCCCTGAGCACGAATTGCAGCTCGAAAGGGACTGTATTGTGACATTGATTCGGAACATTTCGGTAACAAGGGGACTGACCAACGGCACCCGTCTGATTGTTGAAGGTTTCGGTCGGCATTCGGTTCTTTGTCGAGTGGTCACATCGATGGGTGATGGTCGAGTCAATGAGTCGGTTGCGATACCTCGAATTCCGTTTCATGTTGATGGGGATAAAACCCAATCTGGGGTTTCGTTTACACGGAGACAATTCCCACTTGCCTTAGCGTTTGGCCAGACTATTAACAAAAGTCAAGGTCAGACCTTAGAAAATGTTGGGATTGATCTTCGCAAACCGGTATTTTCACACGGCCAACTTTATGTTGCGATGAGTCGTGTTCGAGATCCGGCTAATTTGCACATTCTCTCCCCATCCCGTGAAACTATCAATGTTGTTTGGCCAGAGGCCTTGATTAATGTTCAAACCCCGATGTAGAGGTTGCACCGATGACTCGACTAAGCCTACGATGTTTTAAATGTTATTATTATTATTATTTTTGATTTATTTCTTTTCGAATTATTTTTAACATTATTTTTGAATTATTTTTGAATTGTTATTTTTGATTTATTTCTTTCCGAATTATTTTTAACATTATTTTTGAATTATTTTTTGAATTGTTATTTTTTTATTTTTTTTTGTCCGAATTATTTTTAACATTATTTTTGAATTATTTTTTGAATTGTTATTTTTGATTTATTTCTTTCCGAATTATTTTTAACATTATATTTTGAATTATTTTTTTTTGAATTATTTATTTATGGTTTATGGAATTTCTTTAAAGTATTTTAGCATTATTATTATTTTTGGATTTAAATTATTTCTCTAAATTGAACAAATTGTTATTTTTTTATTTGAAATATTGATTGAAACATTTCATTTGAACAAGCTTTAATATCGAATGCTTAAAAATTTGACGCTTAATTACTTTATTTTTAAATAATAATTATATTATTTATGTTTATCACAATAAATATCTGAATTTAATGGTTCATTTTGTTATATAAATTGAGAATTGAATTTTAATTCGGTGTTTTAAATATTTGCTTGAAATTATTTTTGAATATTTGAATTTGATTGTTTTACGGAATTCATCGAATGATATAGTTGGTAATAGAAAGTCGATCTTATCCGCTGTTATGAACAATGCAAATGAAACAAGCAATGAAAACTCAGTCTTTTGATTACTCAGATTCACATTCCTTGGATGAGTTGGTTGAGTAAAGAGAATGATTGTATGCATTGATAAACTAATAAATACTTTGGGTTCGCCAATTTTAAATCGACCGAATTAAATTGTTGTATTTGCTTATGTAGATATCATTTGAATTATGTTTTTGGTTTATGATTTAATATTCCGTAATAAACACAAAATCGTGTCTTGTTTTATTATTGTGTTAATTATGAATATATATCTTATATTTGAAATTTTGTTTTCTCATTGGAAATGTGAAGTTTTTGTTTTATTTAGTTTAAACAAAGAGGCTAATAAATTTGAAGTGATGTATATATTCGCTATATTTTAATTTGGTTTACCTATACTTTTAAACACATTTTTAAAACTCAATCTAATATGGTTAAAACATGCTACATATTTTTGATTGTTTATGAATTATATTAATTGAATTTTATGTACTGTAATTTCAACGGCAAACTGTAAAAAAATTCATTCAAGTCTAACTTTGGGACCTTTCAGTTTTAAGATTCATGAAATTGTTTTTCTCTTGAAAAGTAAAAATTACATTTTTCATTATTGTTTTGTGTAGCTACAACATTTTTTCAACTCGTTGATTCATCACTTTTGAGGATAAATTGCATTTTTCATTTCCACTTTTATTTTGTTTGTTTGTTTGTTTTGTTTGAAAGAAATTATGAATTTATTTTCATATCTATCATTTGGATTTACTAAATTTAACGTTTTCGCCAAATCCCAGTTGGGTTTTATGGGAAATGTTTTGTTTAATTATTTCAATCCAATTTATTGCTCCACTGGCAATGCTAAATTGATGCACAAATTATCGAATTTATTATCTCTCTTTGATAATCGCTCATTTAGTGTTGCATTTCTATGGAATCTTTGGACTTTCAAGTGAATTTTCACTTGATCTTGATTTTGTTGAGAAAAATCCTTCAGTGTTCAGTCAACAGATTTTCCCCTACAAAATCACCTTTATCACTGATAAACTTGTGCTGAGTTTGTTTGTTGCGGTTATTTGTAATTATGGATTCTTTGCTTGGAAACCTTCGATTGATGAGCTCAAATTTAGTTGGAAATTGTCTAAATGTAAGTTTTATTTGTGTTTTCGTATTAATTTTAATTTGATTTTCTAGTTACTCGAGAGGAAATTGGGGAAATCTTGCATTTTGCTGGTCTGTTTCGAAAATTGTTGCTAGTTACCCAAGTCCCAGTCTATTTGGTTGCACTGACTTACAGTTATTTAATTGTATGGCTGAATGGACAATTTGAGTTTCGCTGGAATGTTGTCGCCTTTTGGGTTTATGCCTATCCGATGTTGTTTTTCCTTTACTGTCATTGTAAGTTCCTTTTCTATTTTGATTTTGATTAATTTAAAAAAAATATCAAATCTAGCGTCCTTCATCTTATTGTTGTACATTTTGCTGTCAAGTAAATACATTCGGATAAGACAGAAATCGATTCTTGGGGACCTCAAACAATTGAACAGTAAAATTGTCCGTTTGAATCTAACTGCAAATCGATCAGATTACCTCAAAAGTTGGCTCAAATACATTTCGATTCATAAGCGACTGGTATCGGTTTGTTTGGATCTGAATCGATGGGGTTCCTACTGGTCCACCAGTTTCACTGTAATTTACTTTGATTTCATCTTTATCACTTGCTACAATTTGTATGCACTGGCCTACTGTGACCAATTGTCCCTGATTGAAAAATCAATCTTCGCTTTGAGTATTGGTGAGATGCAAGTGTTGCTATTTGGAAGCACCCGAGAGTGTGCACGGATCGTGAAAATTAATAAGCGGATTCAGCATGAGAATTTCAAATTTCATCGAAATTATTTCCTACAAAAGCGAAATGGTTTAATTATTGCAAGCATGTTGAAGGTTTGTCTAAAATTTTTGATTTTCAAATTTAAAACTATTTCTAGGCTGAAACACTTCAGGACAGTCGACTTTTGCATCGTTATGCATTTCGTCTATTTGGTAACTGGAAAATCACTCCAAACACGTTCTACGTGACCTTGTCATACAACTTGGCTTTCTTTCTGCATATTATCAAGAACATGAAAACTTAACATTTACATTTTAACATTTTAGTTATAATCTCCATCAACAGATGGCGTTAGTGTTTTTAGTATAAACCTAATATCGAACGTTATATTTGTACCATGGTACATTATATCTCACACAACATACATGCGAATACAGTAGCATCCTCATTTGTATCCGCAAAGTCCGCTTAATACCCTCAGGTCAAATTGTAATAAGTAACTCACTATTAATTGAATAGTATTTTACAAATTCAAACACGTGGAAACGTACGTGTGCGAGTCTATATGTACTTTATCTTTATTAATGTACCAATGTACGTAAAAATAGAAGATTGCAGAAGATAAAATTTCCGAAGGTGAAATATTTGTTCAATTGTCCTTAAGGAGTAAACGCTAACGGATACATCGTTAACGTTCTCTGTTGCTGAGACTACACGCTGTTTATTTATTTATTGCACGATTCATTGAATCATGCGATGCCTTTTATTTTAAAGTAAAGTGTTTTAACAATGTGTTTAAAAATGAGTGAATAAACACTGAACAGAGACACTGAGAAAAGCCTCGAGTGTGAGCCCGGGCTGTATATGTACAATTCAATGCACCGAAGAGTTTAAAGTGTGTTTAAATTGAGAGTTTGAGATTACTGTATTAAAGTGTTTAAAATTAGTGTTTGAAATAAGAGTTTGAATTGAGAGTAAAATGTGTTGATAATTGTTATAGTTTTAAAAAGCCTTTGATACTTGTACTTTTCAACTTTGATTGTTGTTTAAATCCGCTTTATTTGAGCATTGTGATACAACTTTTTGACTGTTTATGTGGAATATTAAGGTTGCTCTGAATAAACCAAAACCGCTCAGAACATGATAATTGATGTCATTAGCACAGTCTCAATGTTCATGTTAGTGTTCATTACAACTTTTTCAATGATGTCGAGTTTAACTAGACATGATACTATTCAAGAAATATTTAGAAATTTTGATTTCTAGAAATTAATTCTGTGAAATATAAAAAACAATCTTTAAAAAGAAAGTAATCGCCGAATAAAGACTGACTGATTATATTTACAATAATTTACAGTAATTCAGCATATGCTGTACAGTGTGCAAACATGAGGACTTAGTCAGATTGGCTTCTGAAAAAGTCAAAATTTGTTTCAGAAGCCAAAATGAATTATCATTATATTATGATATTGTTATTTTGTATAAAATATCGAAATATTTGGTCTTACGAGTTATTGACGAAGAGATTATCAATAATCAAACACATTTTCAACATAATCTCAAAAATTTCAAAAATGGACTTAGTCACTTTGGCCTCTGAACGGCTCACATAAAACTGACTAAAAGATGTACTGAACAGAAATATATTAATTTCTTATTTACGATTTTTTTCGAATTATGTGATATGATATCGATCGCGAAATACCAAAACCAAATTGAACCAACGAAACTGACTCAGCTAATTTCACAACAAATTATTGAAGAAAAAAGTTCGTTGCCAGCAAATTATGAAAAGTTATAAACCGAAAAAACCATCACCTCGATTCCAAACACAATTTGACCAATTCCAAACCAGAGGGGATCAACTTTTCTTACTTCGAATGGATCTAAAACAAAAGTCCAATTCAGCATCTCTACCAGTGAAAAAAATTCAAACCAAATTTTGAAGACAATCAGCCAATTTTTTAATTTGGTAGACCGAATTGATGATTTTGGACTTGATCCTGAAGTATTGGCGCAATTCAAGGAAATGTGCAAAAGTGATGACGAGAATGATGCAAGCAATGATGAATCAATTGATCCAACTTGGAATCCAATTGTCGTTTACCATTCAAGAGGAAAACATATTCATATAAATTTACTTCCCTATGCCATCGAGTGTGACCGTTTCAAAATTCCCGATACGCTGCAGCATTTCTGGCCAACGCTCTATTGACTTCACTCGGCTTCATCACCAATCTTGATCGAACGTTCGTGATTGACCGAGTGCGAATGGTGAGAGCGAGAAATTGTGTTCGCCAGTTGGTTCGAACCAGAGATTTACAGACTGCAACACCACTGGTAATCTTATCATTTGACGGGAAAGTGGATTGGACTAAAGTGATCGATGGTTAAGATCAATGGAAAGACAATTCCGATGACCGTACGCCAGAATCATTACGTCTTGACTCAACTGATTGGCACAGATGTCGTATATCTCGGTCACATCACAATTCCTGGCAAGAAATCTCTTGAAGAAAATGGCACTAATGGCTCGAAGTTCAATCTCGATGAGATGATCTTTCAGGAGGATTCAGAAGGTAATTTAATTTTAGATGAATCCGCTAAAAGTGGACCAAGAAAAAGTAAAGATAATGACGAAAAAAGGTAAACTAAACCAATAATTTTTAAATTACGTACTTGTAATTGTTTGTCTGATAGGAGGCTTATGTTGCTGTGGAGAGAATGCTTCTAAACTTTGAATCCAGCAATATCAAACTTGACCATTTGCGAGTGATCAACTGCGATGGCTGCCGAACCAATTGTGGCAAGTGGCGTGGCATAATCCGGGGGCTTGAGGAACGACTTGGGAGATCACTTCACCGATCAATTTGCTTATTTCACTGCAATGAATTGCCATTACGACATTTGTTCTTAGCAATTGATAAAAAGCAAAACGAGTGGACCGAACTGTTTTTCGGGTGAAATTTGAAAACTGTTGCAAACTGTTGAGAAACGCCCAATTAATTCGAAGTGGTACTAGAATTGTGTGTGTTGATGGATAGAGAAGAGAGAAATACAACAGAAGTAAAACGAAGTTAAAAAGAGGAAAGACGAAGGAATAAAGAGGAAATGGTTAATAGGAGTGGCTCCTAGGATTCGCCGGCCGAACGAACCCAAAACGCCCCAAAAATCCACCATTATCCAATAAACCAACGATTAGTTGACATATATAAATGTCATAAGGGAGAATTCTGGTAGAAGTAATTTTGTTTTTTGTGTTAAATTTATCAGTTTACATAATTTATTTAATGGCTTTTCATTGGATTACTAAGATTGGGAAAAATTAGCTTGGCCATCAACTAAGGCATATAGATGCTATCTTTCCTACAAGCTATTTCCATGAGAACGCAGCGTCGTATATTTACTCATATTTTACATTAAATTTTTTACTTAATAAAATAAATCTTGAAACATTGAAAAAGTAACATTTTAATCACTTTGTTGTTTGTCCGGCATTCGTTGTCCGACATTCGTTGTCCGACTTTCGTTGTCCGACATTCGTTGTCCGACATTCGTTGTCCGACATTCGTCCACAACATGTCTATCAAAACCTTCAAAACTTTAAAGCATATGATAATAACTTTAATGTTCTGTTTGAGAATTGATTTTGGACACAAAATATCGATTTTAAAATTGTATTAATATTTTGAATGAACTTTCTAACACGAAATTTCGATCAATACAATCTTGACAGTAACATAGCCGAGTTTGTCATGTGGAGTTCTCGTATTGAGTGAAGAAAACTCAACTTACTGGCGGTTGTGAGTTGAATTAAGAAAATTGCACTTTTATTAAAGCTAAGTTACAATGCTCATCACAATCAGCTTAATGTTATGTTGGTCAATTAAATTTCAAAGTGTTGAAAAACTATAATGCCTGTGCATTACATTATGGGCTTAACGTAAATACGTTATACTAGTTGGAAGCACACACACAATGAATACATACATACATATATGATTGTGTCCTTTGTGCTTGGTGTTTGTAACTAGAAAATCTGTGTGAAAAAACCTGAAAATGTTGGCCTTTTTGAAATTGTACATAATTTTATTCAAATCTTCAATCCTAAATTACTTGTACGGTCAATTTCAGTACCTTGATCCGGTTGAGGTGCCAAAGAATAGCCTGAAGCAATTAACATCTGCATCACAAATTGAGCCTCAAAGGCAAATGAATGAATCTACTCGAGTTGGTACCAACCGACTGAATCCCACCTTTGTGCCTCACCTGTTTGTTTCTTTGAGTGCAATTACATTTGGCTTCTTTGGCCTGCAGTACTACCATACGGGTCAAATTGATTTACACACTCTGTTCCAGTGTCCCTACATTATGAATCATCAAGCATTTCTGCCCGACACCTGGGCACAGGCTGATTGGTGCTTTTATAATGCCATCTTGGCAACATTTTGTGTGTACGCAAGTTTGGTGTTCAATCCTGTCGATGAGGCTCGTTACAGAATGGTCCTGCAGGACAGTGGCCGACTGGTCATTCGAGGAGAAGGTACTTTGTAACTTTCTTTCATTTTTTCAAAGACAAAATATATTTAAGATTTTTTTTCAGAATTAAACCATGACGTTTCAGAGAGAATTTGCTCATTTCGCCTTCGTCACAAAACATACATCTTTGTGACGGTTGTTATCTTTGAACTGTTGGCACTGCTCTACCTGTACATCTGTTTGCTGTATCAGGGTCTGTACCGTTTGCATATTATTGATGCACTCTTTTGGTTGATTCACTTTCCGAGATTCATGTGTGAACTAATGTTCGGTAAGCTATGTTGGATTTAACATAATTTCTAATATAATTTTTATGGCTTTGGATTATTTGCAGCTTTAGTCGGAATAATGGCCTTTGTCATTCTCACTGGCAAATATTTGCAAATTCGCTTGTACTCCATTCTAGCCGAAATGGTACAACTTAATCGCAAAATCACCAAAAGCACTCAATCAGGAAAGAAACTAAGTTTTGGACTGATTTGGCTGCAGTACACACGAATCAATCGTCAATTACTATCGCTCTGTGCGGACATTGAAGTTTACACTGCCTTTTGGTCGCCCTACCTCTCGATAATGGTTCCCTTCTTCATGTGGGTTCTAGCCTATCTCGCATTTGTCTGCGCCTTCGTCCACTCAATTCCGTTTGAGCTCAAATATATCTTCTTCTACGGTGTAATTGAGTTGAACATTATGCTCTTTTTGCTCATCGACAACTGTGCTCGGGTAGTCAAGTTGAATCAGAAAATACTGTCCGAAAACCGACGATTCTTTATCAACATTCAGCAAATCCGTTCTGATCGACCTATTAAGGTTTTGAACTTACTTTTGGTACTAAACAAATCAACCAAAATCAAATGCAAAATTTTTGAATTGCTTTCTTTTTATCTTTTAGATCGAGGCATTACAAATCAGCAAACGACTTCATGTTTATGCTTTTCGACTGTTTGGCAACTATCGAATCACCTCGAAAACATTTCATTTGGTAATAATAATTCTTAAATAATATTAAATTAAATTTATTTATTTAATATAAAAATTTTAGGTCATTTCGTACATGAGCATTTCCTTTTTGCTCGTCATCAAAAGTCAAAAAATGAACAAAGGCTCAATTCCACTAGTTTGAATGACTTTTGAGGAAAACTTTTTATCAGACAAAATTTGTCTTTTAGGATTGTATAGGATACTACTGTTGTTTTGGATTACTTCACTAATCGCGATTAATGCATATTCCAAAATGTCAAATTTTTGTGGGTTTTTTGATGAAATTTGGCGAAAAACTTGTTGACACAATCGATTACGATGCTGAGGCTAATTTGGTAAGTGCTTCTCATATTTTAATTCATTTTTTTAATTTCAATTTATTAGAAATACGACGATTTTTTTGTTTTGGAAATATTTTTAAAAATCAAAAAACGCGTGATGGAAGATGGGTCAATCAAAATTTGAAATTTTTCTAAATATTTACTAATTTGATAAAAAATTACTAAATAAAAAATAAATTTTCTTTTTATTCACCTAAATTTGGATATATATAAATTTACTTGTCAAATCAATTTCAAACATGTTTCACTTGACCAAATAAAAATGCATTGTAATACACAGAGCTAAATACCAAAAACCTTCCTAAATCGAGAAAACTAATGATTTTTAGTAGCATTTTTTTAATATGCCCCAAGGTTTATTTTGCATAATAAAAATTGTTAAATTGGCTTCATGAACCTAGCGAAATTTAGTACAAAAATGTTAATAAACAAACATCTGGTTGTGCTTAATTGAGTCTTTACTGCCCAAACACACACTGACATAACATATTGAAACTTTACTTTCTTATCTTAAGGCAATTGTGCCATTTTTGCAAAATTATGAAAGATATTTTGAGCATAAACGATTTCTTCTAAGCATTTGTAGTTGAGTGTATTACTTGGAAGTCTTTATTAAAGGAGCAGAGAATAATGTCTAGATATGAATAAGCTAATCGAACAGCGTGACCATGTCGGTCAAGATGTGAGTGGTTAGTGAAAACAAGAGAAGAGAGGAGAGCATGATATAGCTGACTCATGTAGTGTGAAGAAGATGATTGACAAGTTATACCTTCACATGAAGCACATTTCACACGCCATGACAATCAACATAAATTTTCACCTTGAACTAACTCTCACTTTTATTGAATTAGAAGCAATCGGGAAATATTTTAGGTCATACAACAATTTGCCGACATTTTTTGCAATCGACTGCTTTTATATTTTATTCTACTCGTTTTGGTGATTTTGCGTCAATTGTAAGCTAAAATGACAGTCAAGTAGCAAATACATTCGTGAAAACTTCATCTTAAAATTGCGCATGTGGGAGTTTAAGAAATTCAATTGAATACAATCATTCACGCATGAATGCATGAGAATACATAAGTCTGATTTAATTTCACTATTATATAGCCAAAAACACTCGTATTTTTAGTGAAACGCCATAGGCCAATGACTTGATTATTTGATATATTTTTTTTAATTAAAAAAATAAACAATAATAACAATAATCAAGAATCATAAATTTCTGTTAAAATTTGTGCAATTTGATTTGAATTTTGCGCTTGTTGAACGTTTGAGTAAAACGACTTCATATGTTCAGTTGACGTTTCAAGTAATTGAAGTGTGGACATGAGAGTGTGATATTTTCGATTGGCATTTTCAACATTCGCATATTTGTGCTCCAAATATCGCTTCAATAAATAGTTGTATAGAATGTAGTGATAGCGAATATTTTCACGATTTCTTAGATTTGCACGATCTTTAAATAAAAGCAGTGAAGTAATCTAAGTATTGAATAATATTACGTAAAAAAAATGGAAGCAAAATTTACTTACCAAATCGCGAATAGTAAAATCGTTTTCCATTGCAAAATTCAACGAACAACACAATTTTCTCAACACCGTGTATGCGTTTGGATGTTGTGGAATATTTTTGGCTATACTCAGCCTGACAAATATAGCTTTTTTCTCACTTTCGTTTTGTAACACCGGGAAACCTTCATTTTCGTGATCATATTGAAAGGTACTTCGTAATAAACAGCGTTCGGGATAAAAGTTTTTTGAACAAAATTAGCTGATCGGGTTGACTGAGATTCTTAAAAGCTGACAAGTTTTTACAAAATTTGATAACATTTGCAACAAAAGTTCCTTGAAGATTGGCTAGGTCTACCACATTTTGAGTTTCTTCAATTAGAGTGAAATTATCCTCTTCTTGAAAAACAGATATTGCGTCACGAACCTCAATTAAGCGATTCAATTCATGGCCTTTGAGATCGGTGGTGTTTTTGTATATTTGAGTAATCATTTGTGGATTTTCTTCATATTTAAATTTGCGTTCATTTCGACTAAAAATCAATTTCTAAAGAAAAACAATAATAATTATTTTTGTTTTTATTTTCATCAATACTTTATCCATTCCACAGGCCAAGCATTTGTCCATCCGACACGGAATGCAATTTCGTCTGGTAAATTTATTTATCTCACACATTTGCGTACAAGTTTTTTCATCAAAACTCGTCGCATGGCGTCGGAAGAATGTCTTGCACGATTCACAGGTGATCACATTAAAGTTGAAACCTGACAGATACATAAATTTCGTTATTCACATATTCGAATGTAAAAAAATACCAATAGCTTTATCGCCACAAACTCGACAGCGTTTATTTTGCATATTTACACAAAAATTGCCAAAATTTCATCGACCAATCTGTCATGAGGAGAGCTAGGTTTGGAAGGCCTAAATCGTCAGACAGTTAGATTGGGACAAGTGACTTGATATTAAAAGATATTTATTCGGTATTGTCATATCGATAGTTGGAATACAAGTTATGAGTGAATACATGAGCGAGTGTGAGAGAGACATAATATGAAGTAGTGGTAGAGTGCATAGAATGTACATCGACTGAACAGTAGATGTGCAGACTGAACCGTACACCGATCCGATGATGAGGTGCGTCTTGTGCTCTACGCTACAATCTAATAAGAAACTAATTTCTGTATTCCAGATGGACAATTTCACAGATTGATCTTACAGACAAATAAAAATCATTTCTTAGGCAGCACAAAAAGCGAATGTTCATACTTCTGACAAATGAGCTATCTAAACACGCCCTTTCACACATCATCTGTCTCTCCTAGTTGACACATTCCGTCTACCACTACACTTTCTCGTTTATTTTTGATGAAAGATCGGGCTTTTTGTGATCTTAGTGAGAGCTTGTCGGTTGCCAACTTTGATTAACTCGGATTACTACAATTGTGCAATATATTAAAACAAAGAGCATCTTGTTCTTGTTCTTGCAAATTACTTCTCTACTGCTAAACATTTCTGACACAATTGCGATAAAACATAGGCATGTAATTGCATTTAGTATTTTTTTAATAATCTAAAAAATAAAAATTTGTTATTAATTTAAAAGGTACCATTTATGTTTTCAGGTATATGTTCAAGTGTCCATTTGTCTTTGAATGTCGTGATTAATTCCTGGAAATATTATTCAAGTTAATTTGGAGTTATTTTAAAACAAAGATATTACCTTTTTCATGCCAATCGCAAAACATTTATCCATTCGACATCGTCTACACAATTTTCTTGTTGACTTTTCCACCAAACAGTTTTTTGCATTTTTACATTGAAAATCCTAGACACGTTATTGAAAATATTTTCAATAAATAATTAATAATAATATAAATATAAAAAATAATTCCAAACAATTTGTTTCAGCCCAACACAACACCTTTTCTTTGAGGACATTTCTTCGGAAGAAAGCTTTGCACGATTGACATGACAGTCCGTTAAAATTGAAACCAAGCGCTACATCACCACAAACACGACAAAGTTTGATTGGCTTGTTCAAATTGTTATTATCATTCATTTTAGAATTTAACAAAACGACTTTATGAAAGGAAATATTTCAATCACGGAGAAACGTGCACTAACATTTGAATTTACGTTATGTGCTCTTTTATACATCTTTACACAAACCCAAGTGGGGGTTTCGCCTATTGTTGTTGTGTGTTTACTGTCAACCATGAAAAATGTTCCAAGTCAGGCCAAATTAAATTGATGATGACAAGAATGAGGCTGCAAACGAAAATTGATTTGAACATTGCAATCAAATATACAGTGAACTTTGTACACAGTATGTGGGCGGCACACAGTAAATAATTTATAGAACAGATTTTGTGTCTCGATTCTTAGAAAAAACTCAAACTTTCACTCTTGTCCTTCTGTGAACAAACACTCTACACCAATAAATACTGCTTTTCTTGTAAAGAAAATTATAACTCACTTGGGATTATTCTGATATTCTTGTACAGATATTTGCATTATTGTTGTAGTGTAAAAACATTACTGTCACAATTGATAAACAGAATTTGAGTACTTGTAATTTTATGGAAATTGTTATTTTAAAATGTTAGTTTTTGGTTTAGGTTAAATTACCTTACTTTTGAGTATATTTTGACGAAAAAACACTTTAGACGTTTCATATGACTGTCCAGTTAAAATTGAAGTCAAATAAAAGAATTAATAAAGAATTATAAAGTTTAAAAATCCTTGATATGTTTTATTTAAATTTTTTAAAATTGTTTTTTAAACAAGTTTTTTTTAATTGCCAATTTCAATGGTTTGTACCAAAAATAAACTCAAAACAACCGTTTTGATCAATTCGAATAAGGTTGCAATTTATTCATTCACATTAAAATGCATTTTCTCTTTGCTTTTATTTTATTTCGTAAATATTAACTTTGTCATTTGTCATTTGTTATTAATATAAATAATAAATATTCAAATTTAATATTAAATTTAGACTTTAAAACCATCACCACGTTTTATAAATTATTCATGCCATAACGCATCGTAATTTCTTTCGTCGTGAATAAAATCGCACATTAACCCGTGTTTTTACTTTGGTAAGAGGTGTACTGCAGACTAAATGTCCACTTTATGGAAACCTGAGGCTTATTTAATTGAACTGTATTTTTATAAACGACTTAATCATGCTGGCAAACTCGATCCTTGTTTCGATCCAAATCGGTTGCTCAACAATCCGAGCCTCTGCTTAATGACTTTGTTATCTTGAAAATTGAAAGTGAAATTTTACAAACTCAAACCAGATCGAAACAACTGTTTTGCAAGTCAACTTAATCATGCTCGCAAACTCGACCCTTGTTTCGATCAAAATCGGTTGCTCAATTAACCGAACCCTCCTTAATGTACTTTCGGCCAGGGACACAGTCATAAAATAAAATAAATTATATTATTTGCAAAATGCAATCGAATATTCTGGTCATTATACGGATCATGAGATTTGAATTACTTACGGCACAAGTTTGAACACAATGTCATCCTACCCGAGCCCACCGTTACAAGTCAAGTCCCAGCACTTTATCGAGCTGAAATTACGTCAAACCGATTTGTACCAGAAGACACTTATCTGTCACAGCCCGGCTGGACTAAAGGCCATGTGTTTGTGAATGCATTCAATGTTGGTCGCCACTGGTCAGTTGGACCACAGAAGACTCTCTACATTCCTGGTGTGTTCATGCACTCGGGCACAAACTATATTGATGTGTTTGAGTTGCACAAACCGGGACAGGCTTTGGAATGTGTAAGTTCACCGAAGCTCGCATACAAATCATGAAAAATGAAAACGAGCGAAAAATGGTCGTAAAAAAGAGTGCCACAATCATGCCTGTGTATATGTAGATGTCAGTGTACTGTTCACTTTTGTCTGGTTTCTCGCCTGGACTCAGTAGTTGATTCTTGTTGGTCCAATAGGTCAGAAACAGATCTGAACCATGGAAGATGGATTGTGAAATTATGCTAAAGATCATCATAGATGACATTAGAAATACTCCACCACCTGCTCGGAGGTATTCCTTGTAGATTCGACACTTGATTGAACCGTGTTGCAGTTGTTCCTCTTGAATTTTAATATTTTCATTTCTAGGTCCATTACCTTTATCAGGTTCAGTAATATTTTCATTCGAATTTAGTTTTACTTGTCCGAAGGATGGCGCACTAATTTGAACTGTTGCGGTGTGGGCCATTTTTGAATTAGCATTTGAGGAATTCGCCTCTCTTAGTTTGCTTGTTTTCTTCAAATATGGCAACATACTCGATAAATTTATTCCCATTTGTCGAATCTCTGAGTACGTTCCGTAAGCAAGACATTTTCCTTCTTCGAGAATCAGAATTTTTGTTGCTTTCTCGAGAAATTGTATCTGATGAGTCACGAGAATGCGTATTTTCCCCTCCAGATGAGTCATGATGCAGTTATCGAAAATGTGTTTCGCTACTGCTGTGTCAACTGCTGACAGTGGGTCGTCAAGAAGGTAAATGTCTGCGTTTCTGTATACGGCTCGAGCAAGATTTATTCGCGCTTTCTGGCCACCACTCAGGGAAACTCCTTTCTCTCCCACCAATGTTCGATCACCGTAAAGCATTAACTGAAAATCTCGTTTCAGCGCACACATCTCCACCACTTGGTTATAACGAGCTTCATCGTACTCCAGTCCAAACAGTATATTATTTCGCACACTATCGTTGAATGACCAAGAATCCTGACTGGCATAGGAGATAGATCCCTTCACTTGAATATTGCCCGACTTAAGTGATAGTTCGTTTAGGAGGCACATTAGGAATGAACTCTATTTTAGAAAAAGCTTTACAACAAAGTTTTTTTACAATTTTTACTTACTTTTCCAGAACCAACTTTTCCTACGATAGCCAACAAATCACCTGAATTGAGGTCTACTGAAATATCGTCCAAAGTCAACTGACCATCTTTGGAATTCCACTGAGCTTTCACGTGTTCCGCCTTTAAGCACAACTCTGTTTTGGTCTTTTGATTACTCCTAAGCGTTTCTGGCCTTATACACAAATCAACATTTTCCTGAACTATTTGAGGTGCAATTTCTTCTAATAACAAGAATGTTTGAATTCGTTTGACCGACACTTGCAACTCTCCCAGCAGTGAGAGGCACTGTGGAAACATCAAGGTGATGTTCATTCGAAGTAAGTTAAAAAGTGAAATCGACACAAAAACATTTTCCGCCGTCAGTGTGTTGCCCATAAGTACGAACAAGACAAAGCATGCAAAGAGAATGGTTCTAGTGGCTACAATGAAAAGTGACAAATTCAATGCTCGCAAGTAGTTGGCTTTTTGAATGTGCGAAACTTCTTTTCTGAAAAAATACATTTTAACTAGATTTAAAAAATAAATAAAAACTCACTTTCTTGCATTCGAAACTCGTTTCGTAAAAGGCATCTCCCAATTGTACATCTTAATCACTCGAATGCCCGCAATGACTTCATTCATGAATTTCAATCGATTATCAGTTAACGACGCAATTGTTGATCTACGAAAAAGAAAAACACCATGCAAGTTTTTTAAAAAAACCGGTTCTTGCTGAAAAATCTACAAACCTTGCACTTGAAAACAACTTTCCCATGAATAGTTGAAATGGAATGAACAAGAGCAACAGGCCAAGGCCCAACAAAGACGACGCACCAAGGTAGCCCCACACAATGTACATTACAATAGCCGCTTGTAGAGGGGCGACAAGCAGGTAGCAACAGCAGTTGCTAAAATTGTCAAATCGGTTAACATCGTTCGACATGATGTTCACAATTTGACCAACAGCTGTTTGTGCCATTGAGGCGCGACTAAGTTTCAGTACTTTCTGGTACATGAGCGAACAGCAAGCTGTCCTAATGTGCATTCCCTTGCGCATCACTGTTTGCACATTTGGATGCTGCAACGAGTTGAGCAACAAATTGCACAGACACACACCACCAGCGTAGATGCAGGCCCACTTGTAGTTGACCGAGGGCTCATTGGCAAAGTATCTGATAAGTCGACCGAGCAACAGTGATTGGACAATTCGAAGAAAACATTCGTTGAACAGATAGATCACCAGTGGAAACAGAAAAGAGGTCCAATTGGTTCGGAAAATGACCCATCCAAAACGAGGTTTCTTTTTTATGCTTCTCCAATTCCCAATTTCTAAATTTAAAAAATTTTAATTATGATGAAACTATTTAAATCCAAACTTTTATTTACTCAATTAATTTTGTTGTGATTTTTTCTACTTTGTCCGACTTTGAACAACGATGAATGTCATTGATTGAAAGACCATTATTTCGTATTCCCCGAATGAAAGTTGGGTAAATATATCTAAATGTTAGAAAGTAATTATTTTAGAGGTAAGTAGATGAAAAATAAGTAAAAATAAACAAAAATAAATCATACGCAAAAAATAAATCTTGAAATAAAGTTGGCGTGATCATAACTGGACGATCGCTTGAAACGAGACTTTTTGATGTACATTGTGCATTAAACAGTAGCCACAAATGATAAATGAAAAAAAGATCAAGTTGAACTGCATATTATAGTTTATAACCATTTAGGTGGTTTCTGATTGCATTTGGTTCGGTGCAGAATGCACTTGACTGAACAAGACTTGGATTGATTGTTACTTTAATGAATCAAACTTATTCATTCCATCCTCTCCATCAGTAATTAACACCAATCGTCGTCTATTTAGTCTATCAGGCACAATCAGTAAGCAATTTTTTACCATCATTGCATTTCGTATTAAAAATCAAAAAAGTTATTGCCACCGAATCTAAAATGTAATTTTACCTCCAAAAAATTAAAATAAAATTTGTAATTTAAAAACAGAGTTTTTACTGATTTAGAATAAAATACTAATTAAAAATAATGTTCCTGTGTCCATTAAAAAAAATTAGATGCATAAATACAAGAACAAAGTTCTTTGTTTAAACATGAACGAAACTTATCACTATTCAAAGAAAGCATGTCAATTATATGTTTCAAGGATACTCTTTATGCATTACACACAAATATTACAGATAATGAAAACTAATTAACTAGACTTGTTTGATATTTAATTTGAGTACGTAGTTTTGGCACTTAATCTGCTTGTACATCTGTCATTGCCCAATTGGTTGGTTGGATTCAATTGTTCAAATTGTTGTTGGTGAAGTGAGGCCTGAGTTTAATCGAAACAAATCCATGGGTACCAAAAGTACAATTCTTGGCTCTGGGACAGAATTTGAATTGTAGAAATTGTTTGAGTACTTTGCAAGTTTGTGATAACTAAACTTATAAAGAATTGTGATTTGCAACCACCTCTTTATAAGTATACATTATGGATAAGATTATATTTTTGTGAAGGTTAGAAATGTTGGTTTTGTAATTACTAAGCATCAATGGGTCATTTCAACCTTCGCTTTAATGCGGCCCATTAGATTGACAACTTCAAAATGTGAATTCTCAAGAACTAGACTTCAAAGATTAAAAAATAATCGAATTCCAGTTACCAATAAATTATCTTTTGTATTAATTGATTTAACTCCATTAAATTTAACTCTACATATATATGTGTGTATGTGCATAATTGTATTGTATTTTATTTTATTTTGATCTTAATTTCTCATGTCAATTTGTAAATAAATTGAGTCAATGAATGATTACAACCACAAATCCTTCAGCACATAAATCAAGCCGTCACAATACACTCTAAATTTGATCTAAATTCATGCATGTACTCTTTGATAAAACTCAGACAACTTGATCAATAGGAATTAATAACTCCGAATTATATGTTTTATTAAAATAAAGCTAATAGTTTTTCGGACATTAATGTCGATTTAAACTTGGTTCACTCTGTGTGTTCATTGTAATCGAGGAGGTGATTTGTCACCTTGTATTGAGGGCACAAACTGTAACACAATTAAACTTTACTTGCTTATCGTGTAGTCTTTTTTGTTGCACTGTTATCAAAGCTAATTTGAGTATACACGATTGCTTCTAAACAATTTTTTATCAAGCTCAGAAGATAACTAAAATATTATCGAGTTTGGCATGTCATGATAAACATGCCAAGTGGAAATGTGTTACTGTTTAGCAAATTCAATTTTGAATTTACATGACGAATTGAATATTGTTTATGAAGTCAATTAGAAATGTACAAATTAATAAATAAAACATTTTTTGTAGAAATTATCAATCAATCAATTAATCAAGATAAGTAATCACGTGATCGAGTGATCCATTTCGAATGTATTCGGAGATCTGTGCCTAAGCTGTGCAACTATTATCTTTGGAGAAGAATTGGCGTGATATGCACCACACAATCGATACTACCCCTTTCGAACAATGCAATTTCAATCTATGCCTGGAGATCTAGATCACCAACGATGGATGAGCGTTCAGCATGGACAAGACTCGAAGTACATACATGTATTTCTCATTCCAATGCTAACCAAAGCACAAGAGAAGGAACTGGCAAAAGATTTGATTCGAGTATTTTCGTCTTTGCCAAGACTAGTGTTCCAGGCAAAATGGGAAATATTGTTGTTGTCTCCTGGGATCGTCATCCAGTCTGCACGCTACTCATCCCAATGTGTACGCCAGTGTCAACCTCTACAGCTGGATTCAATCCAACTCTACTTAAAGTCAAAACGCTTGTATTTATTGAATTCCAGTTGATTTTTTAAACTTAAAAATTTAATAAACTGAAATTTTTTTTGTTCAAACCACTATTTATTTGTTTAATATTAATTTGCTTGAAATGAAGGAATTGTTACAGCAAAAGCCGATAAACCTGTTCTTAAATGAAAATTGAAATTATTTATTTAAAACCATCCATATTTGTTGCGATTGTGCTGCAAAATGTTTTAAGGCTTTGAGTCATTGAAAATTAAACATCACTGACAAGGAATTTTTCTTTTTAAAAACGTTTTGATCATTAGTTTGGTTTACAAGGTAAGCTTATATCGTATCTGTTTTAGAGTGTTTTAATCCATTTAGCATTTCTGTATCATTTTTTGTAAGTATAAGCTTGAAACAAAATGAATTTAATAATTTGACACACAGTCTTCTAACGAGAAATATATTTCAATTTTTAGTCATCAGTAATAGTAATAGTTAGTTTATGACTTTTGATAGTATTCACTTCTTTTCACGATCATAATAAACAGAGTACTGATGATGTAGATTGCCTGGTGAGATTTTATAACTTTTTACCTATTAAATACATAGAATATATCACAACGAACCAAATTGTATGCACTCGAGTCAAGCCGATAACTGTTAACCAGTCGGAAGCAACAGCGCGAAAAGTTTCGGTTTGTAGCAAATGTTTCGATCTAAAAAATACAAAAATTTAAACGTATTTTTTCACATTAAATGTAATTATAATTTTATTATTTTTTCTAAGACATCAAATTTTCCTAGAATTACCTGAATCTTGACGAAATCTCTCATCTGAGTTTAATGTTGTTACTTGACGAGGTCTTCAATGTTTGTAATTTATGAGTGTGGATTTTATTAAGCTAACACTGTACTGCTTAATTTTGTCGTGTTTTCATATTGATTATTTTCAAGTGAATTTTGCCGAGTTTCGGACGTTTCGGAAATTTAATACAATTGTAGGACATTTTTAAAAAAGTAAAATTTCATTTCACGCAGATGGGTAACAAGCATTTTGATCGATTTATAGAGTCCTTTCAACAAATCACAGAAGATTAAAATTGTAAATTTAAATATTGACACCATTCTTGAGGCGAAACACCGGCGTACTAAAATGCCAATTTCCATATTAAATTTCTCTAAATTTTATTTTCTGGATGAGTAATTCTGCTCAAGTGGATCTGAAATAAAAACAATTTTTGGTTAAATTTACTAGAAATTAACAAAAGTTTTGGTAACTTCATTAACTAATAAAATATTAAATATGACACCGAAAAAAGTAATTTCAAACTTAATTCAATATCGATATATAATTAGTAAAATATTCCGAAAACCAATTAATAATTGATTTCTTTAAAGTTAAAACTTATATTTGTCCAAGTTGAGGGCTTTGAAGTCAAATTAGAAATCAATATTGTTTCAATGACAATTTCGCGGTGGCGGAGCAAGCCATGTTGTTGACGATGCTGGCAATAACAAAAGTGCTTTGGGACTCAATATGCCGAATAACTGGGGGTAACGGTAATCGTATTGGTGCCAATGTTCATAACGATGCCAACGAGGCTAATGACAATCAGAATGTAAATGTATATAGAGAGAATGCAGAGGCAGACGAAGTTGTACAACCAAACACCGTGTTCCTGTGTACCTACTGTATAGAGTTTTCAATAATTTAAAACTTACAATTCAAAGCAGAATATAAGCCTCTGCCTCATCCAAATTTGGTGCAGCTTAATAATCCACTGAACTCTACTTTTGCTTTTGAATCAGAATTTCCTGATCTAGGTTCATGTTTTACTCCTCAACACAAATTTGCTGATCAATTCATTTTTTATGGCAGCCAACAGAAGACCTCAGCGAAGAAAACAAACAAGGCAATTAAGAAAATGTCAAATTCATTGGAATTATTACAAGGGATCTTTGATTACATCGTGATCACTTCTTTTATTATCTCGCATTTCACAATTGAATTTAAACTCATTTTTTATTATATTGTCACGTTAGCATTTACTTTATGAACATTTTCAAAAATAAGTAAATAAGATCTTATTCAGGCACTAAAGCGCATGAATATACATCAGTCCTACATCGAATTCAATTACTACAGCATTAGTAAGCATCAATTGGAATTGCCTTTACAAGCACATATTTGTCAGTTTCCATTGATTATGGCCAATGCTGAAACGAAAGAACGATATGGTTGGAAATGGCCAATTGGTGAGTTAAAATTAATTTAACAATAGAGTCAAAAATTCAATTTCAAATGGATCACCTTTGGTGAGTCGTTAAAACAATTTACGACACAATCCCATACATTGAAGCAATAAAGCACCAAATCATAATCATAATCACCTTATTGTTTGCGTCGAAAATTATTCTTGTCCTTCTATGAAGTGTTGCAACTTGCAAGTAATTAAGTTGAATTTCAAATTGAAATAAAATATATACTTTAATGTATTATTTTGAATGCATTTTAGTCGTAGGCACATGTACGAGTAGAACTGAAAAATCAGAAAAGCTGAAATATGAATTGATTTTTTTCCAAATGGTAGATAACCACAAACACATGCAGCACTCGCGTTAAGAAGTATAGTTTAAATTTTAAATGAACCAATCAATACTGGTTGTTTTTTGGTTTCAAATGAACATTAAGTTACTGTCCCAATGTGTTAATGGTCGGCACAAGCCATATATGTTGAAATATACTCCATTGTCTACTAAGCAAAATCTAAGTGCCGTCTCTCATAACGAGAGACTTGTTCCCAGCTCCCATTGCCGCCGCGAATGTTATCCAGTTTGTCCGAACTCTGTCACTCAAGAAAACCGACGACTATGAAAACAAAAACAACAACAAGAACCGGCAAAATACCGTGAATGACAAACACCAGAGTTGAGTAACGAGGGCTATGAGTCCCTCGTTAGTTTATCCTCACGACCAAACACTTATTATTTGTTTCAATTTAAAATTCTATTTAATGGTGTGCCATGAAATATATCAAAATTATATTACTGAAATATATATATATATATCAGTTCTAACCTATCATCTATTGTCATTATTCACAGTGTTGTTAAGTGTTGACAAAAACTTCAGAATGATAGAATACACATTTAAAGTACGCCATTGAGATTGTTTCTTAATTTTGAAAGTTTTTGATTTGTTTGATTTGATCTTATATTAAAATTATTGTGTTCGTTGGTTCGTTCGTTCGTTCGTTCGTTCGTTCGTTCGTTCGTTCGTTCGTTCGTTCGTTCGTTCGTTCGTTCGTTCGTTCGTTCGTTCTAGATAAGAGAAAAGTACATGAAACGAAGGTTAAACGACTATAACTTTGAGACGGTTAGGTGTGTGGACTTGGGATTTGGCATGATGATAAAACTATATTAGTTACACGTTGAGTTCGAATCTTGGACCTATAGGTGCAGTGGAAATGGTCCAAAAAGCGGTCCAAACATATATTTTATATGAACTGAACTTTAGACCCCTTCCAAATATACGTGATCAATGCGTGATCACACCTTGGACCCCTCCCATCCAGTCAGTTGATCATAATTAAAGTATGGCCCCTTATACGTTTTGTTGGATGTGAGATTGACATTTTTGTGAATACCATGAAAACATTTCTTTTAGTGGTATGTGTTGTTCCAATTTTTGAGATACACGCAATCCGTCCCCTTCATTTGTCCAGTCTACCATCATCAAGTCGTTCATGTCCATCACCGTAATCTCTAAGTGCAATCCTAGAAGAATCAAATTTCGGTGATGGTAGTTGATGAGATGTTACGAAACCTACGAATTTCCCATTCAAAGCTGTCATAGCGGAGTTGTTAGATCAATCATATAGATACATTTCGTTTCAAATTATTTGTTTTCATTGTCTGTCAATTTGGCGCAATATTAAAAAACATCTAGTGATGACTTTAAAGTTTAACTATTGTCCAAAACATTCCAAACATAATCATGTTTTTCTCAATTTAAAAGCAAGTTTAACCAGATATTTTCTTCTAACAAGTGTTTCGAACAGTATAACGTCCAAATATAAAATCATCGGCTTGCAAGAAAAGAATTTTGCTCTCAGCACTTTATGACAGCAAATGTGTTTTACGAGCATTTTATGATCTTTTTACTTTAATTCACTTACTCGAAATAAATTACAAAGTTTATCAGTTGGTTTAGTTAATCATTTTTGTCCGCATACCCTTACATTAGTCCGCATTACATTAATGATTAATCAGTGAATCATATAGCTAAATTAGATTTATGATGTGTATAGTGTAGTGGAGATGAAATTGAATTAACCCGAATAACTAAAATATTTTGGGATATTTTGATCAATTGCAAACTCTGAAAAAATATGAGCTGTGTCAGCTTTAGCTGGCCCAGTTTTTTTACAAGTTTGCACAAGCAAACTTTGTAAAAATAATTATTAAAAATAGTCAAAACTCAAATATAAATAAGTAATGTTAGTTTAGAAAGTTATAAAGTTTCTATTTTCTTATTAGCAATTCAACACACCATTTTGAGTTGACTTCAAATGTATAAAAGTCCAGGATACGAAGTTTGAAATTGAGCCCATTGCCACATAAGAAATGAATTTTTTATAACATGAAAAAGTTGTAGCAGTAATTGAATTAACTCTCATATAGTTTCAAATATCAAAATATATTTTCAAATAATTTTTGGAAAATATTTGAAAATTATAAAAAACATTTTTTGAAAATACAACTTAATACACTATAAATTTTTAAATTTTAAATTTTTCTTTTAGACAATAAATTATTATTGGCAAATGTTATATGTCAATAAATAATTTCAAACCAACGGAAATTTTAAAATAGAAAATTAAATGTCAACTTTCCATCAATAAGTGAGCTCAAGCTTTAAGAGAAAAACGTCGATTTTTTCTGGTATAAAAAAGGCAAGCTTTTATACTGTTTTCTGTTTTACTGAAAACAACTCTACTGTTTCTCCATTGACTTCGCGTAAAATGATTGATTTTTTTGGCATTAATTTTGATTGTTCCTTTCTCGAAAGCCAAAGAAGGCTTCAAGAAAGCTTTAATTCTCCATAAAGAGTACTTTGATCAGGACATCATCAAAGAATGCATTTCACTAGAGGAAATCCCAGGGTTAAAGAACAAACGAGCTTTGATGTCACTGTGCTTCTATCCTAGATTCAAAATGAATTTACATTTTCTGTTTCCCGCTTTGGTAGCGATTTATTTCGAACTGGATAATATTTATGTGCTGTATTACCTTTATGGTGGCCAGTACAATGCGAGTGGAATGCCCGAATTATTGACTCATCGAATGACTTGGAACAAACTGTGGGACTTGAGCGACATCTTGTTTAACGCCGGAGTTTTATTGGAGATTTTTCTCTTCGGCTTTTTTACTCAAGTTCCAAGTATTAATCCTGAATATTTTATGTTTGCTATCTGGAACGAGTCTATTCAGAAACATACAATTTACTACAAGGGCAAATGTAAGTTGACAATTTTATTAAATGATAATTTTGTTTGAGACTTTTTTGATTAAAAGTTTGGAAGCAAAAATAAATCCGATAGAATTTTGAAGATTCGTGCAAGATTGAGCCGAATTTATGATAAAATGGCTTTTTTGGTCTTTTGGCAGTTGTTCTTATACTATGAAGGATTTCATCATCTCAATGGGAATAATTTTACATTTCGAAATCAATGGCTCTACATCTACATATTTCTATTTGTGTTTTTCACTTCTAGTGGTATTAACCTCTATCAGTTTGTATTACAATTAATATTTTTTGTTTCAGCAATCGTATTTGTTGTCTTTTACTTTCATCTGACAACAAGTTACATTCAATTCAAAACAACATAGTAATTTAAACCAAATGAAAAATCTATTAAAAACTTTGAATAAGATTTCTTGCGGTAAACATTCAAACAAGAATATTCCACAATTGCGTGCAATTATCTGGAGAAAATTTTATTTGTGCAATCAAAGGGTACTGGCATTGTTTACCGAATTACGCGTTTACAATCAACTGTGGAGCTTCATGCTGACGGTCAATGTTTTCAGTTATGTTGTCATGATTTGTTTCCTAGGATATGGATTCATCTTTGGTGATACAAATTCGTTATTTAAAATGTCATTCTACATTTCCTTCTCGATAACATTTCTTGGAACGTTAATTCTTTTCACTTCTCAGTGTGCGGCAATTGTCCGAAAGAATGTTGAAAACTACAATTTGAATGTGCAATTTGTATATATTTTCTCGAATACACTTCAACCAACCAATATTCAATTGTTGAGAGTAAGTCAATTTAAGTCTGAACAATCTCTCCTTTTTGACATGAACTTTTTAGTTTAGCAAACTTGTCTCGAATTACAAAAGCACCCGTATTGGATTTCGCTTCTTAAATAATGGAATAATTGATGCGAGAATGTTTGAAATTGTAATATTTTCTTTTACTTTATTCTGTTGTTTGTTATTTTTTCTGATTTAAAATTTTTTTAAAGATTTTTTTCTCCATTTCGGCTTTGTTTATGAAAATTTATCAAAACAAACTAATGAACAAAAACTACATTGGATAAAAAAAATAAATTGTAGGGCAAGCACATATCTAATTGAAATAATGATGTAAGTATCGATAAAAATAGATTTAAAAAAAGGCTTATAATTAATAGACCAAAAAAATTAGTAACTCTCCCAAATAATATGAATTTTCTAGCCAATTGGTGACTTTCCCAAAATAAATGGTTTTCATGCCAAATGAAAAATATTGCCAAAATATTTAGTAACTTTTTACTTGTAGCTACTAATTTACTTCTAATTATGGTAACTACTTGATCAGTTAGGGTAACTACTTACCCAAATGGGGTAACTAACTGATTAGTTAGGGTAACTAATTACCTAATAGGGGTAACTAATTGATCAGTAAGGGTAACTACCTGATTAGTTAGGGTAACTACTTACCCAAATGGGGTAACTACTTGATCAGTAAGGGTAACTACTTCACAAATGGGGTAACTAACTGATTAGTTAGGGTAACTACTTACCTAATTTGGGTAACTAATTGATTAGTTAGGGTAATTAATTACCCAAATGGGGTAACTACTTGATTAGTTAGGGTAACTACTTCACAAATGGGGTAACTAACTGATTAGTAAGGGTAACTACTTACCCAATCGGGGTAACTAATTGATCAGTAAGGGTAACTACTTAATCAGTTAGGTAACTACTCACTAATTAGCTAAATTTAAAGCGACTAATTTATTGGTAAAGTTATTAAATATTTGTGGGACAAAAAACCATTTATTTTGGGAAAGTCACCAATTGGCCAGAAAATTCATATTATTTGGGAGAGTTACTAATTTTTTGGTCTATTAATTATAAGCCTTAAAAAAATTGTGTCGTTTTTTTCCGATTTAATGTTGATTTTCTCATATAATTTAAATTAACCCCACTATTACCTTTTAATTAAAATAAATAAATGTATTTTTTGTTAAATAAATTAATATTAGAATATTTTGTTTTATATTCCAAATATCTTAAAATTCCATCCCATCCCATCCCATCCCATCCCACTTCTATTAAAATTGTGGTGTTCGTCTGTCCGTAACGCTGTTTGTTGTGGCCAACAATGAAACTTTTGGAAAATTTGACCAACAATTGAAATTTCGAATTGAAGGATATTTTGTGAGTAAGGTGAGGTTAGTTTGGGTGTGTTTAGGTGTTTGGTGCGTGTTGGGCGTAGTTTGGGTTAGGTTTAGGTTAAGTATGTTAGGTGCCGTGTTTAGATGGGTTTTGACGTTTGGTTTTTTTCTGAGAACTTTATTGATCGATTAATCGTATACAATGTATCTTATTACAAAACACATCGCACGAGTGCAACATTACATTGCTTTCATTTGTGGTACATTTATATTTCGGAGAAATGTGGGGTCAAACCTAGGTTTGTTTCGGAGAAATGAGTTTAAGACAGAATTATGAGTGACTTTTGGTGGTGTGAGTGTTTGGTGGGTTCAACATTTTAGTGGTTTAAGAAATAATTAAGAAAATGAGAACAATAATAACAAATGATAAAATGAGTTGAAAATAAATTCAACCTCATTTTGGTGGGCATAGTACACATTGCGTTTTGATGGTTTGTAGTTTCAGAGAAATGTGATAAAAGGTGGTATTTTAGTTATATTTTAAATGATCACTAAATTTTTAATAATTAACAGAATTTTTTAAACTTTATATTCACTCATTATAATAAATGCCTTCTTAACGTTTTCGTTGATCTTTGATTATAGACAAAAATAAGACAGCAACATATCCGATTATCTGGAAATAGATATTAAAGTGTTCAATTAACTGTAAACTATTATAGGCATTTACCACATTGAACGACTTTGAAGTGATTCGATAATTTCCAAACAGACGAAACGCATACGAATGCATCGAACGAGGTACCAAAAGTGATTCCGCCTTAAGAAAATTGATTAATAAACTTTTTTTGTTTTGTCCTGAAATTACCTTCAGCAAATGGCGACTTTTGGCCAATAGATTGTCATGTTTCGCGCCTTGAAATTGCAGATAGAAATGTCGATTTTCGCGTAAAATAGCCTGATTACACTTGACCACCTTTGCGCACTGTCGTATTGAGAAGTAAAACAAAAGTCCAATGCTGCAAATGAAATAACCGTAAATGATCTTGAACACTAAAGGATTGTTTTCCACAATGATCATTCCATAGAGCATGAACGACTCGTAGGTGGTGTAGGTGATGAAAGTGAGCGTCAAATAGGGACTCCAATAAGTGGAATATGCGTGCAAATCTCGACAGATGCTCATCAGGCTCTGATTCAACTGCAGATGTTTGTTCCGAATGAAAGTGTACTCGCACAAGGTAATTCTTGTAGGAGAAAGTCTTGAGAAATTTCTGTTCAAAAACAACTAACTGGGCCAAAACAGTCTTTTGACGAATACAGATGTACTCACACGACATGAAGACAAAGATGGTTTTCCCAATCATTTCTGTTCATTTCGCACAAGTTAAAATAAAAAAAATTTATACCGAATTCTTACCGTACACAATTGAGAAAACAAATATTGGAAAAACACCGAACCAGTAGAGCGCGGATAGAAGCGAAATGACATAAACCGAATTGTACAGAACCATTGTGTAGTAAAAGCAGAAGGCCAAAAAGCAAATAGAATCATGATTCGATTTTGAAATAGTTTTGCTTTTGAATGAATCAAGAGAATCTTCTCGGAATCATGACTGCTTAACTCTAATATGAAATTTTTAGTTTTCTACATTGATCAGTAAAAATAGTGGTACTTACCTTTCCCATTAATTTCAATCAATTTTGTATCCAAACCTTTGACAATCATCCGAAAGCGATGTTCAAGCACACCATAGTGAATAGAAGCCAGCGAATTGAGGATAAAATGAGCCATCACCAGGTGGAGGACAACATCCATTGTCTTCCACAATTGAGGTGGAATCATTTGATGCACCCAAATGTAGGGATTGGTTTTGAGTGTCTCCACACTCCACAAGTCACTCGAATCGGCCTCATAATGCAGTCCAATCATGCCAACAGCAATGAGCAACATTAGACCACTCAGTTGAAAGATGAAATGACCCACACAACTGGATTGGTTTTCTTTTTCTTGCTCTTCAGTGTGAACAAAATCCAACTGCACAAATAAAGCATTGTAATGTGATTTGACCAATGATTTTGCATTGTTGGTGAGTGGCCTTAACATTTTATATCCAACTAACTTGGAAAATTCAAATACAAAATTTGAGTTTCTTGACATGTTCAGCATAGAACAACTAACAGGAGAATGATTTTGGCTTCCAGAAATCTTACTTTGACATTTGCCAAATGGCCAAATAGTGTGCCAACATTGTCAACAAGATCATTAAAAATTCAAACTTATACGACAAATTATTTATTGACTCTAGCAGTAAGTAGTTTCGAAATTTGCTATTCATTAAAAAACCAATAAAACTGTATGCTAATATGTGATTGGTATATTGTCATAAAGTAATGTTTGCCCTGGTTGCTTCACAAATGGCTTATTCGAATTATTTTATTATTTTATTATTTTATTATTTTATTATTTTATTATTAATATTAATTTATTTTATTGATGCCACTCATTTTGTAGTATAAAATTATAACGAGAAAGTATTATTCCACAATGTGGCTGAAGTCATCAAACAGTCGAACGACCCAATGAATATAAAGTTTTCATGGGTACAACCATAATGATAAATCAATTTGTAATCATGTACTTTATTGATTCGGAATCATTGGGTGAGTCATTGGGAATGGATTTTAAATTATTTTTAGAATTACTTCAATCGAGAAGGGTACACACACAGGATCAACTTTTCTTATAAATTAGATATAGAGACAAAAATGTAGTGTAGAAGATGTTAAATGTTCATTCGAGAATTAGATATGAGTTCTCCCTAAAAAGCAAGACAAATTCACATCTGACTCTGATTCAAATTCATTACAGTCAATCGCCTCAGCTTATTTGTCTGTCAGTCAGTGTATCCATTGCACTACAACAATTGAAGTGAACAAACAAGTGAAGGATTGGATTAAAAGGACTGTTTCACAAGTTTTAGCATATGCAATGCATGTCGTTGAGATAGTGACTCCCTCTCGATGCATCCAAATTTTATTGCTGGCAATGCTTACAATCAGTTCAACTTGTATTTGACTGTGAGAGACACTCAAGGCCACGGGCAAATACATCTTTTGAGCACAGCACATTCTTCATAGATTCGCTATTTTGCATTGCCAGAAGGAGTTGCAAGAGGAAGTACTTTTCCGGTATGCACTTTGGATATCAGTGGTTGTAGAGATTTGAGATCATATGGGTTATTCGGTAACATATTGTAGAAGAATTAGTAGAAGGCAATAGAGACGAAGATGTAATTCATGTTAACCTGACAGAGTCGTTCTAATAAAAACTCAGTAAACTATTTACTTGATTTCTATATTTTGTCAATATATTGAAATATTTGTTTTCTATTTACGGCAAATATATTGTCCATAATTTTAATCCATTATATCGAAATTCCTATGATATGCATTCATTCATTTTTGGGTCCCTTTGCGATTCATTTAACCTCTTCGTCGGGCCATTTTAAGCAAGCTGTCCAGAACGAACCACAACAGCTAGAGACTTGAAAATTTAGGAGCATACTCCCCTGGAATACCGCTACTGCGGAAAATTGTCAAAAGTTCCAATTGGATCGATATCCGGGAGCCCATTTCCGGTCTGGATTTTTTGACTGATATTATGTTTTTGGACCATTCTAAGACTTTTGGCGCAAAAATTAATTTTATTGGATCACCGGAAGTTGGATTTCCAAAATGGAACTTCCGGTTCCTAGTCGAAAATTACATTTTTGAGTTCGGAATCGGATTCTCCATCTTTTTTCATGGAGAATAGCATATCTGAACATAAAACTCCATCAAACTTGAAGTTTCACCCAAACTTTCAACGTTCATTTTAGGCAACATTTACTAGAAAATGAATTACTCGTTCAATTTTCTTGTTTTATCAATTTAGAAGCGTTAGGTGTGTTTGCATGTTTTATTAATTTACACGCGCTATTCTAAATATATGGAAAATAAAAAATCTATAGTCGAAATATTCGATTTTACAGAAATATTTAATGCTATTTTGCTTATTAACAGTAATTTGCAGACAGAATCTTACGAATTTTTCCACTGGCTGGACAGGCTGGAACTTTGCAATTGATCCACATGGCAGACCGCACTGGGATGAGCCTGACATGTACAGCTACAATGCGCCAATTGTTGTGAATGCAACCAGTGCCGAGTACTACAAGCAGCCACACTTCTACGCAATGGGCCACTTCAGTAAATTCATTCTGCCCGATTCTGTGTGCATTCATCACAATGTTCAAGGTGCTCACAATGTGCATATAATTGCATTTCAACGACCGGACCAAGCAACTGTGCTAGTGGCACTCAACCAGAACAAAGACAAAGTGAAATTGCAAGTGCACGATCCAAACAATGGCTTTGTAAAGTGGGAAATAAAGGCTAATTCACTTGAAACGCTCTTCTGGTACTGAGCAATGCAACAACAAATTTTTATTTTACTTTACATGTGCAATTGTTTCCTGAAAATTGCTTGTTACTTTTAAAAAATAAATTTATGCTAGTAATGCTGGCGGATGTTTGACTAGTGATTTTGAGATTACCGAATCGAGAAATGGCAAAGCTTACAAAGATTAATGGGTCAATTAAGGATCTTTGGATTCGTCTGCTGAATTTTTTAGTAAAGTTTTTGTTGAACATCAGGGGTTGATAGCCAATTCAAAGAGACAGTATGACATGGTTGCGGCTGTGGTTTCGTAGCCGATGTGTAGATGTGTACAAGAAGGTTTCAGAAAGTAGAAAAATTGTCTCCCACCTAAATCAAATTTCTGCTTGATGGCCTTGGCATTGTTGAGCCTACGTTAGGCGGAGGACTTGAGGATTAAGAGTCATCCACAAAATAGTATGTGGGACTTGGGGCTGTACAGCCCAAATTCACTTTTTTTTATTTTTCTAGCACATTTCATAAGAGTAACGTCTTTTGTGAATATGATGGGCATTTTATAATCCGCGTTTTATAATCATTTTAGGCAAAAATGAAAATTCAATGAACGAAAACGATAAAATTGCTATTTCGCTCATAAACATGTTTAAAACTAACTTTTAAGGCAAATTTTAATTTTTGTTATGTAACATAAAAAAATAACTTAATGATTTTCATAAATTGATAATGTTTTAAAATCACAATATCTAAAAATAAAGTTTTTCTACAGTTAAAATTATTTTGCCTTTTGCTTAGGCAAAACATGGAATGACGACTCTTCCACTTTGCTGGTAAACGCGAAATACCTCCGTAGTTTGCCTAGGCAAAAAATATAAGACAAAGACATAAGTTAATCCTGCAGACGGACAAACATCCTACAGTTGTCTGTGCACCAACGAGATGGCGCTGCGGAAAGACTTATGCGAAAACCTGATAGATAAAAAAAATTAGATATTTCCACTTTTGTCTAAAGGGAGTATTTTCAAACGCGGAATGCCTAGTCAATCCTTAGCCTGCCTAGGCAAAAGACGGAATTAGAAAATGGATCATTTTTCTCCTGATTTGCCTAAGCAATCCACGGAATGACGAATTTCGTGTTTGGACGGTAACATATACATTCTTAATCTCATTTTGTAACATATGTCTTATCAGATTAAACGGTATGCTGTGTCGTAAGGCATCTCACGGTTTAGTGAGCAGCTCTATCTGTATTATATTTTTGTATAATAAAGATTGTTTCTTTCTCTCTCTCTCTCTCTCTCTCTCTCTCTCTCTTGTTTTCTGTTTAGAGTGCACCACTACACCAGGCCGCCACATCTCAGTGTAGGGCGATTTTAAGTAGTGGTCTGTGAGAATATACTGCATTTTAGTATCGGCGTGGGTGCATTCTTGCTGTCTTTGGCTGCGGCGTCATTAGATGTGTTGGTTGTTTTGGTTTGTAGTTTTGGCGGCTGCCACCGTCGATCCCGGCGCCTCTTTCCACTCTATTCCCCTTGTTAATAAGCCAGTGTGAGAGTTTGTGGCAAGTTTCACGTTTTTATCACTGGTACGCATTTTTAGATATATTAAGTAGTTTAATGTTAACCTGATCTGTTTGTTTTTATTTTCTCATATGATTTTGGTGTTGGCTTGTTGGTCATTTCGATCTGTTTAATTTTATCCAGAAAATCTCTCCCCACTGAAGCTATATACACGTGCAATTCGCTCTGTTTGTGTTCATTTTTGCAAGTTTACAAACACCAGCAATCAAAAATGACCAGCGCAGAAATTCAAATATTCAACAATCAAACCCAGTTGTACGCCGGTGACACTTTGTCAGGCAATGCAGTGATCACTTTGCCCAGGAATGTTCCCATGTCAAACGTGCTTGTATCGTTCCACTGTTTGGCCGAAGTGAAGTGGCTCAAGTGTCAAGGCAATCCTCAGTACATGGACGCGGTCACTTTCTCAGATCAAAAGGATTATCTACACGAAATCTTGCAGTTGACCGATGGTAAAATTATTAATAATTTATTTGGGTATATCGTAAAATAATTAATAAAAGCAGTGCTAATTAATTTTATGCGGGTCTAGCTGCGGCGCTTATTATTTTGTTTTGTATATATTTTTTATTTTAGATTACTAGAAAATGTTGCAAAAAACTATAATATTAATTTTATTAATATTATCTTGTTGAGTTATATTTCATTTTGAAGGTATTGACAGTGGCTACTACCCAACTTAAAATTGGCATAACGAGGATAATAGCAAAATGCATTTTAAAAACTTAGGTGAAATTTAATGCAAATTTATTAAGGTCATGCATTCACGTACGCAAAAAAAGCTAAAACAGATAAAAATTAAATTTAAAAAGTAGCATTAAATTTGTCTTCTCTCAATTATTTTGTAGATGTTCAAGTAGAACAAAGTGGAGAATTTAATAAGGCAATTATTCCATTTGCGTTTACAATTCCAAAAGAGTATGTACACTTTTTAGCAATTTAAATTGAATTTTTAATTTTATTTGATTTCACACAGCAAGCAACTTCCTTCGTCCCTGACGGGCAGCGCGGGCAGCATCAAGTACTTTGTTCGTGTGGCCATCAAGCCACAAGAGGGCGATGATCAATTTGTAAAGTTTATCAAAGAACAGGTCGTTCTGTCGCCTATTGAGAAAAATTTGATGGTTTGTTTTGAGTTGATCGAGTTGATTTTAAATGTTATTTATTCTATTGTCCACATACACAGGTTACCGTTGGTGGAACTGTGGAGAAGAATGTTCTACTACACAGTGGTAAAGTGTCAATGCACGCTTCAATTGGCCGTAAAGGATTTGCTCCTGGCGAGACGGTGACCGTGCACGTGGTGGTGGACAACCAGACAAACGCCCGAGTGGCGCCACGCATCTCACTGCATCAGGTGGAAATCTACATGTGCGGCACTGGACACAAGGCTATTGACAAATTCTTGACGGAGGAGTATGTGAAAGGCGCCGAGATTGGTGCACACACACAGGCAGAAGAGTTACTCGACCTTACACTACCACTGAACGAGTCTCTGAGCATCAAGAGTTCCCTGATCACTGTCAAGTATTTTGTGCGAGTCACACTCGACATTCCACAGTCGTTTGACTTGCATATCAATTTGCCTATTGTTCTCACCACCAGTCAGGTGATTGAACAGTTGCGCAACAAGGACGAGGAACGAGAATTTGCAAGGAGAAGCATCGGAGAGTAATCTCCCTCTTCAGCGGAACATAATTTGACATTTTAAATATATTCTCAACACCATTGTCCATCTACATGTACATGCACATAAACTACTTGAGATTTTAATGTTTTACAGTACAGTAAAGTTCCGTTAATTCAAAGTTGAAAGGATACAAATCGTAAATTTTACAAAGAATTATTTTAGTGGTAAGTAAATTACAAATTTAAGGAACTTTCGTTATTTTATTTGTAATGCTTATTTTTATTTTTCTGTTTATTCAAGTTATTTAAAAATGTCTTTAATTAATTATAAATTTTAATCAACCAAACATTAAGCAAATTCAAATTCAAAGTCCAAATCAACAGATTTTCAATATCTAAGAAACAACCTTAAGTTTTTTTTCAAAAGGACTTCCAAACTACTGAACAAAAAAATCAATTTCATCTAACTATTCGACATTGTCGATTGGGTCAAATGTCATGTAGAACGTTTGAATGTGTGAAATCTGCAGCAAAGTTCTCTGGAGAACTTTCTGCTTGAACAAAAGCAATTGAAACATTTAAATTTATTGTCATTATTGTGATTAAACAATAAATTATTACTACTTTAGCATAACAAAACAATTATTGATATGAGTTGTTGTTTAGTTTACACAATCATATCACCCTCCATCAGATTCAAATCTAGGTGCATCACTCACATCATAAAAATATTGAAAGGCTCATTACAGAGCAACCAATCGTTGATGATGAAATTATGCCTAATTCCAAAGTGCAAGATCAAATCAAGTTGCTAATTCCACTCGACCTAACGTTGAGCATCAAAAGTTCCATTACAGTGGTCAAGTACTTTGGTGCGTTATACTCGACATTCCACTGGCGTTTGATTTGCACGTTAATTTACCAATACTCACCACGATGAAGGTTATCGATGAGCAAATGTTGTTAAAATCGTAGCTAATGCTGAAAATTGAATTACAACATAAAGTATCTTGACAATCTAATTCTGAATACACGAGTCAAATTCCAGAATCCAATTCAAAAATGCGATTTAATTATCTACCTCTATAGTATAGTGACTACACAAATGTGATCGCTACACGTGATCATGACTTTTACTTGGATTTATCACTTCACTTTCAATGTCAATACTTTGGTGCTTTCTTACGTACGTGTACAAACGTGTTTTGTTCAATTTAATATATCGTACTTAATAAAACGTGTGTATTAAAAATAGAGAAAAGTTTGAATGATATATCCAAAATTAATATATCATTTATTTAATTGCATTAGATCATTACACAAATTTTAATAAAAACTTTTATTTGAAAAAATGATTATTTATCATCAAAATCAAAATGTCTACCAAAACCGTGGTGGCCATGATGATGATGATGATGATGATGATGACCATGACCATGACCATGGCCATGACCATAACCGAAGCCAATACCGCCACCATAAACTCGACCGCCCAAGTAACCGCCGCCACCGAATCCACCAAATTGGGCTTCCACAGTGGCGACGAACATAGCCAAAAGCGCACAAACACAAAGGCAAAATATTTTGCGCATTTTCGAATGCAATACGAGCTCGTATATAAATAAAACTTCGTATATTAGAAATTTCTTTGCTAAGTGATTTCACTTTTATATACTAAACTACGTTCACCTTCTCCTTCTTCATCATCATCATCATGAGCATACCTGGTACTCTAATCTCATTAATCGGATCTCCCCACCTTGTGTGTATTATTAATACTCAAGGCTAAATAAACAAACAAATAATAATTGGTTTAATACCGAAGCACAATTAAGATAGCTTGATAATAATACTTTTTTTTGTAAACATCATTGATTAATTAGTTAATTAATTTTAAAAAAATCCATTTTCATTATTTAGCTTATTGGTGTTGCAGTTGTCGACTTGTTCAAACTCAAGAAAAACCGTCCGAAGCCGCATTGGGAGGCGCCTTATAATGAAATATTATATTAGCAAAATCTTTCCTAACGTGATTTTCGAACAACAAGTGCATTCTTGTTGTTGTGTCTACGTGACCAAAAACATGCTTTCCCAAATACAGTTTTTTATTTATTTTTAACCACAATTCTTTCTTTCTTTTGGGAGCATGTGTGATGAAGCCGCCGCTGGCCTACAACCAGGGCCCTCATTGGGTAGACTCCAGCTTGCTGACCACAATTGAAGCAGGTGGACTCTGCTGTGTGCTGGTTTCTAATGGCTTTTCTAACTTATGTTGATTGCTACTGGCTTACTGGCGGTTTCTAACTTTCTACCAGTTGCCGGTTGGCCATCGTTTCGTGAGCAAACTCGCAGTGTCCGAAGGTGTGTGACTCCGAACTAATGACTTAACCGATTTCTAAGGGAGTCGCACCGGAGGGCAGAGAGAGTCTCGTATACGTAGATCATCGGATCGTAAATCGTGCTGAGAACTGTTGACCGAACTATACATTAACAGCAATACAGCACGGTTATAATGACAGTGATTGAGGGTCATTCACAGAGTATGTAACACATTCATATAGTACGGTCAACAAGAACATTGTTAAAATCAAACAAATCGCTCGTAAACCTAGGAGTATCAAAGTTACCCGCAAGGCGTCGTGAGGGCACGTTCGTGATTTAAAACCAACCGGACGGTCCACTCCAAAGGACTTGTCTTGACGAATGGGGGAGACAATTAAATTTACAAAATGCAAACCAACCAAATAAAGTAACTGTTTTTTAACCACTAGTCAATTAAATATAAAATTAAACACAGCACCTAACCTAACCCAAAACCCATTCTAACACAGCACCTAACCTAACCCATTTTTTCATTCATGTTCACAACCATATAAAAGTCTCCTGTAAAATCCTGTTCTACATCTAGTGCAAGCGCACTGTATCTCTTTCGGTCACACAACCAATTCTAAAGTCAATTGTATTATGCCTTGCTTAATGCTCAATAAAATCAAACTTTACGTCTAAAAAAACCCTAACCTAACCCAAAACCCATTCTAACACAGCACCTAACCTAACCCAAAACCCATCCTAACATGGCACCTAACCTAACCCTAACCTAACCTAACCTAAATCTTGTTCTACATCTAGTGCAAGCGCACTGTATCTCTTTCGGCCACACAACCAATTCTAAAGTCAATTGTATTATGCCTTGCTTAATGCTCAATAAAATCAAACTTTACTTCTAAAAAAACCTAACCTAACCCCCTAACCCTGGATGCAGCTTAACATGGTTTAATTGGTGCATAATTCGATTTATGGATCTACAGAATCACAGACGGACAAACACAAACACCCCCTAAAATTAATCTAAAGGGATTTCTAATTTTACTCTGAAAAAATCTAAATTACAGAAAGTTGACTGCAGTTGAAAAACAATAAATTATCGATAACTTTGCGTGTCACTAGATGTCGCCTTGTTTTTAACACGGTAGCGTTAAAAATAGTATCGCGATTATTTGAATGATTAATTTAATGATTTAAAAGTTTGAATTTGAAGTACGACGCAGCGCATTTTCAGTAAAAATAGCTACTAATCAAAACAGCTTGTAAAAGTGGTATTCTTTGAGTGCAATTTTCTCCGATGTTTCTTGAACGATTTTAGTGTATTATAGTATTTTTTAAAGGCAAATGTACAGACTTTAACCATGTCAAGACGAAGCATTCTCGTCGACTACGAGCCGTCATTCTGTTGGAAAGCTATTTTGTACACACAACTCTCTACTTCTCAACAACTCTATTTCACTTTAACCGACAATGTCTCTCATTCCGTTCAATGACGACTTAAGTTTACCATTGGCTTATTTTAAGTAGCTATTTTTGGTATTTTTACTTGTGCTTTCATGCATGTACTAATGTACATAAGTTGCACTGTTACGTGCACGATCAAAGCATCCAAGTCACACCAAATCGTATGCTCAGTTGAAATGTTGGGTCAATTGGGCCAATTGGGCCAACTTGTATCGTTTTCCCATTAAAAAAACATTCAACAGTTATTTGTTATTTTCAATTATGATTATGATCACAAGTTCTACTGAATATAATATTATTACATTATCTGTTTTTATTTTTAGCCGCAAACAAGTCTTAAAAATCGATTGCCCTTCACAGAGTGAACGGCAATTTGAGTAAGGCAATTCTTTGCAATGTTTGAGATTGATTAGAATTTATTTGTATATGGTGCCACCATGGTGTGAGTATAGTATGCTATACGTGACAGAAAACATTGCGAGATTCATTCTAGAAGGAAAGGAAGAGCAACAAATATACAGATGAAATAGTGCTGCAAACAAGCAGACTGCACTGTCGGTCGAAGAGTAGAAGTAAAAGCACCATCCAATGTACCAACTGTCAGTTGTTGTTGTTGTTGTTATCGTGTTGTTGACAATTGTTGCGTCTGCCCTTGAGCATCAATGTAAATTGACGGATGAGTTTGGCATACACAGTCAACTTGTGATAAATGTGCCTCTATCAGAACTTTCTTGTGCTTTGGGGAGACAATCAATTGATATTTTTTCGTACATTTATTTTATACACATTTAATTAATTTATCATTTGTTTGCCTGTGCGTGGGTAATCTCGTTTGATGAAATTCACCTAAAGGTGAGAATCGATGATGTACGGTAGATCTAAAAAAGCACTTTTAGTACTAACTAAAACTTTCCATGTACGACTCAACTTAAGCTAATCGACCAAACTGGAATTAGCTGAGGAAAGTGAAAGTCGTATGCATTCGACGCTTAACACAATTTGGTCTAATACACAACATATCATATCATCTTTAAAATAATCGTCGTTTCCCAACGTGTCCCACTTTAAAATAATTTTCTGTACACTACTCAACCACTATACTCTACCATTACTTTAGAGTAGATCTACTACATTCGTCGGTCACAAATGCATTTATACGGTATACGTGACTCAATGTAGAGGGCGCCGTGTTTACTGAGAATAAGCAAGAGAACTAAATGATAGCCCCGTAGTTTAGAAAATTTTCAGTTGATAAAGTTCCCTAGTTTTTTTTATTGAGGGTTAGAATTCAAAATTCAATTATAATATTTTCCTAAACTAAAAATGTTTGGTTAGAATCTAAAATTCATTATTTTTGGGACAATATCCAAGAATAATAGACCCAAAAAGTACTTTTGCCAAGTAGTTTTGGTATATGGGCAGCTTTACTAGTTAATGTACACTTTTAACTGTAAAACTGTATATTAGGTTTAAAATTTCTTTAATATTCATTTTTAGCGGTAAATGTACACATTTACTAGACTATGCACTTTTACAGTAACATATACATCAAATATTGATTTTTATTTAAAAATGTCAAAATAAAATTAACAAATTGTTAACAAATATGAAATAACAATATGTTGAGAGAGGTGGGAGAAAGGTGAGAGCATGAACATGTGAAGATGATATTGGTGTAGTGTGTTTTTGTGACTTTATTTCACTTTGGACAAAAGGATAAAAAATCTATAACATCCTCTGCCTTATCGCCGGGTGGTATTGACACCGGTGGTTCCACAGGCTTGTTGACCAAAGTCCACATGTTCTCAGCAACCTGCACTGTACCGCCGACAATTTCTCCAGCAATCTCAGCAGTTTTCGTTCCAACTGTGGCCGCAATGTCCAGCCCTTTGTTGAAAGGCACACGACATTTTTCTTCTGTTTGTGTTAGTACATTTTGAGCAGTTTTGACACCCTCGGTAACAGTGTGAACTGTTGCGTCCGCTACTTGTCCGGAAATTTCTGCAACTTTTGTACATACCTCCGTGGCTGTATCTACACTATGAGTGTAGCCTTTTTTGATAGACGATTCCGCAAGTTTGACAGATTCGCCCACCTTGACGCCTGTTGCGGTGACGAATTTCGAACTCTTTGATAGTCCTTCAGTGTAAGCAGATTCGACCGTTTGTTCGCATTTGTCTAAGGTTTCCTCAGAAGACTTGACACCCTCGTGGATGACTTCACCAATTTTGGAACTCACAGCAGCGGTCTTCTGTTCACTTTCGTGTAGAATTTCCTCGATGCTCTTCACGCCTTCACTCACGACATGAGTTGTCGAGTGCCCAACATCAGTGGCGCGCTTCACCAGGTTGGATCCAATTTCAGTGCCACGGTTGTACCCCTCAGTGTAGGCGGACTCAGTTGAACCTGATTGAGTGGCGACTTTTTCCATTTTAGTTGTAATATTCTGTTGATAAAAATTAATCAATACTTGTGCGATCGTGTTTCTCTTGAAATGCTACAAATGGCGCTTGTGCTTTATTATATATAAAGAACAAATTGTGTACAGGATGAATCATACACATGGAAAAATACATACAACATCAACGCACCATCAACTAGTAGTTATGACCGAGCAATAGTATTAGTCATCACTGCCACACATGCAAAATATCACAAACACTCGAGAAAGCACGAGAAAGCACATACAGGCACTCAGACATAAATGTTGTTATCATGCCATGCCACATGTACAAACGTACATGCGAGTAAATGATGGAAAAGTTTGACTTTTTTGGCAACGGCTTGTCGCCCTTACACTAAAATTGTACAAAAAGTCTCACTAATAGTACATCATAGAAAATGCATTGTGAAGTGTCAGTTTTAAAACAAATTTTATTGACTACATTCAAGAAATTGATTTAAAAAGTGACATTCTGGTGTAATTGTGTGAAACTCGATGCTGTAAAGTAGAATTTATTAGATGATTTGAAGTTTTGTATAAAATTTGTATCATCATCATCATATACGTATGACATTAATCATGTGTTAAAAGTCTTTTAAAAATCAAAACAATTTGATTCTCTGATGCAACATGTCAATAGTCATCTAAATTGAATTCAATGAGAGTAATGTTTGGTAATAGTAAGAAACTTAACTTTGTAAGTAGGGTTTTACATTTGAATTTTAAATATTTATTTGCAATTTTAGTTGGGATGCATTTTTAATTATTATTAAATTCGATAATTTAAATATTTTGTAACCACTCGACAATAACAAAAATTGCATTTATTTCTCAATTAAACGAATCATTTAAAATATTCATATTTAAAATAACTTATTTTTTATTTTTAAAAATCGGTTTGAGAAAAAAAATTGCAATAACGGAGAGTTTGTTTCAATTTTCAAGAAAAATATCAGAATTCAATCTTGAAATGTAATCTCTTTCAAATGAGATTGCGAAAATGTTGGATTTCTTGATTCAAATCAAACAAAATGGGAATGTGAACAATTTGAATTCAAATTTGGCGTATTTCTTTGTCTGGAAGAGTGTTTTATAATATAATTATATGTAATTATATGTATATTTGCTTTTAGGAGACAGTTCGAGCAGTTTCTAATTTTCACAGGCAAGTTTTTTTGTTTAATATAACAAAAAATAGAATAAATTTTATTTTATTTACAAATATCTGTACAATTTGAACAAGAAAAATATTTAGAAACAAAATTTTAGATTTTGATTTTTTGATTTTGTCCAAAATATTCTATTTTCCAAAAAGATATTGTCCAGTTGGGAGACATCGAAAAAACAAAATCCAGAAACAAATTGCCAGCAGAATCATAAAGACTTTAACCAGTAAAGTTGCGCTATGTTTGCAAAATTTCAAAAATTTGATTTGTTTTGTTAAAATAATTTTTGAAACGCTTGTTTGATCAACTTGGACATCCTCCATTTGAATTGACACAATTTTCAAATCACTTAAATTTACTGCTCGTTTCAGGCTCAAGTCAGTAAAAGTATCCATCTTTGGATCAATTTGAACCGGTTTATAGGTAGCCACTATGAGAAGAAGCAGCAGATGCATGATTCGATGTGGAATTTTAAATTTTTAAAATTTCCAAACAAAAAAAACTTCAAACCAGACGATGGTCGTTGTTTTGATGATGATCATAATAATGAGTAGTATGAGTGAAATCGATTTCGATTGCTTTGGTTTGTTTTATATATATATATTTTTGTTTAGCTTAGAAAATCTAAACTAAGATCGATATCAATATACTCGTGATCATGCACGATGTGTACATTAGTTGACTGTTCAAATGTATCTGGAAAAATCCTGGTAACCTGACACAAGACTGTACCAAGAAATTGAGGATGCAATTCAACATTTATCAAAGACCGCTTATATTTGTAGGTGATATCAATGTTAATGTGAGACAATCCCGGGCACAGGCTTCATGCTGAAATGGCACCAATGGACTTGAGTTGTGGGCTGAAAACAGGATGTTCAACCACAAATGAAGACACTCAAATCGATTTGATGTTCAGTAATTTGAACAATCCTCAAGTCCATATTTAACGAAAGTGCAACATCATATTATAAGCATATCATGTTTATTATTATATAATTTTTTTAAACGTTTTTTTAACATTTAATTGACTTTTTAATTTATTTTATTACTTTTATATTTTAACTATTAAACATTAATCTTTGAATGATATAGTATTTTAACAAAATAAATTACAATTAAATCTTTATTACTTGTGCTAAACTAGTAGTTTAACTCAAACTTTGTCTCGCTACATTCCCGGCTTGCCGGAATTTTTATTCATTAAAAAGTTTAATTAATTTTCGGAAATATTAAAATAGATTTATCTCAAGAACTTTTATGAAAAAAGGTAACGGCCATTTCATAGGCTCACCAGTCAGATTATCGCCCCAGTCATTTGGCCAACCACCACCGGGTGGCCAGCCGGCCCCACGTCCCAAACCAGCACGACTCCAGCCACCACGTCTCCAGCCGCCATGTCCCCAGCCACCACCAAGGCACCAACTCACCACTCAGCAACTGTAAACATCACCGTGCAGGTCTTTTATATCGACCGAGACAGCGAGCAGTGATCACTATAACGACCTTGATTGGTGACTGAAAAGTGGTCAGTTTTACTTGACAATGAGTGACCAGTGAGGGAGCCACCATTCTGACAAAATGGTCCGCATCCAACTCATTTGAGTGTGCTTGCTACTAAGCATCTTCTTTACGCACAGCGGGCGCAAGGGGGAAGAGTGTGCTTGGTTGTGTCACACAGGAAAACACACAATGTTGATTCTCGAGCCCAACACTTTTCTATACAAAATATCGAATTTTCAAAAAAATCATAACTCTGTTACCCTTTGACCTACAGTGGGCTATTTTCGTGCTGCACATCTTGACCACCATCAGAACACTAAGTTAAATTTTCAGACTGATCCATGCAGTAGTTTCGGAGGATTTATACGTACAACAAATGACCGAAGTCGCATTTTTTTCGGGTATATATCGTCACTCCCGCAATCACTCACACCTCTCTCGGTTCGCTCGCTCAGTGTGAGTGATTGCGGTCGCTCCTCCAATTAATTGGACAATATCTAAACGTTCTACAACATATATGGTTAATACTAATAATAAATGGCCAACTAATATCATTCGTACTCAAACAGTGACAGTGCTACAGCAAATTTTAGTGTGGATACAGTTACCTCTCATATTTACCTACCACATTATTGTCTACTTCAACAATAATTTCAATGTCAATGCGTCAAAAATTGTGCTATTCTGGGAAATGCATACTTTTGCCAAAAAATGTATTTATAAATTTTATTCGTTTCGATTTTCGTGCGATTATATAGATGCCATTCTACAGAATTCTATATATAGTTTTGCTGGTTTGTTTTTGAATTTCAAAATTTTCAAACGATTTTTTGTTGATGCTTAGATGATTCTAAAAATGTTATTCGCGTTTGTTTGCTTTTTGGCAATGTCCAAAATAATCGCTCGACTAAACTTACTCAAGTTTTGTTTTCTAGTAGTTTTGCTAAATAGCAACAAATTAATTTCCACATTGTTGTAGAGTTTAACGTTTGTTTACAAATGTAAATGCACGGTGATGTAATCGTATCTCATGGACTCAGTATATATACGATGATCAAGAGATATATGAAAGGGACAATCATGCACTAGTTGGCGCCTGTTCATGTTGGTAGTGATGGTGGTAGTGGTGGCGGCGGCGCCGGCTTCTGGTAACGTACACTTTTCAAAAAATGTGATTAGAGGTACTGCTATAGCAAAACTGTGAGCAATGCGTTAGATAAAAACATTTACGTCGTACAAACACAACAAATGAAGCTATGATCGTGCTTTGATGCTTGTATAACAAGAAGAGTCAACGTTTCAACTATCAAGTCATTTGTTTGATTTAAACATTTGTCTGTGTGTGTGTGTGTTTTGTGTAATCCTGTAAAGACATGTGTTTTTTGTTTGTTTAAAAATGGAACAAATTACCATTCGGTTTAAAAACGATCAGAATCACTATACTGTTGGAGACACAGTGGACGGAACTGCAGTAGCAACTTTGTCTGACAATCTTACCCTGGCCAATGTGACTGTGGCCTTTCACTGTGTTGGTGAGGTGAAATGGATCGATTATCCGTGTACACCCGCGTGGATGGACGGCGGTATCTACAATGATCAAGTCATTTACCATGAGCAGAATTTAGATATTCTACATAAAGGTAATTGACAATTTGACACTGTGATAAATCAAAGTTTGGGATTTTTTTTATTTATTCATTTTTTATGCCGTCGTAGATGTTGTCGTGGAAAATAATCTAAAAATTGCCAAGTTTGTTATTCCGTTTTCATTTATAATTCCAAAAGAGTATGTTTCAGTTTTTATTATTATTAATATTAATTTTTTTAATTAAAAACAAATAGAAAAAATTTGCCTTCTTCAATGACAAGCAAACAGGGCTGTATCAAGTACTTTATACAATTCTCAATCAAAAACGTCAAAATGGTGAAGCATTTCTCTAAAGATTTTACTGTCGACTCACCGATGGACACAAATTTGTTGGTATATTAATTCATTTATTGTGCATTTGCATTTTACAAAAAAAACCGCAAACCAGATAAAGCCAATATAAATTTGATGATTTCAGAGTGAGAATTTCAGAATGAGAATTGTAAAGTGAGAATTAAGCGTAGGCAAATTGTTATCACTACCTTAATGAATATACTACAGTAAAGTCTCGTTAATTTGAAAATTTTGGTAACACAAATCCAAAAAATTTTCAAATTACTAATTATCGAGTTTATTTGAAAATGAATATATGGGGCCATACTTTAATTAAGTGATCAAAAAATCGAGATTTTTGACCCCCATGTTTGAGTACCATGTGTGATCAATCCGTGATCATTACTTGATACCCCACCCATACACCCAAAATTTGATAATCATGAGACCAATTTGAAATGCGCATGCGTGATATTTAAACTTGCACAAGATAATATGGTTAGAAGTGTATGGCAACAAACTATTTACATGTATTTCGATAATTTCGATAAATAAAGATCCGATAATCCGAGATTCTTGGTTTTGTCTGAACTTTAGACCCCATTCCAAATATCCGTGATCAAGCGTGATCACACCTTGGACCCCTCCCATCTAGTCAGTTGATCACGTAATTAAAGTATGGCCCCTATATTTGATTAAATTATATAAAAATGAAAAAAAACACCAATTTTACTTTCCAATTACTAATTAACATGTGATTATCGAATTATAAAGTACATTTGTACAGTGGCAGTTGGGAACATGAAGAACCAGAATGAGACCGAAACAAGTCAGACACCAAGAGATGAGTGACACAATAACGCAAACACAACAGATTGGTTCAAGCGCTCGAGACTAATTTTGTTGGTATAAGATGCCTTTTGAATATTATTTTCGTAATTCAAATTTGAGAATTTTTAGATCACTGTTGGCGGAACTGGTGAGAAGATGGTTTACTTTCATCACGGAATAGCGACCATGCACGCATCACTCGCTCGAAGGGGCTACACTTCGGGCGAGACAATAAATGTGCACATTTTGGTGGACAACAACACCAACACCTCTGTGGTGCCAGTGATTGACCTCCAACAAGTGCAAGTCTTTATGAGTGGAAGTCGACACAAAGCTGTACTGTACACCATTTCAACCGAACCAGTGAGCGGAAAGGTGGTGCCACCTAATACTGCAAACCAACATGCCAACCTTGATGTGGCCATTCCCACAGGCATGCAGCTGAGTATCAAGAGTTCGCTCATTTCCATCAAGTACTTTGTGCATGTCACCTTGCAGATTCCACATTCACCCGATCTTAATATCAACTTGCCACTGGTGATCACAACAAAGAAAGTGATCGACCAACTCACCGGACAGATCTTGTAAACTTTTTAGCTTACTACTCGCAGTCATATGTCAATTTGAATGTGCATCACTTTGAGTCTGACAGGTGATGTAAAATAATACTATTGTTCTTGGTTTTAAGGCTTTTTTGTTTTCATAAAACCTGCAAACATTATTTTTGTGTCGACTGTGGCCGACGGCCCAGTGGTCAGAAGCGCAGTCGACCGGTCAGTTAGGGTCGAGGGTCGGTGGCTCGATCCCTGCCAGCGGCATTGCCACAGCAGCTATGTTTACATAGTTGACCTAGACAACTGTCCGAGAGATGGCAGCACGCTTCTAGTTTGTTGTCATCTCTGAAACCCCACACCAACTGTAATTCAACAACACCAACTGAAAAACCTCAAAAACACCGCCTGTAATCGACTTGCTCGCAGGCAGTCTACCTGAAAAAGATACCCGAGCATGTCACCCAAAAACAATAAAGGCCTTCGGGCCCAAATCTTAAAAAAAAAACATTATTTTTGTCAAACAATAATCATAAGAGTCGCTTTAAGCGATTAAAACTAAAACAAACAAATCAAATCAATTTTTATCCTTAAAAAACAATATGACTTTCTTTTTCGCTATCATGGAAGTTCTACAGTTTCCTTGAATTTTTTAAAGTAGTTAATTAATTTTTGTCTTATTGCTGATGATGTTTTCATCACGCATACCGAAAAAGCAATATGATAGCTTCTGTACTAGCTCGTTTGCCACTACCGTTCGAGGGCATCGAAATATTCCACCATGCTCGCTTGAGACAAGTTTGTTCTGTTGGTGATACAAGTGACAGTTCGGTGTGGTAGCGGCAATAAAATGACTACCATCACTCGTGCATCACGTCAATAAAACCGAGTACGGCTTACGAAAACATATAAGAGTTTTCGTGTGTTTTTGCGGTAGCATCACTTTCTTTAACTCTGCATGAAATACTGACTGATTTTAGATATGTCGTTATTCATTGGAAAATACTTTAGGCGTATTGGTTGATTTGTAGAATTGATTTTGTGTCAGCTATTAAGTTATTATCAGAAAAGATTGGCAAAAAATGTGTGTAGTTCTATACGTGAGAACTTGCTTTCTAATGGAGATGTGTCTATAGCAGTGTAGCTGTAGAATCATATCGAAGAGTTTCACAGCTCACCAGGGTTATTTGAAATACTCGTACATCTACTCGACAGAGTCGATCACTAGCAGTCTCGTGCATTGCAGCTCACACTGCCTCAACATAATCTCACTTTTCGGCATCGCACTTGGATGGTTAGAAAAATTGCCAATATGCGCAATCTCGTTTACGCTAGTCGTCATTCAGTTGAAAAGCTATCCTGAAGCAACAACAAACAAATCTCACTTTTACGGTCAATATCTCTCATTCCGTTCAATTACTCTTGCAAGCCATGGCTTGTCTATCCGTATGACAATGTTCCACGAAGTTTGACACATCATAATCAGAACCTCCCTCAGTTGGAAATTTCGAGCATTCAAAACAACAGATGCAATATGAATTTGAATGTGAATTACTTTGAGCCATTGAAGAATTCCGTAAATATGGAGGATATCTCGATGAAGGTGAGTGGCAAGAACAAGAGAAAGTATGCTGATGGCAAACAATACGAGTACCAAGAGCACTTTTCAGTGCCAACAAAGGCGCTGAATGGCCAATTTGATCGGAAAAAAATTTTGCACATTGATGCTCCAATAAAAGGACAATTTGATAATAAAGCTCGTCACATCTCGAATAAGTTCGCAAAGGAGTGAAATACAATGGAGAAGGGTTGAACAAGGTAAAGACAAAATTTTCCTATTGACTTACCTTTAAAATAATTTATGTTTATGTGTATTTTGTTCACAACAACCGTTTACACACCTTATTGAGCGTTAGCTTAAAATCTCAATAAGTAAATTCTATTCAATAAAATTTGCACTAAAATTAATTTTTCTAATTCAAACAAACCCTCTATTTGTGAATGGAAGTATTCTCAGTTTAAGTTGCCTTGAAACTTAAAAGTCATCAGTATATTCAATCATTATTCAGTCAATTCAATTCTTATGAGACACTTGGCACTCGTAAAAAGTTGAGATACATTTATTTGACATGTATTTTTCTGTTCAATAACAAGTTCCTTTGATGAGGAACATTTAACTGTGGTGCATGGAGAAAATGGAAATAAACTTAAATTGATTGTTGATGATAAAGGTAAGTCTAAAATGCATTTAAAAATTTAAATTCAATGTTTGAAACAGTTTGGAACAGCGAAAATAGTCACGAATTGGTCTACTTTCGTCCAAAAGTAAATGAAAATCTCAATGACTTGCATATTCATCTTCTGATAATTTCATTTCTTTTGGAACTTCTGGAACCATCCTTTTACTGGCTTCAAGCACTACACTGTACTTTGAGCTATACATCTTTCTTGGGTCTTATCTTTGGTATGGTCAATTCTGTAAGTTTTCTCCCCAATTTTGGATTAAATCTAATCTTAAATCTTATCTATTCACAATGTTTTTTATATAGCTGCAATTTTTCTGTTTAATCATTTCTACTGTACATTATTAGTACCTTCTTTTTAATGATTTGTCGGAAGAATAATCAAATATTGCAGAATCAAATCAAACATCAAAGATTGTATTGTATTATACTTGCAATAAAATTCGAATTATATTCCAATTACAATAATAATTTGAAATGTTATTTCTGCTCGAGTGATTCAACTGTGTTCTTTATTTGCACTAGTTTTACTTTTACTTTTGGTTTCGCTATCGGTAAAGCGCGAAGCTCATGATTTTGAGCAGATAACAAAATATGCTTTCTTGAAGCTAATCAATATGGGTACTGTCACCCTTCTCGCACAGCTTCTCAATCACCTTCCTTGAGGTGAGCACAAGTGGCAGATTGATATGCAAATCAAACGAGTGCGGTATGTCCAGGGTGACATTAACGAAATATTTGACCGTAATGATCGAACTCTTGATGGTCAGTGCTTCGTCTGAGGGAATTTTCAACTCGAGCAGCTCTTGCACCTGCATGTGTGGTCCAATTTCTTGGCCAATCACGGGCTCCTCCGTGAGAATAGACTCAATGCTTTTGTGTCTCACTCCCGACATGTACAACTGTACCTGATACAGTATGATTCGAGGCATCACCACAGTGTTGGTCTGATTGTCCACCGACAAGTGCACGCTGATCTTCTCGCCGGGTGCAAAGCCTTTGCGGTCAATTGATGCGTGCATTGACACTTTGCCTGCGTGTAGGAGTACTGTCTTCTCTGCCGAACCACCAACACTAATCTGGCAAATAATAATAATACAATCTTAATTATAATTCAAATATTATTATTTAATAATAATAAGAAACCATTAGATTTTTTTCCATTGGCGACTGAACGATCACTTCTTTGACGAAATTATTGGTCTCCTCTTGCCCTTTCACGGTAACAACAATGTTGTACTGGATAAATCCGTCTGGGCTAACCATGCTCGATGGCAGATGTTTGCTGTTTTAGATAAATTTTAAGTGTAGATATTAAAATTAACTCTATTAGTTTGTCTCATTTATCCAAGCATTAAATCATACTCTTTGGGAATTGTAAACGAGAATGGAATCAACACATTCTTGTGGTCATTGTGGAGAGTAGCAGTAATGTCTGTAAAATCAGAAACAACAGCAAAAATAGTTAATAGATCAAATTCATACATATATCACCTTTCTCGGAGAAAGCCAAAATATCCTGATAATAGCTGACATCTTCATTGTTTATGCTACCGTCGAGATAGTTTGGCGAGTGGGGATACTCACACCACTTCACCTCACCGATACAGTTGAACGAAATGTTCACATTCGAGAGTGGCACATCTCGGGGCAGAATCGCACCAACTGTGCCCAAAATAACATCACCAGTGGTGTAGCTCGTTTGGTTGTCCTTTAGGTGGACGCTCACATTGTTCATTGTTTCAGGATTTTTATCTTTTTTTGTAGGCAATGTCAATTCAAACACATTCAAATTTAAATTCAAGTTGGCAATAGACTTTAACGAAAGACACTAGTCTTGTTAGTTGTGTGACATTCAATTTATTGGTGTTTGAGCAGTTGATAGTGTGCCAGCTCGAATCTGGCAGCTTATCAGTAAAGTAACACAAAAAAGTAAGCTGATGGCATTAAATGGCGTGAAAATATCTCGAAAAGATAACAAACAAAATTTCATTTTATCATTTGAGTTAAGTAGTCACGAGTCACGTAAGCACATAAATCACCACAACAACTAGTGGCGTAGCAAGAAATTTTTCGATGGGGTTGCTAAGTGATGAGCCACATGTATACAAGTTTTGTTTATATAATATTATCATATCAGTGAAATATAAATTACCACGAACATAGTGAATTGACAATAATAAGAATCAGTTATACTTTACTAGTTACCATGCAAAAAGGGATGTGCTGCTAATTTTCAGTCAAAGGGCTCGCCGTAACGAATTTTAGGGGGCTCGCAAAACAGGAATATTTTTTAAATTAAATAGATTAGATCATTGGGGGGACTGGGAAATTTTCACTTAATGAACAATTAGATCTTACCACCAAAAATTTGGATTTTGCACCAATTTTTTTTACTTCCAGGGAATCGTCACTATCTCAATCACTCACGATCGCTTTGAACGACTCAATAGAATCTTTAGTTTGAGAGCGTTTTGGAAAGCTTTTGATATCCTATTAAATAATTTTAAATCAAAAAGTTAATTTAATTTAAATAATGGCAAATATCTGCATTCGTCATTTCAACATCCGGTCCAATCAGTTTGAACCGGAAAGAGATATAGGCATTTTGACTTTTGCATTTTAAAGACAACAATATTTAAAACATATGATGCAAAGATGGACAATTTTAAAAATTGTTATCGATGAAATACTCCGTTTTAAAAGTGAGGAGATCGTTTCTGGCCCCCCTGTACTTGCAATGACTGAATTTACATGAGATCACAACACATCAATATATAAATCGAGTCATTTACAAATCAAAAACTAATATTAAATTGTGAAATACCTAATTGAAAACTAAGAGAATTTAATAATTTTCATCAAATAAATTAGTTTTGTGTTTTATTATTTAATGAACAATTTTAACGAATACATCACCCACGAAGAGTAGAATAATGCTGCCTATTTACAAAAAAATAACAATTATAAACAGTTAAATTAATAGAGAATAATATTAAAAAACAGTAAGCCCACCTGGAAAACGGTCTGCTTGGAAATGTTGCCTAAATGGCCAACTGTGAAACAGAATTTCTTCTCAGTGTTGAGTAATTCATAGTAACTTTGCACGGCAATTTTGTTACGAATTGAGCCAAATCCTGATAGTTTGGTTTGATATTTGAACAAACACTTTTCACTGCCATAAAGTCGATCGCTCATTAGAATCAGCATCAACAAGCCTAGCGAACCAAAAACTATGCAAGTGCAAAAGTAAAAGACAATCATCAATTGGGGCAGTCGGGCCATGGGCACAAAAAAGAGGGTCGAGAAGAGATAGACACTCAAAGGAAAGTGCGAATAGATTGTCACCAAGAACATATTGGACGCAAAGCTACTGTTGAGCCAAATTAAATCGTTCATCAGGATGGTGTGCTCTGCACGGAAAAAGTGAAACAATTTCATCGTGTACAGAGATAGAAAATGTTTTGAATTGATTTGCCTCGAAATTTGCCTGTTCAGATGGTTCAAATGTCGCTCATAAACTGTACAGACAATGAATGCACAATTCATGACAAAGGTTACCAGAATCATAGTTCGCCTAATAGCGTACAATAAAATAGCAAAATCAATTGAAGAAATACAAATTTCTACAAAGGAGTGACTTTTGCAGATGATGGTGTACAGGAGAAACAGATAAATTGGAGGCGTATTTAGTGTTATTGAAAGTTGGGACATAAAGGCGTTAACTTCCATGCACAATTTGACCATCAGTGCTTTCATCCTAGTTTCACAGCTAATGTTTGGATAATGCGCTAAACGGAATGCAAATTTAGCTTTTTTGCAATGCCATAAGTTTCGAAAAATCCTCATTAGTTTAGCTGTTGAGCTAAAAGGGAATTTGATGATATCGTTTAAATCAATAGTAAATTGAGGATTCAACTCAAAAAAATGTGAGCCATTTTGAATCACCACTTGAGCAAAGATACTCGACCAGATGTAGTGATTTGGCTTGACAAACACCAGATAGTCAGTGTAGAGTGCATGGGCAAACAGTGGTCCAGCACACAGGCCCAACATACTGTGCCGTAGAAAGTGCTCAAAGAATTGCACTAAATTTGGATCAATCGATGCATAGTGAGACACAACTTCGGGCTGGTTGATGGACAAAACGTAGCTCAAAAATATTGCCCGAGGAAAGAACATTATCAAGTAGATGTAATACAAAATGCGCAATATTGACAGTCGATTAGGTAATTCACCGAATTTTCGGGCTTGACACATTTGCAAATCGTTTACATCCAGCTGTAATACATCCTGCATTATGCATGACGTTGAACAATATAATCGTTGAATAATTTTTGACAATTTTTGAAGAAACATTTTTGCAATAAAAAAGAATTTATTTATTTAAAATTTAAATTTGAGAAAATTTATACGTGAAAACATATATATTTTAAAAGCATAAATTAAAATATTCCAAGGCCCAGAAATATTTAAATTTTGTATTGACGTCATTGAACATTGCGACAAAATGAAATCGATCTAATTAGTTTCGTTAAACTCGTCGAAGAAACACTCATTTCATGCATAATATAACTTTGAATAATTTATATTTGCATTATTTCTTAATGTTTAAATTATAAAAACAATATATTTACCTAAATTAATTGGAGGAGCGACCGCAATCACTCACGCTGAGCGAGCGAAGCGAGCGAGGTGTGAGTGATTGCGGGAGCGACGATATATACCCGAGAAAAATGTAACTTCAGTCATTTCTTGTGAACAAAAATCCGGGAAAACTACCATATGGATCGGTCTGAAAATTTAACACAGTGTTCTGGTTGGGGTCTAGATGTGCTGTATAGTTTTGGGGCCATATAGGTCAAAGGTCAAAGGAGTAGTGATTTTGAGAAAAATTCCAAAATTTGTATTGAAATGTGTTGGGACCGAGAGTCAACATTGTGTGTGTTCCAGTGTGACACACCCAAGCACACGCTTTCCCCCTCACGCCCGCTGTGCGCATTAAAGATGCGCAGTAGCGAGCACACTTAAAGGTGACTCTAAGGGCCGTATGCGGACCATTTGACTTGAGTGCAGGTGTCTGTTAGTGTTTGTTTACATTTTTAGACATATTCGACAATTTTCGCCACAAATAATTTGTCCGAAATTTTAAACCTAAAACAATTTATTTCAAATAATGCTGTGATGCTCAAATAACCATTGACGTGTTTAGGAGGAAAAGGTTGCAATTCTATTTGCAGACCAAAATGTCTTGCTGAACTACTTTGATATTGTATTAGATTTATGGAAAGTGTTCCATAATAAACCTCCTGTATGGGCCACTACACTTAACAATGAGACTTAACATGAAGATTAATCCATGGCAATGATAAAATGTAGATTCTAAATAATCGTAATCTATCTATCTTCTTATATTTAAACTCCGCCTTGCCGATGGTTGAATTTTGAGTTGGATTTGTGAACCAAGTTCCAATTTTCGATTTTTTTCATTATTAGGCTTTTTGTTGAGTTCTTTCTTTGTCTTGCATTGTCATCATAGGTTTTCTGAACAAATACTGTTGCTGTACATGGAAATATGGTGATTCAAGAACATATGGATGGAGAAACAATTAGAGTTAGACAGTGGTCATATTTGAAGAAGGCGATGTTCACGATTCACCTTCTACGATGTTAATCGAGAATTTTTAAATTATCTCAATTGGTCTTAACTAAATGCGATGATCTGCGTACATACGTAGATACATTGTTTGAATTTCTGATTGATGATGAAGAAACAAACTAGATTAAACTAGATTAAGACAAATTAGTGCTCTCATAAAGCAAAAGTAAACGTTCAAAAATGACGATTTTTTAGAATTAGCAAAGCTGAGCAGTTCAACCCTTATCTCTGATGAATAACACTTTCTTTACTTTAACAATTCAAATCAAACTGTAGTTTTTGAAAGGTTACTTTTGCTTTATGAGAGGGCTAAATTTAATTGATTCGTTAAATTTTTAATTGCCAAACGAAAGTTTAAATGTATCGCAACCGATTTGGGCGGGAATGAATTTTCGATCATATTTGTATTGAATGTTACTAAATGACTTCGAAACACTCTCGCTCCGACTTTCACGCCAATGGCGTTACCTATTTTTTTTTATTTATGATAGATATAATGTTTCAAAATGCCAGCAGCTGGTTCAAAAAACTAGTTTTATCGATTTTAGCATTGTACATTTTAAACTAAATTTAAATTAAAGTTAAAACATTCTAAACTATAAAATGCGCATATCCATAGCTTGAAATTGACATTGAATTAATGTGCTAATTATTATTACTATCTTCAGCTTTAGACAAATAGATTAGAGAAAATAATGAAAATTCGGATAACAAGAAAAATCAGCTGAATTTGAGACGACACATGCTAAACATCAGAGGCCATCAAAACACATGATGAGGTGATAGAAAGTGTAGAGTCTTATCCAAGACAGAAATAAGCGTTTTCCCACCAATAACAGTCTAGCCATATAAAATTGGCAAATTACACACTATAGATTCCGCTGGACGTGCACTCACCCGATACTATCAGGCACAACAAGACATCAAGTACAGCAGTGCAGAAGTGAGTGTCCAAAGTAATAATGTCCAATTCTTTTGTGTTGCTTGTGCTGTGTGCAATTTTGTGTTTTTCAAGCCAAAACTAAAAATCATTCAGTCAAAGAGGGCTCATATTTATGCATTAGCACGTTCAAGACACGTGTAAGCACTTAACTAAAGACTAAAGACTAACTAATCATGCGTTTGGGGAATTATTTGAGTTCCATACAAGCTGCTATTGAGTGCTTGTGGTTTATTGGTTGTTGTCAAAAACAAACACGTTGACAGGCACAATAAGACATTGTGATATTTGAGCCGTTCAGAGGCCAAACAGTTTAACTCCATTTTTCAAATTCTGATAATATGATTGAATATTGGTCGTTTGGTGAAGATCTATTAGAAAAATAGTTATCTGTTAACAAATCGTCGAGATTTGCCCTAAAATGAAAGTAATTCAATTAACTTCTGAACAAGATATAAAAAATTTTAGAAACCAAATAGAGTAAGTCCACGATATTTCATTGTAAGGTGAAAAGATTCAAAATTTAGGTCTCGTGCTCCAAAACTTTTATTTTCCGCTTGGTAGAGCCCTGAAAACTTTAGCAGTATTATTGAGGGCATGTACGAGTACTACGTAGTAATCTTAAAAGTTGTGATTTTTCTTGCAGAAGAAGTAACCGCTCGATTTTACTGGTTTCTTTAATTCTGGAATTTTTTCTGATGCGACTAATCTTGGAAACATCAAAGTTCTGTTCAAAAACGAAGCTATAAATATACTATTTACTTTAAGCAAATGATTAACTTTATTCAGAAGTGATAAGCATCACTAAAGAAAAGAAAAAGAAATACTAGATCTAAATAAATTTAATTTATTTTAATCATTTTCACATTTGCTGTATAAAGTTTCAGAAGCCAATCAGTTTCAGTACACAAAAAATGTTAAAATTTTAACATAAATGATGAAAATCTAAATATCTTTTTGCATATATTATTTTAAAATATTGTAAAACAAACAGTTCTAGATGACTAAACCCTTTTAATTGTGTTAAATAATCTATGTAGAATATAAAAAACTAACATTTCAAACTTTATCGTTTTTCTCGAAAAAATGAAAAGTGGACTTTTGAACTGTTTGTCATCTGAGCGACACATTTGACTATTGACAATTGAAAACAAACAAAAATACTGATAAGCATTGGCCATTTTGTATGCATTTCTCGGCTACAACTACTACTAAGTAGTGTATGAGCACTTTAGCTCACTCTAAATGTTTTGTATCCAAACACTAAATCACAAACATTAATTAGCCTAAAAGTGCATGCAGTGATAAAATAATTAATTGACTATTATTAATATTTTTGAAGAGGCACATTTGATGTGATATGATAATGCAGTATGCATTGCATAAAGTATTTATAGCCAAATTTTGGCCAAAATTTCCATAGACTTTCGCAATCCAATTATAGTTGCTATATAATTGAGCATTGTAATTATGAATTGCAAAATGTTCCAATTTGAATCTCTCAAATATTATACAATCTTGTACCCAATAAACATTGCATGTTTTCATTGTACTCAAAGCTGTGCAATTTGTCTGTACGTGACAGCGAGGCTGACTCGAAACGAGCATCAGATGCATCAGTTTTGATTAGTAAATCAAGGAATTGTCAACAAATTGGTGGCGATGCGAGTGGAGTAAACCAAATGTAAGTGAAGTGATACGATTGATACACGATAATGTGAACATTACATACATGTCTTTCTTCTTAGCATGCAAACAGCAGCTTTTCCATCAAAATGTTTGATTTGATGAGAAATCAATGATATCACTCCGGGAGATAAAAATGAAAAGTAATCGATAAACAAACTCGATTTGGTTCGTACTGCATACTACATGACACGCTCACAAACCACAACTCAATCATGGACCAAATAAGCCGGCTTCATGACAGCGAAGGCGCCCCAAGACGAAACGGAAATGGCAATTCGATTAGCTCAATGCTGCAGGACAGCCTCAAACAAAGTGTCGACTTGCCGGCTTACATGAGTTGGCAAACACTCTCAAGTGAGGTGTCTCAGCGATTGCGCCGGGGTTCAGTGCGTATCAACCACAGTAATCAACTTGAATTTACATCCAAATACAACAAGTCCGAGTACACTGCTCTACTGGACGAAAGCGAAATTCGACAACGAAAATTGGCTGATTCGTCGAGTGGAATCTATCACTCGGCTGCTCACCTCGATGCATCTAAATGTAACACAAACAACTGGCAAGTAGGCGTTTTCCTTCTGTGCAATGCAGCATTGGGTGTCAGCACGCTCAACTACCCGGCAGCATACGATCGGCTGGGTGGAGTAGTCATTGCGACCATTGTTCAGTTGGTGGTTCTGGTACTGGTGGCCAGTACCATGTTGGCGCTGGTTTTTTGTGCCGAACTACACAACGACAGCACCTATCACGATGTTCTGAGGTCAATGTGCGGCAAGACTGCCCAGTTACTGGTGGCAACCTCCATTATGGCTACCTGCTTCGGCATCAATGTAACCTACCTGGTGGTCATCGGGGACCAGTTTGACCGACTCTTTTCCACATTTGTTGGTCTGGATTTTTGTGAGACGCTATGGTTCAATCGAAACTTTATCATTACCCTGACAGCATGTCTTTTCATTTGGCCAATTTGTTACTTCAAGCGTTTGGATTTTCTTCGTTACGTGAGCACCATTGGCATCATCGCCATGATTTACGTTGTTTTTCTTAATGTATACGAGTATTACTTCCTGGACACAGTGCCTGGTGTGATCAAGACCCAACCATCGAGTCTGTTTGATGTGGCCGCGGCACTACCTATCATACTGTTTGCTTATCAAAGTCAAGAAATAGTGCTGCCCATTTACTCGTCGATGGAGAAACCACGTGCACAGAACTTCCTCAAATCGACCATTGTCTCGCTTGGTCTGCTGTTCATCATCTACTGTACAGCAGGCACCTATGGCTATCTCACATTTGGCAGTAGGGTTATTCCCGACATTCTAATGATGTATGATATTAGAGATCCAGTGGTGGCGGCGGGGGTGGTTGCCATTATCGTCAAGTTGGTCAGCACCTATCCTCCCATGATGTTCTGTGGTCGTGGTGCGCTCGATGGATTCTACGCTGAGTGGGCACAACTCTCGGCAGAAGCATTCATTCGAAATGAAAGGCGACGCAGGCTAACCATTACCACTTTGTGGAACTTGGCGGTGCTCTTTCTGGCTGTGGTCACGCCCAACATCACTGTGGCCCTCGAACTGCTCGGCTCATTGGCAGCCTGTAATGTGTTTGTCTTTCCGGGCATGTGTATGGTGTCAATGGGCTGGCGGCATTTGAATGGCTACTACTACAATACATACAAAAGTAAACGTACTTTTTTGCCCCATTTAGAAGGCACCACTTACTGGACACTTATCTGGACAACGTTGCTCATTTATGGCTTCATCGCAATCCTGTTTGGTCTTGTCATGTTTGCGATTGTGTTTGTGCAAGTTGGCCGGGACATTCTGGCACATCACACCATCGTTCAGTCCAATGTTACATCTGTTTGCGGCATTCATCCAAATTATTATTGAAAAGTTTAACAACATTCAATTTTGTAAATCACATTGACCAATCAATGTCAAATTGACAAAAACTAAATTTATTTCAATCCGACAGCAAGTGTTCAATTTTGTCAGCCAACTCAGCATGTGCATTTGATGTTTGAATGCGCATGTAAGCAGTGTGTAGTCTCGCTTCGAGCTGTTCATCGTCCAGCAATCGATCAATTGTACTGATCATTTCGTCCTGTCCTACTGAATATGGATTCACCCACGCGCCAAAACCCGTCTCGTCGAGTCGTTGTGCATTGTCGTACTGGTCGAGAAACAGTGGCATCACGAGCATCTTTTTGCCCTGTGCAAAGGCCTCCGTTACGGTGTTGTTGCCACCATGGGTGATTACCAAGTCTGCGTGTGGCAAAATGTTGCCCTGATCAATGAATTTTTCTCCCCACATATTTGCCGGTAAGCCATACTTGTCATGGTGTGGACCCTTCGAAATGATATATTTGTGAGAGGTTTTGGACCAAATCGCCACCAGACGCTTCATCAGATCGACATCCACCGTGCCCAGTGAGCCCATCAAAACGCATATTAATTTTCCACTAAATTTTCCATTGAGATCATTGTCCAAAAAACTTTTTGGTACTAATTTATCTAAATCAATTCTCTTAGAGACCCCTTTGTTAAAGGCTTCAAGGTTGAACCAATCTTTGAGAACTTGTATTTGAGGATAGTCAAGCTCTTTTGGGGTGGCGTAGATGGTTAAAATTTGTGTCGATGCAAAAACGGCATTTTCAGGGTAACGTTGATAGCCCCACTTTTCAAACAAGTTATTTAGCGATTTTGAGTAGAATATTTCACGACGAATGGCATTGTATTCGGCCCATTCGCTTCGATCGCCGGCTAATGGCAAACCTGCAAACAAATATCATTGATTAAATGACTACGATTTGGGCAAACTACATTGAACAAACCTGATCCGCCTGGGGGTAGATCTGAATGGAACGTTTCAAACAGTGGCGCCATGCTCATATTTCTAATCCATGGAATGCCTGAATACTGTACTGCGGGCGGTAGTGAATGATCGTCTACAATGATCACACTTGGTTGACACTTCTCAATCGCTTCCTTGACCACATTGTTCCAGTGGTTGCTGTACAGCTCTGAATTGAAGCATTTGGCAAAATTCGCCAATTTCTCCTTGGAACTGTAGGGGCCATTGATTTTGGCCATTAGCAAACGTTCGGCCACGGCATCTGACGGCGTTTGATTTGCCTTCAACTCATGGCACCCACAGTAGACGTACTCTTCGAAGCCGAGTGCAGCAACTTTGCCCTTCCAGCTCTCGTGTATCATAAATATGACCCGATGGCCGCGTCGTAGCAGTTCGGTGGTGGAGCCAATGCAGGCGTGCATATGACCAGCCTCGGCACAGTTGGCAACCAGTACACAAAGTTTTTTGGGCATTTCCAATAGAGACTTGATTGACAAACACACACACAAATGACTATAGATTTAGTTGAGCACTTTAAAAAAGCGTGAATTTCATTTGAATTTGTTTATCAATTAATATATAAATAACAAGTATTTATGAAATTGCATTCAAATAATGTGGAAAAGCAAGCAAATTTAAATAATCAGTAAATTAAATTTTAACAATAGAAATTTAGAGTTGTGTGTGAGACGTTGTTGTTATGGTGAGTGTTTGCCAGTAGGCTGTATATATATTTATATATTGATGTGTGTAATTACTTATTGTAGCATTAGAGGTCGCTAGGCATATCAAAACAAACGAGTAGTATACGATGCAGGAAACAAACACGACCGCAGTACATGTGTGCATATATGTGCGTGCATGTGTATGCTATACCGTAACCAATACAAGTCGGGCAAGTTTAACTGTCTGAACGGAATAGTACCCAATGTCAGTGACTGTGCCGGCCGATCCTCATCACACCACTACGCTCAAACGTTTGTGTTTATGACTGTTGGTTTTGACAATCGCGCCACTCACAAGACGCCACTTCGAACTGAAACGCACTATTTTTTTGGAGGCCACTTGGCCGGTTGGCAACAACATACACAAATGCACACTCTACTCGACTAGTAGTCGTTAAAACTTCTATTTAAATTCTGGTGTTCGTCCGTCTGTCACACTATCATGCAAAAATGGGCAAAAAAAGTTTGATTGTTTTGAAGGCTTTAGTTGGAGAAAGAAACACTACATTCCTGTCGAGTCGAGAAATGGACTAGGCAACAGCGGAACATGAACATTAACACTATCAACACTGGGGGACAGTAAGGCACTCGATTGATTTTGACTATGTTGAATTTTTATTTTAATTAAAAATTTTAAATTTGTGTTTTTAAAAATTCAAGTTTCTTGTGAAATAAATTTACTAGTTGATTTACGGTTGAGCGATGCCTTTAGGGTCACTACAAAAACAGTTTTCTGGCGCATGTGTAGTACAGTGTGTACTAACGACAGTAAGTTCTATTATCATAATTGTTCCATTTTACTTTACTTGGACATATGAGATTGTAAAATATGAACTCAAAGTTTGGGAATTTTTTGTTTTCTATTTTCCAACAACTTCAATTCAAGCAAGGACACAGCTTGTCCAAAGTCTAATAATACAGTCGAATTAAACATCAACAAACAACATTTAAATACGTTCATTCATGTGCAAACTAAGGCAAAAAGTTGCTCTGCCTTCTCGAAATGCAAAAACGCTAATATGGTTTTTATATTGATGTTTGGCTCATTTTAGTCTATTCGCCCATATGGCTTAGTGGCTTTTTTGGCTACCATTTCTCTATTTCATGTAACCTGGGTGCTTATGTGTCAGATGTCATCTATTAAAGATTTTCCACATTTTTGGGTTGTCTTCAATTTGTGGCTAACAACAGTCCACTTGTTTACTTGTTTGTCAAACTGAGATTTAGATTTGAAGCACTTTATTTTTGTTTTCGCTATTTGATTATTATTACTATTATGTTCAAGACATTCGGTTGCTTGCTTGTATCAATTAGCTAATCATAGATAGATATGACTCACAAGTTGCCAAGTATGCCTGTAAACAATTTTGTTGTTCTGTCTAACTTGTTTATCACTTTTGAATATTGCCTTTCTTCCATCTGTATGTTTTCAACTCTTGGACAAGGTCAATCATCACGAATTATCCATCACTGATTACATCAATTCTGCCTGTTGCACATATCACATGTTGGCCAACACTTTCGCCATAATGATGTGAGTGCTTTTTCTCTCCTACAAAAGTCTTCACAAACGATGGATCATTTGATCAGTTGAAATGTTGATTGAAAATTTTTTATTGTTAAAATAATTAAATTTCTATTTTCATTACATTTTCATCATGATTCCAATTGAAATTCACGTCAACAACGATCAAACTCGTTTTACAGTTGGTGAAACAGTTTCGGGTGCTGTGAAAATACTACTGCACGAAACATTCTCTGTGCCGGACAATGTGTCCGTATCGTTCAACAGTGTGGGCGAGTTCCGTGGCGCTGATCCACCAAAAGATGGTGAAAACGGCTTTGTCGGTGGAGACACTTTCTATGAAAAAGTGCTCAAATTCACCAATGCAGGTAAATAATAATCAAAAATATATTTATATTTAAAAAATGTTTAAAAAATTTACAAATTAGATATCATCCAGGACAAAGCCCAAGAAACCCACAAGAAGGTGACAATTCCATTTTCGTTTTTGATTCCCAAAGAGTTAGTTTGCGTGTGTTTTGCTTTTGGCTTATTGTTAAAAAATGTTTTTCTATTAAAAAACAACAGCCAGAATTTACCGTCAACTTTCACCGGAACTAAAGGTTCTATTAGATACTTTCTTTTGGTTGGCATTGACCTCGATGGCCAGATGAAAAACTTTTCAAAGGACCTAATCGTTGAAGCGCCAATTGACAAAAATTTGAAGGTTTGATTAAAATTAACATATTTTAAATTAATTAATATTTGTTTGCTCACTAACATGTACGTAGATCGAGGTGAGTGCTTCCGCTCAGAAGGTGGTTCTTTACCACTCGGGCACTGTCTCCATGCGGGCCTCAATCGCACGTAAGGGCTTTGCACCAGGCGAGACAGTGACAGTCAACGTTTCGGTAGACAATCAAATCAACGCTCAAATCATCCCACGAATTGGTCTCCAACAAGTGCAAATATACATGAGCGAACAGGTGCACAAGACGGTGGAGACTACACTTGGGGAGCAAACACTGACAAGTGAGCCAATTGGCCCTCACAGTGAAGCGAAACTCGAGCTGCAAGTGACCATTCCACCAAATGAATGGTTCACCATCAAGAGCACGCTCATTACTGTCAAGTACTTTGTTCTGGTGTCACTGATTATACCACATTCGCTCGAACTTCGTGTCAATCTACCAATTGTGGTAACGTCTCAACAGGTCGTTAAGCAAATGTCCGCCTAAATAAAGCTATTTGGAAATATTGCTTTTAACAAGTTATTTTTGAATATTATTTTATTATAAAGCGTAAAATGCGACATCTTTCAGGCATAAAACAAACCACTACTTCTAGAGACAGCATGAATTACTACTTCGGTTAGACAGTGCAATATTGCACTCAATTTACAATTTTGGTACAGCTACCTTGAATATTTATTTTTATTGAAATTTTGAGTTAAATGATAAAATTATTTTTGAATTACTTACTTAACAATTGTAATAGAATAAAGTTTTCAGTGCGCATATACGGATAAGCATGAATTTTAGTTGTGATTTGTCGCCCTCCTTCACCGTTGGTTGTACAGGCAAATTCCACCATGCTCAATTGGACATTGTCCTGTGGATGAAGGGACGAGACAGTGCAGTGGAGGGGGCAATATAGCCACTACCATGTCACGTGTACGACCTCGATATGAATTTGAAAACAATGCCTAACAACAAACAGTCTGACAGCGAAAAAATCCACTGTGTGGTGCATTGGAAAGTAGCATAAATCAGGCAAGCCAGTTCACTGACAGCAAATGTGGGTCACTGTGCACATGTGTATGTTGGGGGGGGTTAATAAAGCAATGCATCTGTATAATCGTGACGACCAGGGCTACTCTTGACAACTTCTAGTTTTGTTTTCAAATTACATCTATTCTGAGGAGTCGATCACCGACCGTCGCGTGAGTCACGGCGCACTTACTCCTCCTGGGAGGTCACTAGCCAAATTGTCAAGAGGCGCACTCTCACTCTTTCTCTTTCTCTCTTTTACTCGTCTACTAGCCGTCATTCGGTCGGAGAACTCTCTCGAAGCAACAACAACAAACCCAAAAACTCTCACTTTTTAACCGACAATGTCTCTAATTCCGTTCAATAACGACTTGTTTGTCTATCCGTTCGAATATGTCCTTCCACATAGTGGTCTGGTTCCGTTTGACCAGAAGCTTCCCCAGTTGGCACGTCCCATAATTCAGCACAACCGATACAACGTAAATCTGGATGTGCATCAGTTTGATCCATCGGAGATTTCGGTCAAGGTGGAGGACAACTCTATCAAGGTGAGTGGCAAGCGCGAGAAGAAGAGTGCAGATGGTAAGCACTACGAGTACCGTCAGTACGAGCAGCACTTTACCGTGCCCGACAATGTCGACGTGCAGGAACTCAAGAGTCAACTCGACCAGAAGGGAATCCTACGCATCGAGGCCCCGGTCAAGAAACAACCGAATGACAAGGCTCGTCATATTCCGATCGAGTTTGTCAAGAAGTGAACTAGTTTCAGGGACCAGGTCACCACAAGGTTGTATAAAAACTCTAGTTTTTTTTGTTCATTTCAATGATTCTTTTAAGAATTCTGACCAAACATGAGTTTTCCTCACACTATTGGTACTTCTTGTATTATCACTTATAAGTATAAGGATAATTATATAATTTATTTACTGATCACTCGAATGTAAATCTGATCAATAAAATTCAATTATTTAATTGTTTGACTTTTTGTTGTTTTTATTATTATTAAAAATATAACTAAACATTTAAAAAACAATTTTATTTTCTATCAAACTACTGTGAGTTATGTAGAACAAAATAATAGAGACATCTCCCTATTTCGTAAAATAGCCGACAGACAATGTTTTGATTTGTTCTAGTCGTCCAGTGACAGATGGCTTAGTTGGCACATCTCAACACTGGTCCGACAGTGACAGTCAGTTTGCCATTTGCTTATGTAACTATCTAAGGTTGGGCATTCATCGCCCAATTAATGTACATTATTTGCACTCATACGTGCACTATCAAAGCATCCAAATTTGATTATTCCTCCTAGTCAAAATGTGTGTTAACACAAGTGCGTTGCGTCTCGAGATTTGTAAAACAATTTTTAAATTTATAATAAACTTTACGTATGGCCTTATGAAGTTGATTTTTTTGCCAAAATCTGTCAAAATTGTGTCAATTGTGTACACTTATAACGTTTTCCCGTTTAAAAGACATTCAATAGTTATTTGTATTTGATATTATGCTCACAAATTTTACTTATTATCTCACATTATTTGTTTGGCTCTTTAGTCGAAAACAAGTCATAAAAATCGATTGCCCTTCATGAAGTGAACGGCATTTTGAGCAATGCAGTGTGCACTGTTGTTGGCAAGTTTATGCGGCGGGGTATACGTGCTTCGTTTGTTTGCACATTCGAATCGAAGCGATAGCGGTTTTGGTCGGGCTGGTCTGGTTTGGTCTGGTCTTGTTGAGTTTGCTTTCTGACATTTTAAAGTTACTGCTCAAACAGTTTTGTGTTCACGTCCGGATTCTAAAGTCATCCTCTAATAGAGCATTCAAGGGTTTCTTTCAATTAGACTTGTCGGGCCAATACAAGTTGGCCAACCGCGACTGGCGCGAACTGGTGGCGAAACTGTGAAACTCTAAAATCGAACATTCGATGCAATGGTACATCATCGAAATCGAACTTTCACCACCCCGTACGCAACGTGTCGGTTGCTGCCGCAACCGCCACGTTGCCACTCCACTGAATTTCGCAAGCTACTGTATGACGGTGCAAGCAACTTTATGACTGTGCAAGCAACATTGTTGTCTTCGAAATAATTCAATTAACTCATTATAAAGTTCGATTTTAGTTGCATTCGAAAATGCGCGCAATGCGCGCTGAGGGGCGCCAGGCGCGGTTAAGGTGCTTGTCTTGTACTGGACCGACTTATCTATTAATTCGAATTAGAATTTAGAATTCCACTTGCACAAACACAAACGCAAATGTTGGGACGCCACATCTCTCTCAACAACAGCAAAAAAATAATAATAATAATAATGTTTCCTTGAGAATTTTACAATCGGCGTAACTGTGGCTGTTCGACTCTGTGTGTTTGGTGTCCCTAACTGGACTAGAGTGCGTTAGGAAATGGAAAGAGCTATTCAGGGAGGACTGTCTCGTGGTGGGGTTGGGGGGTATCTAAGGGAAGTGGCAGTGATTCTACCCAACCAGAGTTTATCTCTGCACGAATATACGCACAGGGCTGACTTTTATCCAATGCCTACGTGCCACTGTCAAAGTGTACCTCTGTATTTTATGTTTTCAGGATGCAGCACACTTTTCACTGCGTAGTCAGTCGCGTCTCTCGCCACTACTGTTGCCCGCCAATCGATTCATTATTATTGCTAGTAGTGATTTTGTAAAAAGGAAGTGGTCGTCTCGGAGTGATGCCACACACACACACACACACACACACACACACACACACACACACACACACACACACACACACACACACACACACACACACACACACACACACACACACACACACACACACACACACACACACACACACACACACACACACACACACACACACACACACACACACACACACACACACACACACACACACACACACACACACAAACTATCCAACACAAAAGGATACAAACAAACCGAATCAATTGACAATAATAAACCATTATCTCTCGTGCGTTACTTCTTCTACATTGAAAATGTATTTATATAATTACTGCTCCACCAAATCAGTTCAGCTACAACTTCGACACAGTACTATTTGCATCACTGGACAAGTTGTCATTTTATACATTCCTCAGTTTAACATTTGTTATTTTGTTCACTCTCGCACTAGAATTGTAGATCCACTGGTAAGTTTGTCTCGAGCAGTTCTTTAAATTGAAATTTAAGCTAATATTTTATCCCCCTCCCTTCAAGACAATAGTTGTCATTCACTAAAGTGAAATTGTCAAAAAATGTCCGGAAAAGCAATTGGTATCGATTTGGGTACGACCTACTCGTGTGTTGGAGTGTTTCAGCACGGCAAAGTTGAGATCATAGCCAATGACCAAGGCAATCGGACCACGCCCTCGTATGTTGCATTCACTGACACCGAACGATTGATTGGCGATGCTGCCAAGAATCAGGTGGCACTCAATCCATCCAACACAGTGTTCGATGCTAAGCGACTGATTGGCCGCCGTTTTGATGACACATCGGTGCAGGCCGACACGAAACTTTGGCCATTCAAGGTGATCAACGACAGTAGTATACCAAAGATTGAGGTTGACTACAAGGGAGAGATGAAAGGATTCTCGCGGGAAGAGATTTCCACAATGGTGCTCACCAAAATGAAGGAAATCGCCGAAGCGTACCTCGGTCAGACCATCACCGAGGCTGTCATCACGATGCCTGCGTATTTCAACGACTGTCAACGGCAGGCCACCAAGGATGCGGGCACAATTGCCGGTATGAATGTTTTGCGCATTATCAATGATCCCACTGCGGCTGCCATCGCGTATGGCCTGGACAAAAAGGCCGACAAAGGCGAGCGGAGTGTGCTCATCTTTGATTTGGGCGGAGGCACTTTTGATGTGTCCATTTTGGTAATCGACGGTGGCATCTTTGAGGTGAAGTCAACTGCTGGCGATACTCACCTGGGAGGCGAAGACTTTGACAACCGATTGGTGAAGCACTTTGTGCAAGAGTTTCAGCGTAAATTCAAAAAAGACTTGTCTACCAACAAGCGCGCAATTCGACGACTGCGAACTGTTTGCGAACGTGCAAAGCGAACTTTGTCCTCATCGACACAAGCCTCAATTGAAATTGATTCGCTTTTTGAAGGACAGGACTTTTACTCCTCGATTTCACGAGCTCGATTCGAGGAGTTGTGTGCCGATTTGTTCCGTTCGACCATCGAACCGGTGGAGAAGGCATTACAAGATGCCAAGTTCGACAAAGGCTGCATTGACGAGATTGTACTGGTCGGTGGCTCTACTCGAATTCCGAAGGTACAGAAGTTGCTGCAGAACTACTTCAACGGAAAGGAATTGAACAAGTCAATTAACCCAGACGAGGCAGTGGCATATGGCGCTGCGGTGCAGGCTGCCATTCTGTCTGGTGACAAGTCCGAGGTTGTACAGGATTTACTCTTGCTGGATGTGACCCCTCTTTCGTTGGGCATTGAAACCGCTGGCGGAGTGATGACCGCACTGATCAAACGAAACACCACCATCCCGACCAAACAGGCTAAGGTTTTCACCACCTACTCGGACAATCAGCCAGGTGTCACCATTCAGGTGTACGAGGGCGAGCGAGCCTTGACCAAGGACAACAACCTGTTGGGACAGTTTGAATTGTCGGCCATTCCGCCCGCACCACGAGGTGTCCCACAGATTGAGGTCACCTTTGACATTGATGCCAATGGCATTTTGCATGCGTCGGCAAAGGACAAAAGCACTGGCAAGCAGAATAAGATCACCATCACCAATGACAAAGGTCGTCTGTCCAAGTCGGAAATTGAGAAAATGGTTCGCGATGCAGAGAACTTCAAGGAGGACGACGAAAAACAGCGAGAACGAATCGAATCCAGATACAAACTCGAGTCGTACGCGTATAGCATCAAAAGCACCGTCGAGGATGAAGCAGTCAAGTCGAAGATATCCGACGCAGACAAAAGCAAAATTGTTGACAAGGTGAAGGATACACTCAAATGGTTGGACAACAACCAACTGGCCGACAAGGAAGAGTTCGACCATCAGTACAGGGATTTGGAGGCACTTTGTCGACCAATCATGACCAAACTATACCAGGCTGGTGGAGGTGGTGGTGCTGGTGGTGCTCCACCTGGAGAAGCTAGTGACGGTCGCAATGGACCCAATATTGAAGAGGTCGACTAAGGTCTGAACTCGAATTATCAATGCACTCAATCCAACTAACCAGTCATTATTATCGTCAATCAATATTTATTTGCATTTTTAACAAAAAAGGCACATTATATCACAATTAAATTTGACAGTTATACTTTATATTATTTCCCAACCGTGAAATAGTGAAATGCAAAGCAATACAATTTTAAGTAGCTCCACTTTTATTAAAATTCTGGTGTCGGTCTGTCTGTCACGCTTATTGTTGCGTCAAATAATGTCATAATTTCATTTTATAGAAAAATTCCTTCAACAATTGAAAATTCGAATTTCGAGAACTTAAATGTAAAGTTATGTGGTTATGTTAGGTGTTTCGATTGGTGTTGTGCGCGCTATCATCACTTTGAAATGGCGACCGCCAGATGATTCAACAATAATTTGAAATTCTATATTTGTATGCTCATTTACCAGATGGCAGCACCGTAGGGGATTATTTTATTTTCGTGTTGTTTTGGTTTGCTGTGTCGAGTGAGCCGACCACAACACAAACAAATCCACATACACAAGCCCATTTTGTTTGAAGCAATTATTAATTCTTGACTGTGGGATTGTATTGTCTTTATTGAATTGCACACTTGTCTCATTTATTTTTGTCAAATAAAAAGTGTGCAACGACCATGACCGCAGTGGACTTTCATGTGAAGGATTATCAGCAGTACTTTGTCAGTGGGTGACACAGTGTCGGGTATTGCCCAAGTGACCCTACCAGCAGACCTACAGACCGACAATGTCACTGTCTCGTTTCACTGTGTTGGTGAGGTGAAGTGAATCTAGTATCCGGGCACTGCTCACTATCTCAACGGATATATCTACTTTGACAAGTACGTCTAATAGTACGAGCAGATGTGTCGTTTCTCAAAAGATGCTATAAGCAATAAAGATTAAATCAATTTGAAATTAAATTAGTAATTTTTAGATATCCTAATCGATCCATTCTTCGATAACAAAAAGGTGCACATTCCGTATGCATTCGCAAATCCAAAAGAGTAAGTAGTAAATGCCCATTTGCACAGTGACATATTTGTTTATTTATATTTGTTAACAGCACAAATTGCTCTTTCCTGCAATGCATTTTATGCTTCGATGCACCAATCCAACTCCTGTGATGTTGTCCAATTTTATAGAACATAATTTCACAAACAAAGTGGATCTTGCCAAATCGATAGTAGTCTTTGTGACCCAATATTTCATTTCACTGATCGTATCCAATGATTTCTATATTTGTATTGGAAAAATTACTCTTCATCAAGATGCTAGTAAAAATTTTCAAGGTTTGAATGTTATATTCATGGAAATTTGGTGCCTTTTAACAAAATAAAAACTTTGAATTCAAAATTAGTTTATTCTTACCGCAGTCGAAAACTTCGACGCTTGGCAATGTTAACCTTTGGTTAATTTTGGTTGTGGCAGTGTTCAGTGAACACTGTTCACCTTCTTTTGGTTGTCAATCCACCTATTTCACATTCTCTCCGATGCCGATCTGATCAATTACAATTATCAACTTTATATGACGGTATCTAAATTCAATTTTCTTAATGCACACACCTGTAATTTTTATCTAAAATATCAAATGATATTTTTATTTAAACAACTTTGTCGGTACATTTATTAGCCCAATAGATTTGCTTCCACTTGTCTATTGAGCCATCCATTTTAAGTTCGCGAATAGCCTTACTGAACAATTCCAAATATTTGGAGCCTTTTTGCACAGCAATAGCATACTGTCGATCGTACAGAGATCTAATGTCTGGCAGTACTGTCAGATTGCAGTTCTGTGCACTGTACGACTCAATGACGGAAGATTCTTCAATGTATGCCAATAGGCCAGCCTCAACCCGTTCCACACCTAAAGAGCATGCATTCGTCTGAGATTCGGGGATGTTAGCTTGAATTTGTTCAAAGATGATTCTGCCAATAGGGTCAGTGCTTTTGGACAGTCCTTCGTATGTTTGTCCGTGTCGAAGCACACCATAACCAAGCTGGGCGTCGAAATTGCCTGATGAAGTCATTTGTTCATTTCGTTGAACCAAATCTTCTAATGTTGTGAGATTTTTGGCATCTTCACGGCGTACCAGTGCCGCTAATGGATTCACCAGAAATGGCTCAGTAAAGTCAACCCACTGTTTACGTTGATCGGTTATTATTATGTCGGCCAAGACAAAATCGACACTCTAAATATTTCAGAGGCAAAACGTTGGTTTCTAAACAAATTATTAAACTTACCTTGTTAAGCATTTGCCCAATCATTCCGGCAATATTTCCGCTCTCATCCACAAATTCATATTCGCCATCAAGTGAACATGTCAGCTGATAGTCGATGCCAGACTTTTCAGCAATTTTGTCCATCAAATCAACCAAGAAACCTTTGTATGTTCCATTTTCGAGTATTATGTACGGCTCATACTGTTTGAATTATAGATAATAAATAATATTAAATTCAAAAGTATCTTACCAGAAGAGTGACACCAGTCAAGGTTAGTTTCGGGATTGGGTCACCATCAATCACACACAGCCCGACAACAAAACACAAAATGGTTTTTTTCAACATTTTCATTACTTTAGTTCATTTTTCATTTGTCAAACTTAATCATTATTTATACTTAATTTATATTTTCTGGTTTCTATTAGAGTTTCATCATACATGACACTGTTCACGTTTATGTGATTAAACCTAAAACATTTATCCTCAAATGTGACTTTGGCCAAAGAAGTTATAAATAACTCGTGATATTGGTGGATGCTATTATGTAAACAACAATGTTGATCGTATTTTATTTTCATTGAATGATGATAAAAAGTGCGTCTTTAAACACGGAAAAGTCCACTATTGGCCAAACTCCATAAACGATCATCTTGCTGTGAAAACAAACTTGCACAAACACAATTGCCACAGGGTAAGTTTATGTTTATGTTTGTTTCAAATTTTGTATTTGTGCATCAACAAAGTAACTTTGCTTAATGTCTTTTATATGTGTAACATTAAATATATTTATAAAATCCAAGATTAAAATGATAGATTTTTTTATTTGCGCTTGTAAATGTTTGAAACAAGAAAATTATCACTTAGGTAATATGTTTGAGATGTTCTTTAAATAAAAATCAGGCGGCGGGTTACCTCAACCTCAACCAGTTCGTGGTGGCATTTTGGGTAATTTGCATAGAACGAACGACAAAAGGTAGAGGTTTGAAAATATAGGAGCATAGGTTAACACACTGCTTTGCTAGCACGGTATTTATCTAAACATTCCAAATTATCTAATCAATACCTGTTAATCTTGTGCTTCTGGTTCAAATTAACAATTCACACTTTCCCATTCAGGATATAAATCCAGAAATTTCTTTATTAATATTTGTTAAAATTCTTTTTCACCAAATGAATATTATTGTATTAAGGTTTACTTACAGCAGAATTACATTTTTTGATTATATTAAACTTATCACACACAGTCAAGTGTAATGATCTGATGTTCAGATGTTAATTATAATGATGGCGAATGTCTTGCTGAAAATGCAATTCATTAAAGTTATCAAGTTATTAAAGTATAATTCCGTTCTGAATTGTTTGTAGCCATTTTCCTGGGTTAAAATTCTTGCAGAATAGTATAGGTTTTTATTTCGAAGATTCAAATCACTAAAATTGTCATATTCACTATTGCTTGGCCAAGCATCAATTTCTAGATGACAGGTATTCACCGTCGCCTGATTTTTTATTTAAAGAACATCTCAAACATATTACCTAAGTGATAATTTTCTTGTTTCAAACATTTACAAGCGCAAATAAAAAATCTATCATTTGAATCTTGGATTTTATAAATATATTTCAACCATTTTCAGTCTAAAGCTGGAATCCAAAAACAATGCTCGGTCATTAATGTTTACTACAATCAGCTTTGATGCTTGGTACACTAGTCAAATCCAGTCCCATATCTAATTTAAATTGACAAAGTTGTACAATTGTGAAAATAATTCCAATTCCAGTATGAACAGAAATATTTCTGTATGAACTTCATAAAATGAAGGTGCTCATTATCTGCCAAAAATAACATAATCATGCATTCATAATGGCTAATTATTACGGATACCACTTATTCCTGTAACAGTATAAAGACAACAAAATTAATAAGTTTCAATTTGTGAAATATATTTAGCATACCGTATAAAACATAAAGTTTAAATCAAAATAATCCAAAATCCAAAACAATTCCGAGCGAATAACATCAAAACAGATTGTTTACAGACTGGTATTAAAATCGTGAAAAGATACTTCGATTCCTGTATGGGTTATATAAAAACAATAAAATTTAGAGAGAAATAAATATTTAATGTTATCAACACAATAACATTACCTACACGAAGAGTAAATTGAATCGGAGTAATCACCAAAAGCAACACACCACACAAACACCAAAACAAAAACAGCTGATCGACGTAAAGACGGTGTTTTGATTGTAACACGAGTTGAATTGGTTCTGAGATTGTGTGTTGGGGGTTAGATGTTGAATGTCGTAAGGTAATGATGATGGACGGTTTCGTGATGTGCTTGGTTCGGTTGAATCGGTGAAGAATACAATTCAAAACAGTACCAAAGTGAAATCACAACAAACAACACTCAAACACGTACACACAGAGACACATTTGTTGATGCTAAAAAAACAAGGCTCGAAACAATAGAATAAGCGTTTCTGTACCACATAGCCACCGGGATTGCTCCGAATTGATCCACAAATGTGCCAAAACACGAGATCTCAATCACAACAACACACGTAAAGCACGGTTTGTACTGCTGACAGTAGACTTTCAAACTGTACAGCGAGAGATTAGCAATGTGTTCAGAAAACACATATGTTGGGGGGCACGCCACTGAAAAGGGCGGTGTTGCACTCTACACTGAACGCTACGGTGCTGATAAGCTAACTTCCACTGCACACTTGAAAAACCTTCCTTGAGATGTACAAAACCGAATGGTATGATTTTTTGGGGGCAATGCTTGCCTGCATTACACTCCAATGTTTTAAAGGGGAAACCCTTTGAAAAAGCGTTACTTACTCTGTCAAACTCATAAAAAATCTATAATAATGCATTGAATTGTCAAATTATATTTGGAAAATTCAATTTAAAGTCCTCACAGAGAACCTCTTTAGACGTAATACTACTGTACAAATGTGATGATTACAAATTTGCTTTTTTCTCCTTCTATCTAGAAACTCGGGAATTTTTTTTATCGCACTTACTCACTAAATTTGTAGATTTATGCTCAAAGTCTAAATATTTGATGGTTTTTGTACCATGCAGTGGTCGTGTGTCACTAGTTGATTTCAAATAATTATCATTTGACAGCTTTACCGTTAACAACAAGTTAAACGAATGCATGACATATTAGAAGTTTCATTTAATTTCTATACAAAAACAAATCACTTCACTATTTCACTCGTAGAACTATGGCCCATGAAAATTGCGTATGTGCCGCCATTGTGGCTCTCCTCTGTCCACCTTTGGCCGTTTTGGTGATAAAAGGCTGGGGCTTGGACTTGCTACTGAATATCTTCTTGACTACATTAAGTGGATTTTTTGGATTCATCCATGCCATGTATGTGATTGCTCGTCCCCAGCCTGATTGTGTTATCATTGTACAAGAAACCCAGTACATACCCACTCAAGCTGGTGCTTTATTTGTTGATCAGAAGCTCAACTATTGACTCAAATATCTAATTTTTTAAACTCACAATCATGTAACATGATGTTAGTCACTCAAATTAATTAATCATTTTTTTAAATGTTTTGTACAACAAATTTGATATTTTTTTTATCTCAAAAAATTATTTACAAAAGAATTAAATCTTTCCGCAATTTGCAATTTGGTAACATTTTTTAAAAACAGGTTTGACATTTTTTTATTTTCTTACCATTTTGTAATCTGCATCATTACGTCTGATTACTGTTTTGTTGCAAATCTAATAAATTTTTTTGACCTCCTAGTACCAAGCGTGATCAGTCCGTGATCTTGACGTGACCCTTACCCATATCAAAAAAAAATTTAGCCTATTGTTAGCGCAGTGTAATCACGAGACGAATGTGAAATGCGCATGCGTTATATTTGGATTTGTACAGTAAGTTGCATTGTATGGCAACAAACTATTAACATGTATTTCGATAACTAAAGATCCGAGAATTCGGGATTCTTTGTTTCGTCTGAACTTTACACCCCTTCTCGTGATCACGCCTTGGACACCTCCCATTCAGTCAGTTGATCACGTAATTAAAGTATGACCCCTTATGTCTAGTATTAAAGATATATAAGTGATTTTGGGCTATTCTGAGCACATTAATTGAAAACTTAGATGAAAGTTCATATAAGAGGGGAGTCTTATATATCTTTAAGGGGGGGTTGATCCCTTGATGACGATTTGATAATGAAGGGGGGATGGGCTGTCTAAAATCGCATTTTCGTGATAACGTTATTTCTGGGCGCTCCCATTGTATAAAAAATAATGGAAAAATTCAAAAGATAAAAAAGGACATTGAGAAGGTTTTGTTATGAAATGGCGATATAAAGTCAACATGTTTTGGCCATTGAAGCACACTCATGAAGAATAGTTGTCGTATTGAACTTGAACTTTCATTTTTCAACTATCATCGACATTCAACATGAAAATTTACTTGCCATTATTGTTTTTACTATTATTGGCAGGTATGCATAAACATTTCTATTATTATTGCTAATTAATTAATTTACCATTTTAGATTTTCGCTCAAACTGTTACGATGTAAACGACTTGAACGCCGCTCTCACTGACGCTTCAGAGAGACTTTTGTTTGTCACCGAAAAGATGCTCAGCGATGTTGCGCTCCCCTCAAAAAGGCACACTGTGGAAATGATTGAAGCCGAAGCTTCGAATGTGCAAGTACTGACGGTTCAATTGAACTTTCATCCCAAGAAAAGCACCGCACTGAAGAACACTCAACGTTCCCTGATCATTTCAATGCACAACATGTACACTTATTTGCCCAAATTGAACCAAACCAATTTTGAATCATGGAGCTATTTGCTACTTTGATTATTGGGGCAACTTTTATTGTTGAAATTTAAGCAATATTAAACTCCTCTAACGTTTACTAACTTTTATGGAAATTGAAATTCTATAATCAATAATTTTTTTTGTTTAACCAAAAAAATAACCTTCTTTCGTTGAGGTTTTTATTTGGTTGAAAAGTATTTAGTCTAAATATCAATTCAGAGAGAATAGACTGTATTCTTGTTCTATTGTGCAAGTAAACAAAAAGTGACAACAAGTATCGGTTTACATATGATTTAGCAAAGTCGCGAGAAAATACTAAAAGTCTCCTTGATAAAAGTAATTTTTTCTGTTATCTGCATGGCACATTCCACAAAAAACACGAGCTTTATAAAAATATCATTGCCAATGCAATACATGTTGATAATCGATTTATGATTTGTCTTGCTTTGATTAACGAATATAAAATCATGGAAAGTTTTCATAAAGCAACTCATTTGTATGGTATGGTATCATCGTTTGTATATATCGTACGCATATGCATGACCAAGTGAAGGAGAAGGCTGTTTTGTGGCTAAATTTGTATTGACATATTATTTGAATACTTGTGTAAGAACTGTGTGTCACTTTAGGTGGTAAGCACAATTGGCAAATGCAAAACAAACGAGTGCGGAATGTCCATTGAGTCGTTAATAAAATACTTGACCGTAATTATGCTCAACTCTTCTTCTGGCGGAATGTTCACCTCCAGCTGCTCTTCCTCTTGTGTGTGCGGCCCAATCTCTTGGCCAATCACAGGCTCATCCGTTAGAATTTGCTCAATTGTTTTGTGTCTCTCACCGGACATGTAAATCTGCACCTGATACAGAACGATCCGGGGCTTCACCTTGGTGTTGGTCAGGTTGTCCACCAACACATGAACTGTGACCTTCTCGCCGGGTGCATAGCCTTTGAGGCCAATTGATGCGTGTCTGGTCCTAATTCGAGCATTTGGCAGAGATTGCTTATACAGTCCGTCAGTCAGCCAAGTAATGTGACACCAAAAGGCTAACCAAAACAGAATTAAATGCTGCGTATATTTTGAAATATGATGTTATCATCAGACTGATTTTAGTCGATGCGCCCATTGGTAAAGTAAGCACATTTAATCCCTTAGTCTAAAGTGACACATTAGTCAGTCAGTGCCGGTTGCCAGTGTTAAGTGTTGTGTTTTGGTAGTGTACTGTAACGTCCTCTGTGGACGGCTTTGTGTTATGCTTAGAAACGAGTAGAAGGTTCTCGATGTGAAAACTTCACGACGCTTCTCGAAAGTTCTCTCGCTGTATATAAGGCCTGCATTGTGCTCAGTCTGTTAGCTTGTTATGTTGAATAAACATCATTGGCTCCAAAGGAGCATAGTCTGAGCGGGCGGGCACCACGCCCTCAACTACCTGAGAAAATGTTTATATATTTTTATTATAATAGCTCCAGTATTTTGTAGTTCCCTCCATATCACTTCTTCTCTGTCGAACTGTTAGATTAGTAAAATAAAAGTTCCTCAATAACAGGTTCATCGTGGTTTGTACGGCTCAATAGAATATATGTTGGAAGCATAGGTTTCAATGTAGATATATCCCCATTTTCAGGTATAAAATGAAGATTACTTTCCGAAACAGTGATTTTTGTTGAATTCATGATGATTCTTCGATTATACGTTTTCGATGCGACTTCTGTTCGATGTGTTCGATAATAACATACAACTCACGCACCTTCCTACCCCACAAGTTCCACAAAAATTGCAGATTGCGATCGGGCCTCGTGCCTCGGCCGATCGCAATTGCAATTTTTATGGCTCTTTTCTGAATTTGTTCGAGGTTATTAGCATCCCAATTCAAGGATCATGGAATCCCAGTGATAACTATCACGTCAAAATTTTGTGACCACGTACAGTCCAACTATTGTCGGTGTGTGTTTGCGTTCGGCGGTCGTATTGAAAACATGTCGGCAGACGGATTCTTCACATATGTCAAAGCTTGTTCATACGATTTCGATACGTGGTAACGGTAGAAACGTTGAGTAGGGCAACTTCCTGGACTCCTACTTCTTCCGTGTTGTCTCCATTTGGGTCTTGCTTTAGATCTTCCATTCATTGCATTAAAAACAATGCACAACAAAAAGTGATGCATTTTATAGTTTTTGGTTCACGACTGACAACAAACCAAACACTTCTGTGTCTACACTCTGATAAAAAGATGTACATGAGTTGTGTGTTGAAATGTCAGCTATTATTGCCAATAGTTACAATAGTTACAATTCTCAACACTAGGTGGCGCCAGGGGTCAGATTTAATCTTTGCATTTCTGAGATAACCACTATTTTTATGCAACTCAGACCTATCCCAAAAGCTTAAGTTTAAAATTTGGTGCAATTTGGTTCAGTAGTTTCGCCGGAAATTTCTGGACAACAAACACAAAATGTCATGGTAGAAGTCTTTCGCTTTGGCGAAGCTTCGCTTCGCCCCCGCTCAGACAAACATCGTGTTTTTCCTGTCTCTCGTGTCCTGCAACACGTTATCAGCCACGATGTCTCTACTCGAGTACCTCGCTCGTATCCTGTGGAACCTGTACGGTTCATTCCTGCCCGATGTCTCGACTGTGATAATCATTACGGCACTCACTGTTTTGGTCCTGTACATCATTTACCTTCGTTCCCGTCCTGTTCTCGTTCCTGCCCGTTACCAGACAAGTGTGGCTCCGGCCATCGAGTTTCCCGTTCCCGAGGATGTTCTTGTCTCGCCAGTCAACCATGTTCGTGTCATCGATGACAACCCGATTCCTATGCTCGACCAGTACAACTTTAAAACCTGGTTCTTCATGCTCTCAGTCGCCCTTGAAAGAGAGGGCCTTCTCGATGCCATCGACCACGTCTACCCGCAAGATCATCCCGTCAATCGCCAGGCAATGTGCATGGTTCTGAAGACTGTTCCAGAGAATCTCCAGTCCTGTTTTGGCTCGTCATTTGTTGCCTACGAGGCTGTGCACAATTTACGGGAGAAGTACGGAAAGTTGTCATACACCAAGTTGTCTCGTCTCGAAGAAGAAATTAAGTCTACCAAGCTGGTCAAATTAGATGACAATTCCGTGTGCAAGCATCTCGACCTGGTGGAGAAGAAAATCCAGAATCTCCGTAGTGGTGGAGCTATTTTTGACAGTGACAAGCACCTTGGTCTTCTTGCTGATTCCCTCCCCGATGGTCCCGACTGGTCATCATTCAAGGACACCGTCGCGTATGGCACCCACTCAGTCGATGAGGCCATGGACAAAATTAAGGACAAGTGCCGCAAGATGAACCAGAAAAACTCGGCTGTCGTCACTCGCTATGTGAAACCTCGAATGTGTCCCGCTAAAGAAGCCCAACGAACCAAAGACATAGCCAGCAATGCCTGTTTCTATTGTCACGGGCAAGGCCATAACATCTCGAACTGCACCGAACGTGTCTACAATGACTTCAAGAAGTCCCACAAACCTGAACCCTATGTATCCCGTGCCTTCGCCTCCTGGGTACTCGACTCGGGAGCCACTCAGAACTATTCAAAATGTGACCAAAACCTAGTTGAAATCCGGGAAATCAACGGTTCTTCGGTGGTACTAGCTGACGGGGCTATCTGCAAGATCTACCGAGCCGGAGATACGTTCTTGCACACTGGATCTCGGCAACTGAAGCTCACCAACGTTCAGGTTGCGCCGTCATTCGAGGAGAACCTGATATCCGTTAGCCAGCTAACCTCGAATGGCTTTAAAGTTCTCTTCGACAAACATGAAGCCATCGTATTCAAAGACAACCAAGTATATCTGCGTGCCAAATTGATCAACAACCTGTACAGATATATTGAGACCAGCAATCAAGTAGGCTGTGTGAACGACTCGGCGTTAATTACCAAGAAACCTGATTGGCACAGCAAGTTCGGTCATCCAGGCGCAGAGAAGCTGGCCTCCCTGAAGAAGCTGTATCCAGAACTGGAGTTGAATCATCCAGAAAACTGTGAAACCTGCCTGAGAAGTAAGCTGCACCAGTTACCGTACCGCTCAACCGAGGACCGTGGAACTGAGCCTCTCGAACTGGTCCACACCGATCTGTGTGGACAGATGCGGAAAACCGGCTATGATGGAAGCAACCACTTCATCATCTTCATTGACGATTTCTCCAAGTATGTGGAGGTGTTTCTTCTGAAGGGAAAATCATCAGCCGAAGTACTCGATGCTTTCAGGAAGTTCAAGTTACGGTTTGAGAACCAACTTGACCGAAAAATCAAGAGTGTCCGCAGTGACAATGGTGGGGAGTTTGCTGGTTATTTCGGCGAGTTCCTGGCTGAACATGGGATCCAGCTCCAGCATTCTGTGCCCTACTGCCACCAGCAGAATGGAACAGCCGAACGAACGATCCAGAAGGTGGTCACCATTGCTCGGGCTTTGATGTTTGATAGTTGTATGCCTGCCCGCTACTGGCCACTGGCCCTGAAGACTGCTGCGTACCTCGCCAATCGCTGGCCTCACTCATCTTTGGATGGCCAGATCCCATTTAAAGTTTTGTTTCCACGAAAGGACGATGGCATAAAGAAACTGCACGTCTTTGGATCGGCCGCTTATCGTTGGATTCATCACGAAAAGAAGTTGCGAGACAAGTTTGATCCAACTTCTGAGAAAATGGTGTTCGTTGGATACGCACCCGATGCCGATGCCTATTTGCTCTTGAATCGAGAAACCGGCGCCATCGTTCCAGAACGAAACGTGAAGATCATTGACGGTGTGTTCCCGTTCTGTGAGAAGAAGGAACCAGACACCGAGTGCCATTGCAAAGAGGTCGAAGCGTGTCGATCAACCTGTGTCTTCCCGGAGGAGTTGATTACGGACATGATGGTGATGATTCCCCAATCAGGGGGTGTGATTTCTTCGTCTGCCCTACCTACGGCATCGTCTAATGGTCAGCAACATGGTGGAAATGATGCTAGTGGAGGTAGCTCATCTAAAGACAACGATGAAGACGATGACGATCAAGGTGGTGGATCAAGCGTCTTCGAACCTACGGTTGAGCCTCCTGTGGTCCCGGTCGTAAATGTACCTCCGGAGGTGCCGACAATACCGAAGACTGTGTGGACATTAAAGAAAGGTGGATTTTATGAAGAAACAGTGGAACCTGCTACAACGGTGGTAATTGACCCGATCCTGAATGAACCACTCGAGGTGGCAGCGAACCAAATTCCGAATGGCTCACCCGAGGGGGTTGCGAACCCAACCGAGAATGATCCACCTGTGGTGGTTGATAACCCGATCCTGAATGACCCACCGGCGGTGGTTGACAACCCAATCCTGAATGATCCACCGGCGGTGGTCGACAACCTGAACCTGAATGACCCACCTGAGGTGGTTGTGAACCAAATTGAACAACCTGCCGCGTTGCGGAGGTCAGCTCGAAGTAACTTAGGAGTCCCACCCGAGCGATTCGGAGAATGGGACTATACTGGTCTGGCTGCCGAATTGAAGCATCTTAACGCCAAGGAGGTGAAAGTTCCCGCCACTTACGACGAAGCAATGAATGACCCGAACTATGCTCATTACTGGCAAGGTGCCACAAATGATGAAATCAAGTCACTGATGGAGCATCAGGTGTTTGACGTTGTCGACGAAGACCCAATGAAGAAACCGATCACCACCAAGTGGGTTTTCGATATCAAGAAGAAGGCAAATGGACTGATCGACCGATTCAAGGCTCGACTAGTGGCTCGAGGTTTCTGCCAGAAGAAGGGCATCGACTATGACCAAACCTTCTCGCCTGTCGTCTCTTTTGCCTCGATTCGTTTCCTGCTGACCATCGCTGGATTACAGAAACTTCATGTCCATCAAGTTGACATCAAAACGGCCTTTCTCAATGGCGATATCGACACGGAAATCTATGTCAAGCCACCACCTGGTTATGCTGAGCCTGGAAAGGTATGGAAGTTGTGGAAATCCTTGTATGGCCTGAAACAAGCGCCCAAGTGCTGGTTCGAAAGGATGAACTCGATCCTCGCTGAGATGGGCTTCTACCCGACCAAGTCTGAGAGGTGCATCTATGTACGAAGAGATGGGACTAAGGTCAGTTATATCCTAGTCTACGTAGATGACATCCTGATCCTCACCGAAGACCTCAAAACTATGGAGGAAATCAAGAATCAACTGAAACGATTGCTTGAAGTGCGAGATTTAGGCCCGATTGGCCGGTTCCTGGGAGTTGATTTTGAGCGAAGTCAAGATATGGAGAAACTCTCTATGTCACAGGAGAGCTATATCAACGACTTGACCGAACGATTTGGCATCTCTGAGTCGAAAATGTCTGAGTCATTGCCAGCACTAGAGGAGATTGACCTGACCCAGGACTCTGTGGATGAATCAATTCCCGTACGAAGCATCATCGGCGGCTTGCTCTTCATTGCGAACATGACCAGGCCCGACATCTCATCTGTGGTCAGCCTCCTGTCAAGACATCTCCATCGTCCGAGTCACCGATTATTCAAGTACTGTAAGAAAGTGCTCAACTACGTTCGGTCGACCAAGCACAAGAAGCTACACCTGGGAAATCTCGATGGTTCCAATTTGCTTGCCTACGCTGATGCTAACTTTGCACCGAGTGGTGATCGGAAATCTCAGTCCGGAGCACTGTTCCGACTTGGTGGCAGCTCAATTCATTGGTTTAGCAAGAAACAAAAGACGGTGAGTACGTCTACCACCGAAGCAGAATACATCGCTCTGGCTGCAGCAACTAACGAGGTTTTATGGCTGCAAAATCTAATGGAGGAATTGTCCATCCCCGTAAAGTACCCGACTGTGATCTACGAGGACAACCAACCCACAATGCAAGTGGCGACCAACCGGAAGAACAACTCGATGGCCAAACATATCGACACCAAATTGCACGCCTTGCAGGACTACATCCTCAAGGGCTACATTGATGTCAACTGGACGGGGACCGCGACTCAACTTGCCGATGGTCTAACCAAGACGAAGAGCGCCTCCCGAGATGCTGACAAACTGCTTGGAGTTCCGTTCCAGACAGTACCAAACCAGGGGGTGTGTTAAGTGTTGTGTTTTGGTAGTGTACTGTAACGTCCTCTGTGGACGGCTTTGTGTTATGTTTAGAAACGAGTAGAAGGTTCTCGATGTGAAAACTTCACGACGCTTCTCGAAAGTTCTCTCGCTGTATATAAGGCCTGCATTGTGCTCAGTCTGTTAGCTTGTTATGTTGAATAAACATCGTGTTTTTCCTGTCTCTCGTGTCCTGCAACAGCCAGTACCCACAGTGAAACAAAACCACTGGTCAAAAACACTTAAAGCACAAACATATAATAATAAACAGTATAATCTCTTGTCCAATCGTACAGAGTTGGCTAGTGTGTTTACAGTAATGTAGTTTACTCAAAGTCGTATATTTATCAAGCCACAATCAGGACTATTGACACTACAAATCAACCGAACCAGACATGTACATGGACGAATGCATTATAAGTTGGTATTTTCAGACGCACCACTGACTGTATTAGTTTGCCAGAATGTCTGTATTAATATTTTTGACAGTGGCATATTGAGATTGTGCACGTGTCATGGTAGTCGTTTTATTGCCACCATCAATAATTAAATGTGGCATTCTTTCTCAAATTTCCATTCAAATGGTTTTCTTTTTTGTCTAGATTAAGCGGCACTCCGTTTGGCACACAATTTAAAATGTTCAATGTAAAAGATTTAAAGTTTGATTCATTGTTATGTTTCGACCACAATCAACAAACGTCGTTTAATGTGTTTGTACATTTCTTTAGTTTGCTTTAATAGTCAACATAAGCTCCGCCTTGGTCGAGAGAGCAAGTCGGCTGGTTTTTTTTGTGACGATGCTTATTTTTGGCATAAATTTTCCACTGTTAAATTACACATTTCAATTACTTATATTTTTAATTTGCCTTCCCGGCACTGCATAATACACATGATCGTACCCCGGCGGAGTTTTACTAGTACGAGTAGTTTAAGTGAAAGATGCAAAACAAAGCTTTCTTTGCTTCAATAGAGAAATACAATGTTGTGTTCACAAGTTATTGTCTCCCTCGTGTGGTAATTGTTCGTCTCACAACACATGCAGATGTGATTGTACATTATTTTTTACTTGAAATTGCAACAAAAACAATATTTTTTGTTTTGATTTTAATGTGTATTTACGTGTGTGTGCAAACGTGTATAAATGTTTAAAAATTTTATTTAAAAAACAAGTTGAAACAAGACTCTCTAAGGAGCCGAAGAAAATATCAACATATACGTGCTATGTAATGGAAAGTTCAGTGACTGTGCTGAGGCAAATGTTGATACCGCTGATTATTGCCGGCTTTGGCAACACCTTTGCCGGCATTATACTCAACAATATGATAAACAGTTGGAGCGTATTTCTGGACAATCCTCAGTTTGAAATTATGATCCCCGCCTTTATTGGACTGAGTGGCAATATTGAGGCAACCCTTGCGTCGAGACTGTCCACGCATGCAAATCTGGACACACTCCACACCTGGAAGGATACAAAAGAACTTGTACTCGGCAACTATTTGGTGGTGCTTTGTCAAGCTTCTGGCTCGGGCCTGTTTGCCGCACTGGCCTCCAATGTAATGGCCTTCTGGAGTGTCGATACAAGAAGACGAATCACGTTGGCAAATGTGATACTACTGAGCACTAGTTCGGTTGTGACCAGTCTCATTGTCAATTCTCTACTGTCAGTGCTTATCATTGCAGTGGTGCTTGTGTCGCACAAATGTCAAATAAATCCTGGTAAGTCAACAAGTAAAGAAATATTTATCCATCGCTTTTTTTATCCCCATACTAGATAATATAGCTACACCTGTGGCAGCTTCATTGGGAGACGTGTGTTCACTCATCATACTGGCGCTTGTCAGTCAAACACTGTACGACCATTTCCGTGCCTCAGTGCAGATCTCATTAACCGTTTGTCTCATCTTGTCGACTATAAGTTTGGCCTTTGTTGCACGTAAAAATAAATTTACCAAATCTGTAATACTGACGGGATGGGCGGCAATTTTGGGCGCAGTTCTGGTGGAGCAACCCGGTGGAATGGTGATGGAGGGCGCCTTTCAGCGTTACAGCGTCATGTCCACCTTTCAGCCACTGGTGAATGGCATTGGATGCAATCTAGTCGGCATTCAAACAAGTCGAATGTCTACCTATTTACATTCGCATGCTCCGATGGGTCATTTACCGGAGAGCAATCCTGAGTATTGTGTTGGACCATTTTTTGTGTTCTTTTCAAATGGTAAAGTAAACTTAAATTAATTAAATTAATTAAATATTAAATTTATTTATTTTTGTTAAATTTGTAGACATAAACTCGCGAATCGCTCGTCTGCTACTGCTTGTTCTTGTGCCAACACATCTCTTCTTTATAGTCATAATCTACATTCTACAATGGGAATTCAATTTTTCGATTGTGCCAACTATGCCGTTCATTTTATTCTACATTAGCGCGATTATTGTTCAACTGGTAATTCTACTTTACTTGGCGCATGTGAGCATTTTCTGGGCATGGAAACGCAAAATAAATCCGGATAATTCCGCAATACCGTTCATCTCGGCAGTGGCAGATTTGCTCGGCAACTGTCTGATGGCACTTGCATTTGTAGTATTGAAACAGCTCGGCGATCCAAATACAGCAAATTTATAAATTGTCATGTTGCTTTTTTTTATTGTAAATGTTGTTTTATATGTAATTTGAAATTATATACACTTTAGCCTAAATTTAATTCTTTTGTGATCTTAAATTTAGAAAATAATGTAAAATTTAATTCACAAAAATTCTAACTTATTAAGTGTTGACTGTATTCTGTTTTTTAAATTAGTTAAATTAGTTGCAAACTTATGTTAACATACTTGAAATGGCTGACTCGCGAATGTTTACACAACTGACTTGGAGACACATTTAGTCATTATGATTTTGTAAATAGTGTTCTTTGATCACTACCATCTGTTGAGATATGTGATTATAATCTATAGGTTTGTCTAGAATATTCCTGTCATGTCTAGAACATTCGAGAACATATATAATTTACTCGAAATGTATAAAAACATAGAGAACTTTCTAGATTGTAAATGTAGAAACGTGCAGAAGGTTCTCGAAGCGAAATTTTTCTAGACCCTTCTCGAATGTTCTTTCGCTGTATATAAAGCCTGCACTGTGCTCAGTCTGTCATCTTGTTATGTTGAATAAACATCAAGTTCTTTTCTCTGTCTCTCGTGTCTTGCAACACCATCAGGCATCTGGTAATATCTGCACAGGTCTGTTCGTCTTGTGGTAGCATGGTAGTATTCCACCATGCTGTATTGTACTGAAAAGAGACAGTGTGGTAGAAGCAGTGAAAATAAAGCGACAACTGTTGGACACATGCACGATCGCATTTTATCTCTCTCGACAACAGCACGGAATGAGTGACAACAAGGAACACTCACTGGAAGAAAACTGTCTCTATTAGACGCGGATACAGTCAAGCACATGCACAGGCAGTCTTCGGTGCACTGTTTGTTTCACATTTGAACGTATAACCGTATAGTCTGGCACAAGTATGGCACTTGCCTGACTTTTGAGACTGCCTAACAGAGACTTGCGCAGTAATATTACAGACATTGAGTGGTACATATGTATTACACTAATGCACTAATCGAAGACAGCACAGGCCGCACAGGCCGCATAGCATTCTTCACTGAGTCTTCAGTATACTGTGAATGTGAGACACACAGCTGATTGCACTGTGACACTGTACCCGTAGTATATAGTATATTTTATTGAGCTGTATACTCGCCAAGTAAGGTTTCATTCGTTTCATCACAACCAAACTGCAACCAAGCCTACAACCTATGATTCAACATTAGTTCGATCCACAATTCAGTTCAGCTGTCTCAATATAATTCCTATTCACATTCTTTAATTATTACAATTTATAATCTAAAGTGCAGCATATTTTTGTTTGTGTGTTTGTGCTATTTTGTTGTCGTAATTTGTTCATAATCTGTAAAATGTGTATTGTGTTTGCAAACAACAGTTTTATTCCTCTGCTACCTTCTTCATCACATTTTCATCTCTACCTACGTTTAGGTAAATACTGACTTTTTATTATTTAATTTAAAAACCCAAAAAAGGAAATTGCTCAATTCTGCATATTTTGAATAAACTCGATTTCCTTTAAAATGCTTATTATTGAAGAGAGTATGGATAATACTAATTTTACTAAATTTATGGGAATTTTGGTGACCTTGTACACTGTTCCCGATTTATTCTTAAATAAAATTTATCAATTGGCATTGAGTTTTTAATATTTTGAAATATATTTTTATGAAATTATTTGATTATTAATATTTTTTTGCAAGAATATATAAATTATATAAATTAAATTTTGTTTTGTCTAAGGATCAGGTTTCAGATTAAATAAAAAATTTAAATTTAAAATAAAACCCGAAATAATGTTTGAAAAATTTCGAACCAAAATTTTATTACTTTCAGTTTTCTTACAATGTTTATTATACGTACGTCAATTTCAAGCTACCATTTTGGAATAATTTTGGAACTGTGTTCAATAGGATTTAGTTTTAAATATATATTTTATTAAAAATATTATAAGGCCATACTCTCTCGATTAATAATTATTATTATGATCAAAATTTAAAATAATCAGGTTAATTCAAAAAACTAGACGGAAAACATGACATTTTGGGTAATGCTTTTTGTAATCCCACAGACCTGCAAGGTTGATGGTACTCATGCTACCACAAGACGCCCAGAAAAGGTCTTTAAAGAATAAGGAATTTGCTCTACCAATAAGGAAACATTACTTTCAAATACAAGAAAACAAAGGCATAATTATGCGCCCGACAGCAGTAAGAATTGGACATCTTTAATTCTGATCACTTCTGTCTTCATAATAAGCAATAAATGGTTCAGTTAACCAACTAAGCAAACCGCACACATTCCATTCCCTTGCTAAAAGTTTGAAAATCTAAAATAGCTTCTGTAACACGAGAATTGTCTCAAATAATAAATATAAATTTGAAAATTAATTCTTGAAAGTTGCATGTTTAATTCTGGTGATGTTGGTATATTTTCGCTCACAGCTTTAATTGAAGACATTTAGCATTTAGACATTTTACAGAGATAAATTACAATGTAAATTGTGTATTGAAGTAAGTGTTGGTTTTAATTGGCAATCGTCTCTGGTTGATTGTCTTTTCTATTGTGTAAGGGCCATACTTTAATTACGTGATCAACTGACTGGATGGGAGGGGTCCAAGGTGTGATCACGCTTTGATCACGGAATTTTGGTAGGGGCCTAAAGTTCAGACCAAACAAAGAATCCCGAATTCTCGCATCTTTAGTTATCGAAATACATGTTAATAGTTTGTTGCCATACAATGCAACTAACTGTACAAATCCATATATAACGCATGCGCATTTCACATTCGTCTAATGATTACACTGCGCTAACTGTAAGCAAATTTTTTTGGTAGGGGTAGGGGTCACGTCAAGATCACGGACTGATCACGCATGGTACTAGGGGGTCAAAATCTTTGATTTTTTGATCACGTAATTAAAGTATGGCGCCTAATTGTTCGATAACTGTCTTCGAGGTGACAACCAACGGGAGACTGACATGCAGATCAAACGAGTGAGGAATGTTGAGGGTCACAATGATAAAGTACTTGACTGTGATGAGATCACTTTGGATGCTCAGAGACTCGTTCTCTGGTATAGTGACAGAGAGTAGCTCTTCCACCTTGACGTTTGGCTCAACATCAGAACCTCTGATTGGTTGCTCATTTAAAGTGTTCTCCAGTATCTTTAAACGAATACCACTAGAGAAGATTTGTTTCTGATTCAGTGAGATCATTGGCACCACCACGGTGTTGGTCTGATTGTCCACTGTCACGTGCACTGTGATGGTCTCGCCGGGGGCAAATCCTTTACGGCCAATTGAGGCGTGCAGTGACACAGTTCCGTTGTGTAGAAGAACACTCTTCTCAGCAGTGGCACCCACGGAAATCTAGATAATATAAATACTTAATTAACAGAGATGCTAAATGCAGCTACAAGTACAAAACCATCAAATTAGTGTAAAACTGTGCCAATACAATCACTTCTTTGGTGAACTTTGTTGCCACTTCCTTCTCATCAAGTTTGACTGTGAGACAAATAAAGTACTTCACAAAGCCATCAGGACTGAACATTGTAGAGGGAAGTTCTTTGCTGTAGATTTGGTAATATATGAGTTTATTTGACAATTGTAAAAACAGATATACTTTTTGGGAATTTCAAATGAAAACGGGATAGTGATGTTCTTAGATTGGCCAGCTGGTGAATTAAAAACTTGAGTGATGGTAGCTATGTAAAATATAAAAATAATAAATTAAACTAATATCATTTTGTAACGGAGAGCCGCTGTAGACGTTAGTCTACAGCTTCATCTACGCGTTACTACATATACCTCTCATACATAATACCATTATCCTTTAATTAGTAGTAGTAGTTTCCCGTTAACCCTTAATGTACTTAATGGTGCTTCTCTGCACCACTTCCTTCCCAATGTATCTGTAATATTCTCGAAGCATCTACATGCTTCTAATTATGTAATTCCGACTACAACTACATTGTTCTCGTTGCTTCTGGAATCTTCCTTGAGCAGTATATAAGGAGAGCGAAATCGAGCGGTAGAGCAATCTTATCTTTAGATGAAGACGGAAGCAGGAAGACCACCTCCTCCAGCAGTGCTCCTCACCAACTCAACTTAGCTTCTCGTCTTCATCGCCCGCTCTTCGTCTCAACCTTATCTTGTGTACTTTGTTCTGTGTCTTCAATAAATGATTTATGCAACTTAATTTACTTGTGTCTTTATTTCCTTTCTTCAAGTGTCCACCTTCCAGTTTCCACTTTCGACTTCCGCTTTTCCCTCGGACCATTCCGCCGGACCTGGTCGGTGTGACATTGTGGCGCGGCCTACGGAACGAATCTACTTCGGACTTCGTTTTCCTGTTTGTTTCTGTAAGTAACTTTTGTTTGACTTCCTTTTATCTTACCGAATGCTCGGTCTGTTGTCTGATTAGTGATCCCGAAGACATCTCACTATCTGGACATAGACTAACTAACCGGTAACCAGTCTAACTTGTGATCCCGAAGACATCTCACAAGCTAAGACACTTGTTGGAGTAGTGATCCCGAAGACATCTCACTACCTTGACTTGGGTTTTGTCGGTTTACCTGTTGCTTAATGCATCTAGGAGCGATCTCGAAGACATCTCGCTACTAGAACGTTATGTAATAGACTCGACGTGTGTTCGGTGAAATAACTGTGAGTTATCATTAGACACTTACACGAAATTTTGGTTGAGATGTTGGCATTTTGACTTTGTGTTTTGCCCAATGATCTAACATTACGGAGCAATCTGATGTACACACTTCCTTTGATGAAGTTGTTTTCTTCGACACATTACTTTTATTTCTGCTTTATTTGAAGACACTCTTCCCTGTTTCGTGTTCCTCAATGTTTTTGCCTTGTGGATTCGTCAAACACGAATTTGAAAAATTTACTTCCTTTCGTTTTCTCCCAATGCAGTGACATTGTTGTGAGACTGACTTTGATGTTCATTACAGTTTAACTTTAATTTTTTATCATCGTTTGAAGTTTTGTAAACTTCCGATGTCGATTTGATTGAAAATTTTACACAACATTGAAAGTACCCTTTTTGAAGTTTCTTCTTTGAAGACTTCCTTGTGGTGGACTTAAGTTATTCGCTACTTGTCCGTCGTCGACCACTTTGGCCCGTAAGTAGGAGCCTTATTTTTTTATGCTTTATTTGATGCTTTAAAGACGCTTTTGGGACTTTCCTGACATTTGTTTTCGAACATTGTCAATTTTAACGCTAATTAACTTTTTAAATTATTTGTTGTTGTGTTGAGCCGTATCGCCATAGCCTTGGTTTGTATACATTAGTGCTCGTGTGTTAGCATCGCACACATTGACTCACATTTCAGTGTTGTCAATTTTAATTGATTGAATTTCCTAAATATTTGTTTATGTTTTGAGCAGTATCACCGTAGCCTCGGTTGTATACAATTACGCTCGTGTGTTAGCATCACACACATTTGCACACCTTTGCACTTCACTGAGAGTGAGTGTACTACTCCTTGTCTTGTTGTCCTTACCCTCAGTTGGTGGCAACTCTCTCCTTTGACTTTTAACTTTTGCCCTTGTTGATAATTTTTCCTTCTGTGTATTTAACTTGACTTGACTTTGTTGATTAATCTCTTAATTAGTTGTGCTAACCCTAGTGAGGTAGTACTTTGTTTGTCTATTTTATTTTTGTCTTTGGTTCTGAGTTTGTCCAACCAGAACATTCTTTTGTGCTTGCATGCTATTTGTTATATTTTTCTGTTTTGAAAATTCAATTTACATGTGCACACTCTCTGAGTGCTGACACGAAAAATTTAGTTTAAATTTTGTCGATTAACATTTGTGTTGTCTTGTGACCACTTGTTTGACGTATATACAGTGTACATAAATTGCACTTGTGATAATTACTTTTCCGAAATCAATTAGCAATATTAGCTTGCTCTCCTGTTAATCGTTTTGTTAATGACTGTTCCATGTATGTGTGCACACAGTTCACTTTCTACATATTTTGATTCGTTTGGCGATCGTTTTCGCGTTATTCGCCACTTTGGTTTGTGTTGTTTTGAATTTACTTGTATAATTTCTCTGCTTTTAGTACTCTTTCGTTTGTTTTGCCCATTGTTTGGCCAATTAATATTTTCTCTTTAATTATCTATCAAATGATATTTTGACATCAACATTTTGTTGTCTTGTCTTCTCTTTGCTTTATTTGTCTGTGTTTTTCAATTTTGTTTTCATTGCCTGTTACCCATTTCGTTGTGGTATACATTGGTCTGTGGTTTGAGTCCACTTGGTCACTTTTTGCTTTGGCAGTATCACTTTGATGTGCTGCTCAAATTTACTACTCGGTTAATTTCTCTTGATTCCTACATTTTCTTTTGCTGTCACTCCGTACACGGTTTTGACTTAGCCTTTTATGGTTTTTGCTTCTTCAATTGTTAAAATTTCTTTGGTATTTTAATCTTGACATTTGTTCACCGTTTTTCGGGAGCATCTTTGTATCATTTGGCTTATTCGTAGTCTGTATCTCTCTAGCACAGCTACATCTTGATTTTTTTTGCTGTCACTCTGTTCACAGTTGTGTATTCCTGCCCTCAGTATACACGTACATTTCGGTTTATGTCTACTATTGTTCAATTTTGTATATGCTTCTTACTCTTACTAATAGCATTGGTGCTACTTCTACTAGTTTATTTTGGCCTTAATATACTTGCTTTCTTTTTAATCTAGTTTTTTGTATTTTATTGTTGGCTTTACTTTTCTTGGCTTTATTATTTTGACATTTTATTTCTTTTATTTTACCTTTTGGTTTTTATATTAGTGTCTCTTTATTATAATGGATCCGATTGGACAAGTTCTTGAGGATAATTTTCAGGATAACTTTGTAGACCCTGATGATCAGATTGGTCCTTTGGATGATGTTCCACAGGAGCCTTTTGGTGTTTCTGAGGACCGCCATGCATCTCCAAGACGTCCTGCAGATATTCCTAATGATGAGGTTCATGATGCGCCTCCATCTCCTATTCAAAGAGCCAATCAAATTAATTACAATTTGGCTCATGACCAATTTGTTCGGCGACGTGCTACACCACCACCATCTCCTCAGCGTCCTCTGCCGCAACGACGGCAACATCAACAAACAATTCCTAATCAGAATAGTCGCCATAGTGTGGTTTCAACTAACATTGATGACCAATTTGTTACTGCAGCTAATATAACTAGCGAGTCTCGCAATCCAGTTTTGATATTTGCTGGTGTCAAAGATGTTCCTTTTAATAAGTTTTCGGCAGGTCCACTTGAGAATGCCGAACGTTTCATTGAGTTATACACTCGTTTTGCTAGTTCCGCTAATTGGACAATTAATCAAAGAGTTCAAAATTTTCAGTTTTGCCTCAAAGGCAGAGCAGTCGAATGGTGTCTTGAACACTGTAAAGACATTTTTGATAAAACATTCTGTTTTGCTGAGGACTTTGAAAGTCTCAAGAAACGTTTTCTTGAACGTTTCAATCCAGCGCGCAATGTATTTCTTCTTGTTCAAGAACTTTATGGTCGTCGACAGAAAAAAGACGAATCAGTTATTGATTATTTGCGCGACATTAAACGCATCATTAATGCAATTGATCCTAAAATGCATCAGGCTGCACAAGTCCTGATTGCTCTCGAACATATGAACAGTTATTTGGCTAGTAAAGTTCTCACTTTCCAGCCGCGTAGTTATGATGATCTTATTGAAAAATCTCTTCCGGTTGAGCGTGATATTAAAGCCTCCTGGCAACGCTCTAATTTCAAAGATAATTCCAAATTTCGAAATTCTTCTAATTCTTCTAATAATAATTTTAATCGCAATTTTCGTGGCGATCAGAAAAATTCAAATTTCAATTCAAATTCTGGTTCAAATTCCAGCAACTATAACTCCAAATCTTTTAACTCTAACTACAATTCTAATCGTGATTCTAATTTTGAAAATGATAACGATCAGTCAACTAATCGCAATGATAGTTGGCGTAATAAATCTAATGGAAATAGTTCAAACAAAAATGACAGAAATGATCGTAATCGTAGAGTCAACATTACTACTATGCGAATTTTGAATGATCGTCCTAGTTCAACTCTCCGTTGTATTGATATTTCAGTTAATAATGTCATAACTGAAGCTGTAATTGACACAGGTGCTGAACTTAGTGTTGCAAGTTTGGAATTAGTTAATAAGTGCAATTTGAAAATTAATCACAATAACTCTGACGATATGGTTGGTCCAGATGGTAATATAATTCCTACTCTTGGTACTGTTAGGTTGCCAATCAAAATTGATGATGCTTGCATCGACATTAAGGCTTATGTTTTTGAGTCTGCCGGCGTTGATTTACTTTTGGGTCTGAACTTTATTTCTCATACGGTTCTTGACTTTTTGAACAATACTGTTGCTATTAAGTTACCTAAACGTGACTTGATCAATGCGAATAAGATGTATAAAATCGAACAAGTAAAGCCCAAACCTGTTGTCATTAAACTCTCTAAACGCCTCGTGGAGTCGTGCTGTAAAATCGCAAGCGAAGCTATTTCTCAAAATTCTAATATTTCTCCTGATACTAATTTATGTCTTGACGAAGTTTTGAATGTGAACAATGAAGCAAACACATTTTCAGGGCAAGCTATTGCGTTAGCTAGTGAATCGAATGACTCAAACAGTCCTTCTGTTTCTACTAGCACACAGTTGCCCGTGTGTGATGTTCCTTTTGCGTCTGAATCGACATCTTCTGTCGATAGTGTTGGTGTAATTAGCATCTCTCAAGGTGAGTCTGCTGACTCTGGTACTGGTAGTTCGGCGACTAGTGTCGATAACACTCACACCAGCACACACAATACAGAGCAGACGATCATCAATAATAACACGAAGTGTGCTTCCTTCAATAAAACATTCATCACATTAAGTTCTAAATCGATTGATGATAAACAAACCAGTCATGATTTTTTGTTTTCACAGAATGGTGACACAGTCACAATTGAAAAAATTAATTCTTGTGACAATTTTGTCATTCAAATTTCAATTAATCCAAATGTAAAACCTGTTAAATGTTCTTCTACTTTTAATGATATCGATAAGTTAGATACAATTTACGAGGATGTTATTGACTCGTCTTCGAGAAACTCAATTCGTTCTCTAAATAGTGATTTGTATTGGTCAAGTATTGGTGTTACCACATGCCCTAATTTAAATCAAATGAACAACAATAATATGTCCAAGATGAAGATGGACAATCTCAAAAATTATTATGCAAATCGGAATAACACTCGTAACAGTTCGCGTCATCGACGATTGAACTTTGCTACTATTTTTCAATTTGGTTTATTGGTAAGCCTAATTTGCTGTCTTTTCCCTTCGACTTTTCTTTAGCGACGGTTGACCCATTAATGTGGCATCCATCCCATCATTATGTCACAGTTGGCACGAATGACATCAATTTCGCATTTTCGATTGCAAATCCGTGCAACTTTGATATGACAAACTTTACTAGTGATGAAGCAAATAAGATTAAAACTTCTTGTAATAATTTGTTTAAAACTAAAGTGCGTAATCAACTTATTAATAGTTGTAATAATTCAGTATCTGTTAGACAGAAGCGTTATATCAAAATTCCTTTCCTGTCTTCTCTTACTCTAATTGTTGGTCTTGTGTCTTTGGGTATTTCTACGTATATCGGAATAAAAGAAAAATATGACGTTGGTTCAATGCAACAACAATTAAATTCTCAAGCTGAAACCATCAATAGAACGTTAGACGGTTTGCTGAATTCTTCTACACATCAATTACAATTGATAAACGCTCATACTCGCGAACTGAATCGGATGGCTGACATGATTGATTCTATTCAGAGCGACATTCGCGTAAATAGAATTAACAGTGCTATTAATGATCTTTTCAAAACTCTTTCTTACAATTTGCGCAGTTTCTTGTATTCGTTTAATAAATTGCACATAGTTAGCGGAAAGTTTGAATTAATATTTAGAGATTTGCCCACACTTTGTTCGAATTGTCCCAGATTCTTGTGGCGCCCTGGTTCTTGCCATTTTGACTCTGAAAAGAACCTTCTTATGCTTTCTATTCGAGTAAAAGAAACCAACAACAACACTTCTATCTATAAATCAGATCCTTTTATTTTGGCTAAACGCGCAGAATCTCAAATGTGTTTCTACTCTTACTTTGGCACTCAATACATTCTCTTTGATCATCTTACTAAATGTGTGCATACTATCAACTTTTCTCCGGTTACCGATTATGAAGATCTCATCGGTCCTGATAAGTCTCTTCCGTGTAATGTACCTACTAAATCAACTAAGCTATGGAAAAAACTTTACTGCAAATCAGTAGAGTCAGTTTCTGAAACTGAACTCATTGAAATTAAAAGTGATTCTTCTTTCAATTACATCTATTGTCCAACTTTCAATCTTTCTGTTAATAATTTGCCTGCTTTCCCATGCGCGAATGCAGTGTATAAGGTGCTTAATGACATTCCTTTCCGGGTGGGTTCAATCAACTTTCATCATGTTGGAACTCATTACTCGGCAAATGTTGCGGTCCTTCCACAAATTAGTGAGATCATAAATACAGTCATGGTTCCTCATCTTTCTTTGAACCATGACGTATCTCCTTTGATCCTCCATTATCATGAATCTACACTTGATTCTGTATCTCGGATCGGTCCCCTTGCGGTTGCTATATGCTCTTTGCTAATTTCCTTGTGTTTTATAGCCTGGATACTTCGTGCACAATGGACCCCTGTTTCAACAGTTTGTGGCTGGCGATATCTACAACGCCCCAAACCAGTTATTCCAACATTTCCCAGATCAGATGCACAACGGTTTCCCTGCTCCGCAACCTGGAAACCAAGTTCCAGTAGTCCCCCATCTCTATCCATTCCAGGAGAATCAACCGCAATTCGATCCGCCACCAGCTTACGACCCGCAACCGCAACCACAGCAGTTACTTCCTTTGGTCCAAATGGATCCATGGTTGGCTCCAGCGGCAAACTGGCCGAATGTCGATCAGCTTTACCATCAACAAGACCCGGTGGTGGGTCAACAACTGGTCATGCCTCAGCCTCTGCCTCCAGTGGCCGAGTTGCTGCCTCCAGTCCTGCCTGTGGGTCAGTCACCTCCATACAACGGAGGGCAGCAGAATGACGTGGACGCATTCGAGGTTTCTTCAGGATCGTCGTACGTCTCATCGCCACCTTCCACCTGAGTGGAATTCCAACTAAGGGGGGTGATATGTAACGGAGAGCCGCTGTAGACGTTAGTCTACAGCTTCATCTACGCGTTACTACATATACTTCTCATACGTAATATAATTATCCCTTTAATAGTAGTAGTAGTTTCCCGTTAACCCTTAATGTACTTAATGGTGCTTCTCTGCACTACTCACTTCGTAATGTATCTGTAATATTCTCGAAGCATCTACATGCTTCTAATTATGTAATTCCGACTACAACTACATTGTTCTCGTTGCTTCTGGAATCTTCCTTGAGCAGTATATAAGGAGAGCGAAATCGAGCGGTAGAGCAATCTTATCTTTAGATGAAGACGGAAGCAGGAAGACCACCTCCTCCAGCAGTGCTCCTCACCAACTCAACTTAGCTTCTCGTCTTCATCGCCCGCTCTTCGTCTCAACCTTATCTTGTGTACTTTGTTCTGTGTCTTCAATAAATGATTTATGCAACTTAATTTACTTGTGTCTTTATTTCCTTTCTTCAAGTGTCCACCTTCCAGTTTCCACTTTCGACTTCCGCTTTTCCCTCGGACCATTCCGCCGGACCTGGTCGGTGTGACAATTTGCAAATGAAATATCACTCGTACAGTCAGTGTCAATATTGAACTCCTGTTTGAGGTAGTCCTTCTTTTCGTAGTACGTGTTACTATTCATATAGTCGAGCATGTCCATCACTTCGATCCATTTCACCTCTCCGAGACAGTGAAATGACAAAGATAAATTTGACAGTGGCACATGATTGGGCACTGTCACCAGGGCTGTTCCAGTGATGGTGTCACCAACGTAGAACACTTTCTGGTTATCCTTGATTTGAATAATTACGTACATTTCGGAGTTTATAATGCTGTTTTATCGGACAATTCTACAAATAAAAGAAAACATTTGATCAGCGCCGTTCCATTATATGACGCAAATGACGCAATTGCATCAGGCCCCGACAGCTCCTGGCCGTAAAATAGGCGCCAAAAGGGACCAAGGCATACAAAAATGTAGGTGGAAAAGGTGTTTTGCGTTAGGCGCCAAGTAATTAAGGAACGGCGCTGCCTTTGATATCAAATAATTTTCCTTAGTTCATAATCGTTCACTTTCCTGAAAGAATACAAAGCACTTGGTTTGGCACAGTCGAATCGACAAATAACATCAATTTTCAACCAAGAGAAACTAGAAGAGCATTCACAGCATCAGCTATATACGAGGTATATATGGAGCTATCATCGTATGTATGGCCACTTCAGTCTATTAGATTGGAGGAGAAGTAAAGCAAAGACTTTATTGCATTTTTTGTTTACACCGCCATTACTCGATGGCTTGTTTGAAGTAGTAGTTTGAGTTGAGGCCATATTTGCCATCTTCCATGTACTTGTACAGATTTTATTTTGTAAATTTACAAAATATATTTGGTGAATATTTACCGAATATATTTGGTGCAATTTCTGTCTGTGTAATATAAGAGGTTTGTTAATCAAGCCTGATAAGTTATCATTGGGGAGTATTCATAGTGGAAAGAAAAACAAAACTTTGTTAAGCCTTGTTTACTGCTAACTGAATTTTGAGTTGCCCTGAGACCCAGTGAGTAGGTGTAATCCAAAAATTTAGTTTTAACTTGGAGTAAACTTTGACACAAAAATTATATATGTTTTTTAAATTGGGCCATTGTTTAGACAAACGTTGATTCGATTGTTTGTTATACATGTCTGTGAGTAATAAATGTATCATTAGGTTTCAAAACAAAGTTATAAAGGGTCACGCAAACTTTGACACTGCACTGAAGCGCGTACGTCCATATGACCCTTTATAGCATCGTTATAAAACCAAAATTAATCTACTTCTTCAGTGACTTGTTGTCTTGCTTTATTGCATCGAGAGCCTTCTTGGTAGTGAGCACCACTGGTAGATTGAGATGCAAGTCGAACGAGTGAGGAATGTCGAGTGTCACATTGACAAAGTACTTTACTGTGATGACTAAACTCTTGATGCTCAGTGATTCGTCGATTGGTATGGTCACACTGAGCACCTCTTCAACCTCGGTTTGTGGAACAATCTCGGAGCCTGTGATGGGCTCAGGGGGAAAAGTGTTTTCGATGGTTTTGTGCCTAATGCCACACATGTAGATCTGTACTTGCTTTAGAGAGATTCGAGGCACCACACTCGTGTTGGTTTTGTTGTTCACTCTGATGTGTACTGTGATTGGCTCTCCTGGTGCGAATCCTTTACGTGCGATCGAGGCATGCATCGATACGGTGCCATCGTGTAGAAGCACTGTTTTCTCCACTGTGCCACCGACAGTCACCTAGAACAACAACAACAACAAACACAGACAAGTGACAAAGTGACAAATTGCCCAGTCAATCAAATAATCAAATAAACCGCCAACACAAACCATCAAGTCATTCTGCAGCGGCGCCTGGACATCCACTTCTTTTGTAAATTTCTTCACCTCATCTTTTTCCTCAATGGACACTTGGACATAGTAGCTAATTGAGCCATGGGTGCTTTTCATAGATGATGGAAGATTTGTGCTGTCAGACATAAACAAACAAAATTGTCTCCGTGCAAATATACATTATTTATACATACTCTTTGGGAATTGTGAATGCAAACGGAATGTGCACCTTCTTGTGGTCGACGAATGGGTCAATTTGGATGTCTTAAAAATTGATTACTCATATATTTTTTAAAATCCAAGATTAAAATGATAGATTTTTTATTTGCGCTTGTAAATGATTGAAACAAGAAAATGCGCTTGGGAATGTTGAAAACAAGAAAACTATCACTTAGGTAATATGTTTGAGATGTTCTTTAAATAAAAAATCAGGCGGCGGGTTACCTCAACCTCAACCACTTCGTGGTGGCATTTTGGGTAATTTGCACAGAACGAACGACAAAAGGTAGAGGTTTGAAAATGTGGGAGAATAGGTTAACACAAGGTGTCTCTGAACCCTAAGAATGTTAATACTAGTTATAGATAAGTACCGTAGTTAAAAATTCCTAATTATCTAATCAAAATCTCTTAATATTGTACTTCTGGTTCTAATTAATAATTCACACTTTCACAATCAGGATATAAATCCAGAAATTTCTTTATTAATATTTGTTCAAATTCTTTTTCACAAAAAGAATATTATTGTATTATGGTTTACTTACAGCAGAATTACATTTTTGATTATAAACTTCTGTTCTGTTTGGATGGTTTGTTCTAACTCTAAACTTATCACACACAGTCAAGTGCAATGAACTGCTGTTCAGATGTTAATTATAATGATGGCGAATTTTTTTTGCTGAAAATGCAATTCATTAAAGTTATCAAGTGATTAAAGTATAATTCCGTTCTGAACTGTTTGTAGCCATATTTTCTGGGTTCAAATTCTTGCAGAATAGTAATGGCTTTTATTATTTTGAGCATTCAAATCTCACTAAAATTGTCATATCAACTATTGCTTGGTCAAGCCTCAAGTTCTAAAAGACAGGTATTCTTCGCCGCCTGATTTTTTATTTGAAGAACATCTCAAACATATTACCTGAGTGATAGTTTTCTTGTTTTCAACATTCCCAAGCGCATTTTCTTGTTTCAATCATTTACAAGCGCAAATAAAAAATCTATCATTTTAATCTTGGATTTTAAAAAATATATTTCAACCATTTTCAGTTTGAAATACTTTTTCTAAATTGGATTATTATTTGCTAGAATAAATTCATCGTACAGTCAAAAACAGAAAAAAATTGAATTTCAATGTCAAAGATGAAATTCAAAAGCCTTGTTCGGTCATCAGAATACAGAGAATGCAATGTGCGAACATACTATTGTAAAATTCAAATGTGTCAGTCTAAAACAACTAAATAAAATTGCACCAAAGTGAAAAATGCCAATGCCTTGACCAGAAATAATTCTGTATGTGCATAATGGATAATTATCACGGATTCCACTTATTCCTGTAATGGTGTAAAGACAAAATAAATTAGTTTCAGTTAAAGAAATGCATCATTTAGCATACCGTTTTAAGGTGTAAATCAAATTGATATACAGATTGATCAAGTGATACAAATAATTCCACGATGATTCCTGAGTAAATCTAAAACAACAAACAAAAATATAAAGTAGATCAAATCAAATCAGCGAAATCACCAAAAACTTACCAAACAAACATAAAAACAAAAACAGCTGATCGATGCAAGGACGATGTTTTAGCACGAGTTGATCTGATTTAGAGATTGAGTGTCGAGGGCTAGATGTTGAATGTCGTGAGGTTATCGATATGAACTGGTTGGCCAATTGATATGATCGGTTAATTTTGGATGAGGAGAATAGAATTCAAAATAGTATCAAAGTGAAAGCACAACAAACAGCAGATAAGCACAGACACAGAGAGACACATTTGTTGACGATATGAACAAGACTCAAAGCACACGGATAAAGATTGTTGGGCCATATTGCCACCGAGATTGCTTCGAATTGATCCACAAATGTCACAAAACACGAGATCTCAATCACAATATAAATTGAATCAAAAAATCTATAAATTCGTCAAAAACGCCGCTCACAAACATCAAAACAAAACAGCTGATCGATGTGAGGACGATGTTTTGATTGTAGTACAAGTTGAGTTGAGTGCGCTGAGATGTTCCATGCAACCAGGTGACGATGATGAAATGTATCGTGAATTGATAGGATAGGTAACATTGTGGATAAGGTGAAAAGTATGTTTAAAAACAATAACAAAGTGAATACACAACAGACAACACACAAAATCATCACACAAACACGTACACACAGCGAGCCACACTTGTTGATGTTGTGAACAAGACTCGAAACAATAGAATAAACGTTTCTGGGCCACATAGACACCGAGATTTCTTCGAATTGATCCACAAATGTGCCAAAACACGAGATCTCAATCACAACAACACACGTAAAGCACTGTTTGTACTGCTGACAGTAGACTTTCAAACTGTACAGCGAGAGATTAGCAATGTGTTCAGAAAATGCACATAAATACCATAAAGCCCATGAAAAGGTCCGTTCATATAACTTATAACTCTACACCGAACTCTACGGTCTTACTTTCACTGTACTCCGCCAACTCCTTCTATTTTGTCCACAAAACGGATTGACTATATTTTTTATGGGCGCTACTGCCCTCCAATGTTTTAAAGGGGAAAAAGCGTTACGGACACAGCCAAAATCATAAAAAATCTATAATTAATGTATATAATTTATATTAACTAATGTTTACCTTTGTTTGAAAACCGATACAATTCCTGGTAGTAGACATACTTGTCAAAGTAGATGTACCCACCAAGATAGTGAGCAGTGCCGGGATACTCGTTCCACTTCACCTCACCAACACAGTAAAACCAGACAGTGACATTGTCCGTATGTAGGTCAGCTGGCAGGGTCACTTCGGCAACACCCGATACCGTGTCACCCGCCACGAACAGTTGCTGATTATCCTTCACATGAATGTCCACCGCAGTCATGGTCATGGCATGCACACGCTTGCTTGACACCACGAGACAAGTGGCAATCTAATATAGACACTAAAGAATCAAACAATCAAAACAAGTAAATTCAACTTGATGTTTATAGTAAGACGTAGATTGGTTTAGGAATCGAATAATATGACTCACAAATATTATATATGATTCTGTCGATGAGGTTTTTTGAGGTTCGATGAGGGATCACGCATGTGCCAAATTGTATATAGAGAGTTAAGGTTCTGAACGAGAATTTACAAAATTTTAACAGTCAATCCAGTGCTGCCAATACACTTGCTTCTTGGCAAATGTAAGAGAATATTAGTGCTTTTTAGTGCACTACTACTACTACGTACTATTACGTACAACTTTATGTTACTTTGAGCATGTGTATGGATTTGTTTGTGTTTTGATTTCATTGCGATCGTACTCGTCTAGTGTTGGTTGTACGCTCAAATTCAAGGATGTTCACACAATGTGCAGTATGTTGGCATACAGTAGCCGATCAGTGGGCGAGCAACTGCTGCACCCAGTTCCGGTTGACCCCATCACTCGATCTTATGTTGTGCCAGGGGCCGAATATGTGGTGGACGCAATCGAGGTACAACAGGACAATATTGTGCCAAGATTCGAGTACACTTTGGATGCAAAAGACAGTGGCTCCATCTTGATTGTCATTAGGGGAGAGGAACAAATGGATAATAAAACAATATTCTCGGGCATTGTTGGCTTTATCCCGGCACACTCTACTGCTTGTCACAAATGTCCAGTCCTCCTCGCTGCTACTCTATCGAGCATACTGTCGTTTGGGTGAGCAATGAATTATTGCAGTCATGAAAGTGGTAAACAGTTCACGTAAAGTTTGTTGTTTATTTTCGCTCGATTATTTCAAATACAAATTTGCATTCTTTTCGTCAACAGTGTCCCAGAATTCCATTTCAAATGAATGACCATTTCAAACACAATTGATATTGTTTGGCCCAATATTACAATTCGTATTCGACGATTTAAACAATACATTACAATACAATACATACATTAACAATTGTTACCCAAGAGATTGGTTGGCAACCTTTATAAACCTTTATAAAAACAGCCATTATATTTTCCATTATCAAGTAGAATTCTTCGTTAGTTAATGAATTTTATTTTTTTCTTGTTCGTGAAATTTTCTTTTAAACTGTTTACAGAGAAAGTGAGCACAAAAATATTTGATCTTATTAAATTGTTTGCGTTGACAGCGGAGGAGACACCAGAATAACATGCGATCCAATTAATTTGATCATATATCGAACATTTTTAATTAGAGAGTATATGAAGCTATCGAATGTGGACGTGACCGTGAGCAAGTTTTGTGTGACTGTTCACTCAAATGGACACATGAAGGGACTTTACTGAGCTAAAGATAATAATGTTTTTAACTTAAATATATGTACGAATAAAGCTTGTGAATTATAATTTTTTAGTTTTTTTAATATTTTAAAAATACATGATTGCTCAATTTTAGCCCTTTACAAGCAAATGCGCTTAGGAAAAAATGCTCAAACAGCCCCGATTTCATAACGACTCAGTTCATGTCTGGACACGGCAAGTTCCTCTATTATCTCACTAGATTCAACATTGAACATGACTCGAGATGCGAATTTCGTGATGAATCCGAACAAACCTCACTTCACCTCATCAGAGAATGTCCAAGATGGGCACTACTGAGGAACGATCTTGACAGTCACATCTGCAGGATCACCAATTCAAACCAAATATCTGCCAAGCGTCTACTGCACCGACAGGTTCTATAGACATTTTCGTAACTTTATATCTAAAATATATAATGATTTGTAAATATCTAATTCAAGTTTTTATACCATCTTTTTAATTTCCTTATTTTGCATAATGTATTATATTACTTGTAGACAATTCTAATGTATCGAACTATACCTCAGTGATATGTATGTGCATATTTTTATCTCACATTTAGCATTAATTTGCTTAAGAGGTCAATAAAATACCATTTTCAAAAAAAAGCAAATTCTCTGGTCGGAACCGAAACAATCTTTTGTGTAATCAAATATAAAATAATTATTTTTTGAGCTTTTGATCAAAGTGTATAAAGTTTTACTGAGAGTTTTGGTTTAGTTTTTTTTGCGATGCTCACACTAAGCCATACATCAAATTTTCATTTTTCGTTTGGTTGATTGCTTTCTGAGTGGTGACCACAATGGGCAGATCGACATGAAAGTCAATCGCCAGTGTAATGCTCAGTGTAACATGAACAAAGTACTTGATTGTGATCACACTACTTTTTATGCTCAGCCACAGGTCGGGTGGAATTTGAACGCTCAGCACCTCTTCCACGATGGAATGCGACGATATTTCGGTGCCCAGGATGGCTTGCTCATTGAGGGTGGTGTTGACAATTCGGTGCCGACTGGCACACATGTTGGTTTGCAATTGTTGAAGCGATATTCGTGGCTTCACTCGCACATTGGTTTGATTGTCCACCACAATGTGCACAGTCACCGTTTCACCAGCAAAAAAGCCTTTTCTACCAATTGAGGCGTGCATCGACAGATGGCCACCGTGTATTGGCAAGTGCTTCTCTGCCATACCGACCACTGAAATCTAATTTTAAAATTAATACAGTAAATTAATAATTTTTTATTTAATTTGAATGCTCAATTTGCTTTAAAATAGAAAAGGCAAGAGTACACTACCATCAAGTGCTTTCGAAGTGGCGACTGAACGAACACTTCCCTTTCCCACAGTTTGATCTGTCCTTTCTGCTTCACACCAACCTGCACAATGTACTTGACGAAACCTTCACTGCAAAACAGGGACGATGGAAGATTTTGGCTAATTTTTGTTTGTCGGTTTGAGTATAAATTAATTGGTTTTATTTACAAAATTGATTTTACTTGTCTGGTAGTAAGAACGAAAATGGTATGCGTGCCTTTTTGTCACCAATGTTCTGCTGTACGTCAATTTCTGTATAAGAAAATATTAAAAAATCAAAAGTAATAATTATATTCTTAAATTTAATTGCACAGTACCATCGGGTGAGAGGTCAAGTTTGGCTTCATAGTATTCACATTTATGCTTGTACACCTGTCCACAGTTGTAAAATTTGGTTCCAAGAAATTCACTCCATTTCACTTTGCCCACACAGTGAAAGGTGACAGTAATGTTGTCTAGTGGAATGTCCACGGGCAGAGTGGCCTCAACAAGACCGGCCACCTTGTCGCCCACCGAATAGTGCTGCCGGTTGCCTTCAATTTGGATGTCGACGCAAGCCATGATGAGTGTGTGTGTGTGTGTGTGTGTCTTCTGGGAATGGCAAGCTACTCTATGATCAGGAGAGAATAGAAACATTCAATAAATATATTCTTTCATTCGTGGTTCATGCGTACAGTTGACTGTATGGTGAATCACCACCCAAAAACAGAATTAATGTTTTCGTCAAGGCGATAGATTGATTTTGTTCAGTCACCCACAAATGCAGGTAGTAGCAGTACCGAACGGTGGTAGTGGCAGTTTGAGGTAATCCTTCTGCAAGTGACATTTTAAGCTTTTGTTGATGTTGATGTTGGTCTACAATCGTATTCCATCAAAAGTGTTGCCTGAGTTTTTCCTAAAGTGTTGTTTTGGCGTTTTTGAAATGAAATTATATTATTCGACAATAATTTGATGTTATTATAAATTATTACACGGTTTTATGACCGCAATCAGCGCTATCCTGTGTTTTACTTTAACCAATTGATTCATTCTTATATGCAATTTGTCTTATGAACAATTTGTTTCGTCTAAATTAGTAGGAATTATAAATGTACAAGTAATTTATTAAAGTATTCTGTGCCACTCTATTATTCGCATTGATTTTTTTTAATTAAGTTGATCAATAAACTGGTCGTGATCATGTACATGAGCTTCATATTTTAGATCTGTGGTCTATATAGAAACGTAAATGTAGTTGTGCCTTTGTTTTTCAACATTATTATAGCTTTGTAGTGTTTTCACTTTGGTTTGGTTCTGTGAACTTATAAAATAACTCAGTGTACAACTGTGGTACGGTGTGTTGCTTGTAAGAATCGAGCATGTAATGATCGATGCTTTGGCCTTGATAAAAAAAATGAACAAATAGAAGAAGGTGCACGTTCAGAAATTCGTGCCATTCCTCATATCTTGAATTACCTCTCAGCTTGTCTCTCTGACCGAATATTCTTTGGCCAAATTTATACTAGATATATTACTGCAAACAGTAATGTCTGGGCTGTTGATTGCCCCCTGAATCTATGGACATTGGTGTCATCGACAATCAAGAGCGCTTCTTCACTGGTGACACTGTGGCTGGAACATTGCTGCTCAACTTACCGCCCGATGTACCACTCTCGAGTGTTGCCATTTCCTACAAGTGTCAAGGGTGAAGTCAAGTGGCAAGAGTATGTGGAAAGTCTACAATATAATGACGGCAAAGTGTACTACGATCATCAAGTCTACCACAAGGAGGTGTATGCACTCAAGGAGGCAGATGTGACCACAATTCCACACTCGGATCACACCAATTATTACATTCCATATTCGTTTAAAATTCCCAAAGAGTGAGTAAATTTGCCTTTTATTTTTAATTAACATGTTTTTTTCCTGTATTTTGTATCATAAAAAGTCTTCCAGCTACAATGGTGGGTGAGCATGGTTTTGTGCAACATTCAATCAAGATCACATTTTGACATTTTGATAAATTGAGAAAAAGTTTTAAAGCTAAAGAAATTCAAATTTAAACGGTTAGTTAGATGTGCCTCATTTATAAATAAGTATTTCTGAATTTAAAATTTTTCAACATTTATTTCGAAATTAACTGTCAAAATGAATTTCCTACAAAATCCAGATATACTCGAATCGAGTAAGGGAATAAAAATAATTCCCAAAAGTAAGCATTGGTGCAATTCAAGCGAACAAATCCACAAGACAATAACAATTACAACAAATAACAATTTTAATTTTAATCAAAAAATTAATTAAAATTCAGGGAATTTTATTCAAAAAACAAATCAATATTTAATTAATTAATGGAAAATTAATTATGATTAATTTTTGTTTTGGTGAAATTAATTGTAAAAGGCTTCAAAAATTATTTTATGATTAATTTGAAAATTTTGCTGAGTTAAAAAAAAGTTTAAAAAATGTTCAAGAAAAATTCTTGGTTTGACATTTTTACTGGTGGAAAGCTGTTTATGGATGAATTGAGACTTCATCACACCTTGAATGTTGGTTTATCTGTTGAAAGGAGCTCAGAATTTGCTCAAAAATTCCTAAAAAAATTCTATTTCTGGTATTTGTCAATTCAATTTGTATTCATCTTTAACAACTTTCTATTAAGCATTGTTGCTTTATTGTTTGTCGGAGCGTGCAAAGCAGCGTAGACTATACGCTAAATTTTAAATTCATGAAGCAAATTAGCAAATTACTGTCAAAACTTTCCTATACATTTTAGAATGTTCTGGAAAGTCTTAGAATATACTTTCCTTTAAGGGGATATCCATGAAATCAATGAATAATGTTAAGAATCATAAAATTGTAATTTATCCGTGCAAATGGCTTTCGCAATTACAATCAGCAAATCATTGAGACAAGCATTTAAAATTGTGTTTGTTTTAAATTTAATAATGCCCCAGCCAAGCCCGGATAGTTCATCTGGTATAATATGAAATAAACACAAAATTGTTATTGAACAATGCAGGGATAGTAAAAAGGAAGAGAGATAAAGTTAATAAACACTTCGAGAATATATCAAAAAGATATAAAACTTTGCATAATGTACGGTTGAGTGGCACAAGATAGCACACACTCTACTTGGCACTGATCAGCTCTGGCTGTGAACCCTTGCGCCGTTTGCCCTCCTGCAGATCGTCAATCACCTTCTTGGAGGTCAACACCACGGGCAAATTGATGTGCAAGTCGAACGAGTGTGGTATGTCGAGTGTCACGTGCACAAAGTACTTCACCGTGATGACCGACGACTTGATGCTCAGTGATTCGTCCTTGGGAATCGTCACATTCAGCACTTCCTCCACTTGAGTGTGGGATCCAATCTCACTACCGATCACGGGCATCTCGCTTATGGCGTTCTCAATGGTTTTATGACGAGGCCCACACATGAAGATTTGAACCTAAATGAGTGGGTGAGATTGAACGTCAGTCAAGTTATTTATAGGAAAACATACAAACGTACCTGATGAAGTGAGATTCGAGGCACCAACTTTGCGTTCGACTTATTGTCCACAGTCACGTGCACAGTAATATTCTCACCATTGGCGAATCCCTTGCGACCAATCGAGGCGTGCATTGACACTTTGCCACCGTGTAGTAAAACGGACTTTTCCATAGTACCGCCAACTGTGATCTAAATACATTTAAACAAAACACACATTAGCGCATGCGCAAACAAACTCAAACGCAAACATGCCATCAATTTGTCCTCCATAGGCGACTGTACGACAATTTCCTTGATGAACTTCTTTACCACTTGATCTTTGGGCAGTTGAATGGAGGCACGAACAAAATACTGAATAAAGCCATGACTGCTGACCATAGTCGAGGGCAGTGCTTTGCTGAAGAGCAAGAAAACAAAAATGTGAGTAAGAAAGTCGTCTAGATTCTAGACAAATAAACAAAAAACCTACTCTTTCGGAATTACAAAAGAGAACGGAACCGAGACCTTCTGGAAGTCCGTTTGAGTTTCGACCTTGATGCCTAAATAAATAAATAAACAAATTTAATTAACTAAATCTCGACAATCATAAAAACAAGAATACGACAACACATACTTGACTCGTTGAACTTTTGCACCTCTTCATGGTACTCATACTGGTCATAGTAGACGTAGCCATTGAGATAGTAGGGAGTGCCCGGATACTCGACCCACTTCACTTCGCCCAAACAGTGAAACGAGAGGGTCACATTCTGTAGAGGCACATCGACGGGTAGGGTCAGCTTAGCCTCACCGGCCACAGTGTCACCAGCCATGAAGCGGTGCTGATTGTCCGCGATGTGAATGTTTACTTCGACCATTTTTGATGAATCGATTATTATATTCGCAGAAGATATACTGTAAACAGTGCAATAAAGAGATTAATTTTCGAATCTACTTACCCCTAAAAAATACAATGTTTACGTTTCTCCGTTATACTTTCACCGGTGAAACCATCCTTTTAATCGACAGACTGACCGGCAAGCTGACAAACACACATAGACTATTGGCGGTAATGACTGTGAGTCGACTGATCAGTTGTGACTTTGAATTGACTTTAGGGCGAACGCGATCAACTCACCTCTAAAATAATCTTATCTATAAGAAATGTATATTCTGTGTATGTACTGTGTGATGTCAAAGTCAATTGGATTGCAATCACCACAAAATCTTTTTGGTTCAACAATTGTTTACTGCAAGTGTAAGTGTTGCCATTTTGCTTTCACAAGATCTATTTGGTAAGTAGACTGAGTGTTTAGTGAGTGAACATGTGTTACATTTATAGTGCTTTGGAGTGTCAATTGGACTAATTCCGTACGATAAATGCGAAAGTGCGTAAAATACGGATAATCAAAAATACTAGATAAAAACCTAAACACAATAATATATTGAGAGATGATTATAATATTGAAAAACCTAAACTAAAACTAACAATATTGAATACACAGAAAATGGACAAAATGAGAATGATAATAAACGTGAAACCTGCTCTTACAGAGTGGCGATTGAGTAAAAAAGTGATTTAGAAAAAGAACAAATAAAGAGAATACACTTGTATTGGTATTAATAGAGAAATAGTTTGAAATGATTTACCTTTCACAAGAAAATAAGAACCTCGGGTTCTTTTTGTAGCGTTGAGTGAAAACGAGGGGCACGAGCAATAGAGAAAATGTCAGCTACACGCTGCAAAACCAAAACAAATGGCGAGATAGCAGTAAAACTCAACTCAACTACTCGTGTGAATGAATGCGTGTTGCTGTACATGTATACACTGTACTATACAGTGTACACAGCTGTACAATACCGCTACTTTTGTGGCTATACTGAACTGTAGTATTTGTGTTTGTTATTTCCTCAACGAGTGAGTGCATCCGTACATGTGTACCGTATTTATATAACAGCGCTTTTCTTCAATTTCTGCACACAGTACACGCAGGCTGCACTTCACTTAACCGCTACTATAACCACCCCATGTCCCATCAGTACACACACACACACAAAACATCAAAACAAACGCTCACAAACACGCACAGTGTTACCATCCATTGTTATTGACTTCACGATTGTAATGTCTACTTTTTATCGCATTTCGTTTTTTCTTGTTTTGTCTTGCAAAACTTTCTTGTTGTCGTCTTGAATCCGTACAATTCAACTAAAGTGCCTGTTTGTGTATATCATTCAACCATTATTATCCTCATCATCATCAAACATGCGTGAATGTATTTCAATTCATGTTGGCCAGGCTGGCGTACAGATTGGCAACGCGTGTTGGGAACTCTACTGCTTGGAGCATGGCATTCAGCCGGACGGTATGATGCCGGAGAACGAGGAGACAAATGTTGGCACGGGTGACGGCTCGTTCAGTACCTTCTTCAGTGAGACTGACTCGGGCCATCTAGTGCCACGGGCAATATTTGTCGACTTGGAGCCAACTGTGATTGATGAAATACGCACTGGCACCTACCGACAACTGTTTCACCAGGACCAAATGATCACCGGCAAGGAGGACGCAGCAAACAATTACGCTCGTGGTCACTACACAGTGGGCAAAGAAATTATAGACCTTGTTCTCGATTCCACTCGCAAGTTAGTCGACCGGTGCACCGGTTTGCAAGGCTTTCTCATTTTCCACAGCTTCGGTGGTGGCACTGGCTCTGGCTTTACGTCCCTTCTCATGGAACACCTTTCGGTGGAATATGGCAAAAAGTCGAAGCTTGAATTTGCTATCTATCCTGCCCCGCAAACATCCACTGCCGTGGTGGAGCCATACAACAGCATCTTAACCACCCACAGCACGCTCGAGCACTCGGACTGTGCTTTTATGGTTGACAATGAGGCCATTTTTGACATTTGTCAACACAAACTCGACATTGAGCGGCCCAGTTACTCCAACCTGAATCGACTTATTGCCCAGGTCGTCTCCTCGATCACTGCCTCGCTCCGTTTTGATGGCGCCCTCAATGTGGATCTGGCCGAGTTTCAGACCAACTTGGTGCCCTATCCGCGCATTCACTTTCCACTTGTGACCTATGCGCCGGTGATCTCATCCGAGAAGGCATACCACGAGCAACTAACCGTTCCTGAGATTACCAACAGTTGCTTTGAGCTATCTAGCCAGATGGTCAAGTGTGACCCACGGCACGGCAAGTACATGGCCTGCTGTCTGCTGTATCGAGGTGACGTGGTGCCCAAGGATGTCAATGCAGCCATCGCTAGTGTCAAGTCCAGGCGGTCAATTCAATTTGTGGACTGGTGTCCAACTGGTTTCAAGATTGGCATCAACTATCAGCCCCCAACGGTGGTGCCTGGTGGCGATCTTGCAAAAGTTCAGCGTGCTGTTTGTATGCTCTCAAACACCACAGCCATTGCCGAGGCATGGGCTCGTCTCGACCACAAATTCGACCTGATGTATGCCAAGCGAGCATTCGTGCACTGGTATGTCGGCGAGGGCATGGAGGAAGGCGAATTCTCCGAAGCACGCGAGGACTTGGCCGCACTCGAGAAGGACTACGAGGAGGTGGGTCTCGACTCGACCGAAGCTGACGATGCCGTAGGTGAGGAGTTCTAATGCGTGAATCTACTTAATTGAATTGTCAGCAGTGTGTGTGTGTGTGCCTACGTTATATTATTATCATCATGATCAACGCAAATCAAAGTACAAAGTTTTTAAGAAGATAAGAAATGAACCGTTAAAGCAAATATCACTGTATGCGATTGGCATACTTTGAGTTAGTCAATATATTTTCCCAAACAAATAAACAACAACAACAAAATGAATTTGCCTTATTTCAGTGACGATTTTGTACGAAAGACAAGAGAATTACTTTTGTGTAAAATTGATAATACAACAAAATATGAAATCGATCAAGAGGATTTGGCTAGCCTAAAGCAAAAAGATGATTGGTTTGTACGGCGATTTTTGATTGAAAAACAGAGTACAACAGTTGAGGTTGCGGTGAAGAAGCTACGGGATGCAATGATATGGCGTCACAAGTTTGGCATTAATCGATTGTGAGTTTCGTTTTGTTTTGTTTTTAATCGGGGTTTAATCCGATTTTTTTAAAATCTTAGACAAGACTCGAGCTTTCCTGAACAATTTTACAAAATTGGTGCCTTATTTCCTTACCTACCCGATAATGAAGGCAACACAGCATTCATTTTGCGTATTCGGGCAAATCCAACCGACAAATCAGTGCCTGGTGTGGCACGCTTTTCTACTGAATGGTTGGGCAAATTTATCATATGTAGATTTGATAAATTTAAGCGCGAAAATCTAAATCAAAAATTCTCATTGCTGGTCGATTGTCACCGCTCGCGCATTGCTCACTATGACCTAAAAATGGCGCGCTTTTTAATTCCCATAATTTTGAATTACTTTTACAATGCCATAAGCTGTGTTCGCCTGTACGAAATACCCTGGATATGTCAAAAAGTATGGCTACTCATCAAATACTGTCTTCCGGAAGAGGCCAATCGGCGAATACAATTCGTGAATGCGTCAAACATTTCGGAGTACATAAAATTGGAGAATCTGCCTGATTTTATGAATGGACAGTCACAGGAAAGCTACCGCTCAGTTCCGGTGGAATGTCCACAAATTGATCACTGGGCCCTAGAATTGGGATTTGTCGAGAATGAGAAAGACGCCAGGCAACTTCGAGAGTACTCAGAACATCTTCTTTCTTCCGGGACCTTGCCAAAGGACTGATTCGCGAAATGAAATGTTTGAACTCCAAAATAGTTTAAATAATGAAACTGTCAAATTTTTTTTACTAACGCTCAGACAAAATAACTGTCAAATTAATTAAATGTTTTATGACAAAAATTGTTCTAAAATTAATTTAAAACTTAAAATCAAATTTGGGAAAATTTTAATAATCTTTTTATTGCAAAACAATTTTTAAAAAATAATTCATTTGTAATTATATATATCAAATATTATACGATTTAACTATTAAAAAATTAATCTTTTGAACAACTAGACTGGACATTTTTGCTGTTTGTTTTTGTGGTTGTATTCTCCAATGATTTAATTTTATTTGAAATTAGTTTTTTCAAGTTTTGTTGTTCCAATAAATTTTTATTCACAATCACCTTGACTGAGTGCTGAAATTTTTTTCCAAATTTGCGAATAAATTCTTTAGTTGAGGACTGTGAGATGTCAACCTGATTGAAGCGACACAATTTCAGCATACAAATTGAAGATTTGAGAAACATATTTGGTTAGTTTTTTAAATAGTTGTTTTTTAATGTTAATACTGTGATTTTATGTTTGTTGTGACAGTAAACTAATAAATAATTATCGTATCAAGTGAATTGGATAAAAAGAATTGTTTTGATGAAAAAACACGTACGCACACTTGAAAAAATAACATTTAATTCCCGCTCAACATATCTCAGCACGACAACATGACACATAGATCAGAAACCACACAACAATTCCATTGTTGTTCTGCAAGGGAATATAACATTCCACTATTGAAGTCGTTTATATTTATTTTTGGAGATTTAACGCTGGAAACGCGAGTGAAAAGCGCATAACAGCAAAAAGCCAAGAATATTGATTTAAAGTTGTACAGGAAAGACAACATTTTAGGCGCAAATCTAACATATCCAAATGCTTCAAAAAAACTCGCGATTTCACAGCGCTACGTCCAAACTAACTTCAGAATCAGTTTCTATGATGAAAAATAGATAAGAAAAAGTTTATGAGAGCTTGCACATATCTAATATGGGAACACTGTACATGACGTGCAGATTCCAGTCGTTTACGAAGCCATCCGCACACTGATACTGACTCATTGGTGAAATGCATATTCGATTCTTGAGCCTAACTGTGCCCAACTCAAGGGGACTGAACAGAATTGAGGCTTGAGATGACATTTTGTGCGTTGGGTTGGGTGGTTAGGCGTTGAAATGGGATTCAAAAACCAAAAGAATTTGATTTGAGATTACAGATTGAGAGCAATGATCATGTTACATGATTCATGTTTTGGATACAGGTGTACCCAGTTGTGGCACTGCATTCCATAGACTGTATAAATATAAATATTGCTTATTTTAACATTGCGATGGTACATTGGTTAAAATAGTACTTACTTCAAAAACGATAAAATTGATAATTTGATAAAAATTCCACAATAATAATTGTTTTTCAAAGTATTAAATTATAATTATAATTAGCAGCAATTTGTTTTTAACAATTTTTTGTGGTATAGTTTGAAGGTCACCTGGGCACAGCCGAGTACACAAGAAGTATATGTTGAGATGGGATCATAACAATTGATTCGTGTCGTCTGAGGCGTCACAATTTTAGGCATAGTTATAATAATAAGATGATTAAAGAAATGAACCAAAAAACACAATTGAAACTGCACTGAACCAACTGGTTTGTTTACACATTCCAACAACAGCGTAACAGCGACACTCAAAATGTACACAAAATTTTGATGTGCTATAATGCACAATGTTTAAATTTAAAATACTAACATACCGTTAAATCCAAACAAAACATATATACCGAAACAATAACGACAGAATACAGTGCTTTATTCGTGATCCAACAGATGGCACTACTGTTTTAATAACTTTAATTATTTGTGACAAATTAATTTGTTTGTGGGTTTCTTCATTCGTACAAAGTGTAAAAACAAAAACAAAACTGTGTTACAAAAATTAAAACTATACTAAATAAGCTTTAGATTGTGGTGATATTGGTTTGAAAAATACTGTTTAAGCATATATTTTTGTAATTATTTGGTTTAAACACATTAAATGTTTACAAATTTATAAAATTTCATAAAATCCTGCAGGTAATTATGTTATTGTGGTGGCTCGGCCGGATACAAACCAAACACAACATCCGAAGCTATTGCATCGCGACACCGTGAGAACTCGCGCTTGTTGATACATAGCATCACGTACACACACATCACATATCGATTTGTTCTGATTCACATTCTGAGAGAACTCGACCGCCGATCACGGCGGTCGCAATAGACCGCTCTCTCTCCGATGTATTCCAATCACATTGCAATACGTATGTTAAATTTTACAAATAAGTTAAAATCATTTCCTCAAAGATGGTCACTATCGTTTCGCATGAAACTGCACAAATAAAATGATTTGTTGCATATTATAGTTATATTGGTTTTAAAACAGTAAACTTTAACTTTTTTATGCTATTTGTTTATATTTTTTGTTTTACAGCTTTGTGTTGGCAATGTGGCTTCGACCACGCAACGTACATTTGCATCTTTACCAAAATTTCCCCCTCTAGATCAAAGTACATTACCTTGAATTGTAAATAAATGCTTACAATCTATGCATTCACTGGGCAAAATTGTAATAAAATTATTTTGTTAAATTATAAATAAATACCAAATTTAGCATTGCACGCTGCAGTGCATAACTATAGTCGTACGTCTGAATGATCCAAGCGGTCGGTTTAATTAAATGTTATAGATGAATAAAAAAAATTGCTTTGGGGTTTATTTCTACAATGCTGGTCTTGATTACGTTAAGTGGTTGACTTTAATCATGGAGATCAGCTTTATTTTGGTCAAATAAATTATTTAAATTACATTATATTTTGTTAAAAATTAAACTTTGTTTTGTACTCACTATTTGATTTAAGCGAGGGCAAGTGAGTCAAATGTGCCTTCTCCGTGTGATTGTCGTGCTTAATGACCAAATCGAGTTCTTCTCGCATACAACAGAACACTCGGAGGGCAGCCGTGCGAAAGGACTTGTTCAACCAACAGTAAATGAACGGGTTAGCGCTAATTAAATATAATTAATTTAATTAATTAATAAAAATGCTTTGCATTTAACTATAGAGCAATTTAATTAAGTAATATAATAATTGTAATATCCAACTAACCATACTGACGACATTGCCAACCAGTGTACCTTAAATAAATATATTTTTTAGTATTTAATATTTTTTTAATCAACCAACACACTCCGCCAAATACGTACCATCATGTAGACCTGATAATTGTAACGACAAATGTCAGCATCGGTACAAATGTGAAGCAAATTTAACGGTAGCCAACATACCGCAAACACAGCCACCACCAGCACCAACATTGTGATGCGTCTTTGCTTGTGTCGCTGTTGAATTCGGGCACGGCAGTTTCCTTTTGGTATTTTAATAAATAGAAAACAGGCAAAAATTATAAAAAAAATATATTTTTTGGATACTTATCAATCTGTATATATCTATGTACATAAATTTGAAAGTCTGTTTGTACGACCGCTTTGGATTCTGAAACTAGTGAACCAAATTGGATGAAACTTGGCAAAGATACTCAACTCAGGTCAGGGAAGGTTTTCGTCTTAGTTGCAAGTCAAAATATTGTGTGGAACTGGAGATATTCGGAATATTATGATTCTAATGTATTAGTGCTATTGTATTGACGCATGCGCAAATGCACTTAGCAAGTATGGACATTTATTCTTTCAACACTGAGGTCCTATGAAAGATAAGATCTGAGAACCGGCAAATTGTAGAATTTCATGATTTTGAATGCCTAGGCACATTATGGAATGACTAGCCATTTTATAAATTCGCGAATCACGCATCAGCATATTGTAAAATCGTTTTAATTAATTTAAAAAGGTCAAAATTTACTGTAAATTGACTAGCCATTTTATAAAGCCACGAAAGTGTGTTCGGAAAATTGTAAAATTGAAATTAATTAATGAAAAATAAAAGTCTTGTCTCAAAGTTTGTAAGAGTGAAATATAGCCAAATATATATTGATTCTTTGAATGAGTGGAAAATTTTGTTGTTACGTGCAATCCAATCCAAGAAATGTTTGTTTTGCCTAATTGAAGCAAATTCGATATTCGGAGTTTGGCACTGTAATTTGAGAACGTTAATGCAAACAATAAAAATATAATATGAGACATGCAAAAAAATAATAAATGAAAATCATGTTTATTCTAGTTTTTGTAACAAAAATGATGGAAATTTTACTAATGTCTTTTTAGCGAGACTCAGTTCGAAAAATTTGAACGAGTCAAGCTAATGGTTTTGCCATTGTGTATGTGTTCAGGTTTGTAGGATCGACTCCCAGTTCGGACAATTTTAAAAAAAAATAATTTGAAACTACACTGAGTCTCGCTAAGTGCCCGGCTTGCCGGACTTTTTTGAAATAACGTTACTTATAATCTCGTATTCCAATATAAACAATTAATGATGCATAGTGATGCAAAGATGCCAACACTCACCATCGGAATTTTGCACCAGTTTGCCTTGCCTCGAGATTGTCTTGCCAATTTGAATGTAGAGTAGGCCCGATATGGACAGGGGCACAAAGTACTGTGTCACGAAGAGCACAACCGACTGGCTCACTTCGAGCTGTCTGACGGAAAGTTTTTGCTGTAGATATTGTGACACAAAATCGGGCATTTCATTTGTACAATGATACACAAAGTGAACCAGTGGCAAGTTGTCATTGTTTTCGAAAGTTTTTGCTTGTGTCAAATTGTTGTTGTGAGATGATGAGTGGCCTTGTTTGATTGGTTGGTTGGTTGCAATAATTGAATCGAAAATCATTGAGAGCATCACTGTGAACAGATCCTGACGTGCAACAACTTTGCTGAAAATTGTGAAAAGCGTTGCTATAATGGCGGAGAGAGTCCAAGTGATGACTATTGTGATGTAAATCATCCTCATTGGTGTATAAATCTGAACAAGCAGACATTTGGAGCATTTTCTTTCGGACGGGTTCGCACAATTTGTTCCACTCAAATGTGCATTGCATGCCGTTGGCTGATAAGAGTCCAAACAGCGGCACACACTGCAGTAGCGTTGAATGGCAATGACAACCATTGTGTAGCTCGAATTGTACACGACCAAGTACTTGACAAAATTGACCACAAAACACATCGCATCTCCAAATGGCCAGGAGTAGTCTAAATAGTGAAAATAACTGAATGGAATGTTGCAGATGGTCATGAGCAGGTCAGACACGGCCAGTGACATGATGAGTGTGTTGGTTTTGGTTACAGTACGCAAACACACCCGACACACGAGCACATTGCCAAACAGGCTCAACACTACTATGAGTCCATATGCAAAGGCGTAGAATATACGCTCAAGTCGATATGTGTTCGCTGAGAATTGTTCGAATCTGTAACGGAACTGTTCGAGTTGTGATTTGTTCAACTTGAGATAGTCCACTGAGTGGCACAGCTGTTGTCCATCACTTGGTTGGCCCATTTGGGTGCAATTCTGTGTGTGTGTGATTGAATTATAATGAAAAATGTTATGGCCACTTGCAGAATCAATAATAATAACTTACAGCCGAGTAAACAATGGACGGACGGAGAATCGAATAGATTTCTCTGCTACATGGTTCAGTTGAGTAAATGGATGCTATTTTTGGCACGAGCACAAATACAAATACAATGTAGCAGAGCATTTTGTTGCAATTTTGGCTAAAACATTTTGACATCGTTAAAAAAGATGCAAATCTGTATTAACCAGTGTGCACGCTCTTTTATACAAAATCCAGCCGATTGTGTATATATTTGTCGTTTTTATATCCCGGCCCACTATTACAATTTTGCTTATGAGCGCATGTCCCAATAATTTTCCTAGTGTTTCGTTTCACTGGAAACAGAAATAGAGAACGAATAAATAAAAGTTCTGTTATACATGTACTAGAACTCAATTTATGGGCTTTCCTGTACGTTTTTCAGCTACTAGATTATTTGTAAGGATTCACGTAAAATACACGCCCGACACAAGTGTGGACTGCATCGGATTTTTTTAATGACTACCCTGCTACTGCTTTACACTCATGCCTTTGACCATTAACTAATGAATATGCATTAACATTAATTGGTCCAATTATTTAGTATTGGATTGCATTAATAATAGAGATACTTGAAAAGATACTCGATATATGGTGAAAACCAGAGAGTTTGGTTTAATTAGAAAATCATTTTTTTAATTTATAGAATATCCGAATAATCACAAACAATTATTTACAATAGTAATATAATAATAGTTCCATGTAAAACTTGAAAAAACTTTCAATTTTGTTTTTAAATGACAAAATTATTAATATGACTAAAAGCTTGAATTGAGCCAATCACAATAGTTAGTTTTTTGTTTTATTTGAACGTTTCGAGGTAAGCAAATAACACAATTACAAATTCCATTTTTAAAGTACATTTTGAAGCATGGAAGAGTTGGGTTGCCACCCTGCATGCCGTAGCAAATGTTGACCATCTTAAAGTCTCCACAGAACAGCCAACGATGCTCGTCATAGTCGATTATTTTGAACACAATCACCATGTGGTCATATTGTTCTTTCAATGAGCGAGAGTACCCAATCGGAACAGTTTCGTAAAGATTCCCATTGTGAAGAAGAGCAATCTTCAAACTATTCTGTGATGAATCGATAAAGAAACGCCAATCGTTGGAGTCATACTCAACTCCCATTTCTGCCATCAATCCATAAATGTCGACACAGAAGACTGTTTCAAAACAATTGACACCGTAGAGTTCATCAAATTCCTTGAAGCAAGGCAGAAAAGCCTCGTGTGCATGCTTAAAGTCTGCCTGTGTAACTCCTTCTTCTAGTACATGAAAATTGTTCAAAAACGAAATGAAACCATGTCGATCATTCAGTGATAATTTGCGTATTTTCGCAAAGAATTCCATTAAAGCATCACGTGAAATCAATTTAGGTGATGGCTTTTTTGCCTTCTCACGACGAGCCGAGTAGGGCAAGTAGTCAGGATCAGTGGGATCGTTGTAAGTGAGACCACTAGTTGCACTAGTTTGGTGATCAAGTTGACTGCGGTCATTGTGAATACTCAACTCGCTCATTCCCTGAATGTGACGATTCAGTTCGCCATCATCCTCAAGGTTGTCATCTTCCATTGGTTGACCAGCATTCTCATTGGCCAGTTCAATCGTAGTAGTCAACCCGCGTTGAGCTGCAGTAAACTCATTCACCAACTCCTCAAGGTCCATTTGAGTGGACTCAGCAGACTTACTTTCTAGCTCAAAGTCGTCTGGTCGAGATTCGTACGCTTTTCTGCGTTTTTCGCCTTTCCTTTTAGTACTCGTGACCCACGATGGTGGAACAGCAGAACGAAATTGATCAGCTCGAGGATATTCAATGAGATACATTGAAAATCTGTTGAAACCTTCAATTTGCATCCAGCAGAAGTAGCACTCCGAGTGGTGATTCTTAGGATTGGACCATTTCATTGGTCGTGAATAGTTGAGATAAGACTTATCCAATTGACGTAAATTTCGAGAACAAGAATTGCATACTTTAGAAGGTGCCCAAAGTTGGTCAGTAATAATTTCCACATTAAACAAGTGAAAATACGCATTTCGTACAAGATCCGTAACATTTTCCAATCGAGAACCAGCATTGTACTTTCCGCAACAATTACAGAATTGATCTTTTTTCATTACACCTTTCGTGGATTTAATTTGACATTTCGGGATAGTGAGCCCTGAAGAAGGTGACACAGATGCAACTTGAGAAGTATCAAAAGAAGGTGATGTTGCTGATTGGTGGGCCGAAAATGATGATCCTGGTTGGGATTGAAGGAATTCTACCGAACCAGATGACGATGACATCAACCCGAATGGATTCCACTGATTTTGATTCATTTTGGGTTCAAATCCAGTCACTATCATTTGGGGTCAAAACACGCAAACATGTGAATAAAACCAAAACAAATCAGCCGAAAGCTTGTGATCGTTATGGTGCACAGACGCCTAAATTAGCGGCATTGAGTTATGAATAACACACCACAACGTTACCTTACTTTCGCTTTGCCGCTAATTTAGGCGTCTGAGCACCATAGTGATCGTGCGGGAGTTGCGCCACCAAGCGTCAATACATTGCAAACTGCATTTGAATTGTTTATTTGATAATCTCTGATCTATATGGATAAATTTAACTTTTGCATTCCTATTTTTTGATATTCCAGAGAAAATATACACAGATAAGGCCTAAACAAACCCGGATGAAGCAACACTAAAGATCAATGAGAAAATCGAGGCTAAAAATTAGCTTTTATTAAATTTATCATCTGATAACTCGAGATTCCAAATGGCTCAAATCTGAGTTGACAGGCGTTTCTAGCGTTAAAAAATCATTAAGAAAAGTCACACTCGAAAGAGCGGAGAGTACGGTTATCACAATGCCAACTTGGGGTGATAAGGGTAATCTGTGATACTGCGTGTAATTAAAATCTGAACTCGCTCATAGTAAGTACAGCATGTTGAAGTATAAATGTTCGAGCTGACCTACAATAAAGATCACTTATACACTCGCAAGTCTTCTTGACAACTGCTATTTTTCTTAATTATTTAAATTTATTTATTTATTCTCTGTCATAGCATGGATTATCAAAATTTTTTTTAACAGATAGTTCTGCTATTATGCTCATGATCACAGAATAGATGGGCATTGAAAGTTCAAAATGATTTTTCAGAAAGAATTTTTAGTTGATTCCGTTTGTGTTGTAAATCCTCTAGAACCTTCTTCGATGTGATCACCACAGGCAAGTTGACACGCAAATTGAACGAGTGTGGAATGTCCAGAGTGACTCGCACAAAGTACCTGACAGTGATCAGCGAACTTTTGATAGTCAAGCACTCGTGTTCGCAGGCTGGAATGGCAACAGCGAGCACTTCTTTCTCTTCAGTGTGTGGCTCAATCTCAGTGCCGATGATATCGTTCTCGTTGAGTGTGGTCTCCACGGTTTTGTGTCGATCTTTGCACATGAATATTTGCACTTGGATCAGGGACAGCCGTGGAGTGACCTTGGCATTGGTCTGGTTGTTCACCGTCACATGAACTGTGATAGTGTTATCAGGTGCAAAGCCTTTACGACCGATGGTGGCATGCATCGATACTTTGCCATTGTGCAGTAGAACACTCTTCTCGGCAGTCCCACCAACGGTCACCTAATTAGGCAAGTGTTACTACAATTGATGCCAAGTATATACGCACCATCAATTTTCGTTCGATTGGTGATTGAACGATCACTTCTTTGATGAACTTCTTGGCTTGTTCACTGTTTTGCTGTTTGATGGTGGCACACACAAAGTACTTAATATAGCCATAATTGCTCACCATGGTGGAGGGAAGGTTTTTGCTGTTCAAATAAAACAAAGTGCTCAGTTAGAAACAAAGTCGAACTTGTCCGTTCATACTCTTCGGGAATGATGAACTTGAACGGAATGGACACTCTCTTGCTTGTGATGTCTTCAACTACGGTCACATCTAAGGTAAATGGATTAAAAATATTTATTATTTAAAAATAAAAATATTATTTAAAATCTAATCTAATTTACCTCTCTCTGAGAAGGGAAACACATCTTCATGATAGGAAAGATGATCACAGCAAACGCTCTTATTCAGGTAATGAGGAGTGCCATGGTACTCGTTCCATTTCACTTCGCCGATACAGTTGAACGACAGTTGAACATTTGCAAGTGGAAGGTTTGGAGGTGTGGCGATTCGAGCAGTGCCAACCAAGGTGTCACCCACCGTGTACCGTTTCAGGTCATCATTGATGTCAATTTCCGCGGAATACATTTGCGAAACTATCTGGAGTCATAAAAACAAGTTTACATAACACAAACACCTTGAGAACAGAATCACGAACTTCAAGTATATTAAATTGATAAAAAAAAAACTCATACAACTATAATAAACCAGTTAATTTAATCATTTATTGTTTCCTACAATGCACAAACACATACGTACAATATATCGGTCATAAGTTGAATCGTCAAAGTATTTATAACTTGAAAGCCGGCGCACGTTAGTTTTAGCATTCAAGCCTATGGCTAACCAATGTGTAAACAAATGCCTTTTCAATGCACAATCGTGATTTATTGTGTACTAGTACATGGAGGAATGGACTTTTATCGCAATTTTTCCACTGCGTAGTTTTACTTCTGCGTGTGAATGTCAAAGTCCGATGCTCGACACGTTCAGCAAAAAAAAAACTCACTCACTTGATAAGGCTTTCGGTAAGTTTCTCTCGCTCTTCCTCTAAAACAACGCATGTAAGTTATAGAAAGAAATTATTTTTTAATTTGGAAATCATTTTTATTCTTGTAGAGTAAGCTTGACCGGTGGAGTTGGTCAAGCGTCCCAACTTGAGAGATTGATATACTGCGGACTCATTGGGGCCTTTGACTGTTGAAGGTTTTATTTGGTTGTCAATGTGCAAGTACAAAGGAGTCGACTATACATGATTGTATCGTTCAAAGAAGGATAATTTCTCTATAAGTTTAAGTTCTAGATTGCAGAACATAAATTTTGCTTTGATAGCTTTGTTCTTACTCACAATTGTCAGTGTTGCACGTCGGTTATAGCAACAATGCATTAGAATCCTTAGAATCCAAATAGCGTAAAATCCCAATTAAGCCGCGTCGCTTATAGATTTTAAATGCAAATTTATGCCCAAAAACCGTTATTTTCTAACTTCCACAGTGCATTTTAATGCTTATTACTTGATTCAGTGTCACTAGATGTCACCTTGTTTTTGTTAAAGTGTTAACAGTAAACGTATCACTGTTGATAATTTCGAGTAATAATTGGTTTAAATGTTTGAATTTGATTCATTACAAACACTTTAGTTTTTATAAATTTTATTCAAAATTATCACTCAAATTATTCTACTTTAAAAAATAAATTGTTTTAGAATAATCCAAAAATGGAATATGATTTAGTGGCTAATTATTAAACAATATTTGAAATTTTAAAATATTCATACAATAACCTTGAGTATATTTGATTACTATTGAATTACTTTACCATTGTATTGTAATGGCGTTTCCAGTGCGCACACACGGATGCGATAGCACAATACGAGCGCAAAGTATGAGTTATGCTGTGCTGTCTGGTTCCACTCCACCGTTCGGTGAATCGGAAAAATGCACCATGCTCGATTGATATTGTTTTGTAGATAGTTTGGTGGAGGCGACAATATAGCCACTGGTACCACTGTCACGTGTACGATCTTCATATTCTATTGCCAAACGAAGAGAAAAACAACTGTCGAGACTGTTCAGTGTGGTGCACTGGAAATTACCAATCAGACATATGCACTCGCGTTTGCGTTTGCGTATTTTGAATTGTTCTCCAAAAATTACTATAATTCTCTGTAAAGTAGACAATAAATGTATTGTACAAGTATGTTGCTTATAAGCAACAAATAATTATTGAAGTTGTTGTCATACTGTAAAGTGTACATGCACAAAAGTGTATACCCGTACTTACTTAATTGTTTGTAAACAAAGTTGTTCTTGCTTTACTAAACGCAAATAGTACTAGTACTTCTACTCTAATCAGTAGAACTTGCTGCCTCATATATAAACCAGGATAGTTATATATTGTATTTATATATCGCGAGTTGATGCACTTATGTTCGAAAGCTCTTTTTGTTTACTATTTTTGTTTGCTATATAGCATGTACTTTTTGGTCTAAACTAATGTCAAATGTCTGCTATCAAGTGTGTAAAATGTTCAATACCACACGTTGGCATATGATATGCTGCTACTTTTGACTTAAGCCCTATCAGACACAGTCAGCCAGTCCTGTTTCTCATTTTATTATATATCATATTTTGTTTTGATTGTGAGTCGCATCGTCGCTTATAATATTAATAAAAACAACCTGTGAAGACTAACTAAAAATGTATTGTGTGGATATTCAAATCACTGATAATCAGAAAGTGTTCTACGTTGGCGACACCATCACTGGAACAGCCCTGGTGACCGTGCCAATGGATATTCCACTCTCGAATGTGTCTCTGTCGTTGCACTGTAGAGGTGGACTCAAATGCATTGATCTAGTGGACATGTGGCACTATTTGCATAATGAAACTTGCAATGAAAATAACGAAATTTTCAATGAAAAATTCGATATCGATTCTTCTAGTAAGTGATGTTTAAAATTTGAATTATACTAATTGTTCATTTCTATACTTAGAAACAGTGATACAGCTCTTTATGTCTTCGAGTGATCCCACTAAGAACATCACTATCCCTTTTTCGTTCCCAATCCCTCAGGAGTAAGTCCGATTGTACAGTTCTGCAATTCAATTAATGGATTATTATCTATATTTATTTTACAGCAAAGAACTTCCTTCTACGATGGTGAGCAGTGAAGGCTATGTGAAATACTCTATTTGTCTCACACTCAAACTTCAAGAGGAGGAAACAAACAAATTCTACAAAGAAGTGACTGTTTTGGCACCGTTTTGTAAAAATTTGATGGTTCGGCAGCTGCTCGTATTTAACTTCTCTGTTGTATATTTATTATATTTTATTTTAGATTACTGTGGGCGCCACCGCTGAGAAGAGTGTTCTTCTCCACAGTGGAACTGTGTCTCTGCACGCCTCAATCGGTCGTAAAGGATTTGCACCAGGCGAGACCATCACGGTGCACGTGTCAGTGGACAACCAAACCAACACCAAGGTGGTGCCAAAGGTATCACTGAACCAAACACAAATCTACTCAAGTGGCAGCCACCTGAAGATAATGGAAAATACTTTAAACGAAGTGGAAGAAACAATCACCGGTGCCGAGGTTGAGCCCCACTCCAAGGTGGAGCAACTGCTCACTGTCACAATTTCTGTGAACAAACCCCTGAGCATCAAGAGTTCTCTCATCACAGTGAAGTACTTCATTGACGTTACCCTTGACATTCCTCAGTCGTTCGATCTGCATGTCAGTCTCCCGTTGATTGTCACCTCGAAGACAGTTATTGATCAATTGCACGAAAGAAAAGACAATCAGTTTATTGCCAACTAAAAAGTAAAACATAAAGTACAATATATAATCAGTTTTAAAAAATGTCACTTGTTTATATTTTTGTTTGGCCGTCATGAGGCGGAGACAATGTTAATAGTTAATATAGAGTTTCGTGTTGAATAGCGAGAGAATGGTGCAATTGCGCAATATGAAATATTTTTGCAAGCAAATCAAATAGGCAGTATATTTTAATAAATCAGCTGTATCGACGTGAAATGTATTATGGTTATACGCAAATATGGGCATACTGTCACTATTTCTACATTACCTTACCACCCGTATTATATAATACTACGTTTATAGAATAAAATATTGTCACTGAAATGTTCAAACTAGCCGGACTAAGCTCGTTCAGGCTGATTTCGTTTGAGTTGTAAATCCTGGAGTACCTTCTTCGATGTGATCACCACTGGCAAGTCGACGTGCAAATCGAACGAGTGTGGAATGTCCAGAGTGACCCGCACAAAGTACCTGACAGTGATCAGCGAACTTTTGATAGTCAAGCACTCGTGTGCTTGCTGTGGAATGGCAACAGCAAGCACCTCTTCCACTTGACTGTGTGGCTCAATCTCGGTGCCGATGATATCGTTCTCATTGAGAGTGGTCTCCACTGTTTTGTGTCGTTCTTCGCACATGAATATTTGCACCTGTGTCAGTGACAGCCGAGGCGTGACCATGGCATTGGTCTGATTGTCGACCGTCACATGAACTGTGATGGTGTCATCAGGCGCAAAGCCTTTACGACCGATTGAGCCATGCATCGATACTTTGCCATGGTGAAGTAGAACATTCTTTTCGGCAGTTCCGCCAACTGTCACCTAATTGGTCAACTGTATTACAATCAGAAAAGCAACAATTCAAGTATACGCACCATCAAGTCCTTCTCGATTGGCGATTGAACGATCACTTCTTTAATGAACTTCTTAGCCTCTTCACTGTTTGGCTGTTTGATTGTGACACGCACAAAGTACTTAATAGAGCCATAATTGCTCACCATGGTGGAGGGAAGATTTTTACTGTTGAAATATAACAAAAAGTACTCATTTAGACAAACAAAAATCCAACTTGCTTCATACTCTTTGGGAATGACGAACTCGAACGGAATGGACACTCTTTTGCTTGTAATGTCCTCAATTGCGATGACATCTTAGGTAAATGGATTATTATGAATTATCATTAAATAAAATTAAAAATATATATATTATTATAAAATGCAATATTTACCCCTCTCTGAGAAGAGAAACACATCTTCATGATAGGACAGATGATCACAGCAAAAGTTGTTTGTATTAAGATAATGTGGTGTGCTATGGTGGTCGCACCATTTCATCTCACCGAGACAGTTGAACGACAGTTGAACATTCGCAAGTGGAACACTGGGAGGTGTGCTCACTCGAGCAGTACCAACCAAGGTGTCGCCCACAGTGAAACGTTTCATGTCATCTTTAATGTCAATTTCCACGGAATACATTTGCAAATCTATTTGAAGTCTTAAAAAGTGAACAACACACAACACATACACAAACACCTTTAGGGTAGAATCAAAAACTTGAAGTATAATAGCAGAATAATAAATTAATTAACTCGTTATTCATTAATTGTTCCGTTCATGCTACTACATGTACGTACAATAGTATACAGAGCAGAACACAGAGCTGACAAACTTGTAGTACTTTTATATCTAACTGAAAGTTGAACAGTCAAAGTATTTATAACTTGAAACAGGCGCCAGTTGATTTGAGCATTTGAGCTAATATGAGCTACATATAAGCAAACACATGATATGCAAGTGTAAACAAATGCCTTTTCACTCATGTGCACAACTGTGTGCCTTTCTTGTGTATACCTCTCTTACTGGTACTTGGTGGGCTGGACCTTTATCACACATTTTGCCACTGCGTAGTATTTACTTCTACACGGTAAGTCATATGGATACTATCACTGTTTATTATTTATTGACGCCACCACTGAACAAATTAGTCATACCCTAGTGCACGTATACGTACGTACAACTGTTGTCATTTTTATGTGAGCGCGAACGCTACTCGTATACGCATTCAACACCACAGCACTGTGTGATATTGCAGTCGGCCAGTGGTAGTGCAGAAGTTGCCACAACTAACTAATGTTCAGTGAGTATTTTCTCGTGTGTTCTAGCACAGAAATTTATAAAGCTTTATAAAGCTTTTAGTTTTATATATCACACACTTTCGCGCCACTTGACCTGCCTGTCTTTTTGTTTCTATTTTGTATTTTGCGATATTTTGTGTATTCAAACTCGTGTCACAATGTCGGATCACAACATTCGCGAAAATCCCTACAAAGAACTAATCGAAAATCTCAAAAGTAAGTTTTATTGTTTTGTTTTTATTTTATTTATTTAGAATGTAATTCTTGAATTTTAAAATATTTTAGAAAATGGCGATATCACCAGTGCACAAGTTGAGAAGGTTATGTTAGCTGTGGATCGGGGTAATTTTGTCCCACAGGAAAAAGGTCACCGAAAATATGAGAACTCACCGGTGGGCATTGGCTACGGTGCCACAATCAGTGCACCACAAATGCACGCTTACGCACTCGAACTGTTGAAGGATCATCTGATACCAGGCGAAACAGTGTTGGATGTTGGATCAGGAACGGGCTATCTTACCGCTTGTATGGCTCAGATGGTATACATATATACAAACTATTTTCTTTGGTTTGACAATAATTTTACCATTCCAGGTTGGTCAAAACGGACGAGTGGTCGGCATTGAACACATTCCCGAGTTATTAAATGATTCAATTGAAAATTTGAAAAAAGCAAATTCAGATCTATTGCATTCTCATCAAATTATATTGCAAGGTTAGTTGTCATTTGGTTGGACAGATGATATAGGAATTTGCTTAACAATACTTTTTTGCAGTTGGGGATGGTCGCCTGGGTTGTCCCGAATTTGCACCTTATAATGCAATACACGTCGGAGCGGCTGCTCCCCAATTACCCCAAATGGTAAATGATCATTTCATGTAGTTTCTAATCATTTGATATGGACACAATTTAATAATAATTATAATTATTTATTTATTCAGTTAGTGGAACAACTGAAACCCGGCGGACGGCTGATTATACCAATTGGAGAAGCGAACGGTGAACAGTATCTGGAACAGGTGGATAAGCTGGACGATGGTGGGATTAAGCGGGAAAAAGTTATTGGAGTAAGATATGTCCCACTTACAGATAAAGTCAAACAAATGGGATTTTAACTGAAAAATTAAAATTGTTTGACAATTTTTTGTATATTTTTGCCATTCGGTTCGGGCTGTAAAGTTTTACTTTGCAATTAACCTTCCGATTATCAGGTGGGGTCATTCTGACCCCAATGTCCACATTATGCTCGTTTCCTTGCAAACTAAGCACCAAAAAACTGATTTTTTTGCTAGCTGACTTTTAATATTGTTTAGTTTAAGATGAAATCGATAACTATATATTTTATTTAGTAGCTTAAAAATTAAAAATACTTCCTGGCTAAATGTCATAGCTGCAAAAATATAATTACCGTAAATTCCCGAATATAGCCCGCACCCCGTGTATAGCCCGCACCCGTGTATAGCCCGCATTTTTAAGCTTTTTTTGTACAGCCAAGGTTACGAAAAATCACAAGAAAAAAAACTTTTCCATGTATAGCCCGCGGGCTATATTCGGGAATTTACGGTAATGCCTGTTACGAGCATTCGAAACAAATTTTGGTGCTTGAGATACTTATTCATATGTATTTTTTGACTAAGAAATCCAAATATTTACTCGGAATTATAAAAAATGTTGCTTATTTCCCAGATTTCAAATATTTAAAAAAATGCATTGCGGGGCAGCATATTCTAGGACTCATTTGGTTGAATGGAATTTAGGCAAACGTAAACCGAAATATTATGTTTTTAGTTACTTTTGCAAGCTTTAGTTAGAGTATTCACAATTTAAAAGAATTACACTAAAATTTTAGACCTAAACCTTAAATTTTACTTTTGGGGTCATTTTGACCCCACTTGGAAATCTATGTTAGTTTTTTTCACGTGGTAATCGGAAGGTTTAATGTTAAAAATGTTCCAATTTACTCTTGAAAATCCCATCCCATCCCACTTCTATTAGAATTCTGGTGTTCGTGCGTGTGTCACGCTAATTGTTGGGTCAAATAGTAATTTTAATTGTTGAAGAGTTGGTCAGAACAGAAGTAGGATATCATAAATTCATTAGTGAAAAATTTCTTCAACAATTAATAATTCGAATTACGAATGGTGTTAGATAGGTTAGGTGTCATGTTGGATTGGTTTTTTGTTAGGTAAGTTAGGGATCATTCTTTAATTACGTGAGCATCATTGGGGTCAGAGACTAACTCTCAATTTGCTCACGCATGGCTGGTACGGGTTAGACCTGATCTCAAGTGAGCATACTCGACACTTCATCCTAAAATTAAATCTATTACAGTATTTTCAACAGTTTAACTTTTGCATGTAAATTTCATTGTTTCTTTGTACCCATGTTTCAAGAAACAATTTATTTTTAAAGTTTTTATGTTTTGAATTTAGAGTTCAAGTCGAACAGTCAATTTGAACTTTACCGACAGAGCTCTATTTAATTATTTTTGCGGCATCTAAAATATTTCCTTAGCCTTTTAAAATATTCGAAAATTTTTATCCTTGCTCGAAAAATTATCGAGGTAAATTTTTACAAACAAAAACCATATTATGGGATAAATTCAAACATGCATTTAGGGGAATATTTTTTAGCTCACAAACATCTTAGCCAAAGAGCTAATTAGTAACTCCTCAGAGTCATCACAGTGGGCATCGAGGGGCATCGAGGGGCACTTGATAAGCCCGCGTTTTCATTGTCACTTTCAAACTGACTAACGTGTTTGTTGATAAGAAAATGCTCGAACATCGATTGCTGAAAGTACGGAAAAGTCCTCTAAAAAAAGACTACAAAATGTAACGTTATATATAATTAAAAATTTTAGCAACTAAAACAAGATGCAATTTAAAAAAATTGTTTACAATAAACAAAGATTGTTCCAATTGGAACGTTCCTGACAATCAATTAGATTACTAAATAATAAATTAGAATAAACATAAATTTTTATAAATTTTTATTCGGTCAAATACAAAATATACAAAATAATAATCAAACTAAAAATGTGATTATTTGATAAATCGTATAACCCCTGTAGGGGTTACAAGTATTCGGACACCATTACTAATATTCAATACAAAGGTCAAGGGTCTCAAAACCCAAACCAAAAATAAATTTGGCAACATTCGGTTTTTCATATTGACAGATTTCAATCAAAACAAACCAAACTGACAGTCTCTTCGAAGAGAGTTCAGGTTCAGTTCAAATTTCAACTCACTTGTTGTTGAAATTTTAATTTCCATTGGAAATTTCCGGTTGGTTTGTGCGTCTTTGAATGTGGTTGTAACTTTCAAAATTTGTATTTTTCCAATAAGAGTCAAGCATTTAGCCAATCATCAAGTGTCACTTTGATACTAAGAAGTGTGATGGTCTCTCGATATTTGGTGGATAGATGTTATTGTTATATTATCTAAAGACAAAACTATTTCAAGATCATTTGCTTTCAATTGATGATAAAATTCGACTTTTGAACATGTTGATTGCAAATTTTTGTTTTCATGCAACAGCAAAACAATTTATTTTTAATATAACGGCACACATCAAGTAATGTATCCCTCTATGGAATAATCAAATTATCTTTGGAAAAGTCCGTTTCACGCTCACTTAGAACCTCATTTAATCATAATTTCTACAAATACAAGTACACATGTGGACATGCCCAATCTCACATCGATCTAGTATATAATTTGATTTGTTTGCCTCAGTCACTGAGTTTCATTCGCTTGTTCACTTCTCAACTTATTTGTCGACATACAACTCGTAAGTAAAGCCAGCCACTTGTGTTGTCAAAATACTCTCGGCCTGTCCATTTTTATTACCCGTATATCAATTATTTACTATTTCAGACTATTGCAAGATGGTTAAAGTTGGAATCAACGGTTTTGGCCGCATTGGTCGACTTGTCCTTCGCGCGACAATCGAAAAGGGGGTTAAGGTCGTTGCCGTAAACGATCCTTTCATTGATGTCAACTACATGGTTTACATGTTCAAGTACGACTCGACCCATGGCAAGTTCAAAGGCGAAGTCAAGGAGGAAGGTGGTCTCTTGGTTGTAAATGGCAAGTCTATTCAGGTTTTCCAAGAACGCAATCCAGCTGACATCCCATGGGCTAAGGCCGGAGCTGAAGTGATTGTCGAGTCGACTGGTGTCTTTACAAATCTCGAAAAGGTAAATGATCATATCAAGGGCGGAGCAAAGAAAGTGGTCATCTGTGCTCCTTCTGCTGATGCGCCCATGTATGTGATGGGCGTGAACCATGAGAAGTACAATCCATCTCAAAACATCATTTCAAATGCTTCGTGCAATACCAACTGTCTAGCACCACTTGCCAAGGTCATAAATGATCATTTCGGAATTGAACAAGGCCTCATGACTACAGTGCACGCCATCACTGCCACTCAGAAGACGGTTGATGGACCAAGTGGCAAGCACTGGCGAGATGGCCGTGGCGCTGCCCAAAATATTATTCCTGCTTCTACTGGGGCTGCAAAAGCTGTTGGCAAGGTCATCCCTCAACTTAATAGAAAGTTGACTGGCATGGCTTTCCGTGTGCCTGTTGCCGATGTCTCTGTGGTCGATCTTACTGTGACACTTCGGAAAGAGGCTACTTACGAAGAAATCAAGGCCGTAATTAAGGCAGCTAGCGAGAGCAACCAATGGAAAGGCATTCTTGGATACACCGATGAAGATGTATGTTTTCATTATTGAATTCAAAATTCAAATTCACTTGTTCCTAGGTTGTCTCGTCTGATTTCATTTCAGATTCACGAAGCTGCATCTTCGATGCCAAGGCCGGCATCCAACTCACTCCCAAATTCGTGAAACTGATTGCTTGGTACGACAACGAGTATGGTTATAGCCACCGTGTGGTGGATATTATCAAGTACATCAGCTCCAAGTAAATTCCAGCTCGTCATAGCTTTAAGCATAGTTAGTAAGTTTTTAGCAAACAGAATTAGGCATTGTCCACTAAATCAGTTCCGTTCCATGGTGGTTTGAAATGATTCCATTCGGGCGCCCCGAACATAATACAATAAATAATGCATTAAAACTTATTTATAAATCGTAATGTAAACATGAGATAAGTTATATAAACAAACTGCAAAACAACAACAAAATGCATTAGAAATGTATATATTTTGTGAAACAGTTGTCAAACCTCAAAAAGTGATTTGGTATTGACATGGCCCTGTGGTCCAACACAGGAGGTAACTTTATCATTGGTACGCGTGCCTTCGTAGTACAAACTAAATTGGATCATATTTGGTCCAATCAGTTGTTTGAGTCATAGAAAAGATCCATCTTTTTTGGATGAGTAGAGTCACTTTGTGAATATCATCATTGGCACAGCGGCCAACACTGTACATAAATAAGGCCCATAAGCAAGACACTGCCTTACAGATAGAGTGAACTACATGACATAGTCTTACAATTCCATATAGAAGACAATGTCTTGCAGTTGTTCAGTAAACTACAAGACATTGTCTTACAGATGTAATAGTAGACAATGTCTTGTATTTGTTGAGGCACTGAACACACTTTCAAAATATATAAGACAGTGTCTTGCAATTGTGATAACATTTAAGAAACTTACAAAATATGTAAGCCAGTGTCTTGTATTCATGACCTATATGACCATGTCTAGTATTTACAATTTTATGACCATGGCTTGCAAATTCTGATGGGATATAAATCGACTGGACAATTAACGCACCATATCTTGTAATAAGTGGCATCACCATAACCATTGATAGAATCAACTGGTCGAGTGAACTGCCGATTCGGAAATTTGCACCATAACAAAATGGACGATGAGATAATAAGTTCCGAACTGTTGATCGATAATGCAAATATAGATTGCTAAAAATTATAACTTTTAAATTATCTATTTTAAATTCAGTAAAGCATATTCAAAATGACCAAAGTTTGGTCAACAAATAAGAAAAACTAAATCAACGAAATGATATTCATCGATTGTTCAGATCTGATGACATCGATGGCAAATTTGAATTTAGGATGAAGTGCGCATGCGTACCACAACCACTCATACAGCATTGGTCTGTCTGTCCGGCTGTGCTGTGTTGTGTTGCGCTGTGTTGAGTGTGTAAAACCGTTGATTAGCGCCTTTTGGTTGTTGCCTTGACAAGCAGTACTTAGTGTTTTCGCCCGGTTTATTCGTTTCATTATTGATCTGTTATCCTGAATAATGCTGATTTACTATTGTGACCACAATTGTTTTATTGACAAATTCTCGTATGAGTGTGATTTATCTCTATGTCTGTGTCCACCATTCAGTACTGAATCAACACCGAAATCTACCTATCAAGATGAAAAACATATCTTTCCTATTTTCTGATTGAATCATCGAATCCTTCCTTACTTCTAATTTGTCTGAAGCACAATATTTCTGTATTCCGAGTCCACTCCACACACGTCTTCAAAATTTCACAACACACAAAGTGCAACCGTGTTTAAGGTAAATACGGCCGGACCTGGCTATTAGTTATATTGTGTTTGATGTTTTCATATTTCTAATTTAAAACTATTTTATTTACTTAGGATGTTTTCGTCATAGCAATGTAGAAACAACAACTTGTCAAGAGCATTTTGGAAATGTTTACTTTTACTGGTTACTTTTCAAACAGGCATGCATGCTACTACTATTACTGAGCTTTTTTTAATCCCCTTTGGAAAATGGCAGCGAAAGTGTAAGTTGAACTCTAAGTTTATCTATAATTTATTAAATAATGATATTTTCCTAGGTTGGTCGACATCGTAACATCGATTTATTCGACTGAATCTCAATTGTGTTTTTCGGGCGAATCGCTTGTTGACTCGATCTACAGCTCAAGACTACGGAATGGCACTGAATCTTGGTGATATTTACAGATCCTTTAATTCCTGAATCCGAAATTAACAAGAGTGAAATAACGACTGAAGAAGATGAGGAAAGAAGCAAACACGCCTAGAAAGCTTTCAAGACCGAGATGATGGCAAGAGAAACAGAAGAATTTGGAACTTCGAGATGCCTAATGAATTTGTGAAATCACTTTCATCCAAGGAGTGCAAGCGATTTAGACCTACAGCAACGAGCAAGAAACTAAGTAAACTTGTATTTTTAATGAATTGTTTTGATATGAAACTATCGAGATTTCGATCATAAGCAATAAATATAATATATTGACTATAAGACATGGTCTTGTACTTTCTGAAAAATGTAAGACATTGTCATGCATTATCAGCAGTGTGGGTAAAGCAAATTTGGCTTTATTACAAGCCATTGTCTTATAAAATCAAACACAAGACACTGTCCAGTAATCCGCTAACTACAAGACTATGTCTTGTGGGCTCTCTTCACTAATTCTGAACAGTGAACAGTGAACCAGTGATTTGAGTGATTGGCAGATACTGCATCACCAGTCGGTTGAGTCATGTAAAATCAGATCGAAGGAGAGCATTAGAGAGTAGAGAAGTATAGAAAAGAGCCATCAATGATGAAGATACAAGTGCTGAGTTGAGTTTGGGATCATTCTTTAATCACGTGAGCATGAAAATCGGGATTTTAACCCAAACATACCTTAGGTGAGAAAGTCGTGAGTATTAATATATAATAATCAATTGGGCTTACTCCGCACTGAGACACCATTGAGATTCATTCTAGAAGGAGCGGTAGAGCAAATATACTAATCAAAGTGCGCTGAAGTAAACAAACTGACTGCAGAGTAGAAGTAAAACCGCCTGACGAATCAACACCAATACATAGATTAAATAACGTTTAATCAATCAATATGAGCAATCATTCCAATCAATACAATAATACATTCAGACCAGCGAGCACGCCGTCTTAGCATACAATAACAATGAGAGGGTAAGTACTGCAGTATATACACGAGTGAAGGGGACGTTCACAGATGATGGGTCATACATTTGAATGTACACAGAACAGGACAGGAGCATATTTCAGCACACCCCCTGATCCTGGACCGTCTGATTCGGTAGAGTTCCGAGAAGTTGAACTGCATCTCTTGATCCGGATTTCGTCTTTGTCAGTCCATCAGCAAGTTGTTTTGTGGTGTCCACGTGAATCACTTTGAGAAATCCCTTCATCAGATAATCTCGGATGAAGTGCATTCGAATATCAATGTGCTTGGCCATTGAGTTTCCCTTCTGATTTTCTGCAATCGATATCGTTGGTTGGTTGTCCTCGTAAATGGTCGTCGGGTATTGAACAGGCACTGACAACTCTTCCAACAGTTGCTGGAACCAAAGTATTTCGGTCGCCACAGCAGCAAGTGCGATATATTCCGCTTGAGCAGTCGAGGTGCTGACGGTTTTCTGTTTCTTGCTGAACCAGTTCACAGTAGTTCCGTTGAAACGAATAACACCTCCAGACTGAGATTTTCTGTCTCCAATCGGTGCAAAGTTAGCATCCGCATAAGCCATTAGGTTTGAGTCATCTCTGTTTCCCAGATGCAGTTTCAGGTTCTTGGTACTCTGAAGATAGTTCAAGATTTGACGACTGTATTTCCACACTTTCTGATTTGGCTTGTGGAGATAACGAGAGATGTAACTCACAGCTGAACTGATGTCAGGTCTGGTCATGTTTGCAATGAACAAAAGCGCTCCAACGATGCTTCGAGTATCACTTTCAAAGTACTCGTCAATGGGTTCATTCGAAAGGTCGATCGTGTCCATTGATGGGAGCTTGTCACTTGTGTTGGCACCATCCAAGTCGAAACGTTCACAAAGGTCCTCAATATACGATTCCTGTGACATAGTGAACATGTCGTTGTCAGGCAATCTCTTGAAATCAACACCAAGAAATCTGCTGATTTCACCAAGGTCCCTCACTTCCAAAAGTTCCATTATTTCCTTCTTTATCTGGTTCAGTAGATCAATGTTGCGCGTTATGATCAGCAAATCGTCAACATATACCAGAATGTACGTCAATTCATTTCCATCCCTGCGCACGTAAATGCATCTCTCAGATCGAATCGGATGGAAACCCATTTTAGCAAAGATGTCGTTCATTTTCTCGAACCAACACTTCGGTGCTTGCTTGAGGCCATACAGACTCTTGAAAAGTTTCCACGCCTTTCCACGATCCACATATCCTGGTGCTGGTTCAACATAGATTTCCTTGTCGATTTCACCATTCAGGAAAGCAGTTTTGATGTCCATCTGATGCACAAGCATCTTTTGTGATGCTGCCATAGCGAGTAGTAGACGAATTGCGGCAAATGAGACCACAGGAGAAAAGGTTTCATCGTAATCAATTCCTTTCTTTTGTTTAAATCCACGAGCCACAAGTCTTGCCTTGAATCGATCAACAAGTCCATTTGGCTGCACTTTGATGTCAAACACCCATTTGGTCGAGATGACCTTCTTGTCTTTGGGTCGTTCCACTGATTCGTAAGTTTGATGTTCCATCAGCGATTTCAGTTCGTCGTTACAGGCCTCAAGCCAATAGTCAGCATGTTCTGAGTTCATGGCTTCTTCAAACGTTAGTGGAATCTTAATTCCCTTAGCATGGCATTGTTTGGCATCACGGGCGAGTTTAGCAGAATCAGTATCAGAATCGGTGTCCCAATCACCAAACCTGTCAGGTTTATTTCTAGTTCTACCAGATCGTCTAGGCAGCGTTTCTCCTTCATCACCTCCACTACTCGATTCATTGGTTTGTTCAGTTGAGTCAACATGCACAGAAGTTTCTAAAGTCTTTACACATGTTTGTTCAATTTCATCCTTAAATTTCTTCAAAACACTTTCATCAAGTTTAAATTCAACGGGTGCATTTGGTACAATCGGAGTGGAAGGTTCAGTCATAGCAATAGTTTCTGGCAGATTAAGAACAGTAGATTCAGATTCGGTCGTTATAGTCGATTTCGGTTCAGTAGAGGCAGTAGGCCCTGGTTCGGTCGTTACAGTCGATTTCGGTTCAGTAGAGGCAGTAGGCCCTGGTTCGGTCGTTACAGTCGATTTCGGTTCGGTAGGGGCAGTAGGCCCTGGTTCGGTCGTTACAGTCGATTTCGGTTCAGTAGAGGCAGTAGGCCCTGGTTCGGTCGTTACAGTCGATTTCGGTTCGGTAGGGGCAGTCGGCCCTGGTTCAGTCGTTGCAATAGATTTCGGTACGGTAGGGACAGTTCGTTCTGGTTCGGTCGTTGCAGTAGATTTCGGTACGGTAGGGGCAGTTCGTTCTGGTTCGGTCGTTGCAATAGATTTCGGTACGGTAGGGGCAGTTCGTTCTGGTTCAGTCGTTGCATTAGGTTCCGTTACGGCAGAGTCACTTGCTTCTGGTTCAGTCGTTGGAGTATGTTCTGGTTCGGTAGGTTGATCTTCATTTTCAACTGGATTTCCGACTGTTTCACCTCCCCCTGAAATCCCAATTGACACATGAATATCTCTCACTTCAAAACTAGGGAAGATGTCTTCCCTCACGGCTTGGCATTCGCATTCTTTCTCATCACTCGGCCGATTCTTACAGAAGTAGAAGTCTCCATCAAGAACGTGCGCATGTTCTTTTCTCTGCTGTACAATTCGTGATGTTTTGGGGGTCAAGAAGTCGATAACCATTTCCGTTCATTTCATACCCAACAAACACAAGATGCTCAGCATTCGATTCAAATTTTCCCCTTACTTGTCTTTTCCGATTCTCTGGATGAATCAGAGAGATGGCAGTAGATCCAAACATGTGCATATTCTTTACATTTACATTCGAAGTCAACGGAAACATTACTTCCAAAGGAGTCTTATCTCCAAGCCTAATGTGAGGCTTACGATTTTCCAGATATGTGGCTGTGCGAACAGCTTCGGGCCAATAACGGTCAGGCAAACAACTTTCATACATCAAGACCTTGGTAGTGTACTCCAGTTTTTGTATGGATCGTTCCGCTACACCGTTTTGCTGATGACAATATGGAGTGGAGGTCTGGTGATTAATCCCTTCGCTCTTCAAGAAAGTTTCAAATTCACCACCAAACTCACCGCCGTTATCAGTTCTGATTTCGATCACTTCTCGAATGCGTTCCTCAAATCGTTTCTCCATTCGAGCTTTGTATTCTTTGAACGCTTCCACAACTTCATTCGATGATTTCCCCTTGAGAAAGTAAGTTTCCATGTACCGAGAATAGTCATCAGTGAACACAACAAAGTTACGAGAGTGATCATATCCAATGTACTTCATTTGACCACACAGATCTGCATGAATCAACTCCAAAGGTTTGGTCGTTCGAATTTCCGATGGCAAATACGAGCTCTGTCGCATGTTGGCAGTTTTGCACACAATACAGTTCTCAGGAGCACTCAACTTTACGTCCGGGTACTTTTTCTGGAGAACTCTCATCTTTTGAGGACCTGGATGTCCAAAACAACTGTGGTAGTCAATTTTCTTGACACAATAGACTGAATCCTTATTTTCAAAGTACCGATACAGGTTGTTGACACGTTGAGCTCTCAAATACACTTCCTTTCCCTTGAACACAAAAGCAGCATTTTCCTCAAACAATACTCTGAATCCACTCGAGGTTAGTTGACTAACTGAAATCAGATTTTCTTCAAACGCAGGAGACACGTGAACATCTGAGAGTTTCAAAGTCGAGTTTCCAGTGTGCAAAAACTTATCACCAGCCTGGTACACTTCACAAACCGAACCATCAGCCAGGGCGACAGATGAATTTCGAACTTCACGAACAGCAACAAGATTTTGAACAGATCTGGCGTAGTTTTTGCCCGCTCCAGAGTCGATAACCCACGAATTGAACGAACTAGACACATACTGAGCATTGCTTCCATTAAACTTTGCTTCCTGAGCTTTCCTAGGTAGCGGCGGCTTAGATCTGTACGTAGAACGGGTGAACAGAGCTTTATCCTTGCAGGATTTGTCAATTTCTTTAGAGTATTTCACAAGATCTGCATAAACATCTTCAATCAGATGTTTCCCTATTGTGAATTGTCGTTTGAATGGTTTCCATTCCTCGTTATCGGGAAGAGTATCCAGGAACAGCCCAACGAGCTCGCTTTCCTCCGCATTGTTGTTCACAAGAACCACAAATTTCCTTTCAATGAGTTTGATGTGCTCATCCATCGATTCCTTATCAAACTTTGTCAGTTTAGTTTCCTTGATGTCTTCCTGAAGCTTACGTAGCTTCCACACATCCAAATTTCCGTACTTTTCTCGAAGTTTGTTGACAGCTTCATACGCGATGTATGACTTTCCAAACTGACCATGCATGTGGTCCGGGACACTATTCAATATTTTGGTCATTGCTCGCATGTTACGATGATCATATTCCTCAAGAGGTTGTTCAAGTGCAGCCAAGCATCCTTCACTCACGATTTCATCACGCAGACAATAGTGCCAACTCTTGAAGTTGTACTGGTTGAGCTGAACAATTGAGTTTTCACCCCAATACTGGAACTGATTTGGTGAAAACTGGGCCGATAACTGAGCTGATTGAGCTAGTTGCAGGAGTGAACGTTGATGCACAATATACGAGTACAAGGTGCCGAAAATCAATACGATGAGTAGCAATACAGTCATTGTCGAAGGTCGAAATTCTTCGTCCAAATTAATCATTGCAAACAGAAACGATGGTAGAGGCGTCATCGTGCTGATAACGTGATGAATCAACACCAATACATAGATTAAATAACGTTTAATCAATCAATATGAGCAATCATTCCAATAATACAATAATACATTCAGACCAGCGAGCACGCCGTCTTAGCATACAATAACAATGAGAGGGTAAGTACTACAGTATATACACGAGTGAAGGGAACGTTCACAGATGATGGGTCATACATTTGAATGTACACAGAACAGGACAGGAGCATATTTCAGCACCGCCAACCAATGTCCTAACTGTCAGTTGCCGTAGTTGTAGTTGATGTTTTGGTTTGCCGTGTTGTTGTTGACAATTATTGTGTCTGTCCTTGACGAGTGAGAATCTACTTAGCTCTAAAATAATTATAATGTAAAATAATAGACGGACGTGACTGAGTTCGGCATACACCGTGCACTTGCGATATTTATATCATGATTGTCTTTGAGTTGTTACCAAACAATTGGCAATATCAAGCGCGACACCTCAGCACCAACCAACAGGCGCCGCTGCAGAAAGACTTGATGGTTTGTGTTGGCGGCTATTTGATTAACTGTGCAATGTAACACTTTTCAATGTTTATTGTTGTTTGGGTTAGGTGACTGTCGGTGGCAGAGTGGAGAAGACTGTGCCCCTACACGATGACATTGTATCGATGCATGGCTCGATCGCTTGTACTTAAAATACTTTTATTAATATATAAAAATTTTATGCACATTCTGATTGTTTTATAAAATTCTGGAAAAATTAATAAATTTTAAAATTGAGAATATTTTACATTTATTTCACAATAAAGCAAATATTTACAATAATACGAATCAGCGGTTCCAGATTATTTTACAATTTGTCATTTCTTTGTTCAGTACTTCATAGCAGGAAACTTTACTCTCGACTGAAGCCAAATCTTCTAATTTCAACAATTCAAGCGACTTTAGGCTTTTGAGTGAAAGCACACCTTTGTCAGTAATATCGTGACACTTGATTATTTCCAAGTGCTTTAAGCTTGCCAGTTGATATTCTCCAAGCAAATACAGTGCCTTGTCTTCCAAGTATTTCGTTTCGTTGAACACTATTTTTCTTAAAGACTTGAGATTTTTTAAGTACGGAAATCCATCGTGAGTGATGCTTGACTTGGTGGCATCGATTTCGACGATAGAGTCATTCTTGAGACTCGAATCGGTCATCAGTTTGGAATAGTCTTCGAAAAGGCCACCATCATTGCTCCATCTGAACTTAGCGCCGTTTCTCAGCAACCATTGACCAGCTGCAACCTCTGGGCCGAATTGTTTGATTTGTCGATCGTCAACATTGTTCCAAACTACAGTGAGCCATTTAAAGAGATGTCGCTTGTTATCATGGCACCACCATTTTGGAAGATTGCTGGTCTGCCCAAAATATCTCGCAAACGATTGCATTCTGTAAAATCAACACAAACAAAAAATCAAAACTTTTGTATTTGGCAACTACTCTACTCTCGTGTGATCGAGTTGCAATGAAAATAGTGAAAATAGCACAATAATCCAACTTCAAGAATCTATTTTTGTATGCGCATTTGCACAAACAATATTGTTAATTTCCATTTCCAAAATTTGACGATGCTATTATTAAATGAATGTTTTCTTTCAAACAAGAAGGCTTCCATTATCTAAATATATCACAAAACAATCACAACTTTTTCCACTGTTGGATGCCTTCGATTTTCCTCTGTTCTATGTGGGCGACACCATAAAGGAGACTGCGAAGGTGACCTTTCCTGAGAATGTGAGCAAAGGCAAATTTACCATTTTTCGAGTCTGGCAAGTGGTTGTTGGTTATTGTTTATTTGTGTTATAATATGATTTATTTATTTTGTCTCAATTTTGCAGACGTTATTGTCAGATTTCATCGGGACAATAAGACTGTATTCATTCTCTTCACGTACACCATTCTAGATGAGTAAGTATCATACGCGTATGGAGTACCTAGTGATCTCTCGATAGCAATTTGCCCTCTTCAATCAGCATGGTCAGCAACCATGGCTTCATTCAGTACTATGTTCGTGCCTCAATCAAACAAAAAAATAATTTGGATCCAATAAGTATTATTAACAAGGATTCCAAAACGCTTTAAAACACTAAAATCCGCTAAGTTAATCAAAAGTTATATCCAAAACAAAAAATTGAGGCAAAGTGTAACGTCATCTGTGAGCGCTCCCTAAAGTGAGATAACTCAAGTGGCTTATCGTAAATGTAGATCATACTATTGGTCACATGTACCAATAATTTCAGTTCTCTTCAAAAAGGATAAAGCAGTCATATAAATATTAATCTAAAACGTCCTGATACTTTTGGCCCCCCCACCCTGTACTCAAAGTAAAAAAATGTCTGTGATATAATTAAATAAAAACAGTATTTACCTAAACGTAGGTTATGAAAAAAATGTGAGGAAAATGGAGCAGAGTAGTAAAACTGTGTTGTCTTCAAACACAATTCACATTATCCGCACTGATTATGAACAAATTATTACAACAAACAAACAACAAACATACGCACACACACACAAATAAAGTGCACTTGTTTAAACTGTAATAATTAGAAAATGATAATAAGAATCATCGATACTGAATTGTCGAATAATGATGATGTTGGTGGGATTGGTTTCAGTTTAGTTGTTGTTATAAGATGATTTGAGTTTGTTTGGTTGAGATGCAAGCGGGCGCAATACAATTACAACGCAATGTTATACTTGACGAGTAGAGGACAAAAGTACACTGCATTCCGTGTTACAGTGTAGTGTCTTTGCAGTGTAGTCAGCTGTGTGCTGTGTAAAATTACATCATATGAAGAGTGCTCTTCTACTATACTTCGTATGTGCTGTCTGCATTCATCCATGTGTCAGTTAGTCGTGTAAGTCATCTGTGCCACTCCATGTGTGCAATGGTACTGCGCAAATCTCTAACTAGTCAAACTGTTAAAGTGCAAAAAAGCTGAGGAGTAGTCTTCATTCACGTTCAGACAATAAGACAAATATACGCACAGAAAACAGGCAAACTGTATTCAAACAAATATTTTTATTTCAATAACCATAAAACAAAAACACAAAAAGTCAGCAATCACAGATATAAATGATTTAACTGTGGAACTTTGAAGAAATAGTAATCCACTTTCGTGTAATTGGAATAAGTGCCTTAGAATCCTAAGAATCCGAATATCTTTGAATTCATTGGATATTATGATCCAGGGCATAGTCTATCATCTGACGGGAGGTGAAAAAGCTATTCTTGCCAAAATTCAAGATCGACCCAGTAGTATCCGAATCCATACGGAACAAACAGAACAGACATTCATTTTTATGTATATAAATTGATTGTAACTTGCAAGAACAATTGTTCAGTTAGCACACACAGGTACAATTGCACAAATTCGAGTTGTAAGATTTCGCGCCCTCATCCACCGTACGGGGCATTCTACCATGCATTGTATGCAATTGGCATTGTCCTGTGGATGTAGGGGAAATGCAGTGAGATGGAGGCAGCAATATAGTCACTACCATGATCATGATCACGTGTACGAACTCGATACGTAACTTGAAAACGATGAATGACAACAAACAGTCTGACAGCTAAAGGCCACTGGTGAGACTGCTCAATGTGGTTCACTGTACAAAATGACATAAATCAAGCATGCTCGTTCACTGACAGATATTGTGGATCGCTGTGCTGTAGATCATACAGTAGTATGGCAGTGCAGCTGTAGAATCGTGCCGACTAGGACAACTCTGTGTAGTCGATCAGCGGCCGTCTCGTGCGTTACTGCTCACATAGGCCCTTTGGGAGGTCACTTTTTATGGTTAACAAGAGGCACACTCTCTTTCGTCTACTAGTCATTCTGCCGGAGTACTCTCTCGAAGCAACAACAACCAACAAACTCTCACTCACTAACCGACAATGTCTCTCATTCCCTTCAATGACGACTTATTTATCTATCCGTTCGACTATGTCTTTCCACGTAATCGGGTCCCGTTTGACCAGAATCTTCCTCAGTTGGCTCGTCCCACTATTCAGCACAATCGATACAACGTGAATCTCGATGTGCGTCACTTTGATCCATCCGAGATCTCGGTCAAGGTGGAGGACAACTCGATCAAGGTGAGTGGCAAGCGCGAAAAGAAGAGTGCAGATGGCAAACACTACGAGTACCGTCAGTACGAGCAGCACTTTACCGTGCCCGAGAATGTCAACGTACAGGAACTCAAGAGCCAACTCGACCACAAAGGTATCCTGCGCATTGATGCCCCTGTCAAGGCACAGCAGGGTGACAAGGCTCGTCATATTCCCATCGAGTTTGTCAAAAAGTAAACCATTTTCAGGGACCGTTACCACAAGGTAGTAAGGTAGTACGGGACATCCCGTATTGTAAACACCAGTTTTGTTAGTTTCAATGAATCTTTTAAGAATTCTGTCTAAACTTGAGTTTTCCTCACAATATTGGTACACGATAATATTATCACGTACTGATCACTCTAATGTAAATCTGATCAATAAAAAATTCAATGATTTATAGTTGTTTGACTTTTGTTGTTTGCATTGTTTTACAAATTAAATCAAAACTTTGGTAAACAATTTCACTCGAATTTTTCATCAAACTTTTAGAGTGATTTAGAACAAAATCAACTAACCTCCAAAATAATTGACTTTGTCATTTCCGACTTTTTTAAATAGCCAGACAGACAATGTTTGGTTTGTTGTTGGTTTAGTTGGCACATCTCAACATTGGCCAGACAGTGACATCCAAAGTTTACCATTTGCTTGTGTAGCTATTTTCGGTAGTTCATTTGCACTTGTATTTTCATTGCACTCTTTATGTACATTAGTTGCACTTATATACAGGCAAACGATCAAAGCATCTAATTTTGATCATTTCTCTAAGTCAAATCAAATCGTAGGCTCACAAAAGTGCACTGCAAATCTCGAGATTTGTAAAAATAACTTTTCAATTGGAACAGAACTTATGAGTCATCAATGATAAGTAACGGTACTATAGATGAGGAACGATTTGTACTATCACAACGATTTCAACTACCAATCAACTATTCAATACAGTTGGACATTTGTCCCTTTAATTAAACAGTTGGTTAACTCAATATGGTTCCACCAAAACAAGTGATCAACACAATCTTTTTTAAATGGCCAACATTTAAAAATTCAAGTCAAAATTATCAACAAATCTAGAAACAGAATTTGGTTTGTGTTGTTATATACATGTATGTATGACTGTACGATACTCAGAAAGTAAATTATATTACATAATACAAAACAAGTGATTGCAAATGCTGAATCAAGGTTAAACAGTCATTCCTTCTTAATCGGTATCTGTTTGTCCTCTTGAAGTTTGGCCAATTGAGGTGGCAATGGAGCTTCAATGAGCAGTCGACCATCCGCCTTGAGCAGCGATGTCACCTTGTCCACCTCAGTGTCCTTGGGCAGCGAATAGCGGTAGCACACCTCTCGGTACTCGTTGATGTCACCTTTGCTCTCACTTTTGGCTGTCACCTCCACCTGACCATCCTTCACAGTGACCTGAATCTCATCTGGCTTAAAATCGGGCAAATCGACCTCAATCTTAAGTAAGCCTTTGCCATTGTCATACGTCTCCATAGGAAGAAGGGTTCCACGTGAAAAGCCCAACAGTGGTCGAACAAAAGCAGAAGGTAGGAAGCGATCAAACTCACGCGACATTCGATCGAATCGATGCTGCATTTCTGTTTAAACAACAGCAACGGCAACAACATTAGTCACATAATAATACTGTAAAATGTGTTACCTTCAAATGGATCATATCTTTTGATGCCATAATTTTGTCGACAAGTCACATTTGGAACCACATTTCGAGACTGACAAGCCATCAATGGACGAATGACTGATGGCACACGACGAACAAGAAAAGCCGACATGATGATTATTTTTACTGTTGTGGTTGCGATTTGATCAAAGTAAGAATGGAAACTGAACCCGTGAACGCGAAGAACTTTTATGTTTATACGAGTATATTTATACATGTACATTTATAGCCTCACAAGACACAAAAACAGTGTGATCACAACACACATCACCCTTGTGGTAGAGTTGGAGAGGCACAGAATATACGACAGTATACGATGGATGTTTCTCGAATCGACTATTACTAGTAGGTACGTATATAACGGCGTCAAACTGCCAGTGGTATAGTCATTTTTGAGCACACAAACACCAATTGGCCAATTCACTGTAAAATGCTTTCCTTTCCCCGATCACTTGACACCATGGGCGATGACTTTCTCTTCTTTCCTCTCAACTGCCAGAGGACTCGTACTACGGTACCCGGTCCGGCCAAAATGGGCCAAGCAGTAGTGGCCCACAACCGGTACAATCTCAATCTGGACTACCACCAATTTGACCCATCCGAGGTGACCGTCAAGTTGGACGAGGACGGCACAGGAATGACCATCAGTGGCAAACGAGTTGCCAAGAGTGAGGATGGAGCCCACTACGAGTACCGTGAGTATGTCAACCGATTCACCCTACCACCCGAAGTCGATGGCGAGCAGACGAGAGTGCAACTCGACCAAAGTGGAATCTTGCGCATTGAGGCCCCACTCAAGGAGCAACACAAGACCGACAAGACGCGCAACATTCCAATTGAGTTTGTCAAAAAGTGAGCAAATCGATTATGGGACATTTTATTCGAATAATTTCATTGATATCTTACTCGTTTGTTAACTTGTTATAAAATGATTTGCATTTGAGTTGTTTTGTTTATTTCTATACTCAAAATTCTTTTACCTGGCATGAGTCACTGGCTATAATAAGAGATTAATGCTGTAAAGCAATGCATAGTAGTCGTTTAATTTGGACTTTGAACCTATTTGAAGAACAGTTGGTGGCATATGATAAAGATAGTTTAGTTTGAAGTACAAACTTTGAACACATTAGAGCACACATTTGATAATTCAATCAACCCTCATCCCGTAACTGCCTCATTTTAGTAGAAAAAATAAAAGTACACCGTACAACTGTATTTGCATTCGTTTGTGTGTAGTGCATTTATTGTGGTGGTATACGTGACAGACAGCATTGAGCTTCATCAAAATGGAACTGTCGAGCTACTAGCCTAATCAAAGTGTGCACACAAACAGTCACCGTTCGCCAAGTAGAAGTAAAATCTCCATCCAATGTGCCAATTGTCAGTTAATAACAACTTGTTATTGTTTTCATTTTCGTTGTTGTTGTTGTTGACAATTATCGTGCCTGTCCTTGACACAAGAGCATTAATGTAAATAGACCGACGTGAGTGCATTTGGCGTACACAGTACATTTGCGATATCTGCCACAGTGTGTCTGTCTTTGCATGTGCTTTCTGGCCACAATTGCTTGATGGTACTTTTTGTGCACACTAGTTGAATTCATTTTAGATGAATCATTTAAATTATTTGTCTAGCCAACAGTGGGATAACCCACAGTTAGACAAGACTTGAATGTGAAGGCCAAAAGCGATTGATGTACGGTAGATCTATCTATAGAGAATGAATGGCGCCTTCCATTGCAGTGCTATAAAACTTTCCATTCTGCGACGCAAATGCTACAGTCTGGCTACTAGCGGAGAAAAGTGAATGTCGAATCCATTTAGGACATAACATTATTTGATTGAATACCAAATAACATTTCGTATATTCTCTACGGTCATTTTTTTTAAACAGGACCAACATTGAAATAAGGGTCACAACAAAAATTGCAATATAGTAGTTAGAAATTTTTTTTATTTTGGACACAAATTTTTAATTAAAATCAATAAATACAGCTATTTCTCCCTAAGTTATACTGGCTATATATCCTTTGTCGGTTATGATATAAACATCGTCTGTTGATTTTTGAGTATAATTTAGATTATACTTTTGTTTGTACTCTTCTGTACCACCACTACTGTATTCGTCTATCGCATGTGCATTTGTCGGTATACGTGACTCAATGCAGTGGGCACCGTGTTTGTGTTTATGTGAGGATAGGACGAGCAATTGCAATAAAAGCGCCTTAGCTCAATGGCCATTCTGCTTTTTGCAAACAGCAATAAAAGAATCTCTCTAACAACAAACCCTTTCTCTACACCCTGTCGCACGATGCTTTCTAGTCTCTGCTTCACTCGATCCCTGTTAGATTCCTTGGATGACGATATTTCGGTTCTGCCGCTGGAGAATAAATGCATGATTGTGCACATTTAAATCGTTTTCAGTGAATAACCTGTTTGAAATAGCATCAGAGAGTGGTTCACTTCACTTTGAAAAGGCTACCGCCATATGATTAGGCAATAAATTGAAATTATATTCATATGCGCATTCACTACGAGATGGTAGCACCGTTGTTGATTATTGCCAACTGTGAGCCGAGTGTAGTTGTTGTTGGTAGTGCACTAAAAAACATTTTATCCTGCATTCTCCAATATACAGCTACAGCTAGGTAGTAGCAAGTGCATTGGCAGTACTTTATTGACTGTTTAATTGTAAATTCTCGTCCTGAACCACTACTCTATATACAATTACATTCATGAATCATGATCTTTGATTGAAACTCAAAAAGCCTCATTTGCAGTTCCATGTATGTGTGTATTTGTGAGCCCTATTTGCAGCTACCCAAAGTCAAACTAAGTTTTATTTCCTCACAAGTTGAATCTATTTGATCGTTTTGTTTGAGTCGTATTAACATTTGACTGTGTGATTCTAGTCTTTATTGCATTGCACATTTGTCTCTTTTTATCAAACAAAAGTGTTCAATGAGTCAGAGAATGTGAATGTACATGCGAGTATAGAATTACACGTACTTTAAGTTTAATTCTACTTACTATTTAGAGCTGTTTTTTATCTATTAATTTTCCACAAAGTCATCTTGTTTGTTGCTTGGCATTTGTGCATCGATCACACTCTTCGATGTTAGTATAATTGGCAAATTGACGTGCAAATCAAATGCGATCGGAATGTCGAGTGTAACGTGCACAAAGTACTTGACCGTGATTAGCGAAGTCTTGAGGCTCAGTGTTAGGTCAAGCGGAATTGGTAGCTCGAGATGTTGCTCAACTTTGGTGTGAGGCTCCAGTTCAGTGCCCACGATTGGCTCCTCTGAGACGGTGGATTCGACTGTTTTGTGCCGCAGAAAGTGCATGTAGATTTGCACCTGATGAAGGGTGATGCGTGGCTTGATCCAGTTTGAGGTTCGATTGTCCACAATCACGTGCACTTTGATTGTCTCACCGGGCGCGAAGCCTTTGCGCCATATTGTTGCGTACATGAGAACATTGCCGCCCCTCAAGTAAACCACCTTGTCCGCTCCTGCACCAACGGTGAGCTACATTTACAATTCACAATGTACAATTTAGACAATAGGTCACAACATTTTTTAAGTTTACATAATTACAATACTTACCATTAGATCCTTCCTCATTGGTGAGTGAACTTCAATTTCTTTAGTAAAAATATCATCTGCATCCTCAATTGTGATCTGAATTGAGTGCTGCACAAAACCATGCTCACCCACCATTGTAGATGGAAGACTTTTAAAGAGAAGAAAAAAACAAACAAACAAAATCAAAACTGTATTAAAAATAAAACAAGTTTTACTTACTCTTTTGGAATTTTAAACGAATATGGAATGTAATACTTGATGTGATCCGAGTGCGGAATGGTGGTCACATCAGACTCCTTCAAGGCATACACCTCCTTGTGGTAGACTTGATGATCGTAGTACACATCACCATTGTTGTATTGTGGACTCTCCGGATACTCGACCCACTTCACTTCACCTTGACAGTTGTACGAAATGGCCACACTCGACAGTGGCACATCGAGCGGTAAGTTGAGTAACACTGTTCCAGCGACAGTATCATCAGTGAAGAAGCGCTCTTGATTGTTGAGAAGGCCAATGTCAACAGACACTTTCTGTGTGTTTACTGTGGTGGTGAATGGATTGGAAGAGAGCTCTAACAAGTCCATTACACAAATATCTTCTGTACAAATCAATTTCAAATGAAAATCTTGAATTTTAGTAACAAAGTGAAACACGTGAGATGTGTGGCTGAGTGAAAATGAACCAAAACAAACTAAAACAAAGCTCCAGCTGCGACTTGACCCAGAAACTCACAAATTTCTCTTTTCTCGCCATTTTAGCGGTCACCAAAAGCATTCAAGTCATTTGAGTCTATGCTACTACGTTCGTGAAAATACCGCTATATACGCATGAGAATCGTAGGCGAGTCACGTTTTGCTGTCTCTAGTGCCATTCAATGCAATATAAATCTTTCAGAATGTGCGTAGTGGTGGAATGGGATACTAAAAGAATTTTATTTATATTCATGACTAGAATTGTTTGTACAGATTGACAAAAAAATTTTATTAAATTTTTTTGTCTGGAAAATGTCCAGTTGACAGACCATGTCTCTATTACATTAGCATTTAAATTGCCCATGAAAATTTAATTTAATTTTAATAACTGTATTTATGTTTAATGTACGAGTAGTATGTAGTTGTATACGATTGTAATCTATAGATAATTTTTATTTTAAACTCATTTTAAACTCAAAAAAATAACATCGAATCAATTTTGTGAGTGTTGGTAAGTAAATGTAAAATGTATATATACTTCTTTTCGTATATTCGGTATATTCGTGTATTGATCGACTCAGTTCACTAACTAGACATACACTGGTAGTCTCGTGTTCCCCAAACAAATACAGTTGCATAAAAAACTCAGCAGCCACAATGAGAGTTGCTCTCAAATGATTCACTTCTCATGTAGTGGCAGTAGAAGTGAATCTCTCGTGAATGTGTGCGTTAGTGTTTGGGAAAGTTGCGCGTGTTCAAAAAGTAGTACAACATTTGTACTCTTTTTGCCTGCAAAGTGTACTGCTACTTTTTGATATTACAGAATGAAAGTCAATGAATTTCTTTTGTGGAACAAATGTTTCTGTTCTTAAATCAGAACGTTCTACTCAAACCCTGTGGGATTACTTGCTTTAAGCGAACTGTGTGTGTGTCCGGGTTAGACCACAAAACAGCTATAGCTTGTGTCGCCATTGGTTATATTCAATGGCTAGTGCGGGCGCGAGTTTGTGTATTGTATTCTATTGGTAGTGTACCAACTCACTCACACACAATGTATCACTATTTACTGTCGAAAACACCAAAGTATCGCTTCTCGCCGCACTCGTCCTTTGACATGAATATACTCAAATCGGTCGAGATTGCCATCACCCACAATCAGAATATCTTTTTTACTGGCGACACTATATCCGGCACTGTGGAGGTGAATCTACCGCCTGAGATTCCGCTCTCAGAAGTGGACATTTCGTACAACTGTTTGGGCGAAGTGAAATGGGTCGAGGCGCCCGAATCGCCTCACTATCAGAATGCTCGTGTTTACTATGAAAAGGAGATCTATCATCGGGAAGTTTTGAAATTTGATGAGTCAGGTGTGTGTCTTGCTTTTTCTGAGTATGTGTTTTCTGTGTGAATGTTTATTATGTATTTTTTAGATGTCAAAATTGTGCCCAACATAGATCACAACAAAATATACATTCCATTTTGGTTCACCATTCCTAAAAGGTAAATCTAATCAATCTGCATTCAGTTGTACAAATTGAATCAATTTCCTCATCAGCATTCCTGCAACCGTAGTTGGAGACCACGGCTATGTGCAACACAACATTCGAGTTCATGTCGACGATATAACCAATCTCACCAAAGAGATTGTCGTCGGTTCTCCAATGGAGAATAATTTGATGGTGACCTAATATTTACTTGATTTTTTAAATCTATTTTTCCTCATTTGCTCACACACGCACATTTAGGTCACTGTCGGTGGTGGTGCTGAGAAGGTTCTCCTTTTAAAAGGTAGCAAGGTGATGATACACGCATCACTCTATCGTAAAGGCTACGCTCCCGGTGAAACCGTGACTGTTCATGTGCTCGTGGATAACAAGACCAACTCGAGCGTGAGGCCTCGTGTCACCCTACATCAGGTGGAAATCTACATGCATCACTCACATCACAAGAATATTGAAAATATCATTACAGAGGAACCAATCGTTGGTGATGAAATAATGTCTCATTCCAAAGGGCAAGATCTAATCGAGTTGCCAATTCCACTCAAACTAACGTTGAGCATCAAAAGTTCCATTATAGCGGTCAAGTACTTTGTGCACGTTACACTCGACATTCCGCTTGCGTTTGATTTGCATGTTAATTTGCCAATAATACTCACCACAATGGAGGTCATCGAAAAGAAAATGTCCCATTCGAAAAGCTCTCAATAATGGTGCCAAATACTTGATTAGTTTAATCAAATACAAGCCGCTCAATAAGAATTTCAGTTGAAATTTAATTAACTACCTCTACTAACTCTCCAACAAAAGCTCAAGTGAAAAAAAAACATTAGATTTCATTGATATTAAATTGTTTCTCTAGTCAATCAATCGATTAATCATCTAACCTTCATAAATAAACTGTTTAAAATTGTTTGTATATTTATATTAATTTCTAAATTGTTTTGCAGTACAGTTCTCAACACTATTTTGTACACACGAATACGTCAAAATAATTAGAATTTACTATTCAGACCAAGTAACATATGAAAATACTCGTACTAATGATTTGGACAACGTCAATGGAATTTATTTCATTAAAAATGAAAATAAAATATAAATAGAGACACTAGCTCCATCTGATTTGTGACAAATTCACTGCCAATGATTTAGATAAGGAAGAGACAGACAGAGCAGTGTTTGCTACTGTGCATCTCCGTTGCGCACCGCGGGCGCCCTTCTCTGCGTGTGTGCTTTCCACAGTCACACACAGTCACACATGCACACTGCAGTACACAGTATTGACAATCCCTACACAATCCCATATAAAATTAAGAATTTTCAAAGAGTCACAACTCCGTTGCCCTTTGACCTATGGAGATCTATTTGCGCACTGCACATCTTCACCACCACCAGAACACTGAGTTAAATTTTCAGACCGATCCATTCGGTGGTTTCGGAGGAGTATTGGGGACAAAAATTGCGTATTCTCTCAATTTCTCTCGGATGTTATCGTCGCTCACAAACAAACTCACACTTCGCTCGCTCCGCTCGCTCAGCGTGAGTTTGTTTGTTCGCTCCTCTTATTATCAAGGATCAAATATGGATGAAGAAAGGCGGTCCAACAGAGGAGGATATGAACGTCCTAAAAGAAAAGCTCGATGTAATGGAAAAACTTTTGGGTGAACAAAAATTCTTTGCTGGCGAGCGTGTCACCATTGCTGACATTTCCATCGGAACTGGTATTGTTGTGATCAAACAGATTTTTCCAGAAATTTGGACTGACAAACTCGATGCCTGGTATAATCGCTTACGTGAGGCTATTCCTGTGTTTAAGGAGATAAACGATGAAGCCGAAAAAGGTGTCAAGACTTGGTTTCTTTGATTTGATTTGATATGTGGAATCAAATAGTTCTATTAATAAATGACATAATTTTTGCAGTAATAAAAAATCATTTTTATTTCAATCATGTGAAACCAAATGTAATGTTTTTAGCACGAAAGCGTTATTTACAATCATTGGGTTTTCACCTTAAAGCTATCGTGCAAAACAGTTACATGTGGTTTTGTATGCTTTGCTGCAGCAAAAGTCGATTTCATTTGATTTCAATTGAGGTTATGCACAAAATCATTTTGAGGCAGAGTATAAAAGTCTCAATGGAAACTCATTTCAAAGTATTGTATGAAATGAAATATTGTTGCAAAATGTCTTCACCAAACAATACAAAATACAACTTTACCGGCAAAGTTGCCCTTGTGACTGGTTCCTCAAGTGGAATTGGTGCTGCAATTGCAATTCAACTTGCACAATATGGTGTAATGATGAATTTGGGTTTGCGAGCAACTTTGGCCCTGATTCAAAGCTAAATTGTTTATTTGGAAAAGTCCAAAGGAAGTGTGGTGAACATTTCGGGCATTTCAAGTTTCAAGCCAATGATGCCCATTGGCAGTGTGTGGAAAGCGGGCTTGGACATGTTGACCAAAGTAAGTGCAAGTCACTTGGCAGCAAAAGACATTCGAGTCAATTCTATCAAGTGTTTCATTTATTTTATTTATTAGATTTATTAAAACTTTTTTAAATCCTAGTCCAGAGCCAGTTTTTACCGCTGTTAGTCGAATGTTTAGAAATGAAAACTATTTCCGTGATAACGCAGACACCATCAAAGCCTCTGTTCCGTTGAATCGAATTGTTGAGCCTGAGGAAATTGCCAATTTATCCGCATTTTTGCTTTCGGATGATGCCAAGAATATTACTGGGTCAATTGTGCTTACTGATGGAGGATTATTGGTCAAGTCTGGTTGGTAAATATTGCTTTCAAATCAATTTTAGAAAAATTTAATTTATATAAAAACTTTATTTTTTGACATTCTCAAATTTCGTAACTACTCGTATTTGATTTTGATTAACGAAGCTAATTTCTTAATTGTTTGTGCTTCTGAGTTTGCCACATTTATAATAAAATTATTTTTTTTAACAAAGTAAAAGTGATAATTAATTTAATGCAATGGTTGCAAAACATACCATGATGACACTAATTATTTTTTAAGGAAAAAAAATTAATTTTGAAAATGCACCCAAAAATGTACTTAATTGATTATATGACTGCTATCACGAAAATTAATGTTATGTAGCAAGTTATTCTGGAGCACAAACAACAAGACTTGCAAATGCTCAATAAAAAATTGTATAAAATCAAATTTATGAATCTGAAAAATCTGAATAAATAATATTTTTTTATTTAAATTTTATTGCTCAATGTTGTCAAAATAAAAATTTTAATCATGTGTCCAAACACATATCTATTCCTTTTGACTCGAATTCAGGAAAATTTGAACAAATTGAAATGTTGTATTTGGTCCTTTGTCAAGCAGAATTTCTTTGCTCATCATGGCCAGTTTGATGTGATTCGGCCCGTGAATAGCTATAGCATCGAGCAGGTGCACAAATGTTATCTCATCTCACTTGTATTGTACTGTTTGGGTAGTTTGTATGGCATTTTCGGTCTCGAATGTGAGTCTCGTCCTTCATGTGTGATCGACTGGGCAACACTGCCCACGAGTCCATACAACTATTACCATCAAATGTCACCCAAAGCCATTTGGAGTGAGCTCAATGTGATGGTTCTCTCGGTGTTGTGCCAGTCAATTGGAAGTTGGATTGCCTTTTTGACCAATCCACCAATTGAGAGACGTTTCTTGCTTGACGTTGGAGCAAATAATAAAAATGGTATTTATAGATTTGATTGTTTTTCAGTTAACTTTTTGTATTTATTATCAAGATCAACTAGTTGAAACTTACGGATTTCGAGCAAAATTTCTCAAGTTTATCTATGTTGTCGAAATTATCGTATACGTAAGTGGGATGGCTTTTGTCTACACAAATGTCATCGGCATCAATGCAAATTACAACATCAACATGACATCAGGCTTGTTTTGGGGTTTGCTTAACCCACTACAAATGTATTATGTGGCAGTATGTAAGTATTTATGTTCATGCTGTTATAAAAATTATTTTTAAAAATTATATCATGATACTATTCGTACAGTTCTCTACATTGTGCCACTGTATGTGGTGCTAACAAGCCAATACATCACAATTCAGCAGAAAGCTTTGAACAATAAAATGCTTGACCTCAATATGAAAATAAGCAAAATTCTAAACCAAAATGGGACTTTGCGAAGAGCCACTCATGCACGTCTCTGGCGCCAGTACCTCTCACTGAACATTCAGATTTGTGACCTGTGCAGGCACATGCGAGAGTATGCTCGCTTCTGGTCACCATTCCTAACGATGCTCTTTATGACTTTTATCTCATTTCAATGTTATGTCTTTTATGTGTTTCTATTTGCCACTGAGTTGCCCGCTGGATTGCGATATTTGTTACTGCTTTTCATTTTTGGCATCGTGTTTAACGAGTTTGTGCTCATCACACTGTGTGCCTCAGTGGTGAAGCATTTTAAATCAATTACTGTGCAGAATCGAGCATTTTTCAAGTACTACGCAAGCACAACAAGAGTTGGCAAGGTATTGGCTAGAAATCTGCTAAAGGTAAGATACAGCCTAAACTGGTTATAAAAAGAAACAGAAATATATCTTTTTCTTGTGGTTATTTACGTGCATATTTACAGGCGGAGAATCTGCATAACAGTCGAATGTTGCACAGTTATGCGTTTCGATTGTATGGCAACTTCCGAATCACTAACAAATCGTTTCACATTGTAAGTTATTTCGCAAAAGTTACAAAACATTTGGCTTTTTTACTAATCAAACACAAAAAAAACAATTCAATGTCTAGATTATATCTTACATCGGCTTATTCTTCTTGTACATCGTCAAGAATAAATTCTAATGTTTGCAAACGATATGTATTGGGCCGAGAGCATCTAACAAGAAAGAAATTCATTTTATAACAAAACGGAAATAAATTTATAATTGACAAGTGAACAATAAGATGGATTTAGTTTAAACACGTTTTTCAACCTTGACTTCAAATGGTTTTACAAATAGAATAACTTTAAAGCATCCAAACTGTGGGGTTGATGGCGTTTTGGGACTCGGACAGAAACGAAATTTAGGGATAATATTTGCGAGAAGAAGTTTGATCTCTTGGTAGGCGAAACGCATTCCAACACAATTGCGAGGACCATCACCAAATGGAAGATAGGTGTAGGGCACTAGAAGGTGCTTGTTCTCGGGCATAAATCGAGATGGACTGAATTGCTCTGGTTTTGGATAGTACTCGGGATTGTAGTGAACCGCAATCGTTGAAATTTCAATCAGTTGCTCCTTCTGCATGGGAATTCCAGCAAGTTTGTACTCATTTGCCACTAGACGGCGTTCAAGTCGAACAACTGGTGGATACTTGCGCAGGGTCTCCTTGATTACGGCATCCATATAGGGGATTCTGTTCATGACAGTGTCAAAATATTCCTCTGACTGAGAATCAAGATTTCCCAAAGCGTCTTGAATTTCATCGTAAAGATTGTCTTGAACATCGAGATTTTGAGACAACTCATAGATGATGTTAGTGATCGTAGAAGCGGTAGTCTCAAAACCTGCAATGAAAAACAGAAAACTCTGGGCCATGATTTCAATGTCAGTGAGTTTGCTTTTGGTTTTTCCTGCTGATGAAATTCCGTTTGGTTTTGTTTCGTTTGTAGAAGCTATAAAATTAAGGCAATTAGAAATCAATTTGACATAATAAAATCATACATACTTTCGTTTGACGCATCAGCAGTCAATTTGTCGTAATTTGTGTCTTCCAACTCAGCATCATACGCATAAGTGTCCATCAGTAGCTGTATCAAATCATTGCGCTTTGAGTCTTGTCTACTTTTTCGTTGCTTCAACACTTCCCCTGCTAAATTGGTGAAAAAATCTTGACCTTTGACATTAAGAGCGTGTTGGACTCTGACCAGAGCATTGAACCATCTCGGCATTGCAAAGAAGGACAACATTCGAATCGGATTAACATCAAATAGATTCAACGCATTCGTCACAAATGGATTCTTCTTGTTTTGTCCATCGTTAGCGTTCGTTTCAATGGCAAACGAAGTAGTTGCAATCACATCAATCGTAAATCCAGACACAACTTCTTTTGTGTTCAACAATCCATCGCCGTTTGTGGTCAATTTATCCAGATATCCTGACAATTTATCAATGCATTGATTCATCAGGGCATTCATTCCTCTGAGCTTTCCCGAGGTAAACGTTTTTCCGGTTATAGTTCGCAATCGTTTCCACTGAGCACCTTCAGCAAAGAACTGATTTTCGTTGGTCATCTCGTGGTATGTCTTCAAATATCGCCGATTTGTCCACAAGGGAAAGTCCTTGACCAAAATTTGTTTAATCAACTCATGATCACACACAGTCAAAACAGGCAACAGTCCAGCATAGTTTCCATAGACTTTTCCATATTTTTGTAGATTTTCCACCTCAATCTTCACCGGGGACTGACCCATAATTTGAAACACATTTCCTAGTGAGAGCAAACTTGGCGCAGGTCCTTTGACACCCAATTTTGACCAGAAGCTATATTTACGGTTAATGTATCTGGAAATAAAACAAAAATTGATATATAAATTGTTTTATAATTACAATTTTATCATACGTGTACAGAAGGAATGCAATTGGAATCAATTGCGCCAACAAAATTAACCAGTAATTCATTTTGTTTTTTGAATATTTAAGAAAATGGTTATCATAAAATTGAGATTGTTAAATGAATACGTTTGAAATGTTATTTATATAAGGTTAATAATTTTATTTATACAACAAATTATCAAATATCTATTCGAAATGCGTCAATCAAGTTGTACGGAAGATGCACGACTAAACTGGCAACGGGAAGGATTATAATCAGGTTTTGCATGATAAAGGACACTTTTCAGACAGATGCACTTTTTGAACGAAGCCTATCGCTTTTGGCATACACGATGCGATTAATGTGCTTAATTTGATAGAGTTACTTAGTGCATGAGTTCATGTACTAATTACTAACTAGTACTTTAACCATGTGATTAACTTTGCGGACAGCAGAAAAAATTTAGAATCATTATATAAATTTGATGGGCTTTAAATTGTAAGATAAATAGAAAATAACAAATTAAAAATTTGAAACTTGTTAGCAAACTTATATTATAGCGATTTGTGTACATTTAATTTTAAGAAAAATTATTTTCGGTAATTTAGACATTTAAAAAATACAAATACAATTTTTGGTTACACATTTGTTTCTGGTACAAAGAATATTGTGAATAGAACCGAAAGAGCACTACATCCTGCATAGAGCCAATAAATTCCAGATTTTCTCAATTCGTTTGTGAGCGCAGCAGAATATTTGGTAATCAAGAACACAAATGTCCAATTGGTGAAACTGACAGCACAGCTAACCATTGGAATCTCTGGTCTGGGAGTCATCTCTCCAGGTAGAAGCCACGGAATTGGACCAAAACCGAACGAGTACATCACCACAAACAGGAATAGACATGCAAGTGGAAGCCAACTGTTGTTTGGTTGGAATGTTTTGTAGTAGAGACCCATCAGAGTCAGTGCCACTACCTGACCAATTCCTGATATTATCAGCAACATTTTACGGCCCAGCTTGTTCATTGCAATTGCTGAATGTGCAGTTGCCAACACCAATGCACCACTCAGTATGATTGCTTCTGTGTTTGAGTTCAAGTTGGGGCTCAAGTCAATTTCTTCAAATATATCTTTCAAATAAAACAGCAATGTGTGGATTCCCGAAAGTTGTTGAAACCCCATTAGTAATACGGATATTATGGCTGGCTGATATACAACTCTTCGCTTAAGATTCGATGGAGCTAATACATTTCTATGTTTGCTTGAAAGAATGCACTTTTCAAGTTCTATAAGTTCCTCATCAATATCACTTTTACTATGGCGAATTTTGCATAAAACATTTCGATCTGCAACACAATCACCACTTTGAATCAATCTTCGTGGAGATTCGACACCAAATAGCAACATTCCCATAGAACAAATAATTCCAGGAACTACCAATGCATAGGACAGGTGATTCCACTCGAGTATACAGCCAAAACAGACTTCATAAAACAGTCCGAAACATAGCATAATATGAAACGCAGCTCCAAAAAAACCTCTCGTGGTTGGTGTTGCAATGTCGATCAAATATACGGGCGATGCGTTGCAGTTTATTCCAACACCAAAGCCTACAACAAACCGACCAATGATGATCAAATTGAAGTTACGCGCATAACAAATGCACGCCCATCCAATTAAATTTGGAATGCCTGTGAAAATCAACGTTTTACGACATCCAATAATGTGGATAATTAAAGCTTTAGATTTTTAAATAATATATTAGTTGATACATGGCTCTCTATCTTAAAACAAACCTGCAAAAAGACTTCCAGCCATAGCCCCAAGTGACATCGAGTTGAGAATATACGTTTCATAGGGCGCGTCTTCTTCTAAAATGATCACAGTTGAACAATTGGAGCACACACGAATTCGGGGAACACTTCCTGATTTTTTCAAACTTTCCAGTGCACTTCCACTCCATACTTGACAATTTAAATCGAATTAGCAATACAAAACAGAACATTAAAACAAACTTACTCAGAACAGAACCCATTGTCATTGCACCAAACAAGGCAAACAGTGCCGAGACATACATTTGTGCGGATGCAATGCGTTTAGGCATTATTTTTATTTTTTATAAATGACATAAAAATTTGCATTTACGAAAGGCATTTGATCGATAATTTGGCTTAATCAAATAACCTCACTAAGGAATTAATAATCCATTCTAAACAACACAATCAGTCAATTATTACTCAACCACTCAACATAATTTGGCAAATAATGGCAATGTATAACAATCACAATTTCTTGAAAAGCTTTCAATCCAATTGAGATATGAGATAGTGGCCAATGGAAACAAAAGGACTTATTTTTAGAAACACAAAAAAATCTGAAAATATAATTTTAATTTCTACGTATATATGGTGATTAGTTTATTATTTTTACAACAATCTAAATATCTTAGAATTCCTTTAGCCAGTTCATTAGGTATGCCATCTGCCTTCAGTAAATGACCTGCTTGCACAGCGTTCTGCTCAAAATCACTAACCCACGCTTCACGCAGCACTTTTTCTTCAATTAAGGCAGGACACGATGAAATTTTGACAAAATATGACATTATGTTTTAGTCTTATAAAAAAATTATTTAAAATTCTAATTTACATAGAATAAGAAGAAGCCCTACTTTTAGTTGAGAAATAATGAAAAATGTAAAGTTTACAAAATTACGCCAATTTATATCTCACTCCGATCGAATCTTACAGTTTACTTTTCTCAATTTAGTTAAAACTTCAATTTGAATTTTTTGAAAATACTTATTAAATCTAAATCTTAGTCGATTCTGGCAAATGAGGGGCGTAAATTGTAGAGAATTTAATGAACTAAAAAAGTGAGCTGATTAATTTTTGATGGATTTTTACTCTATATTTTCAAAATTAGTAAAAATATTACAAAAATTTGTAATTTTTTTCTTTGAAATAGGCCCAATTAAAAAATTTCAATTAGTAAGCCAAAACTTTCCTTCTCACTTTTAAATTCTTTTAATTATTTTTAATTTTTTGCCCGAGTTTGTCATAATCGGTCCAGAAATGTGGTCAAAACGTGTCTTCAAAAAAGATAAATAAACCCTGTCAAAATGCCATCTTTCTCAATTGAGCAAAAATCAATCGTGTCTCCCCTTAAAAAGTTTCCAGTAACAACTTTGGGATCAGAAAACAAAATTTGTTTGATTCTTTTTTTTTGATGTGATGAGCTTTGATTTTGAACTTACAAAAGTTCAAGTTCAAAATTAATATTATTTATTATTCTCTTGATCATAATAATATTTCAATATTCGTTTTATGAGTTAGCAGGAACAACTCAAAATTTATTTTTTATACGGATTCTGGTTCAATATCCGGTTAATATTATTTTTATTGAGAGCATTCAATTTATATATTTGACCCCGAAATAATATTAATAAAAATATATGGATTTATTTTTTGGTTCACAGTTGAGTAAATAAACACACAGACAAGTTCAAATAAAATTATTGCAAATATATAAAAGTTTTACATAATAAAATACTGTGGTCAGTGGCAATCCAAACAAATTCCCAAAACGCAAACTGAGTGAGTCTTGACTTCTCACAAACTTTGTTTCTAAATTTAAACACGATTAATATCATTTTTTTATTTTATAGTAAATTCAATTTAAGAAAATCCCTTAGCTCTGCAAAAAAGTTGATATAGCTCTGAAAGAAAGTTTTAAAATGTGTTTTCAAATTTTTACTTTTGCAAGTTGTTTTTGCTTGTTGGAAATTTTCCGTTTTTGTAAACAAAATGGATAATCTGTTGTTAGTAAATAAAATAAAAACTGCCAAAAACATAAATTTATTTTTTTTACAAAAAAACTAAAAAAACATTAAACTGATTCTACTATTTTAGAATTTCCGAATTTTGTTTCGCTATTTTGTTTTGTCAATTATTTTGATTGCAACATACATACAAAATCAATCCAAATTATGCATTTTCGCAATCAACAAAAATATTAATAATTAATCTTCAAAGCCCTGTCAACGATTGTGTTCCCATTTATGTTGTGTGCTATGTAATTTATGAAATTTTCTCTAGAAATGCTTTGTTGCACTTATATACTTAAATGTTGAGTCTATTATTTATGAAATATTGCATTATGGTCGGCCCATTAGTATTAATATACAATGACTGACAGATGATTTCGTCACTTTTTCGAAAGTACAATACAACTTAACTGGTTTATAATTTGTCAAATAATATCTGACTGCTTTGTTCTAGTGCGTTTACAGTACAAAACAAAATAAATTTGTGTATTTGTACATTAAAATATTAATGCGATCAATTTATGCTTTTAATAGCTTTTATGGTGGAATATGGTCTTGGTATTATAAAGCATAAATTAATTGGAAAAAGGCAAATTAACTTTCAGATTCAGTTAAAGTGTATTTTTAGTTCTGTCATTAGTTATTTAATTTAAAAATAGTTATTGAAATTTGAAATTAAATAATATTAATTAACTCAACATAAAAAATTGTTTTCAATTTCAAAATATATTAAAATTAATTTTGACTTGAACGAATTATTTTAATATATCAATTAATTATTTTGGTAGAATTAATATAAAAGTATTTTGGGCATTTTTATTTTGGTTTTTCTGAAAAGTTGTGAAACACCGTCATAGTAGACCGTCCACTTGCTATATAGAGTTGAGAGTTAGTTGAGAGTCTGTCTTGGTGTGTTCAAAGGTAGAGCCCAAGCAAAAAGAGAGCCACAAATGATTGAACGAAATAAAACCTACGCCATTTGGGTTTTGGATTGCAACGAGTCAACTTCGGCTAGCCTGTTGGTGTTGTAAATTAAATAAATTAAAAATTAACTCTACTTCTGATTGCCAATTGGAGCGAGAAAATGTCGTCCGACTTAAGCAGCAGCAACATGTCATCGCCTGCTGACTTTGAATTACTCGACTCGAGCACAGATTATATTGTCGACTTGCAAGATCTGCCTCTGTGCTTCAATGGAACCGCTTTAGAGACTGTGCCTTCACCAGTGGTACAGAATATTCTTGTTGCTCTCTATCTGCTCACATCTGCACTTTCTCTGTTGGGCAATGTGATTGTGATTGTTGTGCAACTGTACGGAAGTCGATCGACACAGAACATTCGTAAATATCTGATCAATCTGGCCCTGTCCGACATCATCATCGGTGTGTTGTGTGTGCCGTTCAATTACACGGACTTTGTGTACGGTCACTGGATCTTCCCTCACTGGCTGTGTCCCACGGTGCAGTACGTTCAACCGCTCTGTGTTTTCATCACTTCAATTACGTTGAGTTTGATTGGGATTGAACGATATCTCTTTGCACTGCATCCTTTGTCTTGTTTTTATCGATTTCTTCAGCTACACAATCGAGCTATTTTAATATTGACCTGGATTTCGGGTCTATCGTACTCTTATTTTATCTTTGGACAAGCACAAACTCGAGAGTTACATCACAACGAACAAGTTCTCCACGAATGTGTGTACAACAGTGGACTCAGTCTCACAGAACGTCGAGTCTTTATGAGTGTCAATTTTGCACTCACATTTGTGTGTCCTTTTGTGATGTTGACCTTTTCATATTTGGCTATTATGCGAAAGTTGCTAAATGGTCGACAATTTGCGACTCACCCACATCGATATCAACGCTCAACCAGATGGCTTTCATTTTCGATTCAAATGGTAATTTGATCATTTTAAAGAAATTTAATATATTTATTTACATTCTAAATTAATGCATTCTTGTCAATGTACGTTCTTGTGGGATTTCTATTTGATTTGTTAAAATAATAAGTTTTATTAGAAAATGTTGGCTTTACTGCAATGCATTTATTGAAATTACACAATAACTAGTTTCGTGTGAATAATATTAATTGAAAATTTGTGACAACAGAAACTAACAAATATAATTAATTAGAGGCAACCAAATATGGGCAACCGAACTCGAACAGTAGGATGTCAAGTGGACTACAATTCGGAAACAATGAAGAATCGACTAAAAGTAAATATATATTATTGTTTTGTTTATCACAAAACCGAAATTGAATATCTAAATTATTATTCTGCCCAAACCAGACAATCAAAATGCTGATGATGGTCATCCTGCTGTACGCCCTTTGTTGGCTCCCAATCAAGATATACCAAATTCTGCTCGAATTCGATCAACTCGCCTTCTGTTCACGCACCCAGTTCTACACTCTCATCTACACGTACATTGTTTGTCACTGGCTGGCAATGGCCAACAGTTTTGTCAATCCAATCGTGTACGCAGTCATGAACACTAGCTTTCGGGTAAGTCCGTTGGCCTGTGATGTTTTTGTTTGTACAACCAAATTATATCTTCTCGTATTTTTCCATGCATGTACCACACTTAGTATGACTTCTGGAGAATATTGCTCAATCTGTACGAGTACATGCATTCACTGGGGAGAAAGTCAGAAGCGACTGAATCACAAGAATTGGAATAACAAAACAAGTTAGTGTAAGTAACACTACTCGGAATTTGTCAGGTATCGACGCAGACAAATCCCCGCCCAAAGACAGATTAATTGCTAGCCTAAAACAAAAAGGTCCTTCTCGATTACTTTGTTCACGTTTGATTCTCTTGCTAATTAGATTTTATTTTTGGAATATATTCTAATCAAATACATTGGAATTTCGAATTCTTGTTAAACATATAAATTAAAAATTAACTTTTTTTATATTTTGTTTTATTTTCTAAAGTGCATTTTCTGATTTTCTACATTTTAATTTAATTGACAAATTAATTTGACACAAAATTTAAATGTCATTTTGCTTTATTTTTGATTGTTTTAATTCATTGTGGCATGTGGACTATTCTTTTAATAATAAAAAATTAATTAAATTTGAATACAAAAAAAATGTTTCCAAAAGTTTCAATTGTCTCTTGGCGACCCGAAAATAGCTCTATTACAAAATATGTTTTAACAATAAAAAATGCACAAGTTTTGTTTCTATTGTAAAATAAATGAATAACAAATTTGAAAAGAATTATGTTATGCAATTTGTTCGTACATTTTTTTAGCAAAAGATATATTCCTCATTTTTTCCTAAAGATATAAAAACAAAGCAATCAATCAATTGTGTTTTGAACAATTTTTATTGAATATTAAATAAGTTTCTATGCATGCACTAAATTTATTGCTGAACTTGAAATGAGTTGAAGAGAGATCTAAAGCTTATGATTGAATTTATTAATATCTGTAAATATTTGGATATTTCCTTATCTAACTAATATTCGATGATTGCGAAAGATAGAATGTAAGACAGTTTGTTTTCCTTATTTATCAATTGATTATACGAGATTGAATAATTGGAAAATAAGAAAAAGTGCAAACATATTCAAGTGATTTAATTCAATAATCTAAGAATCTAATTTACCCTCACAAGTCTGAGCAAAACTTAAATAAAGTGTAACAATAAGGGGAATATAATATAATCGTATTGTGTTTGAGATAGATCCTTTCCTTTCAAGTGATTTGATTGTGATTTGTTGAATTGAATTTGTATTACGAAATAGGACTGAATGTTCCTTTTTGTATGATTTACGGTTTGTTTTCAAAAGATTTTTTTCTTGAGCAATATAAAAAGTTGTTTAAATTTTTGGTTTTGTATGTCGTTAACGAATTCTATCTCTAAATACTTTAAATTTATTCTATTGCAAAATTCATTTTTATTGAGATTTTTCCAGGAAGAGATTTTGCAGTAAGATACTTTTCAAAACAATCTAAAGAAAAATTTTCTTTGAATTTAATATTTTATATGTGTTAAACTTATTGTGTTTTACATCAATTTTTCAAAATTTAAAGTTCCCGAAAGTTGGTTTTTAAATTAATAAGTTCGCTTGCACCAACTGAGTTTTTCCCATGTAAACTAATGATCAAAATAAAGAAAAATTTTGCATTTATTCATTTTTGAATTGATTTTTAAAATTAATAGTGAGTCAAAGAAAAAAATTACAGTTAAAGTCAGCTATTGGAATTTCAAAAAATAATTGTCAATTTCCAACAGTCACTGACAATTACGAAACTTTTCGAATTCATTTAAATTATATATGTGAAAAGCGGCAATACAAATTCAGTAATATGCTTTGGGGTAAATTGAATTATTTCTCAAATTGGCTAAAAGGAAAAATAAAGAAAATAAATTGAAGCACACCAAGTTGTGAGGAGCTTGATAGATAAGTTGAAATAGGAATTCTTTTAATTTAGTTTTCTTTTTCACACTTTGTTGAATGTGAATAAGTGAATTTTGACATCTGCTTCGATCAATACGAAAATTGAATTCAAGCCCAGACAAGCTGTTCTGTTTTGAGGTTAACTGCATGTGCAAATTTGTACATGGCACTATTAGGCAATCAATCAATATTTGATTCGGAATATCGATTTTCAAGGCAATTTACACAATTATTAAACCACAAAAGAATTGATTATTGATTCAATTATTATATTTAAATTTGAATTTAATCTTATAAATAATTTAAAAAACATTGACCTTTTAGAACTTTGATTTTGTAATATATTAAATTTGTTGCTCAAATTAATCTCGAAATTGTGTGTGTGCATTCGTGCACAAATAAAACGAGAATGTGTAAATATTTGTTTTTCGTGCTCAAACGCAAAACTCCTTCAAGCATTAAATTAGTAGATTGATTGCTAATTTAAACTGATTTAATTAGTTTCTTGATACTGATTAACAAGTTTTTTTACATTTTGATTTGCTTAAAAAATTCTTTAATTAATTTAGTTCCAGTAAAATTATTCGTTTTTAGCGAAATTTTTTTTTCAGAGTCAAAGCTTATGCTATTGTCATCGTGTCTGTCTGTCTGTATGATCGTCGGACCGTCCGTCCGTCTGTAAACCTTTGTCCATATTATGAAAGAACTGTAGACCATGGAATTACCACATTTGGCATACATACACTAGGCAGTCATGTAATCGACTAGTCAGACCAAAACTGGGCGCAATGGATCATGACGCCCAATTAAAGTAACCCCATGGCATGGGGCCCATGTTAAAAATCCTTTTTTTAATACGTTGTTGAACTAATACATTGTACTTTTTAAACAAAAATTTTAAACCCAATACGCTCCTCTGTATGTTAGAGTACAAGTAGAGTTTCAAATGGACCAAATAAGGCTGTCTCATAAGTTACTCAACACTAATTTCCAATTGTCATAGAATTAGGTCCTATTGCTGTTGATGGCCATGTAAGTGATCCAAATGAATCAACAAACGACATATTTTTTTTCAACTGTCTCGCTATTTTCCTGGCCTGCCAGACAATCTTATTTGTATTATTTAATTGAATTGTTGCATTTTTGATATTGCCCTTGATATAAATTGTTCTAATGAATCACAGTACAGTTTTGATAATTTGTGTTCGATATACTTTGAAATTAAAAATCTCTAATTGGTAATTGAGAGGGGAAAGTTGCTATTTTGGTGTAATTTTGGTAACAGCTACTGTACATTGTACAATGTACAACGTGACTGGGCATTAAAAAAAACTCACCGATTTGTACAATCATCTTGAGGTGTACTATTGCACTTGTACTATTGCAGTACAGTACTTATTTACTCGATTTACCTCTACGCGATCTTTCATTTCTCTTTGATTATCAGCATTTTCTCTTCAATTAATTGCACACTAAATCTACTCTTGTCCTTGTTTCATAATTTCATAATTTGTCGTGAGTCATTCCATGTGACTCAATTATCTTTATATATCTTACCAAAGCGAACAAACCCGGCAGCACTGCACTACAAACGCACACAATATTTCCTACCCATAAAGGCACATGGCCACTTTTGCCGGTTAACTGTAATCATTCGACGTATAAGTATAACCACTTTCTCATTGTATTTATTACGATGTATTTATTCTCTGTGTGTTGTGCCAACATGTTGAATTAGAAAACAAAATCTCGAAATCAATGTATCTCTGATTTTTATTTCACCTCTATTAGTGCCAGTATCCGTTTTAGCATTTAAAGCCAAGCAATCAAGCTTGAATTGGCTTTCAATTACCAATTGATGTTTTTCCTTCTAATCATTTTATTAAATAACTACAAGATGAGCTACTTTTTTGATTGGCAAGATTGTCATTGCACCTTTTGTGTGTGTCTAGTGTGGATCACAATTATTACACTAATTCTTTATTTGATTTATAAAATTTATTTCTTCAATGAAATTGTTGTGGTATAACTTGTGCATAACAGTTTATTTATAAATAAAAAACTTTAAGGATTTTCCAGATGTTGTCCCGAAAGAAGTCCGAATATTACCGAACCAAAAGCTACCTCCTACTTATCCGAATGGTTGGATTCCAGTGCTTGAGTCAAGGAGCATTCACATGAATCAAGTCAAATCGGTTCAATGTTTTGGCCAAGAGTTGGCAATCATTCGTGGTGGTAAAGGTCAAATCTATGTGATTGACCCGTTCTGTCCTCACTTGGGAGCTAATTTACTCATTGGTGGAAAAGTCCATCGAAATGATGATTGCTATGAAGACTGTATTACTTGTCCCTTCCATGGCTGGTCGTTCTCAATGAGTGATGGCAAGTGTTCAAATATTCCAATCGATCAATGTAAGTATTACATAATTTGATTTCCAAAATTGACAAATGTTTTTTCTGATAGATCTTGTCAATGCAAATGTCAAAATATGGACAAGTATAGAAATAAACAACGCCATTTTTGTGTGGTTCCATGCAGACGACCAGGAACCTGATTGGTATCCAGAAGAGGTGGCCGAAATTGCCAACAAAGAATGGATCTACAGAGGACGAACCGAACATTTGGTTAATTGTCACATTCAAGTAATTGTAACTTTGAGTTTTTGAAATATTGTAATCGTTTCTGTCTGGTACAGGAAATCCCGGAAAATGGCGCTGACGTTGCTCATCTTGGAGAAATCCACGTTGATGCGATTATATTAGGTTCCGAGCTGAGTCGATTAAGCAAACTCAAAAAATACTTCCAAAGTGTATTCAAGCACGAATGGCACGCCCAATGGAGTGCCTGTGGCTCACCGAATGGGCACATTTCATCCATTGAACTGATCAATTGCAACAGACTATTTGGCTACCCTCTATTCACGGTCAATCTCAAAATAAACCAAATTGGTCCTGCTTATGTGAAGCTACAATTTGAGTCAAATTTCCTTGGAGGCATCAAAGGTGTATTCATGCAGTACGTCAAACCGATCGGACCAATGCGTAACTCGATTGTGCATCAAGTTTACACTGAAAACACATTTGTGGGTTATATTTTTGGAAAATTTGCCATTCTGGGTGAGGCAATAATGGTAATACTCGAGTATCGAATTCCCCTCGCGATAACATTAATATTTTTTGTATCCCAAACAGCTTGAACGTGACATTCAAATTTGGAATAGAAAAGCTTTTCTAAGCAAACCTTTTATAGCAAAATCTGAAAAGACCCTAGTCAAATATAGAAGATGGTATGCTCAGTTTTATTCGGAAAGTAGCAAACGAACTGTTGACTGGTGATGAGACATGCAAAATAGAGATGTTGGCATTACTACTTTGTGGGATCAGATATTTTTATATAGAAATAAATTAATTGTTTTAATTTTTTAATTATGATATATTACCATTTTATAAATGTTTCCATTTGCACCGACCAGCAATACTGTACTTTCCTGACATGCTCTGAAAGAAAGCATTATTTTTTGTAGTTCAAAGTATTCAAGTATCAAGCGGATTGATAAAAGTTGTCTAGTCAAATGCAGACAATTTTCATGTACAGATACTTGTACTTATCACTGTTTTTTGGTTAGCAACGACCTTTGAGTTGTTTGTGACAAGTGTATAACAAGTGGACCCACTGCAAAAAACATTTTGATGTCTGCGTCCTTCGTGTATTGTTCATTTGCAAAATTGGCAAAAAAGTCGCTGGGGTAATTATTGTTTTTATTTAATTTAAATAATTTAATTGTTATTATATTTTGTTTCTATATATAGAAATTATGACTTAATTTTGATTTGAAAATAATTATTCATTCACAACTGACTTTTTTCAAAAAGTAACGAGCTTTTCTGACCATGTCCAATTTTGGCCTGCCAACAGATAAGTTATCAACAAACTATCTTTTTAGCAAAAATACGGGGTATTCGTTTTTGCAAAATTTAAACTTGGAATGAAAATAATTATGCTGAAAACGTCTATTCAAAAAATCAAATTCCTTAAGCAACTTTAATTTCAAAAATGATTTAAATCGTTAAAGTTTCTTCACGAACACAATCTTGATATTGTCAATTTTGTAACTTCAATAATAAATGAAGGTCGTTCAAATGAAAGAGCTGCTATGGTTGCTAATGGAGTAGTTCTTGACTTAATAAACAAAAATATAGAAAAACACGACAACTTTATTTCACTAAATCTAAATTACCTTGACTTTTTCTGTAGTTGATATAGTTTTGGTTTGGTAAAATGAAGTTTTGGTACTTTTCTATATTTTTGTTTTCATTAATTCAAGAACCATTTCGTTTGCAACCAAATCAGCTCTTTCATTTGAACATCCTCTGTTTATTAGTTGTAAGTGCAATGTTAGGTTTTAGTTTTTGAAAATGTAGCTCTTAAGTAATTATTAAATTTAATATTTTTTTTGAATCAATAAAATCTGTTAATTATTTTAGTAAATTAAATAAACGCATGTCAGAAACAACTTGTTTATTGATTAACTAAAAATTTCAAATTTCAAATATTAAAAAAAACTTTTACTTTGAAAAGTCGCCTATTTTCAAAATAAGAACGATTACTCAAATTGTGTTTTACTTTTGAGTGCGTTTCATGCAAAAGTTTGCCTCACGGACATTTGCAATTAATTAATCCATTTGTTTGGTAAATTAATTGTGTTTCCTTCTCGGTAAAAGGTACAATTAACCTCTTTCTGAATATCAACTTGTGGCAGTTTTCGGGTGAATAGTGAAAATATAATTTGTTTTAAATAATTGGAAACACAATTTGATCAGTTTAAATTTAGTGCTTTTTGTATATGTGAACAAGTCGGGAATTTAAATTTGAATTGTCAGTTTGTTGTTTGCTCTTTCACTGCACGAACCAGTTCAAACATGGCGGTTCACTTGGTAGAAAAATTGAAAGCATTCAATGCGAAATGGTCAGCGATCATCAGTTTCTTTCGCTACTGGACACTGTGGCGTAATTATCAAATTTACTTTGAAACTGTCCGAGAAATAGCCGATCCAACTGTCACTCCCGAACGATCGAAACAGGCCAAACTGCAAATGTATCTCACACTCTCAATCCTAGCAATTCGAATGCTGCAGTACAATGCATTTGCCCTCATACCAATGGACCACTACTGGCGGGTAATTCAGTTCGACGCCATCTCACTCGCAGGTCTCAATGTCCATCTGAATCACGCCTTCTCGATCATGTTTGTACAGGCAATCTATTTGTTTTACAATTTATATTTCTACAATCACGCCCGTTACTATCGAATGTTGAACATTGTGAAGCAGGTGCTGTATGATGTTGACAGTAGAAATGACTTCTTCCTGGATGATGATCTCATTTGTCGAGTTACAGTTGGTGTTCCTGATTTGGAACGTAAAGTTATCATCAGAAAATTGACCAAACCTGAAGGGAAAGTTCGAAGAATCATCAAAATTTACTTTAATTCTTTGTATTCATTGGTTGTCGTTACGAGTAAGTATCAAATAAATTTTATAAGTTTGATTAATTTTTGATTTTTTAGTGTTCTATGGTATATTGCATCTGTATTACATGTTGTATCACTTGGCCAATAACTGGCATTATCATTTGACCTCTTTTTCTGGTGGACTTGCTCTTGCCTTTATGATTCTGAATGGTTCAATCAGCTGTTTTGTTCTGTTTGCCTATGCAATGGCTTCCCTCTACTTTGCAGCTTTTCTATTCACCTTTACTCTCATGATCTTCATTCGACTCAAACAGAATGAACTATTTCTCCTCAAACCATCAGCAATGCGAATGATTCGTTTCACCTCACTGCACACCGAAACCCTGTTGACCATCTTTGAGTACAACAGTCTGTTTGGTTCCCTTCTGATGGTGATCATCATGTCGACCATTCCACTGAACACCTTCATTCTCATGTCAATGTATGCGGGCAAGATGAACTCAATTGGTGTGCTGTTTGGTGGACTCATTTGGAATCAGCAAAATTTGAACCTCTTTTGCTATCATTTGATGGCGGCAATGTACACCAAACGGTTGCATCGATTCATTAAGGCATTCCGTTGGCAGTACTATCGGGCACGACTGATCAGTGTTGGTCTTCTACTGCGACTCAACATGTATATTGGCAAATTTCATTGTAAAAAACGATATGGCATTACTTATGGTTGCTTTGGGCTGATGTCATTTGCATCGTTTCTTAAGGTATCTAACGATTTTTTTTAAAAAAATCTAATGCATATGAGATTTATTTCAGTTTATGCTAATGTACGGCGAAGTGCTCATGTATTGGTTTCAATTGATTTGAAATTTTGTCGAAAATTTAAAATTGAAATACAGAACCATTTTCAATTATCGATTCCGAATTCATTTTGATCAATGTCTTTGGCTCACATTGTCACAAACCTTAAACTTAGTCATTTAATTGGTTCGCTACAATAATTAATTTCTTGTTTAAATGGAAAATGCCGATAATGAATAATCGAAAAAATATCCTTTAATAATTAATCAGTGGAAAAATTCTTTCCATTTAAATAAAAATAAAAATTAATATTCAGCAATTAATTTCTTTTTTTTTATTTATTCGTAAAATAAGTGTTTAAAAAAATTAATTGTCATTAAGTTTAAAATTTAACTTAAAAACATATGTATCTATTTAAAAATCCAAAAATGTTTGAAAAAGTTATTTCGCTTCAAGGTTTGGATTATTATCGATCTTATCTGGACGCATGTGAGAGAATTTCTGTCCACAAAGATCAAAACTTAATTTTGAAATGCAAATTAATTCTACTGATGCTGACGCTCAAGTTGGCTCACTTTGTGTTTCTTGCCGTTTTCAAGCTTGATCCATCAACTCGAATCCTACATTTTGATGTACTCTACCAAATGTTTCCCAATGAAGTTTTAAACGTTTGTGTAACTCAATTCTTTCTGTTGGCCATCTATTATCACTACAAAATGTATCTTTACCCGGATGAGAAGCTCAACAATCTACTCAGGGGCATTTTGTTCAAATCCAAAATTAGCAAAATGTTTGTTTGGGAGAATTACTGGCAAAATGGTCAAAAACAACAAGTTCAATTGGTGGGGCAAAAGTTTGCCGTGAACATTCTTTATTTCATGTTGAATTTAGTTGTTTATCTAATTTTATTTCTAATTTACGTTCACCTGGTTGTATTGATTCAACTGTTCAGTATGAAATATTCAAACATTTTTACAGCTTTATGCAGTCTAATGTTTGTCTTGTGCAATTCGATTCTGTTTGTCTCAAGTACATTTTTAGCAGTTCATATCTTCATTCTTGTGGTGGTCATCTCGATGACCCTGATTCGAGTGCTTTTCCTCAGTTCGTCCCAGTACTACATTCTACTGAGTGCCACACAGACTCACCTAAACTGGTCCAACATCACCAAATTCCGATGTCATGTAGTTCGCTCACTTCAGAACAGTTCACGTTTTAGCAATTTCAACTGTAAACTTCTGTTATGCTTTCTGGTGTTGAACGCGCCCACAAATGTCGTTCTCGTGATGTTACTGTTCTATGGTCGCATCCACGGAAGCCTAAATGTATTCTTCATTGTTTGTATCATTTATGAGCAGCTGCAGTGCATTGTAGCAATTCACTTTGTCACAGCCTACTATAGTCGACACTTTAAACGACTCAACAAACTCATGAACCACACCTACACAAAATATCTGCATAGAGTTGGCAATTTTCGAGCCAAATTTGTGCTCTCAATTTTGATTCAACAATTTCACAGTAAAAAACCGTACACTTTCACATATGAAAAGTATGGCTCCATTACGGTGAACAGCTTTTTAAAGGTATGTTTTATCTTTTTTGTAAAAATATGTTAATCTGTTCATTTTTTATAAATTTTTCATAGTACATTCTCTTGTATGCCGAATTTGTAATGTATGTTTATCAAATTATACCTAAAACAAAGTAAAAAACAAAAAAAATCTTTGCAAGTAGAAAATGTTCAAGATTTTTTCTTTATGGGGGACAATCGAATTTTGTTGCGAGTTTGAATAATTTCTACACAATGCTATTTTTCTATTATTGAGATGTCTATCTGAAAAGTTGATTAAAACGTTGAATTGGATTTCATTTCGAGATTTCATAATAGGGTCAAAAAATAATTGAAAGTTACATTTAGAAATGCGTGATCATAAACCAAACTTTGCCACTCGACTCGTTCCTTCACTTCTACCTCTAGAACTAAGTTTCACCCCTGGTTTGATTCAGCAACTCACACAAAGTGTCTCTCACTTGTTCACTTTTGCTGAAAGTGTTTGCCTTTGTCGCTTCACTTGAACATGCATGTGTTGGTGTTCTGCATTGGTCGTATGTTTCGGTATACCCGGTATACAGTATATGTTCTTAAATTAATCGATATCTGGTTGTTAAGCTAAGTTTGTTTGTGTTACATTCTGCTTAACCAGATTCGACTTAAAATTTTAATTATCAAATTAACATTTATATCAAGTCATCATTGTTACTTCATTTCTATTCATTCCCCAAAACATGACACCCGACCGCTTATCAACAGAATATACATTTGCGATCGCATTCATCACTTCATTGTTAATTAATCGGACAGTGAACCTATTGCACGAGGGCAAATGTTTCTACTCTAAAAACGTTTTTGAGTCCAACGATCAGTATTACTATTGGCGTCTTCGAAATTTTCTCATTTCTTTCTTTCATGCTGTGAATACTGGGTTCGTTATGGTGGTAAGTTCAATTTGACAATTTAAACACAAAGTCTAATCTCAAGTTCTTTTAACCCATGGTATAATTCGCACTCCTTCCTTGTTGTCCGATGTAGTGTACACTTGTTCTCAATTTGACTGTCTCCTCACTTCTCTTTGGGTTTGACTTGTTTTGTTGTTGTGAATTTATAATTAAGGTTTTTTGTCAATACTTCCTGTACGACATTTACGAAATGTTCACCCATTTCAGTTACAAAGGAACTGTCGAATTGATTTGTCATCATATTCTGGTATATTTTTATCAGTGAAATCTAATTCAAACAAATATTTTAAAGTAGATTCTGCTCTGTTTTGGCAATACACTCGTGTGTCAGAGGTACATTGGCTACAACATGACTGCACTGCTCATTGAGAACAGTAACATTTTCTTGCAACTTCTGCTACTGTCCAATCATTCCAAGTCGGTTTGGTTCTGCCGGTTGAACGCTGTGATCAATATAGGTGAGAATCTTGAATTGTTTTTTTTAAATTAACATTTTCTACTCGCAGTCATGTTTGTCCCAATCCGTGGCATTTGTATGTTCTGGTTGTGGGTTACCCTAATGGTGAGCTTACCCATCACCCACTGGTGTTCCGCCCTAATTGCGCTCACCTCAATGGTGGGCATTTCCATCACAACTGTGATTCTGTTCAAACGTGTATTCAATTCGGATTTTTTCTTGCAACATAGAGGGATCGACTTTCGAGTTGGACCTAAACATAGATCTGATCTTGTTACTGATTCAGACAAAGCTTTGATTCCATCTCTAGTAACTGAAAATGGTAGCAATTCTGTTAATTCGGTCAATGGATTTCTAAAACGGCTCAATAAATCGAAAATATTTCTACAGCGACAAATGCTGCAGGATACAACTGAAACTTGGGAATTCATTAAATTCCTTTATTTACTTAATAAACATTTTATTTTTGAAACATTGTGAATTAGTTTTTCAAATGTCTATATTTTTTTTTATTCAAAAACAATAACAATTTAAACTACAAAACTATCAATTTTCTGATTGCACTTCTAAAGCCAACTTGTAGTAGGCGAACCAGCCCACAATGCTCTCCACTGGGTGAATTATATTTTGCACCTTAAAAGAAACATGTACGCAGTTAAGTTCAAATAAGTTTGTCGGTTGCTTGTTTGTGAGTGTTGTACAATGTGCACTCAGGTTTATGAATTGATGCGTCAGCCCTCTCAATTGCATCGTAACGAGCGTTGATATCGTGAATTTCCCTGCTCTCTTCAGAACACACTCATTTGGAGAGGGGGAAAATATATAGAATCGTCATAAAACAATTACCCACCCGGATCTTTTGACTAAATGGACTTTTATTTGCATCTCGTGGTGTCAGTTTCGTTTGTTGTAGTAGTTGAAAACTCAATCAGTCAAATGCTGCATTGAAATTGACCAATGAACTCCGTGGGGAAGTTGTGATTATAAATAATTAACTTTATCAACGTTGGTTGTAATAGTTCTTGACTTTTTTATGTTAATTTAAATGTTTCACATCTTCACGCAATCAGTCAAAGTCTCAATGATTGCTTCGTCGTAGTTCGTTGTTAGCCCAGGCTTACAAGTTAGGGGTTTTACCAGTCTAAACATTTCTGCAGTATGGTTTGCATTTGTCTTGTTAGTGAGCTAAGGGTGAAATACAATTACAGGTAATTGAATTATTTTCGAGCATGTGACAATTTTGAGATCTAACGAGTTTGTAAAAATGAACGTAATCATTTGCTAAAAATTTGTGAACTGGGTGTTAAGTTTAAGGTTGGCTCGAACAAATGTTTAAGATCAGACAGATTTCATGCACAGTATCAAACAAAAGTACAAAACATAACTCAATAAAAAAATATAGTCACAATTATACTTATTTATACATTACTCATAATATGACAAGCATCACAAATATCTCAGGTTTCAACATTTTTCTCAAATGGGGGTTTTATAACTTTTTTTTGTTAAAAATAACTTTAAAGAGCCCCCTGACAATTTTCAATTTGAAATTAGAGTCACACTAATGTATAAAAGCAAATCGGTTTCACTGTCCTGAGATATCAGAATTATAATTTCGAAAAAACTTTTGATTTTAATTTTCAAGTCAATTTATTCAAAATGACATTTGCGGCTAACAAATCGTTGATTGGGCTTTTTGGTTTTGTTTTGTTTTGTGTTTATTTTCTGTCGGTTCCTGTCGATTCGAAACTGAAAAACTTGAAAAAGTTGAAATTCTGCAAATGGGATCATTTCATACAGAAGTGCGGCATTGATCAAACTTTACAGTTGACCTCAACCCAGAATGGCTCGGGCATTGCCAATACTCAAGAAGAGCTCGATCAATTTTGCTAGTATGACAATCGATTGTCTTGTTCATATAAGTTGTATTAATTTTATATAATTTTCCCTCAGCACCATGGTTCATTATTTCCCAGCCTGCACACGTCACTGGATGAGTAAATGTGCCACTGATTTACACACAGAAGCCATGATGAAAATACTGGTCGATGAAAAAGGCACTTACGTTAAGGCGTTCTGTGACCGGAATGGTTACATCCGAAATGGTATACACAAATATTTAATATTTCTTAGCACATCTCAACTATTTTACTTTTATCTAGAATTTCTCAAGTACTCCAACTGTCTAATACATCATGTGAAGCTATCTCCCTCTTACCGCAAGGAATGCATCCGTCCACTTCAAGCAGCAGGCGAAATGATCCACAACCGAGAGATGGCCAGCAAAAGACCAAGTTTTGGCGCTTTCGCTCGTGACACTTGTTGTGCCTATAACAAGTGGGAGAACTGTATTCTGAAGCACTTGACCGACAACTGTGGCCAACCGTCAGCAGACGTTTTCCCTTACTTGATTCGCTACAGTTCAAACAATTTGGTCAATAATCTTTGCACGCGGCTCAAGTATGATGTGACCAATACTGCAGTTTGTAAAGAAGAGAATTATGTCGCACCGGCAAATTTCAAACCACTTGGTTATCACAGTAAGAGTGCATTGAGCTATGCCTTCTCGTGGGGCTGTCCCAATGTTGGCTGGGGAATTGTGCCAGATCGGGATTGGTAGACTATCTAGGAAATTATTTACATTTATTAGACCTCAATATAATTTATTTGTTTATTTACTGCACAATTCAATAGAATCATGCGGGGTTGTTTATTTTAAAGTATATAATTTATTGAATAAAATAATTAAGTTTACAAAAAAATATTGTCTTAGCGGGGGCAAAGCGAAGCCTCGCCAAAGGGAGCACTGTGGTGAAACGAGGGTGAGTGTTTTGGTGAATTACAGACGGCGCAACTCGTTAACGCACATTAAAAAAAAGAATGCATAAACATTGACTAAAAACGACACAATTTACTGAGTCTTTTGGTTGTTAATCATAAAGTTACAAAATGGCGTCGAAATACACGAAATAGACGGGAATAAAAATGGATAAAAAAATGAAGTATTGGCTGGGGTTGAAGCGCACGCCGGCGTGAGTCGGGCGCTACCGAGATGATGAGAAAGGAGTCCGATGGAAATGTCGCGACCAGGAAGGGAATGGGGACGTCGTCGCGGCGTGAGAGATGAGGACGAAAGTTCTGTAAAGGAGGAAGGTGTGAATATGCAGCCAGGAAAACACCTGAGAGTGCGTGTGGTGATCGTTGCTCATGAAAGATGTGTCTTCCTGTGAAGACGTACGGTCGGAGGTGGTGTAATGAGTCGACTGGCTAAAAAGGGAAGTTTGTAGACGACGTACTTCTTTTAGAGGGCCTCTCGTTGGAACACAGCACTTCTACCATAACTTTTTGTGTTTGTTGTCCAGGAATTTCAGAGAAAACTACTGCATAAAATTGTACTAAATTTTAAACTTAAGATTTTGTGATAGTTCTGAGTTGCATAAAATGGTGGTTAGCTCAGAAATGCAATGAAAAAATCCGACCATTCGCTCCACCTGGTTGGAAGTACATATACTAAAACAAACGTTTGTTTACTCACGCGTGATCTCTGCAGTTGACATTGCAAGCTTTTTTATCGGTAACAGGAGGGTCACTCTGGATTCCAGAGTCTGAAACATACAAGTTACATTTACAAAATAAAATGAAAAGGTTAATCATCCAAATGTTTTTTTTTATATAAAACAATAAAAATTTAAACTGCACCAAGCAATCAATTTGTTGATCCAATCGATGCAATGCATTTATCTGTTTGGCAGTTTCTATCTCAAAATTTTTCAGGAAGGACAAAATATAAAACAATTGAAAACAGTGAAAACAAGAAACGATGAAAATAATAATGAATACAACAAAGCAGTGCTGGATAAAAACAAACTCAAATACTTTTTGTCTTGTTTTGCTTTAATCTCAATGTTTTAAAAATTTGTTGTTTTAAATTTTAAATCAATTTTGAGTCAATCTGAATCATCGATGGTTTAGTAACTTTGCTGTACACTAGATCGAGTGATGAATTGGTGCTAGACGAAGTGGGCTTCTTTTCGTTTGATTCATTCAATGGCTCAAATGTTTGACACAACTCTGCTGGCTCTTCAATGAGTTGAATGATACGAATTATTGGTGCTTCAAAGAGCAAATGCAAGATGTATGCCAGTCCAACGGTGAGGAGGAAGTCAAGAAAAATGTTCTGGAACGAATCATAGTAGTGCATTTCGTGGGTGTGACGGACTGAGGTTTGGCGGTACATGACCACCAATGATCGTACTAAATAGATGCAATAGGACAGTTTGGCTATTGGCTGGGCGCATCGAATCGAAAGTAGACCATTCAGTGGTCGGAGTCCACCTGTGGCACAGAGGTAGGTGGTGAATTTTTACAAATTAATTTCTTAAATGGTTCTGAATCATTACGAAAATGAACATTAGACAGCCACTGTAGAAAAACGCAAACTAGGAATAAATCTAAGGAACTAAAAATAATATTTATTTTTAGTTACTTTATCACCAAAATAGCGGGTGACCTCGCCGGACAGTAAATTTGTTTCAAAATGTACTTCTAAATCTAGCCACAGTTCATCTTTGTCGAATGTACTTGAGAAGTTTGTAAAACGTAAACTTTCGGAGCAAGAAAAGGAGATACTGACGAGATTGTTTAGCTACTCAGTAAAACATTTTTAGATTCGATATGTCGAGAACTGTTCTACACTTATATATAACTTTGTATACAACCTGCGACATATATAAAATGGCCTTTGCGTTATCATGTTGTAAACATTTTGCAAACAAACATTTGATTTATCATATAAAGCAGCCAAAAGTGATCTTTGAGACCACTACAATTACAACAACAACAAGTGATAACATTTGAATCACATCAAAATTGACTACACTCACTACAACATCTTTGGCTTGATATAAACTTTCCTCGACCAGACCCGATCCCAATGGGAGAACTGTCTCATTCGTCTGGCCAGACACATCATATAAACAGAGTTGAGATTGAGGGCAATCCATTCGAGCGCGGCACTGCTCACATGATACCAGTAACCATCCTGTGCACGTGACCAAGCGAGCCGGAAACTTCCATCAGTGGATTCGGCATAACTGCTCGAATAGACGGATGCCAGCGCGAGGATGATTCCACTGATACCAGCTATTAATTGGACAACAAAATTTATCATCATGGTGATGGGATAGGTCTCAATTTGGTGAACACTTGACAGTCTGACACAGATTGATATCTAGTTAGTTAAATTTAAATTAATTAATTAAACAGTAACAGTAACAATATTTGTTCATTTATCATGCTAGCTTCTGCAGCACTCATCATAAAGATGAGAATCACTCCTATACAGTGAATGAACAAATATTCAGTTGAAGTGAAGTGACCTGCAATGATTGTGCCTAAATTGGACAAATATAAATTGATTAGTGCAAGTGAATTGAACCACTTCAATTGGCGCTTCGTTTTGGAGTCAATTTTCAATTGAGGAATTCTTCGCTCGATGTAATATTTCACTTGGCGGTAACGAGCATAGCCGGCAATGGTAACTATTGATGTAAAATTATATATCAAGTCAATTGTATAAAGCCACTACTAAATGTATTCACTTGTGATTGCGATGAGTGTCGTCAAGTACTGAAAATAATTCACTTGAGGCTGCTTCGATGCAGCGTCGCTCACATACGGAAAGATTGGCTCAACATGTCCCTGGTAGATCGCGAAGCCATACCTAATAGTCAAGACAACCAAAGAGTCATCATTTATTTAGTATAAATTAAAAAACTTACATTGATACACAAATTCCGGGCAATATCACAGCAGAAAGTTGAGCAAAAACGTGCAAATTGTTTTGAAGCCAACGTATTTCACGCATTTTAATTTGAAAACAATTTTTAGCCTCTTGTAATAAATTCATAATTTGTACTGTTCAAAATGATGTTAGTGTCAAATAAGATGCGTATAATAAATACTCATTCCAATCAAGACTTGTTTACAAATGGAATTTATTATGGCTTGATAAGATATTTAATTGATTTTTGGACTTCGACTTGTACTTTTAGTTGCTTTTGATACGCTTTCATCGCTTTTCCTAATCTTGTAAATGACATTGATAATTTTATAATTATATTATTAATTTAATCATTATTAATTATCATTCATAAACTGAGTTTTATTTGGTTAATTTTAGGGGCCATACTTTAATTACGTGATCAACTGACTGGATGGGAGGGGTCCAAGGTGTGATCACGCTTTGATCACGGAGTTTTGGAAGGGGTCTAAAGTTTAGACCAAACAAAAAATCCCGAATTCTCGGATCTTTAGTTATCGAAATACATGTTAATAGTTTGTTGCCATATAATGCAACTTACTGTACAAATCCAAATATAACGCATGCGCATTTTACATTCGTCTCATGATTACACTACGCTAACTGTAGGCTAAATTTTGTTTGGTAGGGGTAGGGGTAACGTCAAGATCACGGACTGATCACGCATGGTACTAGGGGGTCAAAATCTTTGATTTTTTGATCACGTAATTAAAGTATGGCCCCTTAATTTACAATTTGTCATTTTTCACTCCAAATTTTAATTTTCCACAAATCTAAGTAAATCAAAACGACAAGTCAATTTGTTTCAAAAATCGATTCCAAGCTGTCTGTACTTTCATTCTATAACCCTGCATGTTCATGCTTATTACTGACATGTAATATCTGAGCCAATAATATGAGCGGTAGGATTGCCCGATCTCCATCTAACATCTAACATCGTTTCCCCAAATATATCAGATGATATTTCAACAGTTCCAGTTAATATTCGTGTATTTGTGGTGCAATGATTGTGGCCAACCAATGCACACCGCTAACTCCAAATATTTGATGTGATATTTTGGAAGTAGAACAAAATTACCTCGATCAACAACTAACATGGCTTTTTCAACTCGGGCTTTGGTGATTGAGCCATTTTCTAGATTATTAAAAAAACAAGGATTACGATTCTATACGATTACGATTACAATACAAAAAACAAAACAAAAAACACTTACTTTTGAGATTCTCGACTAGTTCCTTGTAAGGATTTGCCCGAATTCCATGGTCTGACATTGCGATACGTGTTGGAATACAATACATACACAAAACTCAGTAAAATATTTTGACTAGTAACTTCTTAATTGTTTATTTTAAAAAACAAAATCAAAACGATAGTCATGTCTTGACGGGAAAGCCTTCTTATGCCATGTGTATGTACGTAAAAGCTTTATTTGCTGAAACATTCGAGAAACTGTGGAAACTGTCAGTTGTTGCAGCTTCTGTATGTAACACCACTGTTCGACTAAGATATAAAAAATTCTTTGGTTGTATTCGTTCGCGCTCCCTCAAAAATGCTATCAGTTGTACGTATACAACTACGTATATAACCGTATACATCATTAGTTCATTGCACACATACGGATTCTATATGATAATGGAAATTTCCATAGAGAAGCATTGAAAAACTTTAACTGATTCCAGGTTTATTGCTATTATTTTTTGTGATTTCAATTGATTAAATAAAAACTAGATTCATTAATTCCCATTTACTGAATCGAATTTCTGGCTCTAAGTTTTTAATTACACAACAACAAACGATGGTTTAATTCAAATTTTGTTCCTTTACGAGCGCATTCAAGTTGATTTCATTTTAGAGCGTTACAACTCAATTTCTTAAATATCTACGATTTTACAGAACAAGTTTTTGTGATAATTTTATTGTCCTTTTATTAAAAGATTTAATAATAATAAAAATTTAATTTAATCAACCCACATCGACATTTTAATATTATTATTCAACTGTTTGTTGATGGTTAGTTGGAAATCATCTGATCGTCTTTTCTATGCTGCAATTGTTCGATAACTGTTTTTGTAGTGACAACCAACGGGAGATTTACATGCAGATCGAAGGAGTGAGGAATGTCGAGGGTCACATGAATGAAGTACTTTACTGTGACATGTGAACTCTTGATGCTCAGCGATTCGTTCTCCGGTATCTTGACATTGAGTAGTTCTTCGACCTTTATATGAGGCCCAATCTCGTCTCCCGTGATTGGTTCTTTTTCCATAATGTTTTCAATGATCCTTTGCTCACTTCCACTCGAGTAGATCTGGGTCTGGTACAGTGAGATCCTTGGCATCACCGTGGTGTTGGTTTGATTGTCCACTGTCACGTGCACTGTGATGGTCTCGCCTGCTGCAAATCCTTTACGGCCGATTGAGGCGTGTAGGGACACAGTTCCATTGTGAAGAAGAACACTCTTCTCAGCCGTGGCTCCCACTGTGATCTAAAGAGTAGGGAAAATGAATATTCATTATAAAAAAAGTAAATACATCAACAACTGTCAACAACCATCAAATTTTTGTAAAACGGTGCCAAAACAGTCAATTCTTTGTAGAACTTTTTTGTATCGTCCTCCCGAAGTTTGAGTGTGAGGCAAATGAAGTACTTCACGCAGCCTTCACTACTAACTATAGATGAGGGAAGTTCTTTGCTAAAGAATAGTAATCCAGTTAGTAATTGTGAGTTCTTTTACAATTGTACAAGCAGACATACTCCTTGGGGATTGTGAACGAAAAAGGAATTGTAATGTTCTTAGAAGATTCACCCTGAGAAATCGAAATTCGTGTCATGGCATCTAACAAGAAAAATAAATTTAATTAATTAAATTTAAAATATATCACTTACTAGAAGTATCAATATCGAACTCTTGGTGGAGAATGTCGTCCTTCTCGTAGTAAATGTGATTACGCAGATAATGCACCATGTCCGCCACATTGATCCATTTAACGCCAATTCGACAGTGAAACGACACAGACACACTCGAGAGTGGCATATCTTTGGGCACTGTCACCAGGGCAGCTCCAGTGATGGTGTCACCAACGTAAAACACTTTCTGATTGTCCGTGATTTGAATATCCGAGCAGTACATTTTTTGTTTGCGAGTTTATCTTCACAAATTGTTCACTTAGCAGTAATGAATGAGTGGACAAGAAGGGATACCAAAAGACAAGAAAGACTGGCCAAATGTCGGAAAGTGCAGATCAAAAGTAGGATCATATCATGTGGTATCGGTATCAAATTCGACATTTGCTGAGAGACATTGCGTATCACGTAGTACACAAATACAATCTAGCACAAAATAGTAAACAAAACTAGAAGAGCGCCAGCATCATTGCTTACGATATATAGCTACCCTGGATGGTATGGCGACACTGCAGTGTGTGCTCTATGAATTGGAGGAGAAGCAACGCAATGTACTAGATGCATAGTAACTATGCATTAAGAACTAAAGAAAGTAAACATTGTTTATAAATAGTTTTTGTTATATAAGTTACCGTTCAACCGTTACGTAGTTTGCCAATGAAGATAAAAAAAATTTGTTTTTGTGCTTTTTCCAAGCAAGGCATAAACTAGCTGGGAATTCCGTAATTTAAAATTAACGTTTTAGACAAATGTGCAAATTATCGAATAACGATAAAATTACTAATTCACTTCTAAAGATATTTAAAATTAATTTTCGATTTTTATTTTTATTTTTTAATAAGTTGTATGATCAAATATTTTTTTAATTTCAAGGGATACTAATTTATTGAAGATATTTTATTTTTTTGGTTAGGCAAACTTTGAATTGAGGAATTTCTCGCTTGGATGTGATCCCGGGAACACAAAACTTTAAAAGTCAAACCTGAAAATTTGATGCAATTTGATCAAGCAAAATGAATAAAAACAAATATAAAAAGTCATGATATAAGTCATCTTCCGCGCTCAAAATAAAATAAAAGGGAAAGTACACCTTTACCCAATTCACTGTCTTCTACATGGATCTCTTGAATAAACAAACATTTTTATATGCAATCTTTGTAAATAGTGATTAGCTTTTATTTAGCTGAATGTTTACCATCATTGTGACAGAAAGCCTGACTTTTCTAATCAATTTAGACCTTTGCACAAACTTTTGTAATTTGAAAATTATCAATATTATTTTATCGCCCACATTGATCAAACAAAACGAGCAAGCAAGTCTCGAGTGTCAATTACTCTGATGCAATCAATAATTGAAATTTTTAGTGTTTTTGTTTTTATTTGGTCGTCGTCAAAGTAAATTGTCTTAATTTGTTAGTTCGTTTGAGTGAATCCTTATCAATAACATTTGTCATACTGTTAACCCTAAGAGAATTAAGCGTTGAGTACACAAAAACTTCAATTCATTTTTAAAAAATGACGCAGACAAATTTATTTTAAAATGGTTTAAACATTTTCTTGAGATCGTGCTATATTGGGAAAAATATATAAATTAAATATTTTGCCCTCTCTTTTTTCCATGTTTACCCGAAAACGTTGACTCGTGAAAGTGTACACAATTGGATTGACAAAACTGTTTGCCATTGCGAGCCAGTGAAAGGCCATGTAGAAGTATCGATGAGTGTAGAATTGCTGTTCGGTGCAGTACGAGATAAAGCCAAACTCGTGCAGTAGCTGAAACACCTTGATTGGCGCCCAACAAAGGCAATACAAAATGAAGACAATCGAGGTGATTCGGATTGTCTAATTTGAAATAAAGAAACATTGAATTACATAACAAAACAGAAATGTAAAATGCAAACCTTTGCTATATTTCTACTACGATAACTAGACGGTTCGGCAATTTCAAAATTTTTACTTTGGGATACGGTTCTCCGACGACTCGGACTTAAGTTTATGTTTTCTTGCTAAAACAATTAAAAACAATATTATTTAATTCTACATTAATTTACCTTTGTGTAAAAATTCCGTTACTTACGTTCAAAACTTGATCAAATTGATAAAAATTTCTCACAATTGCTACATAGGTGCATGCGAGCACAATCGATGGCATCGCAAATGTGAACATAAAATTGACCAACACAAATATTCGCCTGTCCTGCCCACGAATGCCAATGTAATTGCTACACTGGTAGTAAACGACAGTACTTTTCTTAAACATGGCGCTTTTCTCCAAATTGGTGTATTGAATTGGTATGAATGCAAAACCGGCGCCAAGTGCCCAGACGAAACTGACCAGATAGTACGAATTTGATTTGAACAAACGATAGAATCGCGAAAATGGATATACAATTGCGGAGTATCTAGATATTTATTTTGAAGTGGGATTTAATTTTAAAGATCAATTTTGGTGAACATTCATACCTTTCAATGCCAATAATCATGAGAGTGTTGGCGGTGACAAACACACTGAGCAATTGTGCGTACTGTGAGAGTGGACAGAGCCAGGCTGGATAAGGCCACAATCCCAAATTGATGTCCGTGTAAGTGAAGGGCACACACAGGACACCGAACACAATGTCTGATATGGCGAGATTGATCAGATACTTTTTGAGATTTTGGAACGGGGGCATACGGTAACAGCGCACCTGAACCAACAAAACACCAACATTGCCAATCAGTGCAAGTACCGAGGTGCTACAGTAGAGAACGTTGAAGAATGTCTGAACACCCTTCGACAGAAGCACATCCACACTAGTGGGCGTAAAGCACTTGGTAATGTTCAGGGATTCGTCACTCAAATTTGTGCTTGGAAGACAAAGTATTGCACCTGTAGTGTTGTCGAGTTGTGCAAATTCTTCATTAACAAGATGTAACTCATTAAGAATTGTTTCCATTTTTTTAAAATTTAAAATTATATATGGCAAAATTTTTTCGTATATAGTATGTTTTTACCGTACACTTTGTCGAGGAAATGTCGTGTTTCATTCGTAATGCAACTATTTATATACTTTTGGTTGTTTTTGCTCTAGATTTTTTAGATTCCGAGAAATTTATTGATCGTTTAATCGTACAATGTGCCTTTAGACAAAACACAATTTTTATACATTGCTTTCTTATGGGTTAAATAGATTTCTGAGAAATGTTTGGTCAAACCTAGGTTTGTTTAGGAGAGATGAGTTTAAGACAAGAGAAGATTGTGTATTTTGGTGTGTTAGACATTTTGGTGGTTTAGTTATTTAAGAATTTGTTTAGATCAGTTAGGTCGTTAGAGGTTTGGTAGATATTGTTAGGGTACAGGTATAGGTCGTAAGATGGTAAGTTAGGTGTGGTTATTGTTTTAATTTACTATTTCCCAGAATTTCCATTTTGGGGACATTACATTTGAAATACTATCAAAAACTTCAAATTTAACACCCACAGGACACACCGGTTTACTGAAAATATACAAAATTTAGAATTTAAGCAAAACTAGCCGGTAAAACATAAATTCAATGAAAATGTTCATTAAAATAAATGTAATATAAATTAAAACTCACACTATATTAATAAAGCCAAATTTGAATAGTATTTTCAATTTTAATGTAGAATTTTTTCAGCAACAAACTCAGTCTATATTCCTCTTGAATCAACTTGATCACAGTACATTTGATCACCTGATTGCCTTCTGCGCCCTTTAGAGAGCGCATCACTTCACTCATTTGTTGCGCCTTATCTTTTAGAATTTTCTGATCTACCACCTGCAGTCGAGTCATCGCAAAATCTGTTCGTTTCAGTATTTCTTTACCGATGCCCAATAGTTTCGACTTGACGGACGCCTCAGAGGCGTTCAATTGGAAATCTAAGTAAAAAAGAATATAATCATAATTATTTTTAGTTTATTTCACAAGTTGAACTTACATCCAATCATGAAATAAATTACAACTAACACCCAGCAAAACATTTTATAGATTATTTAATAGTTTTAATTTTTTACGCAATTTTAATTTTGACCTAAATTTGTTTTGTTCAATGACTAAGAAAATTGCTTTTATATATTCAGTGGTGTCCACTGGCATATTTGAGGGTTATTAAACCATAAGTTTAATTAAAAAGCTTACAATTACGCACACAAAACCCAGGGATCTGGGACTCGATGATGAACTCTTTAGATAATATAATAAAATATAAATACAATACAAGTTTCCCTTGTTTTCCCCGGTTGACTGTCTCACGCGTGAATCTCTTAAATAAACACAAATATCTCAATTTGGATAATTAACTTCATATTAAATGTCACCAGTAGATCTTAATGCTCCGTCATAATCGGTAAGCAAACACAAATGTTGAACTTTCTTTAAGTAACAAATTAAATTAATTAACTTGGTCAGATCGAGTTTAAATGAGCCTTCTGCCAACAAAGGAAAGAAAATGTCACGTAGAAAATATGTGCTGGTTTTAATTATTTATTTAAGACGTACTTATTTGTTTGATAATTTTTGTCTGCTAATAATCTTTGTTTGTTTTAATTTGACCAAAAAAATCCGATAGCATTTTTAGTATTTTTATTGTTTACAAAGTGTAATTACATTTGTGTTACACAGATAATTTGTTACTCAAACAATTTCTTAAAACATTGTTAGCATATATCTAGTCTTTACTTTATTTATCATACCGTAATCTATTTTTTGTTAGTAACGAAGATCCTTTCGCGATCTGTTTTCAATTAGAATTTCCTATTTATTTATTTTTCATATACAATCAACACCTTTTATTGTAGCTTTTCAGTGACTCACTTGTTTAACTCAATTTGTATCTGTTATTAATTCATTCAATGTATTAGCTTAGGGGTGTGTTTAGCGAACAACTAATTGGATTAGGTTTCGATGTCATATCATTATTGATTAGTGATTTGTTAGTTGGTGTTGATTTGTGCAACCGATAAAACCGTTACTTGATCTTGAATATAAGATACAGTAGTTCTCGATGTTTCTAGATCTAAAAATAATAAGAATGAACCTTTCACAAATCCTACTGTTTTGCAACTCTAATCAAGCGATCGTTTGGTGCATTTGCTTATTTGTACTATTTTGTGTGTGAATATTATCACAACTCACGATCATTCAATGTGGCACACTATCCCATTTCAGTCAAGGCAAAGTCTCACTAAAATTAAAGAGTGACGATGCTTTGTCGACTAAAAATAGGCGATTGACAAATTTGCCAATTAGCTGGCGAGGATAAACGAAGAATTTAATAGTAGAATTGACCATGAATCGAATGAAATGAATAGCATTTTGTTTAAATATTAAATAGATTAATGTATTTTAAAAATATTTATATAACTATATCGATGTTATTATTAACATGTATCACGAGTACATTAAAAATTAAAAATTTACAAATTTGTTTGATTATTAAACAATAAAAATTAAATAAATTTGAAATTGATTTGTTAGTTAATTCAAAGGTTAAAAGCGATCATCAACAGTGTCATCACTGAAATGTTGCTTGTTGACGCTGCATTTCCATCCAATGACAAATCCGATCTGGCACAAATTGTACTCGCGCAAATTGTTCGCCACAACTGAGACAAATGACTTGTCCATCTGAAGGTTTAACCTTTGGCTCCGTTGCCATGATAATTTGTTTTTATTCTGATTCAAACAATCTTTGTACATCTTCAGCATTGCACTTTTAACCGTTTCGTGATGCAGCTTCAGTTCAAACATTGTTGGCGGAACATGGAGAGTTGTGTAAATGTAGTTCATCATTTGCTCCTCGTACTGGCCAACCAAATTTAGTAATTTCATATGACGAGACATCATTGTGCCTTCAACTGGACAACTGGTCAAACTCGATGTAGAGTGGTCTAACATTGTGTTGCAGTACTCCGAGGAAACAAAAATAACAATCACTCAACTGTAATTCAATTTGAAGGAGTTACCTTTAAATTATTTGTCGAAAAAACAAGAATTAATCGCAAAATGAAACAACGACCAACTCATAGTGAGCTCAACTGGGAAAAAATTACAGCCTTATATTGATCACAGCCAGCTTGATTAAATTCGTGAGTAAATGAAAGTTAAGTAAAGCCAAAACCACAACTCCTACTTCACCGCCCCGCTCCTCAATTTCTTTCCGCCACTGATGTCTGATTCAATTCGATTTGATGATATTCTCCCGGATAATCACGGAAAATTACCACTCACATAAATTGTGACATTAAATAACTCTTTATCTCGAGTAATATTGCATCCAGTGTGGACACATTTGCAAGAACAAAAAACAACAACAAATGTATTGATAATTTTGTGTTTACTGTTTTTATAGATAAATCCAATAATAAGGCGCACTTTAAAAAAAATTAGCCACGAAAAGGTCCTATGAACAACAGGTAATGCCAATAACTTTTATGCCACTTTGCTTCTCATTAATCAGTGATACAATTCATGATTTATTGAAGCCAAATAACCTAAATTAGCACATTTTTATATATGTTTGGGCATTTAAGTACTTTTTAGCACGTGAATGCCATGCCATAACAAACTTTTGTAATAATAATGATGATAAATTTGTATATCTATCAATCAAAGTGCAGTGTAAATACATGGGTGCAAAATTGTTGTTGCCGGAAAAATGAGTGAGTGCAAGCAATCATGTCACTGTCTAGACTGCCCGAGCTCGGATGTACCCGTTTAAAAACGCAAAAAGTCACATAGAGAAAGAATGATAGTAAGATGTACTTGATTTGTTGGTGATTTATTAAATAGAAAGTGAAGAGTGGAAAAGCAATACGATATGACCACATGATGACATTGCACACACACAATTAACCATAATATTACATCATAAACACGACAATGTCCGTTGTGAGACGGTCACCAATCATTATTGTTTTCTTTATATCACTGTCAGACTGTGATGTCGAAAAAATACTTGTACAGTTTTCTAAGTGCAACTGGACCTGACATTCGAACAGAAATTTTCACTATTGTAACAATTTTTTCAGCACTTTCTTTGTTTTAAATTTTGACATTTGGGAATACTGACTTCTTATCAAGGTCTTCTACTGTGCATGTTGAATGGGTAACCAAAATCAGATTTTAAGCATTCTTTAGTTTATCAATGGCAACAAATTTCAAGAAACACAAATTGTGCTTTTAGATATATTTTTAATCTTAACTATTAAAAACTTTAAAAAATGATGATACTATGATTAGTTTACAAGTTAAATGTTTTATTGGTAGTAATATCAGGCAAATGCAGGCTTACAGTTTTTAGGATTGTCACATCATTTGTCAACATGTTATTGTAAATAGAATTAAGCAAAATATTGCGATAAGAAAGAAATTTCTCGAAATATCATATGAAAATATTTTTATATATAAATCTATTAATAAATTCAGAGTCTATTTTGACAACAATCTTCACGATACTATCAAGGTTTACACTTTTGTTAATTGTTTTTACTATACTCGAATGTAAAGTTTACAACCTTTATCTCCATTCGAACAAAAAAATTGATTAGCAGACAATGATTTTTTATGTCTAACCGAACAGATTTTTTGTATTAAAGACGTACACTCGAGTTTGATGAATCAAAGTTTGACTCAAACTCAAACTTTGTAAGCAAATCAAAATTAACTTTTACTTTTAATCAAACATGATTCATGAAAGTTTCTTGCCTAACTATGAAGTCGCACTCAATAGCGATGTGATTGTTCGAAAGAATATACGTCTTCGACCTGTGACGAAGCCAGTGAACATGAACTACAGAAGTCGAGTGTTGCGATTTCTGGACAAATTTGATTACATCCTCTCTGAATGTGATGGTGTTTTGTGGTTAAACAATCAAGCGGTTCCTGGTGTTCCAAGAGCAATCAACAAACTGCGAGCTCTAGGTAAAAAAATCATTTTTGCCACAAACAACAGTACCAAGACGAGAGAGGAGTTTCAAGATAAACTTACTAAACTTGGCTATCACTGCAACCTGGATGAACTGTTCCCGACCTCGTATGCCTCGGCTTTCTATCTCAATTCGATTGGCTTCAACAAGAAGGTATACGTGGTTGGATGCTCCGGGATTTCTGGAGAACTGAAAAAATTTGGCATTGAAAGCACTGAGCCAACTCCCGATCATTGGACCCCTGGTATGGCTGATGTTGAGCTGGATGACAAAGTAGGCGCTGTAGCGATTGGCTTCGATAATCAGATTTCATTCCCCAAATTGGTGAAAGTTTGCTCTTATGTGAACAAACCGGGAAATCTGTTCATTGCTTGCAACGCCGACGAAAGTTATTCAAGCTCCCGAGACAAACCCGAAGTAATCGTTCCAGTTCCTGGTGCTTATATAGCCGCCATTCAAACAGTTACCGGCAAAGACCCTATCCCACTTGGCAAACCATTCAAATACTTTTTTGACATCATCCGAAAACAACATCCCGACATTGTTCCAAAGCGAACAGTGATGATTGGTGATCGACTCACAACAGACATGGTCTTTGGTCGAAACAACGGACTCAAGACACTGTTTGTCATGTCAGGCATTGGTACGCACAACGATATGGTCCAGTTTGGCAACTCCAAAAATCCAATTGATCACCTTTGCGTGCCAGACTTCTACCTCAATTCACTTGATGATCTAAACAAATACTTGTAACTAGTCCAACTAGTTTTGTAAAAAGAACTATTTTTAAAATACGTTTTTATTCTCATTGTGATCCAATAAAACTCAAGTTGGTTGTAAAAACAAAAAATGTTGAGTTTAATTCGTATTTTTTTAGCGGTAAATCAGCGACTTGGGTTTAATAATGAAAAATTGAGCACCTCCACCAGTATCTCCGGCATGCTAAATCTATTTTCCAGTTAAAACTTGGACATAAATCTTTTTTAAAATTTTGCAAATAGTCTAGTAGATTTGTGATTCAATTAAATTTGAGTTTTTCTACATTTTGATTAAGACATTTCGATGCTAAATATCGCCTCAACAGCTTGTGATACAGTATGCAATGATTGCGAACAGATTCAGGACATTGCATAAAAGTTTATTTTATTTATTTAAAACTCACTCTAAAATTAATTACATAGAGTCCAGAAAGTCATGACAAAGATTGGTGGGTTTATTTTGTCGCAATATTAAACTAACTACAGCTACTCGTTACATTTTAAACACTTGACATTGATATCATGTACATGTAGATGAAATTTTATTTAAGCTAAACTTGAGGTGTCGTTCTGAGTAAGTAACATGTGATGTATGATAAATGTTTTGCACTCAATTTGTATTTAGCTAGTTGTCGGAGCGGAACGTCGAGCGAGCGAAGCGAGCGAGTAAGTGAAGTGAGGACTCTCCGTCAACTCAATTGGAAAACGCTTGTGTAGACGGTTTCGGCTATACCCGTTCAATGGATCGGTCTGAAAATTTTACACGATGTTCTGGTTGGGGTGAAGATGTGCAAGTGCCCATAAAAGTCAAAGGTCAATGGAGCAGCGATTTTTTAAAAAATAAATCAAATTTTGTATAGAAATGTGTAAGGCCAGAGTGTCCACAGTGGCTGTGCAAAACAGATAAGCACACACGCCAAGCAGCAGGCTCGATGTGCGCAAATGGGATGCGCAGTGACAGACACACCCACACAGGAGTTCTGTGAGTCACATAGTAGGTGTGATTGTGTCTACCTTGGACTAAATTCCATTCTGTTGATTGTATCTGTTCAAAAACATTGAATCAATAAAGAGGACATGGTGTACAGGATTACGGCTATCGCTCTGAAAATTTTATGTCAGCTGCACTTTGATGGCTCGTCGATGACTTAACGGATAAGGAAATGTGTTCGAGATACCGCCGCTCCGACTTCACGCCAACGGCGTCACTTAAGACTAGTGATAATAATGATAAACAACTGTGTTTGTTGGCACTCATCTCATTGGCAAATCGAATGAGTAACCAATGGAAAAGTTTATTAATTTGAAATATGTTAACAATTGGAGACGTGTTAGCTCACTTCGTAATTGAACTAACATTGACAAATTTTCAATATTCAAGGGATAACATTAGAAAATAAGACTTTCTGAGCGTCGTAGACCTCCAATCGGACTTTTTCAATTAGCTTTTTGGCTGGAAGTTGTCTTTTGTAAATCATATCAACTGCTACGAACAAAGGAAATTGTGCAGTACAACCATTCGCTGCCAACATTTTTACAACCTCATCACAAGTTTGATAGCCTTGCAACTTTTGTCCGTTCAGCAGTTCTTGTTCGAGCACCTCAATCGACTTTCCGGTCTTGACAAACGCCTCGGACACACGTCTATTTCTACCACCATAACAAGTGGTGATCAAATCAGCCACACCACACGACTCCAAAAAGGTGGTGATCTGAAGGCCTTCCGCAAAGAAAGTGTTGCAAAAACGAATCATCTCCATTAGACCGATTCTTACCAGAGCGGCCTTGGTATTGCCCCCCAAACCAAGACCATCAGCAAATCCAGCGGCACATGCGACAATGTTCTTCAGTGCGCCACAAACCTCGACAGTATAAGCGTCTGGCACAATTGTGACTCGAAAGTTTTCTGTCTGGAAAAGGTATTTCAGAATGTCACCATTTTTGGCACAATTTGAGCCAATTGTGGTTTCACAGAATTGTTCCTCGGCAACTTCATTCGCCAAATTAGCCCCCATAAGGACTGCCACCTCAATTCCAAGCGCATGCCGAATAACATCCGAAATGAGCTCAATTCCACCATTAGGTAGCTCACCAAAGCCCTTGATCAGCGTAATGCCAATTGCGGTGGACTTGACAGTGTCCTTCAATTGCTTGCACACTTGAGCCACGAATGCATGGGGCACCACAAAAATGAGAATATCTGCATCGATAACGGCGTGCACTAAGTCGGAATCAGCGATTATGTTCACGGGCAACTTATGACCCGGCAAGTACTTGACATTCTCATGTTGTGTGTTGATGGAATTACTCAACGTATGGTCATTCATCAACACCTCGTGCACATACATGTGAACATCATTTTTGAACAGAGGATATTTTGCTGCATTTCTGCCGACAATTTTGGCAATTGCCGAGCCCCAATTTCCCGATTCAATAATGGCAACACGCTTCTTTTGACTCACCATTGTTTAGCAAAAATATATTTTCCGAGTAGTGCCGAGGCTTCAGTGCTTGTGAGTGAATCAAATCGAAACTGTCCAGTTGTTTTCAATCATATCGTATTTATAAAGTCTTTGGTTATCCTTAAAAACCACTGGATTGAGCATTAATGACGCACATTAGTCCGGGATGTTTTCATTTACAAATACACGTGTTAGATTCCCAATATCCCAATATAACTTTTCAAAACCAATGCTTATCACCTTAACACGACTCTGTTTGTCTAATGGGTTACTCTCTCTCTCTCTCTCTCTCTCTCTCTCTCTCTCTCTCTCTCTCTCTCTCTCTCTCTCTCTCTCTCTCCCAAATCTAGGATTATTTACATGGCAGTCAACTTATCTTCTGGCATGTTCTTAATGTTTTGTCATGCCACCACAAAGTAATCGCATCTAAAGTCGACATCGTAACTGATAATATTTGTTGATGCTTGTTTTTTCAGGTTCGGGGGTGCTTTTTACCACGAGTAGCTATGGTGACAATACGTCTGTTTGTAATAATTGTCGGCCATTTTATACTTTGTTTGAAAATGTAAGAATCAGCCACTTTCTCTCCATTGGACACTCAGTAGAACTTTATCATTTTGCGAATTTCTTGTTTGCCAGTGGCAACAGTCAACTCAGTGGCTGTGTTTAGCTCAGGCAAAATTATCTCGGGTAACACCAAACATTAAGTCAATGTGAATGAATTTTCCAGTCTTCAATGATTCTTCGGGCTTCAGAGGCATCATTTCGTCACCATAAAGTGGAACAAAGAATTTGTTCTTGGCTAAATCGTCGATTAACGAGATCTACAATTGTGCAACTGTTTTGTTTGGCAAACAATCGATAGTGTGCTAAATCGTATCGACAGGACATTGAACTTTGTGGGCAAATGTTTTGGTTTTCTCGAGCAGTGTGCTTTTGAGTTGGGCAACAAATTGTGCCGTTGATGCACCAGATTACTTGCTTCATTGCTTCAAATTCAGATTTGAATTTCCATCAATAGATGGCGACTTGTTATTATTCTTTTTCTAAATAATAACATCTTTGCAAATGGGATGGGAAGAGATACGATTTTCACACGATGGTTTTGCTCTTCATCAATTTGCATGAAATTAAACAAAATTTTCCATACAATAAAAGAAACTGTCAAATAATTATTAAATTACAAAAACATTCAAAAAAGAATTACCTTTGCGAAAGGATTCAACGAAATGAGTCAAAAATCGCTATACGTGAAGCCATACCGATTTTGTATATTGAACGCAAAAATAGTGTGAATAATGTGCATACGAGTTCTTATTGGAATCAACCGGCTCACAATAAGACTGAACAGCAATTTGCATGCTTTATGAATTTGCCTGGTGCACAGCGCAAAGATGCAATGTAATACAAAGAGAATATTAAAAAGGTAAAACATCCACAATTAGACAATCAATTTTGGCATTAGTTCCAATTTGCCCTGAATAATCCACATTGTGAAGAGAAGGCTACACGGAACGAATGTGACTAAGAATGCACAAAATAGCCTTCAATAAAATTGATTAATTGCCAAGAAAAACTTCAAATTTGCATCAAATCAATGCAAATCATGCCGAATGTCTGTCAGTAATATAAAGAAATCAATAATGATTGGTGACCGTCTCACAACGGACATTGTCGTGTTTATGATGTAATAGTATAGTTAAATGTGTGTGTGCGTGTGTGCATTGCACACTGTGCAATGTCATCATGTGGTCATATCGTACTGCTTTACTCTTCACTTTCTATTAATAAATAGATCACCCAAAGTTCATCTTATTATCATACTTTCTATATATAACTTTATGTGTTCTCAAATGCGTACATCTGAGACAGTGACATGATTGCTTGCACTCACTCATTTTCCGGCAACAACAATTTAGCACCCATGTATTTAGACTGCACTTTGATTGATAGATATACTATTTTATTATCATCATTATTATTACAAAAGTTTAGTATGTGTTGCCATTTACGTGCGAAATAAGTGCATAAATGCTAAAAGATATCTTTATAATTTTAAAGAAGATTCGAAAAGCTTCGTCGTGGTCGTCGTGGAGGAAGACCTCAAAGGTACGGAGAAGTTGTACAGTAAAGGTTAGGCTAAGATAAGTAATCGATAACGTGTAATAAAAGACTGACGCAGTAGAAGTGAGGCACAATATGTTAGATGAAAGGTAGGCGATGTCTTGAATAAATCAATGGTTATGACCCTTGACCCATGGCATTGGGAAAGTTTCCCCAAATATTTTTTAAAACTAACGGGAACATTCACAGATGCGTTTTGAAAATCGATATTTCCGGAAAGTTTCTCAACTTTTCTGGAAATTTCCCCAGTACAATTTTATCTACACAGCTAATGCACTGGTATCAGTTGTCAGTTTTTGAGGCTATTTTAACCTGGCCACATACTGTAGAAGGGCCTGCTTTCAAAGAAAGCTTTGAAAGCAAAACAATTTGTTTTACTTTTTTATTTATTTCCGTTATTTAACACACGTCAGATTGATCAAAAGTCGTGTTTAAAAAAATAAATATTGATCATATCATCATTCATATCATCATTATCATCAACAACATTGGTATTCGTAACTGAAAAGTGGTGTACAAAGTTTAAGTTGGGTTAGGCACATTTTATGGCATTCGAAGTACCTAGAAGAATTCTTCCAGCTCGGATTATGTAATTAGATATTTTTGGACTATGAATCTTTGATAATATCACCCAATCACAATAATATATATATACATATATATATGTACAAAATAGTTTCAAAGTTCATAATTTGTTTGTGTGAGTGGAAAATCGTAATGTTTGTTTTCGCTCTTGTGACCATTGATTGGAGTGACTTTACAAGGTCAGAACATGTTGTCAGGTGACTATTGATATGTTGCATCAGAAAATCACATTTTTGTTTTTTTTGCTTCTTGATGCAAAGATACTACTGCAGTCAATATACAATGACCTAAGCACTAATATGTATTCTCATGTGCATTTTACATGTTGGTGTCCATTGGAATTGCATTATTATATATAAATTATATTTACAAAGCATCATCTATTAAATTGTACTTTTCTACTATTCTATTTTTTTTCGCATCGAGTTTAACAGACAACTACGCCACAATGTGTCACTTTGTTTGATTTCTATCAATATCTTGACAGTCGTCAATAAAATTCTGTTTTAAAACCAGCATGATACTTCACGATGCATTTTATATGATGTACTTTTATTGAGACTGTTTGTAAACAATATTAGCGTAGTTTTATGTTTCTCATGTAAGGGTGACAAGCGTTGCCAGGAAACGCATACTTTTCCTACCATCATACACTCGCATGTTTGTGTGTCATGATATGATAACAAAGTTTAAGCCTGTGTATATGCTTTCCATAACTAGTTGATGGTGTGTTGATTTGTATGTATATTTCTATTTGTATATGATTCATCCTGTACAGAGTACACAATTTATTCCTTTATATAATAAAGCACAAGTGACATTCGTAGCATTTCACGAGAAGTACAACCGAATAACTTAATTATTTTTGCCATTTTTCAACTGAATCTTACACTTGAAATGGAACAAGTCTCCACTCAAACCGGATCAACTGAGTCCGCCTACACTGAGGGTTACAACCGTGGCACTGAAATGGGCTCCAATCTGGTGAAACTCGCCACTCATGTTGTGCAATCGACAACTGATGTCGTCAATGAGGGTGTGAAGAGCTTCGATGAAATTCTTCATGAAAGTGAACAGAAGACCGCTGCTGTGAGTTCCAAAATTGGTGAAGTCATCGACGAGAGTGCCAAGTCGTTTGAGAAGACTTTAAATGAATGTGAACAAACGGTCGAATCAGTCTACATTGAAGGACTATCAAAGAGTGCGGATTTTGTCACTACAACAAGAGCCAAAGTGGGCGAAGCTGTTGGGCACAGTGTCAAGCTTGCCGAATCATCAATCAACGATAGCTACACTCACAGTGTTAATACAGCTACTGATGCAAGTACAAAAGTTGCTGAAATGTCCGGACAAGTAGCCGACACAGCAGTTAGCACTGTTACCAAGGGAGTGAACAGTGCTCAAAATGTGCTAAAACAAACAGAAGAAAATTATCGTGGATCATTCAACAAAGGAATGGACATTGCAACCACAGTTGGAATTAAAGCTGCTGAGATTGCCGGAGAAGTTGTTGGCGGTACAATGCATGTTGCTGAGGAGATGTGGAGTTTGGTCAACGAGACTGTGGTTTGCGATAGGACAGAGGAAAGCCTTAGATCCAAAGTGGAATAGAATAAAAACACAATACTCCTACCATGTTCACATGTTCATGCTCTCAGGCTAATTCCATATATATTGTTATTTCATATTCGTTAAGAATTGTCAAGTTTATTTTGACATTTTTAAAAATAAAAATCAATATTTTATGTGTTTATTCCAGGAAGTTACATATTTAAACTAGAATTCAACAACTCTCAATAAGCGCCCTTCAGCTATATTACTGTTGAGTTTGATGGTCACCGAAATTGGAGTTTGATAGGTTGTCATTGATAGTTGATTTTAATTGGTTGTTGAATGTCATTCAACAACGACCTGAATTTCCTGTTCAACTGAAAGAAGTGGATCAATGTTTTAAACAAAAATATTGCTGACGGAGGTTGGATTATCGAAGAAGAAGAATTCTGGACACTGCCTTACATGGGATGGGATGGAATATGATATTTTTCTATATTTAGCATGATCAAAGGTTGTCAGGACTGCAGCACTATGCCATAGTGTAATGTAACTTGTTGTTGAACAAATGGCATGCGATAATAACACAAATAGCAGCAGCAAAATGTAGTGACAACAACAAAATAGTAAACACAATCACACTGTTGTCAAGCAACTTGTCATCCAATCATGATCAACTATAAAAACAAGTGTAATTGTTCAATAACAATATCAATCGACATTAATTCGACCCACAAAATGTCACGAAACAGTGAGGTACTCTTCACGCCACACCATGACCGACCAACCTGTCAGTGGACAGTGTCCAGCTTCACAAAACTCGACTACTTTGAGCACGCGTCCTTCTCATTCGATTTGCCTTTGGTGCGCAATCAGCCCGAATTTAAATTTATCCTAATTCCACGAGGATATTATTCAAACTTGGAAATACTCGAAGCACAGATTGTGATTGAATTCAAGCAAATCTATCAACAGATACCGGAGATGCATCGTGAGGCGAATGCACACTTTCAAGTGTCGCTTATCAATGGAAGTGGTGCGAAGTGTCATACTCGAGGTTGTAATTTTATTGAGAAATTAAAAAACTAACTATTCTGTAAAATTAGAGGCAACTCTACCACTGTACGGTTGTTCTGAAGGCTACAACAATTCTAAGGAACGGATCATCATTGCTTACGACTATTTGCTCAATTCTTCAAATGATTTACTTCACGATGACAGTTTAATTATTTTTATTGAGGTTTGAACAATTTTTTTGAATTCGCAAATTAATTTTCAATTTCAAGGGAAAAGTTGGTAATCAAATTAAATTTGATCAGCCCATCGAACCTTTTAACGAAGTTTTGTCAAATGTGTTTGATGTTGAATTGAACTGGACGATTGACCGGATCAAAGATTTGGAAGACATTGTCGAATCTGACAGATTCGATCTTCCATTTGAGGCACGAATGCACTTTTATCAGAGTTCAATTGGACACTCGAGTGCATATCCCGATTGTGCATGCGTTGATTTGTTCTGCGTTCCGCCAAACAGTGCTCAAATGTTCAGCATTCGATATCGTGTTTCGATTTTAAATGGCATGGACAAAAACAAACATTTGGTTCTTGGTAATAATATTTTTTTGTATTTTCAAAATTATCTTTTCTAAATTAAATTGATAATTTTTAGATGGACAAGCCAAGTATCAATTTCAGAAGCTAGTGTTCAATACTCCCATTTTGATTCAATCCAACTATTTACTTGATCCTGCCAATGGCTTCACAACAAACAATCAACTCACATTGCTTTGTCAGGTATAGCAATTTTGTTTGTGGTCTAAATCATAATTTTTCTAACTTTTCTAGATCCAGAACCAGCAACCAATTGGTGGATAAGACAAAAATTGAATTTCAATGTCAAAGCTGAAATTCAAAAGCCTTGTTCGGTCATCAGAATACAGAGAATGCAATGTACGAACATACTAATGTACAATTCAAATGTGTCAGGGTAAAACGATTAAATAAAGTTTCGCCAAAGTGATAAAATGCTAATGCCTTTACCAAAAATAATTCTGTAATGCTCATAATGGATAATTAACACGGATTCCACTTATTCCTGTAAATACAAAATAAATTAGTTTTAATTAGCGAAATCCATCATTTAGCGTAGCGTTTTAAGGTGTAATTTATTTATTTATTTATTGCATGTAAAATTGGTAAAAAAAATAAAACAAACTTCTCATGCGGGTTGTCGTTTATAATACAATTGAGAGACTAAATTGAGAGACTAAAATGAGAGACTAAAATGAGTGGTCAGTTATAGTATATCAATATATATATAATAACTGTTATAACAGATTTATAAGATCTGTCATATGCTTCATGGTTGATGGCGTCTGTTCACAGCGCTCGTCGACGAGCTGTTTGGACAATTTAGGTTCCATCAACTTGAACGTTTGCGTTGTCAATCATCAGCAGCTTGTGAATTTCGGAGACTGAGGTGTAAATCAAAACACTCCAAAACATAGCCAAGTAAATGTATAAACTAAGAATAGCATCACAACAGATTGCGTGCAGACTATTCATTCAGTTGAAAGTATACGTCGATATCAGTGAAGGTTTGTTCAAAAATATGTAACAAACCATCCAACACACACTTTTCGAAGGGGACCACACTCTAGGGCCGGGACCGATCAAAATGGCGGAATCGAGCGTTCAAAAAGCTAGGCCTTCGCTTCGGACAAAAATGGCGACCAAAATAATATAAATAAATTTCACGATAAATCACAAAAAAATAAAGTGAATTTAATCTTGATATGACGAAGAACACGAGTAACACAAAAAAATATAAATAATTCGATTCTTTAGATGAATCTACGGGAGAAACGACAGTAAAAATCTTACTTCAGCCAACAGATTCCAGTGGACTTGACTGTTGACCTAGGACACTCGGCAGTGGGATGGATTCTTTGTCCTATCTTTGACCTTTGCTTAGAGCCAGTAAGCCTTTCGTCTCCTTATTTCTTTATTTCCCTGTGAGCACGCGCGTGTGCCACAGTTTCAAATTTATCTTAAAATTATTTTTAAAAAATTGAAGTTTTAATGCTTAAAGAATTTTTATCTAGAAAAATTAGAAAAATTATGATTATGATACAAACAAAATTGCTATACCTGACAAATCAATGTGAGTTGATTGTTTGCGGCAAAACCATTTGCAGGATCAAGTAGATAGTTGGGTTGAATCAAAATTGGAGTATTGCACACTAGCTTCTGAAATTGGTACTTGGCTTGGCCATCTAAAAATTATTAATTTGATTTAAAAATGTTAACCAAAACAAAAAAAAATATTACATAGAAACAAGCACTTGTCTTTGTCCATTCTATTTAAAATCGAAACACGATATCGAATGCTGAACATTTGAGCACTGTTTGGCGGAAGGCAGAACAAATCAACGCATGCACAATCGGGATATGCACTCGAGTGTCCAATTGAACTCGGATAAAAGTGCATTTGTGCCTTAAATAGAAGATCGAATCTATCAGATTTGACAATGTTTTCCAAATCTTTGATCCGGTTAATTGTCCAGTTTAGTTCGGCATCAAACACTTTTGATAAAATTTTGTTAATAGGTTCGATGGGCTGATCAAATTTAATTTGAGTACCAACTTTTCCCTAAAAATTGAAAATTAATTTATAAAATGAAATTCAAAATGTGATTTTCAAACCTCAATAAAAATAATCACACTATCATTGTGAAGTAAATCATTGGTAGAATTGAGTAAATAGTCATACCCAATGATGATCCGTTCCTTGGATTTGTTGTAAACATTAGAAAAGCCGTACAGTGGAAGAATTGCCTCTAGATAAACAAAATAATAAGTTTTTTTAATATAAGAAAATTACAACCTCGAGTATGACACTTCACGCCGCTTCCATTGATAAGCGACACTTGAAAGTGTGCATTCGCTTCACGGTGCATCTCCGGTATCTGTTGATAAATTCGCTTGTATTTAATCACAATCTGTGCTTCGAGTATTTCAAAGTTTGAATAATATCCTCGTGGAATTAGGATAAATTTAAATTCGGGCTGATTGCGCACCAAAGGCAAATAGAAAGAGAAGGACACGTGCTCAAAGTAGTCAAGTTTTGTGAAGCTGGACACTGTCCACTGACAGGTTGGTCGGTCATGGTGTGGCGTGAAGAGTACCTCACTGTGTCGAATTAATGTCGATTGATATTGTTATTGAACAATTACACTTGTATTTATAGTTGATCATAATGAGATGACAAGTTGCTTGACAACAGTGGGATACTGTTCACTATTTTGTTGTTGTCAATACTTTTTGCTGCTGATATTTGTGTTATTATCGCATGCCCTTTGTTCAATAACAAGTTACTTTGCCCAGTTACGATAAATGTACGTAGTTGCGCAATCTTCCGAATGGGTAGCCAATGGCTAGGTGTAACAACTTGGAGATAGATTCCATCAATTTATTTAGAGATCTTCAAGATTTGTTAATTTAAGGATAAACTCCACCAAATCATTTAAGGATGCACATTTCTGTACATTGAAAAACATGCTTATTGACTAACATTGTCTATAACTTTTTTTAAACTACAATTTAAGCCTTGTTCTTCTTCACAACTTAAATCATAATTGCGAGTAGATTGATACAAATTCGCCAAGAATTAAGCGTTAAGTACACAAAAACTTATATTTATTTTTAAAAAATGACGCAAACAAATTTGATTTTAAATTGTTTAAACATTTTACTGAGATCGCGCTATATTGGAAAAATATAAAAATTAAATATTTTCCCACTTTTGTTTCTGTGTTTACCCGAAGTCGTTGACTCGAGAAAGTGTACACAATTGGATTGACAAAACTGTTTGCGAGTGCAAGCCAGTGAAAGGCCATGTAGAAGTATCGATTAGTGTAGTACTGCTGTTCGCTGCAGTACGAGATAAAGTCAAACTCGTGCAGTAGCTGAAACACCTTAATTGGCGCCCAACAAAGGCAATACAAAATGAAGACAATCGAGGTAATTCGGATTGTCCAATTTAAAACACGAAACATTAAATTACATAACAAAACAGAAATCCAAAATGTAAATCTTTGCTATATTTCTACTACGATAACTTGACGGTTGTGCAATTTCAAAATTTTGACTCTGGGACACTGTTCTCCGTCGACTCGGACATAAGTTCATGTTTTCTAGCTAAAATAATTAAACCCATATTTTTTAATTCTATATTAAGTTACTGTTGTGTAAAATTGCATTTACTTACGTTCAAAACTTGATCAAATTGATTAAAAAAATTTCTCACAATTGCCACATATATGTGGCACCTATAGGTGCATGCGAGCACAATCGATGGCATCGCAAATGTGAACATAAAATTGACCAACACAAATATTCGTCTGTCCAGCCAAACATTGCCAATCAGTGCAAGTACCGAAGTGCTACAGTAGAGAACGTTGAAGAATGTCTGAACACCTTTCGACAGAATTATTAATAAAGCCAAATTTGAATAGAATTTTCAATTTTAATGTAGAATTTTTTCAGCAACAAACTCAGGCTGTATTCCTCTTGCATCAACTTGATCACAGTACATTTGATCACCTGATGGCCTTCTGCGCCCTTTAGAGAGCGCATCACTTCACTCATTTGTTGCGCCTTATCTTTTAAAACTTTCTGATCGACCACCTGCAGTCGAGTCTTCACCAAATCTGTTCGTTTCAGTATTTCTTTACCGATGCCCAATAGTTTCGACTTGACGGACGCCTCAGAGGCGTTCAATTGGAAATCTAAGTAAAAAAGAATATAATCATAATTATTTTTTGTTTAATTCACAAGTTGAACTTACATCCAATCATGAAATAAATTACAACTAACACCCAGCAAAACATTTTATAGATTATTTAATAGTTTTAATTTTTTTCACGCAACTTTAATTTTGACCTAAATCAGATGATTTGTTTTGTTCAATGACTAAGAAAATTGCTTTTATATATTCAGTGGTGTTCACTGGCATATTTGAGGGTTATTAAACCCTAAATTTAATTAAAAAACTTACAATTACGCCCACAAACCCCAGGGATCTGGGACTTGATGATGAACTCTTTAGATAATATAATAAAATAGAAATATAATACAAGTTTCCCCTGTTTTCCCGGTTGACTGTCTCACGCGTGAATCTCTTAAATAAACACAAATATTCCATTTGGATAATTAACTTCATATTAAATGTCACCAGTAGATCCTAGTGCTCCGTCATAATCGATAAGCAAACACAAATGTTGAACTTTCTTTAAGTAACAAATTAAATTAATTAACTTTGTCTGATCGGGTGTAAATGAGCCTTCTGTCAACAAAGAAAAGAAATGTCACGTAGAAAATATGTGCTGGTTTTTATTATCAATTTAAGACGTATTCATTTGTTTGTCTACCAACAATCTTTGTTTGTTTTTATTGGGTCAAAAAAGCTGATATTATTTTAGTATTTTTTTTGTTTACAAAGTGTTATTACATTTGTAATAAACAGCCAAAAATGGGGCAAAATTCAGTTCATTAATAGATTAGGACTGTGGAATATTCTTTAGGACAAATAATTGAGTTACGTCTAAGTAGGATTATCAAATATTTTAAATAATTTTCATTGTCAGTAATGTTGTATAGAATATTTGTTAGAGGGAATTTGAGAGCACGCTGGTCGTTTCTGATGAGATTAATACGTTATTTTTAGTTAGTAAAACAATCAAGAAACGTATGTATGGTTCAATTGATATTATTGAGTGTTTGTATTTATAACTAATATAAAACTAATTTGCAGTACATGTGGAAACAATGCTCGGAAACATTAGTAGCAAATTTAAACGCAAATTTAAACGCGCAAATGCAGTAAAAATTTAGCTGCGCCAGTGGTAACGCTCACTTGCGAAACAGCTACATTAGATTCAAATGCATAATGGTTATTCATTGGTTTCGACATACCTCAAGTCTATCAAAAAATGACACAAATCATATCTGTTGGAAGGGTGCACTTTAAACGTGATAGGCATTTCATCTTGCATTAATGCTAGTCATTGAGGATAATATTTGTTTGGTGTGTGTTTAGCGAACAACTAATTGGATTAGGTTTCGATGTCATATCAATATTGATTAGTGATTTGTTAGTTGGTGTTGATTTGTGCAACGAGTAAAATCCGTCACATGATCTTAAATATAAGATACAGTAGTTCTTGATGTTTCTAGATCTAAAAAAATAATTAGAATGAACCTTTCATACACAAATCCTACTGCTTTGCAACTCTAATCAAGCGATCGTTTGGTGCATTTGCTTATTTGTACTATTTTGTGTGTGAATGTTATCACAACTCACGATCATTCAATGTGGCAAAGTCTTACTAAAATTGAAGAGTGACGATGCTTTGTCGACTAGAAATAGGCTAATGACAATTTTGACAATAATTATTAGTATTTTGTTTAAATATTAATTAAATTAATTGATTTTAATAATATATATATAACTATATCAATGATTTTATTAACATGTATAACGTGCGCATTAAAAAACAAACAATTTTGTTTGATCATTACAATAAAAATTAAATAAATATGGAATTTTTTAGTTAGCTCAAAGTTTAAAAGCGATCATCAACAATGTGATCACTGAAATGTTGCTTGTTGCCACTGCATTTCCATCCAATGACAAATCCGATCTGGCACAAATTGTACTCGCACACATTTTTCGCCACAACTGAGACAAATGACTTGTCCATCTGAAGGTTTAATCGTTGGCTCTGTTGCCATGATAATTTGTTTTTATTCTCCTTCAAACAAACTTTGTACATCTTCAGCACTGCACTTTTAACCGTTTCGTGATGCAGCTTCAGTTCAAACATTGTTGGCGGAACATGGAGAGTTGCGTAAATGTAGTTCATCATTTTCTCCTCGTATTGGCCAACCAAATTTAACAATCCAATATGATTAGACTTCATTGTACCTTCCAATGGACCACTGGTCAAGCTCGATGTAGACTCATTCAACATTGTGGTGCACTCCGAGAAAACAAAACAACAATCACTCAACTGCAATTCAATTTGAAGGGGTTACCTTTAAAGTATTTGTCGAATGAGCAAGAATTAATCACTAAATGAAACAACGACCAACTCAAAGTGAGCTCAACTGGGAGTAAATTACAGCCTTATATTGATTACAGCCAGCTTTAGATTTGTGAGTTAATGCAAGTTGGGTAAGCCAAAACCACAAATCCTAATTAACCGCCCCGCTCCGCAATTTGTTGTCTGATTCAATTCGATTTGATGATATTTTTCCGGATAATCACGGAAAATTACCACTCACATAAATTGTGACATTAAATAACTCCTTATCTCGAGTAATATTTCATCCAGTGTGGACACATTTGCAAGAACAAAGAACAACAACAAATGTATTGATAATTTTGTGTTTACTGTTTATAGATAAATCGAATGATAAGTCGCACTTAAAAAAATTAGCCACGAAAAGGTCCTACGAACAACAGGTAATGTCAATAACTTTTACGCCACAATCCTACTCATTAATCGTAGACACAATTCATGACTTATTGATTCAAAATAACCTAAATTAGCACACGTTTATATCTGTTTTAGCATTTATGTACTTTTTAGCACGTGAATGCCATGCCATAACAAACTTTTGTAATAATGATTATAATAAAATAGTACATCTATCAATCAAAGTGCAGTGTAAATACATGGGTGCTAAATTGTTGTTGCCGGAAAAATGAGTGAGTGCAAGCAATCATGTCACTGTCTCGGATGTACCCGTTTAAAAACCCACAAAGTCACATAGAGAAAGAATGATAGTAAGATGTACTTGATTTGTTGGTGATTTATTAAATACAAAGTGAAGAGTAAAGCAATACGATATGACCACATGATGACATTGCACACACACACATTTAACCATACTATTACATCATAAACACGACAACGTCCGTTGTGAGACGGTCACCATTCATGAATGTTTGCTTAGGATCACTGTCAGGCTGTCAGATTTCTTTCGGCATGATGTCAAAAGAAATACATTTTGTACAGTTTTCTAAGTGCAACTGGATCTGACATTCAACCACTTTTCCACTCTTCCAACAACTGTTTCAGCTCTTTGTTTGTTTGAGATTTTGTCTTCAGGGAATACGGATTTCTTATCGAGGTTTTCTGCTGTTGAATGTGTAACCAAAATTAGACAAGTTTTGCGGATTTTTTATTTGACGCCAAAAAATTTTAAGAAACACAAATTGTGCTTTTAGATTGAGTATTCTTAAACTTAACTATTAAAACTACAAAAAAGATTATGCTATTATTAGTTTACAAGTGCATTGGTTTATTAGAAGTAATATCCGGCAAATGCAGGCGTAATGTATTTTTCGGTTTATCACATCATTTGTCGTCATGTGATTGTAAATAAAATTGAGCAAAATATTGTGATAAGAGAGAACTTTCTCGAAATATGACGTGAAACCATTTTTATATAAATCTATTAATAAATTCAGAGTCTATTTTGACAACAATCTTCTCGATACAGTCAACTCTCTATAATTTAGAATTTTTGGAAGTTTAATCTTAAATTGTTTTCTAATTTATAAATTACAAAGGGGTGAAATCCATGCTAAAGTGTAAACAATTTGCCTTTATTTGAAAAATTAATCTACCCAATTTCACAATATGCAATCTAAATATCACAAATAAATAGATTGTAGTAAAATAATTCATTAATATGACTAAATTATATAAAAGTTCGATCTCATTTTCGGAGATTTTCGGTTATTATTCTCAAACTTGGCTACCTTGCTTATCATAATTTTTCACGTATAAAATCTTACCTTGGTGTCCCCTTATAAATATTTGCTAAATAAGCTTCAAATTTTGTTCTAAATTATAAATTAAATAGGATTTTCTAATTTACATAGAGATTTTGTACAGTAAAAGGTACTAAATTATACCAATTTTTGATCAAACTACTTTTAAGTTATAAATTATGGAAGGTTGCGAAGTTAACGAGTTATAAATTATAGAGAGTTGACTGTACTATCAAAGATTACATTTTGTTAATTGTTTTTGCTGTACCCAAATGGAAAGTTTTCAGCCTCTATCGTTATACGAGCAGGGAAATTGATTTGCCAACAATGATTTTTTTATGTCTAACCGGACAGATTTTTTGTGTATAAAAGACGTACACTCGAGTTTGAAGATTCACAATTTGACTCAAACTCAAACTTTGTAAACAAATCAAATTAACATTGACTTTTCCACTTTTAATCAAACATGATTCATGAAAGTTTCTTGCCTGACTATGAAGTCGCACTCAAAAGCGATGTGATCGTTCAAAAGAATATACGTCTTCGACCTGCGAGGATGCCAGTGAACATGGACAGCAGAAGCCGAGTGATGCGATTTCTGGACAAATTTGACACCATTCTCTCTGACTGTGATGGTGTTTTGTGGTTAAACAATGAAGCAGTTCCTGGTGCTCCAAGCGCAATCAACAAACTTCGAGCTCTTGGTAAAAAGATCATTTTTGCCACAAACAACAGTACCAAGACGAGAGAGGAGTTTCAAGACAAGCTTACTAAACTTGGCTATCACTGCAACCTAGACGAACTTTTCCCGACCTCGTATGCCTCGGCTTTCTATCTCAATTCGATTGGTTTCAACAAGAAGGTGTACGTGGTTGGATGCTCCGGGATTTCTGGTGAACTGAAAAAATTTGGCATCGATAGCACTGGTTTGGGCTATGAACCCACACCCAATCATTGGACCCCTGGTATGGCAGATGTGGAGCTGGATGACAAAGTTGGCGCTGTAGTGATTGGCTTCGATAACCACATTTCATTCTCCAAATTGGTTAAAGCTTGCTCTTACGTGAACAAACCGGGAAATCTGTTCATTGCTTCCAACGCCGACGAAAGCTATCCAAGCCCCCCGAGGCCAGCCCGAGGTTATCGTTCCCGGTCCTGGTGCTTATATAGCCGCCATTCAAGCAGTTACCGGCAAAGACCCTATCCCACTTGGCAAACCATTCAAATACTTTTTTGACATCATCCGAAAGCAGCACCCCGACATTGATCCAAAGCGAACAGTGATGATTGGTGATCGACTCACGACAGACATGGTCTTTGGTCGAAACAACGGACTCAAGACACTGTTTGTCAAGTCCGGCATTGGTACGCACGACGATATGGTCCAATTTGGCAACTCCAAAAATCCAATTGATCACCTTTGCGTGCCAGACTACTACCTCAATTCACTTGATGATCTAAACAAATACTTGTAACTAGTTCAACTAGTTTTGTTCTAATGTGTTCAACGTGTTTTTAAATACTTTTTTCTCATTGTGATCCAATAAAACTCAATTTGGTTGTAAAGATAAAAAGGATTGACTGTATTTAGTTGTCTGGTAATTTTTTGCGGTTCCATCTCACAACAAATCGCGAAACATATTTCCAATCGACATAAAGCACAAATAAACAAAAAGAGTCATGAAAATATGTTATGTTTCATTATGCAAAATTGAGCACCTCCACCAGTACCTCCGGCATGCTAAATCTATTTTCCAGTTGAAACTTGGACATAAATCTCTCTTTAAAATCGGGCAAATAGTCTAGTAGATTTGTGATTCGATTAAATTTGCGTTCTTCTAGATTTCGATTAAGACATTTCGATGCCAAATATCGTCTCAACAGCTTGTGATACAGTATGCACTGATAGCGAACAAATTCGGGACAGGAAACGTTCTCGTGAGATCGAAACAGAATTAACACTGAAAGCTAGAGTGCAGAAATTGAATCAATTTTTTGGTTGAAATATAAAATATTATTTTACCAAATCTCTAATCACCGGATCATTAGCCATTTCTTGATGTAGAAAAAAGATTAATTTATTTTTGTTCTGTTTAAATATTTGATACTTTGACGTGAGGCCATTTCGGAGCCGTACAAATATGGCGTGTCTTGATTGTTCATTCTGCAAAACATAGTAGAAATTAAAATTTTTTGTAAAAATTTCAATAATACCTCAATAATTGGATATCCATTCTTTTCAGGGTCAAACATGTAGCTACACCTCACTAACAATATTTCAAAGACAGAGCTTCTCAAAATGATCAATTGGTCCTTCTTGTCAAGCAATTTAAATGCAGGGATATTTTTGCAGAATTTGACCACTTTTCGGGCGTATAAATCGGGCCAGTGCAGTTGACCAATCGCTACAAAATTGCTCACCTCTGCAATCACTTCCATCTTAGTTTCGTCCTCAAATGAAATCGAAATTGCCTCTTGAACTTGTGTAATCTGATCTCGTTCTGGTTGAGTCAGCTCAAATGGATTCGATCGAGGCTTTGCAAATTTGATCAATTGTTTCTTTTTATTATTATGATCGTCATTATTTTGATCCAATAGTAATATTGATCGTAAACTATTGGAACAGTCGTCACTCGATTTGCTCGACGTTTTGTGCATTCCAACTGTGAAACATTTTTCCAGTCTACATTTGGTACAACTTTTTCGGCTTGAAACATCAATCGCACATTGATCCTGTTTTAAGCATTGAAATTTCTAATCAAACCAAAAACATAGTTAGCCAAACAGAATTAATCACAATTTCAAAACGAACCTTTGTTTCATTTCGAAAGAAAAATATTTTACACGATTCACACGTCAAAACGCCATAGTTGAGTCCTTGAAAGTAAAATCAAATTATTAAAATAAAATTCAAACAATAAAATAATATTACCTGAAGCATTATCACCGCATACACAACATTTTTGATTGATATTTCGTTTGGGCTTCATAGTTTTTGCACAAGCTTATGCTTAAAGCATTAATTGATAAATTGTTGCGAGCATTTTCAACAACATAAACAACAGAAAGTAATATTGCAACTTGCATAGTTGATTGGTTGGTTATCAAACATTACTAAGGCTACATCATTGTCAATGACATTGATAATATCAGTGAGATGCTGTATACATTGTATACTAGAACACACTGCCGAGAAGTATGACAAAACACAAATTTTATTTTGATTTATTGCACTGTAAATGAACCATCAAAGGTCTATACAAGAAAACTCAATTCCCTCGTGACAGGTCACGAAGGGAATTGTCGCTGCGCGAACGTTTTCTTGTAAAAACCCCTTTTGTACAGAGATTTGAACAAAAAAAGTGTCAATTAAGTCAAATAACAGACAAATTCAGGATTTAAAAATACTTTTATTGGAATCCAAATTTTAAAATGATGATTTCGGAAACAAACAAACCTTATTAGCCAAATTGGGATGGTGGGAAAGTGGGTAACCAAGTTTCACATATCCTTAAAACCAAAAAATCTGCATTGCTTCAGGTGACTCGCCTTAGGTGAGGAATTAGAACAGAACGTTGAAGATGAACTCGCCATTCAATGCACTGAAAAGTAAGTTCTGCTTTCATTATCTTCATCCTTCATCTGGCTCATGTAGATGAGAGCAACACAGTTTACACTGTTTACAGTCATCTTCGTGTCATGATGATGGTGCCGTAAGATGATAACGTAGAGGTGATAACGATGACTATCTAATTCAACGTGGTCGGGTTGTACGGAGAAAAGTCAATCCCGCCATTATAATAAAAAACATTGTAAACGGCAATCAAGGAATTTGTAGAATCATATGAACAAACTATGCACTTACAATAAATCACCATTTCACGATCAGGCCTTGTTGTTTGTTGATGATTTAGGGCCACCAAAACAATCAACGCACTCACAATGTCAAGATGCTCGCCGGACACCAGGCTTGATAATCGGTTTCGAAATTAATAATAGATTTACTCTAGTAAATAAAATGTAAACAAATTCTGAATTAATCCAACAAAATAAGGTACGAAACACATACAGATTGAGCATTTCGGTCCATACATACCTCCAAACAGACTTCTTACTTGAAGTTGATCTCTTCATGGCCAAGAATAATGACAATAGAGAGATGAAGTTGAGGTGATAACGTTGACGAATAGAGAAAACGTGTGTTCTTCAATCTCTTCACGTGCGAAAGGAGAAGAACCATGATGCGAGATTGCAGAGAATGTGATGTGATTGTGATGTGGTGCTGCTGGAAGCGAAAGCATAAACAACAGCTGACCGTGTGCGGTGTGCTCGTCTGTCTGTCCATCTGCGCTCTGCCTTTCACTGTACTAAATGACACACTCATCAACACGACCACACAAACTCGCTATGTGCTTGCCTGTTGGCAGGAAACTTCAAATGATTTTTTCGGTATCAAGGACACATTTTCGTATTGAGTACATGATATATCAATGTTCCTAGATTTTCAAGATGAATCCAACTGTATTTTTTTCGTATAAAGAATCCTAAAACCCAAAAATCCAAAATCCATTTTGGAACTGGATCGAACCGATTCTATTTATCCCAGATCCGCGATGGTCCAATTAGTCTACTAAAAATTTTTCATGACTTTACATTCAGTAGTTTTTGTTCAAGAAGTTTTTGTTGACGTCACATTGGGATTTTAATATATAAGAGATTTGCACCTTTTTTTATTTTCCTCTCAAAGGTCAAATCAAAAAGATGAACTGTAACAATTTTGGCGTGTTCAATGTTTTGATGCTTCATTCTAATAACAAAAAATTAAAAAAATTATATCTTTTAAAAAATAAATTCATTACCTCAACAATTGGATATCCATTCTTGAGTATGTCAATCGAGTTGGCACAATATGCAAAATTTTCATTACACAATTTCGTAGAATAATTAGTTGGTCATCTTTGCTTAGTTGGGGTAGTGCGGGAAAACATTTAGCGAATTTTACTATTTTTCATGCGTACACATCAGAAAAATGAAGCTAACCAACTTTTCATTCGACAACTTGAACACATTTTTCTTGTACAAACATCATTTTACAATCATTTCCTTTAATATTCATAAAGGTAAATTTTTTATCTTGATTTCGGAAGAAAACTATTTTACATGACTCACATGTGAGTACACCGTAGTTGTCGCCTGCATAATAAATAATAAGACATTATCTTTAGGGGGAAAAATAGTTATTCAAGTTACCTGAGACATTGTCGATGCAAATAGACCAGCCTATTCCTCGTCGGATGGTCGATTTCTTTGAAAAGTTTAGCCTTGATGGGGTTTGGTTGGTGGATATCGCTGAGAAAGTTCTCTCGGCGTCGATAAGGATGGTCCATCATATGAATGCTCAGTCGTCAAGTAAATAGTCAAGATTATTTAAAAGTACAAATAAATATTATTGATTGTTCCAACAATCCATTAGGATTGATTTGTATCCTGAGTCTAATGGCACCCCTTCATAGGAGGGCAGCACCCTTTTGTTATTAATAAAAGTGTTACACACTTTTTATTTGAGAAATAATCATTTGTTTTCATGTTTTGTGTTTATTTGCATATGTATAGATTGACGTATTCACTAAAACAAAAGTTAACACAACAAATGTGAGTGAGTAGTTTGTGATGATGAACTCTATTTGCAGATGTAGCTGTGTGTACATGTACATCGTATCTGTGTACAATGTAAGTGTACAATGTACATGTGCTCTGTATACACACAAGATACACATACAATATATTTTACCCATAGCTACTATACAGTGTATGCCGGTTTGAAAGAGTACACAATACAATGTCTTCTCAAATGACAGATGGCAATGCTAGATGACATTAATACGGGTCCGAATACAAAGTCCGAACGCTCACTTAATGATGTGAAATTTTTCAAATTACCTTACTTGATCCATTTAGATGGATTACATTGGCATCAATGATATATTAAAATCAGTTTTGAAAAGTAGAAAAATTGATAGAACAACTTTTTAAAATTCTACATTCTTTTAGCCCAAGTCATTGCAGCGTTTTTGCTCAATTTTAAATAATTACGGTTCTTTAAATAATTATTTATTTTTGATTTAAATAAATAATTTTCTTGCAAGCCAGGCAAATAGCGAGATTCTTAAAAAAAATAACATCTTGTTTTTTATCCATTACCTTTGGATGACTTAAATTAGCATCAACAGCAACAGGATCTAATTCTTTGTCATTTAAAAACTAGTGTTGAGAAACGTATGAAACGAGACTTATCTCGAGAACCTAGAGTTACTCAGACCTAAGGGGACCAGATTCTGAACCAGCGTAAAAACTGAATAAAAATAGATCTACGGCAAGGGGTTCACTTGAAACGTTACTAATGTCGAACCACATTATTGGGTGAAAATGAAACAAACAAACAAATTAACACAGTTGCATGACAATTTAATTAATAAGTTGATTAAATATTCAACAAAATTTATGATCAATTATGGAATGAGTAAACTATTTGTAAATCATTTGGCCTACCAAAGCAATATTTGGCATTGCTTAAAAGGCAAGCTTTATATGCAAATTTTACTCTACTTCTACACTAATCATCGGTAAATGCACTGGTTCGATTAAACTAATGCACATATAAGCCAAAATGCAGAATGATACATCACAAAATATTAAAATGTTTGCAAATGATATTTACGCACATGCACACACGTTTGTCCGGGAAAATAATTTTTTGCTTTGATTACAATATACAAACAAACGAGGCTAACGCAATTGGTCAGAATGACGCAATCCCCAGACATAAGACCCTGGATTTCTGGGCAGCAATAAAAAATCAAATAATAATTGAAACCCATTTGCAAATAGCAAATTGCAACTGATTGTTTACTTGATAGATGAACAAACAAACAATGCGATGTCATGCCAGAAAAATTTTGTTTATTCTGTATATATGGAGGGTTAGGGTAAGAATGTCTATGCATCTTATTAGTCTCGATCTTCTTGAATCAACTTACTTGAAAATTAGAGATTTTACAGTCTGAAATTATGAAGTTTAGCACATGTAAAGAGCATCGTTCTCAAATTTTCGTCACTGAAAAGAAGGTAAAGTCACTTTCTGTGCGAAAATCTATGGCCGAATACGACGCCAACAACAACGAACAAATTGTGATCAACATGGAGAATAACAAACATCCAGCCCATAAAGAAATGTCAACCTTTCGTAAATGGTTCTCTTTTGGAAAAGAAAATTCCGCAAACAAAAATGAACTCAATTTGGCAAAAGAAGTCAACATTAAGGATCATCTGTTGAGTGGACTGGAATTGGAACAAAAATTTGGAACAAGTCTCACTGATGGGCTGAGTCAAAATGAGGCTGATTTTCGGTATAAACGTGATGGGCCGAATGCATTCTCGCCTCCCAAGGTGACCCCGGCTTGGATTGAGCTGATCAAGGAACTCACTGCTGGATTTTCGCTGTTGTTTTGGTTTGCTGGAATTGCTAGTTTGGTTTGCTATGCATTCGAAGTGTTACCACAAGATGTGAGTTATTTTTTTAATTGAATTAATTTTTTACTAATTCTCACTCACAGTATTATCTCGCAATTGTACTATTCGGTGTGGTGATCATCACCGGTTTCTACTCCTGGTCCCAGAAACAGAGCAGTGGCAAAATATTTGATTCGTTCAAAAGAATGATTCCACAAGAAACCACCGTCATTCGTGATGGAAAACCGGTCAAAATTGGCGCTGATAAGCTGGTTATCGGTGATCTGGTCCAGTGCAAGTCTGGCGAACGTATTCCTGCAGATGTGAGGATACTTCAGTGTGAGGGTATGAAGGTGGACAATTCCTCACTAACTGGTGAATCCGAACCTTTGAATAGATCGCCAGAAGCGGCTCATCTTTTACCGTTAGAAGCTAAGAATCTTGCTTTTTTCTCTACATCCTGTGTGGATGGAAGTGGTCTGGGATTGGTGATTGCCACCGGTGACAACACTGTAATGGGAAAGATTGCTAAATTGGTCACAAATCTCGAAACACGTCAAGCGCCTATCGTAAAAGAAGTGAATCGATTTGTGGTAATCATTGCGGTGATTGCTGTCTGTGAAGGAGTGATATTCTTCATCATTTGCATGGTCCTTAAAATGTCACTTTTTGGTTCGATCATCTTCACCATTGGTATCATCACTGGAAACATTCCCGAGGGTCTACTGCCTGCGGTTACGGTATCGTTGACTATTACTGCGAAAAAGTTGGCCAAGAAAAACTGTATGATCAAATACTTGGAGGCTGTGGAAATTTTGGGTTCGACTTCCACCATTTGTAGTGACAAAACGGGCACATTGACCGAGAATCGAATGACCGTTGAGCATTGCTATTTAGCGGGAAATATTGTTCGAGTCACGCACGAACAGAATGAAGTCATGGAAGAGATGAAAAACATTTCAGAATGTTGGGATGCTTACCAGAGATGTGCTAAACTCTGTTCTAGGGCCATCTTTACTGGAACCCAGCAGGATATTATGAAACGTGATTGCAGTGGCGATGCGTCCGAGACTGGGATACTTCGTTTTATGGAATCCGTTTCAACTCAATCTGTTGAAGAATACAGAAAACAGTTTCACAAAGTTGCCGAGAAGCCATTCAGTTCCGTGTACAAATATCAATATTCTGTGCATCGAAATGGCGACAAAAGTGGACAAGATGATGCGAACTTTTTAGTAATGATGAAAGGAGCGCCCGAAAGGATAATGCAAGTTTGCTCAAAAATTGTAGACGAAAATGGATTCACCGTTCAGTTGAGTGAGCAAGATGTCAGCGACTTTGAAGCCGCTTATCGAGAGTTGGGCTCAATGGGCGAACGAGTGTTGGCTTTTTGTGATACTGAATTGCATGGCTTTGCAGCTAATCATCAGTTCAACCTTGATGAGGCAAACGATTTCGAGGTAAAGGACATGAGATTTCTGGGTTTGATTGCCATGATTGATCCGCCCAGAAGTTCAGTTCCAGATGCAATTTCAATGTGCAAAGTTGCGGGCATCAACGTTGTGATGGTCACTGGTGATCATCCGATTACGGCGCAGGCTATTGCGAAATCAGTTGGAATAATCACAGCTTCGCATCGTCGTTCAACACAAATATCATTGCCCAAAATTGATCGAAAAGTCAGCTTTCAACAAAACCGAGCTTCAATTGTGGTGCCAGGCGATGAATTGCTCAGACTAAGTGATGACCAGTTGCGTGAGATTTTGCGTGATTTCAACGAAATTGTCTTTGCACGAACATCGCCTCAACAAAAGTTGCGTATTGTGGAGAATTTTCAGAAGATTGGTAAAATAGTTGCAGTTACTGGTGATGGTGTCAACGATTCACCTGCACTCAAGAAGGCAGACATTGGCGTGGCAATGGGCATCACAGGTTCGGACGTGTCGAAACAGGCTGCCGACATGATTTTGATGGACGACAATTTTGCCTCGATTGTGCTGGGCGTTGAAGAAGGTCGCAAAATATTCGACAATCTCAAGAAAACCACATCCTACCTGACAGCTGGAAGTATCTCCACTCTTTATCCATTCATCGTTTTCCTAGCATTTGGTTTTCCAGTTGCGATCACTTCCCTACTCATTCTGATCATCTGTTTGGGCACTGACATGATGCCGGCAATATCGCTGTCATATGAAAAGGCCGAATCAGACATAATGCGACAGCCACCACGTGACCCCTCGAAAGATTATCTGGTCACACGGAGTTTGCTACTGTGGTCACTCTTTCAGGGTGGTGCCATCGTAACCTTGTCGGGCTATATGGGCTACTTTGTTACACTGATGCAGTATGGCTGGATGCCCTGGCAGTTGTGGCAGTTGAGAGATGCATGGAATGACGATGTGGTCATGGCTGATTGGTACAATCAGGAACTGGTGAGTGAAATTGACAAATGAAATGATGAAAGTTTTGATAATGATTTTTCTATTTAGACTTTAGCACAGCGAAATGAAGTGATGACAAAAGGAGTAACCGCATACTTTGTCTCGGTTGTGGTGTGCCAATTTATGGACGTAATTGTGAACAAGACTAGACGAAGATCAATATTCACTCATGGCATGGGGTAAATGTTCTTTAGTGATCTAAACCGAACTTGAGAATTAATCTAGCCATTTTTTCAGAAATTGGTTCCTCAACTTTGCTATTCTTTTCGAAGCAGGACTGTGCTGTTTGATCGTGTACACACCGAGCCTGAACGAAGCACTCACCTGTTCACCGGTGAGTGGCTGGGCCTGGTGCACTGGGGTGCCCTTTGCTCTCTATCTACTCTGCTATGAAGAGTTGAGAAAATTTGTTGTCCGTAAATGGCCTCGCACATGGTTGGGTTTGGAACTCGCAAGATAACATTTGTTCCACTTCTTCTTTATTTCCCCTATTTAATCAAGAATGCTTTAAATTAATTCATATTTCGAGAAAATTGAACCTCTTTTACTAAATTTAATTCAAAATGTAATCAAACGTTGAAAATAGTTGATCAAATAAGACAGTGTACTTATTTACTGAACGATATTAAATGGTAAGTCTAAACAATAGACGCGAACATTTATTTTACAGATTTTCATATTCGGATTTTCCTGGATCACTAAAAAATTCTCTTGAATTTTCTAGGAATTTTGAGCATAATTTCACCGAAATCCGTTGAGATTTAGATGATGCGAAATGGATTCAAAGTTTCGGAGGAAATAATTAAAATAATAAATCAATAAATACATTTTCTCTATTAAAGTTCAAACAATTTGCGATAAGAATAGCAAATTTTCCCCACAAATACTTTGAACTTTGATTTAGTGAGCGACAGTAGGTTTGGTTGTTTGAGGTGCTTCACACCAGAGATCGGCAGTTGGTGACATTTGATAAGAGTTTTGCAAAAGAGCGATAACGAGTTTTACACGCCGGCGCAGTAACAGTAACTTATTGACAGAAGTTCAAACAACGTTAATCGACAAAGGGGCAGCTCGCCCCACTGATGAGATTGAAAAAAGTAAAAATACAAACTAAATAACTTTAAATAAAATATTCTGCAAAAGTATTATGAAATTAAGAAATTATTTAGATAATTTGGATGACTTGCAATGTGTAATTTATAATATAAAATGTCAATGAACTTAAGAATATTAATTATTCTTCAAATTCATTTTCAAGATAATCATCAAATTCATCTGAGTCAATCTCTTCATCTGAATCATCTTCTGACTCAAATTCAGCTTCAACAGCCCAGTCCTCATCTTCCGAATCGCTATCATCATAAGTGAGACTTTTCTTTTTAAATATTAGTTTCTTCGTTTTCTTAGGAAACTCATCTTTGTCTGGGTTAAAATGATGGAAATTATAGAAAAGAATCATGTAACGTTTTAAGGTTTTGGGTTTATATTTACTTCTATTATCTGCCATGACTTGTTTATACAAACTAAAGAATCTTTCTACTTCAACCGAAGCCATTGGTGCATATTCATATAAATGAACATTATCTTTATTAATCCTCGATACTACATCACAAGGCCCTTCTTGGAACAAGTGCCAATAAAGAGCTCGAAAATCGTGATTACCCTCGACTAATTGATTATACCTGGCAAGGACGAATTCACCAAATCCATCTCTAAATTTAGCCAATTCCTCAATTCTATATTGTGCTTCCATCACAATCTGCATTGCATCTCTAGCTCTTATATCGCGAGTTTCAAGTTGCTCAATCGCTCCTGCTAAAAAGTAATACTTTGATTTAACTTCAGCTAACTGGTTAAACAATTGGTTTGGGTTAGTAATAAGCAAGTTTTGCGCTGATCTAATTTCAGTTTTATCTTTTGGATCCAAATTAAGAATCGCCTCTTTAAAAATAGGAAAATGTCTCACAATGTATTTTAAAGTTTTAAACCATGTACCCCACCTAGTTGTTACAAACTTTGGAGGTAATTTAATTTTGTATTTTTCAAAAAAATCAAATCGTCGCTTGTTACTCTTCAGATAAATCGCTTTAACATCTGAAATGAAAGTATCTACATCAGGATAATATGAACGTATAGATTCACATAAGTTGTGCAATGCGTGAGCTAAACAAGTAATATGAACTAAATTTGTGTAAGTCTGTTTGAGTGTTCTTGCGGCTGGACCCATCTGAGATCCATTATCGGTAATAAAAAGTATGACCTGTTCTTTGTCGATACCTAGAATGTCAATAGCACTTTCAAACAGCTCGCTAACCTGTACGTTTGTATAAGTTTTCTCGTAAAAAGCCATGTCAACAAGATATGCTTTTGGTGGTTCATTTAGATCCATAGTTCCTACAACTGCAGTAAGTACTCTTCGCAACTTTTTGTCAGTAGATTCGTCAATAGAAACATAAACATTTTTATCTCCAATACATTGTCTTATCTTGTCAAGTGTTTCCTCGGAACACTCTTTAAGCAAACGTTTTCGACAAACAGATTCATTATAAACTACACGTTTAATGTTGCGCTGCAAAAATGGACGCATTTTAGTTATGCGCTGCATAGGATTATTCAATCCTGCCCATAAACACACAAATTCTTTATTGAAAGTTTCTTGGTCAACTAAATCAACTTCTGTATTTGAAGCGAGCTCTAATGGCTTTTTGTGGATTTTTTCATTTACCATGTGGCGATAAATTATGAAACGGTGATTCTTAAACGAATTCTTACAGATTAAACACATTACCTTTTCTCCGTCACGACTAATTATCATTTTATGTTTAAAACGTTCATAAACATTTTTGAATTTACGGTTTTTAATTTTGAAAGAATGATCAGTAGAATCAATGTGCTGTTGAGTAGACTTAAAATCATCACCTGTTGAAACATCACAAACCTTACATCTCATAGTACCCGATTCATAAACCAAAATTTCCTCTTGAATTGCATCAGTAATCTGTTTTAAATTCACATTAACCTTTTCACATTCGCTATCTAAACATTGGGAATTGTCACAACTGTTATCACCGTTTAAATTGAATGAATCGTCATGGATAATCGGTTGATTAATATTAACAGAAAAATTGTCAGTATCTTTGCTATAAATATCAACTTCTCCATTAAGAATGCGAATATAATCCGAATGAATAGTATTCATATGAATTTGAAGGTTATTTTTGTTAGCAGAAAAATCTCGATCACATTCAGTGCAACGGATAGTTTTCAAATCAATACGTTGAAATAAACCAGAATGAGTTTCTATCAGCTCATCCACTTTTAGTTGAGCATCATTCTTTCTACGTTTGTTAGAAGAATTTAAATTAGAAGCAGACATTTTAAATCAAATGAATTCAAAGAAAAAATAATAATAAAAAAACAAAATGAAAATGAAAACTTAAACCAAAGAAATTAACCGCTAAGTTAAATTGTCAAATTATAAAAATATTATGCAAGAAGGTAAAAAGTAAGACAAACAAATTATGAAAAAAAGTTTGCACTTATGAGAACGGAGAACCAGGCAACTAACACAAGCCCTAGCACAGACAAAATCACAGTTATGGAATGTCTTTCGGGGTCGACCGGATCCGTAGCGGAAAAAGGGAAACAGGATAAAGGTGATCAGTTTATTGATTTGGCTGGCAACGAGCACGTTGTCGAGCTGTTGCTACTTGTCGCGTCTGAGTACAGATAGAGATACGCCAATACAATAGTGATCTGCTGTCGTGAGAGTAGAGTGAAGTCGCTTATTTAGTCTGTGTGTGTCTGTGTGTCTGGAGCGGGCGTCGTGGAGTGTGGTTGTGACCACTAGCTAGCGTTAAGTGAGTGCTTGCGGCACCCGTGGTAGAGATGAAATGATAAGACTTGCGTTGCGGTCCGCAACAATCACAATTCTCTGCGAAACTTAAGAATAAGAACAACAACAAAATAAATCAAAAAACTAATTTTTGGTAAATGAAAAGAAGAATCACTATAATGATAAGATTCTTATATTATTATTGTCGAGCGTAAGCGAAGACTAAGGCACAACAATTTCGATTCTTGTACGGGTAACTCCTCCTACATTTCTCAACCGATTTGCATCAAACTTTACCAAAGTCCTTAGAATACCTTGCAGATGTGCCGTTTGACCTTGGTTTTTGCCAAAACTGTTTTTTAAGTATACCTGCCGAACAAATTTCAGATTGAAAAAGTCCAAGCCTGAATTCCCATTGTTGGGTCTCAATGTCCAACAATGAGTGCAACAATGGAAATGCGAAATTTGGTCACTGAGAGGATTGTGGGCGTCGGTTAGGATAGGGTTAGGTTAGGTTTAGGTGGTTAGGGAGGTGTGGGCGTCGGTTAGGATAGGGTTAGGTTAGGTTTAGGTGGTTAGGGAGGTGTGGGCGTCGGTTAGGATAGGGTTAGGTTAGGTTTATGTGGTTAGGTGGGTGTGGGCGTCGGTTAGGATAGGGTTAGGTTAGGTTTATGTGGTTAGGTGGGTGTGGGCGTCGGTTAGGATAGGGTTAGGTTAGGTTTAGGTGGTTAGGGAGGTGTGGGCGTCGGTTAGGATAGGGTTAGGTTAGGTTTAGGTGGTTAGGTGGGTGTGGGCGTCGGTTAGGATAGGGTTAGGTTAGGTTTAGGTGGTTAGGGAGGTGTGGGCGTCGGTTAGGATTGGGTTAGGTTAGGTTTAGGTGGTTAGGGAGGTGTGGGCGTCGGTTAGGATAGGGTTAGGTTAGGTTTAGGTGGTTAGGTGGGTGTGGGCGTCGGTTAGGATAGGGTTAGGTTAGGTTTAGGTGGTTAGGGAGGTGTGGGCGTCGGTTAGGATTGGGTTAGGTTAGGTTTAGGTGGTTAGGGAGGTGTGGGCGTCGGTTAGGATAGGGTTAGGTTAGGTTTAGGTGGTTAGGGAGGTGTGGGCGTCGGTTAGGATAGGGTTAGGTTAGGTTTAGGTGGTTAGGGAGGTGTGGGCGTCGGTTAGGATAGGGTTAGGTTAGGTTTAGGTTGTTAGGGAGGTGTGGGCGTCGGTTAGGATAGGGTTAGGTTAGGTTTAGGTGGTTAGGGAGGTGTGGGCGTCGGTTAGGATAGGGTTAGGTTAGGTTTAGGTGGTTAGGGAGGTGTGGGCGTCGGTTAGGATAGGGTTAGGTTGGGTTTAGGTGGTTAGGTAGGTGTTTTTTGCTTACACTCGACTTTTCCCCATAATGCCAATTTTGGGGACATTACTTTCAAAATACATTCAAAGGCTTCAAATTTAGCACCCGCAGGGCCCACTAGTTATTGTGAATTGACAAGCAAATTCATGAACCATGGTAGTACTTTTATATAATAAAAATATTTTGTATACAATTAATAGAATTTAAAATGTCGTGTGCATTTTGTTCAAATTGGCGAATGGAATCGTGCTTTGGTTTGGATTTGTGTACTGGAAACGAAGCGGTAGGGTTGGAGCAATTACACATGTGAGCAATTATTGGATGTAGTCAACTCTTGGTTTGGTACTTTAATTACTTTACATTAATTACTGCATAAACATATTGTTTTGCCTAATAGTTCTTTGTGATCATTTGGCGAATGGAATCAATCTTTATGATATTTTGGATTTCTGCAATGGAATGGAAAATTTATACGAATGGAATTGGAAATGGAATAAAATTGATATTAAAGGTTTGTTTTGCCGAGGGAATTGCACCACCATTAGCAATATATAAACCGCTTGCCACCACTCGTACCGGACAAATATTCGGGAAGAATCGCCATCCTTTCAACCTGCAATGACGGAAGCTTGATCATTTCATTGTGTAATTCTATGCCATTTTGATAGACGACAAAAGCAAAACTAATGCCGCATTCTGTTCCTGATCTCTGTAAATGACTAGATCAACATCGGGAGGGCACGGTGAAGAACCGTCTTCACCGTACTTTGGCCGCTACTGTACTTTGTGAATTATGAACTGTAACGTCGCGTTGTAAGTTTGAACACTGAAATTCAACCTTTAACCTCAATTACTAACCGAATCAATTGATCTCTCCACCAGTCAACTCCTTATTATCTGTTAGAAAATACTAAACCGAAAAGTGGCAACATGGAGTTATCAGTATCCCTTCATAATCAGATTGTCCTACTAGAGGAATCGGAAGAATCAAAACCTTCGAACCTGAACTTTCCCGTGGCATTAGACAATCGTCAACCATCATTGCCAGATGTGAACGTAGATACGACCGCTCGTTTTCGATTCAATGATAAACCACAAATGATTGAAGCTAAACAAGTTGACCACGAGTGGTGAACACTAGCATGAACCAAACTCTGGCTCAACCTTCTATAATGGATACCGCTAACACTTAAAAAATTAATAAGAATCACATATCGAAAGAAGTCTAAGACGTAAACAAGTAAAGGAGAAGATTGACAAACTGAAGTGATGGTCTACTTCTTAAAGTTTTTACCCTGTGGTAAATCGGTTATGCAAAAACGAACAAAGTGCTACAGTGTTATATATCTGTGAATGTTATTTCGTAAGTTTTCTGGACAATCTATTTGCTCATGTAACAAATATAGTTTTTCTGTAAGCTAGATTTTATCTACAACGAACTGGTAATAGTTATGATCATCATGATCATGTAGTTATATTGTGTCCTGTGAGCAATTGGCCAAAGGAATCGTGCCTTGTAGATTTTCAGTGTGTTTGGACTTGCTCTGGTACATGTTCATATATCATATCATATCATATGTTGAAAATCGATGCAATATATTTTTGTAAAATCGAAGATTTCGAGTATAGATTTTTTATTTTTCATATGTTTAGAGTAGCGCTTGTAAATTAATAAAACATGCAAACACACCTAACGCTTCTAAATTGATAAAACAAGAAAATTGAACGGGTAATTCATTTTCCAGTAAATAATAAAAAATCGTGCCCCAGGTGTAAATTCCGTCAAAGTGAGATAACAATTTATGAACGTGATTCCTTGAATAAACCAAACTGTCAGTTTCAAAGAACAAATTTGCACTTATACCAAACGTACAAAAGTATTATTCATTCATTTTGTGTGATTCTTCAGTTATCGTTTAGTCAATGATTTGTAGTCAAGTCAATACCATTATCAATAGCTTTAATTGACAATTATAATGCTTTTGTGACGTTTCCCATGACAGAAAAGAAATATCATTCATTACATTTCAGAAATGCACCAAAAAAGATATAACAAAAATCGTTGATTCTAAATAGTTGCCCCTTAGATTATAGATGGTAACAAATATGCCACAATTATTGCAGTTACACCTTATAAAAAATAATAAAAACCCGTGGCCCAGCTGTAACTGCAAGAATTGTGACATATAAGATAGCACAAGAATCGTTGATTATAAATAGTTGCACCTAGGATTATATGCATATATTGGATTTGTTTTCCAATTGTTCGAGCACTTATAATAAACAAACCGGTCCAATGCTTACAACTGCAAATTTGGAAAAGAACTGTCAATCGATTGGTTCACTTATCTACATAAATACCAATCGATACTCATTACATGCAACACATTTGTAACAATTCTTGCAGTTACACCTGGGGCACGATTTTTTATTATTTACTGGAAAATGAATTACCTGTTCAATTTTCTTGTTTTATCAATTTAGAAGCGTTAGGCGTGTTTGCATGTTTTATTAATTTACAAGCGCTACTCTAAATATATGAAAAATAAAAAATCTATAGTCTAAATCTTCGATTTTACATAAATATATTCTTATATTATTATTATTGTGAATTGACAAGCAAATTCATGAACCATGGTAGTACTTTTATATAATAAAAATATTTTGTATACAATTAATAGAATTTAAAATGTCGTGTGCATTTTGACGATGTAAATTTAGGCGGGGGCATAGCGCCCACTTGTGTAGTGTCACCCTGTCTTTCTGTCTGACTAAACATTAGTCTTCTTTAGACTGTGCGCCGGCGTGTAAAACTCGTTATCGCTCTTTTGCAAAACTCTTATCAAATGTCACCAACTGCCTGCAGGATTAAAATAGGCTTCCAGTCTTGGCAAAGCTGGTCCAGGCACGAATCATGTCTGCACTGAGTTGGTGAAAATTTGCGCTTTGCTTAGTCTCTTTACCAGTTATAGTTTTTGAGTTATTTCAGTTTTTCTTTAATTGGTACATAATTTGATTGGGCTTCCGACAGACAATTATCAAACACCCTCTAAAATTAATCTAAGGGGGATAACTATTGACACGATTTGGCAGTTCATTTGTGCTAAAAGTAAGCATTGAAACATTAAATTACTGGAATTTTTTAATTAAAAAATAAAATGGGCTTTCAAAAACTTTTTATTCTAAAAATAAAAATACAATTAAAAGTTTTTAAATAAAATTAACATTTAAAACTATATACCCTTCGAAATTGAGAGTTTAATTATTTATGGATATCATTATTCATTAAAATTAAAAATAGAGTTCAATACAAAACATAGGAAGTTGAATTTGAAGTAAAATTTATCATTGAAATATTTTGGGCTTCCAGAACTGTTCACACTTGTCCACATAGAAATTATCAACCATTTTGTATTGGTTCAATTTCAGAGACATAAAATTAGTCCGAGACGAATTCGCCTTGAATGCATAGTTCCACTGGGTATCGCCCAACTTGCCCGGTTGTAGTCCTTTAGCAAAATTAGTCCAAGTCCTAATCATATCACTGCTTAGTTTCAGTGCGCTCGGATCTGACTTGATCAGTGAAATAAAGAACAGATACCACAGATCGGTTCCGTGGTTTACGCCCGACCAGCTATAGGATGGTATCATCGGTGTAGAGAAATTTTGCATTAAACGGTACGAGTAGAAACGACCAACTTCGCGATTGTGATTTCCCATGGCTTCGGCATACAAAATTGTGGGACATTCCATAAAAAAGTCACCGAATGCCTCAGAAATGGCACTCCTGATCAAAATGAGAAAATTAGTTTTGGATTTAACATGCAAAAAATTGGACATACTTTAAATCGTTTTGTGAAACTTTTTGTTTCACAAATTTGTCAGTGTAATGATGGACAATTTGATTCATGGAGTCCTTTGATTGGCCGTATGGTTGAATTAACTTGATGATATCCCCTTCGGTGGATTCAATTGTTAAATTAGAGTTCTCTAAAGTTGTCCCTGGGAAGGCATTTGCCACAAAACTAGATCCTTCATTATTTACGACGCCAAACATGAGATCAAGTTTGTGATCGAACGCGCCAGTTTTGAGTGCCTTGGTCGGTGCCAGTGGAAGCAGTTCGTCACCGTAAACTGGCCAGAATAATTCACTTCCTTCAAAATCTCCATCCGTTGTTGCAGCCACTAGATCATTCAGTGGCACAGTGGATAAGCACTGGATAAGATCACTGATTTTGGTTGAGCTTTTACAATTCAATTTTCGTGATAATTTTTGAAGTTTTTCGATTGATCTCGTCTCGGAATCGATTGTAATGTGTTCGATTGGTGCGCCCGACTGCATTATGACTCGGTGGAAGAGGTTTTTGCTTAACGGCGATAGAATGAGGGTTCCAACTGAGATTGAACCTGCCGATTCGCCAAACAGTGTAACCTGGGCAGGATTTCCACCGAATTTGCCAATATTATTCTGTACCCAATTAAGCGCAAGAAGAGAGTCTCGTAGTCCAAGATTGTTCGGAGCCTGAGCATTTGCACCAACATTGAGAAAACCCAACGGCCCCAATCGATAGCTTGCCGACACCACAATGACACTGCCCTGTGCCGCAATGTAGCGTCCATCGAAAAATGGCCAAAATATGGAACCCGACTGATAGCCGCCACCATGAATCCAGAACATTACCGTGACATTATTATTTGTGGCATTAATCGTTTCGGGCACCCACACATTCAAGAAAAGACAATCTTCTTTTTCGGCGCTGTCTGAGCTCCGCTTAGCACCGCGTGTAAACTGAGGACAAGCCGAGCGTGGTTCGGTTGCGTTGTAAATTCCGGCCCACGGTTCGACAGGAATTGGCTTTTCAAAACGAGCTGCTCTGCCTATGGAAAACTGTCAAATTGCAAACAAAAACGTTTTCGAAAACTCACCATAACGAATGCCCTGATAAAAGTAGACACTTTTACCAAACTCAGGTACGGATTCCACCGAGCCTCTCACCAGACCATCGTTCAACTGAACAATTGGTGAAAATCCTGCAAGGGAAAGTCCAATCGTTGAACACAAAATCGCAAATATATAAAATGTTTGCATATTTGAAAGCATATTCATCTGCTTAATAAACGATTTAAGCTATCAATCCTTTATATAGCATTAAAAAAACTCGTCTAATTTATAAGCAAATTTACTAATTTGGTGATTTTTATCATTGATAATATGATGATAACTTTTTTTTATATGATTAGGTAGTTTGCAATATGCGGTCCTATTTTGTACTTGAAAGCATATAAACGATACAGTGACTCAATAAGTAAAACTTCAATAAAACTTAAAAATACGATTTTGACCATTTGCTCAAAATCTGGTCTCACTGCCTCAATATCCACACCTTCAGCTAGCCGCAACTGTAAATATCGATTCGGACTCAATTGAGTACTCAAAATGTCTTTCGTATCCTCCTTTCCCAAAATCGCCTTCTTCATATCCCCTATCCATTTATAATTTTTTTTCATTTATCTCAAGTGGATCATTGTTGGGGAAGTAGAGTAATCGACCGTATGCCATCGAAACTTGCTTCCATATCAGCAACAAAATGAGTCCGATACTTGAGTGGCTGGTTCGGATCGATCAGGTGACTGTACTGATCAATGAACAGCACAAACGAGGCAACCATGGTTGCATGACCACAGAGTGCAATTTCGTCAGTTGGCGAGAACCAACGAATCAAAAATCTATTAAGGTTGTGCAGGCAAGACACGAACACGGTCTCGCTCAAATTGAACTGAGCCGGAATCTTCTGCTTGCTGTCGTCGTTTATGTCGTCATGAATAACAAAAATTAATCAAAAAATAAGTTGGAATGAAATTAACAACTCACATCATCAGACAAAATCACAACCGCTGCGGGATTGCCCGAAAATGGCTGATTCGGATGGTATGTTTACTTTTAAACATACTTTAAAAAAGCAATTCGTTGTTGATTATGTTTCACAGATTATTTTTGATCAAAACTCGAGTTATGCACCAAAAATTGGGTAGATAAGAAGATGTAGTTTGCTTGAAAGTGTATTAGATGATGGGTGATGAAAGCTCGAATTGTGTTGACTCGATTTAATAGATCACACAGGCTTGCAACATATCTTGATAGTGGTTCAATGTTTTGAGCAGATAGTCAACAGCATGAAATGTGGTACAAGGTCACACCTACTGTGTGAATCACAGTAGTCCTGCGAACTGATCTCCCGAGAATGGGCAACTCAGATGGACGTTACACCAAAACTTTCACTTTAATCACGTGACATGACACACAAATGAGTGTACAAGCGGGGTTGATTGTAATCAATGATGAGTGTGGATGCGTTGTCTTTCTGACTCTTGAGATAGATGTAAACAAATGTCTCTCGTTTGTTTATTTTGGTTTTACAGTCAACGCTCTAACTTAAATTCGCTAACTTAAAAACCATATGAGAATCACAACTAAAGTTCTCTCAAAGTTCTATCATTTCGATGGTTAATCCTTAATGATTGAATTATTTTACTACAATCTACTTATTATATATATTTGTGGTATTTAGATTTCAAATTAAGAAATTGGGAAAATTAATTTGTCAAATTAAAGCAAATTAGTTATAAATTAACCCGGATTTAATTCCTTTGTAATTCATAATTTAAAAAAATGCTTTAGAATTCATTCACAAAAATCTAAATTATAGAGTTGACTGTGACTGTGTAACCTTAATTATTCAATTTTCAAAACATGTAACCTAACCTTTATCAACCGGAAAATCTAGACTGAAACTACATTTGAGTAACAATTAATTTACTCAACTCAAATAGTTGTAATAAATAGTCTGAATAAGTTAAAATTATTAAGTCTAATTAACATTTATCTTTAGGTCTCAAGAACTTTAAAAGTTATATCATTTCGCCATATCATCTCTATGTATGCATCACACTTGAAGAGACCAAGAATAGGGATTCCAATCGAAGGCATCGAAACTTCGGCCATTTTTGTGAAATAAAATATTCGAAGCTTCGCCTTAAAATTAGAATAATTAAAAAATAAATCCAATTTTATTAACTTCCATTTAAAAATAATTTCATTTATGGGAATAATTATACAGTTGGTGGACCATGTTTTTTTCCAATTGTTCCATCGGAAAGTATCAATGTGTTAGGATAAAACTCACATATTAAGACTGTTTCTAAATTGATTTTCCGAGTATTGATGCAAATTGATTTTTCGGTAAGTGGTAGCTAGATTAAGATGCTGGTTTGAATAGTTGTCCAAATTGTGTTGATAGATTGATAGATGTGATAATTTTCCAATTAGTCTCTTAGAATTTAACACTCACTTGTCAGTTGATAGAATAGGAAGATCTCTAAATGGGCTTTTGGATAAAATACTCAAGTTGGAGATCACCGAGATAGACTGTTGAATCTTATCTTTTAAGGACAGTCGCGGACACGTTCTTTACGAATTGCCCCCCTTAACTCATTTCGATATATTATTTAGATGATCTTTGAATGGTCATAGCTCGCTTAATACTTACCCGATTTCACAATTCTATAGCTTAAATTAAAGATAAACCGATTGGCTTTCTTGGCATTTGAAAACATTTCCAGATATAATTTTTAGTTTATGAAATAAATCATCAAATCTAAAAAAGTAGGGCATTTTTTGACACTTTGATAAGATCTCACAATAAACTGAGATACATTTTTATATATGTTTTCAAATCGCCTATTATCAAATTTTGTTAGCTTTAATTTGAGCCCAAATTTAACTAAATCGGTTAAGTTTTTGTATGAAATATGGCAAAAACAAAATGGATCGGTCGAGTTTTGCAGGAGAAAGGAAAAATCTAACTGGCATGCATTGGCCGGTAAGGGACAAACGCAAAAAAGTGCATCCTGGAAATTTTTGATTTTTCTTGACTTTCAGTCGGAATATTGATCTAATTCTTTGTGAGATACCTGATAAATAAAGATCTTAAAATAATTTGAAAATTTTTTAACCAAAAATTGGGCCGCGACTTGCCTTAATTGATGGATCAATTCCAATTAATAAGTTGGATTTCATCACTCAACTGATATATCCGGAACATTCCTAAATTTAGTAGGCAGATTTTATTTCCAAATTGGTGGATCTGAGGAATTTCCAGTTGGATCTATAAATAAAATCGCCCAGTTGTTCAGTTGAAGATCTCCAAATAGGCTTTATTTAATAAGGCTCTAAATCTTGTTCAAAAATACACCAAATGGGCAGTCAGATCTTATCTATCAGCTGATAAATCTGAATCTTTCACAATAGGGATTTGAATCAGTATCTCTTAATTGGTCGACCTGGAAGATTCTCGAAATGGGCAATAAACAATTAGATTGTAACTCTTAATTAAAAATCAATTTTACTATTCGGACTAACTTTTCAAATTTAAAAATAAGTTCTTCATATCCGACCTATTGAACAAATTTGCCTAATAAGCACCAATAAGGGAATGTTAACATTAGGGATATAATTGTTCAAATTATCACTTGACGACTTGTCTGAAATAAGTTTTGTTTCAGCATATCGACCAGTTGTACTCTGATCAAAATCTGCATAATCAAAAAGTTTGAAGCTTAGGAATGCTTGAGCCTTCTTCAACTTCTATGTTGTTTTTATCCAGATCTTAATGACAAATTTCCAAATGTTGATGGAGGAATGAAAGTGTAGATCCAATCTGGTGGAAAATTGTTCGAACCATTGATTCATTGATGTAGGCAATGTTCTTTCGATAGAAGTAGGATTGCTGTCAACATTCCATCTCTTGAAAAACAATTCCATCAAAAATGCATCGTCTAGTGTCAGGTTGGAGATTTAAAAATTGTTTCTCCAACGAAAAAAACTGTCATATATTTTTCGTTGAAAGATCTTGAAATACGAATAGAATTCAACAATATTCTTGCGAATGACATCCAATTGCTTACTAAAGTCGTAATTGGAATCGGTTTCGAATACGGAATCATTTACCACCGAATTTTGGCTTGAATCAGCACATTGAAAGTTGAGGCAGGCACAAGTTATTCAGGCGTGACCTTATCATGAAATTTCAAAAGCTTTCGAAAGCTTTCTAGACTTTTTATTCATGTCGCCATGAGTCTTCAAATGTATTCGGTGGAAATAGTTTAAACTTTAAAGCATAGCCATTGGCTATTAGCCAATTTGCACGAACGCTCGACTTAGAATATTTTCCGTCAACAGGTAGTTGTTCATGTAGAATAACTGAATGAATTGAATAATTCATACCCATAATTCATAATTGAACCAAAAAGAAGTTTGTTAATTTTTTTTTACAAATTTTACATGCAATAAATAAAATAAAATATTGAACCCGAAACGTTTTCAAAATACCGGCAAATTTTTATTGCATTGTGCCGTCCACGATCAAATTTTTGAAATGCTTCAGACCTGAAGGGTCATTGTCCATTGATAATAGAACATTTGTCTAATGAATTTTGAACCAAAATAAATATATGCACTTTTATTGAATTTAATATGAATTATTGTTACAAGACTAGGGATCATTAACAAACCAATTAAATATAGAAATGTTGTGTTTAAAAAATAAAAAATAAACCAAAAATAAAAAGTTTTCAATTGTTACATAAATTTTGAACAAATATAAACAAATTCAAAAACAAATTAAATTAAGTTATTTAAAAAGAGAGCAGACTGTACATTTTGAATATCGTATGACGTGTACTTCAGCTGTGATTTTACAGCTGTCAACTACAAACTGTCACGTCAGTCAGTCAGTCAGTCGATTAGTCAAAGCTGACTCATCCACATATTTTTTAGATTTTCACTTTGAAAGTGTACGTACTATCAGGATGTTCGCTTTTCGGGAGACTCCCGAAAAATCGGGAGAATTCGCAGGACTAAATCACAGCACTAAAGTGTGGGTGTATTTGTCACTGCGCATCCTCATTGCGCACAGCGGGCGCGCTGCTAGGCGTGTGTGCTTGTCTGTGTCACACAGCCACTGTTGACACTCGGTCCCTACACATTTCTATACAAAGTTCGTATTTCCGCATTCATTGCACACCAACACCGACGCCGAGTGTGCACACTGTGCAGATGGAAGGCAGACAGCGGAGGTGTGATCTGTGAGCGCGGTGCGCTTTGTGTCACTAAAAGTTAGCGCGAGTCAAGAACTTTGGAATTTTATAACTCAAAAACTTATGGACATTCTTTTATAAAAATTGAAAGTTAGTCTATTCACTTGGTCCTAAACATTATAATTTTTTTTTCATTAAGATCTGAGAATCCGCGTATAAACCATCTGGTCGTTAATACGACGATTACTAAAGAACCTACTCTCGCCCAAATGATACTAACTGATTCTTTAAATTCATTTTAGCGTTTAATGAATTTTAGTATTTATTTAAATTATTTAAATGTATTCTTTTACTTGAACTCACCAGAAGGGTGTTTTTACAAGAGGAACAAACCGAAGCGAAATTGTAAACAAAAACAATAATTAAAATTTAATAAATCAACCTTAATAGCTAACACATTTACAAAAGTATTAAACACACGGTAGAATCTAAAAATTTAATTTATAATTGTTTTGGAACTTCCTTTTGCAGGAAACGGACAAATTGCTAAACTAATTAGTCAATGATTTGTTTCTTCATTAATTTGTATGAAATTAAACAAAATTTTGCATACAACAAGCTAAACTGCAAATGAATGTAAATATTAGAACATTTTGATTTGTTGAATGTTAAGATGATACCTTTGCAAAAGCGTTAAGCGACACCAGTCCAAAATTGCCGTATGTAAATCCATACCGATTTTGAGTATTCAAAGCCGCAATTGAATTTGCAATATGGACTCGAGTACGGGTGGCCATCATTTGTGGAGAATCATTGTGAATGACAATGCACAGGAGCAGTTTGCACGGTTTGTGAATGAGCTTGGTGCATTGCGCAAAGATGTAATGGAACACAAACACAAGGTCACAAAGGTAGGCAATCCAAAAGCAGACAATCAGCTTTGCGGTAAACTCAAGTTTGTCTTGAAGGATCCACACTGTGAAGATAATATTGATTGGAGTGTATGCCACCAAAAAACCACAAAACAACCGTCCGTGAAATCGATTGACTGCAAAGAAGAACTTCAAGCCATTCACAAAGTCGCGCCGATATTGAATGTACTTCAGGAGTGGAAATGATTCTTTATATAGCTTCGACACAATGCCAGTCAAAAGGGGGAAAATCTGCCCAACTTTAATATAGAACATCATCAACAGTGACACAGTGCACGAGAAGTTGATTGCAACCCAGTGAGTGTAAAGATAGAAGCACAGACTAGATAGGCCAAATAGCATGCAACCGAGAAAGCCGAGTGTGACCCAAAACACAGTTTCGAGGAGAGAAGTACCATTTTGAATCAATTCCAAGTCATACTTGATTAGTACAAAGACAAAATAGACAAACGATGCAGTTACAATAATTTCTAAAAGACAAAAGTATCAATAAACAAAACATAATCTCATAAAATTATACCAAATGTAGCCAGAATGCTGATGAACAGATTGAGCACTGTCAAGTGACATTTTCTCACTCGATCACAAACATTTTGATTCTTAAATTTGGGCTTCACGAAGAAGCATCGCCAATCTCCGAGCACAATTACACCGTGAAGCAAACACAAAAGTGAATAATTGGGCTTGAAGATGAGCTGTCGCTGAAAGTACAGAACCATAATTGAGGCAAATGCGCCCATCAGGTTGATCTTTGATTTGCCAATAATAAGCAGCAATGCATCAAAGTTCATTGCACAGGCTAGGACACTTCCTGGAGACCAGAATGAGAGATACAAAAAATGCAACCCATTCAGTGCCACAATTAGATTGAACACTTGCATTATGCGAGCAAGTTTGATATTATTGAACAGCCATATTTGTTGGACCAAGTTGAAATAGTCCACAAAATACTGAATACTTTTGAATGGCTTAAATACCAGCGATACTGCATGCTTTCGATTCATTTTGGGTTTAAATTTTGATTTTCTCTTGATTGGGCATGTGATCTTGATCTCGATATGACTCTGCAAACTGTTTTGCCTATCGCACTATTGGGCCACTGTTTACAATTCAGAAAGTAAGTTTTCAAATAGTTTTGAAATTACCAGTTGTCACGATTGATTATTCATTAATTAATAAAAATTTTGCAGAATATTATTATTGAAATTCAGAAATTCAAATATTTTTTAATTATTAAAATGCGTGATGTCGTGACTTTTGATGATTTTGAATATATATTCTATTATTTTCATTAATTTATTGTCTTCAACTACTTCTCAGGAAATGTTGATTGAGAATGGTCGTTGATTTTCTTTGGGTGCTCTCCCTCTATGAGTGGTTTGTGTTCTTGAAAACAGTTTCGAAATACTAATAATCTGCAAGACAAGCTCAATTTTTTACAATTTTTTTTAAAATTAATTTTATCTTTATAAAATATTAATTTAAATAAATTAACATTTTCTAAATTTATTTTAACAATTTACTTTTAGCACAAATTAATTATATATTTTAATTAATTTTTATTGATTTACTAATTTAATTTGACTTTACTAGTTACTAGCTTGTATACAACTATAGTTCCACCAAATATGCCTTTTTGTGAATTTTATGCGCTGGAACACAATTGGCCACACAATCTTGATTGATACCGTCTCTATAATGTTGTACAAGTGACCAGCATCAACGATATATTTGCCCATCTTGAGAACTTGAGTAGAGAAACAGTTATCATCAACTTCAATAGACTTAAAACCACCAAAACGATGAATTGGGGTCATATTAATGATAAATAAAAGCAAAAGACTAGTTCAGACTATTCAAACTAATACAAAATCACGAGCACATGTCTTTAGCGAAGTTCCAATGTTGCACATGTGGGGGCAACACTATCGCGAAGTGCGCGGTGCCTATTCAAGGCAATTTAATTCTCCACTAATGGCTTTTGTCAATTCGCTATCTTGCCGCAATGATAATGATAATTATTTTATGTGTCCAATTAATAATAAATGATATTATTCAGAAAGATCCATAGTGAGCCATCTGAGTTACTTGTGGCCTGTGCGCTTTGATTTATTGAGAATTGACACTGAAAATAAATTAACAACACACTAGTGACAACCAGTTTCACTTTTTATTAGCGAGACTTAGTTCAAAGAACAAGTCAAGCTAATGGTTTTGCCATCGTGTATGTATGTATGTATGTAAATCTATGCTAAACGATGCTACCATTCGGAATTTGGTATTCTATTTTTTAAAATCAGAATAATCTAACATTTTTTAAATATAGCTCATGGTTCAACTTTTATACAAGCCTGACGTAAACAGTTTCTATGTGAATGGAAAGTTTATTAGGTATGCTTGAAAGGTAACGTTTTTTGTGAATCAAAACAATTTTGTTTGTAAATTCTCCAAGATATAGATATTTCATCAACAGTCACATATTGCTCAAATATCTCGAGAGAAAATATCAATGCTACTTCGAAGCTCGAAAGAAGCACATCCGAATCACTCCTGTGCTGGCAGCACTATCAAATGGACATTCATCGAGAGCTGTTCATGGAGTTGCATCTGGGTGATGTCGATCAGGTGCATTAAGAGATTTTTGATTTGAAGTGAACTTGTTGAACATGTTGAGAATTTACAGCAAAAATAAAAGAAAATAATTAATAAAAACTCACATTCAAATTGTTGTTCATTATTATTTGATCATTGATTCGGATGACTGCTTTGGAAAAATTACATCTGCACAAACAAAAATCCAATGAAATTATTGCAAGTGCAGTTTGGGCCCGTCTTGTGATAACAAAATGCACTGGTAGTGTCATGTATCATGTGGCCAATTTTTTTCGATTGCATAAACATACAAAAATAGAAATTCATTTGTCAGTTGTCAAGTTTGTTTTGGGGCTACATTTTTTGCTTTAATCCTCTCCACTCAAACAAACATATCATATTACTCATCATCTCTTTTAAGTGAAACGCTTTGTCACACAATGTACATGATACAGCCGGATAACGGGATTAGCCTACTTGATTACGTCTATTAGGGATTAAACATTAAATTTTATGATTTGGATAATTAATTTCAAATACTCTAAAATTCTGTAGAGTTAATTATTCCGTTAGAAGGTACACAATTAATCCCTGAGTAAATATATCAAAAGCTGTGTAAACATACATGAAGAAATAAATTGAACTTTTGTTTCTGTTATGTAGTGAGATATGATTTGATTTTCATGGCATGCAATAAAACAAAAAACCAATGCTGATAAGTAGGGGATTATTTCAAATTACTAGGTGCTCAATGATTTCTGTTTCAATTTGTATAAAAGTCGATGATGATGTTCGTGATTTTCTGAAGTCACAACAAGTGTTTGGTTTTTAAAACTTTTCTCTTGCAAAACATAAGAAAATGTTTGCTTTTTTGAGGAAACAGAATTTTTTCCTCTTTGAAATTATGCTCACAATACGAATGGGAACAAGCATGTTGCCTGGCATCAGTAATGGAATGCTGCTACAAGACAAAATATGTTCTGTGGTGCACAATCAGAGTGACCACTTTTGTCGGAACATTCAAGTGGCCATGGAAAATGCGGATGATCGAGCGATGAAGGATCTCATTCTTGCTGAGAGTGCCACATTCGGAAATTACAAGTAAGTGATTGTAAATTTGATATAGATTGTAATTTAACTTTTTTAAAACAGAAAATTGATCGAAACCATACCTACCATCCTGTGGTCACTCTGCCTGGGACCTATTCTCGACAAATATGCCTCTGCTTCATATGTAATTTTTGTCATGAGCCCAATCAGTGACATTGTTTCGAGTGCAATGAATTTGGCGAACATTTACTTTTACGAGACAAGTCCATACTATCTATTGGTTCCGTCTGTTTTGGTGTGGCTTACAGGTGGAATGAACAGCTTCACCATTTGTATCATCCTCTATTTAACTAAAAATTCTTCCGATGAGGCACGAACTTTTAAGTTTGTAGCAATGGAAGTTGTCATCTTTGTTGGTAATTTCTAAACTTTTTGTATATTTTTTTGTGTACTGATTGATTTTTTAAAAATAGGTTTGGCCGGTGCAACATTTGTTGGTGGTCAATTGTTGAGCAACACTGAAACAGGTCCTCAGTTGCGTACCTACCACTACAACTACTATGCGTGCATTCTACTCGACCTGTTGTGCATTGCAATTTTGATTGTAATTGTCCTTTTGGATTTAAGCAAACGAAAAAGTGATGCTAAAAATGAAAAAATTTCTCATGAAATTTCGTCTGAAAAATTGGAAGCAAAAGACAATCATAACATTCTAGCATCTGTGTTTAGCATCGAAAATGCCCGCCAAACTCTGCACTGTTTCTTTAAACGTCGTCTCAATAACTTACGAATGCACATAATGCTTCTGTGCGTTGTACAATTTGTACAAATGCTCATTGCAATGGGAATGGGCTCCGTAATGGTTCAGTTTGACCAGAAAGTGTACCACTGGGGACCGCAAATATACTCGACTTACTCAACTGTGGGTCAAGTTATCGGAATGGTGATGCTCGCAATATTTTCGACTATTTTTGTCAAAGTTCTCAAGCTAACGGACTCAAGCATGATTTGCATTGCACTTGTGTCCAGCTTTGCTGCAGATCTAATTCGTGGCTCATTCATGAGTGAACTCGCGTACTTTATCTCAATTCCGGTTGGATCTCTCTCTACAATGGGCATTGTGTCGGCCAAAACTAAATTCTCCAAAATTGTGCCCAAAGAAGACACGGGAAAAATATTCTGCCTGCAAAGTATCTTTGAAACGATTGTGAGCTTAGGGGCTTCTGTGATCTATAGCAATTTGTTTGCACTCAGTATAACCCACTACCCGGGACTGGTGTTTCACTTCAGTTGTGTACTAATTATTTTCCTACTTGGTATGATTATTTTGGAACATATCTACTGTCCAGTGAGGTCACCCGAGACAGAAGTCGCTACTTTACAACACAAACCTGTTCGGTAAAATCGTAGATTTTACTATTAATGAGTTTTTAATTATCACTAAGAAATTATTTAAACTTGAATACGCTTTAAAATGAATAAAACTTGAAAGCGCTCTGAAGAGTAAAACTTGAATTAGATCTTTGTTTTGTTAATATTTTTTTCAATTAAAAACTCAGAGCGCCTGCAATTTGATGATGAACTACTTCACAAACACACAAACACACACACACAAAATCCACAATTTAAATGGATTAATATTAAATTCACCTATCAATGCAATCCAAAATTTTTCAATACTGTCTTAAAAGTATTCAAACCATGTTAATCATTGAAATTAAAAAATTTGGCGACCGGCAAGTGCCTGGCCTCGCGGCCAGGCAATAAAACTTATTCGCATTGGATAGTAATTTCAAAACAAATAGACACACATTTTCTTTCGTGATAGAAAACATCCTATTGTTGCCTTTATAACAAAAAATAATGCAATGTAATTGTCTAATTGGAAGAGAAAACGAACTAGCTCACACCTTAACTGGTAATGCGTAGCAGATATAAATATAATTAGTGATATTTTAAATAGATATTTATGAGTAATCAGTCGATGTGCGAACCTGTCGTAGTTGGAACATCATCGCTAAATCACTAAATCTAAATTGTATTGTATTGTATTGAGTCGTGTTTGCGTGTTTTGTTTGTCACAGTTCAAGTGTTGTAACAAATTGCAAACACTTAACGGAGATTGAGATTACATGACGAGGCCCAAAATAAACTAATTCGATTGATTTATTTATGCCTTTATATGGATGATTTGAAGATAATGACTAAATTTATGATAAAAGTTACAGGCCCAAGATGTCTTCTTTTATTGTGCTTAGAGAGTCTGAGCTTATTGTGCCTGTCTTGTTATCAGAATGATTTAATTAGTAAATAAGCTAGTAAACAGCTATAAACCACCATCAATTGAATTAAATTGTGAAATCAATTCCTGATCGATTGGGTGTCTTGTGGTTCATGTGTTCATGTTAACAAATAACTAAGAAGAGAGAAGCGATTAAAACGAGAGGTCTGAAGTAAACGAGTTCAATTGGTAGTAGTAGTAGTATTAGCAGTGATAAAAGTTGCAGACCCATGATGTCTTTCTATTTTTGGCAATGTAAATGTGTTCACAATATATCAATTATTTATTTAATTAATAGACATTTATAATGGACTGGGGTAATAGGGAAGAAAATCTGCGCGGAAATGGGACTATTCGATAAAAATATATGTTATTTATAATAAACCATAACGCCATTTCATCTTCTTGCAACACACAATTGAAACGGCAACGCACTTGCAATGTTAAATTTTTGAAACTCGAGCTTTGCAGGAGCCCCGGGCGGCAAACTGAATTTGAAATTGAGCACAATTTTGGCCAAACACAGCTTGATTTCCTGGTAGGCAAATCGCATTCCAATGCAATTCCGAGGACCTTGTCCAAAGGGCAAATAGGTGTATGGCACTAGGAGATGCTTGTTCTCAGGCATAAAGCGGTCGGGATTGAAGCGATCAGGCTCGGGATAATACTCAGGATTGTGATGCACAGCATAGACCGACATTTGTACCATTTGATCCTTGGCTAGGGTGACCCCACCAAGTTGGTAATTATTCTGACCGACTCTTCGTTCAATTCGCATGAGCGGAGGATACTTTCGTAGTGTTTCCTTGATCACGGCATCCAAGTAGGCAATTTTGGTCATGACTGTTTCATAAAATAAATCTCCGTTCGGATCCAACTCGTGCAGTGCTTGATCGAGTTCAAGGCAAAGTTTGTCCTGAATGTCACCATTTGCAGCCAGTTCAAAGAGACAATGCGTAATAGTGGTCGCTGTGGTTTCGAAGCCACCAACAAAGAAAATCATCATTTGAGCGTTTATTTCTGGGTCGCTTAGTTGTTTCACAATTGTGACTTGTGGCTTGCCCACTTGTTGCTTTTGAGCATTTGTCTTTTCATCTGAATAGTAAAATCAAATAATGAGTTTAAGGTTTAAGTGAGCCTCCACATACCGTCAATGTCAATGGAAGCAGCCAAATGTTCGTAGCCCGAACTGTTCAACTCGTTCTCACTAACACTAGCATCGATCAGCAGCTGCACAAAATCATTTCGCTTCAAGCTGGTCGCTCGTCTTTGGGCAATAATGCTAGCAAGCATTTTGCCAATGTAGTCGCCACCTCCACCGTCAGTAGTTTTAAATATTCTTTCCCAAATATGCATTAAACATTTTGGCACCAGCTTGCCAACCAACATGTTTGTCAAACTTGCTTGATTCTCAAAAATGCGGATGCCGTTAGCCACCAGAGGGTGCTCCTTGTCACGATCCCCGTTAGCGTTGGTTTCTGTTCCAAAGAAAGTGCTCGAAATCACATCGATGGTAAATCCGTATATAACTTTTTTGGTATCAAAACTTGCTTCTCTCGCATTTTCGGTGATTTTCTCAAAATAATGACTCAACTTGTCGACATTATCATTCATCAGTGCTTTCATCGACTTCAACTTGCCACTGGTAAATGCGGGACTGGTGATTGCACGAACTCGTTTCCAATTTACACCTTCCATGAAGAAAATCATCTGTCGCAAGTGTTCTTCCACTTTGTTTCGGTTGATGAAAAGATGGAAATCTTTAATCGTGACTTGCTTGATCAGCTCTGGATCAGCTATAATCAGTGTTGGGGCAGAGCCATCGTACATGCCATACACTTTGCCATACTTTTGCAACCAATCTGTCTCCATCTTGTGCTGACCCTTCCAGTACTGTTCCCAAACATGGCCAAACACAGGCCAAGCCACTGGTCCTCTGATACCACGTTTTGTCCAATAACTAAACGAACATCTGTTAAAATATGAAAAAACATTATTTAGATTTGATCAATTTTTTTTCAACGCAGTTACTCACGTGTATCAAAAGCCGAGCAAAACTGGCACAAATACTAAAAACAAGTAGAGAAAAAGCATTTTTATGTGCACCCAAATCACGAGTACTTGAGCTGGTTTCTTTAATTTTGGTTCAGACCAAATGAAATGTTATCTCAAGACATGCCTTTTTATACAACAAATGGCATCGTCAAATCACTCAAACATCATATCAATCCAATATTGCACAACTATAGTCTACAAAAAGTATATTTTCATTTGCTAAATGTAGTTTTAACATTTTATGCCTTTTAGTTTAATTCGCTTTGGTTCAAAGTCTTAATCAACAAAGTCTTCGATTTAACAAACTTAATCTTAGGATTAGTTAGCTTTCTTAATTACCATTTGGAATTAGAGTGGAGTGTTTAAAATTATTATTGATGAGACAGAAGATTACAATGTTGGCCCTAAAACAACTTGATTCATTGATGCTTTATGTGAGTGTTGTGACGCCCAGCGTCAAAAGTCAACGTGTGACAGTGAAGCTCTCCCTCAGTGTGAGTTGATCTCTCTAATGTCTCATAAACAGGTAGCAGGTGGAACCTGAGTACCGGTAAATGGACCTGATGGGTGTAAAAGGGCACTTGGACATTGCGGCGATCGGAGAGTATTGGCAGCCGGCACCGTTGATACTCTTTTGATCGTGAGCGCGGGTCTATTGGACTGTTTGCTGGTCAAACAATTGTGCACATTCTATTTGTCCGAATTCACTATGCAAACGAGACACATTGATGACCTTAATGACCTTTTGATTGAATTCATAGGAATTAGTTGGTCGGTATAATTATTAGGGAACCCTCGCCCCCCTCACCCTCTCTCTCTCTCTCTCTCTCTCTCGAGCTGTTTAGATCGACTTGATGTCGATTAGTCATTGATTGATTTGTGTGCCGCTTGTCCCGTGTGTTCGATTGTTGTTCTAGGCACAGCCCTAGTGTTGTATGATTGCAAAGGTTCCACAGTTTTCCCGTTGGGTTTGTGGTTTTATCCTTGCCGTGAAATAAACTGTTTTGAGTTTGTTCGACTTCTCTGCCTTTCCTTTCCGCACCGTGACAAGTGTAACTAAATTAGAGATAAAAGTGATAGGCCCATAATGCACTCAAAATAAGCAACATTTTCTCTACAGAAGAAACTACGGTTATAGAATTAAGCGCTAGTTTATTTAATTTCAAACAATTGTTCATTAAAGCATACAAGTTCATTGCCCATAAATGCAAATTATACCTAATCGAACAAGACAAATGTCTGTATGGAATGGCCTTAAGCACTTTCATAAAGACTGCCGTATTTGATCGTTAATTTGTAAGTCAACCTTTGAATCAGCCTTATTGCGAACAACTGCAATGGTAGAGTTAGCAGTAGTGGCAAAGATTACAATTTCAATTTCAATTAATTGTCGAGCGTGAGCGAAGACTCTTAGTGACAAGAATTTCGATTTGGTTTCCAGTTAACTACTTCTACATGTTTTTGACCGATTTGAATCAAACTTGGCCAAAGTGCTTAAAATACTATGCAGATGTGCTTATCAATCCACTATTGCACAACTATAGTCTACAAAAAGTATATTTCCATTTGCTAAATGTAGTTTTGACATTTTGTCTTTCAGTTAAATTCGTATTTGTTCAAAGTCTTGAGCAACAAAGTCTTTGATTTATCAAACTTAATCTTAGGATTAGTTAGTTTGCTTAATAACCATTGTGTTTAAAAAGTGGAGCGTTTAAAATTATTATTGATGAGAAAGAAGATAACAATGTTGGCCCTAAAACAAACCTTCATGATGCATGCTTTGTGTGAGTGTGACTAAATTAAAGATAAAAGTGATAAGCACATAGCGATAAGCCCATAATGCACTCGAAATAAGCAACATTTTTTTTCCTCTACAGAAGAAACTACGATTAAGCTTTAGCTTATTTAATTTCAAACAATCGTTCATTAAACCATACATGTCTATTGCTAATAAAAGCATATAATACCTAATCGAACCAGACAAATGTCTTTTACTTTTGACACACAGACAGACAGCCAGGGTTTTGCTCATATAGTACGTAACTGATTTGCATACTCACACTTACTGCACAATTTCATGTAATTTAGATAATCATTGCATCATTGTACATTGCATTATATGTTTATGGCCATACACGAAATGGTGTGCCGCTGTCGTATGGTAATGTATCGACTATGGACGGTCACATGACCAGGCATGATGAAATAGCTAAATGGCATGTAGTACTGTCAGGATGGCCAAATGATCGCCCAGAATGTGTATATGTATGATAACAAGCATATTAATCGCACTTACTTGCAGTGAGTCCTGTTTAAATAGACCTAATCGCACCTCTACAACAATAAACGTCACTTAACTCATCACACGAGAACACGAGTGTACAACCCAAAACAAGCATCATCCTTGGGAATGGAAATTGTTAATAATAAAAAGAAGTGTCGTGTTTGTGGGGATCAGACTTCGGGTGAGTGAACAACTGTAAATTTTGGTTTTATTAACATGACATGGTTTGTCTCCCAAGTTTTCTTCAACTACGATGGACTGTCGTGCAAATCGTGTAAGAAATTTTTCCTTCGCTGTGCAATCAACATGAATAGGCACAATGTCTGTCTGGACAATAATAACAACTGTACAACTGGCAGGTCAATTCGACAGTGCAAAAAGTGTCGTCTTATGAAATGTCTTGAAATTGGAATGAAAATGGAATTAGTGTTTGTGAACAGAAATTCAAACTCAAATTGTTCAACACCAAATCAGCCTTACAAGGGCACACTCAAATTGAACTCATACGAGTTGGCCATTCTAACCGAAATTCAAAATGCTTCAACACAAATCGAAATTCCACTTAATGCACCAATTTCAGGAAAAATCACCACAATCACTGGCACATTCGACTGTAATCAGTATTTTGCGAGGCGATTTGTAAAATTCTGTAAGCGTATTCCAGCTTTTAAGTCACTCAACAGTGCTGACCAGTTGATCCTGCTCAAAGAATCGTATAAAGAAGTGTGCACCATAAACACTGGTTTCTATTTTGACTTGGAAAGAAATGCAATTCCCGTTGCAGGAGACGAGGCTGGTGATCGAATATTGCTACTCGACTGTGCCCTCGTTGGCACTACTCTGAGTCAAAGGGGTTGGAGTTCTAAATACTCAAAGTACGCAATGGCCATCAAGAGACACATGGCAGGAAATGTGCACATTAAAAATTTGATTTTGATGCAGTTGCTGTTCAAGACGAGGCCTGACATAATCTCACACGAATTTGTCCAGTAAGTTTGGTAAAAGGATTTTTAATTTGATTTAGATTTAAATTGAATTTTTTTTGCCAAAATAGTTACAATCATTTACTGTACAGACATCTTTTGAAAAGATATTTGGAGCACACGTACGGAAATACAACCAAAACTTACTCAACATGTGAAGCGATTCAAAAGTTGCTGAACAAAATAGATCGACAAACAGCGTTGGCCAAGGAACTGTTGCATCGTGAGGTGACTGATGGTAAAAATGTGAATGAGATTCTGGCAGAAATATTTAATTTGATATGAACCTGGGCTCTTTATTTGATCATTGAATAAATGAACATTAGTCCAATAGTTTTCTCAGTTTTACAATTTTTCTATTGTGTTTAACAACTCTTGAATTTCCTGATTGAATGGACTTACAGTCAATTTTAACTCCTAATGGAGTGTAAATAATAGAAAATGTGACAAATAAATAAATGCAATTGTCTGTTTGTCTAACAAACTTGAAGTGTTTGGCAAAGCATTTAACACTTTGGCAAAACAATCAATATAACATTTTTTTATTTGATAAGCTATTCAAGGCTAAATTTATTATACTATTTTATTTCTGCTTCAATTTTTGCATAGAAAATAAAATAACATTATTTCGGGACAATCACAAAAATGTTTGAACGTTTGGGCAAATGTTTTTCCCAAGTCGAATTACGATAATTGTAAATTTATTTTTGTTCAATTTAAATTAATAATAAATGAAACTTTCCAAGGACTCTGCCAGTATTTCAGAGGCTAGGTATCCTCTTACAGGATCGTGAAGCTTCAGCGCGACTGGATGAGTGTTCTTGTTGAGGACAGTGACCACAGTTGCATTGTCTGGTCGTTCAAATACTGTCACGAGTAGATTGTCCGGATGTTCTGACACTACAGCATGGTGTTGCACACGAACAGAGTCGGGCACAATAAATTTACTAAAGTGGCCCAGCGCATAGAAGAATGGCTGCTTGTAGTACTCGTGGCTGGTTTCGTTCACAATCAAAGCTGCATCCACAAAGTTGTGCACCCAATTTGGACCACCTTGAAGGTCCTGTACCATACTCCAGTCCACCCAACCAGTGTTGAAGAAATTCAAATTCTACGTAATTAAATATGAAAACCTGCTAAAACCCACAAAATAACTTACCCTGATGATATCATTAACGTAGTTATTGAAAATTCCCCAATCACCTAGCAAAACCTTCTGTTTGCCAGGATGGCCTTGACAAGCTTCGGTTGCTAGCAAAAATTTATCCGGAAATCTCTCTGTCATCACTTCAAGATTATGACGATTCGCTTCTGTGGTGTCATACCAGTGAAAAGCAATACCGTCCACATATTTTGCCGCTTCCTTATCAGTCAAAATGGGCGTATTAAAGGTGATCAAATCATGCATGTTGAAATCGTAGCTCATCAGTTTGGCATCAGCCACATCGGAAGCTCTCAATTCTGGGCCAAGATCATGCTTAATGAAATCTCTCTGCATTGTACCATTCATGGCAAGACAACTCCATGGCCAGGTTGGACTGTAACACACAAGGGGTTCATTCAGTGCGGTCAAACCCCACATGGTAGCATCGTGTTTCTTGTATTCCTGTAAAAATCGAATCAAATACTTTGCAAAAAGTTTGTAATATTTTTCTCCTGGGATTCCCACAAGCGATCCTCCGTGAATTAGATTTCGGTTTGTTTTCATCCAAGCTGGAGGGCTCCAGGCACTTCCAAATAGTCTGATATGTCGAGAGCTTTCTTTTTTGGCCATGTGAATCAATGGAATCTATACGAAAATCATGAAATATTGAGTGATCAATTAAATAATAAAACTTACCCTAAGATTATCTTCATGTTGCAGAGCAAATTTACTCAGATTCTCATCAGCTGGATTATCATCAAGTGAATAGGCTCTAGTTGACGCATCCGTAGCTCCAATAGGAACTCTGCACAAATTGTAACCCAATCCTTCATCAGAAAAGTAATCACGGATCAGCCTCTCCTGTAGATCCTTAGGCAACTTTGAGATCATAATCACGGCCGCATCAGTGAATGTTCCACCAAAGCCAATGATCTTTTGATATCGTTTGGCTCGATTCACATCCACATCGACGTGACTTTGAGCGACGCCTTTTGGTGGGGCTACTTTCGTGAAATGATGTTCCGCTTGTTTGAATCTGGCTCCACTTCTACTTGTAGCATACGAACTGACAGTGCCAACATGTTTTGATGGCGCCACTTTCATATCTTCACATTTGAGCGTTTCACTACAGACACAAACATGAGAACCATGGCCATAGTCGCGAGGGTTACATTGAATTGCTAAATTTAAAGTAAAATTAAAATCAATCAAGAATTCATTATAAAAAATATTTACCAGTTGCAATTACAATGGCTTGCAAGCAAATTGTTGATAACAAAATTAGTCGAGCCATCTTGAGTCAAATCGACTGTCAAAATCGATTGAGTGCACATTGTCTTCGATGTCTGTTTAAATATTATTTTTTTGGGTACTAAATCGAACAACAGCATTTATCTTAATTGTACCTGCTTTGATAAATGACATAATCCGCCCGTAATCAGTTTGGGTTTCCTTGTGCTTTCAAAATAGTAACACAATAGCAAACTCAAGTATTTATTTGTAATGCCATAGGATTATCATAATTGAACACACGCATAGCACGTGATCAGTTGATGGTCGCAAACCTACTTACTGACTTGTTTTGACAATGTATCACGCAGCAAGTGAGTGATTGTTTTATTTAGACAATTTATATTTTAAGTGATTCCCCTGATAAAGGTCAATGGTTTTTACCCAACCTGCCAAGCAATCTTGATCAAGTACATAGGAGGCATTGTTTATCTTAAGTTTCCTTGGGCAGTGTGGTGGCCTGAAGTCATCCTTCATCATATCCTATCAATGGATAGTCCTGGAAATATTTCCCAATTGGGTTGATAGAGTCAACCTCAATTAGGTTATTGGAGGTGGTGGTGGCCCCGGGAACATCCCTATTCTTTAATTGAGGATATGAACCAATAACCTTATTGTGAAATCTTCCTAAAAACTCTATCTTGGGGAACTACCTCAGCCACCAATTTGAAGAATTTTCTGGCTCATCATTTGGGATTAGATACAAATTATAAGATCCAACGTGTCATTTTAGAATTCATCCCATTGTTTGATAAAGCATTTTGGGTTAGAAACAAATTGCCTTTATGGTTTTGGGCACAGATTTTCATATGCAATTCATTGAACAATATTTTCACCGGGATATGAACCTCACTGATGCATAGTACAAGATGAGAAAAGGATGGAAGATGAAAAGGACAACGGTTCCGAGAGGACAAGTGATATTGAAACAAGCATTGTCTGATGTCTGCTAAATAGGGAAGAAAACTAGACACAAGCAGGTGGTGATTGGTGAAGATGAGCTACACATAGTCACTGAGTATACCTGGTACAAGATGATTTGGGCAATGGGAGTGTGGTTCTTAAATAGATGTTCATCTGATAATTCTTTATCAGCTATCGATTGCTCAATTAGTTGCACAATAAAATCATTTCACTAAGGAAATTCGTGACAAACAGATATCTTTCAAAACGTAAACATTGGTCTGTTAGCGGCAGGCAGCAGGAGTTTGCTTCCCTGTAATGGGCAATTTCCACAGTAGTGGCTCTGAAATACAAGTGTTTTGGCGCTTGTGACTAGGTGTCGTTTATCGCATTTATCTCGATAATATCTTTGAATTTTTGGTTTCTCTCTTCGGATTCCGATTCTATAGGTTCTTAGCTTTTAGATGTGTCCCAATTGTCCACAGTGAGCTTTCTTCAACTCTGTGTAAATTGAGCCCAAAATACCTCAAAAGGCCGTTTTCATTGATTTTGAGATAAGATATCTCAATGTTCCGGAATTTTTTTGGACTTTCGACTTTACCAATCGATCCAGAAGGTTCTAATTAGCAAAGAAAACTTGGTTTTAGCTATGTCGAGAAAAATGTTCATTTATTTGCAGGATAGTGTAGTTAATCAAGATTTAATTAAAAATAAATCTCGAAAAAACAGACCTGGAGTACCAGTCCAAAAGCAAATTGAGTTTTCTTGTTTATTTCATAAGGGTTCGATTACCTAACCTTCCATTTAACTTGATTTTATAATTGGCAATAATACTAATAAAATACTAAATTCGTTAGTTAGCTTGGTGGAGGCTTTTTAAATATTTAAAAAGTGGTTCAAACCAAGAAAAATCCTTTTATTACGACTTCAATCACTTAAAGATTGAAGATTAAGGATGATTCTGAACACGATCACGTGATCAATGGATGTTCCCTGGATACATTAACTAATTTACTCGGTCCCAAGCTGCACTTAAGCTGTATTACAAGTTAATTAATTGTATTTAATTTTAATTTAATTAATTTAAAAATTAAAATTGCCAATGCTGATAAGGTTGTCAAAAATACCGTTGCGTTCATGGGGATGATAAAAATGTGTTCCCTAAATTGCAATTAGTAATCCAATCGGTCCCAAACAGCACTTAAGTGTATTAAAAATTGATTGATTAATTGAAGTTAATTATTTCCACTAGTTATTTAAACAATTGTTCTCATTATTTTTGGTAATTTTTATTTTAAATTTGCTAATTTTAACTAATTGTGCAAAATGTGGATTTATTATTTTTATTTAGTTTGCATTTTTGTTGGCGCACATTTGACAAATGCAGCAGAAGATCCCACCCAGTACCAGTACTATACCTCTGGTGGTATTCACTCGGGTCTTGAAACCAATTCTGATCAATTTAAGCTGAACGGCAAGTCACTCGTCATCTACTCTGGTTCGTTGCACTACTTTCGTGTGCCACACCAACGATGGGCGAAAATTTTGACAAAATTCAAAGCTGCCGGCCTGAACACTGTACAGTTTTATGTGCCATGGAATTTGCACGAGGACATACCGGGTAAATTTGATTTCCACTCTCAGGAGCTTAATTTGGCCCACTTTTTGGAAGAGATCAAGAAGGCGGACATGTTTGCGATTGTACGGCCTGGACCGTACATTTCTGGCGAGCGTGATTTGGGCGGATTACCCACCTGGCTACTGCATGATCCACATATGGTGCTTCGGTCGGCTTATAAACCTTTTATGGATAGAGTGAAGCTGTATTTTGATGAAGTTCTCAAAATTGTGAATAAATTTCAATTTAGCCAAAACGGTGGTCCGGTTATTATGTTACAAATTGAGAATGAATATTCTGAACAAATTCTGCTGAAAAGCGTTTCGAAACAGTATTTGAAGTTCCTGTATGATACTGTGGTGGCCAGTGGTTTCAAGGAGCAGCTGTTTGTGTCCGATCCAGTAAAGTACTCTCAACAGTATCTAATCAAGGGCATTTTCCCGAACAATTCAGTGCTGCAGACGATCAATATGAACAAAGACACAATGCAGCATCTCAGTGCGCTCAGACAGAGTCAACCCAACAAACCACTGTTTGTCTCAGAATTTTGGCCTGGTTGGTTTGACTTTTGGAACGATAAGCAACATCATCATCGTATGACGGTGGAGAACTTTGAGAGTGAAGTGTCGAACGTTCTCTTCAAAATGAATGCATCAATCAACTTTTACATGTTCATCGGTGGGACAAATTTTGCTTTCACATCAGGTAGTACGGTTGTGACTTCCTACGATTATGATGCACCACTCTCGGAATCTGGAAATTTCACATCCAAATATTATAAAACGCGTGAATTGTACCAAAAATTAGTTTCGACTGGAAGATTGCCCAAAACCCGACTTCCGGATGTTCCACAAATTGATCTAGCCGAAAGCTATGGAAAGCACGAGATCGAAGAAGTGCTGCCCTATGAAATTCTACTGGAACATGCAATCAAACTTACAAACGTTCCAAAACCGGTTCCAATGGAAGCGCTCAACATTGGCGAAAACTATGGACAACGGTTTGGTTATATTGTTTATCGTATTGAAGCAAAAGAAGCTCACGAATATGAAATTACAGGTTCGTTTTTGTAACGCTTTTATTTAATGTGCTTTAATTGCTAAACTTTTTCCTAGGACGAATCCAGGATCGCGCCTACTTCCTGGTGGACAACAAGCAAGTGCAAATACTCACGAACTATGCTGACAACTTTACACACACTTTCACCCAAGCACTCGAACCAAAAGTGTTGCACAAATATGATTTGCTGGCTGAGGTACTGGGACGAGCTTCTGGCTCAGATTATATGAATATCGCTCGGAAAGGAATTATCGAGGGCGAGATCAAATTGGACGGAAAAGCTGTGAAAAATCTGACCATCTACTCAATGGATTTCAATGAGACTTATGTCAATCTGTTAAATGGCTTGAGTTCGGGTTGGGTGAAATATGATCACGCGAAACAGATCGAGTATGAACGGCCTGCGTTGTATCGATTCAAGCTCAATTTGACCGGTTCGGAGCATCGTGACACCTACGTTTCACTGCCAGGCTGGAATAAGGGAAATGTGTTTGTGAATGGATTCAATTTGGGTCGTTACTGGGCGGTGGGTCCTCAACGAACTCTGTATGTCCCGGGTGTTTTGTTCAAGTCGGGCGAAAACATCGTAGATATTTTTGAGACTAACAAACCGGGACAGGCGTTAGAGTTCCTGGATCATCCAATTTTGGAATAAGGGATTCTGTTTTAAATAAACAAGTTTTAGAATCAAATAAACAAAGAAAGTTTATAATAAACTTTGTACAATGCCTGTCTCCGAAAGCATTTTCCACTTTTGGAGTACTTGGAAGAATTTGTGTTCAATTCACACGATTATGCGCACATTTGGATCGACTCGTTTAAGCGTTATGCTGTGGGGAATGATAAGCTACGGAGCATTGCTCTTGGTAACCGCATCACCAACAGTGGTACCATGGAGCAGTATCGCCAACTACCAGCAAAATTGAAATAAAAATTTGTCCATCTTGATGTAAAACAATTGATCGATCACAATTACGCGCTACTTAATTACTTAATCCGTTCTCGACTTGAAAGTGCTGACAAATGAGAAAGCTGCAAATATCACTAGCGAAATAATCGAGATTATTGACAGATTTGAGATTACCAAAGAGGAGATTGTTTCAGTTAGTTCCGATAATACAAATGTCAATTTTGGTAGAGGCGAAGACAATGTGTACTACCATCTTAAGCAGTATCTCGTGCATCCAGTTTTTGGTTCATGTTGTTTGACGCATATTTGTAACAATGCTTCTGACAATGCGGTTACTTCTTAAAATTGCCCAAAATTGATAATTTTTACCTGGTGCTGTGGATTGTGAAATTATATTTCCTCACACGGTGTAGCATATTATTTATCTAAATCGACAGGTCGAATTTAGGGTCGACATTTCATAACGCAAACAAAACATAAATCTAACAAAATCTTTTCTCATGATCCACTCACCAAAAAGTGAGTCTAATTCTTAAGTCGATTTGTCAGAGAGACCAAATATACATTGCCAAAATGGTTTATTTTACTTTTGTATATTCATAAAAATAATAATAAATTGCTTTCATCATTGTCAAAACATTCACAACCTGTACACAGGCAAATTATTCTTCTTGAAAAACGTATTTCGACTCACATTTTGAAAGTCACATTATCATAAATAAATAAACATTTTGACTGCCACAAACTTTGTTAATGATTAGCAAATAAATTTGCTAAATTCAATTTTGACAAATAAAATGGTTTTATTTGCCGTTGCCGTTTTATTTGTTATCTATTTTATTTGTCTATTTCTAATATCTATTTGTGTTTTATTTGTTTGTTATTTTTTATTATCTTTTGCATTTAATTGTATTTACTGTATTTTATAATTTGTATATGTAGCGTCAAAGTCCGAACGCTCGGCTAAGTTATATAATTCATTGCTATTAATGCAATAGTATTAATTTTCAAATTAATTATCTTATGAAAACGGCTAATTAATTATTTTAGTCAGAAAATGGGTTTTGCCGGACAGAATTCCGGCATAGTGTAAAATGTTTATAAAATGTTTTGCAAAAATTGAGTATAGTGATTAATTACTTGATACAATCAGATAATACGCTAGTCCCAATTTGATTTCTTAATTTGTCGGATGCAGAAACGTCAATTTATGAATTGCCGCGTCAGACCACGAATTGACGCGTCAAAGTAAGAAAAAAACTAGAAACGAGTTTTTTCTTACTTTGACGAGTTTATGCGTCCGTCAGATCATGATCTGACGGTTTCCTGATTTGCCGGTAACATATATAATTAATTGTGTATTTGTATTTTTGTATTATTTTCTGAATTTATGTAATTATTATGTATCAATTAACATTTACTCGATTGCCTACTAATTATTATTCAAATTAAATTTATTATATTCAAAAAATTACAATCTTAATCACAATAAATGACAGAGCCAAAGAAAGGGAAGGGGTAAAAACGCCGAAGGCGTTTTTTACAAGGAAAACAAACCGAAATGCAGCGTAGGTTTCGCAAGAGCGTGAAGCTATGCTTTATCAGCTTCACACTATGTGGGTTTCCTTGTAAAAATTTTAATGATAATATAATATTGATATAAGCTTAAAGTAGATTAAAGCGAGAAATGCCAAAAGTGGCAAAAGTTTCAAAACTCACTTCAATCGATTGGACCACTTTCGAAACCATGCAAGTGTGTTGTCGTTTCCGTTTCAAATAGACAAACAAAGCCGTTGTTGCTATGGGTTTATCTGGAAAACAAGTGAAATGAATACAGACACATGCATGGCCTGATCGTGATCCTCCATTTTACTAAATTTAAATATTTATGTGTCACAACTAATGATAGACAGAGTAAAACTTTTATTTTTTTGTGTCGAAATAAAGTATGAAAGTTGAAACAATTCCCATTAAAACCCAAGACAATTCTAGGCAATTGTTTAGTTTGGTTGAAAATGGCTTTCAAACGAGTTTGCTTAAAATTGGCTACTTTTGCAAGTGGTATCTTTGTTTTTGTTTTGCACTGCGCATTCAAAATGATTGGAAATGGCAAATTCGCCATGAAATCGGTTCGATTTAAAATGAGGCAACTCATGTCCGTCCACTGCAATGCGTTGTACACAAATTTGGATCCATTGGTTTTGCCGCCGTCCGACCAGCCAGATCGAGTCAATTCTCGTGCAAATGAGGCCACAGACGACAAACTGATTCACTACTGCTACATGTTCATTCTGTTTGAAGTGATCTGGTGCTTTGTGGATGGCATCTTTGGACTACAGTACGAGTACTTGTCGTACATCACCTTCGATTGGACTTACATGCAGGCCAGTCCACACATTATGTTTCATCAGATGACGCCAAAGGTTATGTGGGAGCACACTGATTTGGTCATGCTTGCCCACGCAGTCGCAACTGTGGTCACATTTGCAAGTTTGGTTCGCAAGTGGCACTTTGAGGAGAAATGCCAAATCCGTTCCGATAACACGGGACAATTTCTGGTTGTTGATAGCAAAGGTTTGCGTATTGTTGTTTTGAAATGCTTGTTGTTGTGCTAAATGCTAAGACCAAGTTCATAGTTTTGCCCAAAAAGGTGTCCACCGAAATTCGCGCATTCAGTCAAAAAGCTCGTTATGCAGTCAAGACGGCCTCAATCTCATCCGCAATCTTGGTAATCTACATGTACGGTTACATCCACATCTTCTACACCAACGCGGTGTACCTGGTGACACTTCACTCCATGTGGATTTGGTTGATCGCTTATCCACTATTCTTTTTCTATAATATCTATGGTAAGTGATGTAATTCGAATTCACAAATAAAATCAATACTTCCAAACAACCCCAATATAGTGATCCACGGAATTCTAGTGTTTGTCATCATGTCGATCAAGTACATTCACATTCGGCAACTGCATGCATTGAAGCAGCTTCGAGCAATCAATGCTCGATTGGAAATAAAAATCGACACCAATGCAGATACTGACACTGAATTCTATTCTCACTGTTGGATGAAGTACAGGAACATCAACCAGAACATACATCACATCTGCAAGCAAACCCAGGCCTATGGAGCATTTTGGAGGCCCATCCTCAGTGTGCTCTTTCCCAATTATGTTTTTGTGCAGTCGACACTTGTCTACTTGGCCATCTTCACCGAGGGCATTCCAATGGACCAGCATTTTGTTTTTGGTCCGGCCTTGATCGCGATGGCAGTGTTCTTTTTCTTGCTCATTCGTCAGTGTGCTGCGATTGTGAAGAACAACACCGCAATCGTCAATGAGAATCGGCGATTTTATGTTCGAATGTTGGCTTCTCCGGCCAAAAAACATCAAACAAATCTTGGCCAAATGTTGAAGGTACTTTTTGGTATTTTCATATATTAAACAAACTTTATGATCAATTTTCCCCTTAAAACGTAGGCAGAAAACTTGCAAATCGCTCGTCGCATGCATTCGTATGCAATCAAGCTGTTCAACAACTATCGAGTCACTTCGAAAACTTATCATGTGGTAAGAACAGCTTTTGAGTTTTGTAAATGACTGATTTACTAATCAAAAATAATTTGTTAGATTATATTCTACATTAGTGTTATGTTCATTCATTTACTGGAACAGAGAAATGTATAAATTAGGCAATATGACATTCAAATGTTCCAGACAGTACGAAATCCAATCCACACAAGAACACCTAAAGGCAAGCCACGATTCTATGTTATGTTATTTGAGTTATTCTCAATAATTTCGTTTTTATTTTTTGTGATTTATTTCGTTTGCCACAGTCAGCTTTAGTGCACTAGTCAATGCAAATCACATTTAGCTTTTTAAAATACACTAATTTACATAAATTCAAGATATTATCAAAATGAGACTTTCTTACGCTATCTTTGCGCTTCAAATCAATATGGCATGACGTACTGCAAGTTTGGTAGTGGGACAATCAAAATGATAACAAATGTGTGATTTGATTTCACGTGATCAGTACATGGTCAGGCATCAGTTTGTTTTTGGATTGTTTGACTTTCATCTATAACACGCAGGTAAAGAGTGTTTTCCATTTTATCTCAACATTTTATTGGCAATAATTTAAATATTTTGCATTGATAACAAATTTGCACGATAACTAACTTAGACTATTTATCAATAATTATTATTTATTTTCTATCAATAAAAACTACACAAGCTCACTTATCCTTTCATTCAATGCTTTTCACTGGTAATACAAATGTTAATAGCTTCCTATCTTCGATCCTTGTATTCAAGAGGCAGAAAATATATTAGACAACTTGGGCCCGCCACTCTTATCACCTTTCACAATATGATATCGCCAAAGAACACACAAAAATTAAACATTACCATTGAAGTGGATTGTTTTGACAAATGAACTCAACTCGTTGGCATGGACTATAAAATTGCACACTTGTGATAATGGAGATTAAGATAAAAACATCGGGCCCAAAACAAACCAGATCGATGGTAATTTGAGTGTGTTTTGGCAATTTCAAATAGACAGCAAAATAAGAGGGGAAGCCACATGAGTGTTAGATTGCCACCTCGAACCAAACAAACCTAAAGTTAATTATTTAAAAAAAATTGACCAAATGTGTTCATACTTGAGATTGGTACTAGTACTAGGTTTAGACCCCACGAGTTATAAAGCTGTAAATATATAGCACAACTTCAATTCAAAAATGTAATCTCCGAAAAGTGCAAATTAGAATAACTGATTTTTAATTTTACTAATCAAAAATATCTTAATTGTAGGGCTCTAGAACCAATTAAAATAAAGTATACAGCTCTAGAAGTGTCCAATCAAGGGGTTTCCCTCTACCAAAAGGACATTTTTTATTTGTGCTTATTACATTGTTGCTGCACAACTTTGTTGGCTTAAAAATTAAATCCTGCAATGATAAGTATCATTTGCTTTCACGTGATCAGTACATGGTTGCACATCTTATCGTTCAATAATTTGGCGTGGTGTAAATCTTTGTATGTCTGTAAGAAGACATTTTATCGTCTATGACATAATTTGTCCATTGAGAAAACTAGGCAACTACTTCTATAATGCACATTATATATAAAAATGCAAGTGACATTTAAGAACATGTAAAACAAAATAAATGATAATTTTCTTGTGTTAAACATTCCCAAGCGCATTTTCTTGTTTCAATCATTTACAAGCCCAAATAAAAAATCTATCATTTTAATCTTGGATTTTATAAATAAATTCAATAACGAGCAATGTCGGCTACACAAATGTGTTTAGTCTGTGGCAAAAAAGCTTCAGGTATTTAATATAGCTTTACAACTTGTTCAACAATATGATTAGTTCAATTCAGGTTTCAACTATAATGGCCTCTCGTGTGCATCCTGTAAAGTATTCTTCTACCGAAACGAGCCTAGAAAAGAAGTAAGTAATGAACAATCTCTTTCATTTATTACCATTTTGTCTGAAATATTCGATACTTTTTAGGCATTCACATGTCCAAATGGGGGAAAATGTCCGATGAAAGTGAATATCAATGTCAGATGTTGTATGAAGTGTCGAATGGTAAAATGCATCGAGATTGGTATGGTCAGGAAGGGCTTGGACAATAATAAGTCTTTTGTTGCTAAAACGAGTAAAACATTGGCAAATTTTAAAAATGTCAGCCAAGAAGAATATTGCAGAATTGATAAAATTGTTGAGCAAAACATTAAGAAAAGTCTAGAATATCTTGAAAATGAGAGTGAATATGATTTGCGATATGATGGTGAATGTTGTGAATTTATTTTATCAACCACACAAAATTTGAGTAAGATTGAGTTTAAACAAATCAATCTTGTGGTACAAAAGGCGAGTTCAATCTTTGTGGAGGAGAGTAGCATCAAGAAAGTGAAACAGGTCCGGGTGTGTAATGACTTTTTGCTGCCCTACCAGTTGTACATGAGGCGGATTGCACAATTCTGCAAACAAATTGATCCATTTAGCCAGCTCAACAGTGACGACCAGTATCGACTGTTCAAGTCGTATTGCTTTTCATTTCTAGCCATAAGAACTGCTTACTTCTATGACACCAAGCTGGATGGTTTCGTGATCACGGAAGACGATGAGGGCAGCTCGGGCCTATTTTTGGGAAAGTTTGATTATGGCCTTGATGCCAAATTGTCCAATGTTTTAATGTTCAACAAAAACTGCATCATTTCACTGCAGGCTGAGATGGAGAATGATGCTACAATTCGTGAATTGGTAAGTTTTATTTGAGCAAATGATTTTAAAATGACATGAAATCTTTTTTTGAAATGTTTGTTTCAGTTGGCCATTCAGCAGCTGTTCAAGCCCTATGCAAGTACGAGTAATCGTGAATTCATTCGGTACCACTATCTGTACTACTCGCGACTGCTACAACTATACCTCGAACATAAGTACGACCACTGGCATCAGGCCAACACCAAATTTTCAAGATTGAACAATTTGGTAAATCAATTTCCGCTCATGAGAGAACATATGACTGAACTGTTGGCACTGTACAACAATCAAATTCCGCATGTTTTTGCGGAAATATTCAATTTTGTTTGATAAACATTAGTTTCGGGTGATTCTAAATTTAAATAATAAACTTTAGTGGTCGGTCGATTCAGATTTCTTGCATTGAAATGAGTGTGTTCTGGAGTGCAAGCGGAAGTCAATACATCCATCGATTTTGGAGAATAGATTCATCCAACTTCATAGTTCCCACCTTGGATTTCAAAAATTTGTAGAATTATGATGGCTTTCTGTCGCCCAATTGTTCAGTTTCCATAATTTGAGTGAGTCGGCATGTTTCGCTTTCGCTGTAATTATTGATGATTTCACTCTTCAGTGTTTCTTAATCGCCATCCTGGTATTGTTTGTTCACCATGTAATCAAAATTTTCCATAATGATTGATGGAATATGTGCGCAAACATGGACAAATTTGGTTCGTTCTGCGGTGAATTTTGTGATCGTGAATTGGGATTCCATTTGTAGAAACCATGTTCCAGATTTGTTGATATTGAAAGTTGGTGCCTTTATAGGCACGGCTTCCAAACATGCTTTGGTGGCGGACTCCTTCTCGTCGTCAGACATTTTGCTTTCTTGAGGTTCTCGAGATGGCGTCAAAGTTTGGCACAAAACGCTGAACCAATTTGACACGTCGTCTTCTGAAATGTCGACTTTCGATTGGGGTTGAATTAGAATTGAGTCGTCAGAATTTTGGCTGGTCATAGGTTGAGAGATACTTTTGGATTTCAAATTTGGCGTGTTCTTCGTACCGGGTCACCACTTTAGTGGTTGGGCGATTCAGACCACTGATTTGAAAGGAGGTCAAAGGACAGCGCGAGCGAATGAACTTTATTGATCTGGTTGAGTGATTGTACAACGAGTGTTCGTGATTGTGGCTGGATGATGAAAGGTCAATCTGATCGAGTTGAGCGGCATGATTAGCAACTCTTGTGGCATGCAGGAATGTAGTGAGTGTTGTGTGTGTTATGATCGGGATTCAAACACATCATGCCGATGGTTTGTCTGTGTAGTGACCGTTAGACATGATCTGACGGGGACCTGCGATCCTGCAGTCGCAGGACCACGACAAAACATAATTTTATATAATTGACCACAGTTGACATTTCTGGCAAGAATGGACGGATGAGGTCCAACAGGACCTTCTACTTTTACAATCTCGAATGTTCTCTATGTTTCTTTTCATTTCGAGTTTATTCTAAATGTTCCAGACATGACAAGTATATTCCAGACAAACCTAATCACATATCTTAGCAAATTCATCAAATTCTACCAAACTTATCCAAAGCTGTTCCCCTCTTGGAAGAAGATGTGTTATTCACATTGACGCTATTGTTATTTGACACAGAAGTGTAACACATTCAATGACCATGAGCTTTTCACCATAATTTTCTTAAGTTTTTGCGAGTCCCCGGGTAACTAACTAACTAACTAACTAACATATGTGTTTGTGTCATATGATCAATATTGTGTGAGTGTTAGTGTATCGTTGTCGTACGCGCCATCTGGTGTGTTGGCAACTGTAGATCATCAGATCGATATAGTGCATAGGATTTATTTAAACAATTTGATAGTTATACACGATACGACAAAGGAGAGAAGAAAAGTTTAGTGATGGAAGGTAGAGTTAATTGGACCAACTTTAATGTTGGAGAAGACAACGTAGGCATTGGGATACTTATTCTCGACATCGTCTGGTTTGCCAGAGGAAGTTGAGCAGCTACCACGGGCAACACCTGGCTTGCTGGGTGAAGCACCTTTAGGGTAGCTTGAGTCGAGCCACAGCATGTCGACTGATGTGTCATCCCAGAGTGACAAGACAAGCACCATGCCTGCATTGATGGCATCGCCCATCTTTATGAGTCCACCGTGCTGGGTGAAAGAGTCCCTGTCTCCGAAGGCTTTCTTCTGGCGTGCGCAGAACTCCTGGGTTATCGAGTTGCCACCTGCGCCGGAAATTTTGGAGACGGAGTTGGGGATGACCTTTCCGTTCTGGACATAGAAACGACGGATCTCGTGGAGAGGGTTGCCAATGAATTGGGTGACCACAGTCATGACCTTGTTAGTGTCGACATGCATGCCTGGCCCATAGAAGGAGTGGTCGCCCTGTCGGTAAGAGTTGAAGTCACATCCGTCTGGATCACAGGTACCAGCATAGCGGTCTTTGACGGAGCCACCTCCACAGGCCTCACCAGTGCACATGTGGTAGGCATTGTTGGAACAAGGATGCGGGGTGAAGGCAGCGGCCATTGAGTTTGCCTACCAGATGTCCATCTCGGCACAGCATGCTCCATGCTTTCCATTGCCACTGTTGACAGTGGTGCCAACCCATCCCTCAGGGTTAGCCTGTCCTGCGATAAACTTCATATCTCGTGGACATTGGGAATCACAATAGCCAGTTCCAAACTTGGCACCTGCTTTGTTGCTTGGGTACTTGGAAGTGCCTCCATCAGCGTCCATGGACACAAAGTAGAGTGCACCGTTCATACCGCACGGCAGCTTGGACACGTCCACATCAAAGGTGAACTCCTGGTTGAGCAGCTTGAACATTTCGTATTTGGTCTCGCTCGCCATCAGGTAGAGACGGGAGCCAACGTTCTTTTGGCCGCCGTTAGTTACAAAGTTGAGACGGAGAGAGTTGCCACTGCTGGTGACACCATAGGTCGACTGGTAATTGGCACCATCGAGTGCACAGTTCTTGGCACAGGTCACATCGTCCGGGCAGGATTTAGCGTCCCACTTGTTGCCCGTGTAGCAATTTTGGCCTTGAGCATTGTGGGTCCAACGCCAGTTGGCATCCATCACCACTGCACCGTTAACATTGGTGCAGTGGCCACCACTTGAGCACCTTTGCCAGCTCAACTTGGGATGCACCTCGGGGGTGAGGGTGCCAGCCTGTTGGCCCATCACCACCATTGGTGATATCGCCAACACAATTGTGAATAGCTTAAAAAGCATTGTTGAAGTTGTTGAGTATGTTTGCAGCACACAGTAGTTGCACTGCGCACTGATGTCGATTTGATCATTTGACAAGCGCTTAAATATAAAGTGACATCCTGTTAAGTTGGGCATTCCTTCTTGGGTATCAATCCAACGGATTGATCAATTGGGCAGCAAAAAAACATTAAAGTTGGAATCTTTGTTGCATTTTTTTAGATACATTTTATCTGCTAGTATTAAAATTATTGCAGCGTTATCTTTAACCTCAACATTTTTGCCGAATGCAAACTTTATCAATCTATTGTTGCGTACTAAAAGGTAATTTAATCAAATTGGACGAGTTTTAACCTATTTTTGGCTTATAATAATAATGATCTAAATTTATTGTTTTTTAGTGATAGAGATATAGCGGGGATCTTATAGGATGTATATTAAGGAGAAAAGATGAAGAGATTTTGTTATAAAATATAAGATTGCAACTTTATTTATTATGAGGAATTATGTAAAGAGTAATTATGCAGAATTAGAGTTGCTTATATATACCCCTTTGGTTCATGTGAGTTCAATTTGGATATCTATCTGTGTTATGATTTGTTGTAATTTATGATGAATCTAGACGGAAATGTATATATGTACTTTCAGGTTTGGCTAGGGTAAATATAATGCATAATTTGCATTCCAAACGGATTTGAAATCTTAATAATGTTGAAATTCGAATGAAGGGAGACTATTCAAATAAGCAGTAAAATGCTTTTAATGTTAGAACAAAACAGATTGTGTTTACGGTTTAGAAGAATGTACTTTTAGTGGAGTTAATCTGATTGGCCGGTGAATTTGCTAAGATATGTGATTAGGTTTGTCTGGAATATACTTGTCATGTCTGGCACTGAAAATAATCTATTTTTGTTCAGACGCCAAAAAAGTTTGTACCTATTTAGATGATTCTTATTTTATTGAAAAACTTTATGATTTAGCTTTCAAGTTTCGTTTCAAGTTTAGTACCAAACCAAGGTATACAATGTTATTACATACACTTTTTTAAACATTTACATCATATAAACATTACATCATATAAACTTTTTAATGAATCCATCATTCTTGGACTCAATCAAATAACTTGAGATGTGAGGCAGTCAATCTTTCAACATGCAATTTTTTAATTTCTACTAATTTTTCGAAGCAGATTGTCCAAAAAAATTGCTGATCAAGAGTTTGACTGCTTCGCACCATGATATTGAAATGAGGAAAGAATGAAATTTTTTATTTATACATTTAAATCATCGATTTCTGTAAATCTTCCATCACCATGACGGTGATTACATTTGAAATTTTTTGAAAATTATTCTTAACCATTAAAACCATCAAATAAATGCCACATCTAAATGCCACCGCCGATCTCAAGTTAGTGCAGCACTGTAGCGGGTAATTTGCAGCATTTAAAAAGAAAGGCCAAATCGGCTGAAGACAGATGAACTTGCACAGAAACATCCTAGTGAAGGTAGATTATTATTATAACCAAAAAATTTATATTCAATTTTAAAAAACTCAGTAAAATTATACCCGAAAAAGATAGTCTAATTCTGGTTTCTTAGTTTATTAACCAAAAATCAACCAAGGCAGAAATAATGGACCTTTGCACTTCTCTGAGAAGTTATTTTGATAATGTAAAGCGCGCTTGTGGTCCCTCATTTTAAGCAATAATACTACAAATTAACTAATCATTAACTCATTGATAAAAACTTAATATCAAAAGCCAATTAAGAGTAATAATAGCTTTCTTAACTTAAAGGAATGTCCTTTCAATCAATCATGATGTACCCGTTGATGACAATCTTACAAAGTTTGCATTGACAGAGTAGGATTTTAAATACAAGGTTCGTACTTTCTGTGATATACTTTCAAAAAGTGCCATAGGATAGCCTTTGCTCACGCTAAGACAATTTTGTATTGATATAGGTGTTCATTCAGTGATCACATGTTACTTGTTTTTGTTTTAAAAATGTAAACAATCCTCCGATATTTTTACAGTACTGTAGATAATTTAAAAATTTATCAATATTGCACAGTATATTTTGGTTTGATTAGTGAACACGTGAACATCACGAGGTCTGTCTTACATCGATTAGATATACTACTATAGTATGGTATAACAAAACAAGAAATTTTATATGTTATTCAATGAGGTAAATATGAGGCAAATTCCAAAATGTTCTATGAATGAACTTTTTTCACATAATAGCTTTTATTTGATAAAGTGAGCTATACTTCAATTAATTAAAATGTTTACATTTTGATTGCCAAAAATAATGCTTTCAATGACAGTGTGTTTTTTCCTATTTAAGATGCCCATAATTTCTGTATTTCTTAAAGTATTTGCTATTGGTCCATTTTTGAAGTATGGACAAAACAATGGGCAAAGTTTACTTTTTAATTTGTCTATTTCTTTTGACTATTTCCTTCGCGTTTGGTTAGTATTTTTGCTTTCGTATTCTGATTATTGATTGTATACTCCTCCGTCAATATAGCAAACCACAAATGCGCACCTCGATTTGCTGGTGGACGATGGAGTGTATGCGTATGCAACATTACCTACTGTGACAATTTGGATCCGTTTGTAAAGACAGCACCCGGCGTGGTGAGTCAATTTGTCACTAGCCAGGATGGCGACCGAATGACAAAGTATACGTTGCATCTGGAGAAGAGTCAACCAGCACACAGTGCACAGACAATTACGGTTACACTTGACCGTAAGACCAAGTATCAGAAAATCATTGGCTTTGGTGGGGCTTTTACCGACGCGGCAGGAATCAATATTGCCAAATTGGATAAACCAATGAGAGAACGTATGATACGGGACTACTTTGCAACCGATGGCTTGGAGTACAATTTCAATCGAATGACCATTGGCAGTGCAGACTTTTCGATTAGGCCATACACCTATGACGATGATGCGGTGGACGAGTCGCTGTCAACATTTGCCCTTCAATTCGAAGATTTACTGTTTAAGGTTTGTTTGGCTTTGCTAGCCTGAATCTAATCTAGCCGACACACTTCTTGTAGATTCCCTATATGCAACTTGCCCAACAAGTCAGTCCACATAAACAGAGACATTTTGGCAGCACCTGGAGTCCGCCAGCGTGGATGAAGGAAAACAATCGAATCAACAATGGTGGCCACCTCAAGGGGGCACCAGGTGGAAAGTACTACAAATTGTTTGCCAAGTATTTGGTCAAGTTTGTGGAAGAGTATGCCAAACATAAGGTACACATTTGGGGCATTACTGTCGAGAATGAACCACTCTACAAGGATAAAAGTTTTCCCTGGGGCAGCCTTTTCCTGAACAGCACAATGGAGAGAGACTTTGTGAAGCTTGATCTTGGGCCCGAACTAGTCACTGCTGGACTCACAAGGGACAAGTTCAATGTCATCATCTACGATGATGCACTGCGTGATATGAAGAACTACATCCCGGTGATTCTGGATGACAAAGAGGCAGCAAAGTACGTGATGGGCAGTGCATTCCACTGGTACGGAAATGATCGATTCAACTATAGCATACTGGATGAATTCTACAAACGCTATCCAGGACACGCATGGCTGTCCACGGAAACGTGCATTTTTGGCTTCGACATCAAACATTCACTGGGAGCAGAAAATGACTTTAACGCATACGCTAAGGACATTATGATGGCAATGAATCACCGCATGTCTGGCTATGCAGATTGGAATCTGGCAGTTGACTACAATGGCGGACCAAACTGGGCAAATCTCCAAACTAACGCTGCAATTGTGGTGGATCCAATCAAGCACGAGTACTACAAGCAGCCATTCTTCTACGTGATGGGACACTTTAGCAAATTTGTTTTGCCCGATTCGATCAACATGCGACACGAGACCTCTAGCAATACTCCGGCTGGCGTAATGGTCACTAGTTTCGAACGGCCTGACCACGGCACTGTGGTCACCATTTTTAATTCAGACCACCGTGAGCACAGTGTTCAGGTGCACGATCCACAAAGTGGCTATGTGAATGTCAAAGTCAAGCCAGAGTCATTGTATACCTTGGTTTGGTACTAAACTTGACCTTTGTTTAAAAGTAAATTTATGTAAACCCAGATAGGCTGCCTGTTGGCTTTGCTCCGGCATTAATAAATTGTCCAATCAAATACACATCTTGCAATTGAGTGAAGTCGAACAGTTCAAACGGGAATTTTCCCGTTCTACCAATTTATCATTTACAAGGGATTGTATCCATCTCCTCAATCTAGATTATTTTCGACCTAGTCATTTTGGTACAGAATCTAATAAAAGTTTTTTTTAAACAATTGAAGAATTTTACAGTCAAACAAATTTCAAGAATCCTGTGACAATATTCTTTGACAGTTTTTTAAATGATTGCATTCCCACCTTTCAAATATCACACAAACTTTGTTAGATTCATGAGTCTCATTTCACCTGATAGATAGTCTGTGGATAGGTCAGCTATCAAAGGTGCCCAGAAGTGAAGCTCAAATGAGACTTGATATCGGCAGGCTATGTTAGTTGACATAACAAAAATAAATAAAATTAGCTTGTACGGATTAGGGAACAAATATATGATGTTGTCAAAGAGAACGCTTGTGTGTGATATTACTTTTGAAACAGAGTTGCCCTTGAGTTGTGATAATGCGAGGGATGTTGATGGTGTTGATAAAATTATCTGTTGAGCTAAGATAAGTGATATTACTTTGAAATTTTCATAATAATTAACTTTTGGTTAGTTTGGTTCGAGGTGGAAATCGAACACTCATTTGGCTGCCTCTCTTATCTTGCTGTCTATTTGATATTGCCAGAGCACACTCAAATTACCATCGATCTGGTTTGTTTTGGGCCCGATATTTTTATCTTAATCTCCATTATCACAAGTGTGCAATTTTATAGTCCATGCCAACGAGTTGAGTTCATTTGCCAAAACAATCCACTTCAATGGTAATGTTTAATTTTTGAGTGTACTTTTTCGATATTATATTGTGAAAGGTGATAAGAGTGGCGGGCCCAAGTTGTCTAATATATTTTCTGAATCAACTGCCTCTTGATTACAAGGATCGAAGATAGGAAGCTATTTATTACCAGTGAACAACATTGAATGAAATGATAAGTGGACTTGCCTAGTTTTTTATTGATAGTCTAGGTCAGTTGTCGTACATATTTGTCTTCAATGCAAATTTTTTAAATTATTGCCAATAAAATGTTGAGATAAAATGGAAAACACTCTTTACCTGCGTGTTATAGATAAAAGTCAAAAACAATCCTAAAACAAACTGATGCCTGACCATGTACTGATCACGTGAAATCAAATCACACATTTATTATCATTGCAGGATTTAATTTTTTGGTCAACAAAACCAGACAAAGACAATCGCATAAACACAAATAAGAAAATGTAGCTTTGATAGGGGAAAAGACACTTGAGCGATGTTTGATCTAAATATTGAAGCATAAAGTACAGCACTGGTACTTTGTAAACACAATGGGACCTAATTAATCTGGCCATTTCAAAAATGTGAAACTGGCCTTAAAAGTAATTAATTTTTACCATGATGAATGTGCCCATGCTTTTGTTTTAACAGTATAAAGGCAGAACGCTTTAAAAATTTAACAAATGAGTGCTTTCAAAATTGTTTTTAGATTAATTCACATCTTGTCTTCTGCTTCGCTCACGCTCAAACAATTTTCGTTCGGCTATACTTCTCGCAGTGAATTATATAGTATAAGATATACTTTACCTAATTAAGACTTGTACAAGCTATTTACTTTTATAAGGGGAATCGCTTAGTATTAATTATCTCACTCGTCTTGTGGTTTTCCTTGTTCGCTCTCATTATCCTAGGAATTTGGCTGTTTCTGACAGTGATTAGTTTGATGTGTGCTTTAACTTTTAACCTTAAACTTGAAGTGTATATTAATTGTTTCGATTTTGTTGTAAAAAAAATCAAATCTTTGAATGAGTTATCGAATCAATCTTTATTTTATTAATGAAACTCAATAGGTTTTATATTGGAAAAAGCATGTTTTGCTTGTTGAATTGACCTAGTCGAAACAAATAGTATCCGTCAAATTCAGTAATAAATGAGACTTTCAAGGGCCTCAGCCTTAACCTCAGTCACCATGTTACCGTGCTTTGGATCGTGCAACTGAAGGCTAACAGGGTGAGTGTTTTTGTTGAGAATGGTCACTACTGTGCCGTGGTCTGGTCGCTCAAACACGGTCACAAGAAGATTCTCAGGATGTTCTGATGCTTTACTGTTGTGTTGAACACGAACCGAGTCGGGCACAATGAATTTACTGAAGTGACCCAGCGCATAGAAGAAAGGTTGCTTATAGTACTCGTGGCTGGTTTCGTTCACAATTACTGGCGCCTCGCCGAAATTATTGACATAATTGGGACCACCGTGAAGATCATTCACCATACTCCAGTCAACCCAACCAGTTGTGTGCAAATTCAGCACCCGAATGAGATCATCCGCACAGTGATTGAATGTGCCCCAGTCGCCAAGCCATACTTTGGGCTCGCCTGCATGACCTTGACCTGATTCAGTAGAAATTAAGAATTTATCTGGAAAGTTTTTTGCCATGGTTTCAAGTTGATGATAATTATTCTCATTGAAATACCAATGATAGGCAACGCCATCCACATATTTTGCTGCTTCATGATCGGTCAAAATGGGCGTATTGTAGCTAACAATGTCGGGCAAGTTGAAGTCGTAGCTCATGAGTTTGACATCTTTAAAAGCGGAACTCCTCAACTCTGGACCTAGATCGTGCTTGATGAAATCTCGTTGTTGAGTGCCACTCATGGATAGACAACTCCAAGGCCAATGAGGATCGTTACACACCAGGGGTTCGTTCAACACAGTCAAGCCCCACATGGGAGTTTGGTGTTTGCTGTACTCGTCTAGGAATCGAACCAAATATTTTGCAAACAGTTTGTAGTACTTTTCTCCAGGATGTCCAAGTAGTTGTCCACCATTGTTTAGTCGATTGTTGGTTTTCATCCATGCGGGCGGACTCCATGCACTGGCAAACAGCTTAATGCCATGATGGCTGATCTTGTGAGCCATTTGAAGCTGTGAAATCTTAAACAAAACACAAAGTAAACACTTTAAAGAATTTAAATTATAAATTATCTTACTCGTAGATTATCTTCATGTACCAGTGCGAATTGACTTAGCGAATCATCATGTGCAAGATCATCCAGTGTGTATCCTCTTGTTGACGCATCCGTGGCACCAATTGGAACTCTAGTCAGAGTGTGGCCCAGTCCAGCATCGGAATAGAAATCTCTGATGAGTCTTTCTTGAAGACTTTTGGGCAGCTTTGAGATCATAATCACTGCCCCATCGGTCAATGTTCCACCAAAACCAATGATCTTTTGGTATCGATGGGTTCGATTCACCTGAACCTCAAAGTGATTGTGTCCACTTGGGGCATGTGTCTCTTTGGTGAATTTCAATTCTCGATGCACGAATCTGTCTCCATCTCTGCTTGTGGTATACGAACTGATGATGCCGGCCTGTTGCGATGGCTTCACATCCATGTCATCACAGTGCAGTTGCTCACTGCAAACACAAACGTGCGAACCATGGCCATAGCTTCGACGATTGCATTGAATTGCTGTACAAAAAAGTAGATTCGGCTAAAATTATTATAGTTCACTTCAAAAAAGTTTAATTTACCTGTCACAATAGAAATAGCTTGCAAGCAAAACAGTGTTAGTAAAGCTATACGAGCCATTTTGATCCGAATTTTATGATTCTTGGTTTAGACTTTATGAGCTATAATGCTTTAAATATATAGCAAAGTCTTAATTCTCAAAATGTACGCTCAAAAAACGCACACTGAGTTATCTAATTTTTAATTGAACTAATCAAAATTATCTTAATTGTTGTTTTTGGCATGATTAAAAAATATATAGAAGTTCCCAAATCAAAGGGTCTTTTCCCCTATCAAAACAACATTTTCTTATTTGTGTTTATGCCATTGTTTTTGTCTGGTTTTGTTGACCAAACAATTAAATCTTGCAATGATAATAAATGTGTGATTTGATTTCACGTGATCAGTACATGATCAGGCATCAGTTTGTTTTAAGATTGTTTTTGACTTTTATCTATAACACGCAGGTAAAGAGTGTTTTCTATTTTATCTCAACATTTTATTGGCAATGATTAAAAAAATGTTGCATTGATGACAAATTTGTACGACAACTGACCTAGATTATTTATCAATAATTATAAGGAAACTCAAATAACTTTGTGACGACGAAGTTATTTGTCTCTTCGGGCACGTTTCATTGTAAAACGCCCTTCTGGCGTGGATGAACAACAACATAATTGGGCGTGTTGGTTATTTTGAATGTTTCAAATTGTTTGGACGAATGTTCAACCAATTTGTTGTGATTTAGTTTGTGAAGATGATTGATTTGAAATCTAAGTGATATATGATTCGGTTTAGATAAAATGTTGCTAGTATGAAGCAAATTTGAAGTATTCGGCTCAAAAAGACATTATCGAACAGCCATAGAAACCGAAAAAGTCTCCAATGAAAAGAAATCCAAAATCTTTTCGAGAACTGGTAAGCGAAATAAATTACACTCGTGAGGATCACAAACAAATTCAACAGGAATTAATTTCATAAGCATCACATACTATCAAACCTATAGTAGAACGAGTTGAGCAAAAGGAGTTTGAAATCAAAATTAAGAAACACAAAAGCTAACCATTGAGAATTCAAAAACGTGGAGAGAAAAGTAACCACGATGAGGAGGCATATCCACAAATGTGTCAAGCAAAAAAAAGATCAACAAAAAAGTAAGCATGGCGTATTTTTACAAGAATTATGCTTATTGATTGCTAATCAAATGTCGAGCGAACGTAGTCTTATTCGTCAAACCAAGTAGAATTGATTTTAGAGATGATCATAGCACACAAAGTTGCAGATCAAACCAAATCGGTATGCTGCTGTAACATATTCTCTTTTGAGATATTGAGAATCATCAGGACCTAGTAATGGTCGCAAAATATTCAAAACTTGCAAAATTAGAACCAAACATGCGTTTGGAAGCATACCAGCTACTTGGACTTGTGGAATCGCACCAAGAGCAAATCAACAAGAGCCCAGTTGATCAATACTTTCGTGATTTCACGAAAAATTGTGAGCAATCAATGGGTAACAGAAGAAGACAACTTTGTCGATCTTCAATGTAGAAGCCAACGCATCAAGGCGGTGCTAAACCACAGAGACGTGGTACCAAGAATAACACAAGAAGTTATGCTAAAGTTGCACGGAAAAACAACAAATGTACAAGTGTGTTGAAAAAAAAATGGAAGGGGACATCTGAAGCAAAGTTAAAATGAACAATTCAGATCAAGAAGACATCACTGGATCATCAAGAATCAAGAAATTGTTAGGTTTAGGATCGAATTGACTTTGTGACCATTTTTAACCAACAATAAATTACTATCGACTTCTTTTTAAGTTTGTGTGTAGTTTAAAGCTCGACAACTGTGCCTTAGTAAACTAATCTCTAAGGACACACACCAAGAATTGTTAGAATCTAGAGGTACCCCAATTAAAAAAAATATTTAGCCAAATTGGCTAAATGCAAATTGAATTTAGCCAATTTGGCTAATTAACCAGAGTTTGAACATCACTGCTCTAGAATCTGAATAATCCAGAGTGTCCGACAAACCACCGATCATCTAAGGCCGTTGAAACCCTGGAAACTATGCATGTCAATCAAAAATCCTATAAAGATTTACAAACTTTGTAAGTAAAATGACAAATTCGAATTTAAAACAAAAAAGTTTCGATCTATAGTCTAGATTTGAATTTGAAAGTTCAGCTAACAATATGCTAATTTTCAAAAAAAATGTCCATTAACAACTGAAGTACGCTTTTGTACTTGTTTTTATTTACTGTACTTTTAATCTTAGTTTGAAATAAAGATTTTTGTGATAAAATCTAAAATTTTTAGTGTTTACGCATAAAATAAGGCAATTCCTCAAGTGGTGCCTTCACCTTGAACTCACTAGGTCCCGAATGACTCACACCGTGAGCATCCACCCAAGTACCCGAAGGTAGGTACACCTGTCGTTCGTGTTGTCCAGCCTCGAGTACCGGCGCAACCACAATGTCATCGCCCAGCATGTACTGATCGGCAATCTTAAAGGTGCGCACATCCTCGGGCTCAGCGTACCACATTGGTCGAATCAATGGTTCGGTAAACCGCTTTGCCTGTTTGATGATCTCGTCTGCGTGTTGCACGTGAAGATCTACATACTTTTTGGTAATGTTCACCGTCTTCTGCGAGTAAACCCATGGTGGGATCGAGAATTGTAGCGATGGTAGGAAGGCATTTGCTTGTACCCAGCGAATGTACAATTCCTCGGAGGGTTTGTTTCCATAAGCGTTACCACCGATCATGTCAGGTAGGTTAAAGTTGTAGCCAGCTAGGGACATCATCAAAGCCGTTGTGACAAGGGTTTTGAGTCCATTGTCGATACTCCAATCAGATCCTTTGTCCAACATTCTCACAAAAATTGGCAATTCCTGTGACTTGTAGCCGGAGCGGACTTCGATCATTCCACCCAACTTTGCACATGTCTCAACATATCGAGTTGTCAACAAGTTTGGATACTGTTGTACATGCGCATCGTGTGGCATAAAGCCAACACCATCATAATTGATTTCACCTGCATCGAATTTGAATGAGTCCAGACCGGTTACGTTTCTCAAGTGCACCAACCGATCCACGAACCATTGAGCCGATTTTGGATTGGTGAAATCTACAGTACCACCAGAACCGTCCCACCAGTTGACCTTCAGTGGGTGACCTTGATGATCCTTGAGAAAGTGATTCTTGTTCGACTCGTATGCAACAGAATTGGAATTCACAAAAGGATACACCCAAGCAGTTACTCGAAAGCCCAAGGCATGCAGCTCGGCAATCATCTTTTTAATATCTGGAAATTTGGCAGTATCGAAAGTGAAATCCCCGTAATGTTTCTCCCAAAGGTCATCAATCTCAAGTTGAGAGTTTGGAAAACCGTGACTCTTGATTTGGTGGGCAAAGTCCATCACTTTCTTCTCGTTAATATCCTTCTTGTACTCTGCCCAGGTGGACCAGATTGGATAGCGAAAAATCCTTTCATCAGGAATCGCTTTGGGTGCCTTTAATCGCGCATTTGCACCCAAACTTGGATTCGTATAAGCGTGATAGAGTGTTTTGATATTTTTCGATGACTTGACATTGAAACGAATGTCAAAGTAGTGTGGATCATCATATTTGGCCAATTTGGGATAGGGCGCCTGATTGGACACTGCCACACAGAGGATTGGATCGCCCCTGTTGGCGTCACGTCGGACAAACCAGGGATGAGCCTCGTGGAGCATTACACCGAAGCCATCCGAATTGATGAACAAGTGCTCAATGAGACCACCAAATTCGCCTTGGAAAAAATCCGTTGTGGTAAAAGCTTTTCCTTTGACAATGTGCTTGGTGGTGTCCATTGGCCAGTGCTGGGATTTCTCCTCGTATGTGCTGTACCTGGTTAGGGGAAGAAAAAATAGATGTATTAGTTATGGTTTTAGGATAGTAGATCATGGATAATGGATAATTGGAATGGCTTAAAGATTAAAAAAATGAATTAAAGAAAATGGATCAGCGATTAAAGATCTTAGGTCAAAGATAATGGTTTAAAGAACATGGATCACAGATCATTTGACAAAGGTCATCCACTTACCAGCTAGCTTTATTGAATCCATAATGAAAGCACACCTCCCGATCCAAACTCGGTCCAGCGCCCTTCCACACCAACTGATACTCACTGGTATCGTGCTCCTTGTTCACAATGTGTTCAATCTCAATGCTCGTCTTATCGTCCAAATCAACTCGAATCACCCTGGTGGACACATTAGCGGGCGTCACCTTGATCACGTGTGCACCGTTGAGACTGAACCGAAGGTGAGTCGGGTTCTTGTGATGCTGATTCACCAGATCAAAGATGTTTTGATCAATCTTCCAATCGTCTACTTCGATGGACTCGACAGACAGGAACAAACAGGATAAAGTTGCAACTGCGAAAAGAAAGCGCAGTTTAGCCATTTTTTTGGTTGGAGATTTTCCGTGTGCTTGAGAAATGTATTATGTTCCCAAGTATATGGCAAACTAATTTGACATTGAAGTATATAGATTTATATATATATAATTTGTATATTTAAAAATAGACTAAATCAAGCTTAATTATTGGTGATTAGATATAACAGACACATACTTGAGATTGAGTTGTTGCTTTGGTTGGGTTGTTTAAAAAGTTTGTTCGATTGATTTGCGTAATTTGATTTTTAAAGTAGTAGGGAATGTAATTAAAATGGAGATTTTGTTCAAATTGTGTTATTTGGATGAGCTGAGGATGTTATCCGTATCCGGGATAACGTGGCCCAAGCCTAACAAGGTGTAAGACTAATAAATGGCTGTTAAAGTGCTAAACACAATATTGCATTTCTACTTTCTCGTATTATGATTCTTGGTTTAGACCCCATGGGCTATAATGCTTTATAGCAAAGTTTCAATTCTCAAAACGTATTCTCACAAAAGCATACAATGGGATATTTTGGCATGATTAAAAAATATATAGATCGAGAAGTTCTCAAATCAAAGTGTCTTTTGTCCTATCAAAACAACATTTTCTTATTTGTGTTTATGCCATTGTCGTTGTCTAGTTGGGTTGACCCAAAAAATTAAATCCTGCAACGATAATAAATATCTGATTTGATTTCACGTGATCAGTACATGGTCAGGCATCAGTTTGTTTTAAGATTGTTGTTGACTTTTATCTATAACACGCAGGTAAAGAGTGTTTTCTATTTTATCTCAACATGCTTTGGCAAAAATTTAAATATTTTGCATTGATGACAAATTTGTACGACAACTGACCTAGACTATCAATAAAAACTACATAATCCCACTTATCCTTTCATTCAATGTTTTTCACTAGTAATACAAATGTAAATAGCTGCCACCTTCGATCCTTGTATTCAAGAGGCAGTTGATGCAGAAAATATATTAGACAACTTGGGCTCGCCACTCTTATCACCTTTCACAATAGGATATCGCCAAAGTACACTCATAAAAATATTACCATTGAAAAGGGTTGTTTGGCAAATGAACTCAACTCGTTGGCATGGACTACAAAATTGCAGACTTGTGATAATGGAGATTAAGATAAAAACGTGGGGCCCAAAACAAACCAGATCGAAGGTAATTTGAGTATGTTTTGGCAATATCAAATAGACAGCAAGATAAAAGGGACAGCCACATGAGTGTTAGATTGCTACCTCGAACCAAACCAGAATAATCAAAAATGCCGAGCAGTCTCTGCGGCAGTGGCGGATTCGGAAGTGGGGGACCCGGAGGGAGGATGCCTGTAATTTAGAGGGGCCTTCACAACATTCGTAACATTTGGGGTCGTGATGAAACGGTCATACGCATTCTGAGCATTCTCATCAAGCATTATTCATCAACAATTTACCTAAGATAACTGCCACCAAACAAATTAATTTAGCCTTCTATGTATTCAACAAGCCAAACTACAATTGACTAGATATTTGCAATAAAACAATTCAATCTTTATCGATTTCAATTTAAAACGATTTTCAAGCTTTATCCTAACTTTCTGATTTTTTATTTAGTTGTTTTCTTCTTGAAAGACAATGAAAATTGTAATCATCGTTATCAAATTGTGTCTTCAATATTAAAGTTATTAATGTTCACTTTGAATTCCGCTGTGATGATGATTCTTACATAATGAAGATCACTAGAACTAGAACTTTAATTTTGCCCATTGCAATGGCTTAATTATTGATTTTGTTTGTAAATCTCGTTCAAATTTACCAATTTTTACTGCAAAATTCAAGTAACTTTCACTATAAACTGTTTCTATCATTTTCGTTCCAATTTAGAGCAAATTTTGGTTTACGTGCACGTGTCCAACCAATTGTATTGCAAGCCATTCTTTGTATTTCTTCTCATCAACTGTCCAATGATTGTCTACTTTGTTGCACTGCTTATAACGAACCGAATGCCATGAATATTGTATAAATTGTACATGTTCTCTCCTATTCGACATTTCAAATCATCTGTCATCATCATTTGACATGATCATGATGATTTGCATGTCTCAACTTGTCACAGTATTTTAACATACTATCATTATGCACTGTTTAAACTTATATTTATCAATCATAAGCTGCATGCAGTTTGACACAATAAAATTTTAGCACATCTAGATATTAAAAGACTTTCAGTGGGGAAAAAACCACCTGTGCTTAATCTGTTGTGTGTTCCAATATTGTGTATTATCAATATGTGATCCCTCTATGGTATTGGTGGTATATTTGGGGTTCATCCAAGAGAATGCATCACTTCACATGTATCAACTTGCATATAAAAGATCCTGCCAAGGGCATCAAATACTCACAACAATTCCTAAGCTCAAAAGAAAAATGTTTAAACTATTCACTATTTTATTGTTGGCCTCACCACTGGCTGTGATGGGCCAACAGATTGGAACACTCACTCCTGAGGTGCATCCCAAGCTCACCTGGCAACAGTGCCAAAAGGGCGGCCACTGTACAACAGTTCACGGTTCAGTAACGATGGATCACAACTTCCGCTGGGCGCACAACTCTCAAGGTAAGAATTGCCAAAATGGTGATCAGTGGGACAAGTCCATCTGTCCGGATGAGTTGACCTGTGCCAAGAACTGTGCACTCGATGGTGTCAACTACCAGTCGCTTGGTGTCTCAACCAGTGGTGCTTCACTCCGTCAAAATCTTATTCCTGGCTCCCGACTCTACCTGCTGGCCAACGAGACCCGTTACCAGACTTTTCATCTACTGAGCCAGGAGTTCACCTTTGATGTGGACATTTCCACACTTCCCTGTGGCACAAACGGTGCAATCTACTTTGTGGCCATGGACCCGGATGGTGGCTCGGCGAAGCATCCAACCAACAAGGCTGGTGCCAAGTATGGCACTGGCTATTGCGATGCACAGTGTCCAAAAGGCCGGTTCTTTAATGGAGCGGCTAATTCAAAGCATGGAGCATGCTGTGCCGAGATGGATCCCTGGGAGGCGAACTCTGAGGCTGCGGTCATGACCGCACATCCGTGCGCCTCCATAGCCTCAACCTGCACTGGTGATGCCTGTTCTAGTACCTGTGATGGAGAGGGCTGTGACTACAACTCGTACCGAATGGGAGATCATTCTTTCTATGGTCCAGGCAAGAAAGTCGACACTAAGAAGGTGTTCACCGTGGTCACCCAGTTCATCACAAACGACGGAACAGAACATGGCCACCTCACCGAGGTCCGTCGTTTCTATGTCCAAGGCGGTCATGTCATACCGAACTCTGTGTCCAAAATTACCGGCGTCAGTGGCAACTCCATTACCGATGAGTACTGTCTAAATGAGAAGAAAGCCTTCTATGGCAATAACGCATTCACATCGCACGGTGGGCTGAAGAAACTTGGAGAGGCGCTCAAGTCAAGCATGGTCCTGACAACCTCGGTCTGGGATGACAGTAGCTCCTCTCACATGAAGTGGCTTGATTCGATCTGGCCGGCAGGCTACCCTGAAACTAATCCAGGCATTGCCCGTGGCCCGTGTCCAGCCACTGGTGGCGATCCAGCCGAAATCAAAGCCAAGCATCCCAATGCTTACATCACCTTTTCCAACATCAAAGTTGGCCCAATCAATTCGACCTTCCATGCCTAAATCCTTCTAAAATAATCTTTTAAAATCTGTTTTAGACCAAATAAAATCCAAACAACTTATGTTTAATCTAAACTTTAATAATTTATTGATCAATTAACACCAGAGCATAATGAATTCCCTGTAGAGTGCAATAAACTAAACGAAAGTTAATTTATGTTATCGATAATTTATAATACAAAATTAATACAAACATTATTTTGGATTGTTCTTATTATTTTGCAAGTTTCTTGATTAATGTTATATTATATTATTATAGATTTTTATTACTTTGGCTGTGTCCGTAACGCTTTTTCTTCTTTAAAACATTGGAGGACAGTAGCGCCGTTTAAAAAATATAGCTAAATTGTTTCTTTGGACAAAATAGAAAGAATTGTCCGAATACAGTGAAATTCACTCGTCGATGTCGGTCTTATCCCACAATTGGATTGTCTGTTTTAAGTCCTCATTATAATTTAATAAACAAGTCAAACAACAACCAAAAGTAATCTTAAGCGAACATTTTGGGTTTCCACATTTGGTCACATCGATCACGAAAGTAATTGTCGACCATATGATAGTTGGACGACTCTAGTGACATGTATCGTGTTACGGGACTTGATGCACCTTGAGTGAAAGCTGCCTCCCACTGATGGCTGTCCATCATGCCTGGATGTCCTGTTTTGGCAAAGTTGGTCCAGGCTCGAATCATGTCTCGGCTGAGTTTCAGTGCAGCCGCATTGTCTCGGTACCAATTTTGGTCAAACAAAAAGCCAATATCACTGCCATGGCCCACTCCCTTCCAGTCCGGATGAGCATCGCCATTTTGCATCAATCGATACGAGTAATAGTTCTGGTGTGGCACCAACTTTGCCACATGTTCTGCAAACAAAACAGTGGGACACACCATGATGTAATCGCCAACTGAATCAGTGACTGCAACTCTAGGTTGAGCAAATATTGCATTATAGAACTGTGTGGCTGTGCATTGAATCGAGACTCAACTTACTTGAGTTCATCCTGTGTTGGCGAATGACTCAGTTTGGAAATGTAAAAGGCCACCATTTCATTCAATGCCGACTGTGGCACACGATATTTGAGCACAGTTTCAATATCGTGTTTTGTCGATTCCACCGTCATGTGCGAATGGCCAGAGTTGAACATACTGCCAACAAAGAGCGAGCCCTCATTTCGACATACACCAAACATGAGATCGACATGATTGAAGTGGCCATCCTTGAGTGCTTTGCTCGGTTGAATTGGAATGACTTCATCGCCATGAACGGGGAAAAACATTCCGCCACTTCCACCGGCCATAAAGTCAGCCAGTGGAATAGCTTTCAAGCACTTGATTGCACTTGCAATTGGTGCAGTGGGACAGTGAAAGTGTTGCGCCAGTCGTTCAGTGTTGCCAAGTTGACTTTGCACGGAATGAGTTGCCACATTCTCGATGGGCGCTCCCGATTGCATGATTGCTCGGTGGTAAAGTCCTTTGCTGAGTGGTGACAGAATGAGTGCACCAATTGAGATTGCACCAGCCGATTCGCCCAGAATGGTCACATCGTGCGGATTGCCACCAAAGGCGTGAATATTGTCACGCACCCACTGCAGTGCCAGGATGGGATCGTGCAGCCCAAAATTGCTTCCTTCATGGGCGCCAGTAGTGAGAAAGCCCAGTGCACCGAGTCGATAGTTGACCGAAACAAAGACAACATCACCGTGGCCGGCCATATATCGACCATCAAGCGCTGAATCAAAAATAGAGCCATACGCATAACTGCCACCATGAATCCAGAACATCACTGATCGGTTGTCCTTCTTAGTTTCTGGCAGCCAAATACTCAAAAAGAGACAATCTTCACTTTGCACCTTGCCGTCCACTTCTTGTGTCCACTTGTGGCTCACTGGCTGGGGACAGGCGAACTTACGCTCGGTGGCATTGTACACGCCAGTCCATGATTCCACTGGTTTAGGCTTCTCAAATCGAGCAGCATGACCTACAGGCAAACAAACAACAAAATATCATCAATACATTACATCCGCCAGTCCAGTTATACAATACCGTATCGTATTCCTTGGTAATAGTAGACCTTGTGTGACACATCAAACACATCTTCCACCACACCTCTCACTTGGCCATTTTTAAGGTGGACCGTTGGGGCATACTCGACGGCAGTAGAATAATCTACAATGCCAAACAGGAAAACTGTAGTCCAAAAGAAGTTCATAATTGGCCAATTGTCCAAACAAATATTTGTTCAAACATTAAACATGAGAAATCAGTGAATTTATACAAAAATGGCTTGTCATGCAAAGTGCTTTGCCCCAGTATTGACATAATTAAACAGTGCAATCATATATCTATCTTAGATCTTATTGCAGTTGTGATTACATTCGCAAGTTTGGTTCACAAATAGCACATTCCGGAGCAATTTCAAATGCGTCCAGACGACAGTGGGCAATTGTTGGTGGTTGGTTCCAAAAATTTGGTTTGGCAATTTTTTAAAAATTAATTACCAATTAATTTATTATCCAAACAATAGTTTTACCTAAAGAAGTTTCAACCCAAATCTACGAATTCAGTCGTAAAGCTCGTTTGGCAGTGAAGACTGTTTCAATTTCATTTGGAATCTTCGTGATCTACGTCTACATTTACTTCCAGATATTCATTACCAATGCTGTCTATCTGGTGACCTTACCTTCGATGTGGTTCTGGTTGGTCGTGTTTCCGTTGTACTTTTTCTACGTTCTTTACGGTAAGTGATAAACGAGATTCTATTGAAATTAATATGTTGGGAAAGTGGTATTGGATATTCAAGTGTTTGTAATCATGTCGGTCAAGTACATCCGAATCCGTCAACTGCATGCCTTGAAACAGCTGCGAGCAATCAATGCTCGATTAGAGCGGACAATCGACAGCAGTTCAGAATTTCCCAAACTGTTTTACTCGAGCTGTTGGATGCAGTACCGAGACATCAACCAGGACATACTGCACATCTGCAAACAAACCCGAGTCTACAGTGCATTTTGGAGTCCCACCCTCAGTGCACTCTTTCCCTATTACGCCTTTGTGCAGTCCTATCTCGGCTATTTGACCATCTTCACCGAAGGCATTCCAATGGAGCAGCATTTTATCTATGGTCCAGTGCTGGTTGAGATGGTAGTGTTTTTCTTTTTCCTCATTCGTCAGTGTGCTGCAATTGTGATGAACAACAGTGCAATCATCGATGAGGATCGGCGATTCTATGTTCGAATGTTTGCTTCACCTGGTAACAAGCAGCAAATCAATCTTGGCAACATGTTGAAGGTACAGTCTTCTTGTGAATATTAAGATTTTCTGATTACATTTCCACTAAAATAGGCAGAAAACTGGCAAATCTCTCGTCGCATGCATTCGTATGCATTCAAGCTGTTCACCAACTACCGAATCACAACACGAACTTATCATGTTGTAAGTGATAAAGAAAAGTAAACAAAAAAATGATTCATTGACTAACCAAAATAATTTTGTTAGATTATTTTCTACATTAGTATTGTCTTTATGAATCTGTTGGAAAAGAAAAATTAATGATGCTTTCAATTCAAAACAATTTTACCAAGTCTTAGTTTTAGTTACCAGTAAAGATCATAAAAATTCAATGTAAATGATATATTTTCGCAATAATATTCATTAGTGAGTGTAATATGCATGTAATTAAACATGTATTTGCGTTCTTGCGTTTGCAGAGCTTAGGGGGAAATGCAATTTTATGATTTAAATTTGAAAAACCATTTATGAATCAAAATTAAAAGCATTAATAAAGCAATTCAAATTAAGTCAAAATTTATTCTAATTGATCATACAGAAACAAAACACATTATGATGAGTTGAATATTTTTGCCTTTCAAAAAGAGTTACAAGTCTTTTTGTAGTAATTATCCACCATTTTGGATCAATGATCCGTGTCATATAATGGTTCAGTAATGCTAAAAATATGTAGGACATCATGGGCCTGCCATTCTTATCACCAACTACAACCATTTGATATATCGCTCAAGCACTCTCATTACTTACTTTACCATTGAAGTAGTTTGTTTTAGGCCTCACATTTTAATCTTAATCCCCAATACATATTACAAATTTGCAATTTTATATATTTCATATTAAAACAATTGACCCAATTAGAGGCTCAAATCCAACAGCAGATTTAAATCAATTGATGATTTATTAGGATTATTGCTAAATGGACATTAATTTCATAACTTAAATCAATACCAGAATAGCAATAGAATGGTTGTTATTTAAACACTTTATGTCGGGATAGTGGTTATTATAGTTTCAATTTGTAACACCAGATGGCGCAACATACAGTTCATTTAATTCACATGACGTAATCGTATTCTGGTTAATCGTATTTTTAAAGTAATTTTTAAAGTTTTCTATGACGCGCTCCAAATTTATTAATAGATAATGTATTTGTGAAAGAATGAAGCTATAATATGTTAATATCCGTCAAGTATTGAACATTGTGTGGTTGCTTTTGCGAGGCTACTTTTCCAAGCAAATGTACAAAGCCCATTCATAAACGTCGACCGCGTCATTAAAAAACCTTAAAAATTTGAAAGTTAACAAGTCTCAACAACAACTGTGTCTTTAAGAGTTCATTTGGTAAATATCTTTAAAAATGCGATAAACCACTTGAAATAAGTCCAAAATAAATCTTACAGTTTTTATAGATTGTGTGAAAAACACATTACCATGGATGAATCACATGTTGGGCCCAACATGCACTTGTTCATTCATCAATACGACAACAAAACTCATCGATTAATCAAGTCACTTTCAAGCAGTAAATGTCATCGTAGGGGAAATAAGCAGCTGTTCAAATGTTGTATCGTGAGAGATGAGATAATTTTGCTATATATAAAAGACCTGAACGTTTGCCTTGTGAATGAACAATAACTCTCACAGCTCTCGCAGCAAAATGAGACAATTGAAGTTGGCTTTGTTTGCAATCGTGTTCTGTGCCTCGAGCACTTTTGGTAAATACAATTTCTCTTAATGTAGTGATTTAATTAAAATGTTCATTATGTAGCATTGGACTGTGTTCACCGAAGCTATGGATACGATGGCACAGTTTGCGTGTGCAACGCCACCTACTGTGACAACATTGCACCGTTGTCGAAAACACCAAAAGGCGTAATCACTTCGTATTTGACCAGTTTGAGTGGAGATCGATTTTACAAGAGTCAGCTGCGCTTTTCACCAAACGTTACTTCCACTAGTGATCAAGAACATCAAGTTTCGATTAATTTAGAGCCCAACAAAACGTACCAACGTATCATTGGATTTGGTGGCGCTTTTACTGACTCAACAGGAATCAACATTGCACAACTGCCCAAGGAGATGCAGACTCGACTGATCAAAGATTATTTTGCTGATGATGGACTGGAGTACACGCTGGGCCGTATTCCAATTGGTGGTACGGACTACTCTCCAAGACCGTACACTTTACATGAATTTCCAGACGATGACAATCTGACCAAGTTTGCACTTCAACCAGAAGATCTGAATTATAAAGTTTGATTTTTATTCATAATGAGTTTCATAATGTTCATGTTTTTTATCAATTTCAGATTCCATTCATTCACTTGGCACAACAAGTGAGTCCCCACAACATCAGTTTTTTTGGAGATCCTTGGAGTGCGCCAACCTGGATCAAAACGAATCACCAAGTCAATCATGGTGGTTTTATTATTGGAAATCCTGGCGAACGGTATTACAAAGTGTTTGCTAGATATTTTGTAAAGTTTATCGAGGAATACGCGAAACGCAAAATCAACATTTGGGGCGTCACAGTAGTCAATGAACCTAGTTCAGGTTATAGAGATTACCCCTTCAATAGTTTAGGATTCAACGGATCGCTTGAGCGTGATTTTGTGAAACTCGATCTCGGTCCAGAGCTGCACGCTACAGGACACGAGCATGTGAAGGTGATGATCAATGATGATAATATATTCTTTCCTGAAGATAATTTTGAAGAAATCACAACTGTGCTGATAGACAAAGATGCAGAAAAGTTTGTGTCAGGAATTGCATACCATTGGTACGTTCCCGGTGACCGTACAGAGCTCGAACGAATTCATAACAAATTTCCAAACAAATTTATTCTGGGCACCGAAGCGTGTGAACTCAGTCCGCCCAAACTTGGCGAATGGTCAATCATGGAAAAATATGCTCAATTTATCATTCTGGTGTGTATACTATATATAGTTTATTATATAATAGAATCGTTTATTCTTTTGTACCAATAAGGATTTGAATCACTTCTCGACTGGCTGGACTGACTGGAACATGGCACTTAATCCACTCGGGCTACCACACTGGGACATACCACGGAAAAGCTTCAATTCGCCCCTCATTGTGAATGCAACCAGTCAGGAGTACTACAAGCAGCCTCACTTCTATTCAATGGGTCACTTTAGCAAATTTCTCCTGCCAGATTCAATTCGAATTCATCATGACTTGCGGTTTTCAAAGAATGCAACCAACATTCAAGTGACAACATTCCAACGACCGGACAAGGCAACCGTTTTGGTAATTCTGAACCAAAACAAACATCCTGTCCAAATGGAAGTACACGACCCACAGAATGGATATGCCAAAGTTGAGGTAAAAGCCAATGCGCTTGAGACACTCATTTGGTACTAATTCAAGTCAATTCTGAATGAAAATTTTCTTTGTAACAAATCAAATAAATTTTCTACTATAAAACAATTTGTAAGAAATTTTCATAAATTTTCCATATATAAACATCACTGTGGCTTTTTCCAATCCACTGAATCGCCAGTAATGACTTCATGGGTTCCCTTGTTAATTCAAATTTTGTAATTTTCAAGCAAATCCACCCATGTCACACAAAGTCAACTTTAGCATTCAGTATTAGAGACACTTGTGGTATTATTTTATTGTTTGAGGCTCATCGTATTTTGAATTTAAAAACATCAATTTGCACGATAGACAAACTTGCTTTGGCGATACAATTAGTGATTTGCAGGTGGGACATTTTGTTAATGCATCAACCGGAACTTGGCGGACACATATGATATGACACACACACAGACAGAACACATATTTATGGTAAATTGAATATTTTTGGCATCCAAAAAGAGTTACAAGTCTGTTTGTAGAAATTGTCCACCATTTTGTATTTGGACGCTTCAAGATGCATGTATCGAGTGATTGGCTGTTGTTCGATCAATGATTGCGAACTAAAGGCATCTTCCCACTGCACCGAACCCATTTTACCCGGGCTTCCAGTCTTGGCAAAGCTGGTCCAGGCACGAATCATATCTGCACTGAGTTGGTGGAAATTTGCGCTTTGCTTAGTCTCTTTACCATTAAACAGGTACATGACCTCCTGACCGTGTGTTACGCCGTACCATTTTGGCTGTCCTTGCAGTACTACCAATTCCTGCATCAATCGATACGAGTAGAATTTGTTTGTGGGCGAGCTTTTGGCGCATTCTTCTCCAAACCAAATCGTTGGACAAACTAGTGCCGAGTCTCCCCATACATTGCTCTCGGTGATTCTGAAAAAAACATAAACACAAAATTGTGTGCAATTTCTACAAGCAAAAATTACCTTAGCTCATCTTGTGTCGAATTATGCACGAGTTTTGCGGAATAAAAATCAGCAACTTCCTCACCATTTGGAATTCCATAGAAATTCATCATTTTGACAATTTCCTGTTTGAAAGCACCAACAGTCTGGGCAGTAGTGTTGGTAAGTTGGCTCAGAACCATTTGAGCAAAACCTGATCCCTCATTACGCGTAACACCAAACATCAAATCAACTCGATTGAATTTGCCCTGCTTCAGCGCTTCATCAGGTCTCAGCGGCATCAACTCATCTCCGTACAACGGATCAAACAGTTCGTTCTTGATCAAATCGTTAATTGACGCACTCTGCAGTTGGGCAACTGTTTTGTTGCGCAGACAGTCAATGGTGTGCTCAATTTGGTCGATAGGACAGTGAAGTTTGGCAGCAAAATGTTTGGTTTTCTCGAGCAGAGTGCTTTTGTTTTGTCTCATGCTTGGTGTCAATAGTGCACCGGACTGCATAATGGCACGATGAAATAGGCCCTTGGCAAGGGGCGAGAGAATCAGCGCAGATACCGACATTGAGCCAGCACTTCCACCAAAAATGGTCACTTTGGCCGGATCACCACCAAAGTAGTGAATGTTCTCCTGTACCCATTTGAGTGCAAGGATCTGATCGTGCAGCCCAAGATTGCCTGGCACACTACCACCATAAAGAAAGCCCAGGGCACCCAGCCGATAGCTGATTGTCACCACAATCACGCCTCCATCATGGGCAATATGTTTGCCGTTATAAGTACCAAAAATGGCTCCACCTTCAAAAGCGCCACCATGAATCCACACCATCACGGATCGATTTGATTGAGGCACTTGGGTCACCGGTTGAAACACATTCAGATAGAGACAATCTTCGCTGGATGGGTTGTTTTTTGTTGTTGGATCGGCAAACGCTGAACCACCGAATTGATAACAAATGTCTCGGGCCGTGGTAGCATCATACACGCCTGACCATGGCTCAGTATGTTTGGCTTTTTCGAATCGATTTGCATGTCCTTGTAATAGAAAAAATTATAATTTAATTGTTAGATTGAGTTATTATTATTATTACCATAACGAATGCCTTGATAGAAGTGGACTTTCTGACCAGCATCATCCACCTCTTCCACCAGTCCTCTCACTTGTCCATTCTTCAACTTGAGCACACTTGTTCGTTGAATCGCGTCGCAATTGACAACTTCATGTAAAGCCAAAACAACCAACAGTGCAATGCAACTGTACTTTGAATCCATTTTTTGCAGTAGTAAAATGGCATACAAAAAACACTTACGAATGTACAATTTAAATAGTCAGTGGATCTATAGTCAATGATCTGTATCATCACATCAGTGGTACGCTAATGCTAAAAATATGTAGGACATGATGGGCCTGCCATTCTTATCACTACAACTGCAACCATTTGATATATAGCTCAAGCACACTCAATACTTTACCAATGAATCGGTTTGTATTAGGCCTCACCTTTTAATCTCAATCTCCATCAGCATCATCATTATGATTGTTACAAGTTTGTGCAATTTTGCTATGTATTTCATGTCAAAACATTTGAACCAATTAGAGACACAAATTGAATAGTAGTTTGTCAATCAATCGATGATTCATATGTATGAGATTAATTCAAACCGATCGTGAAAACTACACATGTTCTGTTGATACAAAAGTGGTTAAAAAGACAGGTCACGATAGGGAATTGAATTTTCTTGTAATAAATATAAAATTGTCAATTCATACTGGTTATTTGTGGTTTTTTTCTTTAATAAATATTTAACAATTAAAGTTTCGATTCGATTGTTGTTCGAAAGTTTGCTTTTTACTGAAAATAAACTTTGGAAATTTCTTCGATAATTAAAAAAATAACGCGTTCACGCTCAGGACAAGTTGTATGTTTTGAGATTTTGAAACCGAGAGACTTGAAAGGTTAAAATATTTTTATTTTATTTTGTATTTAATAAAACGCCAAGAGTAAACTTTTAATTGATACAGTTTTCGTTAATTATTGACGTTAGTTTGAAAACAGCCCTGAAGTGGAATGGTTGAAATTAAACTTTGTTTGAAATTAAATTCGTTTATTTGTTCTTTGACTTAACTGAAAAATGGGAGTTGAAAAATTGTTAATTTTGTTTAATAAATTCGAGAAATTTGTCATTCAACCTGTGATTGGCCATTTCAAAGTGTTTTATCGCAAGTCGGATCCAATTAAGCTCAACAAAAGTTCAGAAACCCATTCCAGGAAGCATTTCTATTTCGCTTTATTCATTTTAATTTACGCAAATTTATATGGAATTTTTGGTCTAAATTATGAGGCCACTGGAAATGTGAGTAAAATTGGCTGGAGCAACAATCCGTACATTTTCAGTCATCAAATGGCACCACGAACACTGTGGCCTCAAATTGATTTTATCCTCTTGTCGGACACAATCGGGGGGTTTGGCGTCTTTCTGGTGTTAATTTTCAATCGAGAAATTGACGAAAAGTTGAAACTGACGAGAACGGTCTCTGGAAAGTATTTGATTGGGGGCAGAAGCTTTGCTTGGCAAGAAGTGGCCAAAATCCGAGCATTTGACACCAAATATAAATTGTACATGCACTTGTATGCGTTTGCATTTTATTCACTAGTCTGTTATGGCTATTGTGAAGTGAAGGTAGTGCTCAACAATGTCTACTCACTCAGTATTCTGTCGTTGTCGTATTGGATCGTGGTATATCCGCTGCTCATTTGGTATTACTTTTATGGTAAGTTGTTGTATTTCTTTTTCGGTAGCATTGTTTTATAGCAATATTTTGCAGCACTATTCGACTCGATCATCTTCATAATCCTTTCGAGTCGTTATCTGTGCATTCGTCAGCAGACACTGCACGGCAAGCTCAAATGGCTAAATCACCGATTAACCGAGTCAGATTATCGCTTTTCAAAATTCAAAATTCGATTCCATTTTGAATTCTACTATCTCTATCTCAATCGTGCCATTGTGCATACAAGTCGAGTAATTCAAGAGTATTCTCGCTACTGTACGCCACTGCTCTCGGTTACATTTCCCTACTACATCGCCACTCAGTGCTATCTCAACTATGCAATCTTCTTCACGGACATTGAGTTGGCGCAAAAGCAACTCCTCTTCACTGGGGTGCTTTCAATCAATTTGTTTCTGCTTGTGATCACGAGGGAGTGCTCACTTGTGGCAAAACTCAACAAGCGACTTGAAGTACAAAATACAAAATTTTTCATAAATTTCAATGCTATTGGTGGATTCGGTTTGACTTTCAAGCGCAATTTGATCAAGTTTGCCGCCTATCAAGAGGCTAAGCGGTTGCATCTGTATACGTACAGGCTCTTGGACAATTATCGCATTACTTCCAAGACCTATTACATGGTAACTTTATAACTAACTTATCAAAGATTTGTTTAATCCAAATAATTATAAAAATTATTTGAAATATAGATTGCATCCTACATTGTAACTCTTTACATCTTCATTTACAAGCGCCAGTATGGAAAATAAAAAGCTTCCTAATATTTAAGAAATTGACTTTGATTTAAATTGTAATGGAATCCCATCCCATCCCATCCCAAGTAGGGTATTGCATTGTAAAAATTTTCCTCACCCGATGCGTACCCGCAACCAGCACCCGTATCGTCATCCACTTCACCCGCATGCTGGTGAGAAATGGGCCCACCCGCAATTATTATCTAACAATTGGGGGTTCGGGTATATATTCCCAAATAGGTTGCTGGTTCTTATACACCAATTGGGCTGTTGGTTCTTATTTGTAGGCATCTGAAAATTTCTGACCAGACTTATTTGCCTGGCAAGCGTCCATTGTAAATACTCTCGAGTCAATTCAGCAAAAAAATAGATTCTGGATTTTTGGGTATTAAGATTGTCGATTAAAAAAATACTGTTGGATTCATCATGAAAATCTAGGGACATTTTTATGACATGTTCCCATTATAAAAATGTGTCCTGTGTACAGCAGCAGTCTGTGTGTGTGGCTGTGTTTGGATGTGTTTGTGTTCAAACTGTTGTTTGTTGTTTATCTTTTGGTGCGATTTCGTAATCCTGAAAAACTTTCCCACCTGTGATCACGATAATTTATTGACGCAACATTTAGTGATAAAAAAACCACATACCAAATCCTAAAAATCATCTGAATAGAGCGAATGAATATTGGCACTCCATTTGTAGTACTCCAACAGATAAGGCAATACCAATTAATTGTTATTGTCGTCACAAATATAAGTGTAATATTGTAAATGTAACTGACAAGTCTCAGTTGTGGTGATTATTATCACGACAGAGCTTTCCCCCAAGTGTGCCATTCAAGCATCATATCTTTAGTTCATCGTTGGCACATGATAAAGAAATTGAACAAATAAAACAGTTTAGGCCCGGACAAAAATATATGAACAATACAGATGTATACAGATGTATGTCAAGTGCTCATGTACAAAATATCCGTGCCAAGATCAGATTGATCTTCTTTCAGTCACAAAAGTAGTTATGCCGAATTGTACTCGAGTGCAAGCAGTCTAAGCCTTTTGAGGTTCACAACAAGTTTTGTGTATAAATTGGTGAAATTTGTGAACAGTTTGACATACAGTTTATTGCAAATTCAAGATGTCTCCAACTAAGATTCAATCGCCAAACATCATCAAATCTCCCTATCCCTCACTCAAATATCCGAACATTTCAGTGAGTGAGTATCTTGCTAATGGTTTGACTTCGCACGATCCCAATGCAATTGCGCTGGTAATTTGTGTTCATTTTTATTTTCAAACTTTAACTAATTTCAAATTTTACTTCCAATTCAGATTGATCCAAACAACAATGGAAAGCTAACTTTTGGTGAAGTGCATCAAAAAGCACAGGAGTTGGCTTCTGCCTTGCTTCAACTTGGCATTACAAAACAAGATGTTGTGTTGTACTTTGCGGACAACTCGCAACAATATGTGATTGCAATGTTTGGGCCAATCTACTTGGGACTAACTGCAGTGTTGCTCAAGCCTGCAAGTGGTCCATTCGAGTTGGCACATCGAATCAGCGATGCAAGTGTCACTGTTTTGGTTGTGGGCGAAGGTAAACTTGGAGTTGTCGAGAAAGCGTTGAACAATGCAGAGTATCGTAAAGCTATTGAAAAGTTGAACACTATTGTGGTGTTGGATGCGGATCGATTGGACGAGAAATTTACTGAAAACGAAATTGTATCTAAAAAGCAAATTTATACATTTGATCAAGCAATTTCAATGGGAACAGGTCAAAAACTGGACCACATTCCACATTTTCCAGTTGATTTAGACAATGACCACTACATGATTGCGTACACATCGGGCACCACTGGACCACCAAAAGGTGCTGTTCATTCACACAGAACATTCTTGGCTGGACTGGTCAACAGTAGACCACCGCCGAATGATGTCCTTGGTCAAACTCTTCTGGCATGGTTTCCACTGGGTCACGTGTCTGGTACCATCATACCCGAGGCACTGATCAACGGCAAAACAGTCGTCCTGTTCAGTGACACTGAACTCGAACCAATGCTCAGCGCTGTTGAACGATTTGGCGTGAATCAGCTGTTCGTATCTCCAGGTCATGCAACAGCTCTAGTTCAGAACGACTATCAAAATCGTTATAATTTGAGTTCGTTAAAAGCGATCAAAACTGGTGGCTCAAAGTTGGCTTCAGCTGTGTTGAATACTCTTAAGGACAAATACAAAGTGTCGATAGTGGACGTGTACGCTGCGACTGAATGTTACGGTCATGTGGCAAATCGTAATCCCGAAGCGCTTTATGAGAACTTTGAACCGGGAAACTTGGGAAATGTACTACCAAATGTGGAGTTGAAAATTATTGACCTCAAAAGTGGTGAAGCACTGCCTGCGTTTGAGCCTGGAGAAATATGTTTACGTGGAGCGCCGGTTTTTGTGAAATATTTGAACAATGAAGAAGCAACGCGAAGTACAATCGATGCTGAGGGCTGGTACCATACTGGTGATGTTGGATATTACAATGAGAGCGAGTGTCTGTTCATTTCGGATCGAATCAAGGAGATGATCAAGTACAAAGTGTGGTCGGTGATTCCTGCTGAGATTGAACACTTCCTACTGGGACATGAGGCAGTGGAGTCGGTTTGTGTGGTTGGTGTGAAACATGCAACCGATGGACAGCTACCACGAGCTTATGTCCAAGTTAGACTGGATAAATCGGTGACAGAACAAGAACTGATTGACTATGTCAAAGGTGAGTGAGAACATTTTAATGATGAAATCCCTTTTTAACTCATTTCATAATAGAAAACATGGGTTCACAGAATCGACTTCGTGCCGGTGTAAAGTTTGTCGACAATGTTCCTGTATCGGTGATTGGTAAAATCGACAGACAGCACTTTAAAGCTCTGGTCAAGGACGAATTAATTGCAGAACAGGTAGATTAATAGGATTATTTTATTATTGTGAAAAGACAAGAATAAACTACATCATTTTGTACCACAATTTGAAATGTTTCTCATTTTTAAGTCTAAATCAGGGGTCCGCAACCCAGTTGGGATCATTGCGTTAAAAACTACACAAGTCCACTTATCATTTCAATCAATGTTGTTCACTGGTAATAAATAGCTTCATATCTTCGATCCTTGTAATCAAGAGGCAGTTGATGCAGAAAATATATTAGACAACTTGGGCCCGCCAATCTTATCACCATTCACAATATGATATCGCAAAAGAACACTCAAAAATTAAACATTACCATTGAAGTGGATTGTTTTGGCAAATGAACCCAATTCGTTGGCATAGACTATAAAATTGCACACTTGTGATAATGGAGATTAAGATAAAAATTGAATCTTTTCTTATAAATAAAACACTTATAAAAACAATTAATTATTATTGTTTACGAAATGAAAATTGACAATTCATTAATTACTAATTTAAGTTTTAAAAATAAGATTGATTGATTGATTTTAAAGATAATTTATTTAAAATTAATTAATCATTTCAATTTATAACAATTTAATTATACTTTTATATTTGTCCAAATTACCTTCATTTAGTTCAATAATAAATAAATCATCTTAAATTGACAATACGGACAAATTGATTCGGATCCAGATCGCACTTTTCTTTCCTCTCCTTGGCTTTCATACTTTGAGGTATACCAAAATGAATGGAACAAACGTGTCGAATTGCGTGGCACCGTCTGTTGCACGCAAAGCCACATCCATCCCAGGCACACTCGAATGGCTTCAAGTCGGTATGAGTGATTTGGTGTCGCTTTAAGCAGGATTTGTCTCGGGCAATGTAGCCACAATCTTCACATTTTACAGGTTTGTACTTGTAAACCTTGGTCGAATGTTCTCGATAGAAATGATTGTACACTTCGCTACGGTATGGAAAGTTTGCCCTGCAATTGGTACACTGAAAAAGACCCTTCCGGTGAAATCGATTCCAATGACTCGAAAGATAGGACGAATTAGGTGCTTCAAACCAACAGGCGGTACACGTCCATTTGGTGTTACTGAGATGGAGTTTACGATGCTGACGAAAGAGATTTCTATAAATTAATAAATAATTAATGATAAGGTAAATTATTGAATCAACTAACCTATCATCGAACTGTTCCTTGCAATCGGGTGCACGACAACGAAAACGCAATTTTCCATGCATTTCACGTAAATGTTGATTGAAATTTCGTTTGTTCAATACTAGAGAACATTCGGGACAGAAAAGATTGAGAACTTTCACCAGTTTGTTTTGAGAAACTTTGTCATTTGTGATATTTTTATTTTCATTGTCATCTTCTTCTTTTTCAACCTTTACATTTGTTTCAGTAGAAAACAATTTTCTCTTTCGATTTGTTATCGTTGTATTCTCAATAATTGGTTCGGCTGCTCTTAAAGTGATTAGACGAAGTGATCGGCGTCGTTTTGGTTTTTGCACGTAATTGAGTGATTGAAGTGTTTTTACATTTTCAAGTTTTGTTATTGATTGATCTGACTTAGTGATTGAAGTTTGAAGTTCTACATTTTTATTATTGGCCGTAAGAGCTGAATTTGGTTCAAAATTTGTTTCTGGAACAGGAACATTGACTATCATTGATTCATTATCCAACGGGTTTTGTTTATTGACTTGTTCAACAAACAATTCATTCGACTGAGATTTATTACTCGTTATGGCAGAATCAGACTCAGTTTCGTGATCAATTCTATTTATCAATTCTCCAATTGGTCCATGACTTGTTGTGTCAACAAAGCTTTCTTCAACACGTGGCCGTTCAGAAATTGCTCCCGCAAAATCAACAATATCAGCCAAACGATGATAATCAAACTCACCGAGACATTCTTCAATGTTGAGTTCACTCGTTACAAGACCTATTGCCGACTGTTCCCCACGATTGAGTCGATCACGCTGAAAGAGCATCATGTTACGATACATTTTCATGCTACTCGTTATGCACTTGTTAGGAAGTCGTTTTTCTCTTGGAATTAACATCTTTGCATTGCGTTTTTTCTTCATATTTAAGAACTGAAATTGGGAAGACAGGGGAAAATGCTTTAAAACGCATTTACAGAACACACATAAACAGAAAGTAAACACACACGATCGTCGACTTGGCAATAGGCAAAGGAGGAAAGTAAATGTACAATCAGCTGACAAGTTGTCAGTGACAACGTTGCACTGTTTTTGCTATACAGCTCAATGCCAGTCTACATCTACTTTAAGCTGCATTTTTCCTCTCTCACTTTTCCGCTAGCAGTCCTCTAAGCCACACAATCAATTGAAGTGATGCTGTGGGAGATCATTAGTAGGTTTTGTAGGCAAAATTTTATTTTGAATTAAAAAGGAAAAAATCTTAAAACGATTCATTTTGCATTAAAATGCTTTTGAATGTCCTCAATCGAGCGATTCTTGGTTTCAGGAACAAAAAAGAAAGTATACAACACAGCAAGTGCACTGCATCCGGCAAATAACCAATATGTACCATAATTGGTCAGTGCATCCGTTAAGGTCTTGGCATATTTAGTTATCAAAAATGCTAAAGCCCAGTTAGTGACACTGACCATTGAACTGACCAGTGGAATCGCTTCATGTGGTACAATTTCGCCCGCAATCAACCAGGGAATCGGTCCAAAGCCCAGTGAGTACATGACCACAAAGAGGAACAGACAAACCACCGGAATCCAGCCATAATTGGGATAAAGTGCCTTGTAGTAGTATCCCATCACTGCCAAAGCCCCCATTTGTCCAATTCCCGACAGTAGCAACAACATTTTACGACCAAATTTGTTCATGACCATTGCAGAATGTAGCGCAGCGGAAACAAATGCAGCATTAAGTATGATTGCGGTAATACTTGAGCTGTTGTTCACGACCACACTTTGGAAAATATTCTCCAGGTAGAACCAAATGGTGTTGATTCCTGAGATCTGCTGAAATATCATGAGCATGACTGATATGATGGCCGGATAGTACACATCGGGTCGTTTGATATTTCCAAATCGAAAGCACACTGTGTGACGGTATGCGCCAACACGATCTTCGATTTCTCTCAGTTCTGCATCGATATCACTTTCACAATCTCGGATCAAAGTTAACATTTTTCGAGCATTTACAGAATCGCCATTTTCTACCAACGTTATCGGTGATTCAGTTGCCAGTATAAGCATACCCAGGGAGCATATCACCCCAGGTACAACCGAGGCATAAGCGAGGTGATTCCATTCGAGTAGTGTGCCAAAACAAACTTCGTACAACATACCGAGACTGATCGCAATCTGGAAACTTGTTCCCAAGAATCCACGAGTTTTGGGTGTTGCAATGTCGATTACATAAACTGGTACTGCATTACTGAACACTCCAGCACAAAAACCAGTCATGCATCTTCCGGTGATGAGCAATGGAAAGTTCTTAGCATAGCAAATGCATGCCCAACCAATTAGATTTGGGATGCCCACTCCGATCAGAGTTTTGCGTCTTCCAATGAAATGAATTATGAAACCTATGGAGATAATCTAATTTTTAAAAAAATACACAAAACAACAACACAAACCTGCAAATAAACTTCCAGCCAGCGCACCAAGCGTTACAGAACTACTAATCCATGTCTCATACTGAGCATCTTCTGGCACGACCACTCGGTTGGAGCCATTTTGGTAGACTCGAATGTGAGGCTCACTTTCATTTCTTTTCAAACTTTCGAGCGAAGTACCGCTCCACACTAACAGAATTTTAAAAATTATTTTTATAAAAATAGAATCACCATAAAATGATTACTTACTTATGACACAACCCATTGCTATACCACCAAATAGTGCAAGAACTGCAGACAGATACATACGAAATGAGGCAATTCGGTTGGACATTTTTTAGATTTTTTTTTCATAAATCTAACAAAAAAAATATTGCACAATGGAAAAATCCCCAGCAAAGCCTCTACAAAGTGCAACACTAACTTTGCACTAATTTTGATTTAATAGAAACAACTTTAGCTACTAATACCAACAGCAACAGCATAAAAACACGATCACACGTCATACTCAAGAATCCATTAGCCCAGTATCACCCCATTACTTTGTGTGTACATTAGCGGAAGTGTAAAGAAAAGCCTCGGTAAATGCCAAGTTTCAAATAAACAAAAACAAAAGTTGCTATCAGTTACAATCTTCTATAAATAGCACTGCCTTTGACCTAATCCGTATTTACCCCGTAAAATATGAATTATTTACTAATATGCGCTGTGAAGATGCCGAGTCTAAATCGTGCATAATTAAAGAATGCAATTCCGGGCTCCGTTTTTTTTGCATGCCAATTTAGGCATACAAAACTGTGACTTTAATCATTATCTTTGCAAATGTTAAACAAAATAAATTATCAGTGATAAAAAGTTTTAAAAAATAAATTTGATTTTGGCACGTGTGACATTAATTTTTTTAAGCCAAATAGATTTTTGTGGTATTTTTGTATATCAAAATTTTTTAACTTTAATTTTTGAAGATGGAAATCTGCATTAAAATTTTTTTTATAGAACTCATTTAAAATCGAAATAACTATTTTCTATCTGTCATTATCCATTGAGAAGTACACAAGTATGGATCTTAATATTTTTAGAAAGGTCTATTTGTATTTGAATCATCTCTTCGCTTCAATATCTCGAATATCCATTGGTACCTTTCATGCGTTATATCTCAATTTGGACTCTATTACAGACTGTGACTCGATCAAGGATGTTCCAACTGTAAAACAGGAAGTGAAGTCTGCAAGTTTGATTCTAACCCAAATTAAGCGCAACATCTACTATCTATTTCCACTGATTGCATTTACTGTTACTCATTTGGATAGTTTGGTGATGCTGGCTCGGGTTAATTTTAAGTACAGTTTTGAAGCTGGACAGCATATAATATCGAGAAAAATCAATCTCAGTGAGATGTGGTTACAAGGTAATATTACTTTCAACTTGAGCTGGGTTATAGCTTGGATGGTGTATTTGCTGCTAGCATGCTGCTCTTGAAGCCGGTACCTTTTCCCATTTATGTCATTGATAGGGCAGATCGCGTGAGAATTTTTTTTCAATGGCAAATGTGAGTTATAACACTTTTTAGATACCTATAATTTTTATTTTGAATAAAAAGAGTTGGTAATACTCTCTCATGATTTTTTCTAGTCTGGAACACGGACTGCGTAGACAAAATTGTACATCTCCGCAAACGAGCTCGAACGCTCTATAGCTACGTTTATCCTGGTGGAACGATTTTTGCTACGATCTATTGGACCTAGAATGCGTCCAGAACTACACTGTGACATGGCGCGAAGTTGTCATCATTGCGTACATTCCTGTGTTTTCAGTTATTGGAAATTTTGGTACTCCATCTTTAAGATTGTTCTTTTTTAATCAAAATAATTTTGCATTTCATTTTTACAGGAGTTTTTGGCATTGTGTATTTCATCAACCTCAGCATTCGGTACTTTCAAATCCGTCAAGATGTTCTGCTGTCTCAACTTGAACTGTTCACCAGTGAATTGGCAAAGAAGAAACAGTCCAAAGGAAGTAACGCCAACATCAACGTCATTTGGCAGCTATTTTGTGTTCTGAATCAGGATATTCTTCGGTTCAACACTGAGTTGAATGCGTACAGCGCCTACTGGTGTCCCTTTATTACCATAATTTTTTTGTGTTACATTGGACTGGACATTCTACTCCTTTATGGCATGATCTTCCAGACCGAACACGTCAATGTATTCCACAAAAGTTTCCTTATCTTTTTCCAATTGGAATGTCTGGCCTTGTTGTTGACCCACGAGTGTACCACTATTGTGCGCAATAATGTTTCCTTTTTCAAGAATAATTGCGCATTTTGCTTTGCCTTTACCAAACTTGGACAGAGAAATGTTGCTCGTTTGCTGCAATTAAGCATAATGGTATCAAATTATCATGGCGTAAAGAATGGATTCCGACTATTGAACAACTTTTTGATTGATTCGAAAATGTTTGAAATTGTATTTTGTGTTAGTTTGTTTTACAAATCTACTAATTGTGTGTGTGTTATGTGCTTTCCCATAGATATTTTTCTATATGTGCACGATTTATATGGCCTTGCTGAAACTTGAAAGAAAAATTGTTTGATTTTCCTTTCCACTTCTTTTATCAAGTAAGCGGGTTTTCATAATCCTTAAACTTTTTATTCTTTTTTTAATTAGAATTTTAGCATTTCACCATTTCATAAACCCATTGATAATAGAATGATCCGAGTCTCCAATCAACACTTTTGGTATATAATTAGAATTGTATCGAATTAGTGTGTCGATTAGAAACTAAAACGATATTGCAGTTTCGTTGGAAACTAAACAAATTCCAAATAGATGAAATTGCCGATTCCGGTCAGTAGTGCCATCAAAACAGGTAATCCGACGTAGTTGAGCTTGTGTGTGGCATCTGTGTCCACAGAATCGGAATTGTCCATGACTGATGAAGATAACAGTCTGTGAGTTGAAAAAAATGTAAAAATTTTCTGACTTAATAATCAAAGAATTCAATGATCAGAATTAATTCACAATAAATGAAGTGTCAAGTTCGCATCGAGCTGGGCAATTTTCAGTCAAAAATCTTTTACTGACAAAAGATTCAAGTTCTTCTAACGAAAGAATAAGCGGGCTTTCTTTACTGCGAACACTGTTGAGAAATGTGATGAGTTGTGTTGTCGTTGGGCACATTTGTTGGTTATCACGTAATTTTTGGAGGATTTATTATGGTTTACAAACACCATCATTCCACTGCGCCATGATGTTGTTTTTTTCAATCTTGAGAAATTCCTTGCAAATTTTTAGGCAAATGATCATGCATTTTGTTTGTTTCTTGAAGCTGTACTTCAATCGAATTTGGGTTTAATCACAAATGAACTCGAGCAGAACACTTTGTCGAAAACTTGCAAAGGTACTTCACTTAGGTGCCATCCTGAGAGATAGAATCTGACTTGTATTGCCAAAGCTTTTGTCCTTTGACCAATTGCATTTGCTTCGAAGAGAGAATGAAATTTTTGTGTAGTCGAATATGTAAACTCACGACGAACGCATTTTTGAGGCCTTAAAGTTTCAGAATCATCGGAGCCGGTGTCTTCATCGAGAAAGTAGTTTGTAACTACATGGGATACATTCGGAACTCATCATGTTTTCAATACTCGTATAGAAACGATTCAATAGAGAGATATAGTTATAATACTTTATTGTCTAGAATAGCAGTTGTCATGAAAATGTGCGAGTGTACAAGTAACTATTTGATGATGTCCGCTCGGACATTTATACCAAACAGACTGCGCACATTTTTTGTAGGCAACAGCTGTTATTGATTTAATATTTAATTAAGTAAAACAAACAAAGCTTGCATTTAATATTGTTTATTGATTGTCCGATAATCGTACGAATAAACTTATAAGCTAATAGACACTTTCAGGACACAAACTAAATCCTTGTCTGTGTTCGTTGGTTAGATCACCACTCAACTTCCAGTAGCGACATCGCAGCAAACGGGCTGCAGTCTTTGGTTGACGTTCTCGGGTGAAGACTCCTTTCAGATTGCCTCCAACTCGTCGGATTTCTGTATGAAAAAATAAAGTTTACAGACTATGCGTAAAGCATTCTAAATTTAACCTTGAATAGTCATAAAGTCAGCAAAGTTCCAGATGTGCTCCCCAATGAAGATTCCTTTTGCCCGCAAAGTGTCGAATCCTTTGTGGTACTCAATCAGCAACTCCTCCTGGTAGTCTTCCGAAAAGACAAAACTTGGTTCCGTGTGCAAACCAGAGACTGTGTCTGCGCCATATTCAGACATCATGATTGGTTTCTTGAATTTGGCATGGAATTTGGTCAAATCATCCACAAGGCGACCCTGAATCAGTTGTGGATAGCCCGTGTCTTCGTACCAGCCGTAGTATCGGTTGATCATGAGAATGTCCAACGATGGTGACATGTGCTCATTGGTCATTGAGTCAGCCCAAATTGCACCAGTGATGGGCCGTTTGCTTGGATCTCGAGCCCGAGCTTCAGCAGCAACTTTCTCAAAGTATGGACCTGCTTCTGCTTTGCCTGAATTTGGTTCGTTTGCAATGGACCACATGAAAACTGAGGGACGATTTTTATCACGCTCAATCATTTCTCTTATTGTGACCAAGTGTTGGGCTAAAAGATCATTAGGAAAGGAACTAAGACCCACAGCTGGGACTTCATCTATTACGATGAAGCCTTGTGCATCTGCCTCGTCCATGATCAACTCCGAGTACGGATAGTGTGATGTTCGGAACGAATTGGCTCCGATCCATTTCATCAAGTTGAAATCCTTTAGAATCATCGCTTGATCTAAGCTTCGACCTCGAACATTTTGATCTTCATGTTTGCCAAAACCGCGCAAATAAACCTGCTTTCCATTGACCAGTAGTTTACCATCACTGAGCGCCACATTTCTGATGCCCACATTTTGATAGATTGAGTCCAGCAGCTGAATTCCATCACTGATGCAAATGTTAAATCGATACAGGTAACCGGCTGACGCACTTCCAGACATTGTAAATGGCCACCAAAGATTAGCTTTCGGCACTTGAAGTTGTCCGCTCGCAATTGCAGCAGAGGCTACCACTTTTCCAGTCTGATCTTTGAGTTCAACATTGAAAGTTAGTTTACTTCCATGAGGAGCATTCGTGGTGATATCAAATTTCACTAATCCAGTTGTTTGATCAGTTAGTGTACTTGTGATTACCGTCAAATCGACAATTCTCACCACTGGCACAAACGACAACAGAACAGACCGATGAATGCCCGCATAGTTGAAGAAATCGAAACTTGGATGAACCTCAGTAAAGGTGCCACCTGCCTTGCGAGTGTCGTTCCGTGTCTCGACTCTACCTGGTGGCAGAGTGTGCGGTGACAAAACATTGTTCACTCCAATCGAGATGTGATTCTCAGCTCCTAATTTGACTAAATTTGTCACATCAGTCTCGAATGGTAAATGACCACCAGTGTGATTGACGGCGTGTTTTCCGTTCACATAAACAGATGCAAGGTAGTGGACCGATCCGAGTCGCAGTAGAATGTTTCCATTCTTCCAACTGTTAGGCACAAAAAAGTTTCGATCTTACCAGACCCATCCAACGTAATCACGGGTTTCTCGTTTCTCGGTAATGTCGTTAAAACTCGATGGAACGGGCATTCGTTCAAAGTTTCTATCAATCTAGAATAAAATGTCAACCAAAATTTCCAAAATTGGAGCCACATTTACCGAATCAAGTTCCTTCTCAAACCATTTTGCTGCGAATCCATCCTGTCCCGTCTTTGTCATACGGAAATTCCACACACCATCGAGTGATTGAACTTGACGAGTTTCAGTGTCACTCGGATAGAGTGCAATCGAGTCACTCCGAATCGAATGAAATACACCAAACAGTAATGCTGCAACAAGAGACAAAATTGATCTTCTATCCATTGTTTTTAATTTCATCAATGGACTGTCGAGTTTGTCATATTTATACATGTCAGTTGTACAGATAAGGCACAAAATACAGGTGAGCTGTTACTCACATTGATAAAAACATTAATCTTAAGGCAAAATTACCGGTACACTATTATAGCATAATCACGTGTTGTGCACGTGAGTATCACGACTTTAATTTAATCAATACTCAATAATTAATCAATATTTATTTCGGGAGAAAACTTTTACCAGATCTAAACGTTTTCGAAACGACAATTTTAATTATCGTGATGGTTGTCTTCAAGGAATTGCTTTATGCAGTCTCTACCGAAAACAAAAATAACCGTTTCACTATGATAACACGTGTTGAGAGAACTTGAGTATCACAAAATTTCAAATTGTTACGAATTCAGATATAAAGACACAGAGCTAAGCTAAGAGAAAACACAATGGCCGTTAAATTTTGATGATTTTGTTGACAACATTCATTAAAATCGATTTCAATGAATGAATTGTTGACGCAATAGATTCAAACAACTTGAATCTAATTTCAAATTTTAACATAGAAACCGTAAAGGCAACAGCGTCATCGATCGATTTGCCAAACTGTGAATGTTAGTTTGATTTTAATCAAAATTAAATCATCAAGAACGTTTTTGAAATCAACTTTTTTAATCACAAAAAAAACAAAATTTATTATTGTTAAATATTCCAAAATATTACCCCAAATTTGGACGATCCAAAAAGCGCAACTCATGTCCAGGTTTGTGCAACTCGAACATTTCCACTGTATTACTACCTTGCTTCAACAAGGCCCCAGGAATGTACAAAGTCTTCTGAAGACCAGGCGAACGATATCGACCAATGTTGAAGCCATTCACAAAAGCATTTCCATGCGTCCAACCAGGAATGTACAGATAAGTGTCAGCTGGATCATCAAGGTCCACTGTTAAATAGGCTCTATAGAGGGCAGGGGTTTTGTACACAGAATGGGAATCAAACTTGTGCCAGTCTGTCGTGATTGCGTTCAGTGTATTCACAAAAGATGCATTCAAGTCCAACGAGAAGATTGTCAAATTGTTCACCACATGTCCGTCCAGTTTGATGTCGCTAACTGTGATACCTTTTCGTGCAGTATTCGACTGGGCGCCACCATCAGGACGTCCCATGTTTTCCACAAAAACATCGTACTTGTAGAAGGATGACTTCACTGGAAAGGCTTCTGTGAAATTGTATTGGAAATTTGTGGTTTTTGTTACGGCTTTCTCAACATTGTCCACCATGAACACTCCATGATCATGAATTTCTCCTAAAATAGAACAACAGAACACATAAATATTTGCATTAACAAATTAAATTCTCTAAACATACCAGCAACTTCGTACTGATGGATCGCTTTCGATTCTACTCGGTACACGATAAAACCGAAACGTTGTCCATACTTATCGGTAATGTTCAACAGTTCCATTGGTACAGGTTTGTGCACATTTGTGAATTTCAATGTTCGTTCAAGAATTGCTTCCAGTGGAAGCACATCCTTAATGGGTACATTACCATATGCATGCGCAATCGGAGCTGCTGGAATATCGGGCAAGTGCACTTTTGGATGTCGACCCGATGCAACTAACTTTTGATACAATTCTCGTGTTTTGTAGTACTTAGCAGTGTAATTGCCTGCCTCACTCAGTGGTGCATCATAGTCGTACGAGGTGGTTAGTGCCCAGGCGCTAGTGTAACCAAAGTTGGTGCCCCCAATGAACATGTAAAAGTTGATCGATCCTTTGATGTGCAAAAGTATGGTGGACACTTCGTCTTCAAATTTGGCCACGTCCGACTGATGATGGTGCGCATCGCCCCATTTGTCGAACCAACCTGACCAAAATTCTGAGACCATGACGGGCTTGTGGGGCTGAAGTCGACGCAGTTCGTTTAAATTGTGCTCTGAATCGCCATTGAAGTTTGCAGTTTGAAGCACTGAATTGTTCGCAAAGACGCCTTGATTGGATAGTAATTGTGCAAATAGGACGGATCGGAAGCAAACAAGAGTTGAGTGAATCCAGATTTTACGACAATATCGTGTAAAAATTGCAGATACTTTGGACCGTATGGTTGCTTCATTGCATAGCCGTATTCATTCTCCAACTGCAACATTATAACCGGTCCACCAGACGTGAATTGAAACCGATTGATGATCTTGAGCGCATGCTCCATGTATTTGTGCACACGTTCAATGTGATACAAATTCATAGTGCGGAACTCTATGTGCGGATCAGCATCCAGCTCGGATAGCCACCCAACTCCCACTCTGCACAAATGTACGGACCAGGTCGAACAATCGCAAACATGTCCGTCCGCTTGATCTCTTCAAGAAATTTTGCCAAATTCAGCCCATCCGACTCAAAATCAAAATGATCCGGAGTGTCTTCATGTAAATTCCAAGGCAAATAAAGCGAAACTGAATTCAGTCCAGCAGCTTTAAACCGAGCCAACACTGTTCGCCAGTTTTGTGGCACAACACGAAAGTAGTGAAACGAACCAGAATAGATGACAAATTGTTTGCCGTTCAGTGTAAATTCTTCATGATCCGCCTTTAGGCCCGAATGAATACCACCAGAGGTGTAGTACTCGTAGAGTGTTGGATCGGGCGCAGCATTTGATGATGCGATGATCACAAATGTAATGCATAGTAATAACTTGAACATATTTTGTCTGTTTGTTTGCTCAAACAAAAGCAAATAGTTTGACATAAAAAGGCAATAATAAACAGTCGTATAAATAGTGACATTAAAGCGGACTTTGCAAAAACAGTAAGTGATCACATGTTGAAAACATCCTTGACTGTGTGGTTTATCAACAACAAGTTTATCACCAAAATATCTTTAATCTAAGCTTTCCCATAAGATAATTAATTAAAAATGAGATAGTTAGTTTAAAAAGTTTAAAAATAATAAAGCCAAAATATTTTATTTATTCTTAAAAATTAGAGATACGAAATGACTACGCTCACAACTTGTCAGACAACTCATCAATTCCTATCGACATGTGATACGCATTTGGATTTCACGTGCATTTCAACTCTATAATGTCTATTTTGAGTTAGTATCTCAATTGAATCTCATAGTGTTGCCCAAGGCAAATGAAGCTAACTATAGTTTCTAGGCAACAAAAATGGAGGAAATTTTTCAAGAAACGCTAAGTTGTGAAATTGTTTAGATGATCAAATGAATTATCTATAACCACAAATACATCAATCAATCATATATTAGAGATATGCATTAATGTTACAATGATTAATTAATTAATTAAGCTAAAAACTCAATTTTTGCTATTCTGATTTCAGCTCTCACGCAATTCGAACAAGTTTGTTCACTTTTATGTCGCCATTTATATTTAACCAACATAGCTTTTACCGAAATTTATCTTATTGAAAATTTTCATAAACCAACATGAAATTGCGAATAACAACTAAAACAGAAACATCATCACAATTATTATTTGATAATATATATGTTAGCGTCAAATTGTCAAAACAGTCATTTCACAAATTGACGGATTTGAGCACCGTCAAATTGTAGAATTTCATATATTCAACTTCGGCATATTGTAAAATCGTTTTAATTTATTTAAAAAAATCAAAATTTTCTATAAATTGACTAGTCATTTTATAAAGTAACTAAAGTATGTTCGGCAAATTGTAAAATGTTAATTAATTAATGAAAACTAAAAGTGTTGTCCCAAAGTCTGTATGCATGAAATATACTCAATTGGATAATCTTAAATATATGATATACCATTTGTATGAGTCATATGTCATTTGTTAAGCATTCGTGACTTCAAAAGACTAAACATATAGATAGTAATGAAGTTTTAACATTATTAATTATTGATTTTACAATTTGCCGAATACCGTTTCGTGGCTTCATAAAATGACTAGTCATTCCATAGAGTGCCTAGGCAAATTATCAAACTTTGGAAAAATAGAAAATTCTACAATTTGCCGGTCCTCAGACCCGTCAATTTACAAAATGACTTGTTTGACAATTTGACGCTAACATATATACTTTAAAGTTGCACACCAAAACTTACAATTTCAAACATCCGTGAATCGATAACTCTATTTGTAATCAAACGAAAGCCATTGCGTGAGCCACGATAGTTTGATACCATTTTGCTCATCTGTAAAATAAAGTTTTTATAAAAAATTTGTTAATGTGTTTGTACTTCTTCTCACCATCAACAATTGTGAATTGGTCGGTTTGAATGTCCTCGAAAATAGATAAACAAAACGCCGATTGGTCTGATAGATTTGGACATTCTTCCTCACCACCTTTGTGCACTCGTGTGTAAACAACATGATGGAGGCAAAAAATTGAACCGAAAAAACCAAATAAAACGATTTGATCCAAAAGCCTTGGACCTTGCTCACAAAGATGCCATAGCCAAGGTAGCACATTATCACCACGTAACCGCCAATATTGAACGACAGAATTGCACTCCAAAATTGACTGAATCCAGTCAATTCGATGAAGAAGACAAGCACTTTTTGATTTGTTGCACAAAAGTGAAACCAAATGCGTGCACGAGTTTGTAGCGAGTTTTGGTTGTTTTTGGCACAGGCCATCAGCAATTCGCTCATTAGGGCGTTGATTTTGTTTAGCTTGCTTTGTTGCTTGAATTGCATGTAACGGGCAACCAGGTGGAAGTAGAAGGGCACAAACATGATGGCTATAGAAGGATATGTTACATTATAGCACAATAAATTCAGCATACTTTCAAATAATTAAGTGAATCAAACAAATCCATCTTACCGTAAACAGAGTAAAACACAAAAAAGTTCATATACACATAAATGAACAGATTACGTGCCCTCAGAATGTTGCCATGCAGGGTATGGAAGATCATGAAGTAGACATACGCCTGAAGGAATATCGTCACCATGATGATCGTGTACACGAATCGCATCTTGGACCGAAGTAGCAACAGTCTGTCCGATTTGGTTCCTTTCCAAACTATATATAGTAGTGTACAAATTCAAATAGATTAATCCAAAAATTTTTTAAAAAACATTACATTTGCCAGCACAGTAGAGCACTCGTTTGCCGGAAGCAGAAACACGAACCGCATACATGATCAGGTCCTTCTTATACTCGGGCACAAACATGAGCACAATATAGATGCCCAACTCTTGGAACACACCAGCGTGTATGAACATATCACTGAGAATCCAAAATTCTTGCGGAAATACTCGATGAATCATAAATTCGGGCATTCCATTCGGATCATAATTCCAGTGGTACAGCACACCCAAAACGTACACGTTCTCGGCCAAAAAGTACAACATCTGTAGAACGGGTGATAAAAAGTGACAACTGATTACGATCCAGGGAAAAAAGGGCACATGTTTCATGGGTCGATTAATATGGGTCACAATCGTTTGCACAATTCCTGATGGGATCCAAATCAAAATAGAAACCACTAAAGTGGTGACAGATTACACGAACCAGAAATAGACATTTGCTCCAAAGCACCAAGACAAGAAAGATGGCTAGGCGAAATATTTTTTCATGACCAAATCGCACTGTTTTTGAAACAAAAATGCCATTTTGTTTCATATACAATAATATATAAATTGATTTTGACGTTTAACTTTGTTGGAGAGCACTTTCTTTCTAATTATATCCACCAGTACCTTGCCAGACGGCTTGTTGGTTAACAGAATACACAAATGTATATTCGGTAGAAATCGAAGCAATAATCATTAGACTCACACTCGGGGGTTGTTTCTCTCGTTTTGCGGGCTTCAGGGTTTTTCTACTAATGATCATATGACTTTCTCAAATATCAATTGCAAAACAACATTTTATTGTTATTCTCGTATATGGCCCTACTTGGTCTGTTGCAGCCTGTTCGAAGCGACCGTCAACCGAGTATATATAATAAATAATATTGATCAATCAATGGAAAAACGAACTTTTAATAAAAGTTTGAGCTTCAAAACACACACACACACACCAACCCACAGTGTGGTATTGGTATTTTTATAAATACAGTCAACTCTCCGTAATTTAGAATTCTTGGGAGTAAAATCTCAAAATATTTTCTAAGTTATAAATTACAAAGAGGTGAAATTTGAGTTAAAATGTAAATAATTTGGATTAATTTGAATAATCAACTTGACGATTTTACAATTCGAAGTCCAAATATCATAAATAAGTAGATTGTAGTAAAATAATTCAATTATGACAACTAAATCATAAAAATAGTTTAATCGCATTTCCAGAGATTGTCACTTCTCATTCTCACTATGGGTCGCTTTACCTAACAAAATTTCTCAAGTACAAAAACTTACCTTGCTCCCCCATTATACAATTATTAGAAATAAGCTCCAAATATTGTTCTAAATTATAAATTATAGAGGATTTTCTAAGTTACAGAGAGTTTTTGTACAGTAAAAGGTACTAAATTATATCATTTTTTGATCAAACCTATTCGAAGTTATAAATAATGAAAGGTTTCTAAGTTATCGAGTTCTAAATTACAGAGAGTTGACTGTATTTTGAAAATAAAACGTATTTCACCGAAACTTTAATTAACTTTTAAACAATACGATAACGATAGTGAAATTGCAAACTGTTTCATTTATCGAGATAATCTTTACGAGCAATTGCATACATTGCGATTAGTGTATGCATAATATGTGAATATGACATTTAAACTATCATTTGTTGAATTTCGAATTTCGAGTATATAAATCAAAGTTTTTGAACAGATTACTCACTTCACAATGGTTTTTCGAGTTATATTGCTATTATTGTTAGTAAGCATCAGTGGATGCTTATGCGAATGGCATTTGGTTTGGTCTGACGAGTTCGATGGAAGCCATTTGAACGAAAGCAATTGGAACTATGCAGTGGGCTGCAATGGATGGGGCAACAAGGAGCTCGAGTGCTACACTGCATCTCGAAAGGAAAATGTTCGCGTCGAGAATGGTCATCTCATAATCAATGTTCAAGTCGAAGAGCATGAAGGTCATCATTTCACATCTGCTCGACTTAATTCGAGCCACGCTTGGACCTACGGTAAGTTTGAAGCTCGTGCTCGTATGGCTAGTGGTCATCAGCTGTGGCCTGCCATTTGGATGATGCCCCAGAATGATACATACGGGGGTTGGGCTGCGAGTGGTGAGATTGATATTATGGAGCTGCGTGGCGATGATCCTCATTCGTTCTCGAGCACAATTCACTTTGGTGGAAGTTGGCCAAACAACATTGCTCACGGGAGTGGTTTCAAGACATTTGCACCAGATTTGAGCAAAGACTTTCACACTTATGGAATTGAGTGGGATAAAGATCATTTTGGCTGGTTCTTCGATGGAGAAATGTATCACTACGAATGGATCAATAAGGACATGTGGTCTGGCAGGGGAACATTCAATCCATACACCAAGAATGGACAACCATTCGATCAACCATTCCACTGGATACTGAATGTGGCTGTTGGTGGAACGTTTTTCGAAAATCAGCCAGACATTACACCTGAAGAGGCACGAAAGTGGTTGAAACCGACTTTGGAATTTGATTATGTTCGAGTTTATGAGCAGAGACCTTAAATGGATTAAAACTATCGATCAATTTTGGGAACACCAAATATTTGGTTGGAAATTTAAGATCATAGCTTATTTAGTTAACGAATAAATAAATGCGCTTAGTACCGAATCATTATTTAATTATTAAGCAAAAAATGAAATGAATTTTATAAAAAATAGCTTTCTCATGGAAAAACCTACTTATTAATGGTGGTTAATTTTTTCCAACTCAAAGGTGAGTTGATGCTTAGCAGCGCTCAATTCGTGCTCAAGAAGGACCATCGAAGAGGTTGGAGTTGCCAACTCAAGTTCAGTTACCAATCGTCGAATTTTGGTTTCCTCCACTCGAATGATCGCGACTTCGTGGGTAAGATGACGGGCCTCCAGGCTTCGGATTGCCTCTTCAGCTCGGTGTCGCAAAGCGGTGGCTCGGACAATCAAATCGGATCGAGTGTCTCGTTTGGCTGGTCGATGGTTGATCTTCTCCAACTCGAAGGTGAGTTGATGCTCAGCAGCGGCTACTTCGTGCTCAAGTTGGACCATCGAAGTGGTTGTGGTAGCCAATTCGAGTTCAGTGACCAATCGTCGGATTTTGGTTTCCTCCACTCGAATGATCGCGACTTCGTGGGTAAGATGTCGGGCCTCCAAGCTTCGGATTGCCTCCTCAGCTCGGTGTCGCAAAGCGGTGGCTCGGACAATCAAATCGGATCGAGTGTCTCGTTTGGCTGGTCGATGGTTGATCTTCTCCAACTCATAGGTCAGTTGTTGCTCGGCAGCGCTCAAATCGTGTTCGAGATGTGTGATCGACATGGTAGCAGTGGCCAGCTCGAGCTCAGTGATCAATCGTCGGATTTTGGCTTCTTCGGTTCGGATGACAGACACTTCGTGGGCACCGTGAGTGCGCTCCAATTCACGAGCAGCAACATCGGCTCGAACCAACAGTTCGTGTCCTCGAGCAATCAGACTTGATTTCACAGCTTGGGCGGCCACGAGCGAACCTAAATGAAACAATTTTTGTTTTGTTTTAAAAGCGAATTAAAAAATAAAAAACAAAATTACCACCAGCAAGTGCGATGAATGCAATTACAACGAACAACTTCATTTTGATGCTTCAAAAATGTTTTTTCTTTGCAACAAGAGAGAACCAAATTGTTAAGTGATGCTGACCAACAAACCAGACCCTCTTTTATACCAAAAAAGAGTTCCTATTTTGGTTCCTTGAACGATTCATTTTGACTATCAGTTTGATTGATCTGTGCCAATAGGAAAGGATATTCTCAAATCCAAATCTTGCTGAAATCAATTACGCAGGCATTTCAGGATTGAAGACGATCATCCTGTAAGATTGTGCGCTCAGCAAGGATACCTCTATATAGCTTCATTTACTACGTCATTGATGATTGTATCCAACAATAAATTTGGCACAAAACATACAAAAAGATAAACGTCAATCAATCTAATCGCAATTTCAATTAGGGAAACCAAGTTTGCACTGTTCAATTTGAGATAATGATTTGTTAATATAGATTAAGCATTTAAATTGAACTGCATGGTTGAATTAGTATGTTGGCGATAAAACATGTAAAATTTCAATAACTTTATTTTGTTATGTTTAATTTCTAATTTGTGTTGTCCAACTTGATGATCTGAAATAAATTTGCGAAATCCCAAATTTTATTGAACGAGTAATTATGTGATTTAAAAAATTATCAAATAATCTCCAAATGAGCCCACATTGCACATTGTAATTTCTAGCCGATAATCTTATCCCAAATAAAATTGAGATATCTTTACTGTAATGGAAGACACAATAGACTTTAGTATTTTTGTCCTTTGAAAGCACTTTTGTGTTATCACAATTGGACACTTGACTTTAGTCGCTCGTTAATTTGAGCAGGATTTCGTTTATTTTTCAATTGAAACAATAAAAATACGTCAATTTGCACTAATAGTTTTAATGTCGACGTCTTAGACATCCAACGATCCAGAACATATCGCATTACAAATCCTTTTCTACAATGATTTAAACCATGATTTATTTGCATCACTGAAAGACAGGAATGTTATCCATGACAGGTGAAAATTAAATCTGGAGATAATTAATCAAACAAATTATTATACAAGTTACTCTAGAATTGGCAAAAAAGTTTTAATTGTCTGAAATTGTACCTGAAAATCCGTATACCTAAGCAATTATTAAGGCTAACCAAAAACATTCAAGTGCCAAAAATAGTAAACCAAAGTTTAGTAGACCCAAATTTCAATACAATTTCCTTTGGTAGATCATCATAAATAGAGTTGTGATGTAGAAAGCAATCTTAAGACAAAAAACTTATTAACTACAGTAATTTATTTGACAAATAATACCATTTCAAACAGTTTCGAGTTAACCAACAAACCGTCGAGCAATTTGAAGCCAATGTTGGAGTAGAGCTTCTTATTTGCTTCGAGACTGTTCAACTTATCAAGAAAATGACAACTATAGTTTAACATAGACAGTTGTTTCAACTTACTTTCAGCAAATTATCAATCTTCAAAGGGCAGACTAATGTTAATTTCAAATAAAATTTTCGTGTTTGCCTATGAATTTGAATGTTACTGTTTAGTATTGAAGAGCACTCAAACGTGATCAAAAGTAATGTGAGAATATTTTGTACAGACACAAACATGAAATAAGTTTTTATTTCGTTAATTATTGGATTGGAAGGACCGAAAAAGTACAAAGCTTGAAAGAAACAAATCCGAATGACATAGTCAACAAACCAAATGGTCAAATAGCGAGACCAAAAGTGATTCAGTGCATGGATTTTGGTGAATAGTCGCATAAATTTATTATTGAGAAAGTGAAATCGATTGAAAGTCCTCGAAACATGACAATGCGGCATTGTACCTTTTTCTAATATCGAATTATTTAATTGCTTCAATCGATTACTCAAACACTTTTGCTTGATTCTAACGTAACGAGCGGACAAAATGAAATCAAAAATCAAGAAGCATACAGCTGTCAACTAAATCAGATTAAATTAAAAAATAAATTGACATTTTACAAAATTACCACACGGCAGATAAATTAAATACAGAATGTGAATTGGAAGTAAGATCTATTCGCGCACAGAATTTTTCCATTGAATGAAGAATTGAATTAAGTGAGCAGATAGAATTTGAAGTTGATTCAAAATTATTATACACTTGAAAAGTAATTTGATTTTTTTCCGAAAAGTATAAACCAGTTTTGCCTCTTCTGAATCAAAACTTTTCCCATCGGCGACAATTTTGATCAATTTGTTGTTCTCATTTAAAACTGCGTACATTTTGAATTTTTCTTTAAGCATTGAGTAATATAGCAAACTGGAATAAACCAAAAGAGAGGCAGTTGCAGTCATAAAGTTTAACAAATCTGCTTGAGACCACTTTTCTGGTTTGAATATCTGATGTGTCATTAAAAAGTCGAGATATGGACGAGTTCGGGTTATTTAGTTGTTCGAAATCATTGCTAAAATAGATGACAGTGTTATCCAAATGAAAGAATACAAACACCATAAATGGCAATACGTATTGGTAATTCAATAAGCAACTTTGAGTAAACCAAACTTGGGCCAAATCGGGCAACGAACATTCTTGAACTGGATCAAGCTAATTGCCATTGATTGCGTTTGAGTGGGAAATGATCTAATTGAAGACCAATTTGCTTGATTTGCCCATGATGGCTACCAAATAGGCGATATATATTTGATGCGACATTTTGAGACTAGTCTCAATAAGATCAATGTAGAACGTGAGGAACTGAAGGCAGAATAATTTTGAATGTATTAGATTTTATATTTCTATTGCTACCCCTAAAAGTTTCAAAGTATTTTTGTGGCGGACAAGTGAATTCTTAAGTAAGGCAAAATTGAATGATTTATTAAGAGTGCTCGTATGGACAACAAAGTGACATAAATTGGAGGTGAATGCTAGACTTGAAGTTTCAAAGAGTGCTCGTATGGACAAAAAAAAAGACATAAATTGGAGGTGAATGCTAGACTTGAAGTTTCAAAGAGTGCTCGTATGGACAACAAAAAGACATAAATTGGAGGTGAATGCTAGACTTGAAGTTTCAAAGAGTGCTCGTATGGACAAAAAAGACATAAATTGGAGGTGAATGCTAGACTTGAAGTTTCAAAGAGTGCTCGTATGGACAACAAAAGACATAAATTGGAGGTGAATGCTAGACTTGAAGTTTCAAAGAGTGCTCGTATGGACAACAAAAATACATAAATTGGAGGTGAATGCTAGACTTGAAGTTTCAAAGAGTGCTCGTATGGACAACAAAAATACATAAATTGGAGGTGAATGCTAGACTTGAAGTTTCAAAGAGTGCTCGTATGGACAACAAAAAGACATAAATTGGAGGTGAATGCTAGACTTGAAGTTTCAAAGAGTGCTCGTATGGACAAAAAAAAGACATAAATTGGAGGTGAATGCTAGACTTGAAGTTTCAAAGAGTGCTCGTATGGACAAAAAAAAGACATAAATTGGAGGTGAATGCTAGACTTGAAGTTTCAAAGAGTGCTCGTATGGACAACAAAAAGGCATAAATTGGAGGTGAATGCTAGACTTGAAGTTTCAAAGAGTGCTCGTATGGACAACAAAAAGACATAAATTGGAGGTGAATGCTAGACTTGAAGTTTCAAAGAGTGCTCGTATGGACAACAAAAAGACATAAATTGGAGGTGAATGCTAGACTTGAAGTTTCAAAGAGTGCTCGTCTTGCCAACAAAATGACACTAAATTGGAGGTGAATGCAAGACTTGTAGTTTCAAAGCGTACTCGTCTTGCCAACAAAATCACATAAATTGGAGGTGAATGCTAGACTTGAAGTTTCAAAGAGTGCTCGTCTTGCCAACAAAATGACACTAAATTGGAGGTGAATGCAAGACTTGTAGTTTCAAAGCGTACTCGTCTTGCCAACAAAATCACATAAATTGGAGGTGAATGCTAGACTTGAAGTTTCAAAGCGTACTCGTCTTGCCAACAAAATCACATAAATTGGAGGTGAATGCAAGACTTGTAGTTTCAAAGCGTACTCGTCTTGCCAACAAAATCACATAAATTGGAGGTGAATGCAAGACTTGTAGTTTCAAAGCGTACTCGTCTTGCCAACAAAATCACATAAATTGGAGGTGAATGCTAGACTTGAAGTTTCAAAGAGTGCTTGTCTTGCCAACAAAATGACACTAAATTGGAGGTGAATGCTAGACTTGAAGTTTCAAAGAGTGCTTGTCTTGCCAACAAAATGACACTAAATTGGAGGTGAATGCTAGACTTGAAGTTTCAAAGAGTGCTCGTCTTGCCAACAAAATGACACTAAATTGGAGGTGAATGCAAGACTTGAAGTTTCAAAGAGTGCTTGTCTTGCCAACAAAAATGACACTAAATTGGAGGTGAATGCAAGACTTGTAGTTTCAAAGCGTACTCGTCTTGCCAACAAAATGACACTAAATTGGAGGTGAATGCAAGACTTGTAGTTTCAAAGCGTACTCGTCTTGCCAACAAAATGACACTAAATTGGAGGTGAATGCAAGACTTGTAGTTTCAAAGCGTACTCGTCTTGCCAACAAAATCACATAAATTGGAGGTGAATGCTAGAATTGAAGTTTCAAAGAGTGCTCGTCTTGCCAACAAAATGACACTAAATTGGAGGTGAATGCAAGACTTGAAGTTTCAAAGAGTGCTCGTCTTTCCAACAAAATGACATAAATTAGAGGTGAATGCAAGACTTGTAGTTTCAAAGCGTACTCGTCTTTCCATCAAAATGACATAAATTAGAGGTGAATGCAAGACTTGTAGTTTCAAAGCGTACTCGTCTTTCCAACAAAATGACATAAATTAGAGGTGAATGCTAGACTTGAAGTTTCAAAGAGTGCTCGTCTTGCCAACAAAATGACACTAAATTGGAGGTGAATGCTAGACTTGAAGTTTCAAAGCGTACTCGTCTTGCCAACAAAATCACATAAATTGGAGGTGAATGCAAGACTTGTAGTTTCAAAGCGTACTCGTCTTGCCAACAAAATCACATAAATTGGAGGTGAATGCTAGACTTGAAGTTTCAAAGAGTGCTCGTCTTGCCAACAAAATGACACTAAATTGGAGGTGAATGCAAGACTTGTAGTTTCAAAGCGTACTCGTCTTGCCAACAAAATCACATAAATTGGAGGTGAATGCAAGACTTGAAGTTTCAAAGAGTGCTCGTCTTGCCAACAAAATGACACTAAATTGGAGGTGAATGCAAGACTTGTAGTTTCAAAGCGTACTCGTCTTTCCAACAAAATGACATAAATTAGAGGTGAATGCTAGACTTGTAGTTTCAAAGCGTACTCGTCTTTCCAACAAAATGACATAAATTAGAGGTGAATGCTGGACTTGTAGTTTCAAAGCGTACTCGTCTTTCCAACAAAATGACATAAATTAGAGGTGAATGCAAGACTTGTAGTTTCAAAGCGTACTCGTCTTTCCAACAAAATGACATAAATTAGAGGTGAATGCTGGACTTGTAGTTTCAAAGCGTACTCGTCTTTCCAACAAAATGACATAAATTAGAGGTGAATGCTGGACTTGTAGTTTCAAAGCGTACTCGTCTTGCCAACAAAATGACATAAATTAGAGGTGAATGCTGGACTTGTAGTTTCAAAGCGTACTCGTCTTTCCAACAAAATGACATAAATTAGAGGTGAATGCTGGACTTGTAGTTTCAAAGCGTACTCGTCTTTCCAACAAAATGACATAAATTAGAGGTGAATGCAAGACTTGTAGTTTCAAAGCGTACTCGTCTTTCCAACAAAATGACATAAATTAGAGGTGAATGCAAGACTTGTAGTTTCAAAGCGTACTCGTCTTTCCATCAAAATGACATAAATTAGAGGTGAATGCAAGACTTGTAGTTTCAAAGCGTACTCGTCTTTCCAACAAAATCAAATAAATTGGAGGTGAATGCTAGACTTGGAGTTTCAAAGAGTGCTCGTCTTGCCAACAAAATGACATAAATTAGAGGTGAATGCAAGACTTGTAGTTTCAAAGCGTACTCGTCTTTCCAACAAAATGACATAAATTAGAGGTGAATGCTGGACTTGTAGTTTCAAAGCGTACTCGTCTTTCCAACAAAATGACATAAATTAGAGGTGAATGCAAGACTTGTAGTTTCAAAGCGTAATTTTGCGTAGCGTTGTTTGGGAAATAGTGTTGAGAAACTTATGAAACGACCTTATTTGATCCATTTGGATCGATTACATTGCCATCAATAGCATTAAGACCTAATTGTATGTTGTTTTTGGAAATAGAGTTGAGAAACTTATGAAACGACCTTATTTGATTCATTTGGGTCCTCGAATCCTATGGTTAATACAATTGGTATGACATATTATGCCACCACAACCAACAACTGGGATAATGAATTTGTTTGATTCAAAAAAAGATAAATGATCATGTTTGCATTATTTCTGAGCTAACGGAATTAAAACAGAAAATGCTTTAGCATTAAAATAAATTAAAAGTTTCTTTTTGAAGTTCAAAATTTGAACTGAAGAAATGTCTTACTCTCTGAAGTTCTAGAAGTGAAAATGAATTCTCGTTCTTTTATTAGTGAAGAACAAAATCGTTTTTCACTTTTCAAAGCGGGCTCGCGGCTCGGTGTGTGTGCTTGTCTTTGTCTCACACACAATGTTGACACTCGGGTCCTACACATTTCTATGCAAAATTTGGAATTTTCAATGAATCATAACTCCGTTACCCTTTGACCTACAGTGACCTATTTTCGCACTGCACATCTTCACCTCCACTATCTTCACCTCCACTATCTTCACTATCACTATCTCACTATCTCTTTCACACCCGAGCGCCGCTCGGGTGTTCGTTCGTAAGTAGGCTCCTCTAATAAACGCAACAGAAACAACTTTAATGTTTATTCTTAGCAATATACAGAAAGAATAAACTTATGTAAGAGATGATCTAATTTTAAAAAATAAAAAAAACTTTTTAAAGGTATTTGAAATTAAGTGTACGACTTACAATATGAAAAGATTTGTTGGTAATTCGGTAATTGCCAAACAAACGAAATGCATAACTGTGAAACAGTCTACTGTTCTGCAGACTTTCCGCCTATGAAATTATTTAAAATATTAAATTATTAATATATGAAATAACCAAGGAGTCACTTACTTTGACCAATTTTCGAGCCAAAATCGATCCCATTCCCTGTCTACTTCTGTAAACAAAGAAAAACGCACGATTTTGTCGAGTGATTCGCTTGAAAATGGTCACGACAGTTGCACATTGGTGGACAAGCATAAATTGATCAAACACAATTCCGTTCATCATAATCAAAAGTATTAAACGCAAGCTTGAAGGCAATTGCTGATAGAACAATGCCGAATAAAAGAGGTAACATTCCAACGAAATGAATGATGCAAATAGAGTGGTCAAGAATGGTGACCAGAATCGAGCGTATTCACGCAGATCTTTGCACAGGTTGCAAATGTGCTTGTTCACACTCAAGTATTCCAGCCAGAGTCTTTGATGAAGTATCCGTTTGGAGGCCAAATTTAAATTTTGGATTTTGTTTAATTTCACATTGATATCCTTCAACTTGTCGACCAGCGTTTCTTGCTGAATGGTCACGTATTTGCTTGCCAGAATGACATAGAATGGAACCATGTAAAGGTCTAAGTTATAATATAAAATTTTAAATAATAATCAAAAAACACTTACAGTGAATGATATAGTAAACATGAAATGGATTGAGCACGAGCCAAAACACAAACGATGTCAAGTTGATAGTGTAAAAAGAATTGGCAACCAAAATGTTTACATAGCAAAAGGCAAGAACACATAGAAAAACTATGGCTTCCATCCAATAGGCCAACTTGAGCAGATGTTCACGAAATGTGCACATTCTGTCAACTTTGGCTTTAATGGCTGGGTTTATTTCTCTGCTTTTTTTGGGGAAAATCATGGAACTCTCTTCAATGGGTTGATTTGCCGAAAACACAACAAAACAGCCAATTGCGAATAGTACTACAGTAAGACCCATTGGATTGGTCTGAGGCCAAACAACTTGGGGTGTCATTTGATGATACATGTTGTATGGACTCGAAGGCAAAGCATTCAACTCAATAGAACACTCAGGTCGTGATTCGCACTCCAAACCGACAATTCCATATGCAACAGTCCCACAGAACAGCACAAGTGTGAACACATAACATTTTAGGATCACTTCGTGACTGTAAGGACAATCTCCATCTTGAATTACATCAAAATGTCTGTTGTTGGCGTGGAAATGTAGTTTGCACAAGAATGATATTTTAGAATTTAGATATTCAAACATTTTCAAAAACTGAGTTTTTCGATTGCTGTAAGAATAATTTTTAAATTCAGATTTAAATATTCAAGTAACATGAATGTTTAAATTTGAAAATTACTTTTGATTGCTTTATTTCAAACAAAAGTTTTTTAAATGTACTTTAAAATTTAACTTCATAATTTATCAAGAGAATGCTTTTTAAATGTCATTTAGGCCATCAATCAATATATTCAAATTAATGGACCACTTATTGACAGTAATAAACTTTTGTGAATATTTCCACTGGAAATTTATCTTTGCAATTTATTGGGAAATACACTCAATATATAAATCATTTTTTTGGTTAAAAATGATGGATACATAAACAAGTTTTGACTGAGAGTAATGTACAAGCGAAGCTGAGATACAGACGGACCATCTTTACCTACAAATAGTATTCCCACTCTATCAATTATTCCCTTGATTACTTGGGAAAATAGTGTTGAGAAACTTATGAAACGACCTTATTTGATCCATTTGGATCGATTACACCACCAATGGTTACCTATCAATAGCATCTATTCACGGAACACTTTAATTGATTTCTATAAAAATATAATATATGCTAATGAAATGTTTGTGTGTGCATATGTCCATACTTTTGCTATAGACAAAACCTCCATAGGAAATACATTGCATTACCGACATTAAGTCACACTCTTAAAGTTTGTGATTGACTGTAGATTGCTGTGTAGATAAGGGGGTTCTTTTTAATTTTTAATGGCGGGAATTCATACATAGTCCAACAATTAATTTGGTGTGTCACACATGTCAACACTCAATAAATCAATTCTCTACTGCCTCTGCAAAGTAGTGATGATAATCGCTATTTCACATTGAGAATACATTAAAAAACTGATATTACCTGGTCAGAAGTTACCTAAACAATAAAGAATTTTGACACAAAACAATGGAGACCTCATTTATTGGTAGCTGCATCTCCAGAGGCCTCACTTATCAAATTCCGTGCACAGGGTGCACTGCACCAGTTCCAGAGAAATCGTGACCACGAAAAAATGTGACATTTCCCCCTCTGTTTCAATGCTGCCGTTTTCTACCATTGAAAAGTCGAAACGGTTTTCTTGAATTGGTGCAGAGTGCTTCGCTACCTTCACTCTCTCACTCACGCACTCGCTATCGCTTGTGCGTTCGTTCGTTCGTTCACTTCGCTCAGCTAATAAATACCCAAAAATAAACCATTAATCACAATATAAATGAAAATATTTTATTCAAAAATTAAATATTTATGAGAAAAATTGTTTCAAATCGCCAACATTTTGACGCATCTTTTCAATGTTTTCCATCAGCTTACGGTGTGACTGTTGCACCTCGTCCAAAGTAGAATATTTCAACGATAAATATCTTAACAAAAGTTGAGTGTAACATTGATGATATTCACTGCAAATAAAATGATTTAATTAAAAATATAGATTTTATAATTTGTTGAAAGAAATTTACCTGATTTCTTTGTGCTCAGAATATTCTTTATTGGGCGTGAACAGAACTATTATTGTGAGTAGATTGAAGATGACTTCATCCTGTTTCCATTCTTGCATGAATAATGAGGGGAAATTTCGATGTTTTTCATATGATGATTCACTGCAGGATGATTTCATCAATTCTAGAGGAAGCATTACGGTGACTTTCTTTTTATCCTGCAAATTTCATTTTAAAGTTTAAATTTAAAGTTTTTAAATTTATAAATCCTAATTTAGTACTCACATCAATCAAGCCCCAGCACTCTCTGTCAGGATTGTACATCAACACCGATCGAATAGCCCACATTTCCATTAATCTATTTTGCAGAATTTTCGATTGATCATTTAAAGGTAAAATTTGAAAATAACCCAACCGTCTGCACATTAGAGTCAATCGACCGAAATAATGCTCAATCAATTGTTGTGGCTGTGCAGTGTTCGATTCTAGTTTTGAATCATAATTTCGAATTCGATGATATGGATTGTGCAGTATTGAGCATACGCTTGTCAGTTCACTTAGAAGATGATCCTCAGATGGAAGTAGTTCGTGGAAGGCAAATCCAAGTTTGAGGAACATTAGCTTGTTGTTTTCTTCTTCTGGGACAGTTTGCGGCAAGTCTTCAGAAGATTCCAACAATTTCATTATTACATTCGTGTTGTCGTCGAACATTGAATTTTCTTCAACAATTTCTTCTTTGATTGACTTTTTCTGGTCAAGATCCAACAAAACTGCATTATCATCGTTCAAGTAGTCGATATCACTGTCGAATGATTCGCCACTCATGGAACTACACGAGAAAGGCTCTGTGTAGACCGAGGAAAAAATCCAATTGTCCATAAGTGCGGTCCAGCTTGGCTCAGTGTCGGATTGATTTACAATTGATTCAATATTCTGCAATTCGATGTTTTGTTTATTGGATATTTGAATATGTGGGAAATCGTTTAAATTCTCATCATCATAAAACAAAATTTGATTATCTTCATATTCTTCTTCTTTGATAGAAAATGGCGATTCGTCAACATCGAATGACGATTCTGAATTATCACTATCCGATTGTTCAAAATATTCATCCTCAGAGTTTGAGTGATCAAACTCACAATTTTCTTGACTCATAATTGTGACCAACCTTTGATCTCGACTTTTCATTGCTTTTGCTTTGGTCATTTTTCGCTCTTCTTCAGTTAAAATCCAGTCCTATCAAATTGAGAATAACTAAATAAGCAGAATTTTTAATAAATTTACTTACTTTTCGCATTCCAACATTGAAGCACTTGTTCAGTCTACATTTTGTACAGAAGCGTCGAGTGATCATATTTATTTTGCAACGATTTTTGAATGCGCATTTTGATAAATCCTGTAAAAAATAAAATAAAATTAAATATATTTTTTTGTAAAAATTGTACAAACCTTCAATTCCCGTCTTCCATTACGTCGAAAGAATGCCTTACACGACAGACAGGTCAGGGCATTAAAGTTGACACCTTTGGCCGCATCACCACAAACTAAGCAGAGTTTTTTCACTTTAATATTTTTAGCATTAACTTTAGTAGCCATCGTCGTTTAGTTAAATAATGTTGGAAGAAACATCTAGAAGTATTAAACATTCAAATGAGATTCAATGAAAAGTGTTCTCCATACACATGTTATATACACTTGTTTATGTTATAAATGTCCATGGTTAACTGTGCGATAAGATATGCGCGCCATGCATTCAAGCCGGTTAACTCACATTTTGTGTGCAGTGTACGAGTATACTGTCAACTGTGTACAGTGTACAGTGTGGATGAGGGCAAGTTTTGTTTAGCCAAACCGACATGTAGCTATGTATCGCATGTACCAAGCAAACGCTCGTACATGTACGCATGAATACAAGTTCCCTTTGGGCATTTCTTGACGCAATGCGCGACGCTGCATCTCTTTCTATTGTCGATGTAAACTCATTTTGTGATAGCACTCAAAAACATAACCAGCGTACAGTATTTGCAGGTCATTATGGACAGCATAGCAGCAGTACTACCAACCGGTACATTGAAGTCGACCAATCAGTGGTTGTCAGGGGAAAGTCGGACGATTTTTATATTTTGTTGGTTGTTATCGCACGCAATCGACCAATTAATGCCTAAACACACACACACTCGATTGTATAATTGGCAATGGTGAACAAGTGAACGTTTATATTGTAGACTAGTGTGCAATGACAATTGAACTGTAATAATGATCATATCAATTGCTCAATCATATGCTCGATCAGGTAAACGAGATTGTGTGTGTGTACGTAGGACATTTAGTTTTGCAGGACAGACATGCGATATGTTGTTGACTCTTCTTAAAATTGAGGAAATACTACTTTAGCGCTCAATTTTAAAAAAATATAGGTTTTATATGTCCCGGACGAACGAATTGATAAGTTGACCGCAGTCTTTTCCTTCTTTTGAAATTATTTTTTTCATAAACATGATGCAATGTTATTAAATTTCAAAGTCCATATGTATAAAATTTGCTTCAGTGCCAAGTAAAATGATAAAATAGTTTCCGTTGTTTATAAAAACTGCAAAAACATTTTTCCATTCAAAGGAAAATTTATAAAGTACTAAATGTCTTGCTAAATATTATATGCAATCGTAAATACATAGATTTTGAGATGGATTTTCATGAAAGTTTAATTTCTGGTAAAGTATAAATGTTTTTAATTAAATTACACAGTAATCTTAGTGCAATTACTCATTATTTTATTTTATTATCAAACCATAAATATATAATTTTTAATTACGCAATTAGATAGTAAAAATTGGGTTTTCCTTATTTTTAGAAAAAATTCCATTGGCTTTTGTCCATGTTTTTTGTCAATTCAATTTCGAAATATATTTTATAAGTTGAATTTTTATTTTTATTCACTTATTAGCAAATGAGTTTTCTGCCTGTTCAGACTTTATTATGACGAACTTAACATGTGTTGTTTGTGGTGACACTGCAAATGGTATATTTGATTTGAGGATTTCATGTTAAAATCGATTAAAATATATTTGATTAATTCTATTTTTTCCCTGTTTAAATAAAGGAACTAATTTCAATGCGGTTACCTGCTCTCCTTGCAGAACCTTTTTCCATCGAAATTTGAATATTGACGTTAAGGTAGGTATTAAATTATTTAACACATTGGTAACATAACTAATTTACATTTTCAAATTTAAAAAGAAAATGATATGCAAATTCAATGATCAGTGCGTCATTGACAGTACAACGAGAAAATTTTGTACAAAATGTAGATTAAACAAATGTTTTGCTGTTGGAATGGAGAAAGTGGATTCGATTGTGACCTTGAGAAAACAGCAACAAAAATCCAATGTTTTCACAAATTTCTTTGTGAAATGTCTTCTTGAAATTGACGATGATATTGAGGAGTCTCAGGATATGGATCTCACTGATCCATTTTTTGAGTCACAAACTCAACTGATTACTTCTACTGACAATTCATCATTGCCACAACTTTACCCACTCTTTCATGAGATTGGTTTTCCACTTCAGGAGTTGATTGCACCGGAAAAGTGTTTAATCATCGAATTGCTGCAATCAAGTGATGTTGTACACAAAACATACAGCACAACTGAGCACTGCAATCAGTATACTGTACCGTTACATTTGCGATTGGCCAACCAAATTTGGGACAGGTTCATTCGAATGTGTGCAAAGCTGCATGCCTTTGAGCGGTTGGGCTTTGCTGACCAGCAACTGATGCTCAACAGTGCGCTCATGAACTTGGGCTACTTGAGGACGGTGTTGATGTTTGATCCTGATCGAATCTCATTGGCCGCTCCGGATGTAAGATAATGTTTGCTTTCTAAAAATGGTTAACAATATTTTTGCAAACATTTGCTTTAGGACCAGAACCAGACCACTATTGTGGTTCCAGTAAGTTTTTTCAGTGTAGTAACTCGTCTGTACCCGATCGAGCGTCACTGTGAATTGTAACGTCAGTTCAAAGATGAGTGGTTACAAGACAACATCATCATTGATATACTCGCAGCAATCATCCTGTTCCGTCCAAGATGTGATTATCAAAATTATAGCTCTGTCCTGTAAGTTCTCTTTGTTAGGGTGCATCCTTTGATAACATATAGAACTGTTTTCAACATAAACAGAGAAGAACACAATCGCTACAAACTACTGCTGAGCCGATATTTGTCGATGAAATATCGAACGAACGAAGAAGCGAATCAATGCTTCGCACAATTGATGGCAAATTTAGATGAGATGCATTTGCTCAATGCAGACTTTGTCGAATACTTTCGAATTTATATTGAGTCATAAATGTGCTTGTATGATTATATATTTTTAAACCCAAATGAAAAGTATTTTTTCCATAAAAAATAAAGCTAGCGATTGTTATTAAATGATTGACTTAAAAATCGAGAATCCCCAACCCGTAGAACCTTGGGCTGGAATTTATGATGCCGTCACAAGCAGACCGGCCTGTGCCCAGCCAGAAATCAAACATTAATCCTTAAATTAAAAATTAACAAGAAAATTTTATTGAAATTCAATTCAATAGAATTGTCATTTAGCAAATCATTTAGATGGTTTAACAGTTGAAGCTGGATGTTTAGGGTCGAGTGTTTCAATTGCGAATTTAATATCTGATTGACTTACCTGTAGATCTTTTCCAAACATGAACACTGCTGTTTGAAAACAAATTAAAAACAAATATTAAAAACAAATTCAATAACTAATGAAACATAAACATACTTTCATAAATGTTAATTAAAAATTCCTCAATTTGACTTTGCGCAAAGAATATAGCTTGTGACAATTTTAAAGAGTCGACCGTAATGCCAAAAAGAGCATTTCCTCGAAGATCTATATGTTTGATTCCGCTTGGAAGATTCCACTTATCAGGCAAACTAGCAATTTGATTATTGCTCAAATCAAGATGAAAAATTTTACTGTGAATTGGCAAAAAGTCTTCGATTTTATCAATGTTCTTAATTTGATTCGATGCCAAGGAGAGAATTTTCAATTCAGTAAAATTCTTCAAAGTGACAAAATGTTCCTGATCGTAATACTTTTTCATTTGAAGCGTGTAAATTTTACAATCCACCAAACTCAGTGATTCAATTTGATTGCCATTTCCGTATACTTCATCGACAACGTTGAGCACTGTAGCCGGACTATTGAGTGGGATTACAGCTGTTGGCGGATAGGGCAATAGTCTGACATGTTCCAGGTGAAGTGTTTTCAAATCGGGAAAGTGCTTCAAAGTGCGTCCCAACAATTCGGGACTGATCTCACAGTTGGACAGATAGTAGTTTTTGGTGTGATGGTGTATGTGTACATCTTCGTGTTCGCTTACACGAAAATAGCCCGTGACAAAGTTTGAATTGTAGATAGTTTTCACAGTAAAGTTCGGATGATCAGTGTCAAATAGAAACGAGTACACATCCGATTTGAACAGATAGAGATCCTCGAGGGTGTCATGTTGAATCTGTTTGCGCAGTACGTCAAACTCAAGATAGGACGGTTCGTCAATGTCGCAACAAGTTACAAAAGAGAATATAGTAACAAATTTTCAAAATGATTTGTTGTTTTTACCGAATGGGACAGTTTTTGAATTGTCCCAATTGCAATTACACGACCCCTTTTCGAACTTATCGGCATCTAAGTATGTAGGTTTCTTGGTAGGTAAGTTTTCTGGTTTCGGCGTTGTTGTCATGGATTTCTTAAGAGTTGTTTGCTTGGTTTTTGTAGGAAAACTTGGGTGAGTTGTATAAGTTGGATCATTGCTTGGAGCAGTGCTTGGATTGGCTGTTTGACCCAAAATTGAATATATTGAACAAACCAGAACAAACGAAAACCAAAATAACCAATTCATACTGAATCAACTGTTATGTTGGTACTATTATAACATAAGAGTGACTAAATAAATTCAAAAATTAGCATTAAATACAAATAAATTGAAGCACAGCGTATCCTTGATACAAAAAAAGAAATTTAAAAGTGCTTGTCACATACATTGATTGAACAATTGACGGTTCTTTTGTGCTAAGGAAATGCTCAATTTGTGCACAACTCGACAATAACAAAGTACTTCATAATACAGGATATATTGAACAGGACAGATTGATTTGCATATATTGACATTGTTGCTGGGAGTGCAAATTGATTGATTCAAATGCAATTTTTCAATTAGTCAATGCGACAAGTGCACTTGGCAATAGCAATGGTTTATAGCATATAATCAAGGTTGAGGTTTAAGTACTTCAAAAGTTTCTCAACATTATTTCCCAAACGTCATAGAATTAGGTCCTGTTGCTATTGATGCCAACCTAAACTATCCAAAGGGATCGAATATAATGATTTTATAAGAGTCTTATTGAGAATGACTTCTCTTCAAAGTTTTTCACTTTCCAAAGTGATTTTCTTGATTTCTTTTCTTGCAAATAACAATAAACAAAGTACTAATGTAGGTGATCAACTAAATATTTAAAAAAATTAATGAAAAACAAAACAATTTAAAAACAAATGGAATCTCATACAATTTCGAATGTTCTCGAGTTTAGCTGATAGCCATCGAGGAAGGTGAATCCAACTTTGCCAAATGATTTGTGATTTGATTCCATTTGGTCAAACTGTACAATAAAAAAGGACGTTAGAAATGATTTTGGCTAGTTCAGTAAAGTTTAACTATACCTTAAGTAGTCTATCTACCTTAACAAAGCTCGACAGTCGATAAGTAATGCAAAATTGTCGATTCTCCCTGTGAGTGGCCAAATTGTTTTGAACAATTGAGGAACACTCTTTCGTGATGATCCCCAGGACGAGTGTAAATTGAGTTGCAAAGCAGACAGTGTTGACTGTAATGATCACCATAAGGAAACTATCGAACTGGTGATAGAATATGTAAGCAAAAGCACAAAAGCTCACTTCAAGAGTGTACATCACAAAGGCAAAGCTAATGTAACGACTCCAGAAGCGATTGTGAGCACCAATTTCGTTAAATAGCTGCAACACTGCTCGATTTATCGATTCGAATTTATGTAAAAATGATATGTTGTGCTTCTTCGATCGTTGCTGCATTCTAAATTTGTTTTTCGTCAATTTAAAGTTCAACCTTTGTAGTTGTCTTTGTAGCCTTTTCTGTTTGACTATCATACATCGGGTGGAACAGATAAATGTTGCAGGCATTACTAAATTGCTAAAGCAAGCATAGGTCAAAAAGACGGGAACCAACACAATGAAGAAGTAGTCTTTCCAGTGGCCAGTCCAATTTAGAAAAAAATTTGCGTAGAAAAATGAAACAATCACGGGAACGATCAATTTCACATATTGTTCGGTTAAGAATTTAGCTTTTTGATAAATTTTCCAAAGAAGCAAACATTCTTCTTTTGGTAACACTGAAAAATAGTGACTCATTATTTGTTAAATAATATCAAATATTAACAAAAAACATACATTTTCTATTCATGTACATTCGCAAACTGGAATCGTCATTTTGAAACACAAACATTGTGAATTGCGAATTGATCATTGGATCCACTAGTAAACAGAAAAATACTACCAGTGCCAAATACACCACCAAATTGATCACAACATCGCCAAAAGCCCAAAATTGTTTGAAATACACTTTGTGTGAAAAAAGCTCGGGCATGCCACTGGATGAGTAGTGAAATTTGACCATTGCCATTTCAACTAGATTGTCAATTGATATGCACAAGGACAGCACAAATGGCACTATATACTGTGCGTTAAAATTAGATTTCTCGCCATTTATTATGCGAAACATTTCAAGACGAGATTTGCATTCACGAAAAGGCAAAAATGATTTTGTGTGCGCATTGAGATTTGAGGCTAGCACACATTTGCAGTGTTTGTAGACTTTCACTGCTGGAGCCAAATAATTTTTCAACATTTCGGTTCCACAATAATCGAATGGTTCAGTAGGTCGCATCAAACTAAGAATGTGTGTTTGTCAAAAACAGAAATTTGAAATATTTTCGTTTGAAATTTGAAATTGTAATAATTTGTCGTAAAAAAGTAATTTTACGACAAATTATACAGAAAAACGATCGCTCAATAATTTTAATGACATTGCCAATTAGTAATTATAAAATAAATACATTTGAAAAATAAATTAAAATATTTTAATTGCCAGAAAAAATGTTATTTTATCATTAGTCAATACTTTTACGTGATATGTCAACTAAAGAATATTATTTATTCAAAATGTTTTACAAAACTTTATTTTTGTTTCTAACATAGAGGAACATTTGACATTTAAAAATTATTGATTTAATCATTATTATTAAATGATAGTTTTGTATTTTTTATGTAAAAGACAGTAAAATCTGAAACTTTCTAGATTATTTCAAGGCCAAAAGTTTAAAAAACAAACGCGGAAATTTTGAGTTGATATTTGTTAATTATTTCAAAATTAGTTACAAATTATTTTAAAATTTTGGTAAACAAGGCAATTAAATTTTGTGGGGTTTTAATTGTATTTGATATCTAGTAAATATTATTATTATTATTATTACTTGTTGGCTGTGCAATGGATCTATTGATCGATAATTGCATTTGATTTTACATTTTCAAAAGTGCAAAAAGTGCAAATAATGTTCAAATATAATCGTAATTGCATCTTGAAAGTATCATCATCAATTCGCCCATTTAATTATATACTTAAATGTGTAGAGAAAATTCAAAATTATTAGTAACAAGTACAGGTACACTTGCATACGTCAATTGACATCTCAATTATCAAGTATAATTGAAAAAGTGGCATAACAAGTTTGTCAAGGGTAGAAAAGTCACTTGAAGCTTGAAAGATTAAGTCAAGTAAGAGATTTATTACGAGGCACTTGTCATCACTTAAGCGACGTACATACTTAAAACACATAAAAATGTTACTGAAAAATACTCATCAATCACTTTGTGTTGTTATAATCTTGTTGGCATTCTACTTTACTGTCACAATTTCAAAATCAGCAAACAACAAAACAAAAATTCGTAAATCAAACTTAAAACTCACCAAACCTCAAGTGCAACTGCTTCAATATGGCAAAACGCTGGCACATCTCAAATTTTCCAACAACAATAAAAATTTACTCAACTGCACCCTCTACGATTTGGAAAGTGCTCTCACCCTACCAAGTGACGGGACAATTCAACCAACCAATTTCGAGACTATCATGAAGGCTATTGGCAAGTGCAGTCGGTTGACAAAAATTCAGATGACGAAAAGTGGTCGATTGCCAACGCTTAACCGTTCGGAGAATGAGACCATTGATGCATTGACAGCAAATTTGAAATTGTGGAGAAATGGAATTCTGCCCGGCACAAATTGGTGTGGCATTGGACATCGAGCCAGGCATTTTGGTGATTTAGGCAATGCAACCGACATTGACATTTGTTGTAGGGCTCATGATTATTGTCCTATTCGACTGGCGCCCTTTCAACGCGGCTATGGACTGTTTAATTTCTCTATTTATACGAGGTGAGTTATTACGATTTTAAAATCAAAAATATCATAAATAATCCATTTTTTCCTATTTAAACAGACTTCACTGTGATTGTGATGAAAACTTTTACAAATGCCTCAAACAATTTCCAAAAAGTCAAAACGCTAAATTCTTGGGTCAATTTTATTTTGATTACTTCAAAGCTCAATGTATTCGGTACAATGCTACAATGGTTCAATAAAAATGTATTTGCTATTTATAATGTAAAGAAAAAATTCTTCTTTGCCAAATGGACACTGATGAGCAGCCACAGGAGTACTCCGGTTACATTTTGTACCAATGGCCACAAATGTGAGTCCTCCTCATAAATAAACGTGAAAGGAAACACACCTCCAGTGAACTGGTGGCCAATGTAAAGCAAAATTGCATTCATGCCTGGATAGTGAAATGGATGACCCAGTGGCCACACTTTGTAGTGATCAATCAAAATGTAGAATAGAAAGAAAATGGCAATCGCTGCAGCACCAGTGGCACTAATAAAAGTAAAAGACCATAGATTCTTGCAGATTGGCACTGTTCCAGTTGCGGCAAGAGCTGCAGTTAGCCCAGCTAAAATCAGTGTCCAAACCGTCCATCTAACAAGTCGATCAGGCGAGCCACTGTAGGTGACTATAATTTTGCCAACTTGCAGGCCAACAAATGTGAGCACAATGCTCGTGGTGCAACCCAACAGCCCTTCAGGGTCATATTTAAGATTGAACGATCTATGATGGTTCACTTCGGGATCGTACAAATCGCCACCAGTAAAATCCTGGTAAATGTGCTTTTCACCAAACACCAAATAGTCCAACTTGCCAGCTGCACCACCAACACAGTGAGCGTACGAGCCATTTTCGGATAGGCCACCCGGACCTTGGTAACCACGAGGACAGTCCGGATTGAATTGCCACAGGAATGTCACACAAAAGTAGGCGATTGTCATGAACACAGATAGAATCCAATCTGGCCAGTATGGCAAAATGTCGTCAAGGAAACTTGATGATGCTTGAGCTGTAAAGATAAGGTTCAAGTAGAGTTTGTGCAGTTTTACTTACATTTGTTTTCAATTTTGTCCCGACTGATATGAAGCGACAAAACATGAATAGAAGCCACGGCTAGGTATGACACGCTGAAGCGTTGTAAAACACCAGGAATACGCAATTTTCTGACATCAGCTTTAAAAGATGAAAGTTATAATTACTTTGGACAATTCTACGGAAAACCGAACATACCCTGACCAATAGAATTCATAACCAAACCCACGAAAAACAGTTTTGCAGACCGGATCACAATGCTCGTGTAGATAGAACTTAAAGGCAGCTTCTTTTTAATTACTAAATTCTTTAAACTGATCCAACTTGTACATTAAAATATGTTTTTGAATAAAAAATAAACCTTACCTAATGGCCATAGTTGTACCCATAATGAAAATGAACGAAGGGAATATAAAATCAGCAAAGTGCAAACCATCCCACTCGGCATGATCCAAAAAGTGATAACCACCTGCTCCCCAATTCACAAAAATCATCATCAGAATGGTCAAACCTCGAAATGCGTCCAATGAATTGACTCGTTGGCTAAGTCTGTTGCTCAACTCTGCATTTTCGCTTGAATGTTTTCTTCTTCTTTTATATGCAAATCTTGCTAAATAAACAAACACAAATCCAACAAGAAGAATTCCGAGTACAATCAAAAGAGTCCAAAGATTGTTTCGACCTTCTTCAACTGAAATAAACGTGCACTTGTTGGCTGACTCAATTCTGTAAATAAAGCAACAAATTCAAAACTATAATTCAAAAATTTGAAATTCACATTAAATCGTGAACACTTTGGTCTTGTACGCTAATCTTGTCTGAACAAAGTTCAGTGGAGTTGTGAAAGTGTGGACCATCGGTTACTGCATACTTCAAAGTGTAATGAGTGGTATAATGTTTGGTTTTGTTGGTTTTGAACGATATTTTGAATGGATTCAAATAGGGACACTATACAAAAACAAACAATCATTGAATGAGGAAATTGTTGATTTATTACAAATCACCTTGTAACATTCATCAAATTGTGTGTACACAAATAGGTCCTTTGAAAGGTTGTTCACAAAATTGATCTGAATTCGATCCATTTTTGCTACAATTTTTGAAAAGCACACTAATTTGATAAACAAATGTATGAATCAATCCAAAATAACATTTTATATATTAATGAAATTTTAGGTATTTAATCAACGTACTTGGAAACAAACGAACGCTCACATTTTGCAGAGATATGTCCTGATTTATCAGCGTACTTGGATTTGTCTTCCAGAGCGTGATTAGCTGATTGAGTAGTCAACCCGTTGTTAATAGATTGGCATAACTTGTGCTCCAACAACTCTGAGAACTAGAAATGTCCATCTTTGAGTTAAGCAATTTGATAATCTTAAGTTTATAAATCAATTGACAATGCACATTTATCTAATCACAATAAATGCGTGTGAAAATATAGTTACATTGGGCTACTTATAAAATCATAGGAGCAAAGTTCAGGATAAATTGCCAATCTTATAAGTAATTGAATACAAAAATGTAACATATGTTACATTATTAAATTCCAATGGGTTACAAAAGATGACAGGAACAAAAAGTACACTAGTTTCTTTGGGTATGTAAACCTTTGATCCCAATCTAGTAGTATAAATATAACAAAATGCATAAACTTCATTAGTGAATGAAAATTATATACATAGAGTCGATTTAATTAAAGATTTTATCAAATTCGTCGTCATTTGTTTGGTAATAGAAATCTTTTTTTGCATCTCACAGGTGCTTTTAATCACAATTGTTTGGATATATGCTTGAAGTTTCTCAGAAACGCCCAGATGATTCATGTAGTTTCGAAAGTAGCGTGTAACGAGACCATCCCAAGTGATGACTAGAGGTATTTGATTCACTTTGGCGCCACGAAACATCATTTTCAGTTCGTTGGCAAGGTACTCGTATTTGTGGGCCTTGGTTGCTTCAGTTGTGGGCAGGATTCGCTTGTTGGTTATACCCACCTCGATGAGCGTGATCTCATATATAACAATACAACAATATAACAAAATAAGGAGAGAAAATTGAATCAAACAGAATGCAAATCCTGAATCCCCGTAAAGATGTCTGACATGACAGAGAAAATTCTTTTTTTATTCTAATGATAAAATTAATTAAAATTATTAAAACTTAATAAAAAAAATTGGCTATCATAACAAGTGATCTGTTGTGTGATGTGTAAATATGTTCTCTATTTTACAAAATTGGCTAATTAGTAATTTTCGAATGCAAATTTGTTACCTTTGTTACCTTATTATTGATCCAGTGTATATTGGCACTGTTAGTTCTGTATGTTACCATTTGAATGATTATAATACAGCTGTTTTCGTGTTTGATTAGAATAAATAAAGTCGTTACTTTTGAATTTCAACTTATAAAAACACTATTTATAAATGAAAATTGCCTATTTTCGCGTTCTAGTAGACCATTTCCGGACAAAGGCTAAATCCTTCTCGATGGCCATTGGTGAGATCTCCACTGAGCTTCCAGTATCGACATCGCAAGAGACGAGCCGCCGTTTTTGGTTGACGTTCTCGGGTAAAAATGCCTTTTTTGTTACCTCCAACTCGGTATATTTCTATCAGCAAAAAGTATGACTATCAATCAATGAACAAACAAACAAACCCTAAAATCTTACGTTGAACAGTCATAAAATCAGCAAAATTCCAGATGTGTTCACCAATGAAGAATCCCTTTGCCCGTAGAGTGTCAAAAGCTTTGTGATGTTCAATCAAATATTCTGACTGATAGTCTTCTGAGAAGACATAACTGGGCTCACTGTGTTCACCCACAATCGTGTCTGCACCATACTCGGACATCATGACAGGTTTGTTGAATTTCTCATAGAATTTTGTGATATCATTGATCACATTGCCTTGAATAGTCTGAGGATAGCCTGTGTCATTGTACCAGCCGAAGTATCGATTGATCATGAGAACATCCAGCCAGGGAGACATGTGTTCACTTTCGTAGCCTGCATTAATTGCTCCTGTAATAGGTCGTTTTGATGGATCTCGAGCACGAGCTTCGGCTGCAATCTTCTCAAAGTAAGGACCAGCTTCGGGCTTGCCTGACGATGGCTCATTGGCAATGGACCACAAAAAGACTGATGGACGATTTTTGTCGCGTTCAATCAATTCTCGAATGGTCACCAAGTGCTGTGACAAAAGATCGTTGGAGAATGAATCGAGACCCACAGCGGGGACTTCATCCACCACGATGAAACCTTGTGCATCTGCCTCGTCCATGATCAACTCCGAGTACGGATAGTGTGCTGTTCGAAATGAATTGGCTCCAGTCCATTTCATCAAATTGAAATCTTTCAGTATCATCGCTTGATCTAGGCTTCGACCTCGAATCTAATCATGTAACAAAACAAATTAATCACAATTCGAAACGAGATCACTTACATTTTGATCTTCGTGTTTGCCAAAACCTGTCAAGTAAACTTGCTTTCCATTAACCAGAAGTTGACCTTTACTGATTTCCACATTACGAATTCCGACCTTTTGATAGATTGAATCTACCAACTCAGTGCCATTACTTACACGAATGGCCAATCTGTACAAGTAACCGGCTGATAAATTTCCAGACATGGTAAAAGGCCACCAAAGATTTGCTTTTGGAATTTTAAATTCTCCACTAGCCACAGTTGCTTTGGCTACAACCTTTCCAGTTTGATCTTGAAGAGCGACTTCGATAGCGATTTGTTTACTTCCGACAGGAGCATTCGTAGTTACATTAAATGTCACCACCCCAGTGGTGTAATCAGCCAATGTGCTTGTAACCACATTGAGATCCATAATACGAATCGGCGGCACAAAAGACAGAAACACAGAACGATGAATTCCAGCATAGTTGAAAAAGTCAAAACTTGGCTTGACCTCGGTAAAGGTACTTCCACTCTTGCGAGTGTCGTTCTTGACAACAACTCGACCTGGTGGTAGCGTTTGTTCGGACAGAACGTTGCTGATTGCAATCGAGATATGATTCTCAGCACCCAATCGCAACAAACTTGTCACATCTGCCTCAAATGGCAAATGTCCACCAGTGTGATTTACCGCGTGTTTGCCGTTAACATGGACCACTGCAAGGTAGTTGACAGATCCGAACCGAAGTAGAATGTTAGTCTCATCTCTGTTGTGGCTTGTTGGTACAAAAAAGTTTCGATCATACCACACCCAACCGTTAAAATCACGAATTTCTCTTTTCTCGGTAATGTCATTGAAGCTCGACGGCACAGGCATTCGTTCGTAATGTTCGTCTATCTGACAAAAGTAAATGAATTTAATCAATCAAAACAAAATGTCAATAATCAAAAATCTTTACAGAATCGAGTTGCTTCTCAAACCATTTTCCCGCGAATCCATCTTGTCCATCTCTTGTCAAGCGAAAATTCCAAACTCCATCCAGCGGTTGTACTTGACGAGTTTCGGTATCACGAGGATAGAGCGCAATTGAATCACTTCTCACTAAACGCAGCACACCAAACGATCCAATGATAAATAGAATTGTTGATTTATTCATTTTTTCTTGAACATTTACAATCGTAAATAGTAGCCCACTCTAGCTTGTGTATCCTGCAGGTGCGTTTATATATGCATTTATGGTTGCTAGCGAATCAGTAGGATAATGCTACAATAATTACAGTGAACTCTCAATAATAATCAGGATTCAGTAAAAAAAAGTTCAGCTTTCCTTGCAGTGAAATTTCTTATAAAGTGAATCAGTCTTATGAATTACAAGACTGGTAACAAGCGACTATGTCCTTAATGTTCATTTTTAAAATTTGTTAAAGTACGCTAAGCCACTTGAAAATATGTCAAAAATAAGCTTACTGTTTCTATATGATCGTGTGAAAAACTGCATTAACATACTCAAGTAGATATAATTGAAGTATCACATGTTGGGCCCAACATGCACTTGCACAGAAATAAAACTCTTTGAGTCGAGTCATCGATGACTCTCCAAATGATTTCATCCAGTGAATGTCATCATTGTAGGTAAGTGTTTTATCGTAAAAGGAGATAATTTTGCTATATAAAAAGATCTGAACGTGTCTTCCTTAAAAATTAACCAGCCTAATACATTTCATTTGCACAATGAGACAATTAATTAGTTTGCCTATTTTAATCATTTCAGTGTTATTTTTACTCTATTAAGGGAAGACACGATAGATTTTTGCTCAATTGAGAAAGATAGCATTTTGACAGGGTTTATTTATCTTTTTTGAAGACACATTTTGACCACATTTCTGGACCGATTTTGACAAACTTGGGCAAAAATTAAAGACAATTAAAAGAACTTAAAACTGAGCAGGAAAGTTTTGGCTTAATTGTTGAAATTTTTTAATTGGGACGATTTAAAAGAAAAAATTACAAATTTTTGCTATATTTCTACTAATTTTGAAAATATAGAGTAAAATCCATCAAAACTAATCAGCTCACTTTTTAGTTCATTAAATTCTCTACAATTTACGCCCCTAATTTTCCAGAATCAACCAAGATTTAGATTTAATACGTATCTTCAAAAAATTCAAATTGAAGTTTTAACTTAATTGAGAAAAGTCGACTGTAAGATTCGATCGGAGTGAGACATAAATGAGCGTGATTTTTTAAACTTTTCATTTTTCGTTATTTCTAAACTTAAAGTTGGTTTTTTTCGTATTCTATGTAAATTAGAATTTTAAATAATATTTTTTAAAAGACTAAAACATAATGTCATATTTTGTCAAAATTTCATCGTGTCCTGCCTTAAAAACTAGATGATCTGAAAACGACGATTATTACAGCTATAGCTGTATAAATATATTTCGGAATACAATTAAGCGGAAATTATATTCAAAAGAAATCTAATTTAATTTTTAAAAGATTTAATTCTAAAATTCAAAATCCTTCGATAGTGGCCAGTGAAAGTAATTTGTGAAGACAATTAACTTTTTTTTTTAACTTTGTCCATTTGAAAATATATTTTGTTAAAATTATTTGGGAAAATATCGCATAAATAAATCATTGCCAAAACGTAACTTTGACAAGAGAGTTTCAAGAATTATATTATTTATTAGGACAATAAATAATAAATTATACATTAATCATAAAGTTATTTTTATAAATTGACAACTAAGTTTGGATTCAAGTCGAATTAATTTGTAAAGTTTGTATTTAAAATAAATTTGCCTGAAATTTGAATTCATTTGTTCATTGTGATCATCCAAATAATGTTGAAGGCAATCAAGAAGATTGTGTGGCATGCCAATTTGAGCTTCAATGCTCATCACGCTCAGCTCGATGTGATTCGAACTGGTGTCTCGTATCCACTTAAAGATGTTAAAAAATGTTATCGATTTACAGTTTTATTGTTTGTTTTTGCAGTTATGTATGGAGTTTTAGGACTCGAATGTGAATCTCGTCCTAAATGCGACATCGACTTTTGGGCTATGCCTTCAAATCCATACATCTTTTATCACCAAACGAATCGACGTGCCCTGTGGCCTCAAATTTACTTTGTGGCCAGTGCCTTGATAAGTTGTTGTATAATCAGCTGGGCTGCTCTGTTGTACAATCCACCAATGAAAAATGATTTTTTCATTTATCCTGATTTGGTGGTTCATCGGACTGAAGAGCTGGAAAAGATGTGCACTTTTCGGAAACGATTCGTCAAGATTGCGTTAACAATGGAAATGTATATTGTCCTACTAGGAAATCTGTTCCTGTATGTGCACGTTTTATGGATCAATTCTGTGTACAATCTCAATTTGAGCTCGCTGGTCTTTTGGTTTGTGCTCAATCCTCAACACGCGTATTATGTTGTAGTTTGTAATAATTTTCCCCCTGATTTTCAATTTTGCATGCTTCTAATATTTTTTTGTTAACCAAGTTGTCTACACAATGCCGTTCTAAGTGATGCGTGATGTGATGTTCTAAACGAATCGTTTAATATTGTAAGAAAAAAGCGGACTAAATTTTTAGCTAAATTTAAATGTGCATCCTATTTAGATTATATCTTACGTCATCTTATTCTTTCTGCATATTGTCAAAAATACACGTCGATATAGTAAATGAGATAGACATGTTCTAACCTTTACAAATCAAAAGTGCATTGAAAATTGGAAATGAAATTGACTATGTGTTGCGCCATCTGATGTTTCAAATTGTAACTATAATAACCATTATCACACGACAAAAGTTCAACAACCAATCTATTGGTGTATTGATACCAGTCATAAGTGACGCCGTGGGCGTGATGTCGGAGAGGGAGTATTGTGAGCACTCGTCCTTATCAGTTCAATCATCGATGGGTCATCAGAGTACGACAGACACTCACGTCCACTCATTCATCAATACAGATCAGTGTAAAATATCACTAATTATTTTTTATCTCCGGTGCCCTTTGACCTTTTGTGCCCAAAATCTAATTAGTTCGTCTACACACACATCAGAATTTTCCGCAAAATTTGCTGGGCGATCCAATTGAACCGTATAGACGCTATCCTGCTATCAAGCATTTTCCTATCAAGTGGCGCCAAAGAAGTCGATCTCTCATAATGAATCATCAATGGATTAAAGCTGCTGTTGGATTTGAGCCTCAAAGTGGGCCAAGTGTTTTAACATTATTTAAATTATATGATTAAATATATAAAACTCTTGTACTTATAATTAAGGAGATTAAAAGGTGAGGCCTAACTGAACTGATGCCACTGAGACCTGAGGAAGCGTTGAGGAAGGGAGAAATCAATCGAGTTGAATTGATGTTTGGTGTTACGCGAAATGAAAGATCCGGTTTTGCTCAGATGGTTCTGAACCAACTAACCAACACTACCGCACAGACTCTTGATGCATTCAAGCAAAGAATTGCCAAAATGATGAATTTCTATGCAATTCCTAATGGAGAAGAAGTTGCAGATTTTTACGCTGCAATACTTGGGCATAATTCAACACAAGATGAACTAAGGTAGGTAATTTTAAACTATTTTTACTGTAATTCACACCATTGTATTTTTAGAATCGCCGAAGGCAATGTATGGGGAGACTTGGGCATAGTTTGTCCAACCATTCTGTTTGGAGAAGAATATGCCAAAAGCTCGCCAACAAACAAATTCTACTTTTATCGATTGATGCAAGAAATATCACTACCCGGACAGCCAAAATGGTATGGCGTTACACACGCCCAGGATTTGATCTACTTGTTCAGTGGCAAAGAGACTAAGAAGAGTTCAAATTTGCACCAACTCCGTCAAGAAATTATTTGTGCATTGACCAGCTTTGCCAAGATTGGAAACCCAGGCAAAATGGGTTCGTTTCAGTGGGAGGCTGCCTTTAGTCACAAATCATTGGTTGAACAACAGCCAATCATCCGATACATTACATTGAAGTATCCAAGTACAATATGGTGGACAATTTCTACAAACAGACTTGTAACTCTTTTTGGATGCCAAAAATTTTTGACTGATTTTAAATTTTGTGTTCTGTTTCACTAAGATTGATTAAAAACAAATAAAGTTGTAACACTTGAATTGAATTGTTTTATTAGTGCTAAATCCTGAAATTTAATTGTTAAATGATTTTAAGTGTAGTGTCCATTTTCGAAACTGTATCAAACTATATAAACTGAATCCTTCACAAATAAAAAAGAAGACCGATTGAAGATGAATCGCTCCATGTTAATTGTAGAAATAAACTCTAAGCTTTCAGTAGTAACATCGCAAGAGGCAGGCCAAAGTTTTTGGTTGACGTCCTTCGTTAACGCTTTGAATGTTTAGTAAATTTGAATCAGTGAATCACCTGTGTCCTTAGAGTTCATTTTTTAAAATCTCTTTAAAAAATGCGATAAAACACTCAAAATAAATCCAAAACAATCTTACATTTAACAACTCAATTAACGCTTTGAATGTTTAGTAAATTTGAATCAGTGAATCACCTGTGTCCTTAGAGTTCATTTCTTAAAATCTCTTTAAAAATGCGATAAAACACTTAAAATAAATCCAAAACAATCTTACATTTAACAACTCAATTAACGCTTTGAATGTTTAGTAAATTTGAATCAGTGAATCACCTGTGTCCTTAGAGTTCATTTCTTAAAATCTCTTTAAAAATGCGATAAAACACTTAAAATAAATCCAAAACAATCTTACATTTAACAACTCAATTAACGCTTTGAATGTTTAGTAAATTTGAATCAGTGAATCACCTGTGTCCTTAGAGTTCATTTTTTAAAATCTCTTTAAAAAATGCGATAAAACACTCAAAATAAATCCAAAAAATCTATAATAATCTTACATTGTTGATAGATCGTGAGAAAAAATTGAAATAGCATTGAAGAAATGTCACATGTTGGGCCCAACATGCACTTGTTCATTCATCAATACTACAAAAAAATTATGACTAACCGAGATATCGATGACTCACATGTGATTTCAACCAGTGAATGTCATCGTAGCAGCTGTTTAAGTGTTTTATCGTAAGAGTTAAGATAATTTTGCTGTATATAAAAGACCTGAACGTTTGCCTTGAGAATGAACAATAGCTCTCACAGCTCTCGCAGTACAATGATAAAATTGAAGTTGACATTGTTTGCAATTGTGTTGTGCGCCTCGAGCACTTTTGGTAAATATATTCTTTTAATGAACTGATTTAATTAAAATGTTTATTATGTAGCCTTGGACTGTGCTCATCGAAGCTATGGATTTGATGGCACAGTTTGCGTGTGCAACGCCACCTACTGTGACAACATTGCACCGTTGTCAAAAACACCAAAAGGCGTAATCACTTCGTATTTGACCAGTTTGAGTGGAGATCGATTTTACAAGAGTCAGCGGCGCTTTACACCAAACGTTACATCAACAAGTGACCATAATGAACATCAAGTTTCGATCAATTTAGAGCCCAACAAAACGTACCAACGTATCATTGGATTCGGTGGCGCTTTTACTGACTCAACCGGAATTAACATTGCACATTTGCCCAAGGAGATGCAGAACCGTCTGATTAGAGATTATTTTGCTGAGGATGGACTGGAGTACACGTTGGGTCGTATTCCAATTGGAGGGTCGGACTACTCGCCAAGACCGTACACCTATCATGAATTTCCCGATGATGACAATTTGACCAAATTTGCGCTTCAACCCGAAGATTTAAATTATAAAGTTTGTTTTTTTTTCAAATCGACAAGTTTAACAATATTTTAAACAATTTTAGATTCCATTCATTCACTTGGCTCAACAAGTGAGTCCGCACAAGATCCGTCTGTTTGGCAGTCTTTGGAGTGCGCCCACCTGGATCAAAACGAATCACGAAGTCAATCATGGTGGCTTCATTATTGGTAAACCTGGTGAACGGTATTACAAAGTGTTTGCACGATATTTCGTGAAATTTATCGAGGAATACGAGAAGCGCAAAATCGACATTTGGGGCATCACAGTAGTCAATGAACCAAGTTCGGGTTTTATTGATATATATCCGTTCAATAGTTTAGGATTTAACGGATCGCTTGAGCGTGATTTTGTGAAGCTGGATCTTGGACCTGAGTTACACGCTGCTGGACATGAAAATGTGAAAGTGATGATTTATGACGATAATTCACTCACTAATAAGAGCAAAATTGAAGAATTTGTCACAACTGTTTTGTCAGATAAGGATGCAGAAAAGTTTGTGTCAGGCATTGCATACCACTGGTACGCTCCCAGTGATCGTACAGAGCTTGAACGATTGCATAGTAAATTTCCAAATCAATTTATTCTTGGCACAGAAGCGTGTGAACTCAGTCCACCCAAACTTGGCGAATGGTCAATCATGGAGAAATATGCTCAATTTATTATTCGGGTGAGTCTATTTATAGTTTGGCAACAAAATGTTTTACAAATTTTTTATGATCAAACAGGATTTGAATCACTTCTCCACTGGCTGGACTGACTGGAACATGGCACTTGACCCACTCGGTAGACCACACTGGGATTTACCAGACGATCCACGAACAAGTTTTAATTCTCCCCTCATTGTGAATGCAACCAGTCAGGAGTACTACAAACAGCCTCACTTTTATTCAATGGGACATTTTAGTAAATTTCTCCAACCGGACTCGATTCGAATCAATCATGACTTACATTTTGCTAAAAATGAAACCAACATTCAAGTCACAACTTTCCAAAGAAAAGACAAAGCAACCGTTTTGGTAGTGTTGAACCAAAACAAGCATTCGATTCAATTGGAAGTACACGATCCACTGAATGGCTACGTCAAAGTTGAAGTGAAAGCCAATGCACTTGAAACACTCATTTGGTACTAAAAATCACAATTGAGAAACTTGCAATAATATTGTCAAATAAATTTTTTTTGGTAAACAAATCAAATATATTTTCTGCCTGACTGGCAAAAAGTTCTCATTCAAGTCGTTATTATTACTATTATGAGTTTGTTTCCATACTGCTTGACATTTAAGATATAATATATAAATTGACAATTTATTAACTTTTTGCAGTAATCGATACAAATATAACGTTAATATCCTTAAAACACATTAGAGTTTTGCACATATTCAATTAAAGATTGCGGTATGCGCTGTTTGAGACTGATGAGTCATCATTGCGACGACAGTTGGTCTTGGCCACAAGCGAATTTGGGCACTGCACACGGACGGCGTTGTTGAAGGTGGGATTGTCTGCATTCTGGAACCATCCGAAACGCCAATTGCAGCCTGCTCGAAGTTGGGAAGGCAGTGAGGAGGGTGTCAAGCAGGGCGACCCTCTTAGTCCGGTGCTCTTCAACATTGTGGTTGACCAACTATTGAGACGACTCGAAAAGTCTCGTATTGGAGTTCAGATCAGAAAGCGAGGTCGACGCCTACCGGCAATTGGATATGCGGACGACATAATCTTGTTCGCTCCTAACGGACGAGACCTGCAGAAACTCATCGACATTTGTAATGAATTCTACACCTCGATCGGAATGTCCATCAATGAGTCGAAATCGGTGATACTCCAAACGGAAGGAAAAGGTTCACAAAATCTTTCCATCACAATCAACGGAAAGCCTATCCCGCAAGCAGAATCCATCAGGTACCTGGGCGTGAACATCGCCAGGGATGGAATGCACAGAACCAATCGAGAAGATGTGGAGGAGTTGCTTAACAAAATCTTGAATGCGAACATCACCGCCAATCAGAAGCTCTACTTCATCAAACAACATGTGATACCAAGTAAGCTTCACTCCATCGTGAACGAATATTTTGTCCGTAACATCTTGGACGATATTGATTGCGCAATCCGCGAAGCAACTCGCAAAGTTCTCCATCTAGTGAAATACACTGCTGGGGAATATTTCCATCTTTCAACCAAAAATGGTGGTCTCGGTATCACTCAGCTAAGCTTTGAGATCCCCCGACTCTTCTGGACAAGGGCCACCGTACTCAGTCAATCTCGTAATTGGTTCATCAAAGACATGTACGCTCACGATGGCTTCAGGAAGAGCCTACAGAATGTGTTCGTCTTACTACCTGAAGACAGCGACAACCAGAAGCGACTTCTTCTCAACATGTGCACGCACCCCGAGAATCGAGGTCACAAGAATTTTGTCGTGGGCGGATCAACAACAAACGGACATCTTGATAAGCCTAACCTGGTGTCACCAAATCAGCTAATCAAACTTGTCAAACTACAAAGTGCTACCGCTGGGTGGTCTTACAACAACCCAGAATCAAAGCATATTTTTCGAGATGAATGTCGTTTTCTGTGCGAGGCATCGGAATGTCTCAGCCACGTACTAGGTGGCTGTTCTCACCCTACCATCCGATCAAAGCACACAAGCAGACATGACGAAGCTCTTCAATCAGTCGTGAAGCTTCTCAACAATCTCAACTACCAAACTCGAACAGGAGTTATCTTCAATGTGCCTCTCAATGAGCAATCTGCCAGAGAGGGCCCCATCACCGGAGAACCGCCAGAAGACAGCGCAAGACAGCAGACAGTCTTCAAGCCGGATCTCATTGTATTCGACGAGAGAAAGTCGAAATGCTACTGTCTCGACGTCCGAGTAACCTATGAGGCCAATGACGACAGTTTCAAGGAGAGCTGTAAAGGAAAAACGAGGAAGTACTCGAAAATTCGATCTCAAATCATCGAATACATCGACAAGCAAGCGCCCGACATCAACTGCAAATGTGAGGATCTCAAGATCTATGGTCTAATCTTTGGCAGTCGTGGTTCGATCCACAACGTCACCCTCAACATCCTACGCGATTTGGGAGTGTCCAACTACAACATCGGATCGATCAGTCGCAACGTCGCTCTCTCCTCGTCAAAAATTCTAAAGTTCTTCTCTAAACAAGTCGGTTTGCGAGCTTAAAAGTTCCTATATATTCAGTCAGTCATTAATTATTAGTCTCTTTTTTTTATACTTATAAATTTATATATCTTTTATTTTTATTATCAATATCATTATCATTTATCATTCAGCAATTTCGGTCAGTGCCTTAGAACTAACAATGTTGTGTTATTGTAATTCTTAGAATTTATTCAAATACTCTATTTTTTATATTTTTATGATACTCATTCATTTACCTTTGATCTATATACTTTTGTATAAATCTATAACTTTTGTTATAACCTCTTTGATAACACTGTGCTATGCAGAATAACCAATAAACTTGGGTTTTATAATATATAAATTGACAATTTATTAACTTTTTGCAGTAATCGATACAAATATAACGTTAATATCCTTAAAACACATTAGAGTTTTGCACATATTCAATTAAAGATTGCGGTATGCGCTGTTTGAGACTGATGAGTCATCATTGCGACGACAGTTGGTCTTGGCCACAAGCGAATTTGGGCACTGCACACGGACGGCGTTGTTGAAGGTGGGATTGTCTGCATTCTGGAACCATCCGAAACGCCAATTGCAGCCTGCTCGAAGTTGGGAAGGCAGTGAGGAACACTGAGAGGCAGACGAAACGCCACCATAACGTGCGCCCCAGCCATCATTGCCCGCACCCCACTGGTCGGAACATCCGTTGTAGATGCCAACGCCTCCACCGGGAATCTGAATGTCGAAATGGTTAGAGCCAAGATCACCGCCAGTATTGGTAATCTGGACAACCATTTTCTTTCCGGAAATAGCAGTCGAACTGAAGGTGATCACATAACAGGCACAGCAACTACAATCAAATTAAAACTAAATCATTAAAATGTCCGCAAAAAAGTTGAATCACTTACGAGTTCTGTTCACTTTGGCCATTGATTGCACCGGCAACGAAACCAAACGAGAGTGAATTGTTGATGGCCACAGGTTGGTTGTTGTTGCATGTGTACGACTTTCCGGCCTGGCCACCACCTCCGCAAACGTTGGTCACATCCGAGCCAACAGCACTGACACCGTCCTTGGCGCAATTCTTCACAGGCGCACTCACCGGGGCCTTGCCCGACCAACTGCACGATGGCTTACAGCAGTCCCAGTAGCGAGTGGTCTTGCCAGAAGCTTGGCTCGAAACCAAAGCTGCCGAAGCAACCACCAATACGACAACGATCAGCTTGTTCATGATTGTGAGCGAGTTTTACTTGAGGGACTTGAGAAGAGATGATGATTTTGCTTGGAATTCGAGTTACTATTTATATAATTCCAAAGCTAGCACATAACATGAATTATTGCGAAACATATAATTTTATCAATGTCTAGAATCTGAAACACATGTTTAGAAACCACCAATTCGCGTCATCATTGTGACAAAACTCAGGTGTTTATCTATTTGGGAATGCCTTTGATTGAGGGTTTGCTGTTGTTTTCCTGTCTGTAAGATGTGACGAAATCGCGTTCGGTGTTTGCAATAGATCAATTTTATTAATTAACACAAAATGAATTAAATGCATTGAAATTCGTAACTGAAGTTCAATTATGGTGCATTTGTGCAAAGCTTATTGTCGTCATCATTGCGTCTATACTCAGATTGCGTTTATCTTTTAGCTAAAGCTGGCGCAGCTTCGACTGGTCGAGCAATTTTGAATCAACTTGGTCGCTTAAAAAAGTTTTGATTAAAAGTATTAGCCAATTATTTGGTAAGCGCTATGGCCATTGTTGTTTCTTTTATTAGATTTGAGTTTGATTAAACTGAGAAATATCACTTCAACCACTTTGCCAACGAATTTAACAATTTTTCAACTTTTCAATAAAATTGCACTATATTGTATTTTTACATCAAACAGGCACGATGATCGATGAGCTCTTACCCTAAAAAACTTGAAATACACTACCAATTAAAATAATATTATAATATTAATAATAAAATAAATATGTTTTATGTTTAATATCACGCAAATAACCAGTTATTCAAATACAATGTGCATGGGAGATTAAAATGATATAAAAGTTCATTTATCGTGCATTTTTTGGGAATCAATTTGGATCCAAAAGTTTTATGGACAGAAACGGAAATAAAATATGGATAATTCTAGATAAAGTGTCGTGAAATTGTTGAAATTTCCATATTTGATTTACTTGGAACACTAAATGACGTATCCCTAGTTTTTTTTATATTTCAATCGTAATTTTTACGTTATTTAGCTAATAGCTGATTAAAATGACTTGATTATAGACTTAATGATGACGAAAATTAGCTTTACCCAAATATGCACGATAGTTGAACTTTTAGTTTTCATTCATTAATCAAATGTACAATCACAGTTCAGTTACGCATTTCATTTTAATACAGTTTGTGTTGATTAATTTAATTGGTCTATGGTAACACCAATGTTGACACATCTTACAGACAGGAAGGTAACATCAATCAATCAATCTTTGGCTTTTCCACATTTTCATTACCAAACATTGTTAAACACCTGACTGTGAGTATTGTCACAATGATGACGCGTATCCGTGGTTAAAGGTGGTTTCCACATCTGTTTTAGATTCTAGACAGTGATATGATTCGGAACAATAAAAGTTATGTGCTAGACTAAACTGGTATAAAACCAAATTTGATCCTAATCAAACACATGTTGTTTTTAATACTTTGTTGACCACTTTTGCAAAGAAATATCAAGCATATGTTTGTCTGGCTGACTTGTAAAAGTTCATTTGTCGTGCTTTTTGGGAACTATTTGGATCCAACAGTTCTAAATAGTTCTAGTAAAAATGTAGAGAAATAGTTTAAATTACGATATTTGGAACATAAAATAGTGTACCCACAGTAATTTTGCCCATCGTATTTGCTATGTTGTCTTCAATTTATTTAGCTGGTTTCTGATCGATATTACCAGAATAAAGACGCAATGATGACGACAATTAGCTTTGCACGATAATTGAACTTTTCATTTATTAATCAAATTAACCATCCCATTTCAATTACGCATTTCAATACTTTAATACATTTTGTGTTAATTAATCAAATTGATCTATTGGAAACACCAATGTTAACATACAGACAGGAAAACAACTTCAATTCCAAATTTTAATTGTCAATCGATTGTCAAACACCTGAGTATTGCCACATTGATGACGCGAATCGGTGGTTTCTAAACATGTGTTGTAGATTCTAGACAATGATAAAATTGAATGTTTCGCAACAATCAATGTTATGGGCTAGCCTTGGAATCATATAAATAGTGATTCGGATTCCAAGCAAAATCATCATTTCTTCTCAAGTCTCTCAAGTAAAACTCGCTCACAAACATGAACAAGCTGATCGTTGTCGTATTGGTGGTAGCTTCGGCTGCTTTGGTTTCGAGCCAAGCTTCTGGTAAGACCACTCGCTACTGGGACTGCTGCAAGCCATCGTGCAGTTGGTCGGGCAAGGCCCCGGTGAGTGCGCCTGTGAAGAATTGCGCCAAGGACGGTGTCAGTGCTGTTGGCTCGGATGTGACCAACGTTTGCGGAGGTGGTGGCCAGGCCGGAAAGTCGTACACCTGCAACAACAACCAACCAGTGGCCATCAACAATTCACTCTCGTTTGGTTTCGTTGCCGGTGCAATCAACGGACAAAGTGAATCAAACTCGTAAGTGTTATTTGTCAACTTGTCACAGCAATTTAATGATTTTGTATTTATTTGATTGTAGTTGCTGTGCCTGTTATGTGATCACCTTCAGTTCGACTGCTGTTTCCGGAAAGAAGATGGTTGTCCAGATTACCAACACTGGCGGCGATCTTGGCTCGAACCATTTCGACATTCAGATTCCCGGTGGAGGCGTTGGCATCTACAACGGATGTTCCGACCAGTGGGGTGCGGGCAATGATGGCTGGGGCGCACGTTATGGTGGCGTTTCGTCTGCCTCTCAGTGCTCCTCACTGCCTTCCCAACTTCGAGCAGGCTGCAATTGGCGCTTCGGATGGTTCCAGAATGCAGACAATCCCACCTTCAACAACGCCGTCCGAGTGCAGTGCCCAAATTCGCTTGTGGCCAAGACCAACTGTCGTCGCAATGATGACTCATCCGTCTCAAACAGCGCCTACCGCAATCTTTAAGAATATGTGCAAAACTCTAATGTGTTTTGAGGATATTAACGTTAAATTTGTATCGATTTCTGCAGAAAGTTAATAAATTGTCGATTTATATATTATATCAAAATTAGTTTAGGAAAAAAATTATTTAATGATAATAGCAATGTAAATTTCAAAATTGTTTCAATAATATAACGTTAAATTCAAATGAACAAGTCAATTCTCAGATGCAAATGGACCACCTTGTACAGTTAGTCCTGCAGAAGCCACCGAGAAATTCTTGCGCTAAGTCGAGGTACAGTGGAAGGTACAACAGATTTTGGAACAATGCGCATGCGCCAATTGCCTTTCATCTAGCATATCTCGACATAGCGCGAGCGTTAAGTTCGAGGTAAAGTGAAAGTTAAAACAAAATATCACAAAGTTAGCGCAAATTAGAGAAAATTTAATTTTAAATTCATAATTTGTTACGACTTCTATGTACAGTTCAGACATGTAAACAAACAATAACAAAGGATTATTTTGTAACAAATTGATTTGTTGCATCTGACAATAATTTACTCAAGAGAAGTTTATTACTATCGCTAGAATTGTTATAAAGACTAATAATATCTTCTAGTTGATGAGTAAATGTTTGAGATTGACTGACCGATGTTGGTTGATTGGTTGGTGTTAGTGATGCCTGAATGATTGGTTGCTGTCGTTCATACGCCAAGTCACTCGATTGATGTGGAATGTGAGGCTTGCCAGGTGAGTGAAACATTGATTCCGTAACTAAACTGCCTTCTTTAGAATTGTCGATTGTGTCTTCTCGTTGATCAACGTCAAGATTGGTTTCGATTGGCTTTTTGTTTAGCTGTTGAATCTCATTTTTTGAAAGTGTGCCAATATCGACAATGTCTTCCTCGATCTCCTTCATGAATTCTTCAAACAGCGGCAACTTGTTTTTACTCGCCAGCTCTTCTAGTTCCCTTTGCATTTCTTGAAGATTCTCTAGACTTTGACTCTCAAACCCTGTCATCCAGTACAGCAACTTGTTCCAAGCATTTTTTAGAGTTCGAGTTGTGACTTGCTCCCAAGCTTGACCGATTAGTGGAATGGCCTTCGCAATCCCATAGCCTTTGAAGAAGTCGTGGATTGAAATATTATTATTAGCCTCATTGTCGAGGATATGCGTCATTAAATTATTGGTATAATTCGCCTTAAACGATCGATTTATTGCTTGATCTTGTGGCTGAATAAGGCACGTGGTGTTTGGTGGAAGAAAAAGTAACTTTACTTTACCATCAGTGACCTCATCGATGTTTGACTTATGCACTGGAGCATTGTCCAAGATCAAAAGAATTTTAAAATCAAGCTCTGGGTAATTTTTCTTATGGAAATCATGAACTTCAGGACAAAATACCTCGATGAACCACTGTTCAAATATTTCAAGTTCCATCCAGCCTTTTTTTTGGACTCGCCAGTGAACAGGAAGGTTATCGAGGAAAGTTCGTTTCTCTTCGGCTTTCTTAGGAAACCCATTTGGATTTGCGGCACTGTGAATCATGAGCGGCTTCAGTTTGTGGTCACCAGTGGCATTGCTACCCAGAAGGAGAGTCACCCTATTTTTAAGCTTCTTTATTGCACTTATGATTCTGGACATAGCTTTGGGTGCAAAGGTGGACTCGTATTGCAATTTCCAAAACATTGCTGTCTCGTCTATATTATAGATCTGGCTTGGATGGTATCCGCCTTCACTGATGATGGTTTTTAGTTCTTCGATGAACGGTGCGACTGCTTCGCGATCTGCTCCAAGTTTTTCCCCGCTCATTTTGTATTTTCTTAAATTAAATCGACCTAAGAAGCCTTGCCACCAACCATTCGAACCAGTGAATCTGAATTCTGGTGTCCCAAGCTGTTGCTGGAATCGGTTGAGGAGCCATTTCACTTTGGCTGTTATCAGTCGTTTATTAGTGGGAAAGCCTTTGCAATTCTGTTCGCACAGCCAGAAATAACACTTCTCCTCTGCCAATTGAAGCACTGGTGGCCGATGACGAGCAACGATCTGTGGAATGTTTTGTGTTATGCAAAATTAAAATATAAACGGAATTTATACCTTCGATTTCGGTGCTCCACCACACAATTCCACATACTTCTTTATCTCAACAGCATTATTGTGGAAATTGCGTGCCTGGTCTTTTGAAATGCTGTATTTGCGAGCAATCTCACATTGGCGCAGTTTGTTGTCTATAACATCATTTGCGATTTCAAGTTTGGTCTTCCAATCAACTTGGCGGGAGTTTTCATTCGGTTTTCGTCTCTTCCTTGTTGTGTACATATCAGAACGACCTCTTTTCGGAGCTTCAATCATTATCAGATGGCCAAAGTTACCGAAACAAAAAGGAGATACAAAAAATAGAGAATATCGTTCCACGATGGGAAGAAGAGAGGGGAGTGATCAATCCGAATGTGATTCTTTGGCGTTCGAATTTGCATCGATTCCATTGTGATGGTCGATATATCGTAACTATCGATAAAATCTCAGTTACGTCCCTCTCTTCGCGCTATGTGCGTGTCGCGCTATGTCCAGGAATTACTGTAGACCTCTGGAAACAAAAAAAATCTCAGATTTCCCAGAATCAATATGCATATATAAGATAAAATTAAGACAAACAGAAGTAGAAAGTCACAATCAATTTATTTCTGTCTCGGAACTGGAACACAAATAAAAATGAATTTGTTAGACTTTCATTGTCCCCACTAATTTCATTGGAATTTTCCTATTCGACAATTTACAAATCACAATAAATCAAATGCCAACTTCAGATCTGTCAGAAAATTCGTCTTGGAATAAAAAATCGCATTCATCTATCACCCCTTCGTATTTTATGTTTCGCATGAACAAATTTTATTTTTGAAAAGACAATTGAAAATAAAATAGGAATTCAGAAAAAATTAAATTTCGTTTATACGTAAATATTTGTTTTTACAGTTTATATGTAAATGTTAAAATCAATATTGATATTATTGATATTTGCAAATATTTGAACATACAAATTGAATTTGAATTGTTTTATCTCCCTACTGTATGATTTATTATTTATGCAAAAAAATCTAGCATACATTAAACAGATTGAAAAATAAATCGGAAAGTGCGAGTGAATTGAACGAATTGATTGATTGCTTTCAAGGGACCGCTTTGATTCCACATGATAGGTAAGAGTTTCTTTTTCAGGGAAACATCGATCAAAGTATCGTTGTTTAAATTATAAATTCTATTGTTTGTTTCTGATGGCCAACCGATAAAAAAAACTTGTGTCAATTAAAGCTTAAGGCAATTAATATAGTTCAATGGACAAAATCAATATTTGCAATGCAAATTTTGCATGTTTCATATTTGCATTATCTATTTTTAATTTGGATAAAAAAAATTATTGACTCTACTGGCTCTCTGAGTTTTTAATTATTCAAAAAACAAAACAAGGGGTTTAATTCAAGCTGGCTTTATTGAAAAGTACAAAAACAAGGTAAACAGGTTTGAACCGGTCGATGAAACTTTCCGAATATTTTGCATCAATATATTGCTAAATGTCTATTTTTAAATATTCTCAATAATTAAAATTTTAAATTATTTAAATTATTAATAAATACAGTTTGTGGGTTCAAAAGTTATTTTTAATACATGATCAAGTTTCATTCGTTAGCAAAAAAAATCAGCCGTCAATCACAAAATTTAATTAACATTTAATTAACTAAAGTTAATTAATTACATTTTCATTTGTTACAATTTTTGTGCTTTAAAATTTTAAATATTTAAAGTATAAAAATCAGTAATATCGTGAAACTGATGTTTTTGATTCTTTCAAGCCTGTGTCAGTAGCCAATAGGACTAGGTGGTAACAGGACTGTGAGCTCTGTGACACTCGACTAATTTTGAGGAACTTTTGAAATATTTTATGATGTTTTAGTTTAAGTTTATTTCTTCCAAGCGGTTAATGACATAATTTATGTGAATTTAAGTATAACAAGTTTAGAGTAGCATTAAGTAACGCCGTTAGAGTACTATTTCTAATCAGTTCAGCCTTCTATGAGTAATCATATTGCAACACAAACACGTTAAATATAATCATCTGTAAATCATAAACCCGCAACAGAATTTGTTGTAAAAATCTCCTCAGCAGATCCATCCATCCGTATGTACGCTAACACGTAAACAAACTTTTTCCACTTGAGTGGTCTCTTCAGAGAATCTTGACAAGTCATCACTTTATCAACTCACTCACTTCGTTCATTTCGCTCCAATAAATCAAAATGTTTACAGCCTTCAATAACTTTTGTTTGTCAACAAGCCTTTATAAATGTTAAGTGTCAAATAATAGATAATGGCGTGTGTGTGTGTAATCAGTTAATTATTCTAATGGACACACAAATAAAATGTCACTTTACACTGTCATGTCATGATAAAATTAATTTATTCGCATTATTGTATAACAATTGCCTACAATAATGATAAAAAATTCCTCTTAACAAACATTTCCTTTGTCCACTATAATTAAAAATAACGATCACATATCTGTGTTGTCATGGTTAAATTAAAATTATTTTTCAAGGAAATCGTTTACAGAATATATTCAATATATTTATATATAAAAAGAAGTGCACTTTTTCCCCAAGGTGGACTGAGAATAATTTTTGCCAATCTAACAGATCAATCTTCTCAGCGCATTCATGTGAATAAGATGAAAAACATGTGAATAGCATAGATATTTTTTCTTTTATTTGTCATTCTGTTGCTTGAGTAACAGACATGACAGAATAATGATATAGTGAGAGAAATTTTGCCTGGTGCGCATGAATTTTTCTCTCATTTCGCACCAGATGTGTATGAAAGTCCTGTGCTCTAGCAAAAATGTTTTATTTCATTTTCTCAATCGTTTCGATGATGTGCTCACGTTTTTATTATCTTGTTTATTGTCATATTTAATGATGGCACACTTGAATATATCATTTAATTTCAATGAAACATTTCATTCGATAGACGCAGAAAATATCTCTGAATGCTACGTCATGGAAACTCTCGAGACGGTAACATCCAAATTGGCACAGAATTTTCTACTTTTCCTCTACTCATCGACTGCTGTGCTTGCATTGGCAGGCAATTTGATTGTGATTGTTGTGCAGCTGAGTGGCCAGGAGGAGTCCACTCAAATTATCCGTAAATATTTGATCAACTTGGCAATTTCGGACATTATACTCGGAGTGCTCTGTGTGCCTTTTACCTATACGGACTTTGTGTATCGTCAATGGATTTTCCCTGGTTGGCTTTGTCCACTGGTACAGTTTGCACAGTTACTCAGTGTTTTTATGACCTCGATTAGTTTGAGCATAATTGGAATCGAAAGGTATGCATTCAAATTAGTTGACAAAAAATATTTCAAAAATTTAAAATGTGTTATTCTAATAATTTTAAAAAATCAGATACCTAGCAATTTTCCACCCTCAAACCAGTATATACAAATGGTTTCACGCCCACACAAACCTAATAATCTTCACTACCTGGGCAATTGGTTCTCTCTACGCCTATCTACCAATGCGTCATACAATGCTAGAGACATTTGTGTACGACAACCAAACCTATCACCAGTGTTCCACCGGAAATGACCAAACCTATGTCCAACTGAAAATCTATTTAATTCTTAATCTAATATGCACATTTGTGCTTCCATCGTGCATTTTGACATTCGCCTATTTAGCCATTATGGGTAAATTGAGCTCTTATGCTACAGCTTTAATTAATACACGACAACAAGCGGTATGCTGTGAAACGAATTTCAATAATAAACAGAACAGATGCTGTAATAAACAGCTGTTCCGTGAGATTATTGAACAACGGAGAAAGATTAAACAAACCAGAAGCATATCTAAGGTAGTGTTTTCAATAGTTAAGTTTAATTTTTAAACTTTTAATTCAACTTTCCAGTCAATCAAGACAATGCTCTTCATAATCTTCATATTCGACCTGTGCTGGTTTCCAATCAAACTGTACCAATTTTTGCTCGAATACGAACACATCGCCTACTGCACCGAAACACAATTTCGCCTATTTATCGTTGCCTTCCTTGTTTGCCATTGGATTGCTATGGCCAACGGTTTCCTGAATCCTATTGTCTACTCGTTCACAAGCAAGTCATTTCGGGTAAATATTATTTTTAAAAAATATATTTTAACAAATTTTGATATATTTTTAGAATGATTTGCGCAAAATTATAATTAAACTATTGTTCAAAATGAGGCGTAGAGACAATAACGAAATAGTAACAAGAGAAACGTGTTTAAAAATTCTCCGTAAATAAAAATTTAAAATCCCAGAATAATGGAAGGAGGATGAACTACCAAAGGCTAGCAGGCTCACTGGTGGACATCGCTCCATAAACTTTTTGCAATCCTGTCATATTATACTATAATGATTATGCCATAATCTCTAAATTCATGAAATCTCTCTAAAAGTCTATTTATTAACCTTATCTATAAAAATCCATCAAGCATAAATGGTAAGCATGAATGGTGTGCCAAGTAGCTACTATAGAAACAAAAGCAGAGGTAGTTGACAATACAATTTTATTCAAAATAAAAATTACTTATTTTTAAAACTGTAACATTTTATCTACTGATAATAATGACGCTTTTTTAAACTGGCAGTTGCAAGTTTTTTGTTTGTTTGCATAACAGAATTTCGTAATCCAATTAAAACTTTTATCGTCAACTCTAAATTTTAACTTTGGAAATTACAAGTTTGACACAAATAAACTTTGTTTTAAAACAATACAAAGTTAAAATTCATTAAAAACTTGCCATAAAAACATTTCTTACAATAAAAAATTAAAAGCAAAAATTTATAATTTTAAAATCTTATTTTTTGTTACCATATTTAAACTGTTGTGTTTTCAAAAAATTAATATTTTTTAGTTTTATCTGAATATGACTAAAAACTCACAGTCAGATGGACCTTTTTTTACCAGAAAATCATGATAATCCTATTAATCCATTATGATATTAAGATATTCAGCAATTCAGCAAAATTGTTCGACACAACTAGACATGTATATCAATTGGAATGTCCAATGGGAAAACAATTTTGTGCGTGTGTGTGCATGTTTATTTCACAGCACTCATGGGACAAATTTTGCTGTCACGTACGAAGAGAAATCGTGATATTCAAAAGTGATCCATGTACGAGAATATAAGCATATGTGTAAATAGAATAGGCAGGAGAAGATCCCGTGTGAGTCCTCTTCACAATTAAGTTACGCAAGCTAGTGGTAGCAGCGACCGCTTTAACTTTTCCTTGCTAATGTAACGGAATTGTGAAGAGGACCCAAACGGGATCTTCTCCTGCCTAAAGTAGAATGTATATTATCAATCATCAATATAATTTTTGTTTGCCAAAAAATAACCTTCGACTGTGTAAAAAAGTTTCTATTTGTGGACAGTAGACTCTTGCGTAAAAGCAGAGTCTTCGCTCAGAAAATAATCAGTTAATTTAATATTGAGTAAAATCTCAAACCGTATATTCACATCAAAGTTTTTTTAGCGTTTTCTCTAGAGATCAAATATACATTCCGCGGCAGATAATATGTGGCAATATTTTTACTCCATCGACAGTTTATTGACAGACATCGATCGATGGCTGGTACACGAGGGACAAACACAACCACTTGCACATGCAACAACAACACGCACAATAGTTTTCGTTATATTTCAAACACAAAAGTGACATACCGCTAAACAGAGACATTTTTGATTGATTGTCATCGATTTATCCTGTTCAATTGCACGTTTTGTGCAACTGACTAATTATTGGTTATTATTTTCAGTCCTTATAGTTGATAAATTCTAATGTAATGTATTGATAACATTGGGAACATATTGCACGTCAATGTAAACGCAATCGTGTCAACGTGTCAATGTGCAATAGAGAGATTATATACAATTTTCTCTCATGATTAGCATGTGTTCACATGCAGGTCAGTCTTGGTGTATTAAGATATATATTAACATTTTTATTGCGATAACAAATGGTTCAAAAATAGATATTTTTATTTGTAATACATGTTTTTGCTCTTGTTTCTACTTGTGTGAACCAGATCTAATTAGCTCACTCATAAAACTATAACTAAAATCCACATTGACTATTCATTTGCCTATGATTTGATATCTATATAACGACTGTGCTTCGCATATTAAACTTTGATACTTTCGTGATTGATTTTAATTGGCAGCAATTTAATTTGTATACTAAAAATGTTGTTGGTCAAATTGTTTCCCCTAATTGTAATTCTGCTCCTGTGCATCTGCACTGCAGGTAAGGCAAATTTTTGTCACTGTTGATTCGTGTTGATGAACTAATATTTTGTTCTACCATCAACAAATATAGCGAGCAAAAATTTGCCATTGAGCAATCATCCCAACCCTAAACTGAATGTACGTTGCACTTGATTTTTCAATAATAAACCTAATTAATTTTACCCTGGAATTTTTCTAAAGCAGAGTCGGCCTTTAAGAAAAGACATTCGACCTATACTTTTCCGAAAGAAGTGACGACATTTGAAAAATATTTTTGAAAACTAGTATTTTTTGGTATTTCCACATCGGCACACTTGAATCATTCCTATTGGACAATTGCACCAGTGCTATCAAATAAACGCAGCATTTCACGCAGCTTTTATTTTACATTTTAATGATTCGGGTACAAAGAACGAGTCGAATGCTACTTAATATACAATTTAATAATCTGTTATTCAACAATGCAAATGAACGATATAATTTTTTTTAATTTTATTTTTTTAATTTATTTTTAATAATGTTTTGAAAATTGTATTTAGAAAACCAAAGTTAGAAAGTAAACCAATTTTTAATTCAAATATATTGCATTCTTTACAATCTATTATTGTCTTGGAGCACAATACGACAACGATTACTGTGTGTTACACCACTCTGTATAAGGTCAACGTTTTGAAACGGTTCGAGAATAGTTGAAATTTACTAAATCGAATGGTTGGAAATTTCATAAAATGCACAGCTTTTCAGCAACGAGTCGATCCGAGAGGTCCAAATTCCTTCAATCAGCTGTGCAAATCACCTGAATGTTAACTTCACTTCGTCATTAGCTGGGATGCACTATGGAAGTGTCCTAATCTGACTGTTATACAAGCATCTTGCCGACCAGCTACGCATTTCCTGAAATTTCCAATCGCTTCAGAATAGTCGATTTAGTAAATTTCAACTCTCAATTCTCAACCTGTTTCAAAAAAGTTGACCTTATTTGCAGAGTTGTGATAGTGTGTTGGAATGTGTTAACCTTTGATTACCCCATAATAAGTGATCATGCAGTGATTACAGTCTGAAAAGCCATTTTATTTATCACGCAACTAAAGTATCCATAACACTACTTTGAAACAATTTTTACTGATAAAACTGTGCAAAGTCCTTCTTCCTGAATGGATGCTGTTGTGAAAACCAGTGAGAAAATCAAAGAAAAACACTCATTATCCGACTGGTCAAAATTTATTTGCGTCAACAAACATGAGGACAATAGTGATGGGTGATGCCGTAAAGTTATTCTTTCAGCGTTCCTTAACTCAAAATTGTCCTTTCCCACGGTCTCTTGAATAGAATACGACCTAAACAAGTGTATTTTGTGTTAATGGAGATAAACGGGCAATTAGCTCTGCAATCTAATCTCTTTGAATGTACTATGAGCCTATGTACAAACATACAAACAGACAGAGACTGTGTGATATTCAACATAGCGCATCATGCTAATTTGTCGTATGAACCGCTACTGAGCTTACTAAGCTATTGAGTACAATGTACAAGTGTCGTGGTGGGTAGGCATACTTTAGTCACGTGATCAAAGGTAGGGGGAGAGCTGTAGTCTGGCTGATCACTCATTGATCATGTAGGGCGAGACTGTTTGGTTTAGATAAAACAAAATATCTCAAAAGGCCTCTTTAAAATAATAGTTATTTATCGAAATGAGCAAAGAAAATCGTAGTTTGAATAAGATATTTCTTGTTATTTCACCAAATATTTGATGGGTTGGAGGTTTTCTATGACCTTCTCACAAGGTAAATGTAGTGGGTTGTTACAAGAAAGGCAAGCATTATGTTTGAAAAAATGAGAACGACTATTAAACAAAACGTCGAGACCCCTTTAAGTTATTATAAATTTTAAATTAAATGTCAACTTGCAGCACAGTTCGTTGTTGTAGTCCACTTTTGAGCAACGATAAATGACCACGAACATGAACAAACACAGTTTGAGTGAGAAGAAAATGTAGTACACCTGCTGATGGAAGGTGGCCTCAATAAAGGCGAACAGTAAGCCAAATAGCCAATGCACACAATGCATCAGCCAAATTGACAAGATGGACTAAAAGTGATTGTACGACCGCTCTTCGGCACAGAATCGACTGAGTAATAGCAATGTACATTATCTCGACAAGTGCGATGCAAACGTAGTGCTGCAATTGACCCCATCGATGTTAATAAGCAGATGTTTGACCAATCAAACAATTTCTGGCTAATTATTAAATACAAAAAAATCATTTATCAAATCATTTATTTTGTTCGGATCAATATATTACCTCTGCCGAAGAGTCTTCAAACGGTAATAGATAAGAAACTTGAAGTTCACAAATGTTTGGTTTGGTGTTGCTTTTAATCTCAGTACTTTGAGATTCAAGCTTTTCTTTACTTAAAAGTTCGAGACAAATTAATACAAAAACGAATGCCAATGCCAAACTTAAAAAAATTGGAGAAACAGTCACAAGAAACAAGTGCCACTCGAATTCGGCCATCTTGGATTTTTGGTTGCTTAGATTTTGTTCATTTAACAAACAGCTAAAACTTTGAAGACGCAGTTGGGACCTTTATATACACTTTAAGGGTAAGACATACTATGCCAATTAAAATTTAAAAACAAATAGATTAAGTAAAATTCCATATTTGAATCTTAAAAACGATCATTTGTCATTTTTACCTGTATTTCGACATAGAAAACTTTAACTATGACCTTTTATAAGTTATTCCCTAGAAAATTCCATTAAAATAATTGGATCCAATTAAAATAAATAAATATTTTTCATTTATATATTTAAGTTTTAAAAATATATTAAAAATCTAAAAAACAATCCAATACTTTGCCTCGTTAACCCTTTCAATCCCGCTACATGAATCCGTTGAAATATTTTAGTTGGCAACTAATTTTTTAAAAGAGTTCGTTATTGTGAACAATTTGTTCAGAACAATTTTTTGAAATTTTGACCGATAACGATGCTAGATAAAAATTTTGATAAATCGAAAAATGCTTATCATTTGAGAAAGCAGGAGAAAGCGAATTGTAAAGTCAAGTCATGTATATTGACTTTTGGACCACTGCGAGATTTGACTTTGCTTCCTTCGTCGTCTGTTTTAACGTAGGCAAAGTAATGCATTACACTTAAGCCAACTTTTTTTCGTTTTAAAAGACTATACAGAGTGACACAATAGTGGTCGTCAGGCTGTGCGAGTCATGGTGAAGTCAAAATCGGTCCACAAAGTTGGTGGCACAAAAGTGGTCGTCAGGATTGAAAGGGTTAATTTAATTTGCTAGTGAATAAAATGAAGGCAAAATACAATTAAAACTAATTAATGATTTTTGTTGTCGAGTTATTATTACAAAGTACAAATAAATTATTGATGACTTTGAGTTTGTTTGTGTTTATTAAATTTCTAATTAGCGTCATTATTTTATGAAAAATTGTGAAATTCAATACATCATCACTCATTCTTATGCCCTGGTTTTAAAAAAAATCAAATGCAAAACGTTTCTCGGATTAGAATTTAAAATTCTGTACTTCTGGTTCAAACTTAAAGAGCATTTCTAGTTTAACTTTAGATGTAAGAGCATATTAACAGTAGCATTACCAATTGATTTTACCAATTGACTTATATAGCTAAGACAATTTTAACAAAAAAGAAATTTAAAAAATTTATCAGATTACGGAGATATGACTATTTTGACTTTAAACTTTAAACATTTATAACTCCAAATGATTTGGCTTATACAAATGATTCAATTCTGCCTCGCCAGATGGAAGGTGCATTGTGAGTGCACAATTGTGCACTTGTGATATATATCAAAAGGCATTGAAATTTCTATTAAACAAATACAACAATATTTACGAATGTTAACGTGAACGTAAAGTAATAACATTAATTTATTGATTCAGTATAAATTATATTATTTCACAATAAAATCATAAACATTGTATATTTTCTTTGAATAAATATTATTAAAAGATATTAATTTTCTCCCTATGTTTACACACGCAATTATGATTTGAACTTGGCTATTGAACTTTGTCTTTTAAATATGCAACAAATGATACGTAATAATTCCGGGTTCAAAACTGTTCATAAATGAAATTTTATTTTTTCGTATAATACTTTTTACTTTATTGAATCATTATTGCAAAATGACAAAAGTCAACATATAAATTGTTACAAAAATTTTACTTGCAAATGTAAAATAATAAATTATCACGATGTATGAATACATATCAAACCTTTCGAATAACTTAAAGCCAAAATTTGATGATCTTCCGAGTTTGAATGTAGTACTCTTGCAAAGCAAAGCTCAACTCTAGCTCCAAATTGGCCAACTTTTGAATCACAAATCTGATAGTTTCTTTATTCTCCAGACTTTCGAGCCTCAAAATTAGAGCCTCCAGTTTGTTTGAATATCTTTTTTGAGTTTGAGGGCAAGTTCTTCGAGAGCAACATTACCGGCTGAGCTTTCCGCCTCCAACTGATTGGTCACAATTTGGCCTCTCTTCAACAATTCCCTGCCAGCCCTTATCAGGCTCGACTTGAATTTGCCATGTCCGTGAACCGGAAAATCTTTCAGAATATAATTATAAATAAATAAGAAATTCAAAGAAAAATACTTACAAAATACAAACATTATAATCGCAATGACCAAGATAAATTTCATTGTATAAAATAATATATAATAGCTCATTTCAAGTATTGCCAACAAAGATAGTTTCTGGTATCCATCGAAAGCATTTCCTTATTTATATACCGTCCCAATTTTTACGTTAATTATCATTTCATTGAACTTTTGCCAAACAAAATCACACAACAAAACAAACAAATATTTCATCAAAAACAGTTTAATAATCAATTAGGGTATTGCGGCTAATTAAGACTAACTAATTAATTGTTAATTAATTAATTATGATTTACTTATTGTTGTATGATTTACTGATTAAATTTTGCCTGTGTGATAGTCTGCGTTTTTTGATTGAATGGAAATTTCCATTGTGCACACATGCAGACTGCCGTTCAGGAACGGTACATTTTTACGGGTTTCTGGTAAAGATTTTATTCAGTAAATTCGAGTTCATTAATCAGTCGTGAGTCCCAATTAGTGAGAATCAATTAGCTCAAAAGCAGGAGTTCCTGGATGATTGGACCTTTAGATTGGCGTTTGATAATTAATAAAAATCGATTTGTTCGATTTAATGAACCACCATATATCTCGTTTTTATTGCTATTTTACTTTATCATAATCATAATAATTAAGGTTATTGTTTAATTGATCTATTTTTTTAATTTATTTTTGGAAATGCAGCTTCCAATTAGTAAGTGATTATGAGACCAACCATTTACTTTGCTTTATTTTAAAATAATTGTTTTTATATTATTTGAATTCCTCTTCAATAACATTAAAACGTCTTCTCTTAATGAGATTATCTCAGGTTCAAGAAAAGTTCAATTCTTTATTTTTTAACATATAAACTTTCTCAAATTAAAAATCTTTATTTTATAAAATTCATATATCGGATTTCAAAATGAATATATTAAAATATGTATTATTTTGGATTTATTTATGCTCTTAATTCTGATGCAATTTTCATTAGTTTGTTGTTTTTTTTGTATGAAACTTTAACATATTTTGTAATCTTTAACTCGAACTATCTCTCTTAAAAATTCCCAGAACTATTGAACTATCAAATGTCAAGGAATATTTTTGCATATCTAGGTTACATATCTATATATATCTAGGTTAGGTTTTTTTGCCTTGATATTATGTTAATAATTTTAACTTTTTTAAATTCGGATTTTTTATCATTCTAAAATCGCTTTAATTTAGCAAGTTAAATAATTTAGTTCCATGAACTTAACATTAACTCCCATATAACAGTTAGAGTGCTTTTACAGTGGCACTCTAAACTCGTTTTGCAAAACGCAATTGCTGAACAAAGTGCACTTGATTCCTGTTCTAAATGATTATTTCGAAAGAAAAATGGCCGGGCAGCACATTTAGGTAGATATTATATCAAAATACAAGCTAATTTTATGATTTTTTCGGTCAAACCATTTTCAAATGCCACAATTGTCGAAAAACTTTTCTTCGAGTGTTTCAATAAAAAAAACAAACAAACCTCATTCGTGTCTTTTGCTCTTTCAAGTAGTCTTTTGAACTTATGAACAAATAAAAATCGAGTATTTATTTTGTGAAGTGGTTTCATTTGGCCGCAATTTTAAGTGAATTGGCAAATAGACAAATTAAACAAAATATATATTCCCCTTTAAACATCAATTCTCAAAAATAGTAATGTTACAAAATTAAATTTTTTAAATATATTTGCGTTTTACAAGATTTACTAGATTTCAAGATTTTTTATGATTTTATAAAAATTTTCTTGAGACCATTCTATAATTGAAAATATAAAAATACAGTAATTGATTTATTAAATTTTTGGCATACCCGAAATCGTCGACTCGAGAAAGAGTACACCAATGGATTCATGAAACTGTTTGCCATAGCCAACCAGTGGAAAGCCATGTACAGGTGCAGATGCACTCGATACTGTGACTCGGTACAGTACGAAATTAACTCAAATTCGTGTAACACTTGGTACACTTTGATAGGGGACCAACTCAACATGTACAGCAGTATAATGATGAATGTTATTCGAATGATCTGGAATGGTGAAAAATGGATCGATAAAATAGGGGCGACAGTGTTGAGAGTGGGAAGTGAGTATAAGCAAATAAGAATTAATTAGTTTGATTAAAATATATATGAAACGAACGTACTTTGGTAAGTTCCTTCTTTCGATGATTGACTTTCTTCGAGTGATCACTTTCAATTAGCATTGTTTGAGTTGAATTATTAGGCGTTGTTCTGTGTGCACTAGCAAATTGATACATTTGCTGCTGCTGTTGGGGACTGCTACTGTCTTTACCAACCTACAAACGACAAAAATTCATTAATATACTGTATGAGATCAATAATATTTATTTATAGAATTTGCCTTGTTATTATTTGTTTTGTTTGATTGATTTTCTGCTGCTCCACGATTGGCAAAGTCATAAATTAATTTTCTCATTATTGCTGTATAAGTTAGAGTGAGAACGATCAGGGGAATGGCAAATGTGAGCACAAAATTTGTCACAATCAACCACTTTTGACTTGTGCGACTGAAACCCACAAAATTTTCACATTGATCTGATTTGACGCTGTTTTGATTGGACGACATTGAGTATTTATTCCAATACAGATAACCAATCGGAATAGACGCGTAAATAGTAGCAAAAATCCAAGTTAGCGCAATTAAAAGGCGTGAATATGATTTCAAAATATGATAAAAATTTGAAAATGGATAAAACAATGAGGAATATCTGCGGTTAATTTTTTTTAATTAATAAAACATTTTTTAATCAAATAACCAAAATACCTTTCAACACTAATAATCATCAGCGTGTTTGTATGCACAAAAATGCTGAGCAGTTGAGCAAACTGTGTCGCCTGACACAGCCATTGCGGAAAAGTCCACTTTCCAACAATAATATCCATATACATAAAGGGCGCACACAGTAGACCAATGACAATGTCCGATGCAGCAAGATTGAGCAGATAGAGTCGAATGTTGCCAAATGGTGGAAAGTGTTGTCGCGTTCGCTGAACGACGATCACAGCTACGTTACCGCACAAAGTCAAACCAATTGTACAAACGTACAGGGTCACAAGAAGAAATCGCATTGCGGTTGACCATGAAATAGGAGAAAAAGTTGTCGAAAAAGGAAGGCATTTGGTTTCATCATCGGTATCAAATTCATCACCAAGATGATGATTTTCAAAAGTACTGTTGTTTTCGCTTCCATTAGTATGTTGCATCTGTTGATTAATATTTTGAATAAAATCTATGAGATCATCCATGTTTGATTTTGATTAATTGCTTGACTTTATGACTCGAGGATGATCAAACTAAAAATGACAGTTTGGTCTATCAGTGAAACTATTTTATATCCAAAATGACTTTTTGTCTCTCTCATCACCATCGCTGATTGATTATATTGAACATGGAACGACATGCTATATATGAATGGCCCGCCTTAGCGCATGCGTGTTAATTTGGTATTCTACCAAAAAAGGTTTTCCAAAACACACTATTTCCAGTTATAAAGCCTCTCAAAATCATATAAATACACAGTTGGTAAATCATTTTTTCCATTAGGACCCAAAGCTCGAGTTAATATATATTCTATTCGTAATTACAATTGTTCCTGAATAAATTAATTGATAAAATTAATTAGTGTACTTTCTAAAGGTTGGCTTCACTGAAACAAATTGCTTGGCTTGGCTCCAACTAATTAATTTTCCATATAACTTAAAACAATAAATCCTTTCGATTCAAAGAGTTTCACTATTTTAATATTATTGAAAACAGTTGGATGGCTTTGTTTTAATTTCAATACTGGAGATTTGGCTTAAGCAAATAGGAAAAATATATCTTTTAGGTTTTGTTTCTATAGGCAAATTCCATTGAAGTGATTTTTTCATTTTGGACGAAAGATATAGTGAAAATTCTTCTTCTGGCTGCTGTGTCTATGCAGGCAAAATTCCCTGAAATGAATTTGCTTTGGATTTGTTGGTTGCTGCTGATAAGGTAAAAATGGCTCCATCTAGATAATTTGATATTAATATTTTTAAAATTTTTAGTATGAATTGGAAGATTTGAAATTAATTTGCAAGAAACTGTTGGCCTCCTCTCTGTCAATCGAATTTGTTGTAAACACATTTCTGATTGCTGACATGCACAGTTCAACAGAGTTGAAATCAAAATACATCAAATTTATCAATGAAATTTCGGTTGATGGTTTATGAAAACTGATGGCTGGAAAAAGTTGCTTAAAACAAGAGTCAAATTGCTTGCAGACTTGTTTCAAAATTTGTCCACAAAATTTGTCAATACAAAATAGAATCATATTGATAGGAGTTGGATTTCATTGATATTTGTTACAAAAATTTACATATTGACATTATTACATTATGACTTGCTTTTAAGTGTATTTGCTGTTTGTATCAAAAATTTATTTTCTTTCTTTGTGTCATTGTTGTTAAGTTCTGCCTCGCCAGGATGATAAAGGCCATAGTTACCGTGTTCATGTACATCACCAGTGCGCGCTTTACGTTTGCGTATCATCTCGGGTGAAACACGCTTCAGATCATAAGTCTGCCCAATGGCTGCCATTGCATCTATGAAAATGGTGGACAAATTGTAGCGCCAGCCCAGTTCCGATGCGGCATAGTCCCACGGAAAGACGTGATGATAGTTGTGGAAACCTTCGCCGATGGCGCCAAAAACTGTGAAATAATTTTCCGCAGGAGAATAGCTTTTATCATATCTAGCAAGGGGGACAATCGAGAAAATGGATCAGTTGATTAATCGGGCTAAATTGACCTAACTTACGGATGTCTTCCCCACATGTGCGCCGCCGAGTTGACACACCAAGTCATTTGCAGTGTGAACACACACCTGAAGAAGCCACAGATGAACAGACTGTTGTACAGGGTTTCGTTCCACAACAAGTGGGGAACATAGGTGGGAAGTACAAGGCTGCATAACAGAACCAAAGGTATATAATATCTGAAAAAATAAACTGTAAAATGATATACAAACCAAAAGGTGGGAAGACTTACTTTCGTTGAAATAGAACCACCGGGTCAAGCTCCAAATCATCCAATCTAACTTTACTCAATTTAGCGATCAAGGCTGGATGCTTGTTCACCAACAGCCAGCCAATGTGAGCAAAGAAGAAGCCTCTGTTTGAATTGTGCGGGTCAGCGTCGGTTTCCACGTATTTGTGGTGCACTCGGTGGTCTTGTACCCAGTCGTATATATGATTCTACATAATGAAATGTCAAAAATAGGAAAAGCTTGGTTATTAAAAAGACATCACCTGGGAAGCCATAGTTTGGCAGAAAGCCAAAAATATTTGCACAGGCAATCGAGCTTTGTACGCATGGTGAGACCAGAGACGATGCGCGCCGGCGGTTACTCCGAGGCCGCTCATTTGATACAGGAAAAATGCTAAAATAAAGTGCACGCATGAATTAATTGAAGGTAGAAAAGAAAAAGTAGTACCTGAAAGTGAAGTTTGCCATTTGGCCGAGACAAAACACAGATAAAGCCCGTAGAGAGCGAAGGTGTGCAGTACAAGCATGAGGGTAACCATGCTCCAGACAATCTGCATCCGGTACTCCTCTTCCGGCTTTTCGCATCCCAGACGATGAAGCTTCACTGGTTCAAGATCGAAAACATCTTTCAGGGTGTACTTTTCTTTGGTTAATTGCGTCATTTCTGTTTGTTTGAAATGGTTCGAGCCAATTGTGCGTATATTGGGGGCGATGTGTCTGGTTTGATATTAAAACAGAAACAAGTTGAAAACAATGTCAGGAGATTGCATCAAGGTTGAATTCAGTAGCATCATACCGAAGAAGAAATTGGAGATATTGAACTCATTTGAATATCTTTGGGACTGATTATTTGTTGGTGTTACAGGCATTGTATTGGTATTGGTATTGGCATTATACTGGTATGAACCAGCCCAAATCGAGCCTGATGACGTGTGTGTGAGATCTTATTCGTTTGGTAGCGTTTCAAAGTCTATTTGTGTACGTGATATAAGAGAGGCAAAAACTGAACATTGATGATAGGCAAATGAATTAATGCAAATCTTTAATCATTCGCTTATTATTATTATTGAAATGCTTTATGCCCTGAATTTAATAAGATTAGAACTGAAACTGATTTTTATCAGGCGGGCAAGTTAAGTACAGAAATACGAAAAACCCAACGTACTATTTGATTTTGGCCAATTTATGATGAATTGTGAGTGATGAAACTGATAGTGAAATTTGTCTGTTTGATTGGGCGATTGAAAAGTATTAACCTAATTTGATCTATTTAGATTGTTCGTTGTTGTTGTTAAATGCAATCTATATTTTTCTGAGATTCCATTGATTCGGGATTTCTTCGAAATATTCTTATGCATATGATAGTGTTAGATATCACAAGTGTCACTGGTTCAATTTCAACCAACCTTGTCATCACATTCAGACATGGTCATTGATTGGACATCAAACCCGACGATATTGATCTCTCTATTTTGTGCCCAAATATATCTAGATCTCAATTGAGTCAACTATTCTTGCCGTTACAGCTCAATAAGAACATTTGCTGATTAATCTGACAATCATATGTTTGATTGTTCTGTATGTGTTTGAGTGATGTCACATGTGAATCAAATCTACTGGTGCTGCTATCGATTGTGTCAAAATGCTTGTGCTCAAAATGCAGAATACAGATATCTAATATATATATCACATGGGTCTAATATTAATATGTTTAGTCAAATACACTGTATACGAGTATATATTCAATTTGATATATCTTTCCACAAATGGGCACAGATTACTTGGGGCTTTGTATTTGATGTTTGATGATTGTTGAGAGAGTGTGATCACTCGAGGTTAGTGATTTTAGCAGATTGTGTCTATCTATGCGTTCTATTTTGTGCCCAAATATATCTATATCTCAATCGAGTCAGTTATTGTTGACAAAATAAATAGGAGCATATGCTGATTAATGGGACAATCAAAGGTTTGATTTCTGTATGTCTTTTTGGTGTTATCAAATTGCTATCGATTATATCTTAACCAAACATTTTGTTTGTATTCAAATGCTTCATTTTAGTTCGGCGTGGGAAAACCACGAAAGAAGAACTTATCTCTCATGCTACCACTCTCAGTATAATGTGTCTCGTGTTCAATCCTCGTTCCATTAAACAATCTCGTCCTTTTTGTGTATACGTGACGACTTTTGTTCATTATCATCAATGCGACAAGAAGGTTGTTCATGAAGTACAGAAGTAGGTCGATAGTAGTATGAAGTAAAGAGGATTCAACTACAGTAATTCCTTCGCGACAAGCGACACGCACTTAGCGCATAGAGTGGCGCGAAATTGAGATAATATCGACCAACGCCATGGAATCGATACCTATTCGATTAGAAAGTTTCCAAGAATGGAGTTCTTGGAAATCGGCCTTCAGTAGCACAGGAATCTCCAGTCTCGTTGTTACTCAAAATAGTTTATTCTAGGCTAAGGTATATGAAAGAACTATGTACAGAAATATAAAGAGGATAGAAGGTAAAAAAACAGTATAAATAAGTATAACTAACAATGTAACAAGACAAAGTAGTGAACACAGGTGGAACAAATAGGTAACAGCCAGACAGAGAGGCAACCTAAGGAAATACAAGGGAAAGGGTTAGCACGAGCAGAGGTATAACACTAGAATGGCTTACTAGAGTAAGACCATCACCCTCGGACTAACTAAGCAAAGTACAGTAAAGACAGAAAGAATAAAGTCAGTACTGAACAGTTGCAGTTAAGTGAGTAACGAGGCAATGGCTGGAGATGGCTTTATATAGCAGACGATCGGTCACTTGTTCGAGGTAATCGTCACCAGAGGCAGTCACAGTCAACTCAGTGACGAGGCATCGACTAGACGAGTTCAATCTCGAGTTCATATTCATCGGTGACAAACTAAACTTGTCATCGATTTCCAACATTCCTCCGCGAGAAATTGAACTTGGCGATGTCGAAGTAAAGACCATCCAGCTTGCCAAGTTAGAATCCGGTGGCTTCGGTTCGATCCAAAGTGGGAAACGCAAACCAGGTCCACCAGGGAGTAAACCAAATAACGAGAAGTACTTGTGATCATCAATGCAGGTATGATCACATTCGTTGAGAGAACCAGTAACGAGAGATGAGTCCAAACGGTGGGTAGACTCCAAACGATTAACCAATGATCGATCAGGCGGTTGTCGATCTTCCAAACCAAAGTTGTTCTCTTCAACCAAAGACAAAAGAGGACACGGAGATTTAGCAATAGATTCTTGCATCAAAAGAGCTGAGACACATTCAGGATCCAAATTAAACGAAAAGATTGGTCCGATAGATTCAGGATGCAAATTGTGTTCCTCCGCAAGAGTAGGTCCATCAATTCCAATTGAAACAACAGTGTTATCCAGAACACTTTCCGTGAGAGATACCTTTAAATCGTTCTCACATGACATAACCAAAGTTTCATTAGTTGATTCCTCCGCAAATTGAACGGGATTCGGGTTGGATTTGTCCAAAGTAGACAGGACAATTTCAGAAACAGGAGAGGAATCAGTAGAGAGCTCAGTGGGAACAAAATCAATAACATCAGACTTCTTCAAGAGTTGATCAGATTGCATGACAGCAACTTCATTCACACATTGACGAGATTCAATGTCTTCACTTTGGAAATTGACAATCGGTATCCCAGTAGAGTGAAACGGTAGATTAAATTTGCTATTTGGCGAATCAACATCCTGGGAGAGTTGAACAGAACCAATTAACGATCCAGGAGTACCAGTAAAATTTGATTCGACGTCGTAGTTCATAACCAAATGACCAATGTAAAGATCATCTTCGTTCCTTTCAGCAGAACATAGTCGTGAGTTGGCAACATCCAAACGGCAAATTGACGAGTTGATCCTAACGAATTCGTCTTGCTTTCGTCCAAACTCACTTAGCGAGAAATAGTTATCTTCAATTTCTGGAACAAAGTAAGCGGTATACGAGAAAATAGATCCATCCAAAGACTTGAGGGAAAAAGATCCACAAAGATTCGTATAATAACAAGCACCATCGGCTCTGTACGATCCAGAGATTTCCATAGGCGGAACTTCGTACAGACTAGTAAATAGATTTCGATCACAGATCAAATGATTGGGCGAGGCATTATCGAGCACAAAGTCGGCAGTCATCGGGCGATGAGTAACAGCAGATTGCTTCAGATCAACAGTAGGCAACACTCGACCGTTAGCTGGTCTAATACGGATGCTTCGGTTAGTCTTGTGAAGAGTAAACCTTCGATTCGACCGGTCATCATCCTTCTTGGGTGCCTTTGATTCCTTCTCATCATCAGACTCATCCGAACTTGAATCCTCCAAATCAGGGCAGTTAGATTTGAAGTGGCCCTTCTCTCCACAATTAAAACATGATCCTTTAGGAAACTTGTGACGAACTTGTTGAATTTCGTGATGAAGCGGTGTACTTAACGAACAAATCCGTCCTTGTCCTTCAATCAGTACCTTTAGAGTCGGCAAATCGAGACCAGAACCTTGTCGTTTTTGAATAGTCGCATTAGCAATCACAGATTCACATAACTTCGTCATCGCAGCATTCAGGTAAATAGAAAACTTCTCGTCATCCGAAACAGTCATCGTCAGTCCGAGTTTTTCTACTTCCAAATCGAGTCTCTTCATAGTTTCTTTCACCTTAGACGGATCGGTAAACTTAATTCGGGAAATACGATCACGTATCACTTGAGCTTTAATAAAGTCCGGCTTCTCAAACTTGTTGACCAGAACTTGCCAAGCCTTGTACGCCGAATCACAACTCCGAATAAGAGCTCGAATGCTGTAATCTTCAATTGACGACTTCAAATAGAGCATTGCCAACTTGTCGTCTTTAGTTTTTCCTTTCTTGTCAGCTTCTATGGCTTCTTTAGCCTCGAGAACGTCCATAAAGGCAACAAATTGGTCTTTCCAGTCGTACCAATTAGAATTTCAACTTCGGTAACGTAAATCCCGGTAACAAAGTTGCCATCTTGATGGTAGATAGATCCACAGTAGAATCGGTTTCGGTTTTCGGTAGAGTAGATTCGACTTTAACCGCACCACCAGGAGAACTTGATAAAGAGGGATCGGGCTTCAATTCGCCATCAGACATCAAGTAGAGAGGAAGAGATGAACGCAGATATCAGTGAACAGAGACACAGGATCTTGCAGTTCAGAACCGTTGATGCTTCAGATTGAGTGACGAACTAGCACATCGAAAAATAATGATGAGACAGGCAACTAGTCTTCACAGGGCGTCTAGATAAAAAAATGCGTGCTCAGCTGATAAGAGAAAGTGAAAGGACAACTATAACAACACAGCAGATTGTGTGTTAATAGCACAACAAACAAAAGTAGTAACAATCTTTCAAAATAGCCTAATAAAACAACAACAACAGGTGAGACAACAAAACTAGAGATTTTAGTTAATCTGATAGATCAGATCAGCTAAGTCTCATAATCTCTTGGAAATCGGCCTTTAGTAGCACAGGAATCTCCAGTCTCGTTGTTACTCAAAATAGTTTATTCTAGGCTAAGATATATGAAAGAACTATGTACAGAAATATAAAGAGAATAGAAGGTAAAAACAGTATAAACAAGTACAACTAACAATGTCACAGGACAAAGTAGTGTACACGAGTAGAACAAATAGGTGACAGCCAGCAGAGAGGCAACCTAAGGAAATACAAGGGAAAAGGTTAGCACGAGCAGAAGCATAACACTAGAATGGCTTACTAGAGTAAGACCATCACCCTCGGACTAACTAAGCAAAGGACAGTAGAGACAGAAAGAATAAAGTCAGTACTGAACAGTTGCAGTTAAGTAAGTGAGTAGGCAATGGCTGGAGATGGCTTTATATAGCAGACGATCGGTCACTTGTTCGAGGTAATCGTCACCAGAGGCAGTCACAGTCAGCTCAGTGACGAGGCATCGACTAGACGAGTTCAATCTCGAGTTCATATTCATCGGTGACAAACTAAACTTGTCATCGATTTCCAACAGGAGTTTTGCTTGAAAAAACATTGGTGCATTCGCATTGCCTCAAAATTTGATGTACATTTTACTTTACCTCGACTTGGTGGCTTTTGCAGGACTAACTGTAGATATTTAAGATATATCACAACTATAGCCCTACAGTCTATATATTGCGATGCAAATTTAAGATGAGATAATTTGATATTGAGATTTGTTCTGTATTGAGGGCGCGAACACATGAACCTTTGTACTGTACGATAAACGATTCGAAATAACTTTCGATTTTGAGTATCATGTATTCAGTTTGAATTGGCTTTATTGGTACTATTGGTCATAACTAGTTGGGGATGGTTGGAACTGGTTTTCCTATTGATACTGAATTTTGGTTGAATCATTTCGAATATCGATGTGTTGTTGATAACTCATAATAATGTCATCCTTCTTCTATAAATATCATCAAATCAATCAAAGCATTGTCATTATGTAATCTCTTTGGCTTTTATTCGTACAAATTTTGATTTTTTTCTTTTGATCTTTCCGATACTCAAAAATGACTTTAACAATTTTGGTTACACCAGTTCCAGCAGTGGGTCACGTGAACGCATGTGTTGGAGCAATATTCGGCCTAGCTCGACGAGGACATCGAATCATATTCGTGCTCGAAAGCTCATTTGCCGGTAAACTCAAACCCCTTGGCTTTGAAGAACATGTTGTCCAATCGTCGAAACCGGCGAACGCTCCTGGTGAAGCAAATGCAAAGGCTCTACTCGCATTGAAAGTCCTTGGACAGTACAGTCCCAAGGAGAAACTTCAAAGTTTTGTTAATTTTGCTTTTACTGGCACAAATTTGGCCGATAAGAGTGCGTTTGATGCGGCAATTAAGGATGCAATCGTACAGTACGAGCCTGATTTGATCTATGCCGACTGTTTAATGCTTTTTCCTGCAATCTACTATTCTGGGGTCAAGTGGATTCGCAACATTAGTACTACTCCTATTTGTTACCTTTTGGACGATGATACGCCGCCATCTGGTTCTGGTAAGGATATACATTGTTGTATTTTTGATTAATTCTAACAAAATTTCTGTAGGACTACCTAGTTCTGGAGAACGTGAAGATTGGACGGAATACGAGGAAATTCGTAAAGGATTTTTCTACTCTGAAAAGTACAACGATTTCATCGAATCAATCGGTTACGAACGTTATCCGACTGCTCTGATTTGTCCTGAGACCCAAGCACTGACAGTTTATGCCTATCCTGATGAGCTGAACTATCCAGTTGTGCGGTCCAAAGAGAATTGGTTCAATCTTCAGGTGTTTCATCCTGGTAAAACCCACCCCGAACCAGTTCCATTGGCTCAATTGGTACCAGAAGATTTTATGAACAATGATCTTGATGGTAAATTTAGTGGAAAATGGATCTATGTCTCGATGGGCACCTTTGGATCGATTGATTTGGAGTTGATGAAAATGTTGATTGAGCTGCTTGGAAAATTGAATCATAAATTCATTTTCTCGAAAGGGCCACGACAAGCTGAGTTTGACCTCTCCAGTAACATGTATGGCCATGGTTATCTACCACAAACAAAAATTCTACCCCACGTAGATCTGGTAATAACCCACGGTGGCAACAATACCGTTACTGAAGTTTTCGCAGAAGGTAAACCAATGATCATTCTTCCACTGTTTGCGGATCAATTTGACAATGCTCAACGGCTTCAAGAAACGGGTTTTGGTGCTCGATTTGATCCGTACAATTTTAATGAAAAAGAATTTATAAGTACAATTGATAAGCTGATCTACGATCAAAAGCTGAATCAAAAGCTGAAGGATGCTTCAGAAAGAATCAAGTCTTTGAGTCGACACGAAGAGTTGGCTGTGAAGATTGAGCAATTGGTCAAATGTTCTGAATAAACATTTTGTATAATATTTGTTGCAATTAAAATTGTTTGTTATCAACATCTTTTTGTTAAGTTGGTGCGCAATTGTTGTTAATAAAAGTGGAATGCTAATTCAATTCATGCTAAGCAACGATTGCTCAACGAAGGCAATAACTACAAATTCAATCAATGTTTCTCAACTCTCAACTCAAATGAACACGCAATTCGCAGTGGTTGGCCTCTTTGAAAGGTCCATTTGTGTGGCGTTAAAGAGAAGCGGTACTTTGTGATAAGTCGCACAGTGCACAGCTTCATCTCCTGAATCGCATACCAAGACAATTGCGAGATCCTGTGCCAAAGGGCAGAGGCATTAGACCCTTTCAGGATCCGCCGCTGGTGGGTCCGGCTGGTCCGACGAATACATGGACCCACCATCCTAAGTTTTGATATTTTTCTTGCAATAAAATGTGTTGCGCTATTTTGTTGAAAAAATAAAACGGTTCTGGATCAACTGGATTATCAATTCGCAGGGCTTTCAGCACAAACAATACTATTGGAATCATATTCAGTATTGGCAAATTGAATATTCGTTTATCATTTTGTATGAAAAGTCTGTCCTCTTCGAGGTCACTGTTTGCGTTTGTTTCGCGTGAAAAGACAGTGCTAGCAATGACGTCGATGGAGGAGCTATTGAAAAACTTTTCGTATCAATCACACCGTTTACCGTTGAAATTAACCTATCCAAATGTTTGTCCAACTTGTGCACATCCTGTAGCATGATTCTGCACAACTTTCCCGGCGTGAACGTTTGACTCACAATCGTACGAATGCTTCGAATGTTCGCCCCGTGACAGGAATAGGTTCTGATTCCACATTTCGTGATACATTGGCAGATCGAACCGGTCGACAAAGAGACAAAAGTCCTTGATTGTGATCTGTTTGATCAGCTCCCGATCGGTTACCATCAGTCCAGGCTGAAAAGCCTGATAGAAGCCAAACATGCCGCCATACTTGCGGGTCCACTCAAGGTTGAGTTCAGTTGCGTCGCGAAATACAGTATGCATAAAACAACATGCATTGCATCAAGGTTGAATTCAGTAGCATCATACTGAAGAAGATATTGGAGATATTGATCTCATTTGGATATCTTTGGGACTGATTATTTGTTGGTGTTACAGGCATTGTATTGGTATTGGACTGGTATGAACCAGCCCAAATCGAGCCTGATGATGACGGGTGTGTGATCTTATTATTCGTTTGGCAGTGTTTCAAAGTTTATTTGTGTTCGTGATATAAGAGAGGCAAAAACTGAACATCGATGATAGGCAAATGAATTAATGCAAATCTTTAATCATTCGCTTATTATTATTATTGAAATGCTTTATGGCCTGAATTTATTAAGATTAAAACTGAAACTGATTTTTATCAGGCGGGCAAGTTCAGTACAGAAATACGAAAAACCCAACGTACTATTTGATTTTGACCAATTTAGGATGAATTGTGAGTGATGAAACTGATAGTGTAATTTAACTGTTTGATTGGGCGATTAAAGAGGCGATTGAAAGTATAAACCTAATTTGATCTATTCATCTATCTATTCGTTGTTGTTGTTGTTGAATGCATTCTATATTATTCTGAGATTCCATGGGTTAGGGGTTTCTTCGAAATATTCTTATGCATATGATAGTGTTAGATATGTGCAATCACTGGTTCAATTTCAACCAATCCCTCGTCATCACATTCAGACATGATCATTGATTGGACATCGAACCGACGATATTGATCTCTCTATTTTTTGCCCAAGTATATCTAGATCTGAATCGATTTAATTTATTTTTAAATTTGAATATAATCTGAAAAGATTTTATTACAAAAAGTGAACTAAAGTTGTACCTGATTTCACCTTAGTTTCCATCCACTGGAACTGCCTTCACAAACACTCCATATTTGGGCGCTTCAGTAAGAAATTTGTACTGAATAGTCAATTTCTTCTCAGTACTAGGCCCCGGAACCAATCGGAACTTGAACAACAACTTTGCGAGTGCAAGCTTCATCTCAAACAGTGCAAAACGCATTCCAATGCAATTGCGTGGACCATTGCCAAATGGTTGGAAGGCAGTGGAGTTGAGGTTCGCCTTGTCCCGAAAACGTTCCGGATCGAAGACATCATGATTTGGCCAGTACTGCTCGTTGTGATGCAGTTGATAGATTGGAATTGTGACGGTGGAATTTGCCGGAATTGTTATGTTCTTGTAGCGGAAGTCCCGATTGGCGGTTCGTGTCACGAAAGTTGTCACCGGTGGATACATTCTCATGGTCTCATTCATGACACACTGCATGTAGGTCAACTGGTTGACAGTGTTGTAGTCGAATTTGCCTTCCTTTTGGTACAGTTCGATCACCTCTTGGCGAACTTTTTCTTGAATTTCGGGATAATTCACCAAAAAGTGAATAATGAAGCCGAGCGTAGTACTGGTCGTTTCGTAACCTGCTTCATAGAATATGATTGCTGTGGCTACGATTTCATCGTGTGACAAAACTTTCATATTTCGGTGACTCTCCATTGGTTTGTCGTCAATGTCAGCGGTGTGATCGTTGTCCATGTCAATGGTGAGATTGGCCACACTCGTATTCTGAATCACATCTTCGGAAGCTCTAGCGTCAAGCATCAATTGTAAAAGATCGTTTTTCTTACTGTCAAAAGTGTTGGTTCTCAAGATAATTGCCGCTTTAATTAGCTTCGATATGATCACTTTTGCCGAATAGCCCATTAATTCAATGATAATTTGTAAACCTCTTCTCACTGGATACAGGACAATGTCCACCTCAGGGAAACAAGTGAACATGTACACAAGTCGTGAAGGTTTCGAATCGAACATTTTCATAGCTGCCTTGAAGAACTCATCGTCTGGATTGTTTTGCACATTTGTGTCAATTCCAAGTGCACATTTGGCGATCACGTCAGTTGTCAGCAACTGCATGTATCGATAGAAGTCGAACTCTTCATTGGCCTGAGCGCATGAGGCAATCTTTGATAGAAGAATATCGATCGAAGAGTCCATGATTGGGGTCATAATTTTGAGTTTCATTGCACTGAAAGTTGGATTCAATATGGTTCTGATCTCATTCCAGCGAGCACCACCAGCCGAAAGGATGTTATGAAAAAATTTCGGATTCGGACGCAGACCATATTTGAGGTCCGATCGACCTCGGTCTGAAAAGTTGCTGAAATTCTTAATCTGAATTTGGCCGATTAACTCGAGATCGTTCACCAAAATATTTGCCTTCTTGCCAATGTAGTAGCCCATAATGTTACCATACTTGGCCAGGTACTCGCTGAACTGTTCAACATTTGGCTTCTGCATGTGAGTGAACAAATTGCCGTAGATCAAATTGGGACTTGGACCGGGTATTCCGTTGCGCTTCAAAATGGTCATTTGGCGATAACGCAAATATAGAAACACACCAAAGAGCAGAAGAAAAGCCACAAAGAGTATCATGACAGAATCGGTCAAAAGGAAATTAGTGAAACAGGCAGATTGTTGAGGAGAATTGAAATATGTTTGATGCCTTGTGTTGACGTGTTGACGAGTTTTATAGAAGAGATCAATGCCCTGACATTTTACCAAAAGTGAACAACTAAAAGTGAAATCACAAAAAATAACATTCAAATGACCTAAAGCATGGCAAAATTGTTCATGTTGTCGTGTTCGACTTGTCCATTACAATCAACACATGCAATGAACCACACTAAAAGATGCTTTCGGTCATTTAATATTATTTCCAACGAATACATAAAGCTCAATATAAATGTTCAAATCAACAAAATCAGTATCAACAACACTGTTGATTATCAAAACTGAACTTAAGAAATAGTTGATATATCAATTGATTGCACTGTTGTAAAATACTTTTATTGATGGAAGCCAAGATTGGTGACAAATACTGACAAATCGTCATTTGCCTAATTTTATTGATGCATCGATAAGCCTACCAGTGGACTTGATAGCAATTCTATTGAGATTATGAGTAGTTATGAATTGAAATTTATTTATTGCAAGTAATATCGCCATCTGTTGGATAACATTCAAATTAATGAAATTCTATTTTGTAATTAAATGTATTGCAAGATGTATCGCCTTGCGACAACCACTTTATTACCTGTCAAGGAGTGATTTGAGTTTTCTTTAAAATTAAATTATTTTTACATGTAAACTTTACATTGTAAAGCAAAACATATTTTCAGCACCACAGCCGGAAGATCCCTGGACAAATATATTGTCCAATAAACTTTATTTTGATGAATTAGCTGATTTTTATTCAGAAAAGTTTAAACCAATTCGACCAGGTTTTAAATTCTAATGCAATATCCAAATATTTGAACGTTCCAAATATTTAACCGAACATTGACAATTCAATTTTGATTTTAACTGAGTTGGATATCATATTAACATTTATTATTATAATATAAAGTATTCTTTAAAACCAATAATGTATCTCCTCAATAGCAGTTTTATAAAGTTATATCGCAAATAAATGATTATGATAGCTAAAATATTTTAATCAAAATGATTCTCAGGAAACAATTGTTCAATTTTGATTGCCAACTCTTGATGCTTGTCTGACTGTTGAATTCTCTTAGCAGCAGTTTGAAGTTTTTGTTTCAATTGATCATCTTCCAACAGTCGATCAATTGTACCAATCAACTCACTTTCAGTAAAGTTGTATGGATCGATTCTGGCACCCAGGCCAGTCTCCTTCAGTCGCTGTGCATTGTCGAACTGATCAGCAAACAGTGGCAGTACAATCATTGGCTTGCCCTCTGCGAATGTTTCCGTGACTGTGTTGTTGCCACCGTGAGTGATCACCAGATCGACTTGAGGCACAATTGCCGCTTGAGGCAAGTACCGATCGCCCCACATATTCTCAGCGAGTTCATATTCAGAGAATCGAGGTCCTCTCGAGACGATATATTTGTGAGCTGTCTTACAGAGAGTTGAAACCAATCGATTCATCAAATCCAAATCTACCGATCCCATTGATCCCATCGAGACATAAATCAGCTTTCCACTAAAACTGCCACTCAAAGTATTGTTCAAAAAGTCTTCAGGAACCAAAGTGGCTAACGGGACAAGGCCTGTTGTTGGCGTTTTATTGAACACCTCGAGGTTGAACCAACCTTCGGAGCGAATCTCTTCGTAATTCAATTCCTCGGGATATGCGTAAACGGTCATAGCTTGAGTTTTGATCTTTTCCTTGGTTACATTTTCAATAGGTTCGTAACCTAATTCAACGATGAATCTATTAATTCGGGATGCATCAGAAAACACTTTGCGAATTTCATCAAACTGTCCCCACTCAGTCGAGTCGTCTGCTGGCAAGCCTAAACAAAGTATATAAGGAAGTCAGCATAAACATAAACATTTAAGAACAAACCTGATCCACCAGGAGGAAGCTCCAAATTATCATGCATAAATAATGGATTGAAACTATTATTTGAAATCCACGGAATACCAGAAAAGTGCACAGAAGGACAGAAGAATCCATCGACATAGAGCAAGTCAGGCGCAAACTCATCTACAGCTTTAACAACAGTTTCATCCAACTTTTTGTATTCTTCCCTATTTCTAGGATTTCGCATCAATTGCATCATTTTGATCATCTTCTCTAGTGGACTGAAGGGACCAATGATTTTTTGACTCACCAACATTTGAGTCATTTTCTCTCCTGGATTTTCATTTTCTTTACCATTTGTAGAATCATTTTGCTGCTGTGGTGACGATTCGTAATGATACTCCTCATAGCCGAGTGCTTTCAGTTTGCCTTGAAATGCTTTCTCCAGCACAAAGATCACTCGATGACCACGAGACAGCAACTGGGACAGTGCCCCGGCGCAGGCGTTCACATGGCCAACTGCGTTTGGCGTTACAACAATCACGGTGAGCTTTCGCATGATCGAAAACGTATAAACTAAAATGTCAACCAATGTGTGCTTTTATACAGCTTCAATCGTTGGATGACATTCACCGCGAATGATTCACGTAGTTGGACAAAGTGGGCAACGAACCAAAGTGTTGTAACACGTGATTACAGCATGACACTGGCTCATCCTTTGTGTGTGTGTTTTCATACACAAGGCAGTCCTGCAATGCATGTCACCTTCAAAGTGGATCCTTCGTTTCATTCTACACGTTTCTATCATTTATCTATCTTTTGCTTAGATAAACTTTTGATAAACAACGCTTTGCTATTATATATTTATATTACTGTTATTATTATTCATAGCAGGATAGTGTAATGAAGTGGCTAAAGATTACATTGTAGAGGTACTTTGTTGTTAAATCAACTTTTGGTGTTTACCCCAGAAATGAATAATACTTGCTTGTGTAATAGTTGGCTTGTCAATAGCCACTCAATCACAAATTCAGTATTTTCCGTGTTTGCACGGTGCAAATCTTTTACGCCAAATTATTAGTATGAGCTCTCATGAGCTTTTGGTAACGTGTTTGAGCCCAAACGAGCGAACTCAAGAGAAAAACAAAGTTTACTAAAGTCTGTTGACTGCTCACTTAATGATGAGTTGCCATAAGACACAGTGAGGAGGTAACATCATATACAATTGTGTGAGGATAGTTGTTTGGTGGTAGTGTTAGAGATGGTAAGGAAAGTGTTAAAGGGAGTCAATGTTGAAGGATTGTGTCATGGTGTGTGTCGTGTGGAAGGTAAAGTTCACTTGAGAGTCGACCTTCTCTATTTTGCACTGATTGTACACATTTGCATTAAATTATGAAATTCTTTTTGTCCTAAAATTGAGTCGATCATTAAAAACTTTAATGTAATTTAAAATATCCGTTGTGATGACTGTTGCAACATGCAAATATAGTTTTCTACACAATACAATACTCATAATATAATTAAAGAACGGATGCACTTTCCATCCTTCAGCGTTTGGAAAGCCTCATTAATTTGGTCCAGGGAAAATTTGTGTGTTACGAGTCGATCGACATTGTACTCTCCAGTGCGATACATTTCAACCAATTCCGAGTATGCCTTGTCCGCCTGTTTGTTCCCCATGACGCCACCAATAATCTTCTTTCCAGTGACCATTTCCGAGCCAGGAAAAGCCAGTTTAGTGCCAGTTTGGATCATTCCAACCAGTGCAAGTGTGCCAAAGCTACTTAGAGACGCAAATGCAGTGTCAAACACAGTTTGATTGCCAATGCAGTCGAAAGCATAATCCAGCCCACGATATTTTTGCTTCAAATAGTCAGCAATCGGTTTGTCCAACTCGTTTGGATTGATAAATTCTGTACAGCCAAATTCAATACCCACCGATTTCTTATCATTGTTGATGTCAATTCCAATAATGTTCTTTGCGCCAGCAAATTTGCAACCAAACACGGCGTTCAGCCCAATGGCTCCCAGTCCCCAAACTGCCACAGTTGTTCCAGGCAAAACTTTGGCCTGATTTGTTGCAGCATAGAAGCCAGTGGCCACAGCACAGCCAATGACGCAGACATTTTCCAAATTGACACGAGAGTCAATTTTGATGGCTTGTGATGAGTGCAGTAGGACATACTCACTGTACACGCCCAAGCCAGCCATGCTGCGCAAATCGTCTCCATTGGCAAATTTTTTGTTTGGCCTTGACAGAAATGATTTTTGGCACAAATTTGTACTTGGATTAGCACAGTAACTGCAGTTGTGACACATTGGCAAAAAGGTGGCCAGCACATGATCACCAGGCTTGAGATGAGTGACCAGTGAGCCAACTGACTCCACAATTCCAGCGCCCTCATGACCAAACACCGAAGGGAGCGCCTGTCCCATCAGGTCGGATAGCTTTGTCTTTCCAAAAACATAGTGAGCATCGCTTGCACAAATGCCCGCTGAAACCACCTTTATTCGAACTTGTTCACTATTGGGATGGTCAATAATGACACTCTCAATTACCAGTGGATCTCCTTCCTTGTACAGGATAGCTGCACGACAAGTGATTGGCTTGAAAGATAAAAAAATTAAATTAAACAACCATTCTAATGAACAAATGCAGCAAAAACCTTCAATAAATTTGACATGTTTGAAAATTATTGTAATTACAATTGGAGTAACCTATATAACATTTGACATCCTTTTAAATAGCCAAAAAATATTATAGAAACAAGCAACACAAAGAAATTACACATTACAGACTTGTTGTGAACTAAGATTATACCTATTTACATGTTTGTGAACAAAATTGAATGACATGTTTTGTTCAAAGGAAAAAAATAATTTTTTGCAAAGTTACATCATTATTATCACTTGAATACAAAACTGAACAAAACTGTGTTTGCAATTTTGTCTATTCAAGATATGCAAACTTTGTATATTTAGACTCTAAATGAATGCTGAGATATTGTTCGCTTTGAGAATATATTGTGCCATGTATTAGTACGAATGTCATACAAAAAGGAGTGATGCATTGGTATTATTTTTAAGGCTTCGATAAAGGCAATTTCATTCCCAACACGCGCCAAATCAAATCAAATACAAATCAACATATATCATATCATATAATCTCATCATGAGAATCTTGCAGCCAAAATCGAAGAACAGTGAGTGACTTTTTTTGGCTCCGAAATCTGAAATAAAACTGTTTTATCTTGTATCTTCTGCCTATCTTGAACTAGAATCTTAAACCATCACCGATTTGATAGTCAACTATAGTTGGCCTTCGACTCTAAGGCTTAGAGTGTCTCTAGGGATAAGTTATGACTTTGCTTTATTGTTATTTGAACGAATTATACGAACTCTACAATTCCAAAATAAATCAATTTGACCTGACCGTGGTTTTTGAATTAAAACAAATGATATTCTTTGAATCTACAGAAGGACTTTGAAAAATAAAAAAACAAGATAATGGTTTCGCTAGAGCGCAAATCTCGGTTTCACGACGAGGTATTGAAATATAAATAGAAGCATTTGTTGATAAAGACACAATCATAATAGATTTCTGTGTGCGTCTTTTGCGAGTGATCTTATCGCTCATGGTCTAACCAAATGTTTGCGTGTGTTTATCATTTGTGTGTTTGTTCAGTGTTGGTAAAACCCGTGCCAAAACATGAAATCTCAAGCATACACAAATGTTACAATATAATACAATATTTCTCGTGTATTTTTGGGTCACTAAACAATCTATCAATTGAGGACTACTAATATATGTTTTTGTTATCCTGATGAAGATATTAGTTTAAAAGTCTGAAAGCGTAGGAGAAGGTTGATTATTATTATTAATATTGTGATATGAAGTAAAGTGATTTACATACATATCTTTGCAATATACATAAATAGAGATACGTGTTAAAGTCTAAAGATGGCAATCTTTAGTAAAAATAATAATTTTAATGTAATAATTTTCAAATTTTCAATTTAAAACAATTATGGTTATTGTTATTCAAATGTAATGGACTTTCAATTAAGTTTTCAATTTAAAATTTGCATTTTAATTTCAACAATGCGACATCTGTAATAGTTCAAAAAGTTTGGAAAAACAAGGAGAAATCATCCTTTGATTTAACAAACAAATCTCAAACAATTCTAAATCAATGTAATCGTAATCGATAATTCGTTTAAAATTAAAAATAGAATAGAAATCGAAAATGTGAGAGCTTACATGCTTGTTAGTACAAACCAAGATTAAACCGGGTTATTCCGGAATATTAGTAAAAAAAAAGTCTGTTTGTCGTTTTTGGCTGCTACATTCTCATGATGAGATTACATGATATGATATATATTGATTTGATTTAGCGCGTATGCAAATCTAGTTCATTGAATTTATTAAATATATTGAATTTAATTTCACAATGACCATCAGTGGTCAAATATAAATGTTTTTAAACAGAAAATAAGATGATCTTAATTTAAGGTCAACAGGATAAAGAGTCAACTGTTATCATAGATCAAGACTGCACTGCTACAATGTTAGTTTGCGTTCAATCATCAGAGCCAATTCTTCGTGCTTATTTGTAGCATGAATTCGTTCGGAAGCTTTCCTTAGCTTCTGTTGAAGTACAACATCGAGCAGCATCTGCTCAATAGCATCGACGAGTTGTGTTTCAGTAAAATTGTACGGATCAATGCGAGTGCCGTAGCCTGTCTCGAGCAGACGTTGTGCATTGTCGAACTGGTCACTGAAAATGGGCATTGCTATCATTGGCTTTCCTTCGGCAAACACTTCCGTCACTGTGTTGTTGCCCGCATGGCTTATTACCAGATCAACATGGGGAAGGATTGCACATTGGGGCAGGTATTCTTGGCCCCACATGTTTGGCGCGAGACTGTATTGCTTCTCTTTTGGCCCTGTAGAGACAATGTACTTGTGATTGGTGGGTGCAAGTGCTGCCACCAGTCGCTTCATCAGTCCAACATCAGCCGCGCACATTGATCCCATTGAAACGTAGATCCACTTTCCACTGAAACGCCCACCAAGATCGTTGTCCATGAAATTCTTCGGCACAAGCGATTCGAAAGCAATATTTGATGATCTGCCTGATTTGTTGAAAACCTCAATGTTGAACCAAGATTTTTGTTTTCGAAATTCAGGACGATTCATCTCTTCGGGAACACAATAAACAGTGAATAGCTGTGTCTCTGGATATCTATCATTCGGAAAGCGTGGGTATCCATTTTTCTCAAACAGATCATTCTCCTCTTTGCAATCGAAATTCTTCAGTCGAAGCTCGGACCATTCTGCCCACTCTGATCGATCACCTTCAGTTGGCAAGCCTATCAAGAACATATATATATAGTATATACGCTGCATCACATAGTACCACTAACCTGAAGCAGGTGGAGGTAGATTCTCATCGAGAATGAACCCAGACGGATGTTCGCTAATATTTAGAATCCATGGTATGTCCGAGTGGAGAACTGCCGGCAGCCGCTCCCCATCCACATAGATCAAGTCAGGCTTGAACAGTGCAATCGCTTGCTTGACATTTTTGTCGAATACATTCTTGAACTCAAGTGACTCAGCAGACTTGGAGCTACGTACAAGATTGATCATTTTCTCCATTGGACTGTATGGCCCAATCACCTGAGCATCCCAAAGCAAATGGGCCATTATAGCACCAGCATTGGGGCCAATTGTTTCAATTAGTCGACGTCCAATTTCAGACAGTGGCATGATGTACTCCTCGTAGCCTCTGGGCGCGAGTTTGCCTTTGAACACTTCGCTTAGAACAAAGATCACGCGATGGCCACGTTTGAGTAGGCCAGACAGGGCACCGGCACAGGCATTCACATGACCAACTGATTGCAGGGAATAGACCAAGATTGTCAGTTTTTTCATTTTTGTTTGTTTAGTTGCAGTATCATCTCAATTGCTCACAAGTCCAATTTAACACATATTTATATATGTTTTTGCAACGGAGGAACATTTGAATTTGTCTTATCTAATAATTTAACATTATTGCCCAATGATGTCTACAGTATATATATATGCCATCATTAATGATATTGCAGTTATTGCTAATTAAACACAATAAAAGATTTTACTATCCAAATTGTGGCAATATAAGATAATATAATATAATATTGAGTCAAACGCTGTACTTTTGTCACATTTTAGCATATTTTACCTCTCAGTAGCACAAATTGTGCCTCGATCTGGGATTAGAATTAATGATGATACCCTGAATGCGTTGGACTTTGTGATTTTATTTTTCTATGTTTTATTATGACATGGTCTATATTGTATATTGTGTGCTTAGATAAATTTACGTATCTGTGTGATAAACAAAATCACAAAGTCCAAACCTTTCAGACAGATTAACTTCAGTGACACTCGGCCTGATCGTGACACAATTTGTGTTATCACAATGTGAAAGTGAAAAGTTAGTACTATTTATGTAGCTGCAATTTAGATGGTATTTTTTATTGCCTGAGCTTTAGCTAACACTATCATATAATATCAAAAATACCTTGGGATCATTTTGACCCCAAATGGACATTCATGTTGTTTTTTCCACTTGTGCTAAGGTTGATGTTAAAATTCACAAAAAATATTGACACTTGCTTGACAGACTTTGCCTGGTAAAGTAATGTAAAATTAAATTAAACAACCATTCTAATGAACAAATGCAGCAAAAACCTTCAATAAATTTAACATATTTGAAAATAATTGTAATTGGAGTAACCTATAGGTATATATTATATGTATAACATGCATCTTTTTAAATAGCCAAAAAATATTATAGAAACACGCAACACAAAAAAAAATTACACGTTAAAGATTTGTTGGGAACTAAGATTATACATATTTGCATGTTTGTGAACAAAATTAAATGACATGTTTTGTTTTGTTTTGTTCAAAAAAATAATCTTTCATAGATTTACATCATTATCACTTGAAAACAACACTGAACAAAACTGGGTTTGCAACTTTGTCTATTACATAAGATATGACATGTTCTCAACATATGCAAACTTTGTATATTTAGACTATAAATGAATGCAGATATATTGTTTGCTTTGAGAATATATTGTGCCATGTATTATTACGAATGTCGTACAAAAGGGAGTGATACATTGGTATTATTTTTAAGGCTTCGATAACAGCAATTTCATTCCCAACACGCGTCAAATCAAATCAACATATATCATATCATATAATCTCATCATGAGAATGTAGTCGCCAAAATCGAAGAACAGTATGTGACTTTTTGGCAGACTGAAATAAAGCTGTTTTATCTTGTATCTTCTGCCTATCTTGAACCAGAATCTCAAAACATCACCGATTTAATAGTTGGACCTTCGACTCTAAGGATTAGAGTGGGTATCTCAAACGATAAGTTATGACTTTGCTTTATTGTGATTTAAACGAATAGTCAAAACTCTGAAATTCTAAAATAAATCAATTTGACCTGACCGTGGTTTCTTGAATTAAAACAAATGACATGATTGCTTTCTCAGTGACAAACGAGCACAATGTACAACAATGTGCAACAATTTTTTTAAACATTAAAAAGCAGTCACGGACCCAGTTTTATAAGCCACTGTAAAATTATCTTTCATCTAAAAATGGTTGCTTAATTTATTACATTTGCCCTTTAGCCCATGGGTTAATTTGGTTGGACAGTGAATTTGGTTGTCTAACTAACTAATCTACATACTAGATAACATTTATAACATTAAATTACACATAAAGTTGATCAATGATCACGTGATACAGCTCCAAAAACGTTGGCAATGTCAAATGCATGCAAATTATTATTATCTTTATTATTGGTATTATGCTTAAATAAACCTTATTTGATATTAATTTATTATACCTTATAGACCACTTTTTGTGCTAATGTGAGTCTGTTATCGTTTGATAAACCTTAAATGTTTAAGTAGTGTTTATTTTATTAATTGCATGTGAACATGACTATGGCTCCGTTTAGAGTCTAGGTGCACTGCACTGCACTTGCCACTTGGCTTGCAAAGCACGGCGCGAATTCACACAGTGCAGGTACACTAAAACAACTGTTCGCGTACTAATTTGCACAACTTTGGCGCAGTGTGAACCAAACTTGAATTCTTGAATGAATGAATCTTTAAGTGATTTTGATGGACTTGTTTGAGAATTGCAAGAAGAACAGTAGATTGAACTTGAACATTAAAATGCAATTCAAATCTAAGTTTTTTTTCTGAAAGTACTAAATGGGGCGATCGGTTGAATGTCCGAATGTGCCAGGTGCGCATTGCGCATGCGCAACATAACTAATACAGTTGAATGTGGACTGTTCTAGGGACTAACTTTAATTAATGAATGGCGTGCTACAAGTGAATTATTCGAATTCGCATCTGAATGTCCGAATTTTCCAAGTGTACAATGCGCATGCAAATAATCCAAATTGATAAACCCGAATCTAACATCTAAGATACCCCAAATTCGTCCGCTAACATCCGATGAACCCAATTTCGTCCGCTAATATCCGATGAACCCAATTTCGTTCGCTAACATCCGATGAACCCAATTTCTTTCTCTAACATCAGACGAACCCAATTTCGTCCGTAAACTAACACTGTACATAAATCGGCATAAATTGCGCAATTCTCACTTGGCACATTCAGACATTTAGCGGAGCACCTAAATGGGTACCTCTGCCTTTCACTGCACTAAGGTGACAAGATTTAATGACCGCTCTTCTTGTGCCTTCTGCTGCTCGAAGGGACATTGAATGACGCAATGAGCCTTATGAGCCTTGTGATATAAGATTATATTATACAGTCAAGTCTCGATGATTGGTGCCTGGCTTAATTCGAAAGTCTCTTTAATTGGTAATTGGAAGGTCAATTTTGAAAATTTGGTATAATTCGCTAACTGTCACTGTACAAATGTTTTTTATAATTCGAAAATCACTCGTTAATTGGTAATTGGAAAGCAAAATTGATGCTAATTCAAACAGTTTTTATCGTATTTTGGGACAAAACATGATCAAAATTTCAAAATTGCCCATCAAAGAACAGCAAACAAAATTTTAAACAAAATTCAGTTGATTGTTGAACTCAGACAAATAGTTATCAATTCAGTAACGCTATACATGAATGGCTTATTTACCAAATTTGTGAGCCTCATGCACCTTAAATATGTATTCTGAATAAGTAGGTTTTTGTCTAAATTATAATTAACGCTAAATATATAGCATTTTTCAAATTTTAGCACTTTGAAACATTCGAATTGTTTAAATTATTTAGGAATTGACGATTTTCAGATTCCATTTTGATTTAATTCAATCAAATATAGTCATTTTCAAATAGTCTCGATAAATGGTAATTCGAAAAATTTTTTGGCTTTGAGGTCCCAAAATTTTCGAATTAACGAGACTTTTACTGTATATATTTTATGGTATTATAAGATTATTCGCTAACTATTTTTAATACAGGAGTCAAGCTAGTCAACTTTATGATGTGCCTTTATGACACTGATCTTCATATATAAACATATACCGTAAATTCTCTTTTAACCGCCGCGGCGCTAGTCGGTTTCAGGCGAAGCTCGCTGCGGCGTTAATTCGAGAGCCTCGATAACTGAAGTTCGGCGCTTATTTGCTTGGGCTAAAAATTAATAGACGGCGGATACCTAATTTGGTCACTTTTGACTAAAAAGTAAGGCTTTTATGCATCAAAATAGGTATTTTGTGTAGTAAAACTTCTTTCAAATATTCACTGCGGCGGTTACTGGAGTGCGGCGCTTATCCGTTTCAATACATACTCGCTGCGGCGCTAATTTGAGAGCAGCAGTAATCGAGAGTGCGGCAGTAAATCGAGAATTTACGGTATGTTTAAATAATAATAAACCTTGGACACATTATAATACAAGCCATAAAAGTGATTGCCTATTTACTTAATCTCATTAGTCACATACACATGTATACATTGAATGGTATTTGCAAGGCAGAACTTTGCCATAAAAGTATATATCCGAGTAATGCGGTGCCCAGATTTGACTTTTATTATGCCACGTATAACAATGCTTTATAATAATAATAATTAACAAAGCAAAAAATACAGAATACACGTGTTCACTTAGGGTTAATAAATGAGCCGTTCAGAGGCCAAAGTGACCAAGTCCACAATTCAACTTTTCGAGTAAAACGATAAAGTTTGAAAAACTACAACTACAACAACCCACAAGAAATCAATGGCAATGCAAGGCGGACTCAACGACTCATTCGAGGAGCAGCACACGCGGTCAAAGGGCAAAGTGCAAACTAACTCAATAGTCAATAATCATCGGACAGCGACATCTAGCAGCGACAACAGAATGAGAACATCTCATTCTACATATATATATGATTTTATTGATTAGAATTATTCATTATGCATTATATCACCAAGATTGAGTAAATAAATCAAAGTTTATAGCCTTTTTTAATTTTAATGCTATAAAATTGAATATTCTCAGGACTTGGTCACTTTGGCCTCTGAAAGTTATGAAAATGAACAAATTGGTTGTACTAGTACTTTTCAACTTTGATTGTTGTTTAAATCCGCTTTATTTGAGCATTGTGATACAACTTTTTGACTGTTTATGTGGAATATTAAGGTTGCTCTGAATAAACCAAAACTGCTCAGAACACGATAATTGATGTCATTAGCACAGTCTCAATGTTCATGTTTGTGTTCATTACAACTTTTTTCAATGATGTCGAGTTTAACTAGACATGATACTTCAAGAAATTTTTTTATTTCTAGAAATTAATTCTGTGAAATACAAAAAACAATCTTTAAAAAGAAAGTAATCGCCGAATAAAGACTGACTGATTTACAATAATTTACAGTAATTCAGCATATGTACAGTGTGCAAATATGAGGAGTTAGTCAGATTGGCTTCTGAAAAAGTTAAAATTTGTTTCAGGAGCCAAAATGAATTATCATTATATTATGATATTGTTATTTTGTATAAAATATCAAAATATTTGGTCTTACGAGTTATTGACGAAGAGATTATCAATAATCAAACACATTTTCAACATAATCTCAAAAATTTCAAAAATGACCTTAGTCACTTTTAGGCTTAAGATGTGGTGCGCTAAAGGGTGATCCACAAATAAGCACATCAGTGCGGAGAAGCCAGCTGTTTGCTTATTTGTGGATCACCCTTTAGCGCGCCACTTCTTAAACCTAGTCACTTTGGCCTCTGAACGGCTCAAATAGTAACCAATTTGGTGATAACAAATGACGCCACTCACTTTTTTGCAATCGTTTGCGCTTTAATCTTGGACACATTATAATACAAGCCATAAACACTGATTGCCTATTTACTTAATCTCATTAGTCACATACACATGTATACATTGAATGGTATTTGCAAGGCAGAACTTTGCCATAAAAGTATATATCCGAGTAATGCGGTGCCCAGATTTGACTTTTATTATGCCACGTATAACAATGCTTTATAATAATAATAATTAACAAAGCAAAATACACGCTCAGTTAATTAGTAAGCAAGCAAACAATAAAAGTGCTTCAGCTTTCTTATATAAAAAGACTTGATTGGTTGAAATTTGGCATTTCTTTACTGCTGCTTTTTACATTTTTTGAGCAACCACAATGAACCATAAACTGACAATCCTTGTAAGACCCATTAATGGAGTTGGTCACGTGAATGCTTGCGCTGGTGCCCTACGTTGTCTCCCCCCTCGAGGTCATCGGGTAATATTTGTAGTTGACAACAGCTTCAAGGGCAGACTTGCCGCACAAGGCTACGAAGAGCACATCTACCAACTGCCCAAAACACCGGACATTCAAATTGCGGGAGAAGCTACGGCTAAGATACTTGTAGAGAGTGGAATTGTCGGCGACTTTACACCATTTGAAAAGATGGAAAATCTGGCCAAATTTACGCATTCACAGAAGACTTATGATGAATGTGCTTTTGTGAACAAGATTGTGCAGAATGCAATTGATCAGTACAAGCCAGATGTCATCTACATTGATTCACCCATTTTGTTGCCTTCGATTTACAATTCTGGCATTCCGTGGATGGTGAACAACAGTTCTCAGCAACTGTTCCATCTTCGGGATGATCGAGTACCTCCAGGTGGTTTCGGTAAGTTGATTTAATTTAAAAAATTAAAAATATAATAAATTTTTTTATTTTTAGGTTTACCAACTGTGGGCAATCTGGAGAAATATAAAAAACATCGTGATTTGTCTGACCAATTTTTCTATGAAAAAAATTCAATGATTTTCTTGAAAGTATTGGATATTCACGCTATCCAAAGGACATTCTTATTCCAGAAGGTGCGCTGCTCACTATCTATGCTTACCCAGAAGAGTTGAATTATCCCGAGGCTAGGGAGCGAAAAAATTGTTTCAACATGGAAGTGTTCAACAGGAATGAACTACCGAGAGAATTGGTTGAGTTGGAAAAGTTGGTTCCTGTTGAGTTTTTATCGAATTCATTAGATGGACGATACAGTGGAAAGTTGATCTATGTCTCAATGGGTTCGATGGGTGCGGTTGATTTGGGCCTGATGAGAAGGTTGGTGGCAGTTCTTGGTAAGACAAACCACAAGTACATTGTGTCAAAGGGACCTCGACACTCCGAGTACGAATTACCGACAAACATGTTCGGAGGTGGTTATCTACCTCAAATGTCAATCATCCCTCATGTCGACTTGGTCATAACCCATGGTGGTTGCAACACCGTTACAGAGGTTTTCGCAGAAGGAAAGCCAATGATCATTCTACCACTGTTTGGTGATCAATTTGATAACGCACAGAGACTTGAAGAAACCGGATATGGCTTAAGGCTGGACACATACAAATTTACTGATGAGCAAATGATCAGCGGAATTGATGAGCTACTTAACGATCAGCAATTGATTCAAAAGCTAAAGAAAGCTTCCAATCGAATTTCTCTCTTGAATAGACACCAAGAGTTGGCTGATAAAATTGAACAATTGTTAATCAAAAAATAGATTTTGATTCTATTTATTAAATTATAATTTTCAAATATTTTCATTTATTTTTAGGAATGGCCAAGGTAGTGGGCAAATGTGACAGATTGGTAGTGGGTTTCAATTGAAATTAATTGACAGTGGTTTGTTCCGAATTGTCAGTTTGAGTTCATTGACCTGTTTAACATTCTTTTTTGTGCCTTTATTTCTAATACAAACAGAGCGATGTTTTAATGGAACAGAATTAAAACGCACAAACAGCCAATGATATAAATTGACAATTGTGAAGTTACCAGAGTATACACCTGCGTAAGCAAAAAAATCCTCTTTCCGCATCCATGCTTCCAGCAGGAACGTAATGGTAAACACGATATTCTGGGTTGCCATTCTCAAGATTTTCTCACGTGCCATTTTCCAATGTTTTCAACAATGAGTGCACTCATCCAACAATGTGAGGATTAGATGGTTTAATGTAGGTTAGGTGCAGTGTAGGATTGGGCTTGGTTCAAGCCGCTTGAACCTCAGACTGAAGAATGTTCTAGGTGAAATTTGAATGGCAGCTATAAGTTTGAAACTTCAAAAAACCTCTAAAAATAAATTAAACTTGAAATTATGAGTAAAATTTCGATAAAGTTCTTTTGGATGATTATGTACTTCACGACTAATTAGACGTAGAAAAATTCGTTCTCACTTCAAGAGAGTAAAGAGATTTCTTCAGTTTAAAAGAAGCTTTTAAATCATTTTCATTGCTAAAAATATGTGCACCTAAAGTATTGCACACTTGAAGCGAATGATAAAATAATAATAGATAATCTTGCAAAACATTTTACGACAATACCGTTCGCTCCGACTTTACGCCAACGGCGTTATTTATCTTTTAAAAATAAGAAAGCAAGAGGGCTCCATAACGCAGGCTGGTTCAAAAACTAGTATTCTTTTAATTGTCGTACTTCGGTGTTGAAAGTCATTTATTTTAATTTTAACAGTCTCAATCCTTGAAATGTCGACATTCAATTGTCAGCGGAGACACACTTCCGTGGAATATTCCATTGATCTAATTATTATTTTGAATTAATCGTGTCAGTCACAATAAAGCTAATTAAAATTTTAATTAAATTATTATAAGTAAATAAGCAAAATTTGAAGACAAGAATAATCTCAATTGAAAATGTTCTAATTTCAAAAATGATTCCAACAAAAATTCGTCTAGCTTTTGCTTGGATTATTCACAAACCATTGAATTTGTTAATTTGGTTTGTGAGTTCACACATCAAAGCATGTCTCTATGCATTTGATCCAATCATCGATGCTCCGCCTGGTGTGGGGCTTCACAATTTGGCTTCTTATCGAGTGAAACGAGCTCGTGAAAACAGAATTCAACGATTCTTCATTCTGCCAATTTGTGTTTGGGCATTTTTTGCCGCTCACACTGTTTGGGTCTTGTGGAAGAATGATTTCGAGTACTACAATCGACCAATGGCCGAACTGTTGACTCATCGGATGTATCCCGAGGAATTTTGGCGACAAGGTGACATGGTAGTGCTTGCTGGTATCATAGGCATCGGTCTGTATGGTTTCACATTTGTCTTTGGTTCATGGCTATCTGATCGGTACTGTATGTACTTTGTGTATGGTCCAAGTGGAGAATACGATTTGATTGTCAATAGCAAAGGTAAGTTTGAATTTCATTTCTTCCGTGCATTAAACTATTCACATCAAATAGTGTGGGAAAACGGGAATGTCAAGAAAATGTACAAATTTCGGAATCTAACCAAAAAGGCGATACTTCCAGTTGCCAGTTCTGCTTGGTTGATTTGTTATTTGTTTTTCCTGTGGAATTTTGCCCGTGCAGACTTTGGTGACATTGGCCATCGACTCTTGCTGGTGTTCTATTTTCCAATTTTGGTTTGGTATTGTGTTTTGAGTAAGTTTTATATTCAATTTGATTTCAATAGTAAATTGCCCAAATGTTTCAGCTTGTATCATGATGTTTTATCACTTTTTCGTCATCACCAAGTATGTGATGATCAAACAAACCTATTTAATTGGTCAACAAGATGATCTAATCAAAAGTCTCAATGGAAATACCAAACCATCCAAATTGGGTCTTTACTTTGAATTTCGTGCAATCAACACTCACTTGGCATACCAGTGCGCTGAGATTCGTGGTTACAATCGCTTTTGGGCCTCAGCCATTAGCATCATATTCGGAGTGGACATTGTGATTGTATGCTATCTACTCTATTCGTTCATATTCTATGAACAGACTTCGGTGATACAGTTTGTGTATTTCTTCTTCTTTCTCATTGAAATTGGATTGTTCATTTTCATTGCAATCTCACTCGCTTGCATGATTGATCGTAACAATGACTTGTGCTATGAGAGGAACATGAAGGCAGGAATGGCTTTTGGTTTGAATTTCGACAATCGTTCATCGATTCGACAGTTGATCCATGTAAATGTTTTTCTCAATGACAAATTGGATAATCGAAATAAATCTTTGTTTGTAGATCACCAAAATCGCAACCAATCGAAACTTTTCCAAATGCTGCTTCCGACTGGTCAATGGCTATCGTCTTGACTCGACAGCTTTCAACATGGTTTGATTCAATTTAGGGCGATTTATTGTTTTGTTTTCTAATGAAGCAAAATCTATTTAGGCCATCTATATTATGAGCACCTTCTTCCTGTACATTTGTCGTCAAAATCATAAACATTTCTAGATTTGTTTCATTCCTAGCCACTAGATGACAGCTAAAATTTAAAAAATGATTTTTTTAATTTTGATTTTTGTACTTGTGTGCTCTTTTATTTCTTATCTTTAAGAATAAAATCAATATACTTTGTCATGCCAATATATTACCGAGCATTATCTTAAAGTACACAAAAACAAAAACTTTTAACTTTCCTATCCTATCCTATACTTATCTTAAAATTGTGGTGTTGGTATGTCTGTCAAAAATGCAAATTCAAACATATAGATAAACTTGAATAACTTTAGAAATATTGGTTGTAGAAGCATAAGATACACTGGAAAAGAAAGATCTATTTTAACCGGATCGAGTGGTGCGAGGTGTGGAAGGTAGGAATGCTTGAAATACTTGTAAATCGAGCTTAAAACACATTTGATTGAAAGTAATTGTTGTCAAATCAATAATGGAATGATTTTTATTGTTGCTAAGAAGAAGGATTCAACACAAAGACACAGTAGACTTACGTACTATGTGAATTACCAGTAGCCTAAAACCTGTAAAATGTAAATAAATTTATTTCTATAGAATCTAAAACAATTTATTGTTTTGAAAAATTTACAAATGACCTAAAAATTGTCCAATCGACTTTTGAATCTCCTTTCGAGCTTCCTTCAGCGAAACTGGATCATCTGCCCGCTCCTGTGCAGCATCAGCAACATGAGCCGACTCAGGCAGAATGATGATCTTCACCGTTGGATTGACTTGCTTCAGTAGACCCAACTTGTGATACGGATCGATCAGACCGTTCACAAAGACAACATTTGTTGGGCTAAACTCAAGTTCACCATAAAAGTTATTGTTCATTTTAATGGCATCTTCAATAAATTTTCGATTGAACTGTGCGCCAAATACGTCAGCGCATAGATCTGTGTAGAAATCGACTGGATGATAGTGGCCAAAAGGTTGGTTGGGTGAATTTGTAGTTTGAAAATTGCCAAATTCAGTACAAATTTGATAGGTCCACAGACGTGTGTTGATGATTGCGGTCAGATTTTGTAAATACGCAACATAATGCTCGTACTTGACATCAACACAACTTTTGCCAACTCGCTGTCGAACAATCTCTGCTAGCTTTTCCAGTGGCGTTTTACCGGTAGGTGCTGCCAAGAATGCGCAGTGTGCGTGTATATTTTGATTGTACTGTACAATTCCAGCATAGTGATTGGCAATGTTGGACACTAGCAGAGAGACATCCTTCTTCCGGTGAACATCTAATGGTTGACACAATTTAAATTCTTGATTGATAATTTTGACCGTTTCATGACTTTTGAGCATGTGTTCAAGCTCGCTCATACCCGAACTGATTATGTGAGAGCAATTGGGCCCAAGTGATGCGCCAATTACTTCAAAATATTCGGAAAAATCGAGCTTTGAACGAACAGGGGCACTTGACGCTACTGCACCGGCAACCAAATGTGGATATTTGTAGCGAAACCATGCAGCCAGAGTACCACCGTACGATCCACCAAAAATGATCCATTTCCGACCTTGCAATTGATACTTTTCTCTGGCATATTCAATAAAATTAGCAATGTCTCTCAGTGCTTGTTCACTGTTGAGAAATTGCAAATTGACAGTTGATATATCTGCCCGTGGATGTGATTCACCATAGTAACGATGTTCCAGCTTAACGATCGCCGCTCCATAATGTTTGGCATAATCCACAATTGAACCACCAAAGAAATTGTTCGCAATCCATTCACCTTGAATTTCCAAGAAAATTGGAGCTCCAACATTGCTTCGGTCAAAATGCTCAAAATCGACAAAATATCTCTGCTTCCAGGTGATCAAATCGACATGATTGAAGTGATCCAGACGCTGATCGAACCATTGAGTTGGGGGTAAAATGCTCGAAGCATAATATTGCTCGCCTGCATGAAAATTGTGTCCAAATGGATCAAAAGGAAAATTGGGAGTTACGATGAAACTTTGAGAAAAAATAATAGATACAAAAACAATAAAGACTTGCAACAAAATCATTTTTGATTTAGAAATTAAAAACTACTTTGAATAATTAAAACTTTTATTAGCCTAACTAATTGAGACGTGACGTGACCTTAATGCAATTAATCAATGAACCAATTAACTTCTAAGTGGTTCTATTTGATTGTTGCCAGGATGTTAAATTAAATTTATTGATTTGATTGAACGTGATCAAAACCTGTCAATCATGTGCTCTACATTCAAAATCTGAGTTACATTTTGAAAATTTTAATAATCATGAATAAGATTATTGGGAAAGGGATCCAAATGAACAGTCTGTTTAATCTCAATGTTAGATAAAGGATGATCCTTGCTATTACTCAACTCAACCCGAGTACTCGCTTCGGAAAAATCAACTTTCGTAACATTCAATTTATTCAAAGTGAATCAAAGAGTCGGTGCTTTTTTCGGTGTCGATTCGTCAGATCAAATTAAATGTGCTAAATCTTCCAATCAGTGACAATCCCATTAACAATACCCACCAATAAAGTAGTAGTGAAAAGTAGTATTCGAAAGTAAGTTTGCGCACTTAACATTTTAAGAATGTCTAAGAACAAATTGGCAATTGGTTGTTGTTTCGTGGATAACTCTTAAATTCGTTTCAGTTTAAATGTATTCGATATTTAAAGCCGCACACATTAAATAGTCAAATCGAACAAAATATACATATCACGAACTGATCACATGGCCAAATGGCAATCCCATGTTTTGATTGATTTGTTAATCAGCTTGTATTTGCAAATCCTTGGTAACACTAAAAGATCTCTAATACTAAATGATTGACTACTCTATTTGTACTTGAAGATAAAAGTTTAATTATATAACTTTGAAATTCACTCGATCTCATGTAATTATTTCTGTTTTTTGTCTGGTTATTCAGGAATCATCAAATTTTTCGAGACTTTCTAACATGACCTGGAATGGTATGAATGTATAGTTTGTTTTCATTTGCAAAATTTACAATACATTCTCAATAGCTGTTGAGTGAGATGATTTTGGTTTGTTACCGTAACGTCCTCTGTGAATGGTTAACCCTTGTGTACACATTAATGACATTTAATATTGTGAGAGGAAAGAGTTTTTGTGTTGCTAGGCCTCTCACAGAGTGCCCACTTTAACCTGTCTATGAGCTAGAATGTAATAAATCGGATTTGCTATCTTGTAACAATGGCACGGGAATTTAAGTGCAAATCAATAACGCCTAACTTCAATCAAATCCGCATACATACAACCGTTGCTGAGCTATTTATTGCCTTCAAATTGGGCAATGTATTTGTAATATTGGCAACGATTTTGTTAATTTATTTATTTTCACACGTTTTAACTCAGAATACTCGAGTTTTAAATTTAGATTATCAAAAATGTTTAAACAACTCAACTTTGTCGTCTTTTTGTGCCTAATCAGCCATGTGAGCTTTATGTGTGCAGTTCCAAAAGCACGATTCACTCCACCCTCAAGTTTTTTTCTTTAGGAAAAGAATTTACCGCTGCTTGTACCATAAGTGGTGTTGAATCTACCGGCACTTACTTGTACTATGTCAATTTCTTTCTCAACTCAACTTCTTCGTTTAATGTTCACAAGGTTGCGCTGGTTGTTGGCTTTTGGACTGGTTCTCCAGGTAAGTTTAAAAAATAATATTATTAACGAAATCGAGATTATGTTAATTTGGTTTTTTGAAACTCTCTACAGACTGCCCTACATGTGCTCCAACATTTGACGCGCCAGATAATCTTGCACTGCTTGGCCTAAAGGCAGCAGCAGGCCCGAAAGGCACCTATCCTCAGTTTGAAATCAAAATCACGCCTCTCGACGCCAAAGCCTATGGAACATATTTCTGTGCTGTCAAGATTGAGAAAATAAAAAACGATCCCAACCCAACAGAGTACATGTCCAATTATTGGCAAGTGAAATCAGGACATTTTGGTTTGTTGCCATCGGTGGTCACTTTAGTTGTGGCAACTTTTGTGTTGACTGCATTGTGATTTATTAGCTTTATTAAATTATAAATATTATAATGAAAACTCGATATTCTAACGGAATATAGAAATTTCGCAATCATAAAATATTTTTATCTTATTCGTGGCTTCGGACAGCATTTTAGTGCCTCACTATCTAAGTTAGTGGCACATCAAGTTAAAAATCGAGAAAAAACTATACGAAAATCAGAAAATATTTCATGACAGTTTTTCTTGGGTTGAAAAGTTTTATTTATATTATACGTTATAAAACTCTTAAATTGTCAGGACTTGTTTGGTTTTTATAAGATTTATATAAATTCATAATTATGAAACAAATAATCAGTAATAAATTAGACTTTCGAGCGATTCTGGCAATAGCTCTACAGTCAAATGTCCTTTTTGAGGGTCGTGCAACTTCAGCGCCACTGAATGAGCGTTCTTGTTAAGAACTGTGACCACAGTTGCATTGTCTGGTCGTGCAAAAACGGTCAATTGAAGATTGTCGGTGTGGTCCGAGACTATAGCATGGTGTTGCACACGAACCGAGTCGGGCACAATGAATTTGCTAAAGTGACCCATCGCATAGAAGATTGTCTGTTTGTAGTACTCGTGACTGGTTTCGTTCACAATCACAGGTGCGTCGCCCGAGTTGTGTGCCCAGTTGGGACCGCCCTCAGTGTCGAATGCCAAACTCCAATCCACCCAGCCAGAAGTGAATAAATTCAAATTCTGTAAACAAACAACTTATTATAAAATCTCCTAAAAATCTATTTCCCCCACCTTGATGATATCATCAGCGTAGCGATTGAATATTCCCCAATCTCCAAGCAAAACTTTTTCTTTGCCAGAACGAACTAGACTTGCTTCGGTAGCCAAAAGAAATTTGTTAGGAAAGCTATCTGCGAGCACTTGTAAGTTTTGTCGATTCTTTTCATTTGTATCATACCAATGAAAAGCAATACCATCCACATATTTAGCCGCTTCCTGGTCCATAAAAATAGGCTTATTAAAATTGACAATACCATTCATGTTCCAGTCGTAGCTCATCAAAACTGTGTTTGCCACATCTGAACCGCTCAATTCAGGACCGAGATCAAATTTGATAAAATCCCTCTGAACAGTACCGTTCATGTTGAGGCAAGGCCAACGGAATTTGGCATTATTATGACATACGTCCGGTTCGTTCAACACGGTCATGCCCCACATTGAAGCGTTTTGCCGCTTGTACTCTTGTACAAATCGAATCAAATATTTGGCAAATAGTTTGTAGTATTTCTCTCCGGGGCGTCCCATTAATTCTCCACCGTGATTCAATTGTTTGTTGGTCTTCATCCATGCCGGTGAACTCCATGCACTTGCAAACAACTTTACAGGTCGTGAGCTCGCTTCTTTAGCCATGTGAATTAATGCAATCTTTAATTTTGGATAATCATGGTAAATATTTGGTGATTAAATCAACTAATGCACTTACTCTAAGATTGTCTTCTGGTTGGAGGGCAAATTTACTCAACGACTCATCATCAGAATGATCATCGAGTGAGTATCCTCTCGTGGATGCATCTGTAGCACCAATAGGTACTCTACACAAATTGTAACCCAATCCTTCATCGGAAAAGTAATCTCTAATCAATCTCTCTTGTAGAACTTTAGGTAATTTCGAGATCATAATCACTGCTGAATCCACGAACGTTCCACCAAATCCAATAATCTTTTGATATTGTTGGGCTCGAATCACTTCTACAGTCACATTGCTACCAGACGAACTTTTTGGTTGTGCGTCTTTTGTGAAATGGTACTCTTGTTGTTTGAACCTAGCTCCACCTTTACTGGTAACATATGAATTGACAGTACCAACTTGTTTGGAAAGTTTCACATTCATATCTTCGCATTTGAGCGTTTCACTACAAACACAGACATGTGAACCATGGCCATAGTCTCGAGGATTGCATTGAATTTCTAAATTAAAAGTAAAATCAATATTAAAATGAATTAACTATACCAATCAATCAATATATACCGGTCGCTATTGCAATGGTTTGCAAGCAAAAAACTATCAACAAAAATAGTCGCGCCATGTCAACACGAAAAAAAAATTAGCAGACAAACTCAATTGAATAGCTAACAAATTTTAAATTTATATATAAATATTTAAACTTCTGACATGTACTTTGTTTACAAATTAAAAATCACGTGATTGCAAAATGTTAGTGAATGAATATTAATATAGCTCAATTCAATCCATACATTGTAAGCATCACTTTGTTGTATCAAATATTATAAGATGTACTACTTTGACTAATTAGTGTTTCCTGTCACTTATTAAATCCCATTGATCTTTTAAATTTATCTCTTAAACCAATAAATTATCTCTTAAATTGGACATTAAAACAAAATCACTCACATGATGAGTGATACATTGCCAAAACAAGTCAAGAAGTAGGTTACCGTCCCGTCAACTGATCACGTGTTATTTGCATGACAGATTATGGTAATCTTGTGGAATGGTACAAACAAGTACTTGAGTTTACTACTGTGCTACTATTAAGCACAAGGAAACCCATGCGAGATTACGGGCGGATGATATCATTTGTCATACAGCACATTTGTGCGAATAATGAAATAAAATTTCGGCAAGCCGGGCAGTAAGCGAGACTTAGTGTAATTTAAAAAAAATAAAATATAAAAAAAGTTACCCGAGGTGGGAATCGATCCTACAACAACTGAACACATACGGACATACATACATACACGATGGCAAAACAATTAGCTTGACTTGTTCTTCGAACTAAGTCTCGCAAATTAGTTAATTTCCTACAGTATTATTTTTTCTATTGCCAAATTGTGTAAATGTATATTTAATTTGTTCCGTCAAATAATTTTGAATGTACGTCAAAAGCCTTAAAATGTACTTTCAACATTTTAAATTATCGCTTTTTATGGTTATCGCGCCAAAAGCTAATTAAGCGACTTGATTGAGTAGCAGATTTGGTTAGGTTAAAAACGGTGCAATTACAATGTTCCTGGATTTTATTAATAGAATTTTATGCTTTGCAAGTGTTTTAAAATATTAGACTTTTAAAATATTTTATAATGTTTGCGAAAAGTTATTTTGTGGGATTTTGTTTTTTGGCTGGACTGAGCCAATTGGTTCATTCGTGAGTATATATACGGGTTTGAGATGATATGATTTAATTTGTCAATTGTTTAGTGCCAACCTTTTTTACGTTCACAACTTTGGAGCCATTTCAGATGGCAAACACAAGAACACGGATGCAATTGCAAAAGCAATCACTACTGCCAATGCTGCTCCTGGTGGTGGAACTGTGCACTTTTCTAATGGCACCTACTTTACTGGACCTATTCAGTTGAAAAGTAATGTCAACCTTGAATTGGCAGAAGGCGCCGTGATCAAGTTCAGTGACAATTTCGAGGACTATCACAACTTTGGCCAGGCGGTTAGTATTAAAAAGTTGGAATTTGTTCCGCTGATTTCGGCTGATCATGTCAGTCATGTTAGTATCACGGGAAAGGGTACGCTGGATGGAGCTGGTGAAAAGTGGTGGCATTTGCGAAGACAGTGGAAAGATGCACACAGAACCAATAAAACGATGGTCGACTTTCAGGTGCACAAAGTTGCGGATCTGTTCGATGCGCACGGTCACCTGATTGATGACATTCATGCACCGAAAATGTTTTCATCCTTTCACTCGGATCATATTACCCTGCGTGGTGTGACTTTTATCAATTCTCCAACTTATGTAATTTTGCCTTCACTGTCCGAGTATGTCACCATTGATCACGTGACTATCAAAAATCCGAGCAATGCCACGAATACAGATGGAATTGATCCGGACTCGTCTCGTCACGTGACTATTACAAATTGTTATGTGAGCACGGGGGATGACTGTCTGGCGATTAAGACTAGAATGGTAATTTTAAAATCTGATGAATTTTTTACTGATTCTAAATCTACGTAGGAAAATGGCAAACCCATCCCAGCCGAGAACATCACAATCACCGATTGTGTAATGCACTCGGGACACGGTGGATTTGTGATTGGCAGCACAACTGTCGGGGGTGTGCGCAATGTTCATGTACGAAATAATCACTTTGAAGGCACAGACAATGGCATTCGAATCAAAACAACCCGTGGACATGGTGGCGTGGTAGAGGACATTCACATCTCGAACATTACCATGAAGAACATTACCCGTGCAGGTGTAATCATCAACGCCTTCTACACGAATGCACCAGAGGAGCCAGTTTCGGTGCGAACTCCCGTTATTAAGAACATCTTCATTGAGGATGTGACTGGTGATTCGAGAGATGGAATTCAGATTCAAGGCCTGCCTGAGATGCATTTCGACAATATTCAATTCACTAATGTTCATTTGCTTGCTCAGCATAATATGGTAATTGAACACGCGGATCATGTTGTGCGTACTAATTTTACGTATACGGTTAAGAAGCATCATTAAATTGCCAATTCAAGGCAAACTTTATTATCAAAACAAAACCATAAAGTATTTAAGCTGCTAAAAAATAGAAAATTTAGCAAAAGTTTGTTCCAGAAGCTTGTACCACAGCTCATAGTCCTTAAAACACAAATGAATCTTATTATCCGTATAAAGTTCCGTTTTGAGATTAGTCAAATTCGCTCCACCATAACTTGAGTTCAAATCAAAATTGTAAAAAGTTTTGTTATCAGCAAATGCAGTGATCAGCTTGTTGAGTTCCATAATCTCGCTGTCCCAGTTATGATAATAGCAGGTCCGGCGGGAGGTAATTTTTTTCTGCCATTGGGCAAGGGCGGCAAATGATCCGGTCGGAATGTGGCCAATGGGCGGAAAAGTGGCTGTTGGTGGGAAATGGAAGCGGTTGAAGGTAAGGAGGCAGATGAAATGTGGGTGCCGGTTGATGGTAGAATGACTTTCATTGAAAATACTTCTAAAACGTAGGAAAAGCACAACAAAGTGATCAAAATCAACTTTTATACTTCACTTGAGCTCAATACAGGTCGTTCCAAAGTAATGGGGAGCACTGGGCCCATTGAAGACAACAACAAATTTGAGTTTTGGTAGAGAATGGTTGGTTTTGTCAAATAACATAAGCAAATTGTTTTGTTTTTTATCTTGAAACTAACTCATTTTTTTGAATGATTTAATAAACGGAGGCATCAAAAGCAGTACATGGCCATGAAAATAACAAATATCACTTAGACAATTTGGCCAATAGGAAACTGTTCAAGTTCAACATTCCCTTGATTCAACTCGTCAAGCACAACTAAGTGAGGCTGAACAAATTTTACGTTAAGTTTATTCGTATTGTCCGTTTGCTTGCATTTTTGTTAATTAAAATATTGCTTTTCGTGGACAAATGCGATGTTCTGCGTAACCCAATTCATGGTAAATTTTATAACATCAATCCAACTACATTTGCGCAACATAGAAACAGCAATTTCAGTTGGTCAAAGTTGAACCAATTTATATGTGATTGGATTGGGTGATATTAAGATTGCTTTGACTGAATATATTGCACAGCCGAGACCAATTAAACAGAATTTTGCACTGACGATTGCTTTGTTGGTTTATCCGTCAAATTCCGAGCTTTTAGTCTTGCCCACACCACCAATTGTGGCAACACAATAAATATATTGCACAGCCGAGACCATATTAACAGAATTTTGCACTGACGATGGCTTTGTTGGTTTATCCGTCAAATTCCGAGTTTTTAGTCTTGCCCACACCGCCAATTGTGGCAACACAATAAATATATTGCACAGCCGAGACCATATTAACAGAATTTTGCACTGACGATGGCTTTGTTGGTTTATCCGTCAAATTCCGAGCTTTTAGTCTTGCCCACACCTCCAATTGTGACAACACAATAAATATATTGCACAGCCGAGACCATATTAACAGAATTTTGCACTGACGATGGCTTTGTTGGTTTATCCGTCAAATTCCGAGTTTTTAGTCTTGCCCACACCACCAATTGTGGCAACACAATAAATATATTGCACAGCCGAGACCATATTAACAGAATTTTGCACTGACGATGGCTTTGTTGGTTTATCCGTCAAATTCCGAGCTTTTAGTCTTGCCCACACCTCCAATTGTGACAACACAATAAATATATTGCACAGCCGAGACCATATTAACAGAATTTTGCACTGACGATGGCTTTGTTGGTTTATCCGTCAAATTCCGAGTTTTTAGTCTTGCCCACACCGCCAATTGTGGCAACACAATAAATATATTGCACAGCCGAGACCATATTAACAGAATTTTGCACTGACGATGGCTTTGTTGGTTTATCCGTCAAATTCCGAGTTTTTAGTCTTGCCCACACCACCAATTGTGGCAACACAATAAATATATTGCACAGCCGAGACCAATTAAACAGAATTTTGCACTGACGATGGCTTTGTTGGTTTATCCGTCAAATTCCGAGCTTTTAGTCTTGCCCACACCACCAATTGTGGCAACACAATAAATATATTGCACAGCCGAGCCCAATTAAACAGAATTTTGCACTGACGATGGCTTTGTTGGTTTATCCGTCAAATTCCGAGCTTTTAGTCTTGCCCACACCGCCAATTGTGGCAACACAATAAATATATTGCACAGCCGAGACCAATTAAACAGAATTTTGCACTGACGATGGCTTTGTTGGTTTATCCGTCAAATTCCGAGCTTTTAGTCTTGCCCACACCGCCAATTGTGGCAACACAATAAATATATTGCACAGCCGAGACCATATTAACAGAATTTTGCACTGACGATGGCTTTGTTGGTTTATCCGTCAAATTCCGAGCTTTTAGTCTTGCCCACACCTCCAATTGTGGCAACACAATAAATATATTGCACAGCCGAGACCATATTAACAGAATTTTGCACTGACGATTGCTTTGTTGGTTTATCCGTCAAATTCCGAGCTTTTAGTCTTGCCTCCATCGCCAACTGTGTGCACACAATAAATATATTGCACAGCCGAGACCATATTAACAGAATTTTGCACTGACGATTGCTTTGTTGGTTTATCCGTCAAATTCCGAGCTTTTAGTCTTGCCCACACCGCCAATTGTGGCAACACAATAAATATATTGCACAGCCGAGACCATATTAACAGAATTTTGCACTGACGATTGCTTTGTTGGTTTATCCGTCAAATTCCGAGCTTTTAGTCTTGCCTCCATCGCCAACTGTGTGCACACAATAAATATATTGCACAGCCGAGACCATATTAACAGAATTTTGCAAAAATGTCAAAATATTCCATATTTGACCAAGTAAACAAGCGGAGCGTAGAGTGTGAGCTAGTGAAGAATGATTTTTTGCATTGACTTGTATTTGTTCTACCATTGGTGGACTAACCCATTCTTTGACTAATCTCTTTGAAAAAGGAGCTAATATAAATGACAATCTAAGTAAAAATATCCCGTTAATTGAAAATTCATTGATTCAATTTTATAGATAACATACCAAAAAGTACGACTTTCCTGCGATTCGATAATGTCCCAAAACTCGAAATGCGTATGAATGTAGACGGCGATGGTTTTGGAGTTTTTAATCCTATTGAAAAATATTGTCATTTGATAATGATTTGTTCCCTCTGATTAATCAACCAAGATACCTGTAAATACATAACTGTATTTGCCGAATTACATTTTCTCATAAATGTGATATGGAATTTTTGATTTACCAACTCCAATTTTTGATTCAACTTTACCACCAAAGCACATTGGGTTGTGATCGCAAACAGACATAGATTGATTTCTGCCACATCAAATACAAAGAACTCTTTCAAAGGGACATCATCGGCAAAAAGGACAATGCAGAGAAGATAACACTGCAATGTGGTGTAGTACGGGATGACGATCGACAGCATTGTACAACATGAACGATTAAACTCTTTGATAGCTTTGCATGTCTCAATTATGTCCAAGTTGATATGCTTGAAAAGAATCCAATAAGTTTGAGAGTAAATTCGTTCGCAAGATCCGAATGGCAAATCCGAGTTGACATCAAAGCCAACCAAATGTCGATTTTGAGCTTTCAACTTTTCGACTAGTGTCTTTTGGTGGACCTGTATGTAAATACTTACCAACAGAATGTAAGAAACCGAAGCAAAAAGACCAAAGACGATGTAAAATATGAACAACGAAAAAGTGGTCCAGAATAAGAACGACAGAATTGAAGCAGAATACTTCAGATTGATAAACAAAGCTACAAACTGAAAATAAGATGCAAATATGACCCAGAGCGAAAATGGGAGCATATTCAAGAAGATGGATTTTATTATTTTGCGTCGTCGCAAAATAATTGCAGATTCGTCTGCGATCAGAACTGTGAATCAAATAGAAAAAATCAATAAACTATTTTAAAAACATAGTTGTATCCATGCCTTGGGTTCCAAGAACAATTTTGTTTTCACAATTTAAGTAAATTTGTAAGTTTAAATTCGGTGTCTTTAGTTTTGCAGTGAAAATTGGAATTGCATACACGACATCAATGAAAATGCCAATATCAATCAGGGTCCAGATAGATCGAGGCACAATTTGATGTGTAAATACATACGGACTACTGATGAGATTGGTCCAATGACAAAATTCTCCCACTGCTTCATAGTGCAAGCCAATGGTGCCATACATACAGAACAGGTCGTTGTCCACATACAAGAACATTCTCAATTCTCTCTTTTCAAGTCGAATTCTGGTTAAAACCAGATGTATCCCAAGTCAATAACACTTACCGATTGTCTGATAAACATTTAGTGTGAACTTCCCTCAAATCCTTCTACGATGCTAAAATGCCATCTTGTTGTCAATGAAAGCTCAAGCTCGACCGCCTCAAAACCAAACCCCAATGAGCGTACCATTTTGTTTCTTGTTTCCCATTGATCGCATAAGCACTGTACACTGTACAGCAGTACTGTTGCTATGCCACAAACACACACCAATTTGAATTTTATTTCACAATAACTTAATATCAGTGCTCCAATATAAATGTTTTTAAACAGAAATATGATGATGTTAATTTAAGGTCAACAGAATAAAGAGTCACTGTTATATGATCAAGAACACTGCTACAGTGCTAGTTTGCGTTCAATCATCAGTGCCAATTCTTCGTGCTTGTTTGTGGCATGAATTCGTTCGGAAGCTTTTCTTAGCTTCCCTTGCAGTACAATATCGAGCAGCATCTGCTCAATAGCATCCACGAGTTGTGTTTCAGTAAAATTGTACGGATCAATGCGAGTGCCGTAGCCTGTCTCGCGAAGACGTTGTGCATTGTCGAACTGGTCACTGCACATGGGCAGTGCTATCATTGGCTTTCCTTCGGCAAACACTTCCGTCACTGTGTTATTGCCCGCATGGCTTATCACCAGATCAACATGGGGAAGGATTGCACATTGGGGCAGGTATTCTTGGCCCCACATGTTTGGCGCGAGACTGTATTGCTTCTCTTTTGGCCCTGTAGAGACAATGTACTTGTGATTGGTGGGTGCAAGTGCTGCCACCAATCGCTTCATCAGTCCAACATCAACCGCGCACATTGATCCCATTGAAACGTAGATCCACTTTCCACTAAAATGCCCACCAAAATCGTTGTCCATGAAACTCTTCGGCACAAGCGATTCGAAAGCAATATTTGATGATCTGCCTGATTTGTTGAAAACCTCAATGTTGAACCAAGATTTTTGATTTCGAAATTCAGGACAATTCATCTCTTCGGGAACACAATAAACAGTGAATAGCTGTGTCTCTGGATATCTATCATTCGGAAAGCGCGGGTATCCATTTTTCTCAAACAGATCATTCACCTCTTTGCATTCGAAATTCTTCAGTCGAAGCTGCGACCATTCTGCCCACTCTGATCGATCACCGTCAGTTGGAAAGCCTATCAAAAACACACACACATATATATATAGTATATACGCTGCATCACATAGTACCACTAACCTGAAGCAGGTGGAGGTAGATTCTCATCGAGAATGAACCCAGACGGATGTTGGCTAATGTTTAAAATCCAAGGTATGTCCGAGTGGAGAACTGCCGGCAGCCGCTCCCCATCCACATAGATCAAGTCAGGCTTGAACAGTGCAATCGCTTGTTTGACACTTTTGTCGAATGCATTCTTGAACTCAAGTACCTCAGCAGACTTGTAAAGACGTACATGATTGATCGCTTTCTCCTTTGGACTGTATGGCCCAATCACCTGAGCATTCCAAAGCAAATGGGCCATTATAGCACCAGCATTGTGGCCAATTGTTTCAATTAGTCGACGTTCAATTTCAGACAGTGGCATGATGTACTCCTCGTAGCCGCTGGGCGCGAGTTTGCCTTTGAACAATTCGCTTAGAACAAAGATCACTCGATGGCCCCGTTTGAGTAGGCCAGACAGGGCACCGGCACAGGCATTCACATGACCAACTGCTTGCAGGGAAGTGACCAAGATTGTCAGTTTTTTCATTTTTGTTTGTTCATTTGCAGTATCATCTCAATTACTCACAAGTCCAATTTAACACATATTTATATATGTTTTTGGAACAGAGGAACATTTAAATTTGTTTTATCTAATAATTTAACATTTATTGCCCAATGATGTCCACATATATGCCATCATTAATGAAATTGCAGTTATTGCTAATTAAACACAATAAAAGAATTTACTATCTAAATTGCAGCAATATAGATTGAGTCAAACACTGTACTTTTGTCACGTTTTAGCATATTTTACCCCTCAGTATCACAAATTGTGCCTCGATCTGGGATTAGAATTAATGATGATGCCTGATTGGGTTGGACTTTGTGATTTTATTTATCTGTTTTATTTTTACATGGTCTATTTGTATATTGTGTGCTTAGATAAATATAAGTATCTGTGTGATAAACAAAATCACAAAGTCCAAACTTTTCAGACAGTTTAATTTTAGTGACACTCGACCAGATCGTGACACAATTTGTGTTATCACAAAGTGAAAGTGAAAAGTTAGTACTATTTATGTAGATGTAATTTAGATGATATTTTTTATTGTCTCAGCTTTACCGCACACAATCAAATAATATCAAAAATACCTTGTGATCATTTTGACCCCAAATGGGCATTTATGTAGTTTTTTTCACTTGGGCAACGGAAGGTTAATATGTTAAAATTCATAAAAAAATATTGACACTTGCTTGACAGAGCCTACGTTTCCCGCTATAAAAAATTCTGCCAATAATATAATTGATACACAGGTGACCAAAGATGATACTCGTAAAATTTGATAAGAATCGGCCCAAAGATAACGGAGTACGATAAGAAACGATTGATAACTTGTGGAGGCCCGAAGATTTGAAAGAAAGTCACGTGTCTAGTGTCCATGTACAAGAGCGCATTGCTTGCCGCTAGCTATCCGACCACGGTAACACCACATATTTTGTTGTATTGCCGATTTGTGCAAATAGCCAAGCATTTGAAGTGCCACTTTATCAGCCTGCTCAATAACTATATGTCCAATTTGAATCAAACTCCACTTGATGTCTTCAAGTCGATTTCCACCAGTCACGAAACCTTGAAATAAATATAAAAATTTTTTAATAATATTGCTAAATATTTTTTTAAAGATTGTCTTTGTGGTTTAGGAAATAAGAAATGAATGTTCAAACATATTTAGATACCTTCATCTCGGTCACAATGAACAAATGCAAAAGTGAAAAAAACAAATGAAAAATATCAACTCCATTTTGCACTGATGTTTTGGGAGACTCATAATAAAGCAATCAAATATGAAATGTACCGAAAGTTGTTGTTGTTTATATAATAAATATATTTGTATGATTAAAATATTGACAAATCTATCAATAGCACTTTCATGGCTATTTCCAGTGAAAAATTATCATACTCGTGAGTCAAGATTAAATACCAAAGCTAACCATAGATTTGTCACTTTTTAACTACACTAGAGTTGGGCAGAGCTTGAGGTGGTGTTGGTGTCTCCAGTTTTGTGACAACTCTCAACCATCTTTGATGTTCTTGTTTGTGCTTGTGCTACACCAATGGATACTGACATGATATGATATGTTATTTTCAATTGAATGCACAATCAGCTTGGAAAATGTCACATTTGACGTAAACAATATTGGTTGATCAATAATAAGCATAATTGATAAAACACGGAATAGTATGAATGTAAAAAAGAAAAACAGTGTGAGTAATTTTGAGAATAAAATAAAATTTGAATGTTTGTTGTAAAGAATATCAATCAAAAATTTGGCAAAATATAATGCTTAATAATGCTCATTTAATCTTGAACGAAACAAAATCAAAGTCTAATAATATCACTTGGTCTGAGCAATTCAATTTTTATATAAAATCTACTATTAACACAATTGATAATTCTACCTGGCTCATCAATTTTTAGAATAAGATCAAATGGCACATTTGGGAAAATTTTTATCTTTATGAATAATGAAATACACGTGATGAGTTGAAAGATTGGTAGATTTTATAAACAAATTAGTTTAATGGGCTTTTTACTTTTTAGTTGGTAGATATGGAAATCCAAGTCAAAGGTAAAAACAAAAAAACTGCACTTACACATTGAGATTAAAGCTTTCCTTGCGCAACTTTAGTAATCAAATTGTTTTTGTTGTTGTTTTTCTTTTTTGAACCACGTCACCGACGTCATCATTTGCAAGATCGATTTAAATATGTTCAATTTGATCCAGGATCAAAGACCCATGGGAATAATTATGAATGGAAAAATTATGAGAATTTTGATACACTTGGTTTGTTATTTAATAAATGTTGACTGTTGATCTTGATTGAAACATTTTTCTTAAATCCGCCTATTGAGACATACAAACAAACAAACAACAAATTATTAGAAAACACAAATAATCTCGCATTCAAATGTCATAAGCATTTGCATATATTTTTGTATGTTTATTTGTTTATTTGTTATTTCTTACCCGAAATCTTTGACTCGAGAAAGTGTACACAATCGGATTAACGAAACTGTGTGCCATTGCGAGCCAGTGCAGGCCAATGTAGAGGTACTGTTGAAAGTAGTATTGCGCCATGGTGCTGTACGCGATCAGATTGAACTCGTAGAGAAGGACAAACACTTTGACTGGAAACCAACACAGACCGTACAAAATGATGATCGTCAGGGTTATACGAATTGCTTTTGCGTTGTTTCGTAGAGTTCGATTTAGTTCGGCTCTCGAAGACGTTTCAAATCTTACCGCTGATTTCGCTGATTTATTTGCAGATTTCTTGCTCTGAAACATAAAAAAGAAAATTTGAACATTTACAACAAAAAAACAAATTATCTTTACTAAATTGCACTTTTTCCCAGTTAGATTTTTTCCTCTTTTAATGTGATTTCTCAAAATGGACGTATAAGTTGCGGTGAGCACCAGTGCAGGAATCACAAAGGTGATCACAAAACTAGCCACAATCAGGGCTCGACGATGTGTAACACTGATGCCAATGTAGTTGCTGCACAGATAGTGATGGGTAGAGTTTGATGTATCGATAATTTTCTCCACTGCTGTGTACCGAGTTGGTATGTAGGTATAGCCGATTCCGAAAGCCCAAGTAGATGCAACCAATAAAAATGAATACGATTTTAACCAGCTATAGAATGCTGAAAAGGGATACAAAACAGCACAATAACGTTCAATGCCAATGATCATTAGCGTGCTCGAGTTGACACAAACACTGAGCAGTTGTACAAAATTTGCAGTAGAACAGAGCCAGTGGGGAAACATCCACTGGCCCAGACTAAAGTCCGTGTACATGAAGGGCACAGCCAGGGCACCGAACAAAATGTCCGAGAGAGCCAAATTGATGATGTACTTTTTGAGATTTTGAAGTGGTGGTGAACGATAACAGCACAACTGCACAGTGATCACACTAACATTGCCAATCAGGGCAATAATCGAGGTGAAACAGTAGAGAACGTTGAAGAATACTTGAGTTGGGTTGAGTGAATCAACGTCTAGGCTGCTTGTAAGGGAGCAGTTTGTAGTGGAATTGTGTGAATTTTCAAGTAAACTTTCAAGTGAAGAATTACAAATGTGATTACTTTCGAAAAGGTCTTCCATGTTCTTGTTTGAGTAGTTTTTTTTTAATTTTTTAAGATCAATCCAAACGAACAAAATCAGACTAAGTATAATTTTGTTGGGCGAAACAAATTATATATTTTCGTCGACCAGACGCGAATGAATCGGGGAATTATATTTGTTTATGATTATATGTAGGGTAAGTCTGCTTTGGCTGGTTATTTGTTTGTTGTTTTTGGTTTGATTAGTATTTTTCCCAGCAGGGTGATTTTACTTGACTTGATTTGTCCACAGCAGACTGCAGACTGCTGAACCAGAAATTCAAATGAAACGTTCTTTTTAGAGATAAAGTGTAGAGTGGACTTGCCAGGGTATACCCTTGAAATGTGAGCGTTGAGGCGAGCTGCCGTGAGAGAACTACATTCAACTTGACTTTCTAAAAGAGAGAAAAACACGTTAATATAAAAATAGATTAGGCCATGTAGAATTCAAAATAATCAATTAAAATTGACTTTTCAGAATAATGATCAATTCTATTCGTTTATTAATTTTAAAAATATTTTACAAATTGTAATTTGTTTCTGAGAATCATTAAAAAAATATCCTTCCAATTACGCAAACACTTTGTAAACTAATAATAATAATAATTGAATAAAACACTGATTGCTTTTGGTTATTCTGTTCTTATTATTTTTGACATTTGCTAAATCTTGTTTTCGTATCGAAATCGCGAAATAAAGCCTTTCATATATATAAAGAATAAGTGCTTCACGAGGAATATTTCGCAATTAACAAAAGGCCAACAAACAACTTGCACAAGAAGCAATTACAATCACATTGAGTACATTAGGTTTCTCACATACAAAAAATGTCCAAAGTTTGACTTGAAAATACTTGAATTTACCAATTAATTAGTCTCTTTATTTTAATAACAAAATTAATGTGTTTTAAAAACCAAAAACATGTTGACACATTTTGTGTGCGCTAGTTTATTCTGGAGTCTAGTTGGCCAGACGTTTTATAGTAAACTAATAGTAAAATGTCAAAATCTACCAATAATCACTCTCCGCTTAATTCAACAAAAAACCAACCTCATCACACTTTATCCACCACCTCTACTTCTCATGATCCTATCTCCATTATATTAAAAGTGGTCGTCGTCGTTGGTGATGGTATTCGAGTGATCTGATTGGCTGATGATCAGCGCCACATTGACAGTGCATTTATCGGTTGTACAGTTTTGAGTACCTAGGGTCATGAGCTTTGAGTATCTAAGGCCATGAATAATACCCGAACCATATAGTAGTCCGAAGGAGGCCACGAAAAAAAGTTGTTCAGTCTATAGCCTGCGGGCTATATTCGGGAATTTACGGTAATGACCTGTCATGGATTGATTTGAGTTTCCCTATGTGTCAAAGCAACACTGAGCTAGATTGAAGCATCCGAAAAAGGAATCGACTATTTGATCTCCCACGAGAAAAAGAAAGTAAGAAAAAAACTGGTGGTATCAAAAAGTGATCCAAAATGATCAAATCTGGTTGTTCGCGTTTGATTGCTTTCTCAATTTGAGGATTAAACTCAAGTGTCGGCACTTGCACAAATTAAATTGAATTAATTGTTGCAAATAAAATAAATCAATTGCACTGATTCATTTTTAAGTTACTATTCAGTGAAAAAACTATTATTATTTTGTAAAGTTACTAATTTGTTCGGTCCATAAAATAAAAGCCTTAAAAATATATCTAAAATTCTCTTTATTCATTCAGGTACGTGCCCAAAAAGTACACAACAAATATAATGATTTTGTTCTGATAAAGTGCTTTCATCTTTAATCTGATGTTTGAGTTCATGGCTGCAGCGATTGTGTTGTGTTTACAAATTAACAAATTGAGACGGCCGATTGATGCACAGGTTACATTATTTGTGCCACACCACTGCATGAAGCTTTCCAGTTGGTTGACTGTGCTGTGAATCGACAAGTTGCACTTCCAAATTTTCTGAACCTTTTTTCAACTGCTCAACGGTCATGATTGCGCCACCGACAAATTCGTTCGAGTGAGTAGCATTCCACATTTCAAACACAACAAACGAGTGCTCATTGTACTGAGGAGTTGAGCTCAAAGATTCAACAGATTGAGCAACTTTGTAAGTGCGAGCAAATTGAGGATTTGCAGTTAGGACTGGCTTGTCAACCGAGTCGAATGTTACTTGCACGAAGTGATGCATGGCAAAAATTTGCGATTGTGTGATTGGCAACTAGTTTTTGAAAACAAACAAATTTTTAAATAAATAAATTAAAATTATACAAAAACATGAAGCTCACCGTCAACTTGGCCTCAGTGGAAATAACCCACAATTTGAGTGCACCATCAACTTTGCTGTTCAAATTGGCGTCTTGCACAGTGATAGTAATAAGCGGATCTGTGGGCTTGATCACAGCAGCAAAGCCAACTGCTCCGCAAAGAGAGACAAAAGCGATGAGAAACTTCATTTTTGATTTGTCTTTGAATTGATTGATAAACCAATTACCAAAATTGGCGAGTTTATATATACCTAAAATTTGACTAAAATTTCAATCAATCGAGCAATATTTGATTAAATTAAGTGATAAGTGACAGCCAAATTGAGCACAATCTTTTAAAGATAAGATTCAATAATTGGTTTAAAAATGGAACTTTAAGTTTGATAAAATTTCAGTTTGATTAAGTTGATTCATTATAAAAGTGATATTGGACATTTCTTTCTTGACTTTCAAAATTTGCATTTCTCTTCAATTGTTCCATTGCCAATTGCAACATTTGTTCGACAAACAAGTCGTTATTAGTTCTGGTCCTTAGAATTTTAACATATACGTATGAATTGAATTACTAGGAATGCTAAAAAGGGAGTGAAGTTTGCGTTCTCACTAGAAGTTAATGATCTAGTTACCACACCGTTCATGAGTACATGCGTAGATACGACTTGACGACAAAAAACAAAGCGCATCCAAAGTGGCGCCATGCAAACGTACCCTTCAATTGAGCACCCGCATGACAAAACCCTAATTTTATGTTTGATAAACATTTGGCGACTTTAGAAAATTTTCCTAAAACGACAGTACAGATTTGCATGATTTGTGCAATACAATTTAATGTGTTCACCTAATAAAACAAAATGGAATGTGTTACTGCAGGGGTGTGCAATCATGAGTGACTGATGAAAATCGACAGTAATGGGATGTTAACGTGGCAGGGGTTTTAGTTTGCATATGCTTTGACGCATTTGCACTACGTGTACCCTAAAACCAAAAACAAAGCGAAACCTGTCGCCCGTCAAAGTGGCGCCACAAAAATTGTCCTTCAATTGAGCACCCGCACAACAAAAACCTCTAATTGCAAAAGAGTGTTTGATTAAGTAACTCCATAAAATTTGTCCAATAACGACAGTACGGATTTGAATGATTTCACATATACAAATTTATGGGCTCCCCTTATTTTTTATTATCTTATCACAAAGGAATGTGTTACTCCAGGGGCGAGCAATCGCGAGTGACTGAATGATGATTGGCAGTCACGGGATGTTAACGTGACAGGGGTTTTAGTATATGCTTTGACGTATTTGTTCTACGTGTACCCAAAACCCCTGTGATTAGGGAGACAATTTGTGTCTGATGCAATTTTGCTTAATTATGAGAAATACTAGAGAAATTTGATTCATATGGGTTCCTGAACCAAATGATTTAAAAAAAATGTAATGGTGAAAACTTTATTTTGAATACAGCCTATCGATTCTCGAATTTTTATACCAATGTAATGAATAATAACTAATAATCGAAGAAAATTTATTTTAAAAAATTCTTAATTTACAGGATTTTTTAAATGAATGATTCTCTTGGTTATTAAAAAATATTCTATGATAAGAAGTTGAATATTAATTGAGATATTCTAAAATAATACAAATAATGGGAGTAATTATGGTCATTTTAGTGTTCCAAAATTACAAATGTAACTGAATTAAACTTGATTCCGAAATGAAACTAGTGAGAGTCACAAACGAGTGTCCTTGACTAAATTCCTTACAAATGTAACGAAATCAAACTTGATTACAATGCATTGTGGCATTGGGCACCAGCATTCAAAACTGTAGGAGTACTTAATATGTATATGATATATGTTTGATTGCACATCTTCATATAACAGCATTTTGCAAAAATGCCTCTTTGCTGCTATATAAACGCAAGCCAAAGTCTTTTAATTATTCACAATTTAAGTTGTTAATTTATACAAATTAAGTTTTTTAAAAATAATCTACAATGGCTCCTTCGTCGAAACCAATTCTCTACGGACAGGTGGAAAGCACTACTGTTCGAACTGTGGTGGCGGTTTCACGAATTCTTGGTTTTGAGATTGAACTCAAAAGTCTTGATCTTCAAAAACAGGAAAACAAATCTCCGGAATTTTTAAAGGTGGGTTATTTTCATATTTTGATAATATTTTTTTAAACAAAATATATATTTCCAGATAAATCCTTTTCATTGTATTCCTACATTTGTGGACACTGATGGTTTTGTTTTGTGGGAATCGCGTGTAATTGCTACTTACTTGGTCGCAACCCGATCCAAAGGCTCAACTCTGTATCCGACTGATTTGAAGAAACGTGCTACGGTTGACAAATTTCTCTATTACGACACTGGAAAGTTGGTTCCAACATTGAGTGCCATTTTCGTAAGTTAATTTAATAAGAGAAATTTTATGAATTTTATTTTATTTTATTTATTTAAATAACAAAACAGTACGCAACCATGCAAGGAGAGGATCCAACTTCTAAGGTGGTAGCCGCAAAGGATGTGCTCAAGACTTTGGATGATTTTCTCGCCCAAAATGGTCGGGGATTTATTGCTGGAGGGAATGACCTGTCCCTTGCTGATCTGGCAATACATTTCACTTTGAGTAATTTGGATGTTTTGACAGACGTTATCGATGCGAAACAGTACCCAGCAATTTTGGCATTCAATGACAAAGTGAAGCAAGCCCTCAAGCCCTATCAGACTGATGATGGGCTGTTTGATAAAACTCAACAAAATTTCATCAAAATGGTCGAAGGATTCAAAGCTCAAAAATTGGGGCAAAAGTAATTCGCTGCATTGTTCACGTATTATCATGTTCAAAGCTTAAGCTTAAATTTAAAATTTATAAATAATTGATGCTAACATTTCAAATTTTCGATTTGTTAAATTAAAATCACAAACCTAAATACTAATTGTTTATGATTGATTTTTACTGTTTCATAGCTCCTATATTAGGGATAAGTAATTGTTTGTTCTATTCTACAGAATTTGTTAATGAAAATGTAATGCAGTGAAGTTGTATTCACACTTTTTTCTTATTCATATTCGAGAGCATGTGAACATAAATATAAACTTGTTTTGTAAAGGTATTTTTCTTCATTAAACTACATTAAACTAAAAAGTTTTGACTTTGTGCAACTAAGTATATGAGATATATAGTGAAAGCTTTTCCATGGATTGAATATTAACAAAAGTATTAAAACGTGTAAAAACGGATTTGTAATTCATTCTAACTGAAATTAATATTTTTATTATTTAGACTGCTTTTGCCGGCAAACATTGTTTCGAAACTGGGTTTTGAAAATTGATTTATTCATATGATTAAAATATTGCTTTCTGGTCCACTATTTGCATATGCGGGATACAAACATGTTTACGAAATAAACTAACCATATTTACGATTATTATACCAGTGAAAGTCGTTAAGGTCTAATGAATCGACTTTCAGTAAGCCCAAATGCAAACATTTCAAAATGCAATGAGCTCTCCCTGCTTATACAAAATCGATAAAATTGTGTTTGTACTTGAGAGTGTCAAACCAGTCTTGACAGTCAAACACAGCAGAACATTATCCCAAAAACTCTAACATGAAACAGAATATATTTTGGTTGACAATTTTGCCATTCAAGCAGTTGAGTTGCTTTCGATTTTATCACTCATTTATTAAACAAATTCTCATCTACAAAAATGTTCGCTCAATCAGGACTGTAAAGTTATTGATACTTGCAAATGTGATCAAAGCAATTCATTTTCTATTTCTTGCCTTCTATCCACTGACACCCATCGAGCGAATTATCCATTTTGACGGACTTGACATTCTAATACCGAAACCAATGTTCAATGTGATTGCTTTTCTCAATCAAATGGTCACCGTTTCCTACTTTGATTATGTTTTTTTTTTTAAATGCTAATTATTCGCTCAATCAAGTGTTGAAGAGAATTTTAGTGTCACAAGATTGTTCGTCATTCTACAGTCCAAATTATGGCAAACATGACAAATTCATTCCGCAATTGGTGAGAAAATATTTTCTCGTTTTGCTCAACATTCTTCAATCGATCGTATTTGTTGTCGATTTTCTGTTTGTGTACACTTATTTGATGTTTGCATACAGAATATGGCAAAACTATGGCAAAATCTTTGAGAATTATTCACTGTTTGACATTATTTTCGCAGTGTTGATTCACATTCTGAGTGCTCTTGGCTATTGGTTGTATGCCTTCAACATTGCTCACACCATCTCAATTGGTTTTACTTGGTGTGCAGTCTTTCTGATGATAATTTTCATCAAATTGAAACAAAATCTATTGGAATTTGGTCGTTTATTAAAAGAAAGATATAATACTAGTGAATATCACAAACTGAAAGTCAATTTTGTCGAAAGCTTTTTATTCTTTTTGACCATCAACAAAATGTATGGAAGACTATTTCTGGCCTGTTTGTTCGCTTTGTGTCCTTCAAGTGCGTCAATGATCATATGGCTCCTTTTTGGAATGGAAGGTTTTGGGCGACTTTTCATGACATTCTTTGTTGTCTATCAATTTGTGTTCACCTTTGTGCTCCATCTCGCTTTGGCCTATTGCACCAAGCACATTCACAAGCCAGCCAAAGTGTGGATTGCATTGGCCATTCGAAATCAACACCGAGTTGGCAATTTTCGTGCGAAACTGCATTTGTGCAATGACATTCTCGCCTTTCACACCACACACAGGTATGGATTCACCTATGGCAACTTTGGTCTGGTCTCCATGCAAGCTTTTACAAAGGTAGACAAACATTTGCAAATTATTAAATCATAGTGTTTATTTTTCTTCCTTAAGTATCATCTTTTGTTCAGTAAATTTGTCATGATTAGTTACAAACTAGTGCAGAGAAGAGTGATTTAGTTAATCAATTTATAAAGTGAACACCTTCTCGTACACCACAAGAATGTACTCAACTATTTCCGCATTCTTAACTTCAAATTGTAGACTTCAGTACTGAAAAGTTGTTGGATTATTGTGAAGATTTTGCTTCGTATGGAACTCGCTTTTGGGAATGGCTTGTTGAGTCAGGATTCTGTTTTGAAGATGTTTTACGGAATTTCTCGATTTTGATTTACCGTTATTTTGTATTGATTCCACGGGATATTTTCAAGTTGAGATGTCTAATTCTGTATTTATACTTGATCTGTTCTGCGGAAAAAGTCAATCCGAAGCTAATCGATAACAATTTGGTCAACTATCAACCAATTTATCAAAGGTAAATTGTCTTTTTCGAGTATTCTGTAACTAAATTCTGCAAATTTTATCTAGAGTTTTGTATGAATCTGTACGCAAATTGAAAAATCCTCAAGATCAGATCGAGTGTATCCTCAATCAAGTCTATCGTCCGAATCAAGTAGCGCAATTGGTTGAAATTCTCAATCGTTTTGCTTTGAAACTGCATTATCTGAAGCTTAGTTTTACTCAACTTGGATCACACTACTCTTCTGGTCTCAGTATCCACTCTACTCGAAATTCGTTTGATTTTGACGTTTCTTTTGGTGATTTGTCATGCGGAATCAAGTTAGATTCAGTACCCGGCTTTTTGGCCTTTCAACTGATTGCAAAGTTGATCAAAATGGAATGCCGACTCGATTGCTGTCATCTTGGAACGGATAGTTTGGTTTTCGATTTTTCTTCATTCAAACATGATGATTCGTCACCACTTAAGTGCTATCAAGCAGCCTGTTCAATGGATTCCAAGAAGCTGGAGATTAGTAAAGTAATTGAATTTTGCGCGAAATTGGATCGACCCTTCCGGGAAATGGTTCTCATTCTACAGCACTGGATCAAGTTAAACGGTTTAAATGGTGGAAGGCCCTTTCAGGGTTAAGATTTTGTATGGATGATTGTGTTTTTTCCTCAAAATGGAACAAATCCACCCGTTCTGCCATCTGTTGGAAGGATTTTGAAATTTTAACAACAGATTGAATCATGCCGCACCAACACTCAATCCACAAGTGAACTGATCGTCTTTTTTGCAATCTTATTCAAAATTTAACTTTTCCACCAAAGTAATATCACCTCGTACAGGACAGAGAAACTCGAAACAAGAATATCAAGCCACTATTCGATCCAATTTGGTTCAACTCGATTCGAGTTGTTTCAATATTGAAGGTCCAATTTCGAGTGATCTAATTCAAGTGAACATTTTTGGAATACTCGAATTCAAGTCCAAAATTTGTGGGCCATTATAAGAACGAAAAATTGACGCTGAAAACTGTTTTCAAGTGCTTCTGATGGATTCAGATTCTGTGATACCAAGTGATTCCCCAACGTTTTCTGATGATTCAACTGATGATGATTATACTGATGAATCAGAACAAGATGATATCGAAAACAGTGACGCACAAGAATCGAAAGGTTCTCGAGAATGTGATGATTCGGATGATAGTTTCGATGATCCACCTGATCAAGGTCAAGTTTTGGACAACAACGCTGATGATGATGGCTGAAAACCGGTAAATCACAACAAACGCAAAACGCAAAAGCTTCGAAAGGCTTTCAAAGTGTCCATGGTGGTTTCGGATCCGAACAACTCAAATAACCTTCTTTTGCATCAATTTGTAAGTGATCATCAGAAATTTTCCATAAAGAATCATATACTGCAAATAAACAAAATTTTTACTTCAATGTTGCTATATTCGAATCTCACTTTGGCAAAAGTGGCCAGCGAGATTAGTCGAAAGCTTCCATTGGTGAAGCCATATCGATTCACAGTGTGAAACGCATAAATGTCCTGCACAATGTGCCCACGAGTGCGCAGTGCCATTTGACAGTTAATGGGATTGGGAACAATCAAATGAAACAGACTTTTGTTACTTCGATGGAGATGTTTCGAGCACTGAGCTAAAAGATAGTGAAGTCCAAATATGAACATTACATGATACACAATGAACACCGGAATTATAGCAATCACATGATGTTCAAGTTTCTCGTTGAACAGCCACTGGGTCAGTATGATGTTCATGGGACAGAGACCCAACAGAATTACGAGAAACAGTTTACCGTACTTGTGATTGATTTTAAAAAAAACAAAAATGTTCGTATGAAATCGGTCCTGTAGCGTAAATACAAGCCAATCCGATTCTTGGCGATCAAACGAGTCAAGCCCAAACTTGTCTGTTGAGTCTTAGAAAGTAAATGACCAAAAGTGTAAAAGAACTCGAAAACACAAGCTCAACCGAATGGGAGTAGATGAACATGAAAGTGTCATACAGAATGGCCATTGAATTGTGCCAAATTACAGCCAGGTAGAGTAGATACAGGGTCTAGTATTGATTGAACTAGACTGCTCGCAATTGATACAATTTCATTCCAAAGTAAACGTGAGTGATTGGGAGGATGAAATCTGATAAAATGGTTTTAAAATAAAACTCACATTTTTATCAATTAAAACTTACCCATCTCGAGTAGCAGCAATTGAAACACATTGAGAACAGTCAAATAACATTTTCGTGTAATTTCGCAAACAAATCGATTTCTATATTTCGGCTTGATAAAGAATGAACAATCATTTCGAATCATGCTGCGGTAGAGTAGTGAATTGTGCCGATTGAAGTAAATAATCATTGCACAATTGGGATCAACGAGAAAGTTAAAGAGTGGCTTTAGAATCAACAGAAAGAGATCATCGTAGTTGAGGATGTGCTCCAGTTGGGTGAGATGGGAACCAACAATTGAGAGCCACACAAATCGGACAGTGCTCAGAGTGAGCAAAAGTTGCACCAAATAGATGATACATTTGCATTGAAAGTTGTTGTTTGAGACGAGCTGGGTTGAGTGATAATAATCAGTGAAATAGTTTATGCTCTTGAATGGGTTTAACAGGGTCCCAAACAATTTACAAAATTTCTTTGTGTGAGTAATCTTACTTTTATTGGGCACTGAATAAAAAACCTGAGATAGTTATTAAAACTAAAAAAATAAAAGTGATGAGAACTTGCCGAAATCATATATTTTCTTCATACCGAAAACATGAACATGAACACGATAAAAAAAGTCAATACTGTCATGTACATGTTTTTCGTTGTCATGGAGCTCTTTATCGCTAAAAGCAAAAACAGAAACAGAGTTTATCGTGTTGTGTATTCTCTGGTGTCACTCTAAAACTAGCAAAATATGCATCAGTGGTAGAAGTAGTGGCGTTTGTTGGTTATATTGATCGAAAGCCAACCGAATGGCCTTCAAAAACACACCAATCTCTTCTCCCTTCCAATACAATGTCTTTACTTTCTAATGCACACGTATTTACCTACATCTAAAATAATTATCAGTAAAATAAGCAAAATTTATTGATAATATAACACAAACACGTGAACAACATTGTTAGCTTAATGAAAATTATTTAAATACCAATGTACAAATACGTTTGAACACTGTTCTCAATTTTTGTTCAATTTGCACCAAATCCTCATGCCAATCAACACATTTCACAGTAATTGAATTTCGAACTCAAATAGTGGATTTTATGTTTTGAAATAAAATTTAACCTTCTGTTTGATATTGTGGCGAAGCAGGCTGACATCCTTAAGATTGACGTCATATTTGATAACAAGCTTTACTGAGTTGAAAATTGTCAGAGGTTTTACGGCTAATGTTCTCCGTCATGGTCCATGACTCATCCATCGATGTCGTTTACATTGCGGTCAGGTGCATCATTTCGATTTTTATTTTTAGTTTCGACAAGCGCACATACGTAACAGATAAAAACTTTTTAATGTTTTAATGTTCAAAAGATTGTATGATAATCGAGTGAGATTTTTGTTCTTATCAATTCGTACATAGCCCAACCGAAGTTCTGATAATTGTGTCAACTTTGATAAACCATCAATAAGATCTGATAGCAGTTGATAACGGTCAAATTGCAAGTCAAGCGATTGAAGATTAGGAAAAGTCATCAGACCAATCAACCTCTAAAAACACACTAAGATGTGTCTCGAAAATAGACAAATTTGTATTTTCCCATAACTCGACTATGATTATTAAATATAATTATAATTGGCTAATTACTATACTAAAATATAATTATGTGTACAGCCAAAGGCAGAAAAGCAGATGCGCGCCCATACTGAACCTCACGTCGGTACGCGACTGTTAAAAGTGTTAGCTTACGAAATGAATTCATTTTATTTGTTTGTGTAGACAAGTTAATGATTTAAATAATAACAAAAACCTTTTAGATTTAAAACAGAAAATAAACTGATGTTTCCAATGTTCACTAATGAACACGAACGTTTCATGATTGAGTGCTATTCAAGCACCATTGAACGTCCTAACGAGAGTCACACTTTTAAAATAAAACCACTAAAAATTGTTGCCAACAAAAACAATATACTCCATCAAGAGATAAGACGAGATGAGATATTCATACATTTAAGGTTTCCTAACAGCCTTCAATGGACTACGGTACTATGTTTACAAATTTTTTATTGTTTGAAAGATTATGAATGTTCGTACAAACAAGAATCAATGTCTATTCTTGGCAACGAACAAGAAGAACGTAATGATGTACGAGATTATCTGTTTTTTTGGTGCATAAAAGTGTTTGATTGATATTTAATAATAAATCTATATATTTTACTCACAATTTGAAAGGATTTATTGGTGATTCGATAGTTGCCAAACAAGCGAAACGCATACGAGTGCAGCAGTCGGCAGTTTTGGAGATTTTCAGCCTGGAAAAAATTTATAAATTTGAAAATGTTAATCAATTTAATAAAAATAATAAAGATAAAGTAACCGAAACGCAACCTCCATTGCTTTTGAGCTGAAGAGTAACCTCACCGAGCCCAAAACTTATAATTACAGGTCAGGTTTTTACCAGCAAGCTTGTGTATCGCGCCGGGCTAAATCAGTTTAATATATTTTTAAAAATTGTCAAACCTTTGCTAAATTGCGAGCCAAAATTCGTCCCACCCCCGGTCTGTCTCTGTAGCACTGATAAAATGCTCGATTTAGCACTGAGATCCGTTTAAAATTCTTGACTACTACAGCACACTGATTGATTAGCCCCATTTCGACGAAAACTACACCGCACACAGTTGCAAAAATTATGAACTGTAACCCTAATGACAAGTCCGGTACAAATATGCACAAATAAAATAGATAACATTGCATCGAAATAAGCGATACAAAGAGAACTGTCAAATAGGGCGACCAAAATCGAGAATATTCTTTGAGATGTTTGCAAAGGTTGTAAATTTGTTGGTTAACTGCAATGTACTCCAGCCACAGATGCAGATGAATGGTTCGATTTAGCTCATAATTTGGATCGTGTATTTTTGTTAATTTTGAATTAATATCGCGCATTTTGCTTTCCAAAGTTTTCTGCTGAATCGATATGCATTTGCTAGCCAAAATTACATAGAATGGTAATCCGTAAATGACTAGATTTAAAAAAATCAATTTATAAAAATTTTTAAAATCTTTACTTACAATATAGAAGACAATACAAATAGATCGAATTGAGCACAAGCCAAAAACACCACCGAAGTTACATTCACATTGTAAGCAGAATTGACAAACAAAAGGTGAAAGTACAAAAAGGCGAAACTAGCTATAAATATCGAGTTTTCAAACACAACTGCCCGCTTCAGCAATTTCTCTCTAAATGTGCACATTCTGTCTATATCATCTTTAAATTCACCAATCAATTTAGGTGAATGAATCAAGAAACGCTCTCCAATTGGTGGATTGAATATAAAAATAATCCAACAACCCACACAAAAGAATATATCAGCGAGAGACATCATGGTCATCTGATGCCAAACATTTGATGATAGAAGTTGTATGGACTTGAGGACAGAGTTATCCAATTGATTTTGGACAGCGGGCAACCAGACTCAAGCTCGAGACCAACAATACCATACCAAGAGGTCAAAATGAATAAACCAAGCGAGAACAAGTAACATTTTCGGATCATACCAAAAGGATAATTCATATTTTTAAGCCGAATTACATCAAACTGAGTGTAATGTGCATAAATAATTAGCTTGAAAATGGCCACAATTCTCTTGATTAATGCGCGCATTTTTGTTGGGGTTTTTAAGAAATATTTTTTGCTGTAAAACACTCTTATTAAGGTTTGAAATTGTTGAAAAAAATTTGCCAAAATAAGACTTATTGACTTTGACGCTCACTGTTCAGCACTCAGTAGCTCACTAACTAAGTAAGTGAATATTTAAAAATTTAAACTTTTGGGACTCCAAATAAAAAGGAATAATAAACTTTTTAATCGAAATTCTGCAAATGACTATTGATTATCCTGGAATTGTTTAAAATTGATATAAAATAGAAGTAGTTTACAAAAACACAATAACATATAAAAATAAATTAAAATTACAAGTCAACCCAAACTCTCCGCTTTCGCTGAGCTATGCTCGGCTCTCTGCTACGCGTTTGCAGTGGAATTTTTAAAATCTTTCCGCTAGCATGGATGGGTTTCCCTGTCCTCCCCCCACAAAGTTGGACTAAAAGTGAAGAAATGTCTCTACTGTACATACCCATACTCTCTACCTTTGAGCCATCCAACTACCATCGCACTTTTCCTTATCCAAAAAATATTATAAAAATTTTCACAATGATTTCATCTATGAATGGTCCATAATCCTTCCTAGTGGGCCAATCCAATCTTTTAACAAACAAATCAAATGGCCGGCTCGTTTTAAAGAACCATGGATATTAGCAACTCACATTAAGATTTATTTTCTGTTTTAAATGTTGAATGAATATTAGGAAAAATGCAGTTATTTTTACAGATGATAAGGCCATCTATATATGAGAGATATATTGATTTATTTGAGTCTACACAAAATTCTATTTTGTCAGTTCACTGGCTCTTCATAATTTTTGAACTCAACCATTGCTTAATGCTTTTCGACTTTGACCTCAATTTGAGCTAATGCCAAGGTTCCTTTGAAGGGCAAAAATGGAATTGGACTAGCGGGAGTTTGGTCCGTAGGAGCAAAACGAAATTGTCGACATATTTTAGCCAGACAAAGTTTCATCTCCTGTGTGGCAAATCGTAGTCCAATGCAGTTTCGAGGACCTTGACCATATGGAATGAAACTGTAGGGCACTAGTTTGTCCTTATTCTCCGGCATAAATCGTTCCGGCATAAAACGATTCGGCTCGGGAAAGTACTCAGGATCATAGTGAACGGCTAAGGTTGGAAATTCAACCAACTGATTTTTGTGTAGCACCACGTCGGTGTGACCAAGTTGGTAGGGTTGTGTTGATCCTCCGAAGCGTCTTCCAATTCGTGTAAATGGAGGATACTTTCGTAGTGCCTCTTTGAGTACCGCATCAAGATACGGAATCTGCATGACAGTTTCGTTGTATTCAGATGAGTTTGACCTTTTGTCCGATAACTTTTGTTCGAGTTCTTCATGCAGGCGATCTTGAACTGCTGGATTGATCGCAAGTTCATAAACACACGCAGTGAGCACTACAGCCACCGTATCGTAGCCACCCACCATAAATCCAATTGCCTGAGCCATAATTTCGTCTTCGGACAAAACGGCTTTGTTCGATCGCACACCAGCAGAATGTGCCTGTTCGGGCTCCTCCTCCTGGTCCAAATTGGAGTCCAACATTTCATAGCTTGTGGTATTCTTGAATTTATTCTCATCCACACGTGCGTTAAGCAGAATTTCAATCAAATCATTTCGTATGCCAGCTTGTTTCGACGCCCTTCGTTGACGTAAAATTTCCCTGGCCAATTTTTCGAAAAACTCCCACGCTTCATCGTTGAATGGCTTATCGATTCCAATAAAGTGATTGAACCAGCCAGGAAGTGCCAATATTGCCAAAAGTTTATATGAGGGCAAATCGAATATTTTGAGTGCATTCACCATAAATGGATTCGACAGGTCACGGCCATAATCGTTGTTGGAATTGGTTTGCACACCAAACACATTGGACCCAATGACATCGAGTGTAAAGCCAACCATAATCTGCTTGAGGTCTTTGATGATGCTACTTTCACTCTGAACCAACCGTTCCAAATAGCAGCTCAACTGATCCACAGAATGGCCCATCTGACCGAACATGAGTCTCAGCTTGCCCGAACTGAAACAGGCCGTAGTGATGGTTCGTAATCTCTTCCAATTAGGGCCACTTTCGAGAAACACAATTCGACTAGCAATTGGATGAGTCGCCTGTAGCTCTTGTTGATCCGCAAACAAGTGAAAGTCCTTGACCATCACCTGTTTGATCAGCTCTGGATCGGCGATCGCAATCACTGGCTGAAAGCCTTGATAATTTCCGTACACTTTGCCATACTTTGCACGGAAATCTTGCTCAAGCTTGTACGGGTCCTGTGAAGACATTGAACCACTGTTACCAAATGATAGTAGACTTGGCTTCGGGCCGGGAATGCCCCGCTTTGACCAGTAACTATATTTCTGCTGCACATAACTGACAAAGCAAAGAAAAAATAATTTTAAATATTTTGCAATAAACTAATATTCAAAACTTACAAATAAAGAAACGATATCAGTGATATACAGCTCAGTAAAATGAACCACAAACCCATTTTATAAAGATTTGGTTATGAATACAAGTTGTTGAAACAAATGATGTAAATGACTGAAATTAAAGTTAAATTTGTCTCTATTTATATATTTATTCATAGAGGCGTACTAATCAATCAAGCCTCGAAAGTATGGAAAAGTTGTCGGCATCATAAAGTTAAAAACATTTTAGTCAATCATAAAGATGCTTTTACTTTATCTTACATATACTTTGCTTAAGTTAAGCCTTAACGATTGCGCTTCTCTATTGAGCGTATTGTCAAAATATATGTAATATACGAGTATAAAGAGAAATCAACAAATCTTGTGCAACATTAGTACATTTTCTAATGATAAGACCGACTCGGACTGGGACATGATAAGAAGGGTTGAGTTTGAAAACATTACAGTTTGATAAATTATTGAATAATTGCCGTAACGAACTAGCGAATGTCAATGTAATGTTCTGGAAAGTTCTAGAATGCATATTATTATAAGTGATAATACAATTATTAGGTTTTTTCAAAACTTTGAGTTTAATCAACGAGTGTACTGTAGTGTCGCCTGGTCTCCTCAGATGTCACTAGGCCTAAACGCCCTCACACTAATTGTCCTTTGTCTTTGTATTTTGTCAAACCAGATGATACTACTCACGTAGCCCTCAGCCCATTGTCACTTGTGCCCTCTTGCTCTCACTCAGTCCATTCGACCTTCACTCGTTATTCAGACTTACACACGATCAGTCATAACTTTGTGTTTCTGTGTACGATTCCAATTGCTGCCATGCCATCTTAGCCGATAACCCTCGTGCTATATCTCGCTGCTTCGTTGCCCAAATAAATGATTCTATCTTATCCGAGCCTCGCTATTCACAGCGATACAGTACTGTATTTTAACTGTGACATGACTATCTAAATGTACCATTTGTGAACGATTCAACATACATGCAACATGTAATATTGAGACCCACAGATATCAAACATATCTATGTACAATCCCACGAGTATTGAAGCCGACGTCTCAAAACCAAATGATAAAACTGACTCAGACTTGGACATGATAAGAGGAGTTGAGTTTGAAAACATTACAGTTTGAGAAATTGTCGAATAATTGCCGTAACAAACGAGCGAAGTGTTGGATATAGGAGACATTGGACGAATTGAAAGAAAAATTGCAAATCTTTGAGACAATTCTTGGAGAGCAGAATTTCATTGCAGGTAAAAAGGCCACCCTGGCGGACATTTCTCTCTGTGTAAGCCTTCCAATTGTTAAGTCGCTCTTCCCACACCTGTTAACGGCAAAGATGGAAGCTTGGTATGAGCGTGTGATCAAGGCTGTTCCACAAGTTCATGAGTTGAACACTGAAACGGAGGAAAAACAGAAAAATTACAAATTTTAATGAAATTATTCGTAAAATCTTTGTATGCAATCGAATTTTAAAAATAAATTTATTATTTGAATTTTAATATTCAACGTTTTATTTTTCAATACAACACAACTATTTATTATGTAGTTTAGACAAATCATAATGTTTATTTTTCTTCCTTAAGTATCATCTTTTGTTCAGTAAATTTGTCATGATTAGTTACAAACTAGTGCAGAGAAAAGTGATTTAGTTAATCAATTTATAATAAATTATCTTAATTAAGAATATGATAAAATATATTAAAATAATTTAAAAATTGATCCTTTGACGGAAATTTTTATTCACGAGAGTTTCATTTCTTCATCCGGCAAATTCAATTTCAAAAAATTTTCGAGAAAACTTTGTCCCAAACACAAACCGTACTTTTCAAATGTCGTTAAGTTTGTGGCTTATTCCATTTGAAAATCAATAATGATCAATTACTATTCAGGTTGTTTAATTGCTATTAAGCTTACTTTCAAGGTAATTTATATTTAAATAAAATATAATTGGTTAATTACTGTAAGTTTTCGTTCAAGTTCGAATAATTGGAATCATTAATGATCAAAATTGAAATTAGATATTCAACGCATCATTAGGAGTGTTGACTTGAAAATTTTTCTATAAGATCATGAATAAAAAGTTTGAAATTGAGCCCATTGCCACATACAGAAGTTGATGAATATTTTATAGCATAAAAAACTAGCCGTAATAATTGAAATAGCTCTCATATATTTTAAAATATTTTTGAGAATATTTGAAAATACGCTTTGATTATCGAGCATTATTTAAAAAATATTAAGTTTCCTAAAAATGCATTACAAATTGTGGAATTCAATATTTGTACCTTACAAAAATTTGAATTACTTCAGAGATTACTTTGATTTGATTACCGAAATTGTGATCTTTAGAAGTGTTAAATTAATCAACATGATACGAGGCCTAAATTTACTTTGTTTCCTAACGTTTCTTCATTTTTTCTATCTTGGCTTGGCACAACTTGACCCACTCGAACGATACATTCACTTTGATGGTTGGTATCTTTTGGTATCGAAAGGCATTTTCAGTTCTATAGCCGCATTTATCAGTTTGATTGTAGCCTATTGCAATTGTGCTCTGTTCTTGGCACCAAACTATCAATTGATCATTGTGCTCAATGACATTTTGATAAAACGCAAAGTTAACAAATACTTCATCAACGAAAAATATAAAAATCAATTTGTTTTCAAAATTGTGCAAAGAAATTTTCTTTATTGTTTGAATTTATTTCAAGGCATAATTTTGTCCACCAGTGAGTATTATTATTTTTTATTATCTAATTCGAAATCATATTTTATCATAATTTAATTTTAATATTTTATCTAAGATTTAATGCTTCCTTACACTCACATTGCACTTGCATACAAAATCTTCCAACTCCGATCAGAATTACTCGACCGATACAATTCGGTATCAAGTCAAATGATCATTTTCCTGTGGCACCACTTGATGGCACTGCTTTATTGGTCATATTTCTACCAATTTTCCAATACAATTTCAATCAAATTTTCGCTTTCATTTGCTTTACTCACCACATTTTACATCAAAATGAAACAGAATTTAATCTTACTCAATCGATTCATTGGCGGACAGTTGAAGATGTGCGAGTATTCCAAATTTAGAGTCAACTACATTGAAACGGCGGTTCTGTTCAGGAAAACCAACCAAATGTACGGTAGACTCTTTTTGGCGCTCTTGTTGGCAATCTGTCCTTTGAGCGTAATCAAAGTCATGTGGATTGTGCTTGGTCAGGTGAAGTGCAACATTTTCATACTATTCTTTATACTGTACGATTTCAATTTTAACTTTACCATACATTTACTGCTGGCAAAGTGCACCAAATTGATCCATCAACAGGCAAAATTGTTGATCACTTTTATTGTTCAAAATCAACATCGAATTGGCAGTTTTCGCACTAGGATGCGTCTCGCAAATGATATTGCAGCATGGCACACTGTCAATCGGTATGGATTCACATATGGAAAATTTGGTTTAATTTCAATGGCCTCATTTGTTAAAGTAATTTTTGAAATAGTAATAAAAAGCTAAAAAAACTAATTTTTACAATTTACAGTATTTGATGTTATATGGAAAATTCCTGATATTTACTTACAAACTTGTGAAGAGAAATAATTATTAACTTTAATATATTCTAAACTACCAACTAATTGCATCAGCCATATTGATTTTTGATTACAAACATAAAGAATGCACTCATGTAGGATATGATCTGTATGGATAGATAGGATTTAGTAAATTCACAAGCTTAGCCGCGGCATTATCCAATATTGCCGCGGCAATGTCAATCAAATTGATTTTTAAAATTTGACTTCGGACTTTGCCGCGGCATTTCCCGACCTTGCCAACCATCGGATTTTGACGCTAACAGATACAAGAAAATGTTCGCTTCGCTCGCTAAGTGCTTTCGCGCCGGCACTGGCCGCACTCTTTCCTCACACACCCCCACGTCCGCACCAACAATCAGCCACACCTGACACTCCCTTCACCAGATCCTCATATACTCACATTATCGAAATACAATACGAGCGTGATGAATTTCAAAGGTGTTTCAATGTTAAGGCTTTCCCAAAATTGATTCAATGTAAATTTAGATTTTAATTGTAAAACTTTTATCTTTACAAATTTATTTTTTTGCTTTCAATATGCACATTTTGCATTTATTGAATAATTTGCTTCTTCATCAATTTATACGAAATAAGACAAAACTTTCCATATAATAAAAGAAACTAATTGAAAATAAATAAATAAAAAATGATTTTAATTATTTTTTCAGTCAATTAATTTATGCTTACCTTTGCGAATGCATTGAGTGAAACAAGTCCAAACACACCATAGGTGAAGCCATAACGATTTTGAGTGTTGAGTGCAGCGATGGAATGCGCAATGTGGACTCGAGTTCGTATTGAGAGCTTTAAATTGTGTTGCACAATCAAACGAAACAGTAGTTTACATGGCGCGTGAATGTGTGCGGTGCACTGCGCAAAGATGCAGTGGAACACAAACTCAAAATCGTAAATGTACACGATCCAACAGTAGACGATTAGCTTTGCAATTAAATTCAGCTTGCCCTGTATGAACCACATGGTGAAGAGAATGTTTGTGGGAACAAATGCCACCAGAAAGGCGCAAAACAGTTTTCCATAGAATCGATTGACCGACATTAGAAACAGCAAACTGTGCACAAACAATTTCCTATACTTCAGGTATCGGTAAAGTGGGAAGGTCTTGGTCTGCTTGAACAAAATTCGCAACAAGAGTGCATTCACTTCAATCATTTTCATGTAGAACATCGCCAGTAGGGAGACAGTGAGCGAGAAATTGCTTGCAAGTGAATGGCATGCGTTGAAAACACTGATACTAAAGACCAGACCATTGAGATGACTCAGTATTATCAAAATCACATTTTCAAATAACTTGCGCCAATTCGAGACAAAGATAAAAATGCAATAAATATAAGAAATAAGAATTGGTATTTCTGCAGCAAAAATGGTTTAAAAATGAATGTTTAATGCAAAATTACTGTATAATTACCCAAGGTCACAACGGAAATGATGAATATGTTGAGAACAGTCAAATAGCATTTTCTGGTCCGTTCACAGACACTTTGGTTCCTGAACTTTGATCTGATAAAGAAGGCACGGCATTTATTGTGCACAATCACCAAGCTGAGCATACGCAAAAGTGGATAATTGAAATGGGTTTTACTGTAAAGTTGGTGATTGAAGTAGATGGTCAAGCACGAGACAGTGAATGACAGCAAGTTCACCTGTGATTTGCCCAACAAAATGTAGAACGCATTGAAGTGAAGCGCATTCTCAAGTGGATTATCGCGAGAATAGAATGCCAAATAGAGAAAGTGAATGCCTTTGATGGCGTGAATAATGTTGAGCAATTTGATTAGTTTGAGAAGTCTGCCATTTTTGGACACACTCAGTTGTTTGACCAAATTGAAGTAGCGAACAAAGTAGATGATACTTTGGGTGGGTTTTAAAAGAAGAGATAGAAGCAGTGGCAGATTCATGACTCGCGTTATGTGATTTTTACAATTTTGTGTCAAACAACGAGAATGATAGAAATTTAAAAAATGAATGCTAATAAAACTTATTTTATTGTGACTCAAAGGTTGCAAGGTTCTTGGAAATACTATCTATTCGATATACTTTCGAAAGCAACTTTGTGACTGTTTTTTAATTCTATTTATCACAAAATTAGCTGACAAATGATTTATTATTACTAACATTTTGAGTAATTTTGCAATCATCATTTCAAATTGAGTTGATTAATTAATTTTTATATATCAATAAACATATTTACTCTGTCATTTATTGATTTTCTATTTCCATTCGGAAGTAATCGATGGTTTGTATACGTCTGTTTGACCAATTTAAAAGGTTTTAAACAGTAAATTTATTGCATTGCAATGTTGAATTACATTTTATTATACCGCGTTTGCAGCGCCATCTAGTGTCTTATATTACAAATAACACGTTACAATTCGTCTTTACTTTGTGTATCTTCACTTTCCCAGTCATCAGGCACACAGCCATTGTCTTTGAAGACATTCTCCACATTTCTACCCCAACTGACCATCATGTCATCGAACACGTTGACACACTCTTCTTGACTCCTCAACTTTTTGACTGCGCAAAAAAAGATTTTATAAGCCTGACAGCACGTGGCTCGGTCTTTGCCCCACTCCGCAATGGTTCGAAAGTCGAGATTGTAGTCTTTAGGTGAGCAGGCGGCAAAATTTTGCGTCAGCGTTGCAGCGCATATTTCCAATTCGTTGATGTTTGAGGGAATGTTCTGAGTGTTTACTGAGACAGGCGAATAGACTAGAAGAATACCAAATGACACAATAAAAAGGAAATAATTTTTGAACATTTTTAAATGTTAATATTTGGTATATTTATGTATCACAATTGTCCACGTCATATAAGCACATTTGTCAATCAACAGCAATCGACCTAAATCTTATTTGTTTTGATCAATCAACAAAATGTTGATAGTTGCGCATGGAAACCAATAAGTGAGTCGTGTTGTTACATACGAGTGCACATGTCGAGTAGGTACAGTTGACATCCTAAAAGTCAAACTTATTTAAATTTTTAAAATTACCTATTATCGACATTTTTTTACAAACACTAAATAAATTTTAAACAAGCAAACCAACAGAAAATGATATTCAAGACTTCTAACATATTCTCAGACAATAAATTCTAAAACACATTTAGGTCGATAGGTTGCTTAGCAATTTTTGTTTTTTAGAGCAACTACAGTTTTTAAATTAAATTTGTAATAAATTATTTTGTTTCAGTTTTTATTGTGTTATTTAAAGAATTTAATATTTGCATACAAAATATTGAGCAAAATGTAATTTGAATTTCATAAATGCTGTAAAGTCATACTTTACTTTAGTAAGACTTCATATATTTGTTTTAAAAGATACATAAAGTAAATGCTGATGTATGTTATAATCTAATGAGGCAATCGTCAATTTAATTAGTCAATAAAATATTCTGTCTTGCTTTCCTACCAGATTATACGATTTATTGGTGATTCGATGATTTCCCAAGACTCTAAACGAATACGGACGTAATCGATTTGTAGTTTGAAAAGTTTGGGCCTAAAAACAAAAGTTTTTTAATTTTTATTTATGAAATTCGTATTCTATACCTTAACATTGTTTAAAAGTATTTTTTCATTTATAAATTTTTGAAAATATTGAACACAAAATTGCACATTCAAACGCATAAATCGTCGATTATTTCTGTCCACGCCTGCGCACTCACTGATAATTTTAAATTTCATTTTGATGGCTTTCAAAATTGGCAAAACAACCCGATAACACATTTGAAAGAAGTAGTGTACTTGAACATTCATTTGAACAAACGGAAAATATATCGATTTGGGAGAAACAAGCAAATAATATATATTAATGACAATTCTAAAAATCATTAATCATCAAATGTGCTTCACTTGGTAACAAAGTTCAATAGGTTCAAATTTATTATATATCAAATCGTAAACTAAAAATTACGCATTTTCCGGGTGGCTCGGTCAATAGAATCCAGTGAGAATGTGGGTAAAGTTAATTTATGGATCGAAATGGAATGAAAAATTCTGCGTAAACTAGTAATTTAGTGTTTCGTAAACTGAAACTGTCAGTTGACAAAAGACAAATGTTTTAAAGTTTTTATTAAAATTCTACTCATTTATAGATTTTCTAATAAACATTCACTGTGTGCGTATGAATGACCCTTCATATCGTATAAATTATGGAATATTTTGAATCACAACTATAGTTTATAAACCAAAATTTCAATAGCCCAATGCGTTTTTATTCTAAAATTTTAGATTCTTTTTTGACATTTAAAAACCATAAAGGAAAAATTAATTAATAATTCATCAGAGCAAAATGGAAAGGAATATTTTGAATTGTGACTTTTTAAAAATATAGTTAGATTAGTAAAAATATATTCCTAAATAAATGAATTGTCAGAATTTGAATTTTCGATTTTGAATCTGTTATTTAAATGCCATCAAAAGGTGCCCCAAGTAAAAAAATATAAACTTAAATATTATTTTTTAACGAATAAAAAAAGTTCATACAAAACGTTAATTACATCAAAACCTTTCATGGAGTTGATCGATTTGAGTTGGCCAACGGTGAGTGACTTTTTTGGTTTACCCACCAATCGATTTCAAGTCAAGATATTTTTGTTTGTATAACAGTCAAATACTTCATTTCAAAATATTTCTAAAATTATTTATAGTAATTATCTTGAAAATTTTAATTTTTCCGGTTACACTGTAAATAAAATTCAACGTAAATATGCCAAAGTGCACTTATGGTTTGAATGTGCAGAAATTGAATTTTTAACATTTTGCATAATTTATTGATGTATTTAGACATTCGTTGTGCTAATGACCCTCTTGGTGGAATCATTAAATATGTTGCAACACTAAAGTTTTACCAAATTGAGTAATCAGAAAAGTGGTTTTTCAAGAATATTCAAGAATCCTCACGTATGCACAGAAATATTGAGACCGGAAAACTAATTAATAATTCATTAGATTCACATGAAAATTTGAATAGTTTATTTTAAGTTTAAATATTTTTTGTAATATTTTGTAGAATAACTATACGTACAAGTTGTCATTAATTGTCATTAATTACAAAGAGAAATTATAATATAATATGACAATTTACTTCACTTTATTCTTGAGAATGTTAATTAGCTATATTATTCGAGTTCAGAAAAAATATTCTGATTTTGAAAACATTACTCTTGCAACTCTAAAAACAAAAATGACCAACTTCATCAAGTCCCAATATCGACGAATTCGGAGGAACAATTATTATTTTGTGAAATCAATCGTGGAAAAGCACGAATCTCGTCGAGTGAAAAATGTGACGGAAATATGTTCCTATTTGGCGATTTTGATTCGAATGCTCTGTTCAATGGGAGTCCTATTGAATTATTTCAAGCCAATTCCTCTGCAAAAGTACGATTTCTTTAATCTTCTTTTCAGTTACTTTGGAGAAGGCCGAGATTTGTTATTTCCAATTGTGTTTGTTGTGTTGCTGCTCAATGTAATTCTACTGAAATGGCTGCTATTCTTCAGTCCGGTAGATCGTCTCCCATGGATGATAATGTACGATGTAATTGTCATACAGAGCGACATTTATGAAAGGTGCAGACATAAAAAGTCGATTAGAGATGGCATTTTACGTGATAAAGTTTCCAAAATTGCAAAACCCGAAAGCAAAAAATCGATTGTATTGCAAAAATATTTTGAATTGAAGGCTCGTCTGATCATTTGGATCAACCAGGAAGACGTTGATTTTAACAAATTGTCACAATGTAAATCGAAATTATTTCCAAATTTGTCGTTGAAACATCGTTGTCGAATTTATAAAATCATGTATTGTCAAGAAATTTTAAATTCTATTGGAATGTCCTTTGCATGTAAGGAATATTCGTGATTATTATCAATATTTTTAAAAATATTTTTATTGTAGATCTTGTATTTAATGGTTTCATGTTTTATTATTACTTTCGACTTTCAACTAAATTGCCAGTATTGTATCGAGCATTTTCATTTGTCGATATTCTGCTTTGCATTAATATCATGAGTGAAATGATGCGAATGTGTCTGTTCACATTCTCTGTCTCAATTTATGCGACATATTACTATCTGGATCATTTAAATGAGATAAATCAGATTCTGATTGACACAATCAGGCTGGCACAAATTCGGGCCTTGAAGCAAAGTGTTTTGAAAAAGAATCTTAAATTTTTCATCAGCGAAAATACCCAGATATCGAAATACTTGACCGTGATCAATGGTGAACTGTGGAACAGTGTCGCATTTGTGAATTGTAGCTGTCAGATTCCGTGTAACATTTACGTAATATTCCGTTCGTTGGATCCACAACTGTCCGGCGCTAAATTAGGCATCGTTTGGCTGCTTCTGTGCAGTCAAATTACAATGCTAGCTGGATCGTTGATATTTCTAGCAAATGGAAATATGCTCATTCCGCTGATTCACAGACAAATTCCCATGCTGCAGTACATCCTGAAGGGCAAAGGCTGGATTCATATCAAAATTAAATATTTACAAGTGTATGAACGATTGAATTGTGAAAAGAAAATTGGCGTTGGAATTGGTCCAATTGGTACAATCACACACAGAATGGTATTTGAGGCAAGTTTAGGGATATTTATTTATTTATTTATCGAAATTAATATTAATTTTCTTTTTGGAACACACAGATTTTCTTGATGTACTTTGCATACGTACTCTTCTTGTTTGATTTTTTAAGTTGAAACTTTTAAAATAGCAAACGATCGGTTGACGGATTTAGAAGTGATTTCATTTTCCTTGTTACATGTTAAATTGATTTTTAAAAATAAAATGCTTTTTTATTTTTATCAAAACACAATTTTTATATTCCAAAAGCAATCGAATGAAATGCTGCATATGGAATAATAATGATAACATAATTGATTTACAAATTACTCAACATCAAGTCTGAAGACATCGTTCTGGACGTAGAATCTTTCCCCATCTTGTTTGAGAAGCAAAGTTTGATAGAATGTCTGTTCTGGATCATCGTCCATCTTGAGCTGTCCAAGCACGGTGATCAGCACTCCGCCATCAATGGTCGGTTGAATGTCAAAAGTCTTAACAAAGTGTTGCATCTTTTCACCAACGGTAATATTTGTGATTTTGTCCTTAATGTTTGCTCGTCCCATAATTTGCAAACCCTCAAAGGTCATCAACGGATCGTTCTCAGAGTATTGGTTTTCCAGTGCAAGCCGAGTCTCGCTATCGCCATCCCACAATTGATAGTATACACGAATGAACTCTTTGCCAATTGCTTCATAATTGGCAATGAAATTGTTGGCCATAATTGGTTTGACAGCTAATCTTCTTCAAGCGATCTGTGTAAAGCTAAGTGTTTTTTTAATATTAAAATTGTATTAATAAAGTACTACCTCGTAAACACACAAAGTGGATATTGGGCGAGATTACTGAAGGAAAGTCTGGAACAGGACTTTTATACACTGATTTTTAGTGTGCCCCGGTACATGATGTCTTATCATTGTCAGATTATCATGTCTGGATGGCTCTCCGGTTGATGAACCTATACCAAATAGGGAAAGGCAGTTTGATTATTTTTACAGAGCAAACGACAAATACTGATATGAGTTTCTGTTTTGCGATAACAGTTTCGGTTTGGTGATATGAGCTTGGCAAAAGCAAATGACAGTCAGCGAGAAATGTGACACAACAGTCATACAAAGAGGGGCATTGACAAACACTACCAAACTAATCGATTAGTCCAACTTTTTCAATTTGTCAATAATAATATGTTCTTACCAACGTGTTCGGTCAATTTTTTAACACCCATTTTGCCAAATCCCAACAAGTTTACTCTACTCATCAACACATAATTCCTCCAATGCCAACAAGTTTAGTCAATATCCTAGTCCTCGATTTACAAAATTTCCTAGATCAGGTAGCTCAAGTCCACAAGTCACAATGGCTATTTAATATATTTCTCGCTGACTGTCATTTGATTTTGTTAGCTCCTATCATCAAACCGAAACTGTTATCGCAAAACAGAAACTCATATCAGTTTTAGACGTTTTCCTTGTAAAAATAATCAAACTGCCTTTCCCTATTACCAAAAGCTGCAATTAAATGTCAGGAAATTTAAATGGATTATTAGAATTTTTTTTAGAAATCAATGCAATTGACGGAATACCCACATATGTGTAATAGTATTAAAAAATAATGATAAAATTTTGTCAACATAATTCAAAGTATAATTAACAGGAAGATAATTTGTTGAGATAATGTGTTTTGATTATTGTAAAACATATTTTTGAGAACGCATTTGTTACAGTAAACAGTCTCTAATTGGTAATTGGAAGGCTAATTTAATGTTATTTTGAAAAAAACTTTGTTTTTAATTCAATTTTCGAAATTGAAATTTGCCATTCAAGGGCTGAGAAAACATTTTAAAGCAAAATTTAGTTTATTTATTTGTTTAATTCTTAAAAATAATTTTTGAATTCAGTAAGTTCATTTATCCCAAATAATCCCAAGATTTTTTGTTAAGTGATGTAACATTTTATGCAAACGTGTACAAAACAAAAATAGATTATCAAATCGTGCCAATTGTTAAACAAAATTCCATTGCGGATCCATTAGAAATGTACAGATTTTGTACTCTAAATACACGTAATATTATATTTATTTCGATTGATTGCATGAGACAATATGTTTGTCTATTTTATGGTAGCACAATTTGTATATAAGAGGCATTTGATTTTACTATTAGTATCATTATCCAAAATTATTGTATTCTTGCAAAATTAGCAACCAAAATGGCAGCTGCCTCATCGAAACCAGTGCTCTATGGCAAATTGGAAAGTCCAACTGTTCGAACAGTGGTTGCGGTTTCCCGGATTCTAGGATTCGAGATTGAGCTGAAGAATGTTGATCTTTCCAAACAAGATCAACTTACGCCCGAGTTTCTAAAGGTATATTTTTATATTATAAAATATTGTATTATTTATTTTAAATATTTTTACCAGATTAATCCATTCCATTGTGTTCCAACAATGGTCGACACGGATGGTTTCGTTCTATGGGAATCGCGTGCAATTGCGACTTACTTGATTCAAAGTAGAGCTCCTGGTTCAGCCTTGTATCCTGTGGATCTAAAAACCCGGGCTACTATCGATAAATTTTTGTATTACGACACCGGAAAATTGGTGCCCACTCTGGCTGGGGTTTTTGTAAGTTTGATTTTAGTATTCATGGTGCAACTGTAAATCTATATCACAGGGAAGCATCTTGCAAGGAGAGGATCCAACTGTCAAAGTTCATCAAGCACAAGATGTGCTCAAAACATTGGACAATTTTCTCACCCAAAATGGATCCAACTTTATCGCAGGAACAAATGAGCTTTCCGTTGCTGATTTGGCCATTCATTTTACGTTGAGTTATCTCGACGTTATTGGAGATTTGATCGATCAGAAGCAGTTTCCAGCAATTGGCACATTCAACGACAAAGTAAAGCAAGCTCTGAAGCCCTACCAGAGTGATGGTTTGTTTGATCAAGCGCAACAGAATTTTATCAATTTTGTTAAGGGGATTCAAGCTCTCAAGTTGGCCAAGAAGTGATTCGTATTGTACAAGTATTAAATTGTTTTTATATTTTATTATTTTTAAATTATAAAAGGCTTATATTTAATGTCCCAAATAAAATAGTAACTTTCCCAAATAATAATAATTATTTTACCAAATAGTAACTTTCCCTAAAATAAATAATTTTTGTTACCAAAAATTTTAGTAACTTTCCCAAATTGATTTATTTTGATGTTATTGATGCTCATTACCCCCATTGGTGAATTAGTTATCCCCATTGGTCAATTAGTTTCCCTGTTTGGTGAATTAGATACCCCCATTGGTCAATTAGATACCCTATTTGGGCAGGTAGATACCCCCATTGGTAAATTAGTTACCCTATTTGGGGAAGTAGATACCCCCATTGGTCAATTAGATACCCTATTTGGGGAAGTAGATACCCCCATTGGTCAATTAGATACCATATTTGGGGAAGTAGATACCCCCATTGGTCAATTAGTTGCAATATTTGGGGAAGTAGATACCCCCCATTGGTCAATTAGATACCCTATTTGGGGAAGTAGATACCCCCATTGGTCAATTAGATACCTTATTTGGGGAAGTAGATACCCTCATTGGTCAATTAGATACCATATTTGGGCAGGTAGATACCCCCATTGGTCAATTAGATACCTTATTTGGGGAAGTAGATACCCCCATTGGTCAATTAGATACCTTATTTGGGCAAGTAGATACCCCAGTTGGTCAATTAGTTACCCTTGTAATATTATTATTTGGGAAAGTTACTAAATATTTTGGTTATATTTTTTAATTGGCATAAAAATTATTTATTTTGGGAAAGTTACTATTTGGGAAAATAATTATTATTATTTGGGAAAGTAACTATTTTATTTGGGTTATTAAATATAAGCCATTATAAAATAAATTTCAATACAGTTTTTGAAATTGAGTTTTGCACTTAGTTTGTCTGTTTTTCTAGCCACAGTTGCTCAATCTTATCAGCTAGACGGCCATGTCTATCTTCTGACAAAATTCTGTCAGAAGCCTTCTTCAATTTCACTTTCAACTCGTCATCGCCCAACAATCGATTGACCGAGTTGATCAGTTGTTGTTCGGTAAAATGGTACGGATCGAGGCTGACCGCAAGACCTGTCTCTTGAAGTCGTTGACCATTGTCGAACTGATCCGAAAACAATGGAAAGACGATCATTGGTTTGCCCTGAGCAAATGTTTCGGTGACTGTGTTGTTACCACCATGGGTTATTACCAGATCCATATGGGGTACCAGTCCTGCCTGGGGTAGGAATCGATTACCCCAAGCATTTTTCGGTAGTTCATACTCGGCATATCTCGGTCCTTTCGAGACAATGCACTTGTGCTCAGTCTTACTGAGCGCATCCAAGAGTCGCTTCATCAACTCCAAATCGATCGATCCCATTGAACCCATTGAGAGGTAAATCCATTTGCCAGTCCAAGTTCCATTCAAATCATCTACGAAAAACTCTTGTGGAATCAAACTTTCAAGCGGAACAACACTTTTCAGTGAATTTTTGTTAAACACCTCAAGATTGAACCATCCCAGCTTGTCCAATCCTGGATAGTTGTACTCCTCGGGACATGCGTACAGTGAGAGCAACGCATCCTTGTATGGTATCATTCTATCATCGGGATAGCGTTTGTAACCCATTTCACGTTCAACGTAGTCATTAAACTTTTTCGAATACTTTCCCAAACGATTCGCTTCTTTAAAGCGGTGCCACAATTCGTCACGGGGTGCATTCAACGAAATGCCTAAAAGAAATTATTGAGGCAATGGTAAATTATGATCAAATCACTCACCAGAACATGCAGGTGGAAACTGATCACCCTCATCAAAGCATAGAAACAGCGGTACCAGGCTAATATTGTTAACCCAAGGAATGCCCGAGTAGTAGATGCACGGGGGCAAATAGACATCGACGATAAAAAGGTCTGGTTGAAATTGACGAATCGCTTGCTCAGTGAACTTATTCACTCGAACCTGTTTCTCCATCACTTCATCACTGTGAAGAAAAGTTTCCATTGTCCGACGGAATTTTTCTTCAATTGGTGCTGCACCAATAACTTCTTTCTCTTTGAGAGTCTTGGCCCACATTTCACCAGCTTTTTGGTTGGAATTGGCATTGTCACCAGGTTTGTCAAAAGGCACGACAAATTCTTCAAAGCCTTTTTCCACTAATTTACCACGAAAAGCATCGTCAAGCAGAAAAATCACCCTATGGCCACGATCAAGCAATGAGCTAGCAGTGCCAGCACATGCAATCACGTGCCCAACGCCATCGAACGGCACAACCAAAACTGTTAGCTTCTTCATTGTAAAAGAAAACGCAAAAAATTAGAAATTGAAACATCTTTATATTGCATTTTTATGGCAAGATTAGTTGGTGCTTCAAATGGAAACAACAAATGTACACTTTAGCACATTTGACAATATCAACAAACCACAAGCTTTCAATGTTACCGTCAGTCACTTGTTTGATATGTTCGGAAAATAAATCAACATTTGATTGACATGCTCTTTCATTGGAAAATTTTGATATTATGAATTATCATGATAATACAAAGTGGAAATTAACATTTTTGTGTGTCAATATGCGATTTTTTGATGCATACTTAGACAAAAAAAAGTCGTAAAACTTTCTGTAAATAAATAACGTTAAATGCAGATAGATAATGTCTGAAGGAAATTTTGAGTAATAATTTTCCACAATAGGAAATTGCCATAGATTTGAACACAATCATGTTTATCAAACTGGTCACTTGATTATGAAATTCCAAATGGAAAATCCACAACGTTAGTGATTGTCTGAAAAAAGTGAAATTGTGTTGTGACTGTTCATCAAATCTTATTTTGTATTTGCACAAGAAAGACTATTTGTAGTGTTTATTAGATCCACTCCAATCGCAATAATATTGAAAGAAGGATTGTTGGCTTTGAGATTTAAAAACTCAAACGTTTCACTAACTTTTAACTAAAAATTTCATAAACATTTTTCGAATGACATTTAAAAAAATGGTTTATTGTGATGGATTCAAAACCATATTCATCAAATTGATTTGATCCCAATTTGGCTTCTAATACATATAGAAATTCTATGCATGTCCTTGAAGAGAGGGCACTTGAGTAGGACATGCACCGTTTGGATTATCGTACGATCGCACCAACAGTACGGTCCAATGAACGCAAACACTGCCAATATTCGTGAATTCTAGTCGACCAAGTTGTTTGTTGCTTAATAAATCAACATTTGGTGTATTGTTTTTTATTATTTAATGTTTTTCGACATAAACTTTATGGTAAACAGCAAATAAGCTGCATAGATGAACACAAACTTGAACAGTGTGTATTTACTTATACGTGTATTTGGTCCAATGGTGAAGAGAACCTTCTTAGAATTGATCCACTCATAGAATGTCATCAATTTGAACTTTTGTCCAACAATCGATGGCTGCGAACTGCACAGTATAGATTGGGTTCGAATCAGATATCGATTACAGCTATACATCGAACGGATAATGCTCAACAGTGGGACAAAGACACATATTGCAATAAGAAATTGCACTGAAAGTATTAGCGACATGATGAATCGATTCATTGAGTCCAGCTTGTCAACCCTTCCCACAATTATGATCAAATACACATTGAAGGGAAGTTGTGTACAAATTGCAACCAGCAATAGATCCGACACAAGTGATCGATTTAAATGAGTCAGAAATCGACTGACAGTGCTGTGTTCACGGTAGAAATAGATCCATCTGTGCACAACCGACAATTGATAGAATAGATTCGGACGAGCGGGAAAACTTTTGTGCCTAAAACATTTTTGAATCAAATTAGAAAAATGGCGCGAATACACAAATGCGAGAGTAAACAAAAAGTACACCGATATGAGGGCTTTCTGTATTGTGGTCCAGAGAAGATATAGAATGTCACACATATCGAGTAGAATTGAGGTGGATCTTATCAGAGAATATTTTGGTGAAATCAAGACCCAGTAATAGCCGACCAACACACCAAATCCACTCAAACAAAAGTACTTCATCATAGAATTGGAAAAATCAAGAAAAATCGTGTAAAAAACCAAACGAATCCTCAATTGAATAGACAAATTTGGATAATAAATCAACTGACGATAGAACCGGGCTTTATCATTTGCCTTCAAGGAGAAATAAATCTTCACCAATTCATCTGCCAATTTACCGAAACTGAACATCTTTCGAAAGTTTAATCGAAAGTTAAATCCAAAATTAGGATTCAACTTGAAGAATCTGTGTCGATTTCGAACGGTCAAATCGTACACATGACTAATAATCTGCCGATCCAGTGCAATGTACAACTTGTAATGAATGTAGATTGAGATAAACATGAGCATCGCGGTAAATTGAAATGCGTAATGATCAAATAGTTTACGTTTGTTGAATTCTGCTACAAATCGATCATAATTGAAATAATTGTTCCATTCGGTACGATAAGCGTACGATACGATTGAGCCTCGAATGAATTGGGAGATGCAGTAGGAGATGTAGAAGAAGTTGTAAAGGCGATTTGATAAGAGGAGGGAATTATTTGGTTTTGCATAATTGTAAAGGTAGATTATTTTGTTGTAGATGAGCGAGAAACCGAGGAATTTGGTGATAAAACTTTTGGAGAACATTTTCATGCAAATTTTATAAAGCTTAAAATTTTAAACTTTTGAAAAATAAAATAAAATTCTATAGTTTCAAACGTTAATTAAGCACAGAATATTCTACTGGTTTGCATAATAATTTGAATTATTCATATATTATTAACAAAATTCTTTGTACAATTACATTTTGTGTTCAATGTAGAAATGTTGACACAAAGTTTTGCCTGACAACAAAATGTATCAAACTGCTTGTTGTAATATGAAACACAAAAGTTTTCTAATTACAAAGGATCAAATTGAGTACATTTATTTTATTTATAATTCATAAAGTTGAACAAATTTTTAAATAATATTCAAGAACGTAATTGGTCCAACACAAATTGTACTAAATTGTTGAGAGAACATGTAAAGAAATTATAAGATTATTTAGAAATGCTGTATTGACTATTTGTTGTCAGGCAATTATTTGTTTTCCTCTTTAATAGCTCACATGATTAATTGCTGTACTCATATATTTGACAATTGGGAAACACACACTTTTATGGTCATTAATCACTGTTTGGCAATTTATCGTGACGGGATCGATTTGAGTGTGTTTACCTGAAAGTTCAGAGGGCAATTGTCTTTGTTGGGTTTACTCAGCATTTGAATTCATAAAATGCTGTCATTAATCAGTCCGGTCATGACAAATCCTAATGAAATCAATATTTGATAGAGCAGTGTAAAAAATGTTACAATATGTCGAAATTGTACTGGCGCGAAAGATTAAAATACCAAGATGTAAAAGCTTTTTAGAAAATTTACTGAAACAAAGATTTAACACTTGACTTGAGTTGCAATCAAGAATTATCCCAAATTATCTACAAAATTCACCTTAAACCAATTAAAATTGAATAAATAAAAAATAGTTAAAATTTAATTATTTATATCTTTTCAAAATTTAATTAGTGGAAAATAATAATAAACTTTATTACAATTTTAAGATCATTTTGATAATTAAATTTTAATTGATTTTCAATTATAATGGCAACTGCTAGAAAATGACTGAAATTGTACTTAAAACTGGCAAAGTTTGCAAAAATTTGTTTGAAATCAAAATGCACCTTAAACTTGCAGGATCGCTTCTTTTGAAGCCAATTCAACGAATAAACTATTTTATCTGCTATTTTCGGTTGGTCCAGCAAACCAATCTGAATTCTAATTCCAAAATTGTGCCCACACTCAAATTAATCAAACTCATTTTAATGCTCAAGTGTTTACATTTTGTCTATCTCACATGCCGGTCAGGTGGCAGTCCACTAGAAAATGTGATCCACTTTGATGCATTCTATATTTTGTTGGGCAAAGCACAGATCAATTTAATTGGCGCCACTGCAGCCTTCATGAACGCCTACTTTGTTGATCAACTTTCATTAAAGCCAATTATCCCCTTTTGCATATTTTAAATTCGGTAATTGTTCACAATCATTGGCAGTCCTTTTTTATTAAAGCAACCATTGGAAAACACAAAGTTTGCTCTCAAACACGAAAATATTTTCTTCTTGTGCTCAATGTATTGATAAGTGTTGTAGCAACATTTGGTAATAATAACTTTTTAATATCTTAATTTTCTTTATCTATCATTTACCCTAGAGAGTATTTGGATAATTTCCTATGTGTATTTCATTTACGTATTTATCAAGTATGGTTACCAATTACTGTTAAATGGTCATTCTATTTTTGGACTTTTATTTTGGATCGCTTTGGGACTCTTGAACTCACTCGCCTTTTGTCTGTACAATTTGGTGTTTTCCCATGTAGTGGCCATCAACTTTTCGTGCACAATTTCTCTATTGATGATGTTCTATCAGAAAATACAGCAAGTTTACCTTCTTTTGTTTGAAATAGTATCCGTGAGCATATTTCCACTTCAGAAATTCACTCAATTTCGAATTGATTTGATGCAGAGTCTGAAATTTTTCTTTGCAATCAATCGATTTCATGGAAAGTTGTTTTGCGCCTTCCTGGTCACATTAGTTCCTTGTAACCTGCTTTTCACCATGTGGATTATTCAAGGCAAGTTGGAACTAATGCCCAAGTTGATTGTCTACCTGTGGATGGTGTACCTGTTCAATATTCTCTTTGTGTTGCATTGCATCTTTGCACTGTGCACCAGACAAATTCACAAACCATCTAAATTACTGTTCACTGTTATTGTGTGTCGAATTCGGTGGATTCCAATCCGTACTCGAATGCACATTGTTCACTCTATATTTGCGTTCCATACACAAAATCGGTATGGCTTCACGTATGGAGATTTTGGTCTCATCTCGTTGAATACTTTCGCAAAGGTAAAGTAAATTCTGTTTAATAATTTTGTATTTTTAATTTTATTTTTGACAGTTTCTTTTATTGTATGGAAAATTTTGCTTAATTTCCTACAAATTGATGAAGAGTAGAATCATCGTATGAGAATTGTGTGATTGTATCGATCCAAAAAAGTGTGCAGAAAGATTGGCCAATATCCCCAAGTTTGAAAATTTTTAAACACAAGCGACAATTTTAAGAAATGTTAAAATGTAATCATAAATAAAACTTTGTCGTTAGAAATAATTTTGTCTGTCTGACAGAAAAATTGTAACTTACCAGAAGAATGCGTCCTACTGATAAGCGTGCAAAGTGGCCTCCAAAGCACACTGTCTGTGCATAAGTTGGGTATTTGTCTATCAGTAACAGCCAACACAACCCTTTCCCTTCCTACCAGTATTTTTCCACTTCCTTCTCAAGATAATTCTGCTCTTCTATTTCAAGGCCCTTCCTTGCATAATAATTTGACAGTGGCAATTTGTCGTTTAATTTTTTGTATATAAAGAGTTTGAAATTTTACTTGAATTCATCAATCAACTTATCCTCAACTTTCGACTTAAAGTCACCAACGAACTCACACAAACCCAAACTCAAAATGAACCGAGCTCTCATCCTAGTGATTGCTTTGATCGTCCTGGTGGGCGCTGTCACTGCCCAATATGGCGGAAATCGTGGTGGTGGATTCGGCGGTGGACGTGGTGGTTATGGTGGCGGTCGAGGCGGTATTGGTGGTGGCCGAGGCGGTTATGGCGGCGGTCGTGGTGGTATTGGCGGTGGACGTGGTGGATATGGAGGTCGTGGTGGATACAACGGATAAACATTTGCACAATCGGTAAATCATATTCTCTGGACATAAATGCGATTCTAACATTATGGTACAATATTTTTTATGTTTTCAAGTATTATATTCAATATAAAATAAAGTGAAATCCGTTTAATTTGGATTTCCAAAAATTTAAAAATTATTTTCTGAAAGCTTTTCATAATGTAATCGCAAAATTAAAACAGTAGATTCCGAAATCCTTTATTTAGTCATATCTTTTAAATTCAGTGTCTAAAGGGAGTTGAATGTTTTTGTGACAGAGGAATTTGTCCCTGAATCAGCCGATTTCCATCACCAGTCAGACGAAGATAGAAATCCGACGAAACGTGTACTCCATCAATGTCCAGTGTGAGGAAGTACTGGTCCCGTGGAATGTCTTGTTTAGTTTCGGCTGCTTTCGAAATTGCGGTGCCTTCGTCGAATTCGTCAAACATGGCCACGTACGCATTGTGAATGCCTGCCTCGCGCAGATTCACAAACTGTTGCCACATAAAGTCACCGTGCAGTCGAGGTGTGTCGTTGGGCTTGGCAGGATGGAAATTGGACCACGACGAACCAGGATAGACTACAACTTGGTAGTCGATGTTGTGTTGCTTCAAAAATTCGTGATCTTCCCGAATGGTCTTCTGGTAGTCCTTTGCTCCTGCAATGCTATTGTACCGACCAACTGTCCATGGTTGAAGCATGTTTAGTTCCATGTAAACTGGATGGAATTTCTGCAAATCCGCCTGTTTCAACCAGTGAGTGTCCACTCCACCAATAACGTAATAACCTTCCTTTTTAAGTTCCTTAATTAGATTTACCATTCCATTGACATCTTGGGAACGATCCGAAAATCCGAGTCCCCAAACACAGAGCACTGGTTTACCATTTTGGTGTGCATACGCCGACGAGTTGAACAGACCCAGTGGTTTGAGATTGTTGTGCAAATCTTCCAACAATTCACTGGCAAACGCGTTCCAGCCACTAATGTCCCACATGATGTAGAACTTTCGATTGTTGGTCTGAGCGGCGTTTCGCACCCTTGTCGCAATTCCATTGAGCTGATTTCTGTAAGTCAAGTAAAGTTAACCAATTAAATATGGAATATTATTATTTGCATTCCAACCTATAGGCCGTATCGTGCTTCACTCCACCCGCAAACCGTTGCAACGCAGCAGTGTCAATGTTATTCTCATGCATCCACTTGAACTGTGTGTCCACCGTCTGTTGATCCCATGGACTGAACAGTTTAGCCGGCTGTCCATTGCCCAGTGCTTGAAAGTGTGTTTGATAGGTGTGGGTGAACTCACGCACGTCAGGCCATAGTTCGAAAGTTACATGTTGAGGCGATGGTCCATTCTCACCATCACCACTCCAGTGAACCCAGTGATTCATGGGGGATCCATCGCCCTTTGCGGCAAACCAGCCTTGATAACCCACAACCAACTTTCCAACCACATCGCCCACTGGACTATCAGCAGAAGCAAATCCAACTGCGCACAGGACAAAAACGCTAATTGCTATAGAAATTTTCATATTAGAGCAGTGTCTTTCGGTATTAAAAAACACTAAACCAAACCAAACACCAAATCAACTTTTATATCACATTGAGTCTACCATCTGTTGTTTGTTTGTAAAGAAGTGTACAGCATTACAGATACCATTTCTTTCTGACCTTGAGTACTTTAGTTTAATGCAAGGATGAAAATGTTTTGAGTACTTAAAGTGATCGTTACAGATTGCGGTCGATTGTGATCATGGGTACTGTTAAGTATTTTCACAAGTTTAAACTTTAAGTTACTTGTCATAGAGTGTCTAAGTATTTTCTAGATCCAAAGTTCATGATTGAATGTAATCTCGAGTTAACCTTGTCGAAAACATCCTTTAGAATAGCCATTTTTATTGATACGTAAATGGATTGTTATGTACGAAGTATGCTTACGCTCATGATCGCTAGTGATAACTGATTGAGGTAATCCCATTTAGTTTGCAACCGTTAGCATCGATCAGCCTTGATTTGACGTGCTTTCTAATTGGTTCTATTTTATATTTTTGGTCATAATTTACAGAGAACATCTTATCTCTTGTGTATGAGAACCTAAAATAAACTTGCGTTTAATATAAAAGGACATTTGTCAAATCCAAATTAAGTATTTCTCTTGTTGTCAACTGGTAAAAGCATTTCAATATGAACCTTTTAGCAAGTTTAATTGCTCTCTGTTTGCTTGGATTGGTATCATCTGACAGTCCAGTGGGAGATGTTGTGGGAAAGTTGGTGGTCGGTTACCAAGGATGGTTTGCCGCAAAGGGTGATGGTTCACCGATGAATCATTGGGTTCACTGGGGTGGTGATGGCCAGACTGGACCCTCGCCTCATCATCAGTCTTTCGAGCTGTATCCAGATGTTCGTGAGTACACCAAGACCTACCAAACTCACTATCAACCGCTGGGCAATGGACAGCCGGCTAAGTTGTTCAGCTCTTGGGATGAGTCAACGGTTGACACTCACTTTCGATGGATGCAGGAGAATAACATTGACACTGCGGCATTGCAACGATTTGCTGGAGACGCAAAAAAAGATGTGGTTTATGGGTAAGAACAAAAAAAACACGTCTGATTGTGAAACTAACAATTTTTTCACAGAAAACATCTGAATGGAATCGCAAGTCACGTTCGAACCGCTGCTGAACATCATAAACGCAAATTCTTTATGATGTGGGACATTAGTGGATGGAACGCTTTTGCCACAGAATTGCTCGAAGATTTGCATAACAATCTCAAACCTTTAGGTCTATTCAATTCTTCTGCCTATGCACACCAAAATGGTAAACCAGTTGTCTGCGTTTGGGGTCTCGGTTTTGGTGATCGACCTCAAGATGTGAACGGAATGATCAATTTGGTCAAAGAACTCAAAAAGGAAGGATTCTATGTAATTGGTGGAGTGGAGACTCACTGGTTGAAAGACGCAAATCTACAAAAATTTCATCCTTTGTATCTGGAACTCAACATGGTACAACCCTGGGCAGTGGGACGTTTCGGTGGTGTTCAAGGAGCTAAAGATTACGCCAAAACGCTCAAAGAGGATCATGACTTTCTCAAGCAACACAACATTGACTACCAGGTAGTCGTGTTTCCCGGTTTTGCCTGGTCCAATTGGATGAAGGGAAGTGAGCACAAACAAAACGAGATTCCCCGACTGCACGGTGACTTTATGTGGCAACAGTTTGTGAATCTACGCGAATTGGGCATTCACAATGCGTACGTGGCCATGTTTGACGAATACGACGAAGGCACCGCAATTGCGAAAGCAGCCGAGACCAAACAGGACATTCCACGGGACCAGTACTTTCTCACCTTGGACGCAGATGGCGTTCACGTATCGTCAGATTTTTATCTCCGTTTGACTGGTGATGGTAATCGAATGATTCAGGGACATATTCCTCTTACCCAAACACATCCAACTCCTTTTATTAAACATTAAATGTAATAATTTGTTAATATCTAATTCAAAAGTAAAGAAATATAATACAATTCATGAAAAACAATTCAAAGAACTGTCAATTCAAGTAGCTTTCTCTAGAAAAATCTTTTCAAAATTTAAAATCTAGTAACTAAATTCTAGTTCAATGAAAATATTTTGGCACAATGTACAAAGCTTATCAAAACGATTTATTTTTAACCAATCAATAACAAAAACCGTTAATTGCACTTCAAAAAAGACAAAATACAAATGAGAAAGACCCTTAATTGCATTGATAAAGTGGTCTAATTGGTCTGACATTTTGAGTACTCGTACTTTTTTAAGTTTTATCAGACTACTAAATTGAGTTAGATAATAATAAAAAATACATAGATAAAATGGACACAAATTAATCAATAATTGGATAATTGAGAGGGAAAAGTCTATTCCCAAGGCTTTCTGTTTGTTTTATCAATAAATCCTCGGACTTTAAGAACACTTGGCTTGATTTAGCCCAATTAAAGGTTTAACTTGGGGACAATGATTAGTGACAAATGTTGTTATTATTTTGTGTTTATGTTGGCTGATGGCCATACGATACAAAAAAGTACAGACTTTGGGCAATACTCAACTAAAGATCCTGGTTCGCAAATGCAATGGTTGTGTACAAATTGTTTTTGCACGTATGACATTTGTAGTATTTCTCTATAAATTGTTTCATGTCTCGCCAACTAAAAGTCAATAGCAAAAATGGCTAAACTTATTTTGTTGGCTACGGCATTGCTGTTGGCTTGTTCAACAGCTTTTGGTATGTCTATTTTAGGTAATTTTGTTGTTGAACTCTAACTAAAGTTTCTGTTTGTTTATGTCAACAGCTTTCGAATGTGTTCATAAAAGTTTTGGTCAAACAGGCACTGTCTGTGTGTGCAATGCAACCTACTGTGATGACTTTAAGCCACTGGTGAAGACGGGCAAGGGTGTGATCACTTCGTATGTTTCGAGTCAGAAGGGAGATCGATTCAAGAAGAGTGAGTTGCATTTTGCACCTGCTTCTCAGGGTGATGCAGCAGTTTCGGTCACGATTGATCACAGTCGAAAGTACCAGAAGATTATTGGTTTCGGTGGTTCGTTCACCGACTCGGCTGGTATCAACATTAAGAGAATGCCCCAGAGTATGCAAGATCGGCTGATTAAGGACTATTTCGCAAGTGATGGTATCGAGTATACACTGGGACGTATTCCTATTGGTGGTAGTGACTTCTCCACTAAGCCTTACACCTATCATGAGGTGCCAAATGATGACAATCTGACCAAATTTGCCCTGGCACCAGAGGATTTCAACTACAAAATTCCATTCCTCCTGCAAGCCCAACAAGTCAGTCCCCATCACATTCGATACTTTGGCAGTCCATGGAGTTCGCCATCTTGGATTAAGACTAACCATGAAATTAATCATGGTGGCTTCATTATTGGAAAGCCCGGTGAAAGGTATTACAAAATCTTTGCTCGATATTTCGTGAAATTCTTGGATGAATACATCAAAAACAAAGTGAACATTTGGGGTGTTACTGTGGAGAATGAGCCACGTGCTGGCGTTCAAAAAGATTATGAATTCAACAGTCTTGGCTTCAATGGAGCACTGGAGCGTGACTTTGTGAAGCTCGATCTTGGGCCAGAATTGCACGCTCACGGATACACAAATGACAAGTTGAAAGTGATGATCTTCGATGACACTGTTTCGGGAATGGACGAATTTGTGAATCCAATCTTGTCGGACAAGGATGCGGCTAAATATGTCGCTGGTGTGGCTATCCATTGGTACATTCCAAGTGACCGAACTGAACTCTCAAGACTGCATCAACGTTATCCCGAGTATTTCATTTTAAGTACTGAAGCCTCGGAGCTGTCGCACCCTAGGTTGGGACACTGGGACTTGTTCCATTTGTATGCTGAGGATATTATCAAGGTTGAACTGGATTTGTTTTATAAAATTTGCTAATTTCAATCCAAACTAGGACCTGAACAACTTTGCATCTGGTTGGACTGACTGGAACTTGGCCCTCGACCCCGATGGTGAACCCCGCTGGAATCAGCCCAAATCTGGTCTCGATTCACCGATCATTGTGAGCAAAGACGGCCACGAGTACTACAAGAATCCAATGTTCTACGCAATGGGTCATTTCAGTAAATTCCTGGTGCCCGATTCAGTTCGACTGCACACAGATGTGCACAACAACGATCCCAAGAATGTCTATGTCACCGTCTTCCAACGGCCAGATCAGGGCAATGTTCTGGTCATTACCAATCGAAACAAGCACGAAGTGGTGCTGCAGGTGCACGATCCACAGCAGGGCTATGTCAAAGTTACCGTTAAGCCTGAATCGATGGACAGTCTCATTTGGTATTGAGCTTATTTGTGATTATGAGATTTAATGTATGTAACATTTTCAATAAGAAAAATAAAAATCAGTCTAAAAAGTAATTACAAAAATGATTAATAAATAGCTAAAATTATTTTGATTCTAAAAGTCTAATCTACTCATACATAATGGCGACTTAATTCGTAATTTATGAATCATATCTTATGATCATCTTTCGAGTTCATGGAAACTTCGCAAATCCTCGAAAGTCTTTTGTTTTGTTATCTCAATTTGATCTCTTAACGTAATACCCCTATGTTTATGGTTCAATTATGTTTTGTCTTGTTCCCATCTAGATAAATACGGATTTGGATATTATAATCGTACTGTACGTAACGTTAACTTTCAAATTGGTGTCAAATACCGAAAATCAACTTTGATTTAGTCTTACTGTACTTGATGACTCAATCGAACCTGATCTGTAACAGTCACATTTAGTTCTAGAAAACATCCAACATTTTTATTTTTGATAATCAATTATTATTTGTTATCAATAAAGACCCATGGTAATTGATGTGATCCTTAACGGAGAAACAGATACAAAATGTGATACGCAAAATAAATTATGATTGAAATTTATTTTGTATATAAGTAGAATTGGATCATGTTTGGTTCAGTGTTTTTTAATTACTGAAGGGCACTTCTTTAAATTATGAAGTTTTCCACAAATATAGTTTGTGTGCTGTGTGCAGTTGGATTTGTTTTTGCCGAAAGTCCAATTGGCGATGTGGTTGGAAAGTTGGTTGTTGGCTATCAAGGATGGTTTGCCGCAAAAGGTGATGGATCGCCCATGAATCACTGGGTTCACTGGAGTGGTGATGGCGAGAACGGACCTTCGCCTCATCATGAAACTTTCGAGCTGTGGCCTGACGTACGTGAGTTTACCCACACCTATCAAACACACTTTCAAGCACTGGGCAATGGACAGCCAGCAAAACTGTTCAGTTCTTGGGATGACCAGACAGTTGATACTCACTTCAAGTGGATGCAAGAGTACAACATTGACACAGCTGCATTGCAACGATTTGCTGGTGGAGTGAAACGAGATGCTGTTTATGGGTAAGAAAAAGTATGGTCATAATCAATAATCTAATTGCATTATTTAAGAAAACATTTGAATGGTATTGCAACCAAAGTCCGAGATGCCGCTCAAAAGCACAATCGAAAGTTCTTCATCATGTGGGACATTAGTGGATGGAACGCTTTTGCTAGTGAATTGTTGGAAGATTTGCACAACAATCTCAAACCACTTGGTTTGTTCAACTCTTCTGCCTATGCACACCAGAATGGTAAACCAGTGGTCTGCGTGTGGGGTCTCGGATTTGGTGATCGACCTCAAGATGTGACCGGTATGATCAATTTGGTTAAGGAACTCAAGAAGGAAGGTTTCTACGTCATTGGTGGAGTGGAGACTCACTGGCTGAAAGACCCAAATCTACAGAAATTCCACCCATTGTATCTCGAACTCAACATGGTACAACCCTGGGCTGTAGGACGTTTCGGTGGTGTTCAAGGAGCTAAAGAATATGCCAAAACGATCAAAGAAGATCACGAGTACCTAAAGCTGCACAACATTGACTACCAAGTGGTGGTGTTTGCTGGTTTCGCGTGGTCAAACTTTCATTTGCAAAACAAGCGTAACGAGATTCCCCGACTGCACGGTGACTTTATGTGGCAACAGTTTGTGAATCTGCGCGAGTTGGGCATTCACAATGCATACGTGGCCATGTTTGACGAATTCGACGAAGGCACCGCAATTGCGAAAGCAGCCGAGACAAAGCAGGACATTCCAAAGGATCAGTACTTTCTCACCTTAGATGAAGATGGCGTGCATGTGTCATCTGATTTTTATCTCCGTCTCGCAGGTGATGGCAATCGAATGTTGAAAGGACAGATCCCACTGCAACAAACTCACCCAACTCCTTTTAGACATTAGTTATATCAGTGTCCTTGCTGAATAAAGCTCATTGAATAATTTTAAAATAATTTTGTATTTATATTTTTAAATGTTCAAAAAATTATGTTATTGTGTTTTTGCCTATTAATTTGCCAGTCCCAGAAACAAATGCTGTACGGAACGATCCCATTGCATCCTACTCGCCCTACATTTATCGACTGAGTTTTCACTTATATTTCAATAATTGTTTGGAATATGTTAAATCGATAAAAATAATTTAATTAAAAATAATTGCTTTGTTTTGACGCACCTACAATAGAAATATAATTATCAAAAGCTAGCTAATGAGTTTTATGAAATCTAAATATTGTAGATTTTAAGATTGTTTTCTAAAAACAACTGCGTAGCCAAAAATTTTGTCTAAAATTTGAAAGCAATAACAATGTTTGCTATTGAAAAATTAGTAAAGATTCTTGTAAAACTATGGAGAATTGCTTCGCATATTGCAGAGTTGGATAGTTGGGTGGGGAAAATTTTGGCGAATTAATCCGAGGGTGATTATCATAATTAGTTGCTTCAGTTGAATATTTAGAATAGAACTTGAAATTGTCAATTTCCCAGCGATAAGTGAACTTGGCCATTTGGTGGGTGGTGCTCGTCCAGATGTCTGCCTGCTGGTCAACTTTGTGGCTCATTGTTTGGGTGTGGTGATTAGATGAGAATGATATCGAGTACGGACAAATAAAAAAATAATGCGTGATCATTTAGACACAGAACAACAAACCAACAAACTAAAAACTACACACGCCAAAACAAAAAAGCTGGCACAGCAATACAATGAAAACAAGTGTCCATTCATAGACGAGGTAACATGTGTATTTTGCACGGTAAAGTTTGAAGTAAACTATTGCTTCACAATTTGAGTCTCCTGGTAATTCAATCAGTTAATATTGATCAATTTGTCACAGAACATGAGCATTTCAGAGTAGATAAACCTTAAGTTTTCTCAAATCTAACTCATACTTACTGATTATTAGTAATAATTTATTGCACTAATCATAAAATTTAATTCGTTAAATCAAAATAAAATATAAAATATAAATCAAGATGTCACGTTTGATTGTCTATTTGATTTAACCAATGTAGGCCTTTCCCATAATTTTCTTTTTGAAAATCTTGATAAACAAAACAGAAATGGACAAGAACAGCTTAATAAGAGAAATGATTAAAATCAATTATTAAATAATAAACTAAATTACTATTTCAAACATTCTCGAGTCGATGATTGCATTGTTAATGTACCGAAAGCCGTTTCGAGTTCCCCTGTAATTGGAGATAATCTTACTGAGCTATTAATAATTGTTGTTTATTAGAAATTAGTTCAATTTGATATTAGAACATACTTTGAGCAATTGAATCGAGGTTGGATGGAGTGTCCTAGAGAAGACGTATGCAAAGCATCGATTGCACTTGTAAATTGTAACATTCATGCGAACAATAATCGAGCACTCGCTCGTAATGAGCAGAATGGTAGAGAACAACTGAGTGGAGAAGAGCATGTAAAAGGACTTTTTCACAATACTGTCCGCATCGCCAAAGAAGAAACCATACGCCAAGTAGCATATCATGACCACATAGCAGAACAAAAATCCGTAAGAATGAAACTCCAGAATCGATTGTAGACCCGCAATTCATTGAAAAGTGCTAGAATCTTTCGATTTGAGGCACAAAATTTAATCCAAATTCGCGAACGTAATTTAGACAAATTTTTATTTGGTTTTTTCCGAAGTGATATCAGTTCCATTTTCTTGATCAGTGAATTGATTTTGCTTATCCTACATCGTTGTTTGAACTGAACGTAATTTGTGACCAGATGGAAGAAGAATCCGATTGAAATGACGGCTAGATCAGACAAAAAAGCTCAGTTAAACATTCGAAATTAGTAAAGAAATGTCAATACCATAAGCAGTGTAAACCGAGAAAATGGTAATGTAAATGTACAGCCACAGATTGCGAGGTGTTGTGTTGTCCCCATTGAGGTGATGATTGCCAACGTAGTACAGAATCAGTTGCCCAATAGATACCACAATCGCAATCGAATAGAATCGTCTCAACCTTGAACGCTTCTTCAAAATGTTGTCTGATTTGTTCTGTTTCCAGACTACTCAATGAGAAAATATAACGACATTTTGTTGTTGAACAAAAAAAACTCACAAACTTACACTTTCCTCTGTAGTAAATTGTTCGCTTTTGAATTTTTGAATTCCATACCGCAAACATGAAATAGTCCGGATCGATGTTTGGTCTTTGAGTTAGATAGATAAAGATGAGAAACTCTTGCAGTGCGCCACCGTTGATAATAATATCACTAATGTCCCATAATGTTTTCGATATAATACGGTGAGTGACCATTTCTGGCATTCCGGTGGCATTGTACTGTCCATCATACAGAACAAAAACCACATAAATGTTGTCCAGATAGAAGTAAATTAAGGCAAGTACAGGAGGCACAAAGTGCAAATTTACTTTCAACCAAGGAAATTTGGTAAATCTTTTCATCGGGCGCTTTGCCTTCAACCGTTCAATTTCGCCCAACGAATTGCAATCTTTGATTGGATCCAAATCAAAGCAAAACTCTTTCAGGTGGACACAGATAATTTTGAATAATCTTCTGACATTTTCGAATACAGTAAAAATCAACCGAATCAAGAAAAAGAGCATTTTTGCCTTCAAGCGACCGACTCAATCAAAAGATGAAATGGCAATGAAAAGGTTTAATGCAAGAATCAATAATTTTAAGTTTGAAATAAAGATTTTATTGCTAAAAATGGCATGATGGAAATATTAAAGATAATTAAAATGATAATAAAATTTTATTGCAAATTTAAAACTTAGGCGGGCTAATTTACTAACAAAATCTAATTAAATTAATTAACTTAAGAAATTAATTTTTAACCCAAAACTTCTCGAATCATTATAAATTCTAGGAAGCAATGCATTGTTCGATAGAAAAATATCCGGGAATCATTAGCAGCTAATATTTCGAAACTCAAAGTCATACGATGGAAAGTTTAATTAAACTTTTGCCCAAAAACAATAAAGAATATCTAGGTTGACAATATTATTATAGTCATTAACAACTCTTTCTCTCAACGACTTATTTCAACATTAAAGAAATAAAATGTCAGCTTGTGAAGGTTTCCTTAAGATCGATATAAAGTGGTCAAAACACAGAAGAGGAATATTTTAGAACAATTTAAAATGGGGTGACTAAGCCTTAATGATTTCTGGGACCATAATTGCTAAATAAATTTTTTAATAATTCAAGATCAATAAACACTCAGTTGGGCAACATGTTTGTGAGTCATTGAGTTGTGAAACATTATCCAAGGTTTGTCCCTCTTATGTGTACGGCTTAATGACATAGTGTATAAATCAAATCTACATGACTCGGAGATAAAGATTGTGTGGAAATGGTGTAAATGTTTGTATAAAAGATCAAAATGGACTGATAAGTTAAAAAGACTTACTTAGTTTAGTTATGTCACGATTTGTCATGAACAAATTCAAGTTGTCATTGTTGCATTGAGTCGAGCATTGTCAATAGAGTTGCATTTACACTGTTCAACAATTATCCACCAAACTCGAGAAGATTTTAAATGATTTGAATGTTAAATTTGAAAGTTTGCTTGTATTATTTTTGTTAACTTTTTATAATAGTTATTTTCCTACATAAGTCTGCTATTTATGATGATTCTGGGCAAAAGTGCCTTCACCAGGCAAGCAATTTAAAAATAATGATAGTCGGAAATAATACTTCAACTTCTCAGTATTCAAGTTTCACAAAATTTTTCTTAAAATCAAATAATATAATTATAATAATCAAATAAGACTGGCAAGCAAGTAGATATTGTCCTAATTACCGAAAAAACTTCTTATTTCGTGACAAATAACTTAATTAGTTATGCACCCTTCGTAATTTTGTTTTAAATGTCATGTCATGTTTTAAAGACATTTTGAATATTGTCATTAATTATTATTATTGATTTTCCTTCAAAATATTGTCATTTTAACCTTTTAATTAATCATGCATATTATAAATTTATTTATAATTTAAAAATATATTGATCAGTGCTAGGTTGCATTTGAAAAACTAAACACACCGTCACGCATGGTTACCGAAAGGGCACCGATAACATGGTTTGATGCAACGTTTGTTCGTATTAAAGATTTTATTTATTGTCGAATTTGAAAAGTATCTTAGTAAAATAAATATATACAGGGGGACGCAAAAAGATCATTACACTTTTTATTTCAAGCCTATATTGAAGATATTATTTTCTTAATATTTGAAACCTAGCCTATGATATCGGCTTAGTCGATATCTTTAAAATGCCATAAACAACTTGTCCCAATTCACTTCCGTTCCAGACTAATTGGGCCGGAAGTAAAATTTTAGGTTTGTAGTTTTTAGTTGTTTTTAAAGTTAAATTAATTTGTTCAGTGTGTTAGTCATTTAGAGTAATTAATTATCTTTCAAAAACGATTTCATTCTTGAAAATCGACTTATCCGTTCAAAAGTTATGATCAAAAATGTAAAAAATTATGACGATTTTTGAAAATCCCACTTCTTTTAAAATTCTGAACAAAACCGCTGACAGCAAGCTGCCAGCGGCGCCCCCACCCCGATCCACCCTACCCCACGAATAGATAACGACTTAACCAACGAACCACCATTACACCAAACCGGCACCTAAGCCAACCCAAAACCCAACCTAACACGGCACCCACGTCGTGACGGCGTGGGACACTGAAAGGGGTTGGGTGTCTCGAACACGTTCTTGAAGTGCTGTTCGAGTTTCTCAATTGGAATAGGACACGTTTTGTCTGTGTATTGTTCGCCGTCTGCCATCACCAAGCTTACCGCTTTGCTCCTTTGGGTTTTGTAGAGTCGTTGACATTTCCTCCTTTTGGCATCACCACGACGACGTTGTCTATACGTAACCATGTTTGACGAATTCGACGAAAGCACCGCAATTGCGAAAGCAGCCGAGTCAAAACAGGTCATTCCAAAGGATCAGTACTTTCTCACCTTAGATGAAGATGGCGTGCATGTGTCATCTGATTTTTATCTCCTTCTCGCAGATGATGGCAATCGAATGTTGAAAGGACAGATCCCACTGCAAAAAAAACTCACCCAACTCCTTTTAGACATTATTCATATAAGTGTCCTTGCTGAATGAAGCTCATTGAATAATTTAAAAATAATTTTGTTTTTATATTTTTAAATGTTCAAAAAATAAGTTATTGTGTTTTTGCCTATTAATTTACCAGTTCCAGAAACAAATGCTGTACGGAAAGATCCCACTTCAACCAACTCGCCAGATACGTATTTATCGACTGAGATTTTACTTATATTTCAACAATTGTTTTGAATATTTTAAATCGATAAAAATAATTAATTAAAAATAATTACTTTGCTTTGACTCACTACAATAGAAATCTAATTATCAAAAGCTAGTTAATGAGTTTTATAAAATCTAAATATTGTAGATTTTAAGATTGTTTTCCAAATACAACTGCGTAGCCGAAAGTTTTGTGAAAAATTTGAAAACAATAAAAATGTTTGCTATTGAAAAATTAGTAAAGATTATTGTAAAACTATGGAGAATTGCTTCGCATGCTTTGATCAATCATGCAAAAGCACTGTATGAGCATTTTGATTGTGTAAAAGATGATTTTGTCAACTATGGCCGATTGAATTTGCACTCATCAAACAATCTTCGAGCAACAGCGCAACGCCAAATCAACCGTCATTTTGTGTTTCCATTTATATTGGCGATATTTGTAGTTTTGTATAATTTGTTTGTGTTCTATGAACACAATTTCGTATACAGTCCCACTGGAATGCCACGATTACTCACACATCTCATCTTTCCCAAACAATTCTGGAGTGAAGGAGACATTTTGATTGGCAACGTTGTCTGGATGTTTGTCGCAATGTGTGGCTGTCTTTTGTTTGATCCAATGTTGCATCCCAAATATTTTCAATATTTGGTTGTTGAGGGAAATACTCAAAAATTGATTAACAATAATAATCGAGCTGTCAAACAGGCTGAAGCGAAACAAATCATCAAGTTTCGCATGAAATTTCAAAAATATGTCAAGTTTCTAATTGGGGGCATCTTGCTCAACTGTCAAGCATTCTATTTGGGCAATTTTGTCAGATTCTTCTGGACCGGTTCGATTGGGGATTGCTTCATTTCGGTGATTATTTGCTTGTTCTGTCTGTATGCTGGCTACATTGACACGGCAATTTTAATGTTCTTTGTGCTCAACGTTCGATACATTCGGATTAAACAGAAATTCAGATTCAATGAAGCTCAGAGCCTGTATGCAAAATTGGTCAAAGGCAAGCCAAATAAATGCAAACTTTGGCATCAATTCAGTCTATTATCCGATGAAATGTCTCAACTGTACGACGAAATCAAGGGTCAGAACGCCTTCTGGTGCAAGTATGTGTCCATCTACTTTGTCATGTACATCGTGAATGTGTGCTATCTGTCCTATGCACTGTTCTTCAACACAAATGAAATTGGAATTATGAGACAATTCTTTGCATTCTTCACTGTGGAAACATTGCTAATTCTGATTTCGGTAACCGGTGAGTGCTCACTTGTGGTGCATCGAAATGAACAAATATTCAAGCGCATGTTAGCATTTGCTCATCTTTACAAAATTATGAATCGTCACAAAATTGTAAGGAAACAACTGCTCAAGATCGATGGCCTTGCTTCGAGTCATCGAAGTGTAACTCGAATTGCATTTACACTGTCGGACAATTTGCGAATCAACTCAAAGATGTTTGAACTGGTAATTTGGTTGTAACAAACTAAAATATTTTAACAAATTTTATTTTTATTTATAGCTTTTCTCGTATATCAGCGTTTTATTTATGCAAATTGTGGACAAACGTCATCATCGTTAAGTATTAGCTAATTAACTAAAGTTTTAATATTGATCGAGTATTTCTACGATTTTCTGATTCACGTGCAGTCCAACATCATATCCCCAGATCAAGTCCATATGGCCGAATGATTCGTCCGAGATGATATGTTCATGTGCAAGTTTGACTGTTTAGATAAAAAATAACATTAAACATTAAAAATTTGTAAAACTGTATACGAAATACCTTTTAAAAGTTTCTTAAACGACGCAACATCATCGACATGAAGAAACGAATCCTTCTTGAGATAGAACGCAGCAATATCCGACGAATTGATTGCACTAAAGTCGTACAACGGAGGACTGGTCTGATTGTACTTTGCATAATTCACTGCCGGGTCACCGTGATCATAGTGCACCATACTGGTGCGATGCTGTAGAAAGTGCACAAACGATCGAGTCGAGGAACCGTGAAGAATATTGTCGAGATAGACTGGCAGACGTTTAAAGTTCATTTGAGATGGAGATGTAGAGAGAAAGTAGTGATAAATGACGTAACAGAGTGTGTTCTTCAGTAGTGGATTGACGCATATTTGAGGCAGATACATGTTACGGAATAGGTTGGTCAGAAAATTTTTGGGATTCAATTTTAGCACCAATTCTGTATGATAAACTAGATGTACTGCAGGTGCATTACATTTGCTAAAATACACGATCGGAGACAGTGCAATGAAGGGTTTGATCACATTGCTGTACTCGGGTTTCGTTGAAAGTAGACCAAACATTTTGAAATTTCCTTGCGAGTGACCAATGTAACCAATTGTTTCGCTATTTGTCTTATTTCTAATGTACTCAATTACAGTTGGCATGTCGTGCTCGATGACATCATCCATTGAAAATTTCCAAAATTCCTCATCCTCCACATCAATCGACGTATGATTGGTCGAATAGATTGTGCCCCGAGCATTTGCAATCCAAACATCGTAACCACGTGTTGCAAGCACAAGCGCCAATGAATTACCAATTGCCTTTGGATTGTCCCGGTGTAGCTCCTCTTCCCAGTAGGTTCCATCTGATTTCAGAGTTCCATTCGATGCAACCAGCCAAACTGTGCCCGAAGCTTGATAACCGTGATACAGTAAAAGCGGTTTCAATTTTTCATCTTTCCGGTTCAACGGATTTATAATTCGAACAGTCTGAAGGATATATCCCTGAGAATTGATGAAATGAGTCTCCGATTGAAAGCCACGATATTCGATGAGTTGTTGCTAAAAATGAAAATTATATTATTTTTGCAAAAAAAATTAAATATGTCTTACGATAGTCATGCCTATTTCTGGATACTCTGATGGGGATGGATGATGAAATAGAATGAATAGCACAGAAGCAACAATGACGATTGGTATATTTGTTGTAAATTTCTTCATTTTTGTCAATTGAATTGTACAAACGTAATTATAAATCAATTATTGCTATTTATAAATCGCATCTCTTTTATACATATTTACAAACGTGCAATAATTTGTTATTGAATGCAAACAAAATTGAACTCTAATCTTTGTACATTGTGCTTTACTGACTTGCTGATTGCCTGGTTTGAGTGCATTCTGTGGAAAGATACGGACTTCCTATTGGTAAAAAAATTCCATATCTCCATTTTTTTGCATCGACATGGACGCATTGAAACATGTTTTTGTTTATGTATTTCTTGTTGTTGCATATGCATGCAAGTATAAGTTCATCATTTATCATCAGCAAATCAAGGATGATGACTAATGTAGCACAAGTCCAAGCACACTCAATGTTCCGCTTTTGGGTGATGGTTGATAAGGCTGAATGTATTAGTTATTAGTTAGTGACTTGATCGATTTAGTGACTTCTATTTTGGGATTGCAAACAATTTCGATTGTATACAATGTAGATTAAAAAAACATTTGGGTTGTGATGACCCTGAAGCCATAACTTCCGACCAGTGAAAATGTGAATTAATGATTTTGCAAATTACTGTTTTAGAATGTACTGAATGCGTTTACTCGTTTTTTCTGGTATACCTATAGGAAATAAAATAATTAATCTGTGCATTTAATCATCATCATATGAGTGGTAATCGACTTTATGTTTGCACAATTTCGGGAATCGATGCAAATTGTGTTCTATTCCATGTTTCAACTGCACAAAATTTGAATAGTGCCATTCGAAATCAAAAGCAAGCTCCAATTCGGCCAAATTGGGAAAAGTCGCCGACATGATTCGTGTGAAGTGATCGGAATTGATTGGACGGGGCTCATCTAACACTGATGATGACTCATTGATTTGATAAAGTTTGCAAACCAAAAGTGAAGACCGCGCATTGGCTTCATATGGCGCATTTGCTTCTTCGCATATGTTTATTACAATGTTCCACAAATTGAGCTCAACCAAATGGATCAGTTTGCAAAGTTTACAAATCACAACTGGTGTGAAATCAAATGAATTATACTTTATACAAAATAATAATAAACTCGAGTTAATATGAGAAACTAAAAAATATATAATCTTATACAAATACAAACTTACGTGAAAGTTGACTTTAAAGTGCTTTATCGAAATTGCGCGTTCACACAAATGGTGCACAACTTGGGAATGTACTTCACACGCACTTTCAAAACCAATTTGTAGATCAGTTAGATTGGCCATTGGCCAACCAAGTAGGATTGATGCTTTGCCTCTGAACAAGTTGACTATAATACTGATTGCTCGATTGCTTTCCTGCAAGATGGAAACAAACACAGTCTGGTCCAATGCGAGAAACTATTTGACCAAACTCAGCTTCATTCAAAATGTCATTAAGGTCAGCAAATCCAATGTGTACCAATTTAGACAACAAAGTTCGAGACAAACTAGGCAAGGATTTGATAATATTTCCATAAATGTCGAGTTGTTTGAGAGATTCAAGTGAGTTAAAGTATGAGACGAAATCAGGTACTCGAGTAAGATCTACAAGGATTTGCAAAATTAGTTGTTCCAGTGGTTAAGAATTTAAACAGAAAAATGAACATACCATCACAATAAATAGACACTTGAACGATATTGGAGAATAACTTGAGTAGTGAACGCAAACATTCGGAGGATATTTTAGTACTAAAATCCAGGCGTTTGGAATTTTTTAAATTCGCTGACGCAAGAAATCTTTTCTCGAAATATTGGGAATAAGCATAATGTTCCTTTGAACCCACAACCAAGACCAACGATTTTTGAAGCCGTAAATAGTCCTCTACCATCGTTTTCCACCTAGTAGACACCAATCGCAAGCGAATCAACGTTTTCACATCACCGTACAGACTCAACTTTTCCACAATTTGTTGCATCAATTCGTTAGGCAGTCGATTGATCGGTCCAGCGGTGTTGTTGTGGACATTGAGCTCGAGTTGAACAAATGAGGACATGAGTGAACTGACTGACGAGTCAGTGGCATAATCGACAAACGCAGCGGTCTTTGCATTGGAATCCATTTTAATTTATGATTCGAAGGTTGCAAGAAGATCAAAACGAGGTATTAGAGCAATCGCCAAAGTCGAATGCAACCCAAACTGACTATGCACAAAAGTACAATTTAGGACCGTGCTTTTTATAAGCACAGACGCGCATATTTGAATGATTGGCGTTGCATACGTGTATACAGAAACAATATGATTGGCATAGAAACATGTCGAGGATATGATAAAAAATGTGAATGTACGCGCTCTCAACAATTAAAACATAATATCAATTACATTGTATCTTTCCTTTAGTTCGTAGATCTGATTGGGGAAGGTTGGATTCTGCCAAATTGAGCTAAAAAAATGATTTTGTTTTTAGTTTTAGACGAAATCAAAGTTATTATTTCGATTGTCGTTCTTCAATTTGCTGACTAAACGCCATCAAAAGATAACCAACGTAAAAGTAGATAAACTATATAAATAGATTAAAGCTAATTTTAAGTTATCAAAGTCAATCAAGCATACTTCAAGACCATTTCCATATGTGATTGAACTGAGTGGTCCAATTGAAATTGCAATTTTGGGTCCCTGCATTAGTCGATTGTACAGATCGTCATATTTCAGCTTGTACCACAACCAGCCTTGTCCATGGGCCATCAATTGAAATTTCGGTATAAAGCGCTTTGGTGAGTGAAACACTGAACAGCACCAGGCCATTGGTGCCATTACAATAAAGATTACAAAACACTGAGCGGCAATGACAGTGAAGCCAACCAACCAGTCAAGTGGTTGAGGCGTCTGCACCATGAAAACCCACTTTGAAATCAAATAAACATTGCCTGGAATGTTTGAGAACAGAAATGCAGCCATAACTCGATTGAAAAGCTCAATACCACCACAAACCACCAAGTAGCACACTTTGTTATGCTCTGCGAGATGATATCTCACGATTGATTGACATCGAAGCGGAATTCGTTGGACCGATCGAAATTGTCGAATCAACTTGACCATCTTTCGACCAACTTTCAGTACATGACCTGTAAAGACGGATAAACTAATAAAGGCACAAAGTACAAAGAACAGCGCGGCTCGAATCATTTTAAGCAATGCATAGTACACCAGGGACAGTTCAATCAGTGTCCAGGAGATGATATACCAGGGATGGGGTCTGATGTCGTAATTGTACAAGTTGACCACAATTAACATTAAATACAAAAGTGTAATAAAAACTTGCGCAATCAAACAGAATGCATCCCCCACAAACAATTCCAAAAGCAACTTTGATCGCAACTTGATGGACACATTTGGTAGAATCAATAAAGGACGTCTAAAAAGCTTGTTTCGATCAACATTTTCTAAATTCAACCAAATGTTCACTTGAGTTGTGAATTTACTGAGTGTCCTCAACGAAAAATCTGGCAGAAACCATCGTACTGATTGCAAGTTTGAGTAAATTCTTTCACGAATCAGTTTCTCTTTCCACTGAAAGATCAAACTCAATTGACGATCGTCCAAGCGGTACTTGAAGTACTGATCCTGATTGACCACCACAAGCTGATGCCACCATTGCCAGGTGAGTGTCTGCACATTGAGCCGATACAACGAATCATAACAGACGAAATTGAACATTTCAAAGAGATACACGAAAAAGACGACATAAGGTTCATACAGATGGGAGTTCTGCTTCATAAAACAAATAACTGGATCATACTTTCTATAGTTGTAACTTGTTTCATAATTGAGAGACATTATGTAGACCACAAAGAGCATTCGAGTGCCGTACAGCAGAAAGAACCAATCCAGCCAGTAGTGGTACTTTGATTTGGGCGATCTGTGCTGTTCAACTAATTCTTTGACCATTTGATAGTAGAGACGAACAAATTTGGAGTTTTTAAACAGATTTGGGGCCATTTTGGTTCCGAATATTCTTTAACTTTTAGGAATGCAATACAAACCAGAGAATTTTATTTAACAATATTTAAAATTGTACAAATAATAATTCTTCCCTCTGTTTTGCACTTGATTTGACCAAACATTAATGACATTTCAAGAATATGGTTATTTAATTATTTGTCTTAATTACATTTTCATAAAGGTCTCACCACTTTTAGTGGAAAAGTTTTGCATGGGCAATTTTGCCCAACTTCAACAGCAGAGCTGTGTCTTCTGTTGGCAAAATACTGGAACTTGGTAGCAATTTTGATTTTACTTTTTATTAATGAAATTTCAAAATATGGAACATTTAAGTTAGTTAGGACAGAAAACAAATTTCTTTAAAAAAATTAATATCAAGAGTTCAGATCGAGAAAGTACTCGATTTGTACTGTCAACTCAGCACAATTAAAATTTTTTCTTGTGAAACTAGATTGCGATCAATTATTGTGAATTTGTTGATGTTTTGTAACATTTTTGTATTAGTTCAATGATTGATGCGTTTGACCGAAAAGTGACCGAAACAATGCAATGACGAAGCGGCGAATGTATCAGCGCGATATCACCCCCAAAATTATATAAGTTGTCATGCAAGGGAGAGTGAAAACGGTCTTATGTTGAGGCAAAGTTTGTGAGAGCATTTGGCTTGTTGGCCAATTGATCTATAGATTGTTTGTGTTGTTATCAGTTTGATAATCCAGGGATGAGCAGCTTCGACCATAGAATCTAACTTACTGAACGTCATAGAATCAAGTTTGATTCAACATAGAAGTCAAGTAGATGTCATCGTCATCAAAGTGTCACTTTTTCATCGTTTTATCGAAAGAAATATTAAAATATTTTTCTTTGATGATACTTTAAAAGTTGACAATTTAAATCATATTAAAATTGTAAGTTTTTTATTGGAAAAAATTAGAGACAACTAATTCCTATGCACGTCTCACAACTTTTAGTGGAAAAGTTTTTGCAGTGGCCAGACCAATTTTACCCAACTCCAACAGTGCAGGCGTGTCTTCGGTTGGCAAGAACTGGAACTTTGTCACAATTTTGGCCAAACACATTTTGATTTCCTGATATGCGAATCGCATTCCAATGCAATTGCGCGGTCCTTGACCAAAGGGCATGTATGTGTAGGGCACTAGGAGATGCTTGTTTTCAGGCATAAATCGATCTGGGTTGAAGCGTTCCGGTTCGGGATAGTATTCTGGACTGTGGTGCACAACATAGGCTGACACGTTCACTAGTTGGTCTTTTTGGAGGGTGAGGTTGCCCAACTTGTAGTTATCGACACCGACACGACGTTGAAGTCGAGCTAGTGGTGGATATTTGCGTAATGTTTCTTTCATGGTCGCATCCAAGTAGGGAATCTGTGTGAGCACAGTCTCGTTATAGACTGAGGAATCTGGATCCAAATTTGCCAATGCTTGAGACATTTCCTCGTATAAACGTTCTTGAACATCTTGATTGATTGACAACTCAAAAAGACAGTGCGTTAGTGTAGATGCGGTTGTCTCAAATCCAGCAACAAAGAAAAGTACACTCGAAGAGACAATCTCCAGTTCGTTTAGCGACTTCACAGAAGCTTTGTTGTTCGAATTCTGGCTCGAACTGTTCTCGGATTGAAAATCTAAAAGTACATCAAAATTAATACAAAAAAAATCAATTTTTAGGAAAATAAAAACCTTCTTCAGCAGAAGCAGTAAACCGATCAAAATCAGCTTTATACAGTTCGTTTGTTTCGATTTTAGCGTCTATCAGAAGTTGTACAAAATCATTTCGTTTCCCACCAGAATCCTTTCTTTGCTTGATGACCTGTCTTGCTAGATCGTAGAAGAACATTTCATCTTTCCCGGGTGGAAAGAATCGTTCCCACACTCGATGCACAGACCGTGGTATCAGTATAATCGACATTATCTTGAAAATATTAAAGTTGAACATTTTGTTTGCCTGTTCCACGAATGGATTCTCCTTGGATCGATCATCGTTTGCGTTGGTTTCCGTAGCAAAAGAAGTGGACGCAATCACATCGATAGTGAAGCCCGTCATTACGACTTTGGTGTTGATCACAGCTGATGACTCTTTGTTTGAAGTGATTTTATCGAAGTAATCGTTCAACTTGTCGACACAACGTTGCATCATTGAACTCATTCCTCGCAGCTTGCCCGAAGTGAACGATGGACTTGTTATCGCTCTCACTCGCTTCCAGTCATCATTCTCGAGATTGAACAAACTGTGCAGATCAATTTCGTTGAGCACCACTCCCTTCAATCGATTCATAAAAACACTAAAGTCCTTGATCATCACTTGTTTGATCAATTCCGGATCCGAAATGTTCACCACCGGTTGCAGACCCGAGAATGTACCAAAAATCGAACCATATTTCCCATGCCAATCCACCGTTGTAGCTACATCACCCTGACGTAGAGATTCAATTAGATTACCAAGGAATGGCCATGGTTTTGGTCCTGAAATGCCACGTTTCGACCAGTACGAATATTTGTGCTGAACAAAGCTGCCAAAAATTTTCAAAATTCAAAAATCAAAATTTAACCTTTAACATTTAAACTTACATGTAGACCACTGCAGCCAGAAGCAGCAACTGAGCAAGTACCAATGTCCAAAAGTCCATTATTAATTTAGGTTGTTTGGTAGTGCACATTTAACTTTTATTTATATATTAATAAATGCATTTTGGTGCTTATCAATTTAGGCCTACGATGTACTTACGAGACGATGTTTGTGGCGACAGGCGTTATCAGCAAAATTGGTCATGAAAAAGTTGGTTTATACAACCATGAAGCGACTTATTACATTAATAATACAACTTGGGACAGTGCTTTTTATCAGCACAGACGCGCATATTTGTCTGATTGGCATCGTATACGTTCTGTGTCGTGGAAACAAGCATTAGATGCATCATGTGTGTGATGATAATTAAAGTGAAAATACATGAGCATATTAGAACATAAAATCAGTAACTGTACTGCATTTGTCCTCGAGTTGGTAATTTAGAAGACAATGAAAAATTACAAAGATTCCTCGTTTCATTTCGCTTACCAAAAACGATAATATTGGAGGACATTTAGCCCAGATCGAACAATAACAACCGAAAGCAACGATCTATCAATCAATTGACTTTAGTCGCACAACTATTTCCAACTGTGTGTGATTCTCTATTAAATGTGAATCTAAATATAAATTAAAAATTTTGCAGGATGTTTTTCAGTGCCACCAATTTGACAATATATTTAGATAATTTTTTAAATTAATGACTAACTAATTTGGAGATAACAACACAAATTACATTTAACCAATTGATCTAATGTGAGCATGGACTTGATCAAAGTAGATTATGCATGAACGCGATTAAATTGTGTCAATGATGACTCAAGTTTAGTGCATGTTGGGACCATACAGGTTAAAAGTCTTCCGCAATCTACAAATGTCGGTACATTTTGATGCACATTCACAATTTTGAGCATAGTTAATTGCTATTGATGCTATGTGTCCCAATTGTTGATAAATGTATGATTTGTAGATTGTAATGAGGGGACTTAATCTATGGACTACAAACATAGTGCGTGATGTACTATTATCTTTAATCAATGGATAGTTAGCAATCACAATATATCAATGGATCACAATATAGACAAGAGTTGAACTATCAGGACGTTCGAGACAAAGGTTAGTTCAATCTGAAAATGCTCAGTGTAGGAGCTAAAGTCGGCCTGAATTGAAACAATTGGCACCAAAATAAGTTAGATGGAAAATAGAGTTATTTTACAATCTATAGGTTCAATCGATTTGAATCTAATGAAACGATTGATAAAAATTCTTACCAAAACGAATCACATTTACGAAACCCCGTTTTAAAAGGATCTCCCCATAGCGAGTTTGATTTGACAAAATTCATGCCAAATCGATATTTGCCTCAATCAAAAATTGTGTAGATTTGGTCTTAACTCAAGGTATACTATCACCCTGTGCCACTGTTCAGACTGTTGACTAAAAACAAATAAATGACATTCTGAATCAGTTCGACAATGTTTAATGTTTTTAAATTTTTTGCTGAAAATTACATTACATAATTTTACAATGATGATGTTTGGTATTCATTCTAAAGTTTTTGTTAACTATCGAAGTACGTGAACGTTACCTTTCTGATAATAATCACTACGCTTCACCAGCATGATGAACAGCGTGCTGATTATGTAGATTGCCTTTGTTGTTTGAATCATTAAAAGTCATTGAAAATGGCAAAAAAAATCAGTACATACCATGTTGAAGGCGGTCGAGTCGAGACGATAGCCATTGACCAGTCGGAAGCAGCATCGACTAAAGTTGCGATTAGTTGAGATGGTTTCGATCTAAGGTAAAATTTATTTTAATATAAAATGAATCAATTCTAACTCACCTGAGCCAGCATTCGATGCGGAATGTAATCATAATGAAACTGAAAAGCCATACAAGCCTTCACATTCAACGCATAAGACTTTTTGTTGTTGCCATCAACCCAGGAGCAGACGAAAATGACCAGAAACATCATCGAAATGAACTGAATTGGATAGAACACAAAGTAGAACATTGCCTCAATGGTGGCCTCTTTGAACAGAAACAAGTTCGAGTACACCGCAAAGCAGATCATGATGACCGCAAAGAGGAATTGCAAACTCAAATGAATGCTCCAGAAACGATTGTAGGCGCGAATTTCAGCGCACTGGTAAGCCAGTTCCGAGTTGACCACACGAAATTGATACCAAAGTTGGGCTAGGCTGGACCGTTTGCGTTTTCGATCGTTGTTCAGAGTACGAACCACTTCTTCCAGTTTGCTGTTCATTAGTTTCTGCTTCGTGATGATGTACTGGGTGATCAGGAAAAAGTGAAAGTACGAGTAGAACATGGCTGAAACAGTTGAAATCGGGTTAGGATTCATAAGAAAATAGAAAAGGAACTTACCCGACAGATTGTACCAACAGATTTGATGCAAAATCAGAATAAAGTGATACCAATCCCTCCAACCATCATTCCACGGACGTCGTAGAAAGTGAAAATCGAAATAGACCGAAGCAACCGCGAAAGTGATGAAGTAGACGTACTTTTGGAATTTCTTGTTTCGATTACGAAGTTTGAGCATTTTCTCAGCATTCGCCTGGTCCCACACCTTCCGATCGACGATCAACTTCTTCTCACCAGCATCATCCACCAAAAACATACAGAACCGTTCATTGAGCCAATCATTGCGACAAAAGTAGTAGTACTGCACAAAGAGGCCCGACATTGCCGCATTCAGGATCACATCCGACTGGGGCCAGAACATTCGCGGGAACATCTTATGGCCCAGCCATTCTGGCATTGGATCAGCAGGATAGTTGAAGTCATGTTTCACCATAACCCAAGCCGTCTCGTACAAATACGCGACATAGATCGCGAAAGGGGCACGGAAGTATTTCGAATACTCCTGCAAGGGCCGAGACTGTTCGTATGCAATCAGTTCGCGCTTGTTGGCCAGGGTGATCTCCTTTGGCGCATCGATGATCGTATCGAAGGGCACAATGCACGCTCGTATGTGGGCCATAAAGATCCATTTGAAGTAGACAATGAATTTGACCACATTCGCTGTGGCCTGGGTCAGCAATTTCACGATGATCATTCTGAGAAGAAGAGATAGACTTTGATGGTGAGACTGGATAGTCACTAGTGAAACACAGGAAGCAAATGCAAGACTTTGTATGAGTTTTACTTAAGTTACTTAAACTTGCAACATTACATACAAAGAAACATTAAATGTAGATTAGAATCTCTAATCGTTTGAGTGTACTAAAAGTGTAGCTATATTTTGCAAAATTTCCCGGATCACGTATTTGGCAATTCGCAAACTTATTATTTCCGGCAAACTATAAATAATTAAGACGATATAACTGTGATAATGTTCAACGTATCATTACATACCGATTATCGTATTACGATATTACCGAATGAGCTAGGTGACTTTGGGCGAGGTTATACTTGATACAAATGATAATTTTCTTTCTTTTTTGTCAAAAAGGCAAATCCTCTGGAAAATAATGACTTGACAATTTGACTTTTATACATTTAGAAACAATTTTATAAAACAGGGAGGCAACGAGAACACAATTGCCCTTAGTAATAAGACTTGTGACTACTAACAAACAACAATCTCAAAACTTCTAACTACGAAATTTGAAAGAATTTATAATTTAAAATTAAATTAAATATTGATGATAAAATATTAAATTGTATTCTTATTCTTTATTTTTATTGCCCTTTTGAAGTTTGAGCGTTTTTATGGCATTTGCATTTATTAAGCTAATTATTAATTGATACACAATTACCATTATTAAAAATTAAAGCAGTGTTATTGACAAACTTTTGACAATAAAAATGTCATAACTTTTTTTATTACGTTTATACAAATTCCAAGAATTTGCCTGTCCACATGTCAACAAACTGGATCATTTTTACTTTTGGTGTTGCATTAGACAACATTAAAATTAATATTTAATTTAATTTAATTTAAATATTCAAATAAAAATTAAAACTTTACTATACGGCTCATGAATTTAAAATTCTACTTTAGTGTTATTGCCTTGTTGTTGTGGTTTGGTGGCTTTGACATTTGAATTATTAATATAGAAAGCAGAGATTTAAATGTCAAATAAAAGTCTCTCGTTAGGCAATTCCAAGAATTTTCATATTCACCATCATTAAGGTTGTGTATTGAAAGTTTTTTGAAAATATGAAATATTCGAGATTAAAATATACATTTGGATTTGATTGTTCAAATTCTCAGAAATGTTTTCAAGTTTTCAAAGATCATAATAATTAATAAATTATTAATAAATTATTTGGAAAAAATTTAGCAAAATAAAATTTATTTATTTATTAAATCAATTTGAAACAGACATTTTATCGAGATTAAGTAAAGACAAACTTGGTTTATTGTCTATTGTCCTGAATTTTCTTGGTCAAAACTGACCGCTCAGCTGGTGGCCGATGAGAGTACACTTTGTCCACAAACGAATCGACGACACTTCCCGCCGAAACGGAATTTTCGCTCGATTTTTTGCTGCTCGATGTAGGGTTTTGTTCAATTTTCGAACTTTTGAACTCACTTTGTCCTTTCGAATCGCGACTCTTCGAGTTGTCCGGCATGATTGCCACGAAATACTAACCTTGAACTTGAAAAATTAATGTGTAATTAAATCTTTTTCTCGGTAAGGGATTCTCCTTAAATGATTGAATAAAGTAAATATAAACCTGTTTACGGTCCGAAAATCACGCGGATAAACTTGTTTCTTCGAACATTTGATAGTAGTTGAAAACGGAATTAATTAAACTTAATTGAGTTGCACTGGCTAAAGTCGCTTGGCTACATAATTCTTCGCTTAAGTTTATTCTCAGTACTCATTATCTCGGAAGAAAATTGTCTAGACGCGTCGGAAAGCCCGCGATAGTTATCTTTGAATGCACTAAACGGAATTTTAGATTTAGTACAACAAAATATTTTTTATATTTTTTAAAATAAATAATTGCAAGATAAGATACATACATAAATTTTAGCGTTGCGTAACATTCAATTGAAAAGGCATTGCACTTGCAATGTTGAATCGTTGAAAATCGAGTTTTCGGGGAGCGTTTTCAGGAAGACTAAATCTAAATTGCTGGATAATCTTTGCCAAACATAGTTTGATTTCCTGATATGCGAATCGCATTCCAATACAATTTCGGGGACCTTGTCCAAAGGGTAGAAAAGTGTACGGCACAAGGAGATGTTTGTTTTCGGGCATAAATCTTTCGGGATTGAATCTGCTTGGTTCCGGGTAGTAATCTGCATTGTGATGCACTGCATACACAGAGATGTACACCATTTGATCCTTGGTAAGGGTTACACCGCCTAGGTTGTAGTTATCTTGGCCGACTCGACGTTCAATTCGGGTTAGAGGTGGATACTTGCGTAGGGCCTCCTTGATCACCGCATCAAGGTACGCAATTTTGGTCATCACTGTTTCGTAGAATAGATCCCCGTTGGGGTCGAGATCATGCAACGCTTCATTGAGTTCATCGTGGAGTTTGTCTTGAATATCGAGATTGGCTGCCAACTCAAACAGACAGTGAGATATTGTGGTTGCCGTGGTTTCGAAGCCACCCAAAAAGAAAATCATCATTTGGGCACGAATTTCTGGATCGTTCAACTGTTTCACAGCTTTGGATTGGTTTGTCTGAGAATTTCCATTCGATTGAGTTGGACTTGGTTGATTTGGACTCGCTTGATTTGATGCGTTAGAGTTTTCATCTAAAAATTATCTTATTAGATTAATGTTTTCTCAAAACTCATTCAGAAACTTACCATCATTGTCAAACGAAGCAGCCAAATGTTCATAGCCCGAACTGTTCAACTCACTCTCACTCACACTCGCATCAATCAACAGTTGAACAAAATCGTTTCTCTTCACATTAGTCGCTCGCCTTTGTGCGATAATAGTTGCAAGCATTTTTCCAATGAACATACTTCCAGCCATGCCACTATTTCCAAAAGCATAACTCAAAAGTTGTAAAAACTTTTTTGGAAACAGCTTCTCCAGCAAAACTTTGCTCAAACTAGCTTGATGCTCAAAGATGTTCATGCCATTTCGCACAAGTGGATGTTCCTCCTCTCGGTTATCGTTTGCGTTTGTTTCAGTACCAAAGAAAGTGCTCGAGATAACATCAATCGTAAATCCGCTTACAACTTTTTTCGTATCAAAATTTGCTTCTGACTTTTTGGTCAATTTCTCGAAATAATTGCTCAATTTGTCGATATTGTCATTCATCATTGTCTTCATCGATCGCAGCTTGCCACTAGTGAACGCGGGACTTGTGATTGCACGCACTCGCTTCCAAGTCTCACCCTCCATAAAGAAAATCAACTGTCGCGTATGTTCGTCCACTTTGTTTCGATTTATAAACAAATGAAAGTCCTTAATGGTGACCTGTTTGATCAACTCAGGATCGGCAATACTCAGGGTGGGCTCATAGCCTTCATATGTTCCGTACACTTTGCCATACTTCTGCACCCATTCCTGTTCCATTGCATGTTGACCCTTCCAGTACTGTTCGAGTGTGTGACCAAGCCAGGGCAAAACTGTGGGTCCACGCAGACCACGCTTGGTCCAGTAGCTAAACTTTTGCCTCACATAGCTACAGTAAAAAATGAAACAAAAATTAAAAATTTGATTCAAATACAAAAATTAAAAACTCACAGGCACCAAGAGCCAAACAAGATCACGACAATCGATGCCAACAAATAGAAAAAGTCCATTTTGTTTTAAACAACTTTGCAGTTTATGATGAATATGAGTAATTGTGCATAACAACTCTCCATTTATATATGTGACACAGTGACATATTGCGTTTTAGCTTATCTTTGAATATCATATAATCGCTATTAAGTATGCACTTTTGCACTTTTTCATGTATTTTTGTGTATTGCACTAATGAACCTTGTTAATGAACTAATAAGTGAGAGGATTTAGTGAAGTTATGGTTCAATTACTAGCTTGTGTGCTGCTACTCCATTTTGGGCCCATTATAAACCTACACTACTCAATGCAAGACGATTTATATAAATTATCTGAATGATAACATAAAACAGGCCCAGTATGAACGCAAATTGTGATAAGTGATGACTGTGTGCAATCACTCATTTGAGGGTTAATCACGAGTTTGTTTCTCTCCAAAATACCAACGCACAACTCATGTGTTCTGCTTTTAGAAAGACTCATTAGAGTCAGGGCTTATTTATTTTATTTGTGCACATTTTTATTAGAAATTCTTTTTAGCATTAAACTTCCAAGTACCAGAACCAACTTTATGTGTTTCTGTTTGTCCAGGTAAAGCGATTGTTGCCTTGGTATTCACTGGTATGGTTACGGTGTACTCGATTGTGTCTCCATTGACAGTCCAACTACTTTCGATTGCACCATGAATCGATTCATAATGAGCTTTCACGTTGGTTAAACCAGCTCCCGGATTTGGTTTGATTAGAATGTTCTTGAAACCGGCTCCATCACTCGTAATGCCCGCAACCTGTGAGTACAACCAAACGCCAACCGAACCCAGGGAGTAGTGGTTGAATGAGTTCATTGAGGGAGTTTGGAAGCCCTTCTCATGGGTCCAACCGTCCCATCGTTCCCAAATTGTGGTTGCATTTCCGTGGGCTACTGGATATAGCCAGGAGGGGTAGCTGTCCTGTAGGAGGAGTTGATAGGCAACATCATTGTGACCGTGTTCCGTAAGGGCTGGGTTTAGTAGCCCAACACCCAAGAAACCAGTTGTCAGGTGATTTTTGTGATCAGCAACATTGTCTGCTAGTTTCTTGGCAGCCAGTGGACGAAGCTTTTCAGGAAGTAGAGAATATTGCAATGCGATTGCGTAAGACTGTAACCAAAAAATCAAAAACAATTTGTAAAATTTTCAAATTACCGTTTGAGTATCTCCAAAGACTGTACCATCCTCCTTCACGTAATGCTCATTGAAAGATTCGGAAATGTTACGAAACAGATCTGCATACATTTTCGAATCCTCAGTTTTGCCAATCACAGCAGCCATTTTAGACATTAGCAACGCATCTTGTGCGTAGCACGCAGTGGACAGAACAAAATGATCAGTCTTGGCGCTCACCTCCAGCCAATCACCATAAATGTGGTTAGTGTGATTCCTCCAGATGAAATCAGCATTCACCGAGTGAATGTACTCGATGAACTTGGCCATTGCTGCATAGTTGTCCTTGATGATCTGCTCATCGCCGTAGGTGTGATACACCACCCAGGGCACCACTACCATTGCATCCTGCCAACCTGGCGACCCATCGGCATTGACGAATTTGGGTGCAGTATTCGGTACTCCACCATTCGCACCCTGCGACTCACGCATGTCAGTCATCCATTTGGTATAGAATGCAGCCAAATCTGCATTGTAAACCGCAGTAGGCGCAAACACCTGTGCATCAGCAGTCCAACCCAATCGTTCATCTCGTTGAGGACAGTCAGTTGGCACGGACAGGAAATTACTTCTCAGGCCCCACTGAATGTTCAACAGTAGTCGATTGACCAGTTCATTTGAAGTGGTCATGTGAGATTTGAGTTCAAATCCAGAATGTAGCACATTTGCGGAAAGGTCAGTCAATTTTGGTGTAGAACCGTAACCAGTCACTTCCACAAATCGAAATCCATGAAATGTGAACGAAGGTGTGTAGGTAAAGGCTTGTGTAACTTTGTCCTTGATGACGAGTGTGTCAATTGCTCGTGCGGATCGTAGATTTGCCGTGTAAAGTGATCCATTCATGTATGGATGGTCGAGTGCCTCAGCGTGTCTCAGTTGAATCCGTGCAGGTCCATGTCCAGCAGGAATGGACAACGAACAAATGCCCGCAAAGTTTTGACCAAAATCAAATATGAAAACACCAGGCGCCGACTCGTGCACCGATTTAGGTTTCAAATTCATTGCAGTCACAACCGGTTCAGAAGCCTCACCAGTGAGCGCAACATGAGCATTGATGTTCTCCACCGTAACCGACTTCCAGTGACTGTCCTCAAAGGCGACATTATTCCAGCCCTTAATCTCCTTTTCCACATAATAAGTCTCTCCCATCAACATGTCCGAGTACACAATCGGTCCAGTCGCGACCTTCCAAGTGGAATCCGAGTGCACCACAGTGGTGTCATTGATGTCCAGCTGAACCAGTGCACCAATATCTGAACCAAAAGTGGCAAAATGGTGATTATAACCAAGGTAACTGGCATACCAGCCAGGTGCAACCACAATTGCAATCACATTTTCACCCTTGTGCAGTGACTTTTCAATGTCGCCAAAACTCTGATAACGAAACGATTTGTGATAGTCAGTGTAGCCCGGAGAAAAGTGAGATGTTTGTCTAAAAATTAAAATTTTGTAAATTAAATTAAAAATCAGTAATAAAAATAATTACAATTTTTCTCCGTTGATGTAAATTTCATAAATTCCCTTTGCCGTTGCAAATAATCGTGCACCTTGGATCGCTTCAAGTTGAAATGATTTCCGGAAATAAAGTGGTGCAACTAGACCGTGAAGTTTGGTGATAACCTAATTGAGAAAAACACAAATTTAGATTAAGAATTTCACAAATTACAATAAAGTACCGTTTGATCATCATGTTGCAAAGTTGTTGGCACGTCTTTTTGCAGGCCAACCGAAGCATGAATCCATTTGCCTTTCCAGTCACTTCTGTGTAGTAATCCAATACCGAATTGCCCATTTGTCGAACTTTCAGTACTCAAACCATTCTGATCCCATACTTTCACCTTCCAAACTGCCAATTGTCGAGACTTGAGTGCTTTGCCCGCATATCGAATGTGAACAGTGGTGTCACTTTTCATCACTCCACTGTCCCACAAATCAGCAGTAAATGGTCCATTTTGGTGTAATGATGAAACCAATATTTGGTATGCAGTTTGGGTGAGATTTTGGGCCGAACTATTGTTGGGCAACAATTTCCAACTGAATCGAGGATTTGCAGTTTCAAGTGTGAGAGGATACTGAAGATATTCAGTTCGCAATTCCACTGGTATAATGCTGCCCTCTGCAGTTAAACCTTTATAATAAAGTTTAGAATTTAAAGTTACATCGTCAGGTGTCAACAAAGATAAAAATAATCTTACCAGAACAATATAGAGAAGAAACTAATATAAAAATTGAAAAACAAATGTTGAAATCCATGATGAGACTTGAGACAAAGTTAGTGAATGAATTAACAAAGGCACTTTAAATAGCATCAAACTCAGCAAATTGAACCAAATTATCGTTAAGTGTCTTGTATACTCAATCACTATCATCATTGCCACATACACTTTGTCTCTACTTCAGATGTACACGAGATAAAATATAAATTATATCTTTAAAGATTGTCATTTGTATTTAAAGACATTTTCACTGATTGTATCTTTGAGTTTTTTGAGTGGGTAAAGGAAATTTCCTTGATTGTTAAGATATAAAACACTATCCAAAGGTTATATAACAATATCCTTCTATTTGAACGACACAATCCGAGTTCCGGTTGATATTTGATCAATTTGATTGATTTAAAGTTTGACAAGTTCAATTTTTGCACGTTTTTACAAATAATTACTTTTGTAAAATATTACTTTTTTTCTATCACCCAGTAATTATTATTATTTTATTCAATGTACACCTACTTCTAGAACTCATCATCTCAAAAAGTCAAATTCCGTTTTATTTTCAAGGACAATGTTGTGCTCAAATAACAATGACTAATTGATTGGTTACCTTAATTTAGACTATTTTGGGGTAAATCTGAAAAGTTTCTATTCTATTTGGTACCGTTTGTAGAATGTGTTTGGTATATTGGCAAATTTATTTGATTGCCTTATCATGTCTCTCGCTTATCGCCACTTGAATGGTACTCGTACAAGTTGTTAACACAACCTCTACTATTACATTTGATATTGTTTACCAACATTTTTGAACTGTCTCAGTAGTACATATTTAACGTATTTATAACATAAGAAATTCTATATTTGTTATCATAATTTAGATTTAATTTCATCGCCTTAAAATGGCCTTAAATCGATTGATCACACGAATCAATGCGGAAAAGCTAGTACCAATTCTGTTCAAGAGCATTCCCAACATTATTTTGTATTGCGTTTGTTTTGGCTACTTTTGTAGCAACACCTCCACGCTGATTGGCCAATTTTTGCAGTACCAAACTACCGTGTTGGTCAAGTACGAATCGGAGAATCAAGTCAAATTTCTCGCGCTCACCATTTGTGGCTGTTCGATTGGTCAAGTACTGTGCGACTCATCAGCGGAAAGTGTTGCCAATAATGAGTTGAAAACATTCTATCGCTTACCAATTCAAACAATGTTGAGCAACTTTAGTTTCACTAAGGACGACATTGTACTATCGTGTTATTATGTCATTGACTCGAGACGACAAGAGAATCGTAGACCGTGCTCAAAGATTGAACCAGTGGTTCATAGTCTGCAGGTTGGTCGAAAGTGCATCACCTACCTTTCGGCGCTACAGGATAGGCCAAGACCAAAATTCGATGAAAAAGAGGCCAAGAAAAATATTGCCAACAATTTTGGCAATACCTCGTACATTCAACTGGAAATCAATTTTCAAGAAGCAGCTTTCAGAATGAAACAGAAAAATCTGATCGACTCAATACAGGATTCAAATGTTATTATGGCGCTTCATCCGGCAGAAATTTTGCCCACCTTTTTGGATATGGAATTTATCAAATTGGAACCAAACTTGAAGTATAGTATGCATTTTGGGAAAAGGGAAACCCATCTTGAACGGTCACCATATGACACAAATTGTCGAGATTAGCGCTGAGTAAGTTTCATGAGCGAAACATAAAATGATCATATTTTGATTCATTTCAGAACCTCGATCCCAGAACGAGTGCGTCCAACTGTGCATGATTGAAAAGTCTTACAAGCGCAACAAATGCATCAACTACTTCAATCTGGTGACCAGTAGTTGGCTTCATCATTTGGGAAATCTATTCAATTCTGCGCATGTGCGTTATTGTGGTTCGCGTGATGACCGAAACTATACAAACTATATTCAAACACGTCGAGACTGTTACGCGGAGTGCGCTCAGAGAGATTGCAAGGTAGAGTACTATCAACATGTGATCGAGTCAACACATTATTCGTACAATTCCAACAAATCAACCTTGGAAATTTGGCCAGACCGGAAGTTGTGCGAAGTGGTGCGACATTATCCTGAGTTGAACATTTTTGAACTGATTGGCTGTTTGGGCGGTCATGCGCACATATTCCTTGGGCTGTCAGCCATTCAACTGTACGATGTGGTCATTGGTGTGATTAGTAGAATTAGAAGATTCTACCAAAAAGTTGTTTGATTTATGTTTAAATTTTGATAATCTGATATTTTACTTAAGTAAACAAAATTATATTAAAATCTATGATGATGAATTTTATAAGAAATTGACAGGAATTTGGCGTAAAGAATCAAACACTAAAATTAAAAATAAAATTTTACATTCCAAGTCAAAGAAGCAACAAACCTTTACAAATGTTCAGTGCTACCAGACGTTACGTCGTTACCGTCAAGCCACGCGGAGAAAAGCAGTCCTAGAGCACTAGCATAGTTAGACGCGCGCGACGATGACTTAACGTGTGGACGCACTGCAAATGTTCTGTCCGTAATCGATGCAAACCAGCCATATCGATTGTCTGTGTGTAGTTGGAAAATTGAAATTGCAAGGCTCAAACGAGTTTTTGTGTTTTTGAATTTGCAAATTTGCATGAACAATCAAATAGATCAGTAATAGATTAATTAAAATTGTAATTAACAAATAAAGTTTTTGAATAATTATAATTTTTTTTAAAGTTTGTTAATTAAAACGTAATGATAAAATTCAGTAAAGGTTATTTTGTTTCAATTTTTTACCTCAAAATCAAAAATATAGATGATCTCCAAAATCATTTTCAACACCATCTTCAACGTCATCAGGTGAGTAGTAGAATTTGTCTTTAGTTGTCATTTTCCAAATTTTAATCAGAAAAACCGTCACACAAATGACCACCAGCAGTTCCACCGCCATGATGCACAGTAAAATATAAATGTTGTTGGACATTTTCATGATTTTGGTTTGAGTTGTTTCGTGTTCCAATGATGTTGGCTTGTCAATGTCTGTACGACAAATGAAAGCGTTTCGAATTGAATTTACTTGTTTTATTGAGTCCACAAATGTTCGAGAAATGTACTCGATTTTTGGATTTGTTTACTCGACTAATGTGTCAATTACCATAAATTAATTGACCAAAACTAGACTGCAGTGTCTGTGAATGTAATTTGTCATTTAATACATTTTATTAATGAAAGTACTAAAGCACTCGCGAAAATGAATTTATTTATTTTTGGTCATTATTTCAATAGTAATCAAACAAATGAAGATTGTGACCTACACAATGAGAAAATGTGTCTCTGTATTATTACGAGTATTTACTTACACTAACGTGAATTAGGGGAAAATTCCGTTTTAATTGCCAAATATCTTTGACCGGAAATTTAATTTATTGTCTATTTTTAGGACGGGTCATTTTGTTTTATTTTCATATATATATTTAGAAGATAGTCTGGTGTTACTTAATCCGTTTGTAATTCAGTTTTTAGTCCTCGATATTTTTTTATTAAAAATAGTGTTGATTTAATTTTTGGTTTAGGATAATGAAATAAAATTTCTGGCAGACACCAAAAACAGAGGACAGGTCAGTTCAAAGTTTCAAGTTAAATAAAAATGTGAGTAGGAGATTTAGAGATATTAAATAATTTCATAATATTATTGAAAACCGTTTTCAGAAAATGGATAGTATGGCGCCATCTAGTTTGTCGAAAAGAAACGAGTGACCAAGTGATCACAAGTAGGTAAGGAATTCAAAGCAGTTTTCGGTTGTTATCCAAAACAAGTTTTGTTTGTTTATATCATCACAATCAGCATCACTCAAGACAACTGAACTTTGCACATTTTGTCCGTAATTTGTCATTTTGTGTGTGTGTGACACAATTCAGTAAATACGAATGATTGTGACCATGTATCAAATATATATCGAAATATATAGATAACATGTTGCCAAATGCAACGAGTGATAAAATAAACTAACAAGAAGTAAAACAAATAACTACAAACATTCAGATTTTTTCCCTAAGTTTTTTCTCAGTCAGTGCCTCTTTTGTTTATGCACAAATATTTGCATGATAAAAATCACGTAACTCGATTTAACTCAACTCTGAGGTTAAATTCACTAGTATAAATTTGTTTGCAAATTAAGTGCAACCAATTTACTTGAGTTTTAATCTTGGTCAAAAATACACTAAAAACATGAAAGGTTTGATTATTATTTTGTATTGTTTTAATCGATAACTTTTTCATTAATTCAGAATTACTGTTGATTGGCATTTTATCTTTCATGAGCATAATTCGGGTGGCTCATTTGATTCCAATTGATTCTCAATCATGGAACTTTAATGAAACCGATTTCACAAACAAGCGCGAATTCATAGTCAACATGACTCGCGGTGCCTGGAACGCTTATACCGAATTCGCTTGGGGCAATGACACATTGTATCCCTTATCGAAGAGAGCAGAAAATCCAGACAACATTGGTGAGACTATTTTTGCAGCAGCCACAACCTTGTACATTATGGGACTAAAGGACGAATATGAAAAAGCAGCAGCTTGGATTCGGGACTTTAATGTTTCAGAAGCAAATTCTGCTGTAAAGAGAAATGACTTGATAGTGAACAATATTGGCAGTTTACTCTCACTCTATGCACTGACTGGTGATGGATCTTTTGTCAATAAATCAAAAGAAATTGCTGTACACATTAAACGAACTTACAAAACGGAAACAGGTTGGCATAATTGATTTATATGAATTAACTAATTGACATTTTCTTTAGGTGTCCCGTGCAATTATCTCGATTTTAACCGAACAATCTTGACTAACAGTCTAATAGCATTGGAAAACATTGGCGCTCAACAGCCAGAAAATACTTTCCTATCCGATGTAACGTCCTATTCAGAATTGAAATTAATCAACGCAAAAATCAAGCAATTCGTAAAAAACGTTCATAAGCCAAAAGGTTTGCTACTCAGACATTTGGACGTTCATGATGGAGTTTGGATGAGTCCACTCACCTCGTCTTTGGGCTCTCAGCAAGCTATTTTGACCAATTTATTGAATGCTTTCATTCAATCAAACGGACAGGACAAGGAATCGATGGAAATATTCAACAGTGCTGTAGATGCGGCTGAAAAGAATGGTTTAATTGATGATTTGTCTGGTAATTCAAGTGAATCATTTTATGTTCGCGAGTACAACACCGAGACAGAGAAACATTCAGACGAGATGCACTCTTCCTCCTGCTATTTGGGTGCCCTCCTGGCGCTGGCTGCAAATGCAACCAGAGAGCTGACACTAAATCAAACTCGTACTGTGGAAGAATTGGCTATGATCATGAATCGAGCTCATCGTTACTCAAAGTTTGCAGTAGGTATTACGGAAACGTGCAATCAAACGGCTAATCGCACCAAAACGGGCATCTTGCCAAGATCCTTTGCCGCAAATGCCTCTACAAATGCGATTGATTCTAAAGGCATTACAAGGTACATGTAAATTATAAAAAAAATTTATTGTTTTATTAAATTTTTAATAGCCCAGAATTGGCGTCCAGCTATTTCGTGCTCTGGCGAACAACCCAATTGGAGCGTTATCGAGAATATGCCTGGCAGTTGACTCAGGCAATTTGGACGCATTCTCGAACTGAAAGCGGTGGCTACGCAGATGTGAAAGATGTCAATCAAGTACCAGCCACAGATAAAATTGACTATCAAGTGCCAAGCTTCTTGAGTGGTACACTTAAATATCTGTACTTGACATTTGCGGATGATTCTGTTTTACCGCTTGGTCAGTGGATCTTTAACCTGGCCGGACATCCATTGCCCGTTTTTGGACAAAATGCCGCTTATCCCACAGAGAAGTGCAGCCAATTATAGAAAAAAATGTAGAATTAAAAAATCAAATTTTGTATGAATAAAAAATTAACAACCAAACGAATTGTTTACAAAAGAAATTTAGTAAACAATTTAAACAAGAACGAATCAATCGTAAATAATTGTATTTTCATTGGAGGAGCGACCGCAATCACTCACGCTGAGCGAGTGAAGCGAGCGAGGTGTGAGTGATTGCGGGAGCGACGATATATACCCGAGAAAAATGTAACTTCAGTCATTTCTTGTGAGCAAAAATCCGGGAAAACTACCATATGGATCGGTCTGAAAATTTAACACAGTGTTCTGGTTGGGGTCTAGATGTGCTGTATAGTTTTGGGGACATATAGGTCAAAGGTCAAACGAGTAGTGATTTTGAGAAAAATGCCAAATTTTGTATTGAAATGTGTTTTGCCAGATAGTCAACATTGTGTGTGCTCCAGTGTGACACAGCCAAGCACACGCTTTCCCTCTCACGCCCGCTGTGCGCATTAAAGATGCGCAGTAAAGAGCACACTTAAAGGTGACTCTTAGTGTCGGATGCGGACCATTTGACTTGAGTGCAGGTGTCTGTAGGTGTTTGTTTACATTTTTAGACATATTCGACAAATAATTGGTCCAAAATTTTAAACCTAAAACTATTTATTTCAAATAATTCGGCGATGCTCAAATAACCATTGACGTGATTAGGAGCAAATTTTGCAATTTGTTCTATTTGCAGACAAAAATGTCTTGTTGAACTACTTTGATATTGTATTTGATTTATGGAAAATGTTCTATAATAAACCTTTTGTATGGGCTACTACACTTAACAATAAGACGGAACATGAAGATAAACCCATGGCAATGATAATTGCACAAAATATAGATTCTAAATATTCGTAATCTATCTATCTTCTTATATTTAAACCCCGCTTGCCGATAATTGAGATGTTGAGATCTTTCTTTATCTTGCATTGTCATCATAGGTTTTCTAAACAAATACTGTTGTTGTAGATGGAAATATGGTGATTCAAGATTATATGGTTGGAGAAACAATTAGAGTTGCAGACAGTGAGCATATTTGAAAAAGGCGATGTACACTATCCACATTCTATGATGTTAACCCTTTAACGCCGGTGAGCTTAATTTTGACGGGATTTTTTTACTTGATTATTATGCCAAAATATTAATATAACTTGAATATTTTTACTAAAAAATCCATAAAAGTAAAAATAATTGAATTTAAGGATCCGGGACAAAAACGTCCCAACAGGCGTGAAAGGGTTAATCGAGAATTTTTATGTTATCTCAATTGGTCTTAACTAAATGCGATGATCTGCATACATACGTAGGTACATTGTTTGAATTTCAGATTGATGATGAAGAAACAAATTAGATTAGTGCTCTCATAAAGCAAAAGTAAACTTTCAAAAATGACGATTTGTTAGAATTATCAAAGCTTAGCAGTTCAACCCTTATCTCTCATGAATAACACTTTCTTAACTTTAACAATTCAAATCAAACCGTAGTTTTTGAAAGGTTACTTTTGCTTTATGAGAGGACTAAATTTGATTGATTCGTTAAACTTTTAATTGCCAAACAAAAGTTTAAATGTATCGCAACCGATTTGGGCGGGAATGAATCTTCGATCATATTTGCATTGAATGTGACTAAATGCCTTTGATGTTTTACACACTCTCGCTCCGACTTTCACGCCAATGGCGTTACCTAATTTTTATTTATGATAGATACAATGTTTCAAAATGCCAGCAGCTGGTTCAAAAACTAGTATTTTTTGATATTCTTTTTTTTATCTCTTGGTTTGATGATGAGCCAATTTATATTCATTAATATTTGCTCAAATACACGTAAAGCACGGTTTGTACTGCTGACAGTAGACTTTCAGACTGTCTTGCTGGGAGATTAGCAATGTGTTCAGAAAATGCGACACACCACAGCAATTGTGCTCAGTCGCACACACCAGGTCCATTTCATATAGTTTGAGTCAAACTGTTTGACAACTTCCACTGTACTCTGAATATTCCTTCTATTTTGTTCACAAAACCGAATAGCTATATTTTTTATGGGCGCTAACGCCCTCCAATGTTTTAGGGGGGAAAAGCGTCACTTAACACAGTCATAATCATTAAAAAATCTATAAATTAGCATCAAAGATTTTTGTTTCATTAGAATTACCTATCGAGTAAAAATTAATTTACTTAGTTGTTTTATTGAATTGACTTTAAATTAATTTAATTTAAACATAAATTACCTTGAAAGTAAGCTAAAAACTATTGACCAACCTGAATAAAATATCATAATTGATTTTCAAATGGAATATTCCAAACTTTACGACATTTGAAAAGTACAGTTTGTGTTTGGGACTAAATTTTCTCGAAGAATTTCGAAATTGCATTTGCTGGATGAAGAAATGAAACTCTCGTAAATGAAATTTTCAGTTAAAAATCAATTTTAAAATTATTTTATTTTATTTAATTATATTTTTTGTATTGATAATTTTTTATATAATTTAAATAATTAATTAAATCACTCTTCTCTGCACAAGTTTGTAACTAATCATGACAAATTTACTGAACAAAAGAAGATACTTAAAGAGGAAAAATAAATATTATGATTTAATAATTTAAAAATGTTTTGCTACCTTTGTAAAAGCTTGCATTGAGACCAGACCAAAATTGCCATAGGTGAATCCATACCTCTGAGTGGTGTGCAGCGCGAGAATGTCATTGCACAAATGCAGTTTTGCACGGAAATCCCCGACTCGATGTTGATTTCGAATTGATAATGCTATCCACACTTTGGCTGGATTGTGAATGTGCTTGGCGCAGTAGGCCAAAGCGAGATGGAGCACAAAAGTAAACACAAATTGATAGAAAACAAAGAATGTCATGAAAAATCTCCCAAATCCTTCCATTCCAAAGATGATCCACATGGTCATTGAAGCACTTGTAGGACAAAATGCGAATAAACATGCAAGAAACAATCTTCCGTACATTTTGTTGATTGTCAAAAAGAGCAGTAAGGTTTTGACAAAGTTGACCTTCAATTTGTGATATTCAGTGGTTTTGTATCTGCTTTTTAATAGATGAACAAATGCCAACAGATTTTGTTTCATTTTAATGAAGATTATCATCAGAAAGACAGCACACCAACTGAAACCAATTGAAATGGTATGGGAAACGTTGAAGAAATACAACCAATAACCAAGTGCACTCAGAATATGAATCAACACTGAGAAAACAATTCCAAGTATTGAATGGTTCTCAAAGATTTTATCATAATTTTGCCATATTCTGTATGCAAACATCAAATGAGTGTACACAAACAGAATATCTATAACAATGACGAGCGATTGAAAAGTGTTGAGCAAAACGAGAAAATATTTTCTCACCAATAGCGGAATGAATTTGTCATGTTTGCCATAATTTGGTCTGTAGAATGACGAGCCATCTTGTGACACTAAAATTCGTTTCAAAATTAGATTGAGCGAATAATTAGCATTTAAAAATAAAACATAGTTAAAGTAGCAAGCAGTGACCATTTGATTGAGAAAAGCCATCACATTTAACTTTGATTTCGGAATTAGAATGTCGAATCCGTCAAAGTGGACAATTCTCTCAATAGGTGTGAGTGGATAAAAGGCAAGAAATAGAAAATGAATTGCTTTGATCACATGCGCAAGAATCAACAACTTTACAGTTCTTATTGAGCGAACATTTTTGTAGATCAGAATTTGTTCAATGAACGAATGATAGAGTCGAAAGTAACTCAACTGCTTGAATGGCACAATTGTCAACCAAAATATATTTTGTTTCATTTTTGTGGTTTTGGAAAAATGTTCTGTTTTGTGTTCGACAGTCAAGTTTGGTTTGACACTCTAACTTATAAATACAAATTTATCGATTTTATAAGTAGGGAGGGCTCCTTGTATTTTGAAATGTTTGCATTTGGAGATAGAGAAAGTGAATTCATTAGACCTTAACGACTTTCACAAATATAATAATCGTAAATTATTTTGTAAAAATTAGTATCCTCTATGCAAATAGTGGGCCAAGAAGCAGCATTTTGAAATATGAATAAATCATGCTTCAAAAGCCTGTTAACAAAATTTTGAAACAATGTTTGAAGGCAATTGCAGTTGTAATAAAAAATTATTCATTTTTACTTCAAAAATTTTAATTAAATTAACAACTTTCTACAATTCCAGCGACCAGTGCTGCTATGTTTCACAATAAAGAATGGACCACTTTTAGATAATTGGAGACTTTGTCAGACAGGGACACGCGGCCACTTGTCTTTGTATTGGAACTAAAATGCCTAATGTGCATCATGGCATTGTATCTAAGTGGAAGTATAAAACACATTTAATTCAATTTAATTAATGTTGCTCCACAATACCTCTCAAATAACTCATGGACCTCTTGAAGTTTTGATCTTGGCAAAAATATTTCAAATGTTTCACTTTGAATTATTTTCTGTTTTAATTGTCTTCTAAGATTAAAATTTTTAATTTTATTTTGGCACCCAATTTAAGAATGTCATTTTGATTGTACACAAATAAATTTTTATTTTTGTATTATACCAAAATTTGAAATGCTCTTGATAAACATCGACGAGCGCTACTTTTGTCTTTCCGTGGGCTTTCCGTGCACATTGGACTGCAAATGTTTTTTTTAGGCTCTGCGCCTTTGCTTATGGAAATTTTTACTTGGTTTAAATTTTTGTTAAATTTATTTAATTGTCTTCATTTGTAAATGCTTATTGATAAACTATTTCAAGATGAAATTTAAATATTTTCCACAACTAATTTTACGTGGAAATTTCCAAATGATATCGCTCAAGGTGGGTTGTAAATGAAGTTGCTTTCCGGGTGCTTTTTATAATTCTCTATCCATCGATCAAAATTGAAATTAAACTCATTAATTCGTATATTAATTTGTTTTTTATATCCAAACTAGTAAACAAGTCACAACACAGTCGTCCGTCAAGGAAATTAAACTTTGTAGTTTGTTTGGCTTTTGGAATGTTCTCAGTGAAATTTGACTGCAAAATTTTGTGGCCCAGTTTGCTCAAATAAGTTAATCAATTCACACATATTTATTTTGAAAGTAAATTTTTATAATCTCAATTTAAGATACTAAAACAAACTAATAAAAAATTTGCAATATTATTTTCAATAATTTTACCAAAGAAAACAAATTTAAAAAATGAAATATCAAATATTTTCATTTGTATTATTTCCGTTTAAATCATTTGATTACGCAAAAACATATTTTCAGATGATAAAACCAACAAGCCGATTCAATCTGAAATGTTCATTAGTTTTTAATTTGTTGCGACTGTTTTATCTGCTCAAAAGCATTCATTTCACTTTCTTGTCATTTTACCCACTAACCGAATTTGAACGATACCTTCACTTTGATGGTCTGTATGTTCTCATTCCGTATGGAAAATTTAATCTTTCTGGCGCACTGGCCTGTTGGTTGATCGTGTATTACAATAATACACTATTTGGCAATTCCAACAATCAATTGAATGCTTTCCTCGAGAATATTTTGTTAAATCAAAAACATTCGTCTTTTTATAAAATGTTAAAAATTGAGAAAAAATCAAATCTGAAAATCAGAAATTATTTCGATAAAGTTTTTCTTGGACTTCAAAGTTTTATTTATGCTATTGGTAAAAAGACTAAGCAATTTTTCAAATTTTAATTATTCTACAAAATAGATCTTCTGATTCTCTACACTCAAATTTGGCTGTCTGTGAAGATTTATCAACATTACCAGCAGGATGGATTTGGAATGTTTTCAACTGGCTCATTAATTCTACTTTTAACTTGTCACTTATTCCTCGGTTTGTGTTATGCAATTTTTTGCCTAAATCTATTTCATGCACACACACTCTCAATTGCACTTTGTTCGACGTTGATTTACATTTTCTTTTTAAAAATGCAATCCAATTTTTGTTATCTACAAAAGTTGTCTCTTGGGAAGGTTAAATGCAGGCTAAGAAACTTTGTAAAGTACAAAACTCGATTTACTCGAAGATTGATTTTCTTCTTTGACACCAACCAAATGTTCAGTCGACTCTTTTTGGCTTCAATTGCGGTCATTTGTCCCGTGAGTGCTGGCCAGTGTTTGATGCTGATCATAGGCAAAATCAGTCTAAACGGAGCATTGTTTATATGCACTTTTCTTGTGTATCAAAATTTGTTGATATTTGTGCTCCATTTGTTGTTGGTCTATTGTTCGCTCAAAATTCATCAACCAAGCAAAAGTATCGCCCGACTGATGGTGCAAAATCGCATTGGCCACAGACGTACCCGATTACTCATAGCAAATCACCTTTTTGCCATTCACACCAATAATCGTTATGGCTTTACGTATGGCAGCATTGGACTGGTCACGATGACTTCCTTCTCAAAGGTAAACATTTAATAAAATCAAAAATCAAACTAAAATTTTTATTCTTATTACCGTACAGTACATTATTTTGTATTCTAAATTTATTATGATTATTTATAAACTAACTAAATAAACGTATTAATCGATGGAAAATAATTAGTGTTTAATTTTGTTTAATCAATGATTTGAAATGTTCAAACAATTATTTGTCGATAATTTTTCAAAGCTACGAGCTAAGATTGTAATTAAACATTACAATGCCTTAATAAAGCAGCAAATTACTTTTGCCCCAATTTTAGAGCTTTGAATCCTTCGACCATTTTGATAAAATTCTGTTGAGCTTTATCAAACAACCCATCATCAATTTGGTAGGGCTTGAGGGCCTGCTTCACTTTATCATTGAAAACCAAAATTGCTGGATACTGTTTCGCATCAATCAGGTCCGTCAACACATCCAAATTATTCAATGTAAAATGTATTGCCAGATCAGCTAGGGTCAGGTCCTTGTCTCCTGCAATAAATCCCGGTCCATTTTGAGCGAGAAACCCATCCAAAGTTTTGAGCACATCCTTGGCGGCAACCACCTTTAAAGTTGGATCCTCTCCTTGCATGGTTGCGTACTGTTTTTTGTAATCAAAATTAATTTAGCTTATTTTGTTAAATTAAATTAAACTTACGAAAATTGCACTCAATGTCGGAACCAACTTTCCCGTGTCATACAAAAATTTATCAACCGTAGCACGTTTCTTCAAATCAGTCGGATACAGAGTTGAGCCTTTGGATCGAGTTTGGACCAAGTAAGTAGCAATTACACGCGATTCCCACAGAGCAAAACCGTCCGTGTCCACAAAAGTGGGAATACAATGGAATGGATTAATCTAAAAATAATATTTTAAAAGCAAATAATTCAAAATATAAAAACGTACCTTTAGAAATTCGGGAGATTTATTTTCCTGTTTTTGAAGATCAAGACTTTTGAGTTCAATTTCGAATCCAAGAATACGTGAAACCGCAACTACAGTTCGAACAGTAGTGCTTTCCACCTGTCCGTAGAGAAGAGGTTTCGATGAAGGGGCCATTGCAGATTTTGTAAAGACTTAATTTACGAAAATTGACAACTTAAATTGTGAATAATAGATGACTTTGGCTTGCGTTTATATACTAACAAAGAGGCCTCTTTTGCCAATTAGCTGTTATATGAAGATGTGCAATCAAACGTAACATAGACATGTTATGTTGACGACAGAGCATTTTGAATGCTTTGGCCATAATCACAATACATTGTAATCAAGTTTGATTTCATTACATTTGTAATGAATTTAGTCAACGACTCTCGTTTGCGACTCTAACTAGTTTCATTTTATAATCAAGTTCAATTCACTTACATTTGTAATTTTGGAACACTAAAATATCCATTTTTACTCCCATTATTAGTATTATTATTTCAGAATATTCCGTGAAATATTCAATAAATATTTAAGTTCTTATCCTATGAATATAATAACCGCCAGTATCAATTATTTTAATAATCAAGAATTTTCCCTAAAATAAATTTAAATTAAACTATTTATTATTTATTACATTGGTCTAGTAAATTCGCGAATTGAAAGACTGAATTCAAAATATTTTTTTCGACAATTTACTATCAACAATCATTTTATTCTGGAACCCATATGAATTGAATTTCTCTAGTATTGCTCAAAATTAAGCCAAATTGCATCAGACACAAACCACTGTTTCTCTAATATCAGGGGTTTTGGGTACATGTAGTTAAAATACGTCAATGCATATATACTAAAACCCCTGTCACGTTAACATCCCGTGACTGCCAACCAATCATCCACCATTCACTCACGATTGCACACCCCTGTCGTAATACATTCCTTTGTGATAAAATATTTATATTAGATGAGCACACAAATTTGTATATGGCATATCATATAAATGAGTACTGCAGTTGTAGACAAATTATATGAAGTAGCCCAATCTCTATCAAACACTCCATAACTACAATTAGGGAGTTTTGTTGTGCGGGTGCTCAATTGAGGGCCAATTTTTGTGGCGCCACTATCACAAGAATCAACTCGTGGAAATATCAACCATTGCAGTGCACTACAACCCGCAGTACTATCCACAGCCGCACAAGTTCAAGCCAGATCGTTTCATGCCCTTCAACAAGTACCTTCTAGTGCCGTACACTTTCATTCCATTCGGCATTGGTCCTCGCAACTGTATTGGAATGCGCTTTGCCTATCAGGAGATCAAACTGTGCCTGTCACAGATTGTACGTCAATTCAGATTTTCTCCAACTGCGCAAACTCCGGCTAAACTAGAATATGAAGGTTGGAAATTTGTACTGTTTGTTAAACCATTTACTACTAAAGTCGAATTACGTTAATTGTAAATTGATAATTGTAAATATATTTCTGTTCAATTAAAATCAATAATAAATGAAACTTTCAAGAGACTCTGCCAGTATTTCAGAAGCAAGATATCCTCTAACAGGATCGTGCAGCTTCATCGCCACTGGATGTGTGTTCTTGTTGAGCACCGTCACAACAGTTGCATTGTCTGGTCGTTCAAATACGGTCACCAAAAGATTGTCAGGGTGTTCTGACACTGTAGCATGGTGTTGAAGCCGGACAGAATCGGGCACAATGAATTTGCTAAAGTGACCCAGTGCATAGAAGAATGGCTGTTTGTAGTACTCGTGACTGGTTTCGTTCACAATCAAAGCTGCATCCACAAAGTTGTGCACCCAATTTGGACCACCTTGAAGATCCTGTACCATACTCCAGTCAACCCAGCCAGTGTTGAAGAAATTCAAATTCTACCAAACAAAATTATAAAAAATGGTTGAAAACTTCACAATACGAACCCTAATGATATCATTAACGTAGTGATTGAATATTCCCCAATCTCCAAGCAAAACCTTCTGTTTTCCAGGATGACCTTGACATGCTTCTGTAGCTAACAAGAATTTATCCGGAAAACTCTCTGCCATCACTTCAAGATTAATTCGATTAGCCTCAGTAGTGTCATACCAGTGAAAAGCAACACCGTCCACATATTTTGCTGCTTCCTTGTCCGTTAAAATGGGCGTATTAAAGTTGATCAAATCGTGCATGTTGAAATCATAGCTCATTAGTTTGGCATCAGCCACATCTGAAGCTCTCAACTCTGGACCTAGGTCAAATTTGATAAAATCCCGTTGCATTGTGCCATTCATTGCGAGACAACTCCATGGCCAAGTTGGACTGTAACACACCAATGGTTCATTCAGTGCAGTCAAACCCCACATTGCAGCATCGTGTTTCTTGTATTCCTGTAGAAATCGAATCAAATATTTCGCGAAAAGTTTGTAATATTTGTCTCCGGGATTTCCCACAAGTGAGCCACCGTGAATTAGATTTCTGTTGGTCTTCATCCAGGCTGGGGGACTCCAGGCACTTCCAAACAATCTAACGGGTCGTGAGCTTTCCTTTTTGGCCATGTGAATCAATGGAATCTATACGAAAATCATGAAATATTGAGTGAACAATCAAATAGTATTCAACTTACCCTAAGATTATCTTCATGTTGCAGAGCAAATTTACTCAGAGTCTCATCAGCTGGATTATCATCAAGTGAATAGGCTCTAGTAGACGCATCCGTTGCACCAATAGGAACTCTACACAAATTGTAGCCCAATCCCTCATCCGAAAAATAATCTCGAATCAACCTCTCCTGTAGATCTTTAGGCAACTTTGAGATCATAATCACCGCGGCATCTGTGAATGTTCCACCAAAGCCAATGATCTTTTGATATCGTTTGGCTCGATTCACATCCACATCGACGTGACTTTGAGTACTTTTTGCTGGGGCTTCCTTAGTAAAATGATGCTCAGCTTGTTTGAATCGCGCTCCACTTCTACTTGTAGCATACGAACTGACAGTGCCGACATGTTTTGAAGGGGCCACTTTCATGTCCTCACATTTGAGCGTTTCACTACAAACACAAACGTGTGAACCGTGACCATAATCACGAGGGTTGCATTGAATTGCTAAATTTAAAGTCAAATCAAAATTATAAAATAAATTCAATACAAGTCAATCAATATTTACCGGTTGCAATTGCAATTGCTTGCAAACAAAGTGTTGCTAACAAAATTAGTCGAGCCATTCTGAGTCAAATCGACTGTCAAAATCGATTGAAGGCACATCATCTCAAATGTCTGTCTTAAATATTCTTTTTTTGGGTACTAAATCGAACAACAGCATTTATCTTAATTGTACCTGCTTTGATAAATGACATAATCCGCCCGTAATCAGTTTGGGTTTCCTTGTGCTTAATAGTAACACAATAGCCAAACTCAAGTATTTATTTGTAATGCCATAGGATTATCATAATTGAACACACGCATAGCACGTGATCAGTTGATGGTCGCAAACCTACTTACTGACTTGTTTTGACAATGTATCACGCAGCAAGTGAGTGATTGTTTTATTTAGACAATTTATATTTTAAGTGATTCCCCTGATAAAGGTCAATGGTTTGTACAAGTCACAGGAAGCTCTAATTAGGCAAGGTACATCTTATAATATTTGATAATATATTAATGATACTGTGGTGCTTGTCCGAATCAGACGTAAATCTCTGTCGTACATTCCACACATTGTAACTGACAACAATTCATCGTAATGATCTGTACGTGCCTTGACGACAGCTTCCCACGATCAGACTCTGTCTGGATTAAACCAGTGCATTCCGATCTCACCGGAACGCATCCAGTTCACTAACTCACTAACTATCAACACGCACATCCTATGTAATGGCCAGTTGCTGAATGCAACCGGCCAGTTGGATTTGATCAGTCGAGAGGACAACATCTCGACTTTGATGTATCATTCTAAACTTGATGATTCAAATAAACTCGTTCGTTCAAACTCTTCCGATTTGGAAGTCAATGCATTAGTTGTGTGTAGTATCGCATTTCGTATACTCGCACACACTACAATACATTCTTCATTTCTATAAATATTTTGAATTTTCATTTAAAATATAATAAAATAAAATAAAGTGAACTAAGAGGAATTAAATGTTTGTTCAATACTTTCAATTTGCACCTGTGAATTGACAATAATGTTAGCATTGGTAAAGTTTGAACTAGTTATATTGAGTGAATTTGAAATTGAAGTTTGTTTTGAATTGAATTTTCTGAAATCAAACTGTTTAGGTGGAAAGGCAAATTTCGTTTCCCCAAAGTTAAACAAGCCATGCTGATGCTGTGATATGCTTGATGGGTTGAGAAAAGACCATTTTGGGCGTATTGAAGGTGTTGTCCGTTTAAGAAAAAATGAAATTGCTTTTTTTTGGAACATTAATCAGGCAACCAACCACATTTCCCGCTTTCCAGCGCTTTTGAGCATTTGTGACAGAACAGAACTTTCAGTCATTCCAAACAGCTCGATTGAATACATCAAATTCAATCGATCGTGCATCATCGCTAACTTTAACATCTTTGCTCAAATATGTGTGCTCGGTGGCCCATCCAATTCTCATTGGTCCTGATGTAAAAAGAATCACTTCAAAGTAGAAAATACTGCTTTCACAAGTTTTGCATTCGGAACGTACACTTTGACATTTCCAATCACTTTGAGGGCTAAGCATATTTAGTAAAAGCTTCAAGTGATCACTTTTATTAGAAAAATCTAATTTTTCTCCATTATTAATTGATTGAGTCGATTTTCCCAGACAATTTACTTCAAAATATTCTTTGCAAAAGTATAGTTGATAGTTCAACCGGTTAAACTGATTTGAATTCAACTTTTCGAAAATATTTTCTGGTTTAAAATGTTTAACAATCCAGTCAAATAGTTCGACTATTTCTTAAACATTTTGTATTGCCTCCTTTTCTTTTTGGTTGATTTCCAAGTTTTCTAGACAAACTATTGCAAACAGTTGCGTCCATTGATTGCTGTTTTCATTTTTTTAAAGCATTCAAAAGGTAGGCAAACACTTCTTTACGAATCGGATGAATCACCATGAATTTGTTATGCTTGCAGTGCTGAATTAGACTCAAAAGCAGCAAACAAATGTTTTGATGTTTTTTTCGTGTCCTCTTCTGTTACTTTTAATTTCAGATAAGGATAAACCAGCTCATAGAATGTACTTGAATACGAACTCAAATCTGTGCGACGAATCAGATCATCAATAAAGTTAGCTAAATAACTAATCTCGTAATTTTTGCCAAATTTTTCACCGGCAACATCAATGCATGATTGAATCAATCGACTGGCATTGTCAAAATTAGAATCAAACTCATTGATAGTGTAATTATTGTGGAAGTTTTGCTTATATTTTTTGAACAAGAGTATCATATGATTGTTGCATTCCATCTCGATAAAGTTGCTCCACTTTATTGTCATTGAACACTTCCTGTCTGAACCAATATTCCTGATACCATACGTCTTTATTTGGTGCAAGTAAACAATACTTTTCGGGATATTTGCCTGCAATCTGATAAAAAGATTTAAATTTCAATTTTTTTTGGTGGAAACAAGAAAGGAAACTGGCCAAAATTAAAATAGCATTGTTGATGGGTTGATAGACTTGCTGCGGCAAAAAAGATTTCGATTTAAGGTTAACTTCAGAATTCCATTCTTTTATCTTCGTACCGTTATTGTAAAAAATGAACTTTTGTGCATTAACATCGATTAAACAACCAATCACTACTTGATTTTCTTCTTCACTTTTTGGAACTACTATTCCAACAGATTTGTCATCACAAACAAATCCATTAATATCCACTTTAGAGTCTCGGGTTGTCCATCCAACTTGGACATTTCCATTAGTCAAAAGAATTGCTTCGTAGAAAAACACTCCTGATTTTACAGGAAATGCAGAACGGACAGTTGTAAAGTCGGCAGTATCATTTCGAGCTGACATTTCATTTGGCAAAAGTTTGATTGGAGCAAGCATTTTAGGCTTTTTTACATTATCAATTAAGACATTGTCAATTAGCCAACGAAGACAAAAGGCCACTTCGTAAACCTCGTAGTACATTTCCAAAATGTCGAGTTTTTTCTTTGGGCACAATTGACTTAAGGATTTTTTCAAAGCATGTCAACAGTTTATTGCGTTGATCTTGCTCAATATTTTTGACAAGAACAAATCTTTCTATGGCCAGAAGTGCATCGCAATCGATAAAACAAAATTTTTCACACAAAGCAGAAATTGATTCAATTAAAAAAGAAAATGGTTTTGTCAATCAAATCTTCAAAAGACGAATAGTCATTAATAAATACTTCTGCAAATTTAAAATATTCACTGGCAAGTTTATGAAATTTATAATCATGAATTTCTGGTTCACATTCTTTCAACATTTTGGTGTAACCATTTTGTAAACTAAACTCATTTTGACTTATTATCAGCGGTATTAGAGTAATAAAATCCAAAATTATCAACATCGTTTGTGGACTTAACTTCTTAGTTGAAATCCATTCGTTAAACATCTTTATATTTAATGATTTTTCAATTGTACATTTTGCAAATAATAAATAGAATTGAAATGCTTCACGAAAATGTCCAGGTTCAGCCCATTTAAGGTTAAATAGTTTTAGATGATTTAAACTTATTTCATGCACTTGAGCAATTGACAATAGAATAATATTTTGCTTACTTTCAAATTTCATTGGATTAAGGTAAGGTGATATTTTTTGATGTCTTATAGCAGACATTCGATCAATAAACATTTGGACGAGTTTTCCATTTGCCACCAATTTTACTCCCACATTTTGGAACCACACTTTATCCAATTTTTCCCAATAGTTTGCCCACGCTTTAGCATCCACTTCCTGAGTTATGTAACGACCTACCACCATTTTCATTAATTCTTCTCGTTTTTCAGTTTCATTTAACGCCATTTAGACTTGTTTCATGTCACTTGTACAACAGCAAAAAAAGTATCATATAAAGAACAAATTTGTGTGTGTCTACGTCGCACATGAATAATAAAATGTGTGCTTCATCCTACAGAGAGTGTCTAAGAGAGTAATTAATTAACTTGAAAATCATAAAAATTATCTAATCTGGCTTCAAATTAACAACTTATCAACACAACTCACAAAATGCAAGTCATTTGTAGTCATTTGTAGATTTTTTAAATATACCAACTGTACCACAGTGTCGCATTGCTTTTATTCAGGACACAATATCCTGGATATTAATTGCACTATGCAAATAAGCGACCGCCAGAGAGGCATTTGACATTTGATGTAAAAGTGAGAATTTTCAGGACCATTGACCTTCACCCTATTCAAATGGATTATAGCAAATTTTATTTTAAAAATATTTACATCACAATGCCGTCAACACAAATGTAGTCAGAATAAAAGTGAAAATCGATGGCATCAAAGAAAACTGCGAATTAACTTGCCATTTATTGGACTTGTACTCAAGCGGCTTGGGGTCGTCTTTAGTTTTCATAATTTTGAAAGAACAAAAATAAGTTCCATATGCCTTTGAATCGAGGGGCGTAATTTTGATTTCAAATTGAGGATAGGCGCCTTTCTGACCGGCAGTTGATTTTAGTCCAATTTTGGAGAGATTATCAGGTGCATCAAATATTGGAGAGCATGTAGGGCACGCTGAGGTATTCAAAATATACTTTGTTAGTTAATCAGGATTTTATTAACCATTTAAAAAACAAACCTAGAGCACCAGTCCAAAAGCCTACAACGAGCGCATCCTTGTTTACATTGAACCAAGAAGAGGAGTTGATATAGAAATTGACATAGTACAGATAAGTGGCGGATGCGTCAACACCATTGACGGTACAACCAGCGGTAAATTCTTTTCCTATGGAAAAACTCGAAGGTGGGGAGAATTGTGCCGTTGGAACAGCGGAAATAAAGCTCATATGGCTGATTAGACACACAAAGATGACACAATTTAGTTGGTTGAACATTTTTAATCAAATCAAAGTGTCGAGTATTGTGAGTTTAAATTTATATTGAACAAATTAACAAACTCTTTATTAATAAATTCGATACATTGCCCATTTTTATGGCAATATATAGCCTGAACAACAGTTGCACAGCAGCTTTGATTGAAGTTGGGCGTTATTGACTTGACATTCCAAGCGCCATTGTTACAAGATTGCAAATCCGATTTACTATTACGTTCTAGCTCACAGAAAGGCTTAAGTGCACTCTGGAGAACAACTGACTAGCAACACAAAAACTCCTTCCTCTCACAATACTAAAATTGTCAATACAATTGTCAATATATAGACAAGGTTGACTGTCCAGAGTGGACGTAACGCAAACAAACCATCTCATTCAACATCTATATCATATATCTATTGAAAATTTTGTAAATTAAGAAATAATACATTTATTTCATGTCGTGTTTGCAAGTCACAAAAATGTTATTGATTCTAAAAACAGTTTAATGATTCAAGAAAAAATTACATTAGATCAAATGAATTTATGTCTTTCAATGTTTTAAATAACTACTATTGTTTTCTAAACTTTTTTCAATCTGTAATTACTAAAATGGTGCTTAGTTTATTGATCATTCCCCAATCACGTGTTAATGTCATTCTTTAATACTGACAGAGCAACCAATCATTAGAGTTATCAAATCTTTTAGTGCTACCAAGGATTTACAAATAGATTAAGCTAATTAATCAATAAAAACAGGGATTACCATATTATGAAGTTTGCCATGTGATCACTTCGTGATATATATTGTGATTGATTTGTCTATTTAATGTGTGCAGCTTTAATTATCAAACATTTAAATGAACAGAAGGTAACAACCGGGGAAAAACCACAGTGAAATTAGTTCAAATTTTTCTCCAAAAAATCTCAAAAATGTTCAAAAGCTTTGAAGCTAATCTTCAAATATTACTCCACGTTGTTTCATTTGTGTTAATTGATGGGATTACTGATTGGAAGATTGAGCACAATCAATTTGATCTGACTAATAGACATCGAAAAGAAGCGCCGACACTTCGATTCACTTTGAATGGAGTGAATGTTACCAAAGTTGATTCATCCGAAGCGAGTACTCACATTGGGCTGAGCAACAAGGACCATCCATCATCTCATATTGAAATTAAACAAATAGTTCATTTGGACCATCCCAATGTGAGCGAATATGAATTTGTGTGGACAAATGCAGGACCGAGTTTGGATCGAGAAGTTTGCTTTCATTATGGCTTCAACAGTGCCAGTTGGCAAGTTTTATTTGGGTGTAAATTTAATTGAATTGTTGATTTTTTGATTTTATTAGGTACAGCACATATGAAGAAAAGTCACAGTATTGGCCGATGAATACTGCAATGACAGAGACTCGAGGCTTAGCATTTGTTACCACAGACTTCTACACGGGTCATTTTGGTGATATCATCGAACATTTGTTTGTCAATTCCGATGGCTTTGGCCTGATGTTACACGATGTTCATCCGTGGTTTGTCCGTCGAGATCCAAATCACGGAACTCCCCTTCTCTGTGTATCCGTCTCGAATCAAGCAGGACCGTATCCACGTTCACTCTCCAAGTTCGAACCTGGTTACTTCGACATTCGTTTCAACATTCGCACCTCGAGCAACATTAAAACTCTCTATCAAACATATTCGGATCCAAAGTTTGATTCAAAATACAAACTTTTAACGCCCAAATCAATTCCCGATGAGCGAGTGTTTCGTTATCCAATTTGGTCCACCTGGGCAGAGTACAAGAAGAATATCAATGAAAGTAAAGTGATGGATTACGCGACTAAGATGGTAAAACATGGTTTCCCGAATTCTCAGATCGAAATTGACGAACAGTGGGATCCACATTTTGGTGATTTCAAATTTGACACTCACAAATTTCCAGACGCAAAGAAAATGATTGCCGAATTGAAGAAAATGGGCTTTCGTGTTACTGCATGGGCTCACCCATTTGTAAATCCAGATTCGGTGGAATTCACAAATGAAAATAAAAAATATTTTATCAAAGATCATCATGGCAATACTTTACTGGCCAAATGGTGGGAAAGTCAAGGTGCTGCTGCGACGGACTTTTCCAATCCTGAAGCAGGTCGTTGGTTTGTTGAGCGATTGATGAACTTGCGCAACGAGACCGGACTCGATTCTTTCAAATTCGATGCAGGAGAACTGAATTTTTATGGAATGGAATACGTTGTTCATGATCCACTCGTGCAACAGCTGCCAAGTTTAATGACAAATCGTTACGCTGAAACAGTTGCCCAATTTGGTTCAATGGTCGAGGTGCGCTCTGCTTACAAGTCTCAGCATTTGCCAATATTTGTGCGCATGTTGGACAAGTATTCAGACTGGAGCATTGTCAATGGACTCAAAACACTGGTCACCACCTCACTGATGATGTCCCTGGCTGGCTATCACTTCAATCTACCAGACATGATCGGTGGCAATGCGTATGGGCCAAAACCGGATAGTGAATTGTACATTCGGTGGATTCAGGCAAACGCCTTTCTCCCAGCACTTCAATTCTCAATTCCACCTTGGGATTATGATGAAAAGACACTGAACATCACCAAGAAGTATGTCGATTTACACGCGGCACATGCAGACACAATCATCAATTTGGCAAAACGAACTGTGCACGGTGAACCTATCATCCGACCAATGTGGTTCGCTGAACCTGAAGATGTACGAGCGTTCAAAATCGCAGATCAATTCATGCTCGGAGAAGACATTGTGGTTGCACCAGTACTTGAAAAGGGCCAACACGAACGACATGTTTACTTGCCTTCAGGCACATGGATTGACAGTCATGGAAAGAGCCATATTGGGTCTGCTGAAATTAAAGTTCAAGCACCGATTGAAGAGCTTCCATATTTTGTTCGAAAAATTTAGATCTTGTTTGTTGATTATTGAAATTTTCAAAATGTAATGCATACCATCATCATATTATGTACAGTGTACACCACATGATTGGCACGTTTTGATCACGTGCATTCTATTAAATTTAAATCTAACATCCTGGCAACAATCAAATACAATCACTTAGAAGGTTATCGGTTAATTAATTGGGTTAAAGCACAGTCACGTCTCTCAATTAGTTAATTAAGCTAATTAAAAAGTTTTAGTTAGCCAAAGTCGTTTAATTTTTCGCTCAAAAATGATTTTGTTGCAATATTTTATTATTTTTGTAATTTGTAATTTTTCCCATAGTTTCATTGTAACTCCAAATTTTGATCCATTCGGACACAATTTTCATGAAGGCGAGCAATATTATGCTTCGAGCATTTTACCCCCAACTCAATGGTTCGATCAGCGTTTGGATCACTTCAATCATGTCGATTTGATCACCTGGAAGCAGAGATATTTTGTCGATTTTGAGCATTTTGCCCGAAGCAATGTTGACGCTCCTATTTTCTTGGAAATTCAAGGTGAATGGATTGCGAGCAATTTCTTTGGTGGATCAATTGTGGACTATGCCAAACATTATGGAGCGGCAATCGTCAAGCTGGAACATCGTTACTATGGTGAATCACATCCACGGGCGGATATATCAACTGCCAATTTGCAATTTCTCAACAGTGAGCAAGCGCTGAGAGACATTGCTAATTTTATTGAATATGCCAGAGAAAAGTATCAATTGCAAGGTCGGAAATGGATAATTTTTGGTGGATCGTACGGTGGTACTCTGGCCGCTTGGTTTCGCTACAAATATCCACATTTGGTTTCCGGTGCAGTAGCGTCAAGTGCCCCTGTTCGGTCAAAGCTCGATTTTTCTGAATATTTCGAAGTAATTGGCGCCTCACTTGGGCCAAATTGTTCTCACATAATCAGTTCGGGAATGAGCGAGCTTGAACACATGCTCAAAAGTCCAGAAACGGTTAAAATTATCAATCAAGAATTTAAATTGTGTCAACCATTAGATGTTCATCGGAAGAAAGATGTCTCCCTGCTAGTGTCCAACATTGCCAATCACTATGCAGGAATTGTGCAATACAATCAGAACATACACGCTCATTGCGCATTCTTAGCAGCACCTACCGGTAAAACGCCATTGGAAAAGCTTGCAGAGATTGTAAGACAGCGAGTTGGCAAAAGTTGTGTTGATGTCAAGTACGAGCATTATGTTGCATATTTTAAAAATCTAACCGCGATCATCAACACACGTCTGTGGACCTATCAAATTTGTACTGAATTTGGCAATTTTCAAACTACAAATTCACCCAACCAACCTTTCGGTCATTACCATTCAGTCGATTTCTACACAGACCTATGCGCTGACGTATTTGGGGCACAGTTCAATCGAAAATTTATTGAAGATGCCATCAAAATGAACAACAATTTCTATGGCGAACTTGAGTTTAGTCCAACAAATGTTGTCTTTGTAAACGGTCTGATCGATCCGTACCATAAGTTGGGTCTACTGAAGCAAGTCAATCCAACTGTGAAGATCATCATTCTGCCTGACTCGGCTCATGTTGCTGATGCTGCACAGGAAAGGGCAGATGATCCAGTTTCGCTGAAGGAAGCTCGAAATGAGATTCAAAAATCGATTGGACAATTTTTAGGTCATTTGTAAATTTGTTATTTGTTACAACATTAAATTGTTTTAAAATCTAGAAATATTTCTATTCACTTTTTACAGGTTTAAAAATAGGGATAATTCACAAAGTAAGTAATTTACTTTTTGTTCTATAAAATAGATTTTGTGTTGTATCCCGGATGTTCACTTTGTATTTCATACAAAAACTCATCAACCTTCTCAACATATTCCCTCGGATGTTTGTAGTAATGCGACACATGCAGTGACCTGTCCCAGCACTTGAACCACACACTAATCCCATCCTCACGCCATCTCTCAATCACACCACACATGTGTTCCCAATTGGTCGCGACATCGTCCTTCGAGAAGAACATCAATATTGGATACTTGTGAGGATTCTTGTGCTGTATTGCCGATGCAATGATGTAGTGTTTCGCCGCAATGTTGTGAAACAGTGATAGGTAACCTTTCACTAGACTCATGATGATCCACTGGAGTAGGGGGTTTGAGGTGATTGTGTTTGCGATTCCAATATCAATCCAATCAATATCGACTGGAGAATCATAGATCACCCCTTTGATGAGTGGTCGGATCTTTGAATAGATGTCAATGTGTTCTTTCTGTTCGAGCAGTACAAGCAGCTCGCCCATCTGATACGATCCCATCGAGAATGAATGCAAAATGATCGAATCATAATGATGATAGTGTTCGGATAAATATTCCAACAACTGAACCGCAATCAGCTTTGCGCCACCACTTGGAATCAGTACACCGGTGAGACTGCCTCGTATTGAGAAGACATCATAGTCCTTGTCGAGATAGAGCTGACGATACTTGTCCAGGTGACGCTCGAGGGCACCAAACCAGGCAAAAAGAACTAACAGAGTTTTGGATTGGGATATTTTGATTGAGGATTCTGTTTGATTAAGGCGGAAGACTTCTTTCTGGAGATTGACGATTGGAGTATGTGGCAAACGGGAATTGGAACTTGAAGACATGGCGAGATGAAACTTACAACTTAGTTAAAAACTTGATTTAAAAAAATTCACAAAGAATAAATTTTTTTGTTATAATTTTCAAATTGATTAATATCAGCCAATTACAATTGTCTTTTATAATTTTGTCGAATTAATTACAAGTGGTTATGATATTGTTAATTTTTATTTGGAAATACATTTTCCATGCAATACGTAATGCGTTATTTTGTTTGTTGTCTCTCTTTGTATAAACTTAACAGATATAAAAAAGTTTTCCAATTTTATAAGATAAATACAGTTTCCCCTTTTAATTGTTTTAAATATGGCGCACTATTTTCGGGTTTTAAGGTAATTAATAACTAGTTACGTTTCTATATCTGTCTTTTAATTAACAAAATCATTTTAGCATTACGTATCTAGCAGTAGATGCGTCAGCAGGTACAACCATCTACGTTGGTGAACTATTTTTAAATTGAAACACAAAATTTCCTTTAAAAGTACATTTTGTGTTTTTGAATTATAATTTTATTTCAAAACATTTTTGAACTCTTTTTACGTTTAAAACTCTTCTCATAATCATCTTTTTCATCTTCATGTTCAATTTGATCCAAATCTTCTACCAGGTAGTAAATCTGGTTGCCGTTGAATTGTGATCCGCTTGTTAGCTTTCACCAACAGAATAATCCAAAACGCTAATCGATACACGAAAAAGTGTATCAGGATGATCACCAAATTTCGCCAGAAAGCACGATCGTAATCGATGCTAAATGCATCTAAAACATAAGAGTTTGTGTAATGTAGCTGTTCACAGCGATTCATTCCGTAGAGAGAAATCAGCGTCAACTCGAATGATAGTTTCATGAAGGATAGATGCACAATTCCTGGAAGAACATTATAGAATTGTAATTAAATAGTGATCCCAACAAACCTTTCAACCAGGGCTCAATCTGTGCCTGTGGAATCAAATAGTCCGAGAAGCCAATCAATACCAAAAATGCAACCAGCACAGTCATTCGAGTGAAACGATCATTGAAAACCGCAATCACTCCAATGACGAAACTCTACGATTGTGCACAGATTACGCCCAAAAAGTTGAGCTGTCAAAAAGGCCACGAATCTCCAACTTTCAAATATTTGTCCAGTGACAAAGTAGCCAATGAAAACACTTGCAAACGTGTTTAAGATGGGCAAAATCAGATCCACAGTATTCTTGACAAAGTAGAATGAACTTATGTTGATCCAACCTGAAAATTGGAAATAGTTCTTGAATAAATCGGTTTTTAATGAAAGAATTAACCATTTTGATGTTTATTGATAGCGACACGAACCTCTTCAGTCATACCTCTCAATGAAATTGCAATCTGAAAGAGAGTCATTCCTGCCGTGATAACAAACACGAATTTGACATTCTCGTCTGTAATCTTTGTAAATTTTGTGAGCAATTGAATTTTTTAACTGAAAATTTTACTGGACCAAAAATTTGAATTCAAATATAAATAAAATCTATTTCAAATAAATAACAGACCTTAAACTAACTCAAAACGATTGTCATTTATATATGCCATGCAGCAATTAGATTTCGATTATGGCCTTGTATTCAAGGTATCAACTAACCTTAATTGCCTCGATATGTATCATTAATCACCCGAGCAACGTGAGTGATATGACAGCCGATTTATTGCAGGTACATACGTTGTGGGTCTATTTTTAATTTTTAAAAACGCACACAATTTCTTTTACAATATTGTTATTATGTGTTTTGAATTTTTGTTCTACTATCAAATCCCCCTTAGATTAATTTTAGGGGGTGGTTGGGGTGTATGTCACCGATAAGTGTCGGTCACTAATCGAATTAAAATAAAACTCGAATAACTCGAAAACTATTGAACATAGGGAAATGAGATAAAAGACAAAAAGATTGTGCTAATTTTTTCTGATCGAATGGTGTGCGGTATAGACAGGTGTGAACTAAATAAGTACCTGAAAAAACTAAAACAGACAAATGATTGTTGTAGTATTGTTGATTGAAGAAAGACAACAATGAATTCAAGTAAACTTTCAAGTCTATTTGATAAGCCACGATTATGTTCGACTTTTATATTGTTGGATACATTTGAATAGGAATTATAGAAAGCTGTTAATGCTCATTGGTGGGTTAGGTTAGGTGCCGTGTTAGGATGGGTTTTGGGGGTAGGTTAGGTGCCGTGTTAGGATGGGTTTTGGGTTAGGTTAGGTGCCGTGTTAGGATGGGTTTTGGGGGTAGGTTAGGTGCCGTGTTAGGATGGGTTTTGGGGGTAGGTTAGGTGCCGTGTTAGGATGGGTTTTGGGGGGTAGGTTAGGTGCCGTGTTAGGATGGGTTTTGGGTTAGGTTAGGTGCCGTGTTAGGATGGGTTTTGGGGGTAGGTTAGGTGCCGTGTTAGGATGGGTTTTGGGGGTAGGCTAGGTGCCGTGTTAGGATGGGTTTTGGGGGGTAGGCTAGGTGCCGTGTTAGGATGGGTTTTGGGGGTAGGCTAGGTGCCGTGTTAGGATGGGTTTTGGTGTTAGGTTAGGTGCCGTTTTAGGACGGGTTTTTCGGTGGCGCCGCTGGCAGCTTGCTGCCAGCGGTTTCGTACAAGTCCCAAAAGGCAAAACGTTAGTTTTGCGGGACTTGTACGAAATTTTAATTAAAATTTAAAACATCAATAAAGTTTAAAAGTCTTCTCATATTTTTCTTCTACTTCATCTTCATCATCCATTTGATCTGATTCTTCCAGCAATTTTGGCTGCCGTCGAATTGTGTTCCGCTTGTTAGATTTTACGAACAGAATAGCCCAAAACGTGCATCGATATACGAGTAAGTGTACCAAAATGATGATCGAATTTCGCCAGAATGCTCTATCGTAATCGATGCTAAACTCGTCCATTACATACGAGTTTGTGTAATGTAGCTGTTCACAGCGTTGCATTCCGTACAGAGAAATCAGCGTCAACTCGAATGATAGCTTCATGAAGGATAGATGCGCAATGCCTGCCATTGAACATTATATCATCTAACGTTATTTTAAGCAAAAAGTTACAAACAAACCTTTCATCCACGGCTCAATCTGTGCCATTGGAATCAAGTAACCCGAGAAGCCAATCAACACAAAAATAGCCATCAGCACAGTCATTCTCGTGAATCGATTATTGAAAACGCCAATCACACCAATGACGTAACTAAACGATTGCGCACAGATTACGCCCAAAAGTTGAGCTGCCAAAAAAGCCAAAAATCTCCAACTTTCCAATATTTGTCCCGTGACAAAGTAGCCAATGAAAACACTGGAAAAAGTGTTTACAAGTGGTAAAACCAAATCCACGCTGTTCTTGACCAAGTAGAATGAGCTAATATTGACCCAACCTGTAAAATGTGAAAATGTTGTTGAAATGTTTGATTTTCTATTCAAACTAACCATTTCGATGTTCATTGATGGCCACACGAACCTCTCCAGTCATTCCCCTCAGCGAAATTGCAATCTGAAAGAGAGTCATTCCTGTCGTGATGACAAACACAAATTTGACATTCTCATCAACCAAATTCTTTCGCTCGATCAGGTCAATCTCATCCCTCAGATCAACTTCACGCAAAATCGATTGATCAATTTGTTTGTTTTTATAGATTACAAGTCGTCCCAGGGTACGATTGCCAGTACGATTGAAACATCCACTTGGTTGGCCAATGTCATCGTCGAAAGCAGTGGTCAGCGCCAAAGTGAACGTCACAATCAGTGCCATTGATGCGAGCAAGCTTTTCCAGTGTCGGCGAGCTTTGGTGAGATATGATCGACCAAACAGATCCAAGATTTGACGGAAAGTTACTTTTGGATGCACTATTGGAATGCCATCCGGCGCTGGTACACCGTACTTGTGTGCCAAATGAAGAATATTGTTACGAATCGAGCTGTCTTGGTCGGCAAGCTTCAGTGTCAATTGGCTCGGTTTGGCAGCAATTTTGAGTAGCCGTTCCATTGGTGTTTGAAGTGCTGAAGTGATGATCACACCAGATTCACGCAAGAACAGTCGCAAATGCTCGACCGAGCCTTCGTAAATGCACAGTCCGCCCTGCGAGAGGACGTACGTCTTGTCAAACAGTAGCAGATAGTCCGAGTTCAATATTTGTCCAACCGAAAGTGTGATTGCCACTGAGTAGAGTCGACAAATTTTTTTGAAAAGTACAATTATCTAACAGATAAATTAAATAAAAATTGAGATCTTAGATCAAGTACTTACATTCTCCATCCCGACCGAATCCAAATCCTTCAGTGGTTCATCAATGAAAATCAAATTTGATCTGTCGACTAGTGAAACCAGCGTCATGGCTACTTGTGCCTTTATTCGCTCCTCTTGATTGCAATAGCTAAGTTCCAAATCTCGTACGTCACGAAGTTCAAAATTGTTCAACAAATCATTGACAACTTTAGCGCACTCAGATGGGCCTGTGTTTGGATTACAAAGTCGAAAAGCATATTCGAGCAACTCTTCAATCGTCAAATCGAGCAAAATGTTGAATTCAACATTTTTATCCAAAAATACAGCACGAGGTGGCACATCTCCGTTGATAAAAAGCAGTGAATCCGGATCAATTGCTTCATTATTTCGACCCGAGAGTGTGTTCAGGAGAGTTCGTTTGCCCGACTTTTTAGGTCCCAAAATGATATTCAGCGTTCCATAGTTGAATTGGCCAGATATGTTTCGCAGGACAGTCCTTGATCGTCGCTTCATGAATTCATTGGTCGTAGTTTTCAAATCTACGAAAGCCACGCCCATGTGAGAAATAAATTTCTCATGCTTGATGATGGCTTTATTAGCAAACGGATTGATCACATTCGGGTCAACATTCATGGCTTCCATTTTGTGAGCCATTGAATTTTTTACTGAAAATTTTACTGGTCCAAATATTTGAATTCACATTCATATAAATATCAAACAGACCTTAAACTAACCCAAACTCATCAAAACGATTCGCATTTATATATGCCATGCAGCAATTAATTTTCGATTATTGTCTTGGATTCAAGGAATCAACTGACCTTAATTGCTTCTAAATGTATCATTAATCACCCTAACTAATAAACAAATTTCCGTTTAGAACTTTCTTTCACTCATTAAGTATCTGTATCATTTACAATTTGATCTTTTATGTTTTGTCAACATGAGTAAATAGTAATATAAAATCAATTAGTATAGTAAATTAATTAAATGAAATCACTAATTACTGCCAGCAGATATTAATCACTACTCTGTAAACAGCAAAAGTTTCCGTCGATTAAACAACAAAGTACCTCTACATGGTACTTTAGAGTTTTGGTAAATAAAAAATAAAAATAAAAATTTTTAAATTTTTTTTATAAACCAAGTTAATAGAATTTTATTAATTTAGAAATTGAAAAATTAACAATTTTAATTTTGTTTGTTTGTGTTTTTCCAAACGCACTGTAATCGAAATTTAATTTCACAAAAATAAGATTTAAATAATTAGCATTTAATTCAATAGATGGCGATATTAACGTTGCAACTTTTAAAATAGAATTTTATAAATTAAAAAAAAATTAAAACAAATATAGTTTTAAAAATACTTTGTTTTTAACTTACCATGAAATTTAAATATATATATAAATATATAAAAATTCAATTTTTCAAAAAAGGATGGAATTAAATCCAAGTTGAATCAGCATTTTGTGAGTCGCCATTATTATAATTGTTTTTCTTTTTAATTACGAAAACAAAAATCACGAAAACTATCAGGGCCACAACATCCACGGCAAAAAAGCATAACAAAATGAGAATTTCAATTGAAAATGGCATATTTCGAGATATATTTTAGAAAATGTGGAAAAATTGTTCGATCCGCAATGCTCGGTGCTAGAACCTTGAATGAACACGGTTTCCGGATAGGTAATAGAAAATATTATGATTTAAAGTTCTCTCTTCAGGAGAGCAGAATCAAAACATTTTATATGTGGGCGTTAATAAGAATAAAATAATTTCAATACTATTTTTTCCTTGAAAACAAACTAAAAGGTTTATTTGATGCCATTCTTCCCATTGAAATCGTCCTTACTTCCCCTAATTAGGCACATGGAAGGTAAAATGATCGTGACCCATATATTGTGAAATCGTTCAATTTTATTTAAGAATAAATATATACTTTTACATGAGCGCACAATTTAAATTGATGTCTAAAGAGAAAAAAATCTAGAACAATTTTTTGCAACGGTCAAGAGAATGGAAACAGAAAATATCACCAATTTACTGTATAGTCTATTCTACTTTTTATTTGTTATTCAAATAACCAAAATAAAATATATTGCCAATTAAGGAATAGCTAACATTTGGCAAAAAATATTTCACGTGAATGGAATTTTTGGTTTCATTTCAATGTTTCGATGCTTTTTTGGGCATTGACAAGCTTTTAGTCCGATAAGATTTCCATGATGATTGAGCTCACATACCGAGAATTATTTACATTTTCGACGCAAAAAGGAAAATAACATTTCATGGAATATGCCCATTGGGAGTTAGTGATTCACCTAAAAAAATGCATGCCAAATTTGCCTTTATTTGTTTGCACCAAAGAACAAAAATATCACGTATTTACGCTAACAAAGCCAGCCAACTATTTTGGGCCTCAAATAGTATAGTAACCCACATTGAATAGGATGGATTTATCATTTAAAGTTATATGGAAAATTAATTAGTTGGAGTAAGCTTCAATTGAATGCATTTTTCCTAGAACTTCCCTTTAGAAATGGCTAATTAATTTTCGTTTAATTTATCCCGTACTATTGTATGCAAAATATATATTCACTCGAGAATTTGGCCCAATGGAAATAAATGTGTAACCAACTGTATCTCAATATAATAACAAGAATCATGTGTAGGATTGTTTTTGAGAAGCCTTATAACGGGAAACAGTCAGTTTTTCTATGACATTCGTCAAACTTTTTTTTGGTTGAAAACAATTAAACACGCATGCGTCAAGGCGGCCCATTCATATATAGCATATCGTGCTCCATGTCTAATATATAATCAATCAGCGATGGTGAGAGAGACAAAAAGTCATTTTAGGTATAAAATAGTGTTTCACCGGGAGACAGAACTGTCTTTTTATTTTGATCATTATCGAGCCATAAAGTCAAGCAACGAATCAAGATCAAACATGGATGATCTCATAAAGTTTTTTCAAAATATTAATCAACAGATGCAAAAAACAAATGCGAGCGCAAACAATAGCACATTTAAAGAAAATTTTACTGAATTTTATGATAATGACGAAACAAAATGTCTACCGTTTTCAACCACTTTTACTCCTGTTTCTTGGTCAACCGCAATGCAATTCCTTCTTGTGAGCCTGTACGTTTGTACGATTGTGTTGACTTTGTGCGGTAACGTAGCTGTCATCGCGGTACAGCGAAACCAGCAACATTTTCCACTATTTGGCAACATTCGACTCTATCTACTCAGCCTGGCTGCATCGGACATTGTGATTGGTCTATTCTGTGCGCCATTTATGTATGTGGACATTTTGGTGGGAAAGTGGACTTTCCCGCAGTGGCTCTGTCAAGTGACACAGTTTGCTCAACTGCTCAGCATTTTTGTGCATACTAATACATTGATGATTATCAGTGTTGAAAGGTTTGATATTTATTTTTAAAAATATTTTTATAAATATTTGTTATCTCCAAAATTTCAACCACAGATATTCCTCATTGTTTTATCCATTTTCAAATTTTTATCATAATCTAAAATCATATTCACACTGTTTAGTTGGGCTAACTTGGATTTTCGCAACTATTTATGCATCAATTCCAGTTGGTTATCTGTACTGGAACAAGTACTCAATGTCATCACTAAATCAAAGCAGCTTTACATCAGATCAATGTGAAAATTTTGTCGGCTTCAGTCGCACCAGTCAAAAGTGGTTGATAGGCGCAAATTTTGTGCTCACCTTTGCCATTCCATTGATCGTTCTTACTGTCACCTATACAGCAATAATGAAAAAATTAATTTATGACTTTGCCAATCGTGGAGCAGCAGAAAATCAATCAAACAAAACAAATAATAACAAGGCAAATTCTATAAATAAATATTATTGATCTCACAGTATATTAATGATTTTTTTGTCGTTTGTAGGTTGGTAAAGATAGTAACAGTCCCCATCAGCAGCAAATGTATCAATTTGCTAGTGCACACAGAACAACGCCTAATAATTCAACGCAAACAATGCTAATTGAAAGTGATCACTCAAAGAAAGTCAATCATCGAAACAAGGAACTTACCAAAGTACTTAAAAATATATACTTTAATCAAACTAATTAATTCTTATTTGCTTATACTCACTTCCCACTCTCAACACTGTCGCCCCTATTTTATCGATCCAAATTTCATCACCATTCCAGATCATTCGAATAACATTCATCATTATACTGCTGTACATGTTGAGTTGGTCCCCTATCAAAGTGTACCAAGTTCTACACGAATTTGAGTTAATTTCGTACTGTACCGAGTCACAGTATCGAGTGCATCTGCACCTGTACATGGCTTTCCACTGGTTGGCCATGGCAAACAGTTTCATGAATCCATTGGTGTACTCTTTCTCGAGTCGACGATTTCGGGTATGAGCAAAAATTTAAAAAATTAATTTACTAAAAACTATTTTTTTAAATATTTTCAATTAAAGAATGGTCTCAAGAAAATTTTTATAAAATCATAAAATTTGTTAAGTCTGATACAGTGAACGCAAATATATTTAAAGAATTTAATTTTGTATAACATTACTATACGATTTGAGCATTGATAAATAAACTGGAATATAAATATTTTGTTTAATTTGTCTATTTGTCAATAAACTTGAAATTGTGTCCCTTGGGAATCCACTTCACAGAATCAATACTCGTACTCTTTTTTGTTCATAACGCAAGACTACTTGAAAGAGCAAACACCCGTGAATGCATTCTAGAGCAAAAGACACGAACCAGGTTGGTTTGTTTGTTTGATTATGACCTTGAAACAATCAAGGAAAAGTTTGCGACAATGGCGGCATTGAAAATAATTTCGTTTTAGTGGAAAACCTCAAAATTAGCTATTTTGATTTAATATCTACGTAAATGTGCTACCCTAACATTTTTATTCCAAAACACTCATTTTAGTACAAGTATCAAGTGTTTAGTTCAGTTATTGAGTTTTGAAATACGACATTCGAGTATGTCGCTGTACTAAAAGCATTTCACCTAATATACACCAATGGGAATAAAAGTTCATGGAACTAATTTAAAACTTGCTAAATTAAAGAGATTTTAAAATGTCAGGAAAATTATGTTTTAAAAAATCAAAATAATTAGCATAACATCCATGCAAAAAGACTAACCTATATGGATGTGCAAGCTGGATATGTAAAAATATTCCTTTAAATTTGATAAGTATTTCTTTGCATATTTATGTTCCCTAGTTCAGTGATTTTCTAAGAAACAGAGAGATTGTAAAATAAGTTTCATAAAAAAATATACTAAAACAAACAAACTCATGAAAATTTCATCAGAATTTACATCAGAATTTGTTAATGCATAAATAAATCCAAAATAGGACAAATATTTTTATATATTCGTACTTTTGAAAACCGAGAATTTTATAAATTGAAGGTTTGTAATTTGAGAAAATATATCAAAATCTAAAAAATTGAACTTTCCAAGAACCTGAGATCATCATCTCATCATGAAAATAAATGTTAATGAAATAAAATTGAAATAATAAAAATTGTTATTTGATTGCAAAGCAAGCTAAATGATCATTCTCATAATCACTAATACACTAACTAATCACTAACTACTCGTAATGTGAGGTCGAACTAAAAATCGATCAATCAAACAATATCCTTAATTATTACGAATAATATATCAAAGGTAAAACAGCAATAAAATGTGATATATGGTGGTTCATTAAATCGAACAAATCGATCTTAATTATCAATTATCAATTGCCAATCAAAAGGTTGCCCATCCAGGAACTTCAGGTTTTGGGCTAATTGATTCGCACTAATTGGGACTCACGACTGATTAATGGACTCGAATTTACTGATTAAATTCTACAACCAACAAAAATCATTTACCATAAAATGCACTGTTCCTGAACGGCAGTGTGCACATGTGCACATGTGGAAATTTCCATTCAACCAAAAACGCAGACTGTCACACGGGGCAAAATTTAATCAGTAAATCATAATTAATTAATCAACAATTAATTAGTTAGTCTTAATTAGCCGCAATACCCCTTAATTGATTAATAAACTGTTTTTGATGGAATATTTGTTTGTTTTGTTGTGTGATTTTGTTTGGCAAAGGTTCAATGAAATGATAATTAACGCAAAATTGGGTCGGTATATATATAAGGACAGTGCTTTAGGTCGAATTGAGATAACTGAAACTGTCCTTGTTTTTAATATACTTGAAATGAACTATTATTTATTTTATACAATGAAATTTATATTGGTCATTGCGATTATAATGTTTCTATTTTGTAAGTAATTGCATAGAATTTATAAAGAAATTATTTTATAAATTAATATTTTTCAAAGATTTTCCAGTTCGCGGACATGGAAAATTCAAATCTAGCCTCATCAGGGCTGGCAGGGAGCTGCTGAAGAGAGGTCAAATTGTGACCGATCAGTTGGAATCTGAAAACTTAGAAGGCAATGTTCACGAGGAAATTGTCCTCAAACTCAAAAGGTATTCAACCAAACTCGAGGCTCTAATTGTCAGGATTGAGAGCCTGGAGAGTAAAGAAACCATCAGATTTGTGATTCAAAAGTTGGTCAATTTGGAGCTCGAGTTGAGCTTTGCCCTGCAAGAGTACTACATTCAGACTCGGAAGATCATCAAATTTTGGCTTTAAAACAGCAGAATGGTCTGATATATATTCAACATTTTTTATATAGTGATATTTATTACTATACATATACATCGGTGTTTACAAGTAAAATTTTTGTATTAATTTATACATGTATTGATTTTTGTCAAACAATTCAATAAAGTAAAATTCAGTACTGTTTCATCAGAAAAAATATATACTCTTTTTAATGCTTGAATTTATTAGACAGATCTTTGGTTGACATTTTCAAAAGACAAAGTTCAACAAACCAATCAAATCAAATATGTAAACAGAGGGGCAATTTCGAAAATTTTCAAGAGACCAAAAGTAATTGATCTTTCAATAATAATTATTATTCAAAGTAAACATCAATGTTTATAAGATATTTTATTACGATATATAATTTATTCTGAATCAACAAATGTTAATGTTATTTTACGCTCCTGTTAACTCCCATATGTACATATTCTTATAATTGGGATCTTAATAGAGTTTTCAAGTTGTATTTTGATATATTGATTTGATATTGATAATTTAATTAGTTTTTTTGAAAAATTCTAAGACTGAGATTCAAATCACAAGACAAAATATTTGTGAGCTTTAAATTACTTATCAAATGTCGATAGATTACTCTTCTGTAAAGGTAATAATAATGTACTTAGACCTTCTTTATAATCACAATTATACAACTCACGAGTATCATCAAGTACAAACAAAGCTAAGGCTAAGGTTAATAATGGGTCTTAAAATCAATATATTTTATTGTCACCAATATCAATTTGGACTTAATTTGAAATGATAAAAGAAATTAGATTTTAGTTGTTTTTTGCTTATACTCTTAAAAAATATTTTTAACAAACCAATCAACAATAATCACTAGTTCAGTTTATAATATAAACTTCATAAAGTTCATAATTAGTTCAATTTGATTAGTTTTATGTGACTTTAATTTTCATAAATATTGACTAGTGAACGCATGCAATATGCTTTATAGTGGCAATGACTCAGTCAGCTAAAATTTGATTTTTTGTGGAATTTTTTTACCACAATTGACGAAATGCAAAAAAAAAATATTTGAAATGTTCAATTTGAATTTGTCAATTACTGATATCATTCGGAAATGAAATTATTGACAATTTTGTAATTAGTGTTAGTGCATTTGTGTCGAAATATGTCTTTATAACACAAATATTTAATTCGTCATGCAAAGTGATGGATTTTAATCAATGAATTATCGAGAATTTTATTTATATTTAGAATTTAAATATTCGGGTGACACTCAAAACCAAAATATTCTACAAATAATTTTCCAAGTTCAAATTTAGTATAAATTTTGACAATGTGTCCCAACGAATCTACTATGGGAAAAGTGAAAAAATGTGCGTTTAATTGGCAAACTATATTTTTTAAATGTTACTTTAATAATGACTCTATTGGAATAATATATGAATGACTCAAAATCAACACAATGAATATGCTAATTGATGCAAAATAGGTTGAAAGCTTTCGATTTTTCGATTAAAAACATGTCAAAAATAACTATAGTTAATTTTACTATAAGTCAATTTTAATTAGTTTTTAAGTGACTTAATTACATTTTAAACAATATATTTTCTCAAAAAAGCGATTCATTTAAAAAAAGTGAAATGTTTTTAATGCCTTTTGATTGAATCACGAGTTAACCATTGCAATGATCATCTTCCATCTGATCATCAGATTCTGATGTGCACGAAGTGGAACATTTTCCAATTGGGAGTTTAACCCTTTCCATGCCATAAATCACATGCCTCTAGCGGTCGCATTTTTGAGTCTAGAGACTTGAAATTTTAGGACAGTATCCCTCTGGAGTGGGAAATTTGGGGAAGGATAGTGAAGTGTTCCAATTGGAACACTTAGGACAAAATATGGTTTTATTGGCAATCTGAGTAGCTAGATCGATTCTACTCGCTTCTCTGAGCATTTTGATGTATAATTTGCAATGGTAAACATTTTGGAACCTAGGAATCCAGGAACTATGTGCCAGATAATGCCACTTTGGAACTAATTTGATATCAAAAACAGATTCTACGGAAAAAATCATGCGGAATAGACCTCTCAATTATAAAAATCCATACAAGCAAAGCAAAGATACACACTTTCAAAAAATGTCTATTTGGGACCCGGGATGTCTGTCTGTCCATTCTAGGTCCCAAAATTTTTTCTTAAATTAGTGATTAATATAGTCAAGTTATATATTAAAATGCTCAGAATTATGAGTAGATTTCATTTCTAACATTTTGTTGTACTATTTGGGCCATTTGTTTGACTTTGGTCCAGGGCCTAGGGCCCGGTTCCAGGAAATCAATTTTTGAAACCAACCGATAAGACTATTGTATTCTACTCACACTCCTGAAGAAAATGGTACCGATTATATCCAAATCCATGCACGGGAACATAATCAAAATGAAAATTTAGTCTGGCCCTAGAGCGGACGGACAGACATCCCGGGTCCCAAATAGACATTTTTTGAGAATGAATATCTTTGCTTTGCTTGTATGGATTTTTATGGTTGAGGGGTCTATTCCGCATGATTTTTTCCGTAGAATCCGATTTTGATGTCAAATTAGTTGAAAAATATATTTTTCTGGTTACTTGGATTCTGAAACCTGGATTCAAATGGGGCCAAATTTTTTTTCTTGGGCATGTTATATATCAAAATTCTCAGCTAAGCGAGTAGAATCGATCTAGCTACTCAGATCGCTAATAAAAAAATATTTTGTCCTAAGTGTTCCAATTGGAACAAATCAGTATCCTTCCCCAAATTTCCCGCTCCCGAGGGGTACTGTCCTAAAATTTCAAGTCGCTAGACTCAAAAATGCGACCGCTAGAGGCATGTGATTTATGGCATGGAAAGGGTTAACTAACTTTGTAATTGTTTGTTAGTTGTAACTTTAAATTGAACGCATACATCATGTATGCAACATACAGGAGAATGACCTAATATTTGGAAAACATTGAATAATTAATCAACAATTAACAAGTTTACTAACCTCGGCAATCACTTTGTAAGTGAGTGCATGCATTGGCCCAATGGTAACGCCATATTTGGGTCCAATGGTGAGCCGTTTCAGCAGATCATCAAATTTGAGTTTATAAAGCATCATATTCGAGCAAATGTGGTACTGCACCGAGACGAGTCCCTTTGCACAGTCGTGGATCACCTTAACAAACGAAGCCAACGGAATCAAGACCAAAAAGCCGGCCATTGCTTGACACACGAGCACAGTCCAGATGACATACTTTTCAATGCCCTCCAGGCTGTCCAGTGCAATTCGAGTGGACAGATAAATGTTGGCTGGAATGTTGGTGAGAAAGAATGCAATCAGAATCTTACTCCACAGCTCACGATTGCCCCGCATTATGTCGACACATATTTTGTGATGCTCCACCAGGAAGTAGTCCAACTTTTTCGAGTCAATCGCCCAACGAAAGCGGGACAAATGTCGGTGCAGCTCACTGAAAGCATACTTCAGTTTGTAATTGAATGTGGTAGTGGCTATTACTGAAAAGAATGCAAATCTGAAGCCGGCTTGGATCAAGGTGATAAATTCGTAACAAATGCAGCCAAAATCCACTAGCATCCAGGGAATGTACCAATAGGGAAAAAGTGGAACAAAATGTTTAGCATACAGCAGACCGAGATTGATAAGTAGAAAAACTGAAAAATTAGCTTTTAAATTAATGCCAAAATTGTAAAATACAAAATCATTACCCGCAACTGCTTGCACCAGAAAGCAAAAGTAATCAATCACAATCAGCTGTTTGTATAACCGAATGCGCAGTGGAAGGGGCAAATGAAAGTACGAGGGCAATTTCCATGTTCGTACCGCAATTTGAGACAGATTGACATAATCCAAACGTTTAAATATGATATAGTTTACCTTGAGTCTTAAATACAATTTCACTGCGCCGGAAAAGACAAACAATTTTGTCCAAACTTTGGCAGCTAACCTAACACGAAAGGCATGCTCGTAATTGCGTTTGATTTTATTCATTTCAGTCTTGGACTTGGTGCTCTCTTCGAATATTTCCTTGTTTCGCACAATCAGTAGGTAAAACTTTTGAAATGCCATCCCACGGGGCAGTACCGCACTGCGATACAGTCCCCGCTGACAGACAAACACAAAGATGGGCATCATCGAGAATTGTATCATAAACAGTTGATCGTACAGTTGTGGATACTGACGAGTGAAGGTGAGGAAATAGTCATACTGCCATAGACTGTCACGGTTGTTGTACTGACTCGAGACTAAATATGCCAAAAGCCATGTACGAGCGAGCAAATAGACAAAAACGACCCGCTCAAGTTGGTATCGAACGTGCAAATACGTATCCCCTGAATGCTCGACAGCTTCTTTTACATTTGCATACAGGAGATGTCGCACTTTGGAAAACATTTTGATCAGTTAAGTTTTTTGTGGAACTTTTTGCCACAAATGACAAAAGTGACTAAATAAATAAAACAAAGTACTTAAATATTGTTCAATTTACGTTTGTCATTTGCTAATGTCGTTAGGAAATGAAATTAGTGATAATTTTATAATTGCACTAATAGTGTTGCAATAACTTTATAATAACATATATTTATTATTACAAATATTTATTTTGTAAAATGTACGGATATTAATCGATAAATTATTTGGAATTTTATTTATATTTAAAATTATACGTGACATTCAAAAACAAAATATATAATATTCTATAAATATTTTAATGAGTTGAACTTTAGAGTAGTTACTTTAACTAAAAGTGACAATAAGTGCAAACGAATTTAACGCAAAATGTTAAAATGAGATAATTTCATTTGTCCGATAACTATTTGAGCATTTTATATGGTTTCTCTCAAAATCAACATGAAGAAGATGATAATATACGAAAGTATCTAGATGAAAAATACATTCAAAGTTTTAAAATATGAAAAATACACAATATCTGATCAACTGCATTTGAAGTTATTTTGTAGCAATTCTAAGATTTGTTAAGAGTTTTCAAATGCTTTTGACATCACGAGTCAATAAAGTTTACGATTTCGCCAAAATGGTTCTTCCATCTGGTGTGCCAAATTTGAATCATAAATAAATTTCATAAATTTAAATAAAAATAATAATTTGGCAAGTTGAACTTTGAAATTTAGTTACTCGCAAATTTGAAAATTGCCCAAAACGAATCTAAAATTTTAAAATTTTATTTAAATCAACAAATGAACCATTTGGGCATAATGTAAGGATTCTTCAAAATCAACATGAAGAAAATGCTAATATATGAAATAATCTAAATTTTAAAAAATATAAATTAAAATTTTCTAGAATGAAAAAGAAAAAATTCAAATTACCATATCAAAAGTATTTGAAGTAATTCGATAATTTCCAAACAATCGAAATGTGTACAAGTCCAATCGATTGTTTTGAAGCATTTGTTCTGCCTAAAACAAAAATCAAATTGATCAAACCAAATCAAGTTTTTTAAATTTACCAAAATTAAATCCCGATTCAAAAAACGTTTAAACTTTTCTTGAAGTCGAATGTAAAAGAGCTGATTTTGAAACTGAATCTTTTGATTGCAGCGCTTCACCTCAGCACTTCTGTTAATGATCAAACTTAAAAATAGCGCTGCTAAACTGAATACCAAAATGAAGAAATATTTCAGCTATAACGGAATTGAAGTCATGATAAAGTTCAAATACAACAAATAACCAAAAACAAAAATGTAACTTGGAAGAGCCAAACATAGATACGGACTCCAGAAGCGAGTGTACTCGTTGATTGTGGAACAGAAATGAACGAGTCGATTGTTGGCGCGAACAAATTTGTACCAAATCTCTTAATATTTTACTGGTCTTGAGCCTAACTTCTTTTTCGCAACAAATTTGTTGATAGCTTCCAACTGTTTCAAGATTTACAATTGAAGAATTTCGATATAGCGACTCGTGATCCAAAATAAGCTTGTTTTTAAAGTTAATTTAAAAAGTGAAGAACTTAGCAAAAATACAATAGAAAACAAACAACGGGTAAACCATTGACCAAAACACGAAAGAGCGAGCGTTGATCATGAAAAGCTTCTCATTAACACAGATGACACAATCTATTTCTACCCTTTTGACTAACCTTGCCAGTAACAACAATCGTTCTTTTTTAAAGATTTCTCGCCATCTCTGGCGCAACTAGTCTGTAATATATATAAAGTAGACTGTGTCCTTTGCAAGTGCAACAGTGTAGATTGTCACAGACAAATTTAGTGCTTTTTAGGAGGGACCAGCGCGCCAGCGCTACAGTTTGTGCAACAGTTGTAAAAAGAAAGTCTTCAATTTGCTACCACTAAAAAGCAACTAAAAATGTCCGCGCAGTACCAAACATGTCTTTGTGTTCTATTGTTCTATTGTTATGCTGCTTTATTTGTACTAAACATTGTTTCATTTTATTATGGTACATGTCATATGTCGCATTTTGCTTATCTCGATCTGTAATATGTGCGTTAAGCGTTATGTGTTACATACTTACGATAATCTTAATTAAGCATCAACATTAATGATTAACTAATGAAGTACGAGTGTTGACACACTACATTTGAAGTGAGCGAGATTGGCGGCAGTCCATTTTTCTCTAAAGGACCAAAGGGGCCGGCAATTGGTCTAGCGGTGGTGTGTCAATGGTTTTCACAGAAAAGTGTTAAGAATGTTAAAAAGTAAAATTTTTATCAAACCTAGAAATACAAAACCTGAAACGGACCTAACTTTGTGTATGTACTCAAAAGTACAGCATGCAATTTTATTAATATTAGAACTAAAAATGTCTTTGAAATTCGCGGACCCAAAATGCACTTGGCTCATGATGAGACTCACTGACTCAGACGAGTTATCTATCAAATAATAAATAAAATATTACTATACACGCGAGACAGCATAATAAGAGTTATTTCGGTAATAAATTTATTACCATGTAATAAACTACTTTGATGCTTTGTTCCAATTACAAGTACAGAAACATTTCATCCCATCAAAGTTGCACTTTTGAGAACAAATTCAATTTTGGGCGAAAAAAAGTATATATGTCGAGTAGTTTTGTGTTTAATTGCCACATTTGTACATTACTTTACCACAAGTCAAGTAGCAAGCCAAATCTTGAAACAATTTCAATGTCAAGTGATAATCTTTTTGGCGGTATCTGCAATACCCCTTTTTGGGTATGTGGTTTAATCAACTTTTCATTTTTTTTATCTTGATAGTTTTTGTTACTTACAGGACGATAATGTTACCTGGAACACCACAAGTCCAGCATTTACACCATGTTTCACCGAAACAGTCTTAAGATGGCTTCCAGCTGGCTTCTTATGGTTGCTATTTCCTTACACAATTTGGGATTACATGACTGCAAAGAGAACTTTAATTCCATGGAATTGGTTCAACATTATGAAACTATTAGCGTCCACTTGTTTGTTTCTCACTGGATTTGGTCATGTTATATATGAATTTATTCTGTGGAACAATGAAGAGGATGTTTTGAGTCAACTTGTTACCAAATCTGAGCTTATTGGAACCGTCGTTTCGTGTGTCACCTATCTGTTGTTGGTCATATATGTTCACACTCAACGTGTTTCTGGATTCATAAATGGTGGCGTAGTTTGGTTCTATCTTGTGTTGCAGTGCATCTGCAGTGGCCTGTCGATTCCAACGTATATTCAATTTGAGGATCATCAGTCCAAGCCTGAACTTGTGTTTATTTATGCAGAATTTGGGTTGCAAATTATTTTGTTTTTCATTTGTTCATTTTCGGACAAAGTGCCCAATTTGGAGCAAATTGTGTACACGGATTCGACTACTGATCAAAAGAATGTGAAACTAAAAATCTGTCCCAAAGAAACTGCATCCTTCCCATCGAAGCTCACTTTCTGGTGGTTCGACTCGATGGTGTTGGCCGGCTTTCGACGACCACTCACACTCGAAGATCTTTGGCAGATACGAGTGACAGATCGAGCGTGCAAAATGTTTGAAAATTTCAATCACTTTTGGAAGCATAAACCATTCAGTGAATCAAACTTTCAGGAAAAGATTGACTCAGTCAAACTAGTATTTGCTAAAGTGTATGAAACAGCATCGACGAGCCCGCAAATCAACAGTTTTTGGATCATTGTTCATCAATTTTGGCCATACTTTTTCTATCCATCATTTGCAAAGTTGGTCAGTGACATTCTATCACTGGCAAGTCCCACAATAACCAAGTAAGTTTTTGTCAAAGTGTGTTATAAGATTATACTAATTTTCAATTAGGCTCATGATAGCTTTTACTACCGATGTTACGGCACACTTCTGGCAGGGCGTCTTCTACAGTTCACTTTATGTGATCCTGAGCATCTTCACCAGTGTCATTGGTTCATTTCACAAGTATCGCATGTCAGTGCTGGGCATGCGCATCCGAGCCTGTCTCACTGGAGCGGTGTATCGAAAGTCGCTGGTTCTCGCAAATCATACCAAACAGGAATTCTCTTCTGGTGAAATAGTGAATCTAATGTCTGTCGATTCTCAGCGTTTTGTCGATCTACTACCTTGGCTGAGCATTATACTGGCGGCTCCCTTTCAAATTGGCATTTCTCTGTGGCTGCTTTGGAATGAACTGGGAATCGCAGTGCTGGGTGGAGTGGTCATCATGGTTATACTCGGTCCAATCAACGGCTACGTGTCGAGCTTTGTCAAGCGCGTTCAACACAGACAAATGGTACTGAAGGACAGTCGACTCAAGGCGATCAATGAAATGTTGAGCGGAATGAAGGTGCTCAAACTGTACGCCTGGGAGCAGGCTTTCATCGATAATATCCAGGCAATTCGCCTTCAGGAACTGAACAATATTCGTAGAATTGGTTACATTCAAACAATTTTCAATTTGCTTGCCTCTTGCACGCCCTTCATGGTGTCATGTCTCACATTTGCGATATTCATTCTGATTGACAGTGAAAATGTGCTCACTGCTGAGAAGGCTTTTGTGTCGATTGGCTACTTCAACATTCTACAGATGCCACTGACGATGCTGCCCAGCTTGATGAACAGTCTGATTACGGTGAGTTTAGTTTTTATTGGATATTTTCTTAACTTACTGTGATTTGTCATTCAGACAATCGTCTCGGTGAAACGTTTGAACAAATTCCTCAATTCTGACGAAACAATTCCCTACATTGAACGAAAGTCTGACCCTGTCAATGCAATCTCGGTTTCGGACGCGTCCTTCAGTTGGGAACAAAATCCCCAGGACCAAACTGAAACCAAAGACAGTCAAATTACTTTGTCAAAGTTGAATTTGAAAATACCTAAAAATTCTCTCGTGGCAATTGTGGGCAATGTTGGTTCGGGAAAGTCCTCCTTCTTGAGTGCCCTTCTGGGTGAAATGCGAAAAGTGTCCGGACAGGTTAATATTGCACAGGATCTCAGTTTGGCCTATGTTCCACAGCAGGCCTGGATTCAAAATGTTACTGTACGGGATAATATAGTCTTTGGAAATGGTGAGAATGAGAAGAGATATCAAAAAGTTATCTCAGCTTGTGCACTGAAACCGGATTTGGCAATGTTACCTGCTGGGGACCAGACCGAGATTGGTGAGAAGGGAATCAATTTGTCCGGAGGACAGAAGCAACGGGTGAGCATTGCTCGAGCCTGTTACTCGGATGCTGATCTTTACCTGTTTGATGATCCGCTTTCTGCAGGTGAGTGATTTTACCAACTTAATTTACGATATTAATATCCAAATCATCCATCAGTTGACAGCCACGTTGGAAAGCACATTTTCGACCAAGTCTTAAGTTCGCAATCTGGAATCCTGAAAGACAAAACCAGAGTCTTAGTAACCAATGCTCTGTACATGCTGCCAAATGTAGACCAAATTGTACTCGTCAAGAATGGTACCATTGAAGCAATTGGAAGTTATGATCAACTACTACAAAGCAGTACAACATTCTACGAACTGATTACAAACTATTCTAAAACTTCAGATGAAGCAGAAAAGGATGAAACCGATCTGGAAACATTCAAACTTGAAGAAGAAGAGCCTGAGGTTGATTTACTTGATGATTTGCTTGAGGGAGCATCACCAGTGGGCAGTTTGAGACAACGCAAGCCTTCACGAGTGTTCAAGGAGCGAAATCATTCAGTTTTATCTGTGAATTCAAGCAAACTTTCATCGATACACACGGCTAAAGCCGAAGACTCGAAAGCAAAATCAAATCTAATTCAAGTAGAAATGCTTCAAACTGGAACTATAAACTTGAAAGTTTTCATGAAATTTCTCCGTTCCATCTCACTCAAATGGACCGGTATAATTGTGCTTCTTTATCTGTTGAAGACCATTGCAAGCACTGGAGCAAGTTTTTGGCTCAACGCTTGGACCGCTGACACGGAAACTAGCGCAAGTTACTATTTGGCGATTTACTTTGTGATTGGAATGATCCAGGCCGGGCTGGTTGCAACGGGATGGATTGCACTGGTGCTGGGCACTCTGCGTGCCTCGAGGACACTTCACGTGAACTTGCTAAACAGCATTGTGCATGCGCCGATGCACTTCTTTGACACTACTCCACTGGGCAGAATTGTGAATCGTTTCTCGAAGGATTTTGATGTACTCGACACTTTCATTCAGTTTGTGATTAGGTGAGTGTGTCTTTGTGATATTAGAGTCGGAAAAATATTCTCATTTTTTTTCATTTTTTTTTCAGTATTTTGTTAGGAACCATCTTCGGTGTGATTGCGTCATTTTTCACGATATCCTACCAGACGCCACTGTTTATGATTGTGGTTGTGCCATTTTTGGTTGTTTACTTTTTAATTCAACGATTCTATGTGCGCACATCACGACAACTGAAACGAATCGAGTCTATTACCCGTTCACCTATTTTCACGCACTTCTCCGAGACAATCAACGGCGTCTCCACTATTAGAGCCTACGGTGCTGCAGAGCGTTTTATTGAAGAATTTGATCGACGTGTTGACACAAATCAGCGAGCTTTCTTCCCGAGTGCAATGGCCAGCGCTTGGATTCAAGTGCGACTCGAGTTTATGGCGAATATTTTGATATTCTTTGCATCATTTTTTGTGGCGCTATCAAAGGATTCTGAAAATAATTTGACTGGCGGAGATGCGGGACTTTCGTTGACCTATGCGGCGAGTATTACGAGTTCGTTGAATATGGCTGTACGGTTCTTTACAGAATTGGAAAATCAAGTTGTGTGCGTTGAGAGGATATCTGAGTACAGTGAGTTGGAGCCTGAAGCTGCTTGGAACAAAGAAGAAGAGGACTCCCGATTGCCGCCAAATTGGCCACATAAAGGAGAGATTGAATTTGAAGGTTATGGAACTAGATATCGACCGGGCCTGGATTTGGTGTTGAGAAAAATAGATATCACAACCCGAAAGGGTGAAAAGGTGGGAATTGTTGGTCGAACTGGTGCGGGAAAGTCTTCTCTCACGTTAGCACTGTTCCGTATAATCGAGGCAGCCAATGGTCGAATCTCAATGGATGGAGTTGATATCTCGAAACTGGGACTACAAACACTTCGTTCTCGTATCACCATTATTCCACAGGATCCAGTACTGTTTTGTGGTACAATCCGCCAAAACTTGGATCCATTCGACAAATACACGGATGAACAGCTTTGGCACGTCCTGGAACTATCCCACTTGAAATCATTTGTTTCCGGTCTTGAATTGGGTCTACAACATTTAATAGCAGAAGGAGGCGAGAACCTGTCAGTTGGACAGCGACAATTGATATGCCTCGGCCGGGCCCTACTTAGACGCACAAATGTGCTCGTGTTGGACGAGGCAACCGCTGCGGTGGACCTCGAGACAGACTCACTGATTCAGTCGACCATTCGAGAACAGTTTGCCCACTGCACTGTGCTCACGATTGCCCATCGGTTGAACACAATTCTCGACTCGGACCGGGTGATGGTGCTCGACTCGGGCAATGTGGCCGAGTTTGATTCACCCAAAAGTTTACTCGCAAACAACAAGTCAATATTCTATTCTTTAGCGAAAGATGCAGGAATTGTTTGAAATTAACAATATACATTTTTGAATCTAATTATGAATATCAAAACATTAAATTTTGCCTTTTTACAAACAATTTCATGTACAAAACACGATTTACTTGCTTAATAAAAGTATTATTTAAAAAGACCTTGTAAAATCCTTTTATTTTGTATCTAAACCAGACCAGACTCCTTCCACTTTCGTGATCAATGAGTGATCAATCATGCAAAGTTTTTGTCCACCTACTCTTGATCACGTGATTAAAGTAAGCCTACCAACCACGACTCTCACGTACACTCAATCGGTTTATCAGCTCAGTAGTTTGCCACACGACATCTTTTGAACATGATGTACCTTTTGTACCATGAATGCATGTAGATTGTCACATCGAATCAATTTATCACGATATTTGTGTTGCATTGACTCATAGTCCATTTGTGTGATAAGATAGAGTAGAGTTGCTGCTGTAACACAAAATACTTGTTTAGGTCAAATTTTACTCGGCAGACCGTTTGGCAAGTGCAATTTTTGGGTTAAGCAACATTGAGCAGGGACAAGTCAAGCGCACCACCCACCCACTGCTGTATACAGCATGTTTGTTCACGAAAATGACCTTCGGAGAAGGAGTGTTGTGCTATTTAACTGGTTTACCCACCATTGGCAGAGAGAATGTATTTGGTAAACTGTGTTGAGCTAGCCTCTTTCCCTTTGTCTAACTGTTCATGGACTGCCTTGTGCATTAGTCACGTGAGATCAAGCCTTGTCCGTATACTGCTTTAATCACAATCTGCCAGTTACCTTGGCCATTTTGAAAGAGGAAAAACAAATAAGAATGATTCACAATTTGTCTGATTTGACAAAAAGGATCAATTCGCGAATCGCGATTGAGCGAGCCGAGCGATTAGGATGATGAAAGCAGTGTCTTTCAAACAAATTACGAAAGCAACCGATTTGGTGCATTGAGGACAACAGCAATGTTATATATAAATGACAGTAACTCAGAATTTTCGTCGAAATCTTTTTCCAATTGAACAAATCAGAATTTTTTAAAAAGTTATGGCCTCGTCTGTACAACAGTTGATATCTTGTGCAGGTTCCAAATGTAGACAAATGAGGTACCAAATTAAAGGTTATCATATGTAGAATCACTATGCCAAAATTTATGGTTGATCAGAGCTAATTTTCTTGAAATTTCCACAAATTCAATAAATTCCTGCTGTGTAACGTATTATGTTGATGAGAAGTAAGTAGTGAACATGTATTTTTATTCATTTTGAAGAGATAGGATAAAGGCAACAAATTCTAAACTCTTCTAAATTCAATGACGCCTTCATTATGAATGGAAATATGGATTCCTTTTGGAGGCAATCGTGCGAAACAATTGTCGAGTGAGGTGGCTTTGTAACTGTTTACTGTGTACTGTTTGTAACGTCCTCTGTTGACGGTCTTATGTTGTGCATTGAAACTCTCAATTTTGGTGAAAACATTTTTTTTGCAATCAATCAGTGTGCATCAAACTGTACATTTTCAAACGACGATTCACTGGCATTTTTTTAGTGCAAATTCATCAATGCTTTATTATTTTCACTGATTTATTATGTGTTAAAAAATTAAAAACAATAAAACAAAACAAAAAACCATAAATTCCCAATGCGAAGTGAATCGTTGAAAAAATAACCCGGCCTGAATCGTCTTTAATTTTGATCGTATTTAGCAGCATTTTGAAACGTTCCTTGAACCCACATCTTCAACATGTTCACAAAATCTATTTTAAAATTCACTTTATTTGAGTGCACTTATGCAATGATCCATACCTGTATATATGATTTGAGTGTATCGGATTGCCAAAAGAAACTTGATTCCAAGTAATATAATTCAATTTATTGTTCAACTGTGTGGTCATTTCTTGCGGAAAAACAATGGCCGGACGTCCTTTTTTAAAGGTCGGTTCTGCTTTAAATAAATGAAAAAAATTAAATTAAATTAATTAAAATGATCAAATATCAAGATTAATCTCGTATAACGTACATTCATTTTGGCATTATGACGATTGCTAATGGGCACATTTTTGCCCACTATAGATGATAAAATATTTGTTAATTACAATCAAACCAAAGTATCCAAATTAGAGTGCAACATTACCTGCAGTGCAGATGCATACGAGTAAGGTAATTAGCAAAAACAATTTGGCCAACAACATTTTTGTATTAATATTTGAATGTGTGTTCGTGAACAGAAGAATCAATTACTTATTTAAGTTGGTCAGTATGTATGGTAAGTATTTGCTCAAGTTGGTATACGAATAGAAAAGCTTTGAGCAAATGAGCTATTATGCAGATTTGTTTTAGTTATCTGACTGCTAGACAAGTAGATAGCTTTCACCAGAGGAATCTTCCGTAAGAGACACAACACACATTTGATAAGCAAATATAAGACCTATTAATATACACTATTTGTTATCGAAAAAAATATATACATACATATACATACATACATATATATATATATCATATATTCACACCAAAAATGACCTATCTGAGCACATGTTTGGAGCACAAGAAAATCTAATCTTTTTATTGCAACATTGACTTTGTGCGTAGACGTTATTGTTGTTCAAGAATGTTTTTCCCTTTATCAGTATTACATTATACTTTATCTAGAAATACCGAAAATAACCGTCAATTAGTAATAAGTTGTACAAAAACATGCAAATTGGCAATGACAACCCATTTCACTGTTTAGTTATTGTCGAGCGTGAACGAAGACTTTTAGTGACAAGAAATCCGATTTGGTTTCCAGTGAATTCCTCCTCCATTTCTTAACCGATTTACATCAAACTTTGCCAAAGTGCTTAAAATATTATGCGATTGTGCAGTTTTACCTTGGTTTTTTTTGTGAAAATTGTTTTTTATGTATAGTTGTCAGTCAAATCTATGTTTGCTTGTTCAATGAATGTTCATTATTGGGTCTGATATCCAACAATGTGTGCAACAATGGCAATGGAAAATTTGGCTACATACTGACTTCAAACTAAGGTTGGGCAGGTGTTGGGGTCGTTTAGGATCGAGTTAGGTTAGGCTTAGGTGATTAGGCAGGGGTGGGAGTGGCTTATAATCGGTTACGCTTGACTATTCCCCATAATCTCAAATTTTGGGGACATTATTGAAGCCAACAAAGTTTAATGCTTTAAATATTGCACACGCAAAGCCCACTAGTTATTGACTTTCGTTTGGAATAATGGCGCGACTTTTGTTCCTTGTGGTTGGAATAGAGAGTGGTTGTTTGTCACTTGTTTGTCAGGCATCGTTGTTCAAACGTCTCGCTTAAATCTGATCCGCAAGTCTACCATCCTTCCAAAGTAAAGACTTTTAACGCAACTAATTAATTAGGTAATTTTTCTGGTGAGAGGATAATATTTTGATGATTGATAATACTATTCCACATGGGTCACTTTGGAATCTAAGTTTGGATATCACGATTCATCTACGTGACTACAATTTAGTGCGACGCTAACAAGTTTAGTTTTCCCATGAGGGTTGCTTAATGCACACTCGTTTTCCCAGTGGACAGTGCCAAAATAGTGCGAAATTGCATTTCAAGGCTGTAGCACACAATTTTGCTTATTAGCAAAATTTCCTAACTGTAATGGATTGATAGGATTATCAGATTTCCCGGGCAAAAAAAATACATAACAAGATCTAAAAAGGTCCATCTGTGTGGAAAACTTTTGGTTCTATTTGGATAGAAGCCTAAACAAAAATTTCTCAACAAATTTAATTTATTCTCGATACTTGAGATGGCTTGCCAGACATTCTCGTATTGATATTAAATTTTAAAAATAAATATTTAAATTTTGCACTTTCTCGTGTATACGTTTGGTAATCCCAGAAGAGAAGAGTTGCAGTCAGTCATAGTGAACATCAACAAGCAAATTTGGTTCAAAGCACTCAACTCATGACTGCAGTGTGTGCATGAGTGGATAAAAGATATTAAAATTTTAGAAATTAAAATTTAGCGAATTGTTTATTTTTTCAAAATGTTTTTACGGTAAGTTTTAGAATCTTATTTGAATGTGTTGTCTTTAAATTTTTTTAAACTGTCAATTAAACTTTCAAATTGCCTGAGGCAATTATAAAGTTATTTATTTATTTAGAGTTGTGGCGAGAGAAAGTTTCAATGTGTACAAAAGTGCGTCATTATAACCAGATAAATAAAATGTTATTCCCATTATATTGTCAGGCTTTTTTCGTGATTATTTCATTTTTGCCTTCTAGATCTCCATTTAAGCAAAAGTTTAATGACAATTTTGCGAAGATCGTCCTTAAAATAATTTAATGTAATTTATTAAAATACATATTTTTTGCTTTAAAAAAATAACAATAATATTTACCCGAAATGTTTTGCTTGTGAACGAGTAGATGATTGGATTCACGAAACTGTTGGCCATTGCAACCCAGTGGCAGACAAGAAAGGCAACGATAAATAGACGAAATTGTTCTTCGGTACAGTAAGCGAGGTGTTCGTACTCGAGCAACAATTGGTACAGTTTGATTGGAAACCAACACAGGTCAAATATGACGATTATGAAGAGCAGTGTTTTGATTGACTAGGCAAAACAAAATTGAATGAAAAGTTATAACAAATTAAACAAAACTTGCACAAGTCCCGCAAAACTAACGTTCTGCTTTTGGGACTTGTACGAGACCGTTGACAGCAAGCTGCCAGCAGAACCCCCACACAACCCGACCCCATTAAAATTCATGATAAGGATAAGAAATAAAATGACCTAGCATAATTAAACCCAACTCCCACCAAACCACCTAACCTCTAAACCCATCCTAACACGGCACCTAACCTAAGCCAAAAGCCATCCTAACCTAACCTAACTTAACTTAAATCTAACCACATAACAGCGCTCAACAATCATCAAAGAGACATTTCAAGTGTTGTTCAAATTATCACATTTTAGCAATACTTCAATTTGCAACAATCTACGTGACGGACGTACGAGCACCATAATTTTAATAGAAGTGGGATTTAAAACAATGATAAAAGCACCACACCTTTGATATGCTTCTGGTTTGTTTAATCTTTCTCGCTCGCTCAATCATCTCACGGTACAGCTGCTTGTTGCAACATCTGTTCACTTTATTATTATTCAACTTTGCATCACAGCACACCACAATTTGTGCGTTGTTGTTAGTTGAAACTGCATAATGTGAGTTCAATTTGCGCATTATGGCCAAATAGGAGAAAGTCAAAATGAACGATGGAACGAGGAAGGTGCAAATTAGATTTAGTATTAGGTAGAGCTGCAGTTGGCTGTCGATTTGGTCGTTGCCGGGTGAACACTGGTAATAGGTTTGATTGGCGAACACAAATGGCTCAAGCAAAATATGACGCACAGGTAGATAGGCGTACAGGGCACCAATTGTCCATGTAGTGAGGATTATTAGGTTTGTGTGTGCATGAAACCACTTGTGTATGCAGGTGAGAGGATGAAAAATTGTAAGATATCTAATTTTAAAAAATATTAAAATGCACATATTTTACGCATAAATTTGAATACCTTTCAATTCCAATTATGCTCAAACTGATGGAAGTAATAAAAACACTCAGTAGCTGAGCAAACTGTGCCAGGGGACAAAGCCAACCAGGGAAAATCCAGTGACGATACACAAAGTCCGTATAGGTGAAGGGCACACAGAGCACACCGAGTATAATGTCAGACACGGCCAAGTTGATCAAATATTTACGGAAATTTATTTGTGTAGAATTTTCTTGACCGCTCACTTGCACAACAATCACAATCACATTTCCCGCCAAAGCTAGTACAGCCGTTGATGTGTAGAGAAATAGTAGAAAATTCTGTGCCAACTTGGATGTTACTGTCTCCATGGTTTCCATGGTGTAGCAATCCACTCCATTTTTCTCGTCAATTGAATTGATGGTTTCATTGATATAATTTTCATTTAAATAATTTGATATATTCGATTTGTTGCTGGCCATTTTTATAATAAAATAATCAAAACGTGAGCACAATTTAGATGAACATCACCGAAACAATTGTGGAAAGCATATAAAACATCAGTGATAGAGAACTGGCCTTTTCATCCAGATCTGTTGGACCAAATGAGAGAATAATTCATGCTCGCGCATGCCCAAACGAGATTTCTCTCAGGATTTTATTCTGTGTCGTGTGTTACCCGAGCAACAGAATGATAAAATATATATGGGTTTCCAGCTTTTTGTATGTGTTTTCCTTTGATGAATAGGAAAGATCCCGTATAAGATGCAAGATCAAAGAAAAGCAAATATATTGCACAAACTACTATGCACACGGTCCACCTTAGTCAATAGTGAGCCTCTTTTTATACAAACCATGATATCGGTACGGGCTTGATTAGTATTTAAATATATTGACATCATACCGCGGCTTTCTGCAGCTATTGTTGCTCGTAATTATTATTATATATTAATATACTAATAAATCAATTTTATCATGACACCCTCAGTTAAAGCAGTTGGCGTGTGCATTAACATTATTTACCAATTATGTCATTATCTAAACTTGACACTTAAAGGCTTGTTGAAAAATGAAATTATTAGATTTGTGAACATAAATTTATCGGAGCGGAACGAACAACGATCGAAACGAGAAACTGAAGAAATTAAAGATTCACTGAAGAGGCGAAAACCTCAGCGATCACTGAAATGAAAAAAGCTTGTTTATATGATGCACGGCTCGATGCACCGGAAGATATGAATCAAATAATGTCATTTCAATAATTTTCAATCATTAAATGTCACAGAACTTTGTCCTGTTGCTAGGCTACTTTCAAAGGCAAGAAAAACTTTCTGTCCTTCGACAGATCTGTCTGACTCAAAATGTCAGTTCCATGGTTTTAATATATATATTTTAAAATCAAAAGTCAAAATCGCATAAAATAAACGAAATATTGTGGACATTTTAATTGAGTAATTTATATAATTTATTATTAATTAATTAAATATTCATAATTAAAATTGGCGAGTGACGGATATTTTGTAGCTAATAGATGAAACTTGAACATATTCAAAACAACTTCAAAACTTGAAAATTAGATTCATTTGAGACTCACAAATTTTGTTTACGTTCAAATCTGTTTTAACCGTATTTTTGTGTAGCTCCAGTATAATGTCAGTTATATTTAAAGTATGTCACTTGGGAACGATATTAATATACAAAAGGAAAAACAAATATAGTGATTTTGTCTATATAATATTGTTGAACAATAGTGTTGAACTTTATTTGCCTCATGTTTACTCTGTTTCCCAGTAAAAACAAACAGGAGAATTTTCTTTTAAACTCCTAAAGCTGTCACTCACTCAACTCAATTCCCTCTAGTATGATAATTATTTTTCAAGCTGTTACAATGGTGAGTGAATTTTTATTTTGCGTAAACAATAATAAATCATTCTACAAGGGGAGAGAAAGCCAATTCGCATACGTTCAAATGTCGATATATGAAATACAAACATTTAAATGACCCTATGCAAATATTTGCAAATATCAATATTAACAATATTGATTTTTGTCGCATTTACATATGAATTGCGATTGCAAAACAAATACATTTGTGTCAGTAAAATGTAGGATTTTTTATTGAATTCAGTTTATTTTCAATTATTTTTCCAAGAATACATTTTTGCACCTGCTTTTAATTTGAACTCAAAAATTGAAATTGAATTTAACATTTTCAATAACAAAAACTTAGAAAAATTAGATGCAATACAAGAAATATAATGGTGATTTTTTGTACATAAAATTTGTTCAGTGAGTATTACTCAAATGTTAATAAATGCCTAAGTGACAATTGTTTTATCTCTTGTCAAACATAGAAACATTTCTATGTGATTTAATAAAATCAAATAAAATCGTTTATCCCACAAATCGACAAAACTTTCAATCTAATAAAAACGATGAATTATTATATCGATTATCTGGACAACAGTTAAACAGATAGTTTGATTTTGAAATAAATGTTTAACTCGTCGCAATGCAATCATCAACTTTCTGATTGGGACATAAAATCGATTCAATCATTTTTATATATTTGAGTTTGGGCCCACTTCTATTATAGATTGAGGAAAAACACACATTCAAATCTGCGACATTTTCATCAACTCTAGGAAACACAAAAACATTCGACATTTATCAAATCAAGATAATTTTAGCAGACAGCTTTTATTTGGTTGTTAAATTGAATGACCAAAATTGTCATTTGATTTATTCTGATTCACGATTGTCAACAATAGATATTCCGGTGGAATTAGTCTTGACAGTTAATGGTTGACTAATTCATTTTTTTTATCTTATTTCTGTTCTGTTGCAAAAAATGTTGGATTGTGACATTCTACTTCTGCTTGTCTCAATTTTATCATATTCATTGATTCTAGGAACACTCAGTTATATTTTTCCCAATATCTAAATATGTCGTCTTTGATCAAAACAATTTGCTCATTAATTTATGTTTGTTGTTTATTGAATGAATTGTCCATTATGTAATTTGAGCACAGCACAAACACAGTGTATTAATTACTGTCACATTGAATGTGAGTGAAGACTACGTACAGCAAAAATCGTGCTTCAGCAGAAAGAGCTGTTTGTTCCACAGTCGCCACCTATTGAGTAAAAAACATAACTTTACAAAATCACAAGCGGGAAAAATTGCGATTAACCGAATTTCGTTCAACTGAACTGATATATTGCCATGAAGTTTACCATTTTCTGGCATAACTCTTGATTTTAAAACCATTGTTGATATATTCTATTTAATAAGGATTAAAAGATAAGTTGAAAATCCAAAAGTTAATAAGTTTTTGATTGCGAAGCTAATTGAGCGTTTATTACAATTCAACACAAAATACACTTGTTTAGAACTTATTTTATTCAGCAGACCGCGAGAAAAAACAATTTTGGGTTAAGGAACATTTGACAAAGGACAATTACATTGAACACCGAAGTGGTATGAATACTTGATTCCAAATAAATATAATATAACATTTAATTATTAAATTGGCGTCACTTTTTTCGGAAAATCATAGGTCGAATGTCTTTTCTTAATGGCCGATTCTGCGTTTGGAAAACAAATAAAAATAATTAAAAAACAATTAAATTGTAAAATTAAAACATTTTTGTAACGTACTGTATTCATTTTATCGCCATTAGGCCGATTGCTTGTTGGCAAATTTTTGCCCGCTATAATGGAATTGTTGCAAAAATTAAATATTTGTTATTCATCAATACAGGGGGAAATAAATGTATTTGCGGAATTGGCCCTTTATTCGAATCAAAAGCGAAATACAAAATAAAGGGCCAATTGCACGAATACATTGATCGTGCAACCAAAAAGTAAATAAATTAACATTACCTGCAATGGAGATGCATACGAGCAAAATTAAAATTAGCGAAAACAATTTGATCAACATCCTTTTCATTCAATATTAGATATATGTTGTATTCAATATATTCATTAATTAAATAACTGCTGTTAAACAATTGAGCATTTATTCACAGTTATATATACGAATATCCATGTGCAACATAGTTTGCAATGTTCTGCAACCTTGTTAAACAAATTTCAAATCTTAAGCAAATTAGAGTATACATCCGGATTTAAGTTTTAGATATCCGAGTGCTAATTAGATGATCTGGCTTCATAATGGTAGAATACATTGCAAGATAATAACGAAACACATGTGACAGGATATAAGATAATATAGGATAATAAGATTTATATTTTTGAACCCATTTGTTATCGCAAACAAAAATATTAATATATTATATCTCAATAAAACTGAGAATGACCTGAATGTGAACACATGTTTATGTCGTGAGAGAAAATTGTATAATCTCTAAATATTGCACCAATTTGAAAAGGTTGATTGACACGATTGCATTTGCATTGACTTGTTCCCAAATGTTATCAACGATATTACATTAGAATTTAATCTACTAAACGAGCTCAAAATCAATAACCAATAATAATTAGTCAGTTGCACAAAACGTGTCAATGCTGAACAGGACAAATCAAAATGTCAACTGTTTAGCGGTATGCCACTTTGTTAGTGTGGCGGTTGTGTGTGTGTGAGTTTATCACTCGTTCATCAGCCATCTGATCTGCCTGTCAATAAACTGTCAAACATATTGCCTCATATTTTTGTTAAGCAGTGTATATTTGATCTCTTGAGATATCCACAAACAAGTGTATGATGAGAATGTGTTGATGGTGATATTTTATATCTGATTATTATCATCTGACAGACTCTGCTTTGGTTCGAGATTTTCTGTCCACAGTCTACAAGTAGAAACATTTTTCTGTACACTGTCAAAGATTGTTTTTAGTGAACGGACGGAATATATTCTGCGAAACATATTCTCGTACATCTGGATATCACGATACATTTCTACGTGACACCAATTTGTAGAACAGAATTTGTTTTTTGTCCCATGAGTGTTTTGTTTTCCCACTTGACATTTCAATTGGACATATGTAAAGAGTGCTTTACAGAGTAAAGGCAATGAAGTGCATGTTGAGTTGTGACGCACATGCATAAATTTGCATATTAGTCAAATGGAACTTAACCATTAATTAGATTAACAGGCTTCGCAGGCTTCAAGAAAGCTCTTAGGTAGATCTTACAAGATTGTGAACTACGTATTGTTATATTTCGGATAGAACCAAAAAAATGTTTTGAAGTTTTTTGGTTTTCATTTTGGTTTTAAAAGTCGCATGACTATAGTGTTTTGAAATGAGTCCTTTACCAAAGGTCATATCTGACCCGAAATATGCAAGATATTTTTTTTAATAATTACAAGTTTTTGGTGTTAATTTAAATTCAACTTTTTGGCAAAATATGTTATCTTGGCACAATCGTTTGAAATAATATTCATTCCAAAAATTGCCTGTTGGAGGCAATAGTTGCCATAATCAGAAAATTTTGTAAAATGAACTATTAGATTACCTGTTTCCCGTTATCAGACAATTCTGCGAAAAATATATTTTATACACATATAACCAAATATGATACTTGCAAATTTTGAAAAGAATTGGCCAAAAAATAACGGAGTTATAAAAGTTTAAAGTCTAAATTCAAAATAGCTATATCTCCGTAATCTGATAAAATTTTCTCACTTTCTATTTTGTTAAAGTTGTATTAGCTAGAAAATATAAACTTGCGAAAAATCCAAGAGAATTCTGATAACCAGTTCAAAGATAACCTTAAAAAACAACCTTTGGGTCAGATCTCAACGGACTTTGGTAATGCGACTGCTAAAAAGTTTTCTTTATGAGTTTTTAATGTGCTTAGACTGTTATATATGTATTAAACTTACAATTTTAAAGTTTAAAGCTAATGAGTTGAAAAAAGTTTCAAATTGTTCCCAAAATTCTGTCGGCTTCGCGTGTTATTATTCGGTCCCTACGCCTCAATTGAAGCAATAGTTTGATTACAATTTTGCGAAGATCATTCTAAAAAATGCCAAAATAATTTGTTAAAACATATTTTTTCACTTTATTAAAATAAATATAAATAATATTTACCCGAAATGCTTTGCATGTAAACGAGTAGATGATTGGATTCGCGAAACTGTTGGCCATTGCCACCCAGTGGCAGACAAGAAAGGCGGCAATAAATAGGCGAAATTGTGTTTCGGTGCAGTAGGCAATGTGTTCGTATTCGAGCAACAATTGGTACAGTTTGATTGGAAACCAGCAAAAATCGTATATAACGATTATGAAGAGCATTGTTTTGATTGACTAAAATATGCAAATTAAAAATTAAAAATTAAAAATTTAAACTTAATTAAAAAACACTACTTTTGATATGCTCCTGGTTTGTCGAATTTTTCTCCGCTGTTCAATAATCTCACGGAACAGCTGTTTATTGCAGCATCTGTTGAGTTTATTATTGAAATTCGTGTCATAGCACACCACTTGTTGACGTTTTCTAGTTAAAGCAGCAGCATAAGATCTCAATTTGCTCATAATGGCCAAATAGGCACAAGTCAAAATGAACGATGGAAGCACAAAGGTGCAAATTAGATTTAGAATCAAGTAGATTTTAAATAGGCTATAAGTTTTGTCATTGCTAGGCGAACACTGGTGATAGGTTTGGTTGTCGAACTCAAATGGCTCAAGCACTGTGTGACGCATTGGTAGATAGGCGTAGAGAGAACCAATTGCCCAAGTTGTGAGAATTATTAGGTTTGTGTGAGCATGAAACCACTTGTACAGGCAGGTGAGCGGATGGTAAATTGCAAGATATCTGATTAATCATTAAAATAGATGTTAAAATTTTATGTATTTTAACTCATTCTATGCGACCCTTGACGCAGGGCTAGAGACTAAACGGTGCAACCAATTCACTTGAAAATTTAAGAGCATATACTTCAAGATGGGGGAATATGGGGAAGGGTCATGTTTTGTTCCAACTGGAATTTTGTTGAGAAAGTTATATGTATCGCCCATTTTTATGATTGCAAAAGATTCTACTCGTCGTTTTGAGCATTTTGATATACAACTTGCCATAGAATCCATTTTGGAACATAGGAATCTTGGAACCCGGTACCAGATAATGCCGTTTAGTACTAATTTGGCATCAAACATTGGCAAACAAAACATGACCCTTCCCCCATATTCCCCCATCCTGAAGTATATGCTCCTAAATTTTAAAGTCAATCGGTTGCATCGTTCGGTCTCCAGCCCTGTGCCAAGGGTCGCATGGAATGAGTTAAATGTTACAGTTAGAATATACCTTTCAATTCCAATGATGCTCAAACTGATCGATGTAATAAAAACACTAAGTATTTGAGAAAACTGTGCAACCGGACAAAGCCAATCAGGGAAAATCCACCGACGATACACAAAGTCCGTATAGGTGAAGGGCACACAGAGCACACCGAGTATAATGTCAGACACGGCCAAGTTGATCAAATATTTACGGATTATTTGTGTAGAATTTTCTTGACCGCTCACTTGCACAATGATCACAATCACATTGCCTGCCAAAGCGAGCACAGCGGTAAATGAGTAGAGGAATAGAAGAAAATTCTGTGCCAAGTTGGATGTCACTGTCTCGAGGGTTTCCATGGTGTAGCATTCCGCATTTTCATTTTCGCCTTCAACTGAAGGGGTTTCATTGAAGTAATTCGACATGTTTGACTGCAAGAGAGCCATCATTAAATAGTCATTTATTAAATATATATGGTAATAAATAAAATGAACACAATTCAGATGAACATCACCGAAACAAGTGAGACAAATTAATAAGATATTACTGCAAGAGCACTGGCATTTAATCGCACATTTGTTTCGGAAAAATGAGAGAAAATCTCATGCGCGCATGCCCAGACCGAATTTCGCACACTATTTGTATTCTGTCATGTCTGTGTTGCCCAAACAACAGAATGCTAAAAGCGAGAAATATTCATATTTTTCATCTTCTTATAAATAAAGATGTATTGAGAAGCTTCTGATAGATTGACAAATATAACCTACCGTGAGAGAAAGCGAATCTTTTATTGACATATATTCAATAAAAGATTTTTTAAAAATTGAATTTAATCGTGACATCATATATATATATATATATGATTGCTATTTTTAATTATGGACCAGGGAGATATGTTTGTTTAAAGGATTTTTATAAAATATAACAATTATAGAATTTAGTTTGAAACTAGCAATTGTTATATAATAATGAAGCGAATAAATTAATTTTATTATGACATTCCAGTTAATGTTACATCATTTGTATGTGTGTGCATTAGCATAATTAACTCATTACACACCATTCAATTTGACACACTTAACATAAGGGTTTGTTTACAAACAGAATAATTGAAGGCGGTGAATATTCTTATATTAGTTGGTGCGGAACGGACGCAAATGTGTGTGTAAGTGAAATGCTTGTCAAGATTCAGTGAAAGGATAAATCTGCATCTACTCAAGTGAGTAAATGCTTGTTTACATAGCATAGAATCCATACGGCTCCATGAATAGGCTTGAGATTTTTAACACAAATTACGTGACGGGTTTATGTTTGATTTAATTACTAATGTAGAGATTAAATGTTGACATTTTGTATGTTTGTCGCATTATGTTTACTCATAGATGACTGGGTTGATAAGAACGACGAATATTAAGGGCGTTCCTTAAAGCTAGCCTCAACTTGTCACGCAAAAAGGCTACATACATGAATGAAGATTTTTATGTAAATAAATTTTAAACTTTGATTTTGCTTCTGGAAATTCATGATAATTTCTTACAGCGACACACATTGACCGATAAATGTTGAGTATATGCATGAACAAAGAACTCGTTGAGTTCTTTGACCGATTTAAGCTAGACATAAAGCGTTTGCCGGACCTTGCAGAAATGGTACTTGCAGACTCAATTCAAATTGTACGTAACCACATTTACTCTCAAGAATAGACTTTTTTATATGTGATCTAACACTACTTGTTCATACCATAATGTTCTCTTATTTTTAAATCTATTGTGTCTAGCATAATCTTTGATGTGTTGATGATTGATTTCCAACACTAATTGATGAAAAATAAGTTGAAAGCTTTAGATTTTTCGATTAAAACATGTCAAAAATAACCCTAGGTAATTTCACAATAAGTCAATTTTAATTAGTTTTTAAGTGACTCAATTGACTTAATTTTAAACAATATATTTTCTAAAATAAGTGATTCATTTAAAAATCAAAATGTTCTCATTGAATTTTGATTGAATCACAAGTTAACCATTGCAATGATTATCTTCCATCTGATGCGCACGAAATGGAACATTTTCCAATTTGAGTTTAACTAACTTTGTAATTGTTTGTTAGTTGTAACTTTAAATTGAACGCATACATCATGTATGCAACATACAGAAGAATGACCTAAAAACATTGAATAATTAATGAACAATTAACAAGTTTACTAACCTCGGCAATCACTTTGTAAGTGAGTGCATGCATTGGCCCAATGGTAACGCCATATTTGGGTCCAATGGTGAGCCGTTTTAAAAGATCATCAAATTTGAGTTTATAAAGCAACATATTCGAGCCAATGTGGTACTGCACCGAAACGAGTCCCTTTGCACAGTCGTGTATGACCTTAACAAACGAAGCCAACGGAACCAAGACCAAAAAGCCGGCCATTGCTTGACAAACGAGCACCGTCCAGATGACATACTTTTCAATGCCCTCCAGGCTGTCCAGTGCAATTCGAGTGGACAGATAAATGTTGGCTGGAATGTTGGTGAGGAAGAATGCAATCAGAATCTTACTCCACAGCTCACGATTGCCCCGCATTATGTCGACACATATTTTGTGATGCTCCACCAGGAAGTAGTCCAACTTTTTCGAGTCAATCGCCCAACGAAATCGGGACAAATGTCGGTGCAGCTCACTAAAAGCATACTTCAGTTTGTAATTGAATGTGGTAGTGGCTATTACTGAAAAGAATGCAAATGTGAAGCCGGCTTGGATCAAGGTGATAAATTCGTAACAAATGCAGCCAAAATCCACTAGCATCCAGGGAATGTACCAATAGGGGAAAAGTGGAGCAAAATGTTTTGCATACAGCAGACCGAGATTGATAAGTAGAAAAACTGAAAAATTAGCTTTTAAATTAATGCCAAAATTTTAGAATACAAAATCATTACCCGCAACTGCTTGCACCAGAAAGCAAAAGTAATCAATCACAATCAGCAGTTTGTACAGTCGAATGCGCAGTGGAAGGGGCAAATGAAAGTACGAAGGCAATTTCCATGTTCGTACGGCAATTTGAGACAGATTGACATAATCCAAACGCTTAAATATTATATAGTTTACCTTGAGTTTTAAATACAATTTCACTGCGCCGGAAAAGACAAACAATTTTGTCCAAACTTTGGCAGCTAATTTAACACGAAAGGCATGCTCGTAATTGCGTTTGATTTGATTCATTTCAGTCTTGGACTTGGTGCTCTCCTCGAATATTTCTTTGTTTCGCACAATCAGTAGGTAAAACTTTTGAAATGCCATCGCACGGGGCAGTACCGCACTGCAATACAGTCCACGCTGACAGACAAACACAAAGATGGGCATCATCGAGAATTGTATCATAAACAGTTGATCGTACAGTTGTGGATACTGACGAGTGAAGGTGAGGAAATAGTCATACTGCCATAGACTGTCACGGTTGTTGTACTGACTCGAGACTAAATATGCCAAAAGCCATGTACGAGCGAGCAAATAGACAAAAATGACCCGCTCAAGTTGGTATCGAACATGCAAATACGTATCCCCTGAATGCTCGACAGCTTCTTTTACATTTGCATACAGGAGATGTCGCACTTTGGAAAACATTTTGATCAGTTAAGTTTTTTGTGGAACTTTTTGACCAAAAATGACAAAAGTGACTAAATAAATAAAACAAAGTACTTAAATATTGTTCAATTTACGTTTGTCATTTGCTAATGTCGTTAGGAAATGAAATTAGTGATAATTTTATAATTGCACTAATAGGGCTGCAATAACTTTATAATAACATATATTTATTACAACAAATATTTATTTCGTAATGCAGAATGGAACTTTTTGAATTTTGAAACTTTGAAATTCAAATTATCAGTTATTTTTAAATGGTATGCTTACATTTTGACAATTTTTCCCAGAATTATTGACAAATTCGGATTGTTAATTGGAACGTTTGTTAAATAAATGTTTATGAAAGGTTTGGCCATGTCGTGACATTGTTCATTAGTGAAAATTAAAATGCTCAATACATAATAGAGAGTATCGAAAAGACGTTTTTTGACATTTTCGTTAGGCTTGAGGTTAAAAACGATGTCTCCTGATGTGGACAATGTAATTCCGGAGTTTGGTTTAAATCGGTCAACATCTTAGTGATTCCCTTGGGACCTGAATTTTAAACAGGGAAAAGATAAGGAAATGACTTAAGATTCGACCGATTTTCTAGATCTCAGCAACTACGTGAAATATTGATGTGATTTTACTTTGGTTTATTAATTCGAGTACTCAAGGAATTCGATATCATTATCAAAAATTGGGCTCAGAGGGTTTTAAGACTGGAAATACAGGATTTAAGGTGGCTAAAATGAAAAAATGTGGATTTTTATGACAATAATCATATTACGTATTCGGTCAAATAATTTTGATAAATGTAATATATCCATAAATATTCCAATCCTATGACCCTAGGACCCAAGGGTCAACTTTCAAAATTAATTTATGAAATATGGTCGTGTTATACTAGTATGTCAAAATGCAGGAAATATCAATTCGATTCTTCTGCAACATACAAATGCAAATTATGTTGTACATTTTGTGTTCGGGATTTGGATCTTATCCCACAAATTATGTCTCGGAGAGTTTCACTAAATTGGCGCAATGTCTTATCCCACAATTGGTTGGTCGGAAGATATTCTCCAAATAAAGTTGCAAGATTTTACTAAAAAAATTGTTGGTCAGGCTGGTTTCCAAGATATTTTAATGGCTATTATCCTGCAAATGGTTGACCAGAGAGGTTCCTTTAATTGTTTGATTTGTAGATCAATTAAACACAACAGGAGGTTCGCGTTCTCATTCTATCGTTTAACAATTCGAGAATCCACCAAACAAACCAATTATATGAGAGGATTAATCAGTCAATTTGTGAAAACTTTCTACGTAGTCCATAATTTTAGAACACAATTTTTCAATAATTTTGGAAATTTAAAATGTGGAAATATACCTGCTAACTCAAAAACAGTTGTCTATGCAAAATTTTATTTATTTAAAATGCATTCAAACTTTATGTCTAATAATGATCATTGCGAAACATTTTGTTAAACGACATGCAAAGAATATGTCTCGCCTATTTTGGCCTAAATTGACGATTGTTTTTAAAGTAAATAATTTATTAAGATGATTTATTATTGGTACCCAAAACTTGGAACCCAGATTGGGCCTTAATCAATATTTCTGATCAACTTGTAAGCATAGGCCAACATTTCGCCATAGAACAGCATACACTAAAACAATAACAGAAAAACGTATAAGAAAAGTTTAGTTTAAAAGCGACACTGCAGTGACATGTCACACTACTACTCGTATATACTTTTACAAAGGACATCATGGTCACCAGGGCATATCCTCCATATGTAAAGCCATACTGCTTTTTGGTGTGCAGCCGTTCAATGGTGTGTATGAGCCGAATACGTGCACGAAACTGGCCAATTCGATGCTGATTGCTCACCATGATGTGTATCAACATTTTGGAGGGCCGATGAATTTTGGCTGTGAGTCTAGCAATAAAGTAGTGCATTACCACAATGGCAAGCAGCTCGTGTCCCACCATCACACAAGCGGACACCACCGCAAAGCCGTTCAGGCGCCCAAGCAGAATGGCCATCATTGAGAAGACACTCATTGGAAAGCTGAACAGAATGAACGCAAGCAACTGCTTATTGAAGGCTCGATTGTTGATTGTCAATATTTGCATCGATACAATGTCATTCTGCATGAAGGTGCTCAGTGTGTGCCAATTTATTGCCTTCATTGAGCGGGACAAAAGGCGCAAATTTTGATTGTACCGAATGTAGATAAAGGCAAGAAAACTCATTCCATACGAGGCAGTGAGAATCAAAACAGTTGTAAACACAGCCAGTGCTACATCCAACAGCAGTAGATTGAGGGTGTTGACCAGCAATTTCAGGTAACCAGTGGGCGAATAGAAGAAATCGCTTCGGTACTTGTACAGGAAGGTTACATTGCAAAGGTTTGCAAATATTAAAGTGTAATCTGAAATTGGTGAAAACATAAAGATATACATTCGTCTGTTACTCACAAAAGAAACATTATTACCCAGTCCAACGATGAAAATTTGAAGCACATTGATAATTACAGTGAACAGCTTCTTCACCAACCAGTCCACAGGATAGCCTCTGTAGTTTGACTCAAGAAACAATTTGTGCTGGGAATTTGTTGAAAAGAGCAATCTACGCACCAGTGAATTGATTGTAGAGTAGTCCAACCCAAAGAGCACATAGACAAAGTATATTTCCATAATGACCAATTGAAATGGAAACATATTGCTCACTCTCAGGCTGGTGCACATGTAGAACGCGTCGCCCTGAACCACCAGCTCCAGTTCGGTCAGTGGCCAGGCATAGAGAAGCCCAAAGTGCACCATCTTGTACAGTAGAATGACAATGAAGAGCCATAAAATGCAAATTAAACGTGCGTCTTTGTACAGAACAATCGAATCGCACAGCTCAAAATAGTCCTGATAAAATGATAAATTCTTGTATGGAATCAGCAGTTTGAGCAGATGCACAATTGGTCGATAAAATTTCATTTTTTTTGTTAAATTTTTTATTAAAATAAAATGGAGCTTTTTGAATTTTGAAACTTTGAAATTCAAATTCTCATTTATTTTGTTAAATGGTATATATACATTTTGACAATTTTTACTCAGAATTATTGACAAATTCGCATTGTTAATTGGAACGTTTGTTAAAATAAATGCTTATGAAAGGTTTTGCCATGTCGTGACATTGTTCATTAGTGAAAATTAAAATTCTCCATACATAATAGAGAGTATCGAAAAGACGTTTTTTGACATTTTCGTTAGGCTTGAGGTTAAATTTAAATTCGAATTGTTAATTAGAACGTTTGTTAAATAAATGCTTATGAAAGTTTTGGCCATGTCGTGACATTGTTCATTAGTAAAAATTAAATTGCTCTATACATAACTATATTTTAGTGAATTTTGATATAACAAATCGATTTTTCGGTAAGAGTTTTCTCATTTTTATATTGCAAAAAATTGACAATCAATAATTTGCTTGGTTTTTGTTGGACTTGAATAGAAATGACAGAGTGTCTCAAAAGAGTTTAATGATTCACGTCCATTCATGTGCGCAATCGGCATGGATTCAAGTATGGCAATTTTGAACTCATCTCAATGGACGCTTTTATGAAGCTATGAAGGTACTTTTTGAGTTTTAATATTCATTTATTTTTTATTATTTTCATTATTTATTTTTTATATAGAAAATTGACAAAGATCTCATACAAATTGATTTATAGACTATTTATTTGGTTTCCCACAAAGCATTTGTTTAAATTAGACAAATTATTAGTACCAAATGAGTGTCTCAAGTGCATTGGCTTTCAGCTCAACTTTTGCATAGCCATTCAGTGGATCGTGTACTTCCAATTGAACCGAATGTTTGTTTTGATTCAGCACCACCAAAACGGTTGCCTTGTCTGGTCTTTGGAAAGTTGTGACTTGAATGTTGGTTTCATTTTTGGCAAAATGAAGCTCATGATGAATTCGAATCGAATCAGGTTGAAGAAATTTACTAAAATGGCCCATTGAATAGAAGTGAGGCTGCTTGTAGTACTCCTGACTGGTTGCATTCACAATGAGGGGCGAATTGAAGCTTGTCCGTGGATCGTCGGGTAAGTCCCAGTGGGGTCGCCCGAGTGGGTCAAGGGCCATGTTCCAGTCAGTCCAACCTGTCGAGAAGTGATTCAAATCCTGTTGGATCAATAAATGATTTATAAAAGATTCTTTTAGCAAACTATAAATAGACTTACACGAATAATAAATTGAGCATACTTTTCCATGATTGACCATTCGCCAAGTTTGGGCGGACTGAGTTCACACGCTTCTGTACCAAGAATAAATTGATTTGGATATTTTCTATAAATTCTCTCAAGTTCCGTACGATCACTAGCTTCATACCAGTGATAAGCAATTCCGTGCACAAATTTTTCAGCGTCCTTGTCCGACAGTACAGTGCTGACAAAATCTTCAATTTTTCCCATTACAGTGACTGAATTGTCATCGTAGATCATCACTTTGACACTCTCGTGTCCAGTAGCGTGCAGCTCTGGACCGAGATCGAGCTTCACAAAATCACGCTCAACTGATCCGTTCATTCCTAAGCTATTGATGGGATATTTATCACTGTATTTTCCCAAACCCGAACTAGGTTCATTGTCTACGGTGATGCCCCAAATGGAGATTTTGTGCTTTTCGTATTCTTCAATAAATTTCACAAAATATCGTGCAAACACTTTGTAATACCGTTCACCAGGTTTGCCAATAATGAATCCTCCATGGTTGACTTCGTGATTCGTTTTGATCCAAGCTGGAGAACTCCATGGACTGCCAAACAGACGGATCTTGTGTGGGCTCACTTGTTGGGCCAAGTGAATGAATGGAATCTGAAATAAATTTAAAAAACGCTTGAACATCAATTACCACATTCAATCAAAATCACAAACTTTATAATTTAAATCTTCTGGTTGAAGTGCAAACTTTGTCAGATTGTCATCGTCGGGAAATTCATGATAAGTGTAGCCCCTTGGAGAGTAGTCCGAGCCGCCAATTGGAATACGGCCCAGCGTGTACTCCAGTCCATCCTCTGCAAAATAATCTTTGATCAGTCGAGTCTGCATCTCCTTGGGCAAATGTGCAATGTTAATTCCGGTTGAGTCGGTAAAAGCGCCACCGAATCCAATGATACGTTGGTACGTTTTGTTGGGCTCCAAATTGATCGAAACTTGATGTTCATGATCACTAGTTGAAGTATTTGCTGAAAATCGCAATTGACTCTTGTAAAATCGATCTCCACTCAAACTGGTCAAATACGAAGTGATTACGCCTTTTGGTGTTTTCGACAAAGGTGCAATGTTGTCACAGTAGGTGGCGTTGCACACGCAAACTGTGCCATCGTATCCAAAGCTTCGATGAACACAGTCCAAAGCTAGTTAATGAATGTTTTAATTAAATCAGTTTAAGAAAATATATTTACCAAATGTGCTCGTGGCACAGAACACGATTGCAAACAAAGCCAACTTCAATTGTCTCATTTTTCTGCGAGAGCTGTGAGAGTTATGGTTCATTCTCAAGGCAAACGTTCAGGTCTTTTATATATAGCAAAATTATCTCATCTCTGACGATACAACATTTGAACAGCTGCTTATTTTCCCCTACGATGACTGACACTGCATGAAATCACAGGAGAGTGACTTGATTAATCAATGATTGTTTTGTTGTATTAATAAATGAAAAAGTGCATGTTGGGCCTAACATGTGACCAAGTCGATCAAGATACTTCAATTTGGACAGGTTTCTCCCAAAGACAAAACCTTAGTTTTGTGGTATTTGTACGAAGTGGAAAATTAAATTTAGTCAGTGGATCAATAGTCAATGATCTGTATCATCATATCAGTGGTACGCTAATGCTAAAAATATGTAGGACATCATGGGCCTGCTATTCTTATCACTAACTACAACCATTTGATATATCGCTAAAGCACAATCAATATTACATTATCATTGAATCGTTTGTTTTAGGTCTCACATTTTAATCTCAATCTCCATTTCATCATTATTATTATTACATTAAGTATCAGGATCAAACAGACTCGGAATATTTTAGTCGATCTATCTATTCACTATATCTATCGATTCTATCTGATCATTACAACTCTCGAAACTTACGTGATCACTACACACGAACTCTGTTGTTCTTCTTTCGTACAAACCGAATGTATGGTGGCATTTCTGCTAGTGTGCTGTCCCATCTGTAACATTTTGACACTCTGGATTGTTACTGGTTATGTGCAGGGAGAGAGCATTCTTATAATTGGTTTAATAAGGTATCGTATTTGTAGGTTTCATTTATTTTGTTTAACAATTATTAAATTATTATTAGTATTTATTACTATGTGGAAAATTCATGATGATTTCGTACAAATTGTTACAAAGAATTTTTTTGTAATTTTTTCTGAATCATTTAGTACCAAATGAGTGTCTCAAGTGCATTGGCTTTCACCTCAACTTTGGCATATCCATTCAGTGGATCGTGCACTTCCAATTGGACAGGATGTTTGTTTTGGTTCAGAACCACCAAAACGGTTCCGTTATCAGGTCTTTGAAAAGCAGTGGCTTGAATGTTGGTATCGTTTTTAGCAAAATGTAAGTGATGATGAATTCGAATCGAGTCCGGTTGGAGGAATTTACTAAAGTGACCCATTGAATAGAAGTGAGGCTGCTTGTAGTACTCCTGACTGGTTGCGTTCACAATGAGGGGCGAATTGAAGCTTGTCCGTGGATCGTCGGGCAAGTCCCAGTGGGGTCGCCCGAGTGGGTTAAGTGCCATGTTCCAATCAGTCCAGCCAGCGGAGAAGTGATTCAAATCCTGTTTGATCAAAAAATAAACAATTTTGCTATCAAACTACACTAGACTTACCAGGATAATAAATTTAGCGTATTTTTCCATGATTGACCATTCGCCAAGTTTGGGCGGACTGAGTTCGCACGCTTCGGTGCCAAGAATAAATTGTTTTGGAAATTTTCTATGAATTCGTTCAAGTTCGGTACGATCACTTTCTACATACCAGTGATATGCAATTCCTGACACAAACTTTTCTGCTTCCTTGTCCGCCAGCACAGTTGTGATTTCTTCAAAATTATCTTGATATTTAAACAAATTGTCATCATTAATCATCACCTTCACTTGCTCGTGTCCTGTTGCGTGCAGTTCTGGACCGAGATCGAGTTTCACAAAGTCACGCTCAAGCGATCCGTTGAATCCTAAACTATTGAAGGGATATTTATCGCTATAACCCGAGCTAGGTTCATTGACTACTGTGATGCCCCAAATGTTGATTTTGCGTTTCTCGTATTCCTCGATAAATTTGACGAAATATCGTGCAAACACTTTGTAATACCGTTCGCCTGGTTTGCCAATAATGAATCCGCCATGATTGACTTCGTGATTCGTTTTGATCCAGGTTGGCGCACTCCAAGGATCTCCAAACAAACGGATCTTGTGTGGACTCACTTGTTGTGCTAAATGAATGAATGGAATCTAAAATTGTTGAAAATATTATTAAATTCGTCGATTAAAAAAACAAACTTTATAATTTAAATCTTCGGGTTGAAGCGCAAATTTGGTCAAATTGTCATCATTGGGAAATTCATGATAGGTGTACGGTCTTGGAGAGTAATCCGAACCACCAATAGGAATACGGCCCAACGTGTACTCCAGTCCATCCTCAGCAAAATAATCTTTAATCAACCGTGTCTGCATCTCCTTGGGCAAATGTGCAATGTTAATTCCGGTTGAGTCAGTAAAAGCGCCACCGAATCCAATGATACGTTGGTACGTTTTGTTGGGCTCTAAATTGATCGAAACTTGATGTTCATGATCACTAGTTGAAGTATTTGCTGAAAAGCGCAGCTGACTCTTGTAAAATCGATCTCCACTCAAACTGGTCAAATACGAAGTGATTACGCCTTTTGGTGTTTTCGACAAAGGTGCAATGTTGTCACAGTAGGTGGCGTTGCACACGCAAACTGTGCCATCATATCCAAAGCTTCGATGAACACAGTCCAAAGCTAGTTAATTAATGTTTTAATTAAATCAGTTTAAGAGAATATATTTACCAAATGTGCTCGTGGCACAGAACACAATTGCAAGCAAAGCCAACCTCAATTGTCTCATTTTGCTGTGAGAGCTGTGAGAGTTATGATTCATTCACAATGCAAACGTTCATGTCTTTTATATATAGCAAAATTATCTCATCTCTTGCGATACAACATTTGAACAGCTGCTTATTTTCCCTTACGATGACATTCACTGCATGAAATCACTAGAGAGTGACTTGATTAATCAATGATTGTTTTGTAGTATTAATTTAAATGAACAAGTGCATATTGGGCCTAACATGTGATATTTCATCTGTGCATGTGGCCATGGCATTACTCATTTTTACACGATCTATAAATACTGTAAGATTATTTCAAGTGGCTAATCGCGATTTTAAAGATATTTTAAAAATAAACTTTAAGGACACTTATAATCTTGAGACTTTGATACACTATCAATTTTTTGCTATTGTTGAAAAAATTTCAAGTCTAGCTATTGTGCTTCGTTCTGGAGCCTTGGGCCTAACGTGTGATTCATCCATGGTATTGCTTTTTTCACACGATCTATAAATACACTAATATTTATTTTGGATTACTTTTAAAGAAATTCAAGTCAAAATTTATTCTAGTCAATCATACAGAAACAGAACATAATATATTATCATATATAATCATTCAAATATTTTTGGCCCCCAAAAAGAGTTGCAAGTCTGTTTGTAGAAATTGTCTACCATTTTGTACTTGGACGCTTCAAGATGCATGTATCGAGTGATTGGCTGATGTTCACTCAATGATTTTAAACTAAGGGCATTCTCCCACTACACCGAACCCATTTTACCCGGGTTTCCAGTTTTGGCAAAATTAGTCCATGCACAAATCATGTCTTGACTGAGTTGTTGCAAATTTGAGCTAGTAAACGTCTGAAGCCTTTTGCCTCCTTGTATCCTTATTTCCTCTGTGTGCAAGCGCGGTTGCCACACTTCTGACCACCATCATCAACCACTTCCTCAATTCCTCTCACATGGCAATTCTTTAACTTGATCACATTTGTTGTTTGGTGAAACGCGTCACAATACAACTTCTAACAATGCAAGCAAATAGACCATCAGTGCAATGCAAATGTATTTTGAATTTATTTTGCAGTATAGCAAATTGTGTACCAAATATCCCTTGCGACTTACTGTTTAAATAGTCTATTAACCTCTATTATGATCAAATATGATATGATCATTTTAGTGAATTTTAAAATTAAGTAATAGAATGAAATTAATTAATATGATGAATCATTTTTTTATTTAAGCAATTAATTGTATGGTGAACTCAGGCACAATGCTAAAAATAAATAAAACGTCATAGGCCTGCCACTCTTATCACAATCTTATTTGATATCGCCAGAGCGCCACTCAAATATACATTATACAGTGAACTGGTTTGCTTTAGACCTAACATTTTTAAACTTAATCTCCATCATTGTTTCATGTGGGAAATTTTTTTTATATCACTAACTAAAATTCAAACAGGTTTTGATCAATCGATGATTCATAGATTGATTTCTATTGTAAATTACCAGGATCGATCAATCACAAATAATGTAGCATGGTAGATTGCACCAAAGTGATGTTAAAGTTGAGTCATCTTGCCTTGATCTTTAAAATTGCCATTGTCGCTCTCTGATGTGTGGCCCTACCCTCGGTCTGCCTTTTCATTTATAAATCATGTTCTTTCAATAAAGAGAAAAAATTCCCAAAAAAGTAATAGCTTTGTTTATTCTAATCGAACATATTCAGAAAAAGAACAAAATGTATAATCATTCATACAGGTATTTCAAAATGTCAGGCAATCGAACATATTCTCGTAGCTGATTGCACAGATCACTTTGTTATGTTTGTTCTAAACTTTGAACGGATTTGGTTGATTGAGAGGGTTTCCCAATTGGAGATCCATGATCAGTTGCATTTTACCGCTCAATCAATAACGAAAAAACTAATTTAAACCATTTCCAAATAGTAAAAATAATTAATATCTACTACATATTAATATTACAAATGTCTGTAAACAAAAACTTCGTACGTTCGCATCTTACAACCTAGGAAATTGAAAATTTTACACTAAACTAAATCGCTTACCGGACATCGATTGTAAATAGACTCGATTGGATCCAGCAAAAAATTGGATTCTGGATTTTTGGGTTTTTGGATTCATGAACCGAAAAAAATATCGATGGATTCATCGTGAAAATCTACGAACATTGATATATCATGTACTCGTTACGAAAATGTGTCCTTAGTACCGAAAAAATCATTTGAATGTTTCAGCCAACAGGCAAGCACAGAGCCAGTTTGTGCTGTCGTGTTGAAGAGTGTGTCATTTAGTACTGTGAAAGGTAGAGCTCAAGCCAAAACACAACACAGCTGGCCAAACACGCGCACCATCAGCTGTTTGCTGTATTGCTTTCGCTATCACAGCACTACATCATGTTGGTTCTATTGTTTTTCACATATTCCACGTTTTATCATGTTAATCTCTTATCGCCATCGTTATCACCTCAACATTAACTCTCTTATATCATAATCATAATCATATTTGTCATAGTTTCACGAAAGTCAACGTGAAGTACAATGACAGGTTTGCATGTAACGAAAACATCAAATGCTCAATCGGTATGTAGTTTTCGGAAATTATTTTGTTGGATTAATTTTTAATCAGATTATAATTTAGTTACTAGAGCGAGTCTGCTGTGGAATTGCAAACTGAGGATCAATCCAGGTGTCCGTAGAACATTCTGACATTGTGAGTGCGCTGGTTCTTTTGATGGCTCTAATTTAGAGCCTAAATCCTGTTGAACAACAACCAACAACAAGGCCTCTTCGTGAAGCCGTGATTTATTTTGGGTTTGTTTTTATGATGTTGCAAGTTTCTTGATTAATGTTTGGATTGTTTTTAGAATGGGGGGCATTGGGTTTCCTCTACAGCCTGGTCTCATTGTGAGTTTTGAAGCTAATCTTAATTCTGAAGGATCATATGGTCATTTCAGACTCCTAATCGAACACATCGAATTAGATGTTTCTTCCTCGATTTATTTTTTCCTATCATCATCATCTTTCACCCTTGACCTATTCCCTCTTCATTAATGCACTATAATGTACATATGAATCATTCTTCAGCAATATAATCGCTTTACGAAACGAAAATGTGTAAAGAAAACGTTTACATTCTAGATTGAAATTGTCATGTGTAACTTTCAGAAAGTGCAATTTGTTGGATAAGCATTGTTAATCTTAACCTTATGTTCAATTTAAACATCAAAATCACCTCCAGTTCTTCCTACTGAAATGACAATGTAGATCAATAACTTCTTTGATGATGGATCTTGAGTATTTTAAAGCAACCTTAATTTCATGGATATGTGAAACCTGTTCACCCCTTCTCACCTTCCCAATTTGACCAATAAGATTTGTTTGTTTCCAAAATCATCTTTTCAAAATTTGAATAATAATAAAAGTACTTTTAAATCCTGAATTTGTCTGTTATTTGAATTGACACTTTTATTGTTCAAATCACTGTACAAAAGTTGTTTTTTACAAGAAAACGTTCGCGCAGCGACAATTCCCCCTCGTGACCTGTCACGAGGGGAATTGAGTTTTCTTGTTATTTTTTAAAATTATTCTAAATTACATTAAAATTAAACACGCAACACACTTGAAAGTCATGTGTATAGTTTTCAATTTTGAAATTTCTATTATAATTTGCTCGAGAATATTCGAAATAATTAAATTAATTATTGATTAATTAATTAATTAATTAATTATTTTCAAGTTATTATTGTTTTTAATTATATTTTTTAATTAGAAATATAATTTTATTATTAATGCAGACGCTGTCAGACACTAAGCGCAGACACCGAACATAAGGATAAATGTCAAAATGTCTGTCCTGTTCATGCTTAAACCAGTCCATGGCATTGACTATTTTGTTCGGTATTATCGTTTGATCGAGCAAGTCTGGCTCTATCACAATCCAACGGTTGTCAACACAGTCAAAGTGCTAAATCTGCTCATGATCCTGGGAAGTGTACGCTTTTTCTATTTGACATTTTGGAGGCAAGACAGTGCACTGGAACGCGCCATTCGCTTTGATGCATTCACACTCATGATTGGCAAACAACAGATGAACTTGATTGCGTTCATTTGTTCTCCCATGATCCTGTACTTCACCTACAAGCTCTTTGTCACCACCAACTATCCACTTGTGCGCATGCTCTATCCGGTGATTGTCCATCGCGATTGGGGCTCATTTTTTATTCGGTCCAAATGGAACAATCGCGATGTGTGCAATCGAACCCGAAGATGCTATTTGCTTGTGTTCAATCTGTTCAACTGTCTCATTGGAACGTTCGAATTGATTTGGATTATTTCGTACTTGTACTTCAATTGGACATTTGTTTGCGTTTGGATGCAAAGTGAAACCAATTACTTTCGAGTTCTACTTTGGATTACTGTTGGAAACTTGAACGGAATACTGCTTGGAATCTTATTTGACCTTGCTTTTGTCTAAATTAATTATAAACAGAAAGCTAATGTACTACAAAGACTAAAAATTAAAAAAATTATTTTTCTCATTCTATAATTCACCATTTCAAACATCTTTGAGTTGATGTCTTAGAGCATTGGGCTTAAAATGCTAAAAATCAAATAGAATCAACAAGCGAATGGGAGACGAAAAATCGAATTCCCCTTGTTTGTAAATTTCTAAACAGAACTTAAAGCTCAAAAAATTCTGTAAGAATTACGATTGTCACAACTCGAGAACCTAAAACTTTTTTATTCTTGTAGTTCTTGTTGAGAACAAATTAAGAATAACAAAATTTGGATTACAGAAGTACCTTTTACCTAAGGATTAATTCTTTGCTTCCAGAACCGATCACATTTTTCACGATAGAATCCATCGACCATTTTGTAATCGTCCACATTGAGCGACATGTATCGGGTACTTGGTGATCCATTCTTCAGATCATTTCTATCGAAAGCTTCTTCCCATTCAACACTAGCCATACTGCCTGGATTGCCAGTTTTAGCGAAAGCAACCAACGCTTGAGTAAAATCTTTGCTCAGTTGTTTGTCTTGTGGGCGTGATAGAGGTTGTACCTTGAGTACATAGAAACTATCCTGTCCATGGATCACACCCATCCATTTACGGTAGCCCGGCCAAGCGGAAGGGATGTACTGCATCATCCTGTAAGAGTAGTAGCGATTGTGTGGCGCATGTGCGGCTACCTGTTCACCGAACAAAATGGTTGGGCAAATTAGGTAGAAATCGCCCCATGCTTGTGCAATTGCAATTCTAAAGAAATTTTTATTGTCTTTTTTAAGTTTTTAAAATCAAATCTTACCTGAAATCATCATCCGTTGGATTCACAAGTTTGTCTGTGTAAAACTTGGCCACTTCAGCACCATTTCCTTGTTTGTAAATATCGTTCATGATGTACTCGATATGTTTCCGGGTGGAATCAACAGTCAAATTTGCCGGTTCTTTGAGCAAATCTGGTATAATCTCAAGCACAAAAGTTGAACCCTCATCTCGGGTAACACCAAACATGATGTCAACTTCTCGGTTGAATTGTCCCGTTTTGAGTGCTTCAACCGGTGATATGGGCAGTACTTCATCATCGCCATAAACGGGTACGAAAAATTCATTTTTAGCCCATTCGAACGAAGGTGCATTTGCCAGTTTTTTCATTGAAACTTTCCTTAAACAATCAACTGCTTCCTGAATTTGTTCCTTTTGACAACCCAATTTGGCAGCCAAAATTCGAGTCTTTTCTTCACCTTCTTTCTGAGATATAGCTCCCATCTGCGAATTAGGTCCACCACCTTGAAGGATTGCCCGCCTGAATAGACCATTTGCCAGAGGACTAATCACCAGTGTCCCAACAGCCATCGAGCCTGCTGAACCACCGATAATAGTAATCCGCTCTGGATCACCTCCAAACAGATGAATATTATCATGAGTCCATTTCAAGCCCAGAATTTGATCGAGTAAACCAAAATTGCCCTTCACATCACCACCGTGCAGAAATCCAAATGGTCCAACTCGATAGTTGACCAAAACCACAATGACATCACCTTCGGAGGCAATGCCCGCGGCCGCCTCAGTCATTAAGGAGAATATTGTTCCAATGGCATATCCGCCACCATGCACGTAGAACATTACTGCACGTTTCTGGTTGTTGTCTTTTGGCGCCTTCACCGGTACCCAAATGTTCAAGTACAAACAATCTTCACTCATGTGTTCACTTTGAACCAATTTCGCCATTGGAATTGGTAGAAAAAGCTGTGGACAAGATGATCTGCTAACCACAGCATCGTACACATCTGTCCAGGGTGGAATTGGTTGGGGCTTAGCAAAACGACCTGCTTGACCTTGAATTTGATTTTTGTATTAAAATAATCATAAAAATTAAAAATCTTTAAATACTTAAAAAATCTTACCATACGGAATTCCTTGGTAGAAATTCAATTTGTCACCATTGTCCAGCTGTCGAACCAAACCTCTCACTTTTCCACTGTTTGTTGAAACAATCGGGGCATAATGTTCGTATGTTGAATCGATTGGTTTGTTGTTACGCCATTGAGCAAACTGTACAATGCCCATTGAAATCAAAACAACAAGTAAAAATGCGGCAATGTTGTTATTCATTTTCATATAGAAATAGTAGAAAGTTTTGAACACAAAATGACTATGTTAAGTGATTTATATATGAAACTTTACGATATACAGTAAAGTGCCCATAATTCGTGCCTCCCTTAATTCGAACACTCCCATAATTCGCAATTCGAACCGAAAATTGTCAAAATTCCTATATTTCGGTACCTATTACAGTACAAAATGGTCTCATATTTCGAAAAAACTCCCATAATTCGTAATTTGAAATGACTTTAAAGGGTTAATTCGAAAAAAAATTAATTAAAATTTTTAAAAACACGATTTTTATTGATGATTTGTGTAGTAAACACTTTTATTATACTTCGTTTATGAAATGATACAAGAAAACATACTATATGCAGGACCCACGACTGATGGAGTCGTCTGTAGGTGTGTGAGTGCACTTTGCTCCACTACAGCATTGTGTCTTGAGTTCGCCAGCACGTCACACGTGCTCTGTGTGTCTTCTTTTTGCGCTCTCTTTTCTTTTAATTACCTCAACTTCTCACAACAGTAAGTCATTGTTTGGATTTGATTTGATTTAATAAGTAACTTCTCTAGATGCCTCGCACAATCTACAATAGCAAAAGTGACAAGGAGAAGGCCAAGATTGTGCAAGAGTACGAAAATTCAGTCATCAAGCCCAAACTGAAAGATTTTGCTTTGAAGCACAAGATTGGAGTCTCAACACTTTCTGGATACCTTGCAAACAAAGACAAGATTCTAAACAACGCATTAAACCGTGGATCAACGAAAAAGTATCGATCAAAAAAGCCAGTTTACGATTTGCTTGAAAAGCGCCTTTTTGCAGATTTCACTAAAATGTACAATCACTCTCTCACATCCTCTGGCGTTTGGCTTAAAGAGAGAGCACAATTTTTGGCACGAGAGATGCAGTACCCACACTTTGGCGCCTCGAACAAATGGTTGCGCGGATTTAAACGGAGAAAAGGTCTGTCCAATGTGACAGTGTGTGGCGAGTCTGCAAAAGTTGATTTGCAGGTGTTCGAAGATTGGCTCGTGGAGAATAAAGCTAAACTGGAAAGTTACGAACCTGAAAACATTTTCAACGCCGACGAGACTGGCTTATTCTATCGCCTTTTGCCTAGTCGAACAATTGCATTCAAAGGCGAAAAGTGTCACGGTGGATCTCAAAGTAAGGAACGAATGACAGTGCTCCTGTGTGCAAACATGTCTGGCCAAGAAAAGCTGGTCCCACTGGCCATTGGTAAATCTACCAAGCCTCGATGCTTTCCTAAGATGACATCCAGACAGAAACACTACACTGTCAAACAGATTGGAGCACATTACCGCCACCAAACCAAAGCCTGGATGTCCCGCCACTTGTTCCGAGAATGGCTTCAAACACTTGAAAGAAAGTTTGCCACAGAAAAGCGCAAAGTCCTTCTCCTCCTCGACAATTTTTCAGGTCATCGTAATCTGAAGCTCAAGTTGAAGCAAATTGAAATTATGTACTTTCCTGCCAACACGACATCAGTTTCACAAGCCATGGATCAAGGAATCATTGCCAGCACCAAAGCTATCTACAAACGAAATCTAATTAATTTCTATTGGTCGCTAATAAAAGATTCTAACGAAACGATTCAAATCAAACCGATCAATCTACTGCAAGGGATTCGTCTGCTGAGTACCTCCTGGCAGTCTGTCACATCACAGACAATTTCGAATTGTTTTTGAAAATCACTCCCTGGCATTCACGTGAAAGATGATCAAGAGGCGGAAGAATTTCCAGAATTCCCAGCTGTCAATCGCATTATAATCGAACAGCTCTTTCTTTCCAATGTGTCCATTGAAGACTATCTCAATGCCGACAATAACCTGCTGATAGGAGAGGAAGAGGAAGAATACGAGACAAGTGACTGCGATGAAGACACTTTGATGGAAGGACCTAGCGGCTCGGATACAGAAATTGAAGACGATGATCACGAAGCTGAGCCAGATGTGACTCACAAGGAGGCAATTAATGCGCTCTCTATTCTTCTACAACATTCGTGCCAAACTACAGTTGGATCAACAGAATCATCTGCTTTTCTTACCAATTACCTCAATGACACCATTCGAGCTTACATCGATCAAAAGAAACAATCGGACATTCGATCTTATTTTAAGCCGATTTAATTTAATATTGTATATTTTCAATTTTGTATAAACCTTATATATTGATTCTAAACATTGTTCTAAATTTGTTTACAATAAAGACCTTATTTGGATGCACAAAACATGACATTTTATTAGGCTATTTTAACATAACATGTTCAGTTTGGGTTAAAATAGCCAGTTCCCATAATTCGTAATTCGAAATCAAATTCCAAAGTTGACTGCAAAAAAATTCGAATTATAGGCACTTTACTGTACAATCAAACGATCTTCTTGAGACTTAAGCAATGAAAATAGACAATCCGTTGCTTCTGTTGTTAAGTTACAACTCATTACATCTGTACTGAATGATGATAATTTTATGTTTTGTCCTAAAAACTGCACATTTGTAAGATATTTGCACTGGCTCTCTGTGTATGTTAGTTGAATGCTTTTTTAATGCGAGGCATTTTGTAATCTGGGATTTGCATTCAGTTTTATAATACAATTTTTTATTCTCCAAGTTTATCAAACCAAAGCAATTCATTACACAATGTATGGTAAAATAATAGATTTTAAAGAAATTGAGTTTTTAATTAGCGCTCTAAAATGATGTAAACTTGAATGCGCTCGGAAAGGAATAAAACTTGAACTAAACCCTTGTTTTGTTGTATAATTAAAAACTCAGAGAGCAATTCGACCTCAGGGGTTTGTTTGTGCTCATTTGTTTGGACGCTATTAAGTTCTAATGAGATGTTGATTTTGGTGACTGCGTTTTGGTTTTTGTGACAGCGTTTTTGGTTTCATTCATGTTCATGCTTTCTTTGGTTGTTATATGGTTGGAATCCTGGATAACAACATTATATTAATAACGAGAATTACTCAAATTTCAACATGGCCCAACACTCACTATAAACATGATTGAACACGGAATGTTTTGACAAATTCTTTCAGTATTATTCTGAAGCTATCCGAATCTCCAACGCAAAGCATCATATTTACAATTCATTATTCATTGGTTATATTCATACATTATCCCATATCTTCTCCATTTAATATCTGAATCAAATTAAAACCCCCGATCACTTTTGTACCACTACGAATAAAGCATACGTATCTCTGTTTCATTTTTTCAAAGCAAGATTTCAAAACCTAACATGCCATCTGTGCATTGATTAACTCTTCCTTGGAATAATTCTCTTTACTTGACAGTGGCGGAAATTTGCAAATGTTTAATTGATTCCTGGGTTTTGATAAGTTTTTGTAACTTCATGTTATTAAATCAAAACTACTTTCATTAAATCCCACTTACTGAATCGAATTGCTGGCTCTCTGAGTTTTTAATTATACAACAAAACAAGGGTTTAGTTCAAGTTTTATTCCTTTCCGAGCGCATTCAAGTTTACATCATTTTAGAGCGCTAATTAAAAACTCAATTTCTTTAAAATCTAAGATTTTACCATACAAGTTTTCATTATTTTCGCTATCAGGGTTGTGATAACTACAGTGAACATTCGATCAAACCCGAATTGTTTGGACTCACTAATAAAAAACAAGTCTGAATCCATTCCCAATGCCTCGCTGCTCTCAATGTTAGCCCTTTTTGGGATGGTATTTTATTGAACATACTGACAATTACCGTATAATTACCACTTTCAATTACACTTACTATTATTATAATGTTGCCCTTTTGAATGCACAAATCTCCGAATAAAGTCTGGTTTCTTTCCTAATGACTCGTTGATAATTGGGTAGAGCAGATACATGATTCAATGAGAATTGCACAGAAAATTAAAAAACAAAAAGAATGTTGTGTTCTAAATATTAAAGCCAATGCTAAATTTAAGTACCAAGAGCGTTGATTGCTATTGCAAATGCGCTTTCTCCGTATTACATTGTAACAGTTACAATTATAATAATTTGTTGATTAGTTGGATCGGTCGATTATGTTGTCGTTCAAATAAATCACTTTTTCGAGCGTCAATTTTTGTCGAGAAACATACATTCTGATTGACAAACTTGACGACGATGACTTGATGACGACTTAATGACATTTGCACAGATCGTTTGTTTACAAAACACAATGACAACAAGAATGTAATTCATTGAGAAATTTTCAAACCCAAATACACGGCACACCTTGAGTATTGAGTACAGCATAAAGTGAATCTAGAAACTACATTCACATCACGATTAAAATTCTTAATTAACATTTTCTTATAATCACCTTGCATACCACAATGAGCATTACAGTCGATACGAGACAAATAATGTTGAAATGAAATCCCACGAAAGTGAACAAATCAACATAAAACTTAATCATCATCACAGCACGAACCGCCTTTATATTTTGACTAGACTTGAGCACATTCTGCTGCCGGTCTAAAGATGACGTCTTTTGGTTTGTTTTCGGTGAAGTATGTAGTAAAGTTCGAGGCCAACAGAGTTTAATATTCAATGTTAGGGAATAAAAAAAACTCATATAAAAAACACGAGAAATCACACCAAAACACGTTACCTTATCGTTGTCAGCTGTGACAAAGCTTGGTCACAACAAAACACCCAGCAACACCCAACCCAATGGAGGTAGTGGAGGAGATTGTGATCACAAGAGAACCCAACTCGAACCAAATTCTGGTGGTTTTCGTGGATCAAAAAGCAAATCGGTACACAAACAAACGTCCACACACTTGTAAACAAAAGCACTGTATGAACTGGTTTCTTGTGACGAATAAATTGCATGAAAAACAAATAGTTTATACAGTGTAACTTGTTGCAGTGACGCTTTTTGGCGCAGTCCAGCGGAGATTTGTCATTAAAGTATTCAGAACAGTAGGTAACGCCTTTTGTGAATAGAGCATTTGAGGGCAGTGCAGCCCTCTGTAACTTCTACTGTGCTTTCGATTTTGCCTACTGTTCGCCATACGAAATCGATTTTTGCGAGGGGCGCCACGACCCAAAAGGGACTTCACTGTAGAAGGCAGGGAAAAAGGTCTGATCACAGCAGTTCTCATTAAAAACTCATAAATTCAAAGCACAAATTTCGAAGAGAAATACCAACTCACTCTTTGGCATTCCAGGCAAGCAAGGCGGTTGAAAAATAGTGTTGGGAAAATCGTTTTGTCGTACTTAAATTTCAGCCTTGTGTTATAAACCATTGTCAAGAGCACTTGTCATCGCACAGATTGAATGGAACAATATGATACGAATCAATCAATTTGCGCACACCCAGCAACAATGTCAATATTACGTAAAAATCAATCAGCCAAAGCCATTTCAATATATCCTGTTCGTAATGGAGTACTTTGTTTTGTCGAGTTTTGTGCAAATTAAGCATTTCTTTAACGCAAAAGAACCGTCAATATGTTACAAGTACTTTACAAAATTCTTTGTATGGCTTCTTGGATACACTCAGTTGACTAAAATGTATTTAATGCTTAGCTTTTAATTTGAATCAATCGTTTATTAAATGTCAAAATTTTACCAAAAAAAATAATATATCTGATTATGAATTTGTTATTGTCATTTTGGTTTGTCCTGGTACTGACTTTGTCGATTGATTCAGCTATGAGTCAAGCAACACCGAACACAGTCCCAAGCACTGTACCAAGTCATGATCTAATGACTAACGTCTTTCCATCAACAATCAAGGCCAAAGTCACAACAAACAAGCAAACAACAGCAAAGAAACCACCCACGCCGAAACCGACAAACTTACCAAGCCAAGGCAATAAGCCAAAGTATTTAGATGAGAACAATATCCCAGATGAATCTTGTCAATGCAATTGGAACAATTCAAAACCTACTCAATACGGTAAATATACAATAGATTGTTTAACAAATTATTATTAATCAATTTTGTTTAGCTTGTTGCAAAATCGACGAACCATCCTATCTCGAGTTTGACGTACTGCGCAAACAAATTCAACATGACACCCTCCAGGACCTGTATCTGTTCAAATCGGACGTTTACTCGTTTCTATTTGACACTGATCATCCGAACTTTAAAGTGAAAACTATCTACAATTCAAACTTTGTCACTGGCTATTTTCGTGTAAGCGAACACGAAGATATTCACATACACAATCACACGGAGAACTACTATCTGTCCAACTGTGAGATCAGTCCGGAATTGTTGGGACGCACTTTGAAGCACTTTCCCAAGTTGAACACTCTACACCTGGAACACGTTCGACTGTTGCCCTATCCGCCAACCGCTGTAATCCCACTCAACAGTCCGGCCACAGTGCTCAACGTTGTGGATGAAGTGTACGGAAATGTCAATCAGATTGAATCGTTAAGTTTGGTGGATTGCAAAATTTACACACTTCAAATGAAAAAGTACTATGATCAGGAGCATTTTGTCTCTTTGAAGAATTTTACTAAATTGAAAATTCTCTCCTTGGCATCGAACCAGATTAAAAGTGTTGATAAGATTAATGACTTTTTACCCGACAATGGTGAACTTTGGCATTTGGATTTGAGTCACAATCAAATTGTTACAATACAGTTAAATTGGAGGATTCCATCGTCAGTCAGAAGATTAGATTTTCGCGGAAATGAATTTAATTTTGATGGCCAGACGGTGGAATCTTTTGGCTCTGTGCTACTGAACGTTACTGAGTTATGGTTGCACATATTTACAAGTATCTATTTTGAATAGAATGTTTTATCTGATTTTAAAATGTTTTTTTGTTAACAAACAGATGAGGTTATGCTGGAACAGGAAGTGGATCAAATGGAAATTAAAGCAGCGCTTAATTTCTTTGGTAAAGGTGGCAAGGTTGGGTCAACCTTGCCTACCACTCAACATCCAGAAACGACTAAAAAATTGATTGGAAAATAACGATTATTATTTTTATTCATATATAATTTTAAATCAAACAAATTTTGTTTGAATAAATGTTGACTTATTATTTCTAATTTATTGATTAATCCGCCCTCTCCAGAACTTTTCGCAAGTTTTTTGGTAAAAATTTCCAACCATTTTGTAGTTCTCAACATTCAAGGCCATGTACCGTGTGCTTGGTTTTTCAATACCTTTGCTTCGATCAAAAGCCTTCTCCCACTGAACATTGCCCATTTTGCCTGGATTTCCACTTTTAGCAAAGCTAGTAAATGCACCTATTAGATCTCTGCCCAACTGTTTGTCCTGGGGCCGTTGTAGCATTTGACTCAAATGAATGTAAATTCCATCCGCGCCATGACTTACGCCCATCCAGTTTTGATAATGCGGAAAGGAGCTCAGTGGCTGCATTGTTCGGTAATGCTTAGTAGCGGCTTTGAGGTTCGTGTGCTGCTATTTGTTCCCCAAACAGGATTGTCGGACAGGTTAGGTAAAAATCGCCACATGCACTTGCGATTGAAATTCTGAAAATAATTTAGTTATTGAATCTTAAAGTTTGTAAAAAACTTACTTAAAATCATCATTTGTTGGATTCACAAGGCTTTCTGTATAGAATTGTGCCACTTCTTATGCTTCCAATTGAATTGATCAAATCGTCGTGCAGTGAATCATCATATGAAAGACATTGTAATTTTCCCTCATTTTTCATGCAAGAATGGAAACAGGATGAAGTCAGCTTCAATCTACTCACAATGATAGTTCTGTTCACTCCCAATAAAGATTATTCTGAACACAAAGAAATCAGGTAAATTTATTAAAGCAACTAATAAAACAAATTATTATTTGAACATTTTTTCCCCTATAGTAAATATCATGAATGTCACTCGTCTACTTTTAAGATATTTGTCATTGAAATATTCTTCTTTGGACGAGGCGCAACGGTCACACCGTAAGCTGATGGAAAATATTGAAGAAATGCGTCGAAATGTTGGAGATTTGGGAACATTTTTCTCATGATAATATGATTGATTTTTTTAAATAAAAATAATTTCATTTATATCATAAATAGTTTGTAAAGTCGTAGTTTACAAGATTTGTTTTTAAATCCCAGAGATCCAAATTCGAACAATTATAATTAATTAATCATTAAATTAATTAATTAGTAGTAAATGTCAACAAAGTTGACAAAGAAATAATGGTCTTTTGGCACATGTCAGTAAATAGTAATTAATCAAAATATTATTTACTTTTAAGACATAAAAATGGTTTTGTAAATTAAAAATTCATAGAATTTTATAATATTATTAAAATGTTTTTAAAATAAACACAAAATAGTATATTTATTTTTTAAAATCTAAGCAAACTTTCCATAATTAAACCATTAATCATACAAACAAATAGCAATTTAACATTTTTAACCAGCAGATATTTTAAATTTAGTTGCCTTCCGGAATATGCTTACATAGGTCGTTGAAGAATTAGTTTCGAAATGTCATGCCAAATAGTTCTGGATAATTTTCTTAGGAAAGTGAAAAAATCATATAAATTTGTCATTAATCTGTTCATTACTCATGCCAAGGCAATCTATGGCAATTTGTTAGATTCAGTTATTGAATGTTCTTTGGGCAATTATGCTCAAATTCGGTTGCTAAATTTGAGCAAAAATTCCTCATTGAACTACCATTATTTGCTTCCGTTATTGGTGTTTGTATTCTTCTATCTGGACAACACTGTCATCTATTTAAGCTTCGATTATGACCAACTATACAACTCGACCTCGTCTAAATCTCGACTTTTGATGATTCATCAAATATTTAAACCAGAAATATGGCCTCAAGCAGATGTGATTAATTTCACGACTGCTTCTACCTGTCTTTTGCTTTATGCAAATTTACTCTACTATCCAATGCTCAAAGAAAAGTTCAGAATGTACGCAATTTTAGATGAGAACAAACAATTAATTAAAATTATTGCTGAAGGTAAAAGTTTGAATTATGAAGAGTCAAAGAAGATTCATACTTTCCGAAGAAAAGCTAAATTGCTTTTTATGTGTTCAATAATATTCAATCAAACTCACATTCTATTGGTTCATTTAACGCAATTCTTCATTCAATGGACAAATTCGGTTCGCGAATGGATTCTACTTCCGATTCATGTTTTGTATTTAATTTATCTTCCATGTGGTAAGTTTAAACATTGATTTAATGAATTAGACTCGCTTTAATTATATTTAATTGTAGCCGTTGCATTTTTAATTTATGACTTTGTTCTGTCCGCTCGTTACATTCGAATCAAACAAAAGTGTTTGAGCGCACGATTGCAATCATTGATACAATCGATATCCGTAACTACTAAAAGGTCGCATTATCATCTAATGAAGTCTTTCAACAAGTTTCACTCACTCAAAAAACAATTTATGCAACTATTCACTGAAATACATGAGCAGAATCACTTTTGGTCTCGCTATTTGACCATTTGGTTTGTGGATTACATCATTCGAATCTGTATCTTTCAGTCTCTGTACTTTTTCGGCACTTCCAATCCAATCAACGAAGAACTGAAAACATTTTTCATGTTTGTATCAATTCAGTATCTTCTCACGCTACTTCTCATCACATCCGAGTGCTCCTCAATTCTCAACAATAACATTCGTATCCATAAACAAACACGAATGTTTTATTTGCAATTTGCAATGATCTATCCGATGAGAATTGATAATTTACTCAAAGTAAGTCAATATTATCTACTTGAAATCAAAAATTATTTTGTTATTAGTTAAATAGTCTCGAAGCTAATAAGAAGTTCTACTCCAGAATTGGCTTCAACTTGCTCGATGGTCTGAGAATCAACTCAAACATGTTTGAATTGGTATGTCAAACTGGTTAATGTGATTTTATTTTTGTAATTTATTGTTTTTAAGCTCTTCTCCTACATATCAACTCTCTTTATGATGATATACCAGAAAAAGTTGTATTGAACTTTCAACCTTCTTTTTACGCGGAAAAAGGAAAGCTCTAACCTGAAGATATAAATATGGCGAGTACATGGGGTCAAGGTGAGCCTCCCAAGAAGGATCTTTGGTGTCACCCGGTTGGAATCCTCGCCCGTTACTTCCGACCGTTCCACTATAGTTGGCACAACAGAAACAAGATTACCCAAACATTTAACCTTGGGGTGGAGGCTTGTTCCCTCATCATTTCAATAAATGTTTTTTAGTATTTTGGTTTCTTTTTAATTTACATAAAAAAATGTTTCCTGAATTTAATGACAAAAGTACGAATTTGCATTGGAGTGAGAGTGACCCCCAGCTTGATGGCATCAAACTTGCCCTCCACTGGCTGTTCAACCTTGCCCACAGGAGTATAATTGAACCTCAATCGACTGTTTCGCTCGGAAATGTCACAATTAGCCGACAAAGTCATTTCCCTTGCTTCGACTATTTCGAATTGTGAAAAGAGATTCCGCAACTTGACAGTTGTCGGTTTGCTCAACTCAGTGTCTTCGTCTTTCTGATAGAAATGTTCTAGTCGAAGCAACAGTTGGCCACCGCTCCACTGTTCGAGTGTTAGCAAATGAATGTTAGGGGGCAGTTCTGTGGTGAGTCCCGCTATTGAGGTGTGATAATTGTCGCGGTACTCCTGCTCAGTTATGCCAGTGGTGAAGCTAATCACTGGCTCCATCAAGAACTGTTGAGCTATTTCACGATGTTGCGAAGCAGAATTGGCAATTGAGTCTATGATGAGAATGTGTTTACCACGGACTATCAGGCCTCGTCCATCCACACCGGGTTCATTCAACGCTTCCTGCACTCCAAATCCATCATCTCCGCGCAGTCTACGGTGAAGCATCAACTCGAGCGCTCCATCCTCGGGACTAGTGCCACCCTGGGCTCGATCATTGAGCACAGTCATCTGCAGGGATTGTTGCTCGTCACGTAGAAATATTTTAGCAGTCACAGGATAGTAGTTGCCACTGATGGACTCGGCCACTGCATACTTCCATGTTGGTCGATAGTTCCAAATTCGTTTCAACATTTGTCGCCCATTTGCGTCTGTGTAGAATGTTTTGTTATTATGCAAATCAGTGCTAAATCGTGAGACAATCTCGTGTGATGAATGGGGCAGCGGTCCCACCACCCAGTCGAACTCAATTACATCATTGGCCGGATCCACTCGTACGGTTTGGCCCACAAACGAATCGAAATGTTGGTGAATCTCATGCACATTTGAATTCTCCTCAGTCCAAAGATTTGCTTCGCGTACTTTGGCGAACAGTTCCGCCTTTTGATTATATTCTGTTCGGAAAGTATATGCACCAGAGGAGGTCGACTTGTACGCACGGAATTCGGATTTAAGTTGAATCTTTTTGCCGTTTTTGAGTTCAACAGTTGACAACTGTCCGGTGGCATCAAAAGTGACTGCGAAATTCTTTGACTTGAGAGTGATTTCTTTTGTCACTTTACTCGTGTGTGCCTCGACTGTTGAATTGGAGGTACGAGTTGGGCTTGCGTGAACAAAATAACTAACCAGTCCCAGTGCTGGAAGCTCAACTCGAAACACTAATTCTACGCCTGACTTGGACACTCTGCCAGGCAGCTTCTCAACATAACTAGGAATTTGAACCAATGTTGCCGGAATGTTGTCACCAGTTGGACCAGTCACAGTGTAGTGCTTCGAAGCATCAACAGGCAAACGAATCTGTTTGGCTCTAATCGAGCGTCCAAGTGGATTATAAATGTTGACAATAAAATCATTTCCTGTCTCAGTCACGTGACACGAGCTAATGTTCAGTTGTGGACAAAATTCTTGTTTTATCATATTTGTGGATACATTGGTTGGCGAGATTAGGTAAATTTTTGATTTGGGTAAAAGTTTCGTTTCATAGCTTTTCAAAATTACATCGAAGCACTCGTGGATGGCAATGTCGAGATGTTTGGCATAGTTATTCGCTACGTGTTGCTTCTCTGTACCTAGGGATTTAAAGATATCAGAAGTTAATAAATAGGATTGTGAAATTGATCAATTCACCTGTAATGGCATCGTGATGTTGCATCACGCCCATCATTTCCCTCAACATGCTAATCTGTGTCTCATATTTGGCCTCATTTCCTGCCAAAGCATCGATTTGTTTGCATGCCTGCAGCAGATTGTTGCCAATACGTTCGAATCGCTTGAGTGCAGGTCGACTGGTGTAGTAGCCAGTCCAAACAGCATGCGGACTGCTCGCATACGGAAAGTAATCGTCACTTTTGCTTGTCCAGGTACGGTTTGTCGAATGCAGTGCTTTCGCATAACACGAAGGAGTCGAGTAGAAGACTTTCACTTCTTTTGAACGCAGATTTACATGTTGAATCAGTTTGTCCATGTTTTTAAAGTACACATGAGCGTCCTGGTACTCAAAGTCCATGCCCATTGGAATCATAATGTTGTTGGTTGCATAGCCTTTTGAGTAATTTTTTGCTAAATTCACAAATCTTTCCACAATTTTCGGGACATTGTATTCTTCCGAATTGGGATTGTCCACTATCGGATCATCATCTCGGCCCATGTTGATCAGATCCCAAATGAAACCCTGCGGTCGAACTATCAAGTTGCAAACAAAAATCATTGTAAATGATTATCCAATAAAAAAGGCTAACTAGCTAGGCCATCTAACTAAATAACTAATAACTAACTAATTTACTACAGCAATAGAATTTAAATCCAATAAAGAATAATATGAATTATAATAATACCCAACACGTACCATAGCCCATGTCCATCATGCCAGTGAACAAGTCTCCAGCAGTGCCCAGATCATCACTTCCCTGCCAAACGTGTTCGAGTGTTTTAGTTTCGCGTCGATTTCTCTGGTCTTGATAGTCCTCACGGGCAAAGAAGAGTGCATCAAAATTCATACCAGCAAACAGATTGGCCTGCTCCCGAGAATGGCCAAATGGATCAATTTGCCAGGCCACCTTTGGCACGCCACATTTGCCGAACGTGTCGTACAGTCGTCGATGGCCCCAGCTCATTTGGTCAATGATGGAACTGTAGTGACAGGTGGCCTCGTCGTTCATTGACCAACCTCCACTGATAAATTCGAGTTGACCTAAAGATATACAATCAAGACTCAACTTAAACTATTTACTGAAATTGGCCGACCTACCCGACCTCACCAACTCCTTGACAATAGCCCGCTGTTCGTCAGTCTGTTCGAGCCACCACATCCAGAAGAAAGCCGTCTCCACATAGATGAACTGTCTCGCCTTGTTTCGAATCAACTCTTCCACTACTGAGTCAAGAATGTACTGAACACCCGCTTTTTGATAGCGATTGTTAGTGCCATAGAAGTACTGATCCACCGTTTTGAGCCAGCCAACGTCATCATGCGAGTGTGGCACAAGGTGCACATTGATTTTCTCAGCATCCAATTTGGCACACTTTGAGTAGTCACATGTCTCGGGCAAATTCTCCAGTCTGATCACAACCGACTCGGCGAGTGTCCCAAGCAACACAATCAACACTGCCCCAGAGCAGAAATTCATTTGAGAATTTGAGTTTTGAATAAAATATCCAAAGTTTAGTGAGAACAGGTAAAATATCCGTGATTTACTGCTATCATACGCTAAAGATGGACAACATTGAATTGCATTTCGTTGGCAACACAATTGATGTAATCAGCTTGAGCTGGAAGTACAAGTAGGGAATAGTGAATTGATGTGCCTAAAATGTCACTTACTAAAGCAAACAGCAAAGGAACTTACCATCTTTTTTATTACACACACATTTTATATGGCACAACTTTGGGATTAATAGACTTATTATAATCAAGTGATAAAGGTCAATTGTGGTGCGTTTATATCACTCACACAATGTGGTGTGCCACATTTTCTCAGATGTCGTCACCACTATAGATTGTTGTGGTGCTAACAAGACACTTGGTTGTTGGTTTCGTGCGATTCAAAAACTAACAAATTTGTTAGCCAAAATAATCAATCGTAATTAAGCAATGCTGGCTGGAGTGTTTGTACAACCAGACAAGGCTCGACTATAGCCTGAGCATAAATGTTTGAGCATTTCTTCCTGTGCATGACAGTGCATGACTAGTCGGAAAGAAAGGAATTGTTTCCCTCCCTTCAGTAGACGTTCTGTTCTGATTTCAACAACTCGTCCTTGATCATTTAAAATTTTATAAATCTAACAGTCTCATTCGAGATAGATAAAAATCGATGGATGACGCAGGTTGAAGTTGTTTTTATGGTTTCAACAATTCCGAATATAAATTCAACTTTGGTTTAATCTATTGCGTCAACAATTTGTTCCATAGACAAGAGAAAATATCTAGTTTAATGATTTGTCAACAGAAGCATTAAACTTCAATGGACCATTGTGTTTTTTTCTGAGTTTATATGCCATATCTGGGTCCTTATTCCCAGATTTCATGATAATTTGAAATTTTGCAACTTTTTAAGCATGAACCTTGAAAGGAAAAAATCAATATTTTTATTTTATTGCACCAAGAATAAAAGTTGTATTTGAATTATAATTTAATAATCATTTATGTTCTCTCTAACTTCGGGAAAACATGTTTGAAATCAAAGAAAAAATAGTTACCTTTTTCAAACATAGCTTCTACGCTCATCACAATCATTTTGATGTGATTCGACTTGAATCAAGTTTGACCGATTTGAAAACGATACAAAAATGCTATTCACTTTGGCTTGTTTTGTACATTTTGGCACTACTCTACGGTACAGTAGGACTAGAATGTGAATCTCGGCCTTTGTGTTTCATTTTATAAAATTTGAAAAAATTGCCTTCAAGTCGGTTCAATTTTATCAATCAAATTTTCCCGCTGCCTGTTTGGCCTCAAATGAACGTGATGATGCCCTCTTTGTTCATGTTCTGTATAAGCTGTAGGACTGTATTTCTTGTGAATCCGCTAATTGAACAGCGATTTTTGATAACACCTAAAATTGTGGAAGAGCAAAGTGAGAATGGCAAGGAAAAGTTTTAATATATTTTTGCTTTTACATCTATAATTTTAGAATTTGTACAAATGTGTGCATTTCGAGAACGCATTCTAAAATTGGCTCAATTCATGGAAACCACCACATTTCTGTGTGGATTCACTTTCGTCTATGTTCATGTGCTGTTCATCCATGCAGTTTACAATGTCAACATGACTTCAGCTGTGTTTTGGTTTTTGCTTAATCCCGTACATCTGTACTATGATGTTTTTGTGTAAGTTTTCGGTATTGGTTCCTTTTTTGAATTTTTCTCTATTTTTTTGCTTAACAAAAGTTCTGTATACGGTTCCGTTTTATGTTGTCCTTGCAAGTAAGTACATTAGCATTCAACAGAAAACGCTCGCTTCCAAATTGACTGAAATAAATGAAAAGCTGAAAATAAAAGTTGGAAAAAGAAATCTTAAGCAAATGTTCCACCTTCAACGTCTCTGGTCACAGTACATCACGATCAATACACAAGTCTGTGACCTGAGCAAGTGCCTTCGTGAATATGCCCGATTCTGGTCACCCTATCTTACGATGCTTTTCATAACTTTCATCTCAATTCAATGCTATCTGTCGTATCTCATTCTATTTGTGCAAGATTTATCCCTGGTGTTGCGCCTCTTGATGTCTTTTATTGTGTTGGGTATGGTCACTGAGGAATGTTTGTTAATCAACTATTGTGCAGTGGTTGTCAAAAATTTCCGACAAATTGCCCTTCAAAATCGGTCATTTTATCGATGCTATAGCAGAGGGAAAGGCGTGGGACAGGTTTTGAATCGACATTTGGCAAAGGTATTGAATTAATTTCAGACAAATGAAAGTTTTACGATAATGAATTTGATCTATGTATTGAACAAGGCTGAAACACTTCAAGACGCTCGACTGCTGCACTCGTATGCGTTTCGTCTGTTTGGCAACTATCGAATCACAACAAAATCGTTTTATTCTGTAAGTGATGCAAACATAGGAGCACATATTTCTCAATTAACGTTAATTGAATTATTTTTTCTGTTTTTTTGTACATTAGATCCTATCATACATAAGTTTATTTTTTTTGTATATTGTCAAAAATAAACATTGATACGACCGGGTGGATTTGAGGAGAGACAGTTGGAGATGCAACTCATTCCGGTAAGTTTGTCTTGAAAATATCATTATAGTATAAATGCTTGATTAACATTTTATGATTCTAGATTTATAGACTTTAAGCGAATGTTAGTTCCAACGATATCACAGAGAAACGTGATATCCGTGATTATTTTGCATTGGTTTGGTACAATGGTCTATTATCATATTATCATTATCATTATGATATAAAGTTTTTCCCGCCGATCATCGACTTTGAATAAACAAAATTATATTAATTTTTTAAGATCTTTCAGTGTCTTACAATTGAAGAATTTAAAGTTTAAAGTTTAGGTCAACTTTTTTCCTGATTGTTTTCCATGCGCTCGCTGCAATGTACACTCAACTGGTTCATCGTGGTCCAAAGCGGCCAAAAAAATTTTTGTTCTGCATATTATTTATTGGAAGAATAAGAACAAATGGAAAAGTTCAAACTAATTTAAACCAGTTTGTAAACCGTACAATATATCCAGAATATTACATTTTGCATATACATAATTTAAATTTATTTATTCTCCTGCCACAATAATCCCACTACCAAAGCAATAAAAATGGGACTCGGTTTTGGCAAACCAGCAAGCCACAAACTCAAGTACAATTGCTCAATTCTTAGCTCAGGGAAAAAGTGAATTTATTGATTGGCCCTGTTTTTTCAAATGTAGATATAAAAATTTAATGAGCTTGTTTACAGCACGTGAAATAGATTAAAGTTGGTGGTATTGCTCCAAACGACCTTCTAGAACTGCTCCTCAGGTTAGGCCAATCGATCAAACAGAAACTTAATAAAAAACAGTATAATAATTGCACAATGCTTCTAATGGCTTACTTAAAAATTTCTCAAATATAGTTTACGCCCAAAGATTGTTTTTTGAAAATCTTCATAAACAAAACCGTTATTGAGAAAAAGAGCTAGAAATAAAAATAAATATAAGAAAAAATATTCTACATTGAAAATTATATTAAATAATTTTACAATCTCAAACATTTTCGAGTCGATGATGTTACCGTTGAGGTACCGGAAGCCCGTGCGAGTGCCTTTGTAGTTTGACACGATTTGGTTAAGCTAAAGAATTTTTTTATATAATAAGTTTTTCCTTGTCTTTTTGGCACTTACTCGTATCAATTGAGCATTAGTTGGTTGAAGTATTCTCGAGAAAAGATAGGTGAAACGACGATTGCAATTGTAGAGGGCCACATTCTTTCGTACAATGATTGTACACTCACTGGTGATCAGTATGATGGTTACAAAGAATTGTACCGAAAGTGTGATATAAAGAGACTTTTTCAGAAGAGACTTTCCCTCACCGAACAGAAAGCCATAACAAAGGAAGCAAATCATGATGATATAGCCAAAGACATAGTCCGTCAGTACGAAGCTCCAAAAGCGATTGAACGCACTCAACTCTCGATGCAAAGTTGCCACCGTTCGGTTGATCACACGAAATCTCATCCAAATAGTTATCCGCAATTGGGGAATATTCTTTTTAGGATGGGTGCCCCGAGCAACCAAAGACAATTCCTCTAACAGAGAGTTCAATTTGTTGAGTTCACATTTTTGCATGAATTGAAAGACAACAGTAACAATGTGAAAGGAGAAGCCAACAGAGATGACAGCTGCATTTGTAGCAAAAAGTTATTTGTAAGGAATCTTTTATCTTCAAATTAAACAAAAAATGTTAACATTTATCCCAACTTACCGTAATTCGCGAAAAACACGAGAAGTGTCAAGTAAACATAGAGCCAAATATTTCTAGCCGTAAAGTTGTCGCCATGGATGTGATGGTGAACGACATAGTACAGGTACATCTGCCAAAAGGCTGTCCACAACAGAAACGAATAGATTCGCCTCAATTTTGCACGTTTCTCCAGGATTCGGTCCGATTTCTCTTGATTCCAGACTTTTTACAGAAAATTTAAATTATTATTTTAAAATAAAAGTCAACTTACACTTTCCTCTGTAGTAGATTGTTCGTTTCTGAATTTGTTCATTCCAAATGGCGTACATGAAGTGTTCGGGATTGACACTCGGAACGCGAACCAAATAACAAAAGATGAGCAACCCTTGAGTGAGGCCAGCGTTAAGCAGAATGTCACTTATGTCCCATAGGTCACTAGAAGTCATTCGGTGGCTCAACAGTTCGGGCATTCCTGTCGCACTGTACTGACCTCCATAAAGATAAAACACATAGCAATTGTCAAGATGGAAATAGATCATCACCAGAGCGGGAAACAAAAAGTGTTTACACAATTTTAGTCCACCAATGAACGGAATTTCGGTTAAAGGGCGGCGGTTTTGCAATTTAGGAATATCCCCTAGTGAGTGACATTCTTTGATTGGATCTTGGTCAAAGTAGAATTTTTCAATATGGACTAAGAGAGTTTTGAGGCTTTTATGAACTTTTGTGTAAAAGCCCAAAAGAATTGTAACTAAAAAGTAAAACATTTTCTGCTGCAGAAACACTCGTACAGAATTAAAGACAAATTTAAATAAACAACAACAAAATAGATAACACAAATTTTTTATTATAAATCTAAAAAATTTAATGTGAAATTTAATTTTAAAGTTTAATCTAAACATTTAAAAAAAGACTAAACAATTTCAACGAAAATGATCTGCACAGTCTACACTTTTAAGGCTCCACTTCGAATGTGGTGTTGGAGTCAGTCAGTCTGTCAGTCGATTTAGAAACAATTTAACTTGCCGAAATTGAATTTGCCAACTTTATTTGCTAAACATTAAGAAAGTTTGTGGCATTTGAATTGTTTATTTATTGATTTATAATTCAACCAATTTCAAAATGTTTGTCGAAATACGGGTTTTCTAGAAGAATCGTTTGCCCAGGTACAGGTTCAGTATAAGCAAGGCATTTATTTATATCTTCTATATTTACATTTTTCTATTCTTTATGCATACGCCAAAGTAAAATAAATCACGTTGTCAATGTTTATGCGGGCCACTGTGACAAATTGATTTTAGATTTAGAGTCACATTTTGGTCAGTGGACCATGAAACAAAACATTTGGTGATATTTATGCTTTGTTTGCATTTTGAAATTCAATCTTGAATACGAAAGGTAAATTTGGGAAAATAGCATTCTACAGTCAACGATCTAGAATTTTTAACTCACAAACTTGAAACGATACAAGTTTGTTCCAAGAAATGAATTTACTTGGCAATGTTGTTGATCAAAGTGTCACTCCAATTCCAGGAAAGTTGTTTTCCGACTGCAGTAGAATAAAAAGACAGAAACAGTCCGTTTGATTCGACATTCAAAAATTAGATTATATTCAGAAAAATATTATAAATGTAAAATAATTGATTTTGTCTAAAAGTAATTGTTTTTAACAAATTATATTTATTTAAGAATTTAAAAATTTAAATCAATTATAAATTTATTTAATACTAATTTGATTGACATTAGGAAATATAATTATCATTAATATCTTTGTTCGCCATGAAAGTACTTTAAGACCGAGTTTATCTGTGTTTTTATCATCACGCATGAAGCAATATGTCAATCAGACGATTGAAACGATGCACCAAACATATATCAAAGATTTGTGATGATTAAGATGATTTGTTGAGCACAGTCATGCATGTGTTGGTATCGTGAAATGTGCCAACGTGCACTTGTAGGTTAAATTTCAATCAGCAAATAGTAATATTGAACGATTTAGAATAAAATCGCTCCTAAAATTGGCAATTTCTTACGTTTTCAAAATTTTTTTAAATAATTTTCAAAAAATGAAGAATTTAACAATATTGGTACTTCCTGTCGATGGCGTTGGACACGTAAACGCATGCGCTGGCACTGCTCTGCCATTGCTCAAACGAGGTCATCGAGTTATTTTTCTGCTTGACGAAGCATTTCGAGGCAAACTTATGGCTCAAGGTTTTGAAGAATTTGTTGTGCCTTTTGACAAACCAACTGACAATGTCAATTTCAACCAAAACGCTGGTGAAATGTGGGCCAAGACTCTCGTAGAGAAGGGCGTTCTTGGTCCTGTTCCGTTAGATGAAAAATTCCGACGAACAATGGAAACATTTCTGCAGAGTGATGCAGTCATGGAGAGACAGGTTCGAGTGAACAAGTTCACTGAGGAAGCGATTCGCAAATTTAAACCTGATCTTTTTATAATCGACATCTATTTACCGCCGTGCATCTACTACTCGGGCATACCATGGGTCAACAATATTAGCTTGGTACCGTTGATGGTTTGTTTCGATGAAAGCGATCAACTTCCACCTGCTTGTTCTGGTAATTTTCATTTCATTTTCTATTTTGAGTTGACATTAATAAATAAGTTTTCCTTTAGGCATTTCGTTGAATGCCCCCCATGACGAAGTGTGGCATCACTTTAAAGAAGTGAATCGTCTAGGAAAGTATTCTAAAAAGTACAACGACTACATTGAAAGGGAAATGGGCTACAAACGCTTTCCAGATGATAGAATGATTCCCTACCAGAAAGCACTGCTCACACTGTACGCATGTCCTGAGGAGTACAACTATCCAGGACTGGACAAACTGGGATGGTTTAACATTGAAGTGTTCAACAAAAATTCACTGAAAACTATAGTCCCACTTGAAAGTTTGATTCCACATCAGTTTTTCACTGATGATTTGAATGGAACTTGGAGCGGCAAGTGGATTTACCTTTCAATGGGTTCAATGGGATCGGTCGATTTGGAGTTGATGAAACGACTCGTGAATGCACTCAGTCAGACTCCGCACAAGTGCATTGTATCGAAAGGACCGAGATATGCCGAGTATGAGCTACCGAAGAATGCTTGGGGTGATCGATTCCTACCGCAAACAAGCCTGGTACCCCAAATGGATCTGGTCATAACCCACGGTGGCAACAACACAGTCACCGAAACATTTGCTCAAGGCAAGCCAATGATTGTGCTTCCATTGTTTTCGGACCAAATCGACAATGGTCAGCGACTTCAAGAGATTGGTCTTGCGGTCAATCTCGATCCGTACCAGTTTACCGAGCAACAACTGATCAACTCGGTCAATCGATTGTTGGGCGATGAAGAGCTCAAAGTAAAATTGAAAAATGCTTCTGACAGAATTTTATCAAATGATAGACATGGTCTTCTTGCTGCAAAGATTGAGCAACTGTGGCTGAAAAATAGTAAATTGAATGTTAAATGAAATTAAAAATTATTTTATAGTTAAACATTATATATTCTACCAATTCTGACAATTTTATGAATACATTTCAATTGTTACTAAACACCTATCTAATTATTAATATTAAATTTAAATTTTGATTTAAGATAATAACTTTTTTGTTTTATAATTTATTTGAAGCAATATCAATGCTCGATGAACTTTTTTTTACAAGGAAGCGTTCTCTTTGCGACAATTCACTTGATTACCTATCATGTAGTGATTTGAGTTTCCTTGTTAAAATATAAATTAATCATTCGTCTCGTATGTAGTCATGATGTCATTTTGATTGGCAGAGCAAGCATTAAAAATGTTTAATAAATTTCAAATTGACATCTGCGTGTTTAATCACAAAGATTTACTAATTTAATTACGACCTAAATTAATCGAATTCACCAAATATTCTACCAATATAAAAAAATATATATATATATATCAAAACAATTACCGTCAGGTGATAAACATGTCAATAGACCGATTGATTGAATTACAAAGATTCTATACTTCTAGCCATTGGTAAACCGAATGTGACACAAAGTAAATACCAAAATTCGAACGAATCAAAGGTTTCTTCCTAATAAGAGAAGAAGCCAAAAAACATTTGCTCGTCAACATGTGTAGGTGAGCAGACAAGACACTCGAGACAACCCAAGACGAGTAAACAACCGAGTGTCTCATATTAGCATCAGCAAACGGCAAATTAACATTGACTAACAAAGTATGGAAAATTTAGAGTTTTCTTAGAACACACTAATTATACTCATCTTTAGTGCCTCCCCTCTCTCACTTGATCAGTTAGGTTCTATCAGTGAATTCTGAAGGGGGGAAAGAAGTGAATTCAGTATATAAAGCCAAGTCTGCTCCGATTTTGATTCATTGTCAATTGTCAATATCATCTGTCGGACTGACAATCATGCATCAAAAATTGACACAACAAAATGGAACTCACTTTTTCGTATAATCTATTTAATCTTTTCATCGCGTCTTTCAATTTTACAGAAGATGATTTCCGTAAAGAAATTGCACAAAACCTCAATTCCACTTGTTTCGAGCCCACATCACTCGATACAGTGTCACAGTACGGTATTAAACTTTTTCTCGAAATTTTGTATTCCATAACCAGCCTGTTGACCCTAATTGGCAATGTGCTGGTGCTAGTGGTACAGATTAAAGGCAACAAATCATCGAAAAATATGCGCAAATATTTGATTCACCTCGCAATTGCGGACATTATTTCTGGAGTTTTTTGTGTACCTTTCACATATGCAAACTTGGTGGATGGAGTGTGGGATTTTCCCAATTTCCTTTGTCCCATCAGCCAGTACGCACAGTTGTTGAGCATTTTTGTGACATCTGCCACTCAAGCTATCATCGGACTTGAGAGGTAAGAAGATAATTTAATTAAAAAGAATTTGAAAAAACAAATCTTTTAACAAAATCTTAGATACGCAGCAACGTTGTATCCATTTTCGGATTTTTATTTTTGGCTCGAACGCAAATGCAATGTTTTGTTGTTCATTGTATGGACCTCTGGACTGGTGTATGCTACAATTCCAATGCCAAACACGTACACCACAGAATTAAAGTTCGAAAATAGCACCAAAACCGTGTGTTACTATGATAATAATCTTTCGGAGAGCAAACGACGCTTCTTTATGTCACTCAATTTTGGCTTGACCTTTGCCGGTCCAATGATTGTACTCGCATTTGTGTACAGCAAAATAATACAACATTTGCGCCAGCACTCCCGAGTTCATGCAACTGATGAAAAAAACAACCACATTTCGACTGTGGAATCTTTTGAGGTAAATATTAATAATTTTTTTTGCTAAAAAAGTCTCATTTAAAAAAAAACCTTTCTTTGCCCAGTTGAAGGACTTGAGTGGAAAGATGCATCAAAACAAAATACAACATAAAAAGGTGCAATTGAGAATTTCCGGGAGCAATCAGAATCGGGATCAAGTGAAAGTAAGTGGAAAAAATCAATCAAATCATTTAATTATTTGTGTTTCCTCCATTTAAAGACTATCAAAGTAGGCATGGTCACCGTGTTTGGCTATTTTGTCTGTTGGATGCCCATCAAAGTTTATGAATTGTTGATTGAATTCAAACTGGTGCACTACTGCAACGAACTCGAGTACTACACTCACGTCTACCTCTACATCGCCTTCCACTGGCTCGCAATGGCTCACTCTGCCATCAATCCAATCATTTACTCATTCATGAGTCAACATTTTCGGGTAATTAGACCACGAAATAGTTTACTTGGAATCATTAAAAGTTTAAAAAAAATTAAAACTTAACCAGACAATGTCTTAGCGGTATAATTCATAGGAAGTTCAAGTTTTAGTATTTAAAGTATTAAGTGCTATTTTTAGTTTTAATCATGATTCAGACTAGCAGACTAAGAAGCCAGACTAATGAGTTAATGTTGGTTTTCTCTTCCTAACAGAGTGAATTGACGAAACTGGTGAGAAAAATTTTCCATATACGACAACGTTGAGCCGATTCAACGAGATGCAATTCGATTCACGATCTCAACTTTCCAGGTTACGGATCTTTTAGATTAAATCAATGTTCAAATAAGTCTAAATTTGTATTTTGTTTTGTCTTGAAGCAAATCATTAAACTTCATAAGTTGTATCCGAGAATACACTTTTGCCCAGAATCATCATAAAAAGTAAACTTATGTATGAAAAAATCTATTTAAAAAATAAAATATCAATACTTTCACTTGGTCATTTTTTGCTTACCATTTCAAACATTTTCGAGTTAATTGGATAATTGTTTGACAGCGTAAATGTAATTCTGTTTAGACTTCTATTGCTTGAAGCAAGTGTATCGATCTATTGGCGGGAAAAATGTTTTATTCAAAAAATAAAATTTCAAACTATAACAATATTACTTTAAGCAAACGTCTTATGAGCCTTCTGTTTGTCTGTTTGTATCGTTCACCGAATTTGAGCATTTGTTTGACTATTTGCACATTACGATAGACCAGCATCGAACACTCAAAGGTGACACCGAGCAGAATGAGCAAAAAGTTTACTGCAAAAAACAGAAAAAACTCTCTCATGAAGCCAATTTGGCCACTTTTGAAAAAGAAACAATAACTCAGGTAGACAATCTCCATGATGTACACCACAAAGTAGATGCTCAAATATTTGGACCAGAAGGTGTTGTGACCTCGAATTTCCTCAAAAAGGCTTAGCATACTTTCGGAAAATAAGACAAATTGTTTCCAAGTTAGTTTTGTTTTGATTGAGTTCAATTTTACAATTTCAATCGTTTTGAACCTCTGTTTGATTCGAATGTAGCGAACTGTGAGAATAAAGTACATCAACAGTGACGAGTTGATGAAACAAGAGAAAAGTAAAAAGATGAACAGCCAGAGAATGAAAAAATAGTCGTACGCCCCACCAGACAAATTAAATCGAATGAAATTGCTTACAAAGAATGCCTCACATTGAGCAATCATCATCAATATAAATATTTTGATAAATTTTTTAAAATTTGTTCTGAAAATGAGAATTTGTTTAGTTTCTATTTGACTGATAACTTGATGGTTGCAAAGTAGAATCGTCTCGGAATTGTCATCATTATCATTTTGCTCAATTAAATACATTCGATACTTGGACAGGAGCATACGGTCAAACATGAGAAAGCCATAGTCGAGAGTGGTCAAGCAAATGCCAATGTAAATGAATATATCGCCTTCGTTCCAAGTTTCTTTTGGCATCATCAAATGAGTGAATAGCTGAGCATTGTGGTTGGAAAACTTTCCACGAATCAAAACAACCACTGAATGCAAAATTACCAAAACGCTAACCATAAATGGAAATAGAAATTAGGGATGAAAGATTCTTGAACTTTGAGCGTTTTCGAAATTTGACAGTACATTCAAGTTGGAGCACTTTTTGATTGGATCAAAATGTTTGTTCAATTCGTGCATGTAACTCTTCACTGCATTGGTCGTCAAATTAACAAATTTGTTTAAAGCTTTTTTAACTTTTTATACATTTTTATAACGTATTTCATTTTGAAAATTTAAAAATTATTCAAAGCGTATATTAAAACATTTCAAAATAATGATAATAATAATTTTAATTTCAGTCCAAATTAATTAGCCTGTTATTTCGTATAGTAATTACGAAAAATAACAATTAATTTTAAAATTCCTTTCAGAATAATAAATTAACTTAATTATGTTTCATTACATTTTATATTTTATAAATTTAAATTTCTAAAATTTTACTCCGAATTTTAGAAATTTAAATTTAATGATAATGGTTTTAAAATAATACGAGATGAATTACACTTTGATCAGTGTTGACTCTTGACAGGATTCATAAGTGGATTTCGATTGAGTTCGTTTTGTGGAAAATTTTTTCTCACAATATTTAGACGATTCCTTGTTCTGTGTCGAAATCGCCTAACACGATTGCCCTGAAGCCTGTGCTTTTGTCTCACATTAGGATTTCTTTTGAATTTAAATCTTCCTGTACCGCCGCCTGCACCGCCACCAGCGGAACTATTTCCCGGTTTACGTTTGCCATTTGGGTTAAAGCGTGGATCTGTGTAAAATATTCCATTTGCTTTGTTTGCACTGTTTGGATCGGTATTTCCATAGCCGTAGTATCCACCGCCACCGCCGTTGTTACCTCCACCTCCACCACCATACGGACCACCATTACCGTAGTAATAGTACGGTGGCACACTCGAACTTGTGGTTGAGGTGGTCGTAGTGGTGGTAGTAGCATTTGTCAAATTGAAAAAACATCTCGGCGGTAAAATCAAATACAAATACCGACGACGGAGGCCAAAGAAGAATTCAGATTTTGTCAGTTCGAGTGTTGTGTTTCGGATTCGGGCGCCTGGTTGCCCACGTTGCGGCACTCTTCCTGGTGCAGGACGTCTTCTTCGAAATCCTCGATAGTTATTTCTGTTGTAGTTGTTGTTATCGCCACTAGAGAACACAAAATCGCACTCAAACAGAATCACTTCCAGCAGAATGCAGCCAAACAGACAAATGGAACTCAAATTTATTATATTCGATGTAACGTAACGCATGATGCATCGGTTCAATCGAAAGTGAACATCTCACAACTGGCCTTGCAGTACCAGTGCAGTGACAGACATTTTCATTACTAACGATCAGGAAAGGCCTGAGAGATGACAAATGTATGGCCATTTGAGTACAATTTGGTGCATACTTTTTTGTGTCATCATCAAACAAAAACCCAAACTAGGCCACACAAATATTTGTTCAAAAGTATATACAATGTATATCATTTTGAGTGTCTATTACTGTGTTATTACGTCACCTTGTCGAGTTAACACAAGTTCATTGTCCAATTGATTAAGTAATTAATTAATCGACCTATTTTTTTTATTCCCAGGTAGAGTCTGTTCAGTTGAGTACGCCAAACCTGTTTCATTACGCATTAAACAGTTTCATTATTTTTGTCAATTGACTATTGTTTTGTTGAACAAATAAATGAAGCGATGCATCTCATGCACTTGAACTCACTTTGAATGCGGAAGTGTTTTTTCCTATTAGTTTAGTTTTATTTTATATTTCATTTTTAATTATTGAAAAAACAAGAAAATGCTCGCACCGCGACGCAAATTACAAATATTCTCAACTCTTCATAACAAACAGCAGACGTTCCTCAATGTTGACTTCTTTTTGCCAAGTTTAGTGCAGATTTTGGTTTGTTGAACACTTTTTCCTCTAAAGAGAAACATTGACAAAAGATAATTTAAAATTAAAAAATAGATTCAAACTCTTGAACAGAAGATTAGAATTTTTTAAATTAAAAATGCTTATACCTATACACCAGCGGTATACAAAAGTAGGGAATACATTATAATTAGTGATCGGACAATTACAGCTCACATAGCGCTATCTTGCATTGTCATGTGCCATGATTAATGCCATCAAATGTGAGAGCACACATTCAAACCAGTACGTACACAGACTCTGTATTACAGAGAACTGCATATGGAAGCTATAGCAACGATCTATGTCTACACATGTACGATACAATACATCGATGTACATGTACATTGTACATTACACAGTGTGTCTAATACAAATAGAGACATTCACCGTAAACACAACACTCACTCACATTTGATGTGTTGACTTGTGCTACAGTGAATACGTGTTTTACATATGCACAAATACCAAAATATGAAGACAAACCATTATTTCTCCAATAAAAAGTGTTCCATTTGTGGTGATAATGTTTCAGGTAAGTTTTGTAGAACTATTTTTTTGTGTAACAACTAATAATGAATTGCTTTATTATTATGCATAGGCGTCAACTACGGTGTGCTCACGTGTGAGTCATGTAAAATATTTTTCTTTCGAAATCAAGATAAGAAATTCACTTGCACCAAAGGAAGTCAATGCTCGATTGATGTTCACACAAGAAGAAAATGTTCAAATTGTCGAATGGAAAAGTGTCTAACAGCTGGAATGGTGAAAACATTTAATTGCAAAAATGATTCTAAAATGGAGATAAATTGTGGGTTAAAATCTACTATTTTAAGCGATCAAATATTGACAGAAAAAAGATATGAAAATCAGAGAAAAATGTCAAAACCAAATTCATTAGAAATGAGCCAATATGAACGTGATCGTATCAACCAAGTGCAACACGCAGTCTCGTCTGCTTTTGAAGACGAGTCCAAGCTTGAAATAATTCGTGAAGTGAACAATTTCACTGCAATTGGTCAACTTCAATTTCCTGATGTGTACGCAAGAAAAATAGTAAAATTCGCTAAATGTTTTCCCGCACTTACTCAACTAAACAAAGATGACCAACTAATTATTCTAAGAAATTGTGTAATGGAAATTTTGCTTATTAGATGTGCCTACTCGATTGACCTACTCAAAAATGGATATCCAATTGTTGAAGTAATAAATTTTATTTTTTAAAAATATATTTTCAAACGATTTTATATTATATTTATTAGGATAAAACAGCAAAACATGCCATTTTTGTTCGATTCAAAGCAAACAAACCTCGTGACAAATATTTACTTTATCTTCATTCAGAATTTGACAACGATTTTGTTATTAGAGATTTGGTATTTTGTAACCCATATTTAATACTGACAATAATTTCTTATTTTATTATACAGATAATGGCCCAAACATTGTTTCAATCTCATTCAAATGTTTCATGTCCCGAATTCATTCGATACCAGCATGTAATGTACAATAAATTGTTGAGAAGACATCTCACCAGCAAATGTGGCAACCAACCGGTGGCCGAACGCAAATTTGTCCAACTGAATAACATGATGAACTATATGGACACTTTTAAGCAGAGACTTTTGCGTCGATGTCAAGAGGCCAATGTTGAATTGCCTGAAATAATGCTTGAAGTGATCGAGTCTTTGTCATCATCTCAGTAACAGTACAAATACTCAAACCAAACTGAACAATTCTTTGATTATCAATGGAACATTATCGATCCCAAATTCCATGACAAGTGTACGCTTCAATTGCTGTATCGCATCGAGCCGGTCAATGAGTCGCATCAATGAGCCATATCTGAGATTGCCCACTCTTCGGCTTTGATGTTTATGTTGAAGATATCGGCGCAGGAGCATCGAATACAAATGGTAATTATATCTAAGTATTTTAATTTTTGAAATTAGAAAACCAAATTTAGGATTATTAAAAAATCAAATAATTAAAGCAAATACCTGATATTTTCGTTATAGTAGCCATTTTCATGTGGCTTAAAGAGCAACAGTGCAAACACCAAGTCTCGTATAGTATTATCATTTTCCAGTGCACCATACAGTAAATCTGTGAATCGAACAAACTTTTTCACAAGCTTTTGATTTTTAAACTCAACTGCCAATTCTTTGGGCACAAAAATGGTATCACACTCGGATTCGTCCTGTGTTTTTTATAATACAGAAAATTATTCGATAAATTAATCAATTTCAATTTTTATATACCGAAAAGATGTGCAATCCTTCATAATTGGTTTGTGCTTGTAATGTAAACCAAACCGAGAGTAAATTCAAACAGAATGGCTTCAACAGCAGCAGTTGCTGTTCATTGGCGAGACTGTTGAACACGGAAAAATTGTGACAAAACATGATTGTCCTGCGAATGTACAGCTGTGGAAAGTCCCACATTTCACTGATGTGACTCGCATACTTTGCCACGGGAGTGGAGTTTTCACTTTTTAATACAAAAGCTTTTCGTACATCGGCAATGCACGAGAGCTCGTACTTGCTCAATTCCGCGGATGGTGTTGGTCTGTTTAGAGTTTGAATTAAATCTACTTCATTTGACACATATTTTTTCATGGTTTTCAATTCAAAATCGGATAGCTGCTTCAAAAGACATATTTCCAGTATTTGATCGAATTTATTATAATTTCTGCTTTGGTTTTGTTCATTTTTGACAGGCGTTCGTTTCATTCCAATTGCAAAACATTTTTGCAAACGACATTTTGCACAGTTGGATCGATTTAAAAGTGTAATTTCACAGTTCTCATTTTGCTTACAGCTTAAATCCTTTAAGAATTAAAAAAAATTAAGAATAGCTTTCAAAGATTCAAAATTCAAACCTCAAATTTTGTCGAATTTCTAAAGAAGAACACTTTACACGATTCACACGAAAGTGCAGCGTAATTGAATCCTACAGGAATAAACAAACAAAAAACAAAATAGTTAATCAAATGTTCAGATTAAAACAAAATATTATTATGTTGATACCATTTGCTCGATCGCCACAAACACGACACTTCTTGATTGAGTTCATGTTGTTGGTGTTTGTTGATGATGACTTGTGCACAGATTGCAAACCACAACTACGAGTACACAGTAACAAATGCACTCGTGTGTTTGCAGTCTCACTCAAACTGAGTGCTCAAGGACTGACGCAATGTTAAATCTTTTTTGGGCATGTACATTGTACGATGTACAGTGTGATCAATAAGTAACCTACCTCTTGGTCGAGAAAATTATGAAAAAACCGAATGTTGCCGATTATTTTTTCGATAGTTGTTTTGGGATGCTTGACCCTTGTAATGAATTATAGTATTGAGTTTCGAATTCCTGGAACACCTACAGGGGTTTTACGGTATATCACAAAATACTAGTTTTGACGTCATCAATATTTTCATGATATCTTGTGATTTTTTATTTCTTAAAATTTTCTAAAATTTTGTTTTGGAAAATTAATGCATATTTATCAATAACTATCACTAATATGTTCCAATTGGAACAATTATTTGTAAATAATTATGTTTATTTTTCAAATAATTTATTTTTATGTATTATTATTTTAGCCTCAAAAATGTTTATTTTTATGTTTTAAAATTTAGTTTAGAACAAATCTTAATTAAATCTATCATTTTGCAACAAAAATATAATTTTTAGAAATAATAAATCACAAGATATCATGAAAATATTGATGACGTCAAAACTAGTATTTTGTGATATACCGTAAAACCCTTGTAGGTGTTCCAGGAATTCGAAACTCAATACCATAGTTCATTACAAGGGTCAAGCATCTCAAAACAAGTATCGAAAAAATAATCGGCAACATTCGGTTTTTTCATAATTTTCCTCGACCAAGAGGTAGGTTACTTATTGATCATTCTGTAGTTGTAGATGTTTTTACACTCTCATGCATTTACAGTGGGAGTATAAAAATTGTAAATCAAATCTATTTCGCAAATTCTAGAATTGATGATCATCCTTTTTGACTTGAGAGGGTTTAATTACAGTGCTATGAATATCAGAATATATAATATTTCTTTTAACATGAACAAAATTTGTGCTCTGTCACACTACTCAACAGTATGTTCTAGTATACAATGTATACAGTATCCCAAAGGTATCAACATATGATGTAGTCACAGTGATGCTTGATAACCAACCAATCAACTAAACAAGTAGCAATATTGTCTTGTTGTTGCTCACTGTTTTTGTCGTTGATGATTGTTCTCAATGATTTATCAAAAACAAGGTTTTAGATGTAAGCTTGCGCAAAAAAAATCATGAAGCCCAAACGAAATATCAATCAAAAATGTGGCGTATGCGGTGATAATGCTTCAGGTACTTATATATTTTTCATTTGAATTTTGCTTAATTTTTTATTGTCTTTTTTGTTCAAGGGCTCAACTATGGTGTTTTGACATGCGAGTCGTGTAAGATATTTTTCTTTCGAAATGAGACAAAGGTTCGTTTTGAAATATTGAGATATTCTGGTTGGCTAAATTTTTGTTTGTTTTGTGTAGAAATTTAAATGCTTGAAACAGGACCAATGTTCGATTGATGTTTCAAGTCGAAAAAGTTGCGCCAAATGTCGGCTTGAAAAATGTTTCACAGTTGGAATGCGCAAAATGTCCGGAAAATCGATTGACACTTCCAATAGTCTGCGATCAATTTTACTTACGGATCAAATTGATGATAGTAATAAAAAGAAACCATTGTTCAAAATTGCAAAGCCTCGATCGAATCCATTTGAGCTGACTCAACCAGAGCGAGATCAGATTGCACAAGTTCAAGAGGCAATTTCTATTTCATTTGAGGACGAAACTAAGATGGAGGTGATTGCAGAGGTGAGCAATTTTGTGGCAATTGGTCAGCTGCACTGGCCCGATTTATACGCCCGAAAAGTTGTGAAATTCTGCAAGAATATTCTTGCATTTAAGCTACTGGACAAGAAGGATCAATTGATCATTCTGAGGAGTTCAGTTTTTGAAATCCTGTTAGTGAGATGTGGATACATGTTTGATCCAGAAAAGAATGGATATCCAATTATTGAGGTACGATTTGTTAAAATTGTGTTTCAATTTACAATTTACAATTTTCCCGTACAAATTTTTTAAAATCATCTACAGAATGAACAGTCACGTCACGCCATATTTGTACGCCTCCGAAATGGCCTATCGTCAAAGTATCAAATATTCAAACAGGACAAAAATAAATTCATCTTTTTTCTACATCAAGAAATCGCCAATGATCCGGTGATTAGAGATTTGGTAAAATTGATTTGACAAATTAAACAAACAAATTAATTCATTTCTTCTCATTTCTAGCTTTCAGTGCTAATTCTGTTTCGATCCCATGAGAATGTGTCCTGTCCCGAATTTGTTCGCTATCACTACATACTGTATCACAAGCTGTTGAGACGATATTTAGCCTCAAATGTCGAAACAGAAATCGAGAAGAACGAAAATTTAATAGAATCACAAATCTACTCGACTATTTGCCCGATTTTAAAGAGAGATTTCTGTTTAAAATCCAAGAGGAAAATAGATACAGCTTGCCAGAAGTACTAGTGGAAGTGCTCAATTTTGCATAATCAAGCCTAACATATATTGTCATGACTCTTTTTATTTATTTTTGTGATATTAAAACAACATTTGTACTTGAAAGTGCAAATTGAGTTTGATTTGTAGCTACGAGTGGTAGTGGTGGCCTTTCTCAATTGCGTGCAATCACGGTCTGTGGTGTCTGTGGAGTCGTTCAACAAATGCGATAGCAATTTGCGTCTGCAATTGATCAATTCACTATTGACACTCAACAGTAAACTAACAAATGTACTAACGGCGTTAATGTACCCAAAATGGCAACTGTTGATACACAAATGAGCAGCAAAATTTGCCGAATCTGTGGCGACAAAGCTCTCTGTAAGTCCTTCGATTGTTGATTTTTTACCAAACTAACCTAATACTGTTTATAAATATTTTCCACCAGGTTTCAACTACGACGGTGAACAATCTTGTGCATCATGTAGAGTTTTCTTCAGACGTAATGCGCCCAAACAGGGCGAGTTGAAATGTCCAATTGGTGAAAATAGTTGTGAAATTGATTATTTCACACGTAAAAGCTGTGCCAAGTGTCGGCTGGACAAATGTTTAGCCAATGGTATGAGATGGAGCGGTAACAAATTTACAAGACAACTTTACTCTACCAAATCTAACAATTCATCAATTCAACAATCTATCAAGCCGACAAATTTGCCAAGCCAAACCATAACATCTAGTCCACAAAAATCGGTTGAAGAAATTTTAGAATATAAAATTCAAAATCATTTTAAAAATCTTGAACCAATCCACCAACGTTCACACCAACAACTTCCCCCGATTATAGCAAAAAAGAATTCCATGAGACTGAATACCTATGAGCAAGCTCAAATTGGTTCAATTCATCGAGCAATTTCGTCCTTTTTCGAGGAAGAAAGTCATTTGCCAGTAGTGAGCGAAGTGAAAAGTATTATCTACATGACTGACACCATCTCGGTGTACACGAGACGGTGTGTGCGATTCTGTAAGGCCATTCCTGTGTTTAGCTCTTTGGACCAATCAGATCAACTTGCTCTACTTAAAAAGTTTATATTCGACTGTAGTGTCATTAGGTATGGCTTTCAGTACAATCAAGAGAAGAATAAATTTAGAATGCTTGGGGTTTGTGCCATTTTTGTTTAGATACCAACTTTTTAAATAACATCTTTTTATTTTTTAGAACGAAATGGGAAACGAATCAATTCTCGTACACGCTTGTGACGATATTGACCATCAAACTCAGTATTGGGACCTTCTGCATCACAATTTAGTGTTCATGTCACAGCTCAATCTCGAAATGGAGAAAGATTTCGAAATTCGCAATCTACTCACAGCGCTGCAGCTGATGAGACCTGTGGAGAAGTCCAATTGTCCAGATAGTGTTCGGTAATGTTAAGACTAATAACAACATTGTTAACTGATCGAGTGTTTTTTTCTGTTTTACTCAACTCAGATATCAGTACTATGTCTATTCATAGCCCTGCCAACTCTCAAAATCCGCACGGTGGGCTAATCGTACAGTACGTATAGCAGTTACATTTTCTACATGACAATATGAGCGAGAGCGGCATAGCGGTTTAGCTTTTTGCTTCATATAAACCAAGTCGGTGGTTCGAGTCATCGATTTGACAAACTTTTTTTCTTTTTTTATATTTATTAAATTGACATACGGCCTTTAATTCCTCAATTGATGAGCCGGAAAAATTCTCCAATTGAGTTAGTGGATTTTATCCTTTATTTATTCGAATATTCGAACCCCGAAAAAATCTAATAAGCTGATTGGCTTTCCTAGTAATCCATCATATGGATTATGACAGCAATGATCCAATCCACAAAATGATGGACTAATCACAAATCATAAATAGAAAATTGTTACATAGTAACAGCCTAAATGCAACCTTGAAAGAATTCTTTCTAGCTTGTTTAAAAGAAAACTTTGTTCTGGATTTCTTTTTTAGACATTCTGCGAACACGGATCTATTGGACATTGAACATCTGAAACGCTTCAAGATACTCAAAATAAAAATAGAAAATCAACAGCTTGTTTGGTTTGATTTATTAACGAAAAATCTAAACAGTATTGATCAAAGCACAGCATGGTGAATCGGAGAGAGTTAGCCACAGAAGATGAGATCTTGTTTGAGATTTGTGATTGAAAGTAAAATCACTTCTGCCAATTGAGAATAGACAAATTAGGTGAGTGTAAAGCAAAAAGTACAGATATGATGATGTTTGAAGATGATGAGTTGAGGGTTGACAAAATGCGAACAGTGATCGAGATGAGAAGAGGGATCGAGTTGTGGCGAAGGGATTGAGTTGAGGATAGAGTAAGATCAAGACGTTCTCGGTCGAATTACAAATCTTTGAACAACGCATTAGCAACCTTTGATTAATTATTTCATGTCGAATCCATACAATTCATTACAAATCAATTGCATGCACATATTATTATTTTCCAGATCTATTTCCAACCCCAATTTTGTGGATATAATTCACTAACTCAATTGGAGAATCCTTCCGGATCATCAATTGAGGAATTAAAGGCCGTATGTCAATTTAATAAATATAAAAAAAGAAAAAAAGTTTGTCAATTCGATGGCTCGAACCACCGACTTGGTTTATATGAGGCAAAAGGCTAAACCACTAAGCCGCTCTCGCTCATATTTTCATGTAAAAAAAGTAACTGTTGTACTTACTGTACGATTAGCCCACCGTGCGGATTTTGAGAGTTGGCAGGGCTACTCTAGTTGAGATTGAAGAGCAGTCTGACGGATTTGAAAGTAACGAATTGACAAGAAAACGAAAAATAAAATGTTTGCAATTCCTGTTAAAGTGCAAAAAAGTACTCAAATTTGACTATTTAATTTGGCTAAAAGATAAAAGATATACCAAAGTGCGCCACAAGTGCCAGCATCGAAACGTTAGCAATGATGATCTTTTCGTGCCATGTGCCAGTATAGTTCTGGAACCCATTCCAGCCCCAATACAGGATTGTCAGCATCAATCCGATCGGGTAGAAGTACAGCTTTCGAGCTCGATCCCGAAAATGCACAATTTTGTCAACGCAATCCGGGCTCCAGACTTCAGAAAGCATAAAACAATTTAACAATTTGTACTACAAAGTAATTTACTCACATTTTCCATTGGAAAAAATCCTAAGATGATCGCCAACGCCAATCACTTATTGGAGGAGCGACCGAAATCACTCACGCTGAGCGAGCGAAGCGAGCGAGGTGTGAGTGATTGAGGGAGCGACGATTCCCTGCCAGAAAAAAAGGAATTGGGGCAAATCTTGTGGGCAAGCAAACGCCGAAACTACTGTATGGATCGGTCTGAAAATTTAACACAATGTTCGGGTGGTGGTGTAGATGTGCACTATTGATTTTGGGTCATACAGGTCAAAGGTCAAAGGAGTAGTAATTTTTCAAAAAAATTCAAAATTTTGTATTGAAATGTGTAGAGACCGAGTGTCAACACTGTGTGTGTGTCCTCCTGTGACACAGCCAAGCACACACTCTTCCCGATGCGCCCGCTGTGCGCAATGGAGATGCGCAGTAGCAAGCACACCCAAATGTGAATCAGGGAGTTGGATGCGGACAATTTGAATAGAATGCACGTTTGTCCGAGTGTTTGTTTATGTTTTCCAACATATTCTGCTCACCGATGATTTGAAACTAAACGTCAGTGACCATTTAAGGGTATTAACAAATGATTAAACCGTTAATAAATACGACACTGAACAACGAATAATTAAGAGAAACATCAAGGATTTTAAATGATTTAAAGTTTATTGCGTATGTTAAGATGTGAATTAATCCGAAAACAATCATGAAAACACACATTTGTTTATTTTTTTCAAAGTTTTTTTATATTTTTTATTAAGCGCTGTGTTGTAGTTATTTATAAAATTTGGAACAAGTTTTTTCATAATGTAGCCCAAATGGTGAAATCCATAAAATTTTCAATATAATTTATGATTTGCAATTATAACAAGATTTACTTTAAATTTCTGTTTCACGAGATTTGATTCAAAAAGATTTTTATTAAATTTATGCAATTTTTTTAATAATCTATCTTTGATTAGTATTCATGTGCTCTTACTTTGATTAACTACAAAAATAACAAAAATCCACTTCACATTTTACCATTCCATCAAAAAATATTCTGCCCGTCTTTACTAATTTGGTGGATTCTACACTATGGATTTGCGTGATGACAATAAGGAAAATTTGATTGCAGACATTTATCAGATCAATCAGATCTTGAAGTACTATCTCGAAGATTGTTGTCAATAATTTGTTGAATGGTGGATTTGTATTTGTGACCCGAACAAATATTTAGTATTTGTTTGAGTTTGAATTTAGTTCATTTTGCTATTTGCATCATGTGATAGAATTTATTTGGGTTTAGAAAATGAATCAAAAAATGTACAAAGGAGTTTATATCTAAAAATTTTAAAATGTAAAAATATGACAAATTAGATTGAAATTAAAAACATTAATTTATTCCCAAAACTCCCAATATAACCCAACCCCGATTAAACTAAATTTAGAGTACATTGCCCATAGTGAATTTAGAGAGAATCAGTTGTTGATCAATTCTTCGATGTTATTTAATAATATTTAATAATGAAAATTATATTTTTTTAATGTATCAGAGGTAGGCTACCAATGGCTAAATGACCCAATTTCCAAAACTCAAATGCCAATTGGCCATTCAAATATTTCCTAATGATGCAGTAACAAAATTGATTTTATATTGAACATGTTTTTGGCATAATTTCACAATCCCACAATTATCGCAAAAATATCTCGGATTTTATTTCCTTTTAACCGAAATTTTTAAAATCCCATGTCAATTGGTAATTGAAGATTATGAAATTGTTCGGATGGGTAAAGATCTAGGTGTCTATTTTAAAAACGCAATGGTTATTTTGTGGCCAGAAGCAGAAAATAGTTGCCAACTTTGTTGTACATGAACTGATTTGGAACACAACTGATCAAACGAGAAACAAATGGTTTACATACTCTCGCTCCGACTTTTATGCCAATGGCATTACCTATTTTGATTTACGATAGCTAAAAGGTTTCATAATGCCAGCGGCTGGTTCTATACTAGTATGTGGAACTTTTGGGTCATTCCCTTTCTGAACGTGAGCAACCAATAGACCACACAAGCAATCAGCCAGCCACAGTTGATCACACCATCCGCTTGAAACCACAGCCCTTTGGGCGACACTTTTCTCGATAGAAGATCTTGCGTACCATCAAATGTGTACTGAAAGTTGGCTCGGGCCAATATCGCCAAACTATCCAAATGGACGAGCGTCGCAACGATCGCCGCAAATAGATAGTAAGAGTTTTGCTTGATTTTGCTTGTAATCTTAGACAATCTATCAAGCACATTAACATGTGGCTCAGTTGGAATGTCACTGATTGAGTCACAATTTGGTGTCCAATTTGAGAAAGAACGCATGAAATGTGCCAATGGAAAGCTTCGATATTAAAGCTGTCAATTTATTTAAATAAAAGCGGACTTTGCTCCGAAAGATGTCCATCCTTGAACACACTTCAAATGCAAATGAGAATCTACTGGAACTCACTGTCAAAGATCTTAAATGTAAAGAGCTTACTTTTAAAATAAGTCGCACTGTAAAAAGTTCTGTTTTTCAAGCATAAAAATCATTAAAAAGTAACAAACATGAATATTTCAACATATTTGACTTGTGTTTGCCATTAGCCAAGCTACCTCTACCAAATAGACAACCTAACCTTAACCTGCTGATATTTGTTCTAATCCCCACCTGAACCACTTTGGATCGATTCATTTCAAAGGCTGAACTCTTTTCACGAACTTGACAACTCCCCCCAGATATATTCTCAATTCTCCGTATCTTAATGACAATTTTTGCCACATATTTGCCAACATGTATGTCAACACATAAATTAGGTCTGCTGACTTGCTTACCAAGTGTTACCAAACTGGTTTGATAACATGGGATCGACGAGCGACTCTCGTCAACCCATTTTGCCGCGCAATGCCAAATAGGCGTTGCCTTCTCTCCTCTTCTCTTTTGGGCCTAAGATGGCGACCATCACGCACTGAAGCAAACCCGTTTGCCCCTCTGTCCCTTAGGTCCCCCATCCCCCCTCTCTCTCTCTCTCTCTCTCTCTCTTTGTCTTACTTACTCTTCTTCTTATTTGTACTTCACTTGTGCCTAAGCTCGCGATCAGAGCGGACACTGTCAACTGAGTTATGTTCTCGGCCCAAATAGGGTGTTCATAATCTCAACCTGAGTTATGTTCTCGGCCCAAATAGGGTGTTCATAATCTCAATCAATCGAGTCCAGCGTTCATGGGCAGATTGAATCAATAAATCATCTATTATACCTATTATATTGTGTTTTATCTCATTATCTCACAATCCAAGCGTCGCGCCATCTCGCGACCATTTCCCTGTTACCAAGCACTTTGGTAACACCAAGTAAATTAATGCCATTAAGAATGGAAACTTTTATTTCAATTTAATAAATAGTGCCTTGTACTTTTTCAGATCACAACTCCATCCAACCTCTACCTCGATTCATATTTAAATTAAAATTTATTTTAAATTGTGGAAACGACTCATGTGACTGGCATGACATGAATAAGACTCATCGAGATGGAAATATTTATTTCAATTTGCCGAATATTAAAATTCGGGCATAAAAAACAATTTATCAACACCAACAGGGTGACAAAATTTTACCTTACCACTAAAAACGGACAATTAAACTCAAATTAGAATAATTGTGATTGTTATATTGGATTTTTAATGAAAAATAAATAAAACCGATACTAACTAATTTTGCCATGATGTGCTAACAAATAGAGTAGTTTGTCAAACCGCATCAGTTTGTCACTACGTTTGTGTTACACTGGCGCATAGTTTCATGTGATAAGACTGCAGAGTAAAGCGCTTATCACCATCAACACAAAATACTTGTTTAGGTCAAATTTTATTCGGGAGACCGTTGGAAGGGGCAATTTTGGTTTAAGGGATGACATGGGGGACATTTTTAGTGAAAATAGTCGCCACATATTTCAGTGTATTATTGGTGGTCATGTGTTGGTACCATTTTAATTTACAATTCTGAACGGATTTTGCTTTTCGATACTAAAAATTAAAGATAAATGTATAATCTTTAAAACGAATGGACCAAATCTTTTTAATTTGGCTTTATTCAAAATTTGCATTAAAAAATCGGTAAAACATAAGTAAAATATAGAACACAAGTTTGATGTTAATTTAAGATAAGCTTAGTGAATAATTCCAGGTATCCTGGTCCATATGGTTATATCGGGTACAAAATCAAGATTAATGTTGATTTGTTAGATTATTATCGTTAATTACACAATGTCATAATGAGTTTGGGGTTAATCAATTCAAATTGAGCATTAATTTGACAAAAATAAACAAGAATGGTATCAAAATTTTTATCAAAATGGGGCCCTGTTTTGTTGGAAATGGGGCCCTTTGGGCCCCAATCACCCGAAAAATTGTACTAGAAAGTACACAAAACACATAACCCCGCGGGCTCTGTGTGAGATCTCTAGCTTTGAGAACAATAAAAAATTGTGCAAATTTAATCTGAATTCAATGGCGGAAGGCAAACTACTGACTGTAGAACAGACTAGTGAGTCAGTTCTTCTCAACAATTTTAGACAATAAAAAGTGCTTAAATATGTTTAATTTTTTAATTATTCTGTAATATTCTGTAACCCCATTTGTTTGTATTTTGTGTGCAATTGTCCTAATGGATTGATTAGTATGCTGTGTCTCATGGCAACCCATCGCAGGTGGGCAGCACCGTTCTTTTTTTTAATAAAGTTGTTTTCTTCTTCTTCTTCTTGTCAGGTTAGTTTAGTTAGGTTAGACTAGTGTAAGTTCCGTTCGCAATGCAAAAGCTTGTTTTGAGTTACGAATAAACGAGATCTACGAGATCGCCAACTCGATCCAAATCTTGCTGAATTCCTAGGCCATGTCATCCGTCTTTCCGGAAGAAGGATTACAAAGAAAATGAATTAATTGAGTTCTTTAATCACGTGACCAATAAAATCGAGTTTTTAAACTCTTTTCTCTGTATGTTACCCCAAATCTACTAACATCTAGTTGTGATATCTAAGAAAACAATACAATGTATAAAAGTTAATATATTTTAATCGAAATGTTGGACTTATCCAACTACAATTTTGAAATTTACATTAAAAATATATAATCGAAACGCTGATATAATAAAAACAAAAAACTCGTCTAATTGTATTGCTAAATAAACGATTTAAATTTACTTAAATTTTGAGCATATTCAAAAACATTTGTTTCTTCCTTTGTACGGCCATTTTCAACATGTTTACAAACTTTGTATATAATATTTAGTGACGGTATCCTGCATTAGTGATGTCGTATTATCTTGATTGATTTGTGTTTATCGATTGCCATTTCTGGAAAAACTTGATTCCAAACATAGAGTCGAATTATTATTAAAATCTAACTTTTATCGGAAAAGCATAGGCCGGATGTCTTTTTTCAATACTCGATTCTGTTTTAGTAGAAAAGGGTTAAAAATAATTGGATTTATTTGTTAAATATAGAATATGTGTAACGTACACTAATTTTGGCATTGTGACGATTGGTCAAGGACACATTTTTGCTCGCTGTATACCGTACATATGTAGTTTCGGATGATGACACAATATTTTTGTTAATCATTACAATAAACAAAATGAGAATTAAGATGATTACCTGAAATGCAGATGCATACGAGAAGAATGTGCAAAAACAATTGGACCAACATCATTTTTAGGTTTAGATATTGTTAATCAGTCAATTAATAATGCATCACATCAAATGTGTGTAATCACAGTCTAGTTTATATACGTACAAAAAGTAAATCTTAAGTCAAATAAGTTTTAGTGGATATGTTTGAGTTATATGAGTGTTAATTAGATGGCATAATCAGAAGAATATTGTGTAAGAACCTAGCACATATCATGATAAGCAAGATCTATTATTTAGCTTTCTGTTATCGCATGCAAAAATATATAAATACCATCTTTGGTATCTTAATGCACTAAGAATGACATGTGAGCACATGTTAAACATGAAAAAGATAATCTTCCCATTGCACATGTCTGTTGACGTTTGATTAGGTTGTATGTGTTCATCTTGCTGTAATCAATTTTGCATTAGTATTTATCATTCTAAAAATCCGACAGCTAGTAAGTTGCACAAAAAATGTGTCAATTAAACACGACAATTATTGTCACTGTTAAGATGTGTTTAGTAAACACTGTGTTTACTCTTGTTTGAAATAATGAGGACTATTGTGATTGCTGTGGGACTAAAGTGGTTATTTGTCACTTGCTTTCCAGAAATTGTAGTTGAAATGTCTCTCATCTTCAATGTCAGCTTCGCAAGTGACAAACAACCAGCGTTTCTGTTGCGCATTGCTGGAGAAAAGCCATTTGAAGACTATGCAACAAAAAGACATTGAAGCCTCATTGCAAAATTTACTCTCACTTGTTAGTATGGTTCTGTAGTTCAGTCTGCATCTGTATAATGTTGCTACCATAACCTTTGCTGTTGTTGCCTGGCCCCCCGACGTCTGCTTCATCGCGCTTTGTGATTAAACCTTATCACATCCAGTCTATTTGGAAATATAAAAACACGCCCCTTTTGCTTTTGGCCTGCGTTATTCGACTCTCATACCTCACTGCCAATTCGGTTCCCACTCGAATTAGATTTGTGAGCTAGATCGCGAACCACATATCTCGACACGATCAAGTGTTGGTGTCGAATGTTACCTAGGAGCTCAATGCTCTCTCGATGTGTAACTCTTTACGTTAAAATTTGAATCCACGTGACTTATTGAGCAGGCCTTCAGGGCTGATAATTCAATATCCGGCATTGAGGTATGGGATAAAATCACATAAGCGATAATTTAATTATAAAACAAAGACAATTTCATAAAATGTTGATTTTCAAATAATACAATCTCTTTTCAGGTCTTGTCTTGTCTCAAATTTAAGTATTAACTTTAAACTGACCAGATTAAAAAGCAGGTCACAGTGTAATTTCTACAGGCAAAGATTATTCTCGAAAAATTGAAAACTTTTTTGCAAACTATGTTTCTTCCTTGTATTTTTGCGCATTTTCTTGTAGCTAACGTGGATACATTGAACTCTACTCAACTAATCGATAGATCTGCTGCTTCATTGTATCAACTAACGGTTCAAAGGAATTAATATGCGAAATATAAGAACTAGACTGCAGTTGTGTAATTGGATATTGTACATTCGTTCTAACAAACAGTATGAATTCAATTGTGGTTATTTTTGGGCTTGTCCTTATGGACAATCTGAGCGAACACAGCAAACGTTTTGAATCGAAACAAAAGTGCACATAGTGACCAGTGACCTCTCTAATTTCTTTTTTTATCTTGTTAACTGGCATCACATTCTAGATCTTTCAACATTTGTCTCCTTTTAGCCAACGCCTGATTTTTATTTGTTTGTGTTTCCTCGTATACAATTTCCTAATTAATCATCTTGAATCCTGTTTTGAAAAGAAACATAAGCCTCCCGAATCGTTATATCTTCTATTGAATTCTGTTGGGCCCTTTTGCGTAAAAGCAACGACTCTTTCATTCAATTAGAATGAATGGGACCCACTGTGATATCTTTGAGGTTAATAGTCGTCCTGTTCAAGAAATTCACTTTAGATCATTTTTCTGTCTCAAACGACCCCTTAAGTACGTCGGTTTGCAAACGAAAAACAAAAAGTAAATAATTTTTAAATTAAACGACGACCATTCCAGGAGTTCCATAATTTCCCCAAACAACCGCCGCGGCGCTTATTGATTTTAGATACTATTTTTTCACCAGTTATTTTTCAACTTTCACAATACATTTTTGGTGCCGCTTATTAGAGATTATACGGCATTTATACAAAGAAATTTACTGCTATCAAATGGCACAAAAGCTGTCGCTAACATACCTAATCGCTCAATTCTCTCGCTGGCTCACACAATTATTTTTCAAGCTTGTAACAAAGGTGCATGAAATGTTTGCATGTTCATTAAATCATACCATGGCGAGAAAGAACAATCTTGAAATAATTCTGCATGTTCAAATGTCTATTTGAATGCGTACATTTAGCCATGGTCATATGCAAATATTTTCAAATAACAATATTATCATAACAATACAATTACATATACGTGCATATAAATTGCAAATACTTGTGCAAAAGCGAATGTTGAATAGAATAATCTTAACAATACTATTCGAATAAGACTTCTTATATTTGTGTTTGTGTGCACTGAATGAACTTGTCCACACGTAAACTGAATCGTCAGCATAAACATAATCGAAATCTGCAAAAACAAATTGATTACTACTATATCGATTGATATCTACTTCAATTTATCTCAATCTTATCTTATACATAGTTTATGAGGGTTTTGTCATTTACTCCATTGATTTACCAGGTGGTCCAATTGAACCTGATTATTACGTATTGTATGAATAATCCCGTATTGAGCATATAACAATCACCGTGTATTTAATGCTGAAATTACCTTTGATCACTTACTAGGGAGTCTCCCATTATGTAAGATCTGATCATCGTCACACAAATGCTAACATGATTCTAACACAAACAGGCACAAACGGAGAAGTACGCATTCATTAAGGTTGGGAGGCATACAAACACGACAATAAATTACGAGAAGGCTAATTACAATTGATGACACACTAGAGATCCAAGTAATTCAACAGGGCAAATCAGATCCATTGATGTGAAAAAAATTCTATATTCGTGTTTGAATAGCAAAAGTGCACCATAAATGAACCTTTTTTGTATGAGGTATACAAAAATAATTTCAAGAGAGTGTGTGTTGGTTCCGGAAAGTTTAGTGATGGGTAATGGAAGAAATTATTTATTAGGTATTGACGCAGTCTGCTCTTGTGAGCCATGGCAAAAGTTGGAAATATTTTTGTTATTTCTACATGTAAGGTAAATTTAGAGTTCAACACTGAAAAAAATCGAAACTCAATTCCACCACAAAACTATCCTAGACGTAATCAATTCCAATCAGTTAATTTTCCATACTTCCCAACTTAATGTTCTGCAACGGAAAGTGTTCAAATGTATTGTTTTTTTTGTAGCGACAATTCAGTCGGATATTAAAGGAAAAAGGAAACAAATCGACTGATTATTTTTCAAATTAACATATTTCTAAACATAAGCATGTAACGTCACGTGTCGATCAAACAATCGGACCGCAATACTAGTCATTATGTGTGTGCGATTATAACTGATGCCATTTAGAAAAAACGAGAATTGGACATAATCCTCAAAATGTTTTGCCAAATTATTGATAAATTTTACAGAATCCAAGGATTATACGCTCCAATTTTGATGGATTAGTACTGTTAATTCTTCTGATCAGCTCTGAGCCACACTTTATTTTCAACTTTTCACTTTCCATAAGTGTGAAAGAATTAAGCGCCAACACATGTTTGTTTTGATCTTTTTTTAACCTCATGGTATGATAAATATATTTACTAAGATGTACACTTTTGAATTTAAGCAAAGTAATATTTTCGATTTACAAATAATTTGCGCCGCATTTTATCTTTGATGCTGTTTTTCGAATTGTTATTGCTTGCTGCTGTACTCACGAGAATTCTTTTTAATTTTTTTCAAATATTAATTAAATTTGGCCGACCATACCGTCTCATGTAACGGTGGGCGAAGTTTCATCAGAGCACACAGGCGCTACAAATAATTATTTAAATTTGTTAATTAAATTACTAACAATGAAGTTTTACCCAGTAGAATGTTTATGATTCCATTAAAGCGGACTCAAACCTACTCGATCGAGAATAAAGTTCATGGATAAATAAACACATGGAATTGTGTCATTGAGGGAATTAATTTGTGATTATTTTAATTTGATAATTATTTTCTGTATCAATTTGTATGAAATTATACATAATTTTTCATAGAGCAAAATAAACAGCACAAGAGAATGTTTGTACACTAGTTTTTGAACCAGCAGCTGGCATTTTGAAACATTATAGCTATCATCAATAAAAATAAGTAATGCCATTGGCATGAAATTCGGAGCGAACGATTTTAGAATCATAATATTATATTAAATATATATCAAATTAAAAATATTGAAGTAAAATGAAACGAATTATATGAAACTTACTTGTTAATGAAACGTAATAATATTGCTAATATATACTTGATGCTTTAATAAATTTTTAAAATTAAACTGAAATATAAATGTAACGCGTATCAATCCTCATATTTTTGACATAAATATGTATTTAAAGAAAATTAAGTAACCTTTTTTATTTCAAATTAAATCTTTCATAGATGCACTTCGCCTCTTTTTTTGGGTTTTCTGTTTTATATTTTTTTTTGTTTTTTAAGTTTTAGTAAAGTATAAATATTAAAATACAATGGAGATTAACATATAGATAAGGTTGATTAGAGTATGTACATGAATCACTTGACTTCACCTCTTTTTGGGGTTTTTTTTGGTTTTTTATTTTTTTGTTGTTTTATAAATTAAAATTAAAATTTAAGATTAAAATGTATGTAAGGGAATGTGTAACTGAAAATGAATTAAACAAATAACCCGCATAAACCTCCTGATTGAACACATTACTCTGAGTCAGGCCAATATTTGTCAATGAATGCCATTTTGTCTTTGTGCGTTTTCTTATTCGCAATAGAGTCAAACCTATCTTTGGAAAAGAAGCCGTCAATGACCAGGTCAGATAGCTTTCTTACGCGACTCAAAGCGACGTAACTCAATCCCACTGGCAACTCTTTGTCACCAATGTTCACCACTGCCTTATCTAAAGTATAACCTTGTGATTTGTGTATAGAAAATGCATGACCCAAGGACAAAGGAAATTGCTTGCGGGAACATGAAATGTCACCATGTTTCCAATTTCCGTAAACAGGCACTACTGGAAACACTTGTGCTTGGTCTGGCAAAAATGGTTGACCTTTGTACGAATCAAATTTAACTAAGATGTACAGAGGCAATGCAGGCGGACATACTCCAGGCGCATAGACAATAGCCTTAACTATGCCAGCTGATCCATTGACCAATCCACCAGAAACCCATAGGTTACGATTGAGCACAACCCTGCAGCCAACAGACAAGTGCAACTCTTGCTCTAGGCCCATAGCCTTGTCTTCACTTGCAGAGGATGCTATGTTTGGTTTACTTTCCGCCACAATTCGAGCAACTGGTTGACCTGTTTTGCGCAAGTGCTCTTTGTTAGCATCGTCCACAAGTTCATTTAAACGGAAGATTTTGGGTGCATTCTCAAATGCCTTTCGTTCATTACAACGAATGCAACCAGGTGAATCACAATAACAAAAAACTACTGCTTTCCTCCGTGACATTAAAAGTTCATAGTCGGCTTGAGTTACTTTGGCAAAAGAAACATTGTCAAGTGCAGTTCGAAAACCATAATTCTCTGCCCCTCTTTGACGATGACACTGTTTTAGTTTAATGAATTTGTCAAATGAATCAAAGGCAACTTTGCCGAGTGCAGCTAAACCAGTACATTGTAAAGTATCATATAAAGCTATATCCTTGACAGGAGGCAGTTGATAAATGTCACCGAAAAAATAAACCATTAAACCACCAAAAGGCTCATTAATGTGTGCTTTTGCCTCACTGCAACGTCTTTGAATATGATGTAGCATTTTGGCTCCTATCATGGACATTTCATCAGTAATCAAAAACTTGACATGTTGCATTTCTCGTTGGAATTTGGCCAATGGCTCACCATTCAATTCTTTGTATTTGCTCACATCAAAAAATTTTAAGAGAGAATGGACAGTTTTGCCATTAATGTTAATGGCTGCAGCTCCTGTTGGAGCAGTAACCTCAATGGAATCACTACCAAAAGCTTCATTGACCATTCGTACAATCTCATTGATAACTGTGCTCTTGCCAGAACCGGCTTTTCCTTGCACAGCAACTCGTTTAGGAGGATTACCTGTTCCATCCTTCAAGTATTCAATTTGAGATTTGCAAATGTCAAGAATTTTTTGTTGTTCATTTGAAAATATAATGTCATTACTATTATTATTAGAAAGCAAATTCGGGGTAAACTGTTGATATGTTTTGAGCCATTCTTTGGTACAATCAAAGTCAGGATATTGTTGTGAGTCATCATTCCATTCATGTGCCAGGTCAATTAACCGATTACCCAACACTGGCTGAACAGACTCATTCTGAAACCTTGCAGCCATCATGTACGGCTCAACAAATTCATGTGCATCTGGACCTTCTGGAAGAAGTGAACCTTCTTCTTCATCCACAACTGGAAAGTCCATGTCATTGCTCAAATCAATGTCCAATGAATCGAATTTATCTTTCCAACTTTCAAACACTTCATCTTGACCATTTATTAACAATTCAGAATATTGAAAGTCTTTACCAATAAATGAGACATTTAAAATGACCTGTTGTTTGTAATAAAGCTCATCTTTCTCTGGATCACCACTTAATTTCAATCTAGGAAATATGCGTACAACAGCATCCTTTTGTCGCTTACGATAAACACCTCTATCAAAATATCTGGTTTTAGCATATTGCAACAAAGTCAACTGCTTTAATTCATCAGTTCGTTCGCGATAGTATTGAAAAATAATGGCACTTTCTTTCATACCTTCAGTTGAAGCATTTGTCACAAACCTATGCCATTCCTGACTGTTGAAATTGAGAATTACAAATTGTCTACTCGAGCGGTACAGAGGATAACCGCGAACGAGATGCTCGACTTCTTGTCCAGAGTAATTGCGTTCACCAATGTGTGAAATGACCATTGTTTGAAACACTTTCTTGGCATTCTCAGTTGTGCTCACTTTGGCAAGTGTTTCGGTCAGAATTTGCACAAACGATTTGGAAGCCGTTTCACCTTTGGAAGCATATTTGGCCACATATTCTGTGACCCCTTTCATACTAATGATAGTACTCCAATCTAGATTAGCACGCCATGTTTGACATTGGTAAGGATTGTGTCTCTGCATGAGTGGGTCATTACGAATTGGGTAAAACTTTAGAGACCCATCAGAATCATTAATAGAGCTTTTCTCCATAAGTTCATATGGATACTTAAACCGACATTCCATTAGACCTTTGAAAGCACGCAAGCAATGAGTAGCACACTTGGTGTGTCTCTGACAAAAATTGAGCAAATTATTCAAATCGGCAATCCTATCATCAGGAGCAACGTCAGAAAACCGTTTGCGACATGGATGAGCGGATGAAGGGTCAAATGGTAAATTAGGGTTGATTGCTGTGCACATTCGATCAAAGTATAGTCGAGCTTTTTCGATATCTGCATCAGTGAAATCAGTCAATCCGAGTGTAGGCGAATCACCGAGCCACAATAGTCCGTGCACATGAGGACTACCTCGCCACTGCCACTCAAATCGATACCAACTATCCTTAACATCGAAAATTGGAGTCAAAACCTGCTCAATATAAATTCTACATCTTTCTTGGAAGAAGTAAGCTGTAACGTCAAGATTATCGTGCATAAGTTCTCTACGTTGGTCATCAGTTAGCAGAGATAGATCTACATCTGGCGCAATCAATCGAAAGAGATCTGGCCAATGGTAATCTGCAGCAGACAATGTGAAGAAAACAGTTGGAATACCAAGCTGTTGAACCATGTCAAGCAATTCGCCGCATTTCTGCCGCCAATATGGATTTGTGGAACGCAAATTTGAACAGTAAACCATAATTTGATTGAGAAAGCTAGGATCTGATTCAAGTTTGGCTCTGATCTCCTGAGCATTATTGGGCACATTTTTACCTTTTTTAACGTAGATGCCTATTGATTTCAACGCTTGTTTGCGCATCAACGTATTAAAAGCGAAAAAACGAAACCTCGAATCTGTAGCAAACCTTCTATCTCGATGTTCTAACAAGAATTTAAAATATTCATCGGGAGTTACTTTAATTTCGCGAGGTTGATTGAGATCTGCATAACCATAGGGAAACAAAACAGGAAAAGCCATGGCAATGTATCCTTCTGTGTCAAACTCATTAATTGGTTCACGGGACATTTTAGGATACGAAAATTCAAACTGATTTGCAATTTGTTCCTGATTGTCAACCTGATCAAACAAAGGAACAAAACTCTCATCAATGCCTTCACCTATGTCAGGATCAGTAGTATCATTATCAACAACGGTAGACAGACAACCAGATAAATCAGGATTTTGGCTAATTAAATATAAATTTGGTTCACTAATTACAATATCTTCATAATACTTGTTATGTCTTTTTAACCAAATTAAAGCTTGTCGCAACTTGTCAGCTCTGGCATGGAAGTAAGCAACTCCTGATGGAGTGTCCTTCGAGAATAGAATAACGGACGATAGTTCAGAAGGATTATAGGGCAATTCACGAGCATAACCTTTAATATCCTGACGGAAATTAATAACATTTCCTTTGTAACCCAATTGAGCATTACGAATCTTAAACAATGTCACAACAGGATGGACACGAGCAATGAGCAGCTGCTCCATATAAGTCAAATCAGATAGTTCAGGTGGTACAATACCAGGATCCATATTATTACGTTTACTGAATTTACCAATAGGTTGTCCAATTTCCTTTACACAATGAACACAGGTTTGATTAGAATTTAGTTTTAAACCTGGAAAGGAACGTGGACATTCAATGCAGGAATTCCATTTAATCTCGGAAACCAATTGATCAAACTTAAATGCAGCATTTACCATTTTATCAGTGTACTCGCTCGGTCGAGTAGTAATTGGATTAGGAGGATCATAATTTGCGGCACTGGATTAGCCCTTTGGTTACGTTTGTTCAACTTTTTCTTCAATTGCGTGTTACGGTACCCCATTTTCCCCATGTTAGGCATTTTAATTTTAAAAAATCAACTTTAATTTAATAAAAATGGATAAGAAACCACAAACCAAGAAATCTTTAAATGTATTTGTTTATATGACGGATTAACATAAACAACGAAAACGAAAAGACCACACACGGGTAGTAAGAAACCAAAAACTGAACAAAGAGAAATTCAAAGCAACAAACACCAAAAAAGACAACGCTTTCAGGTGATAATGTTAAAAAAACATGAAAAGTAAAATTTTTTAGAGAAACTTTTAACAAAGTTTAGTTAATTTAATAATAAATATTAGATGAGAAACTACAGCCCAAGAAACATTAAAAAAAATTGTTCAGACGACGGATAAAGGTAGACACAAACAACTAAAAGATTACTTTCAGGATTTGAAAAGCCAAAAAACCAAGCATAAACCAAAAGTAACTACTTTCAACGAAAATAATAAAGCAATGAGCACCAAAAAGACAACGCTTTCAGGTGATAGCCTTTAAAAACACCACGAAAAGTAAACAGTTTTACTAAGGTTTAGTTGCAAAATAAGTGCAGCAGAAAACGAAGGTTGTTCTCCAACGAAGCACAAAACGCGAAAGGAAGGAAGTATTCTCTTTTTTCCACGTGCTTAAGCTTAAGCAAAAGAGAAAGTGAAAGAGAAAAACTTATCAAATTCAATTTATCAGTAGCACTCACATACGTCTCTCATTACTGACGCTTGAGTGTGCTTGCTACTGCGCACCTCCTTTGCGCACAGCGGGCGTCCGATAGAGAGTATGTGCACACAGTCACACACAAAGTGTTGCCACTTGGTTCCTACACATTTCAATACAAAAATTTGTGATTTTCAAAAAATTGCTACTCCGTTGACCTTTGACCTATATGAACCAAAATTCAATGTGCACATCTACACCACCACCAGAACATTGGGTTAAATTTTCAGACCGATCCAAACGGTGGTTTCGGAGGAGTTGTGGGGACAAGAATTGCGTTTTCTCTCAATTTCTCTCGGATGTTATCGTCGCTCACTCAAAAACTCACACCTCGCTCGCTTCGCTCGCTCAGCGTGAGTTTTTGAGTTCGCTCCTCTAATTATGACAATGATTCATTAATCACAATATCCAATATAAACCTTTGCAAAAGTAACCAATAAAACCAAGCCAAATCCACCATATGTACATATCGATTTGGAGTGAACACTGTTCACTGAACAGTGAACCAGAAGCTTCAATGTGAACTCGGGTGCGAATGATCACTCGTGTTGAACTGTGTGCAACCAAATGAAAGAGCAATTTGCACGGCATGTGAATGTGCTTGGTGCACTGTGCAAACATGAAGTGAAACACAAACAGAAGATCGGCAATGCTCATATAATCTCTCAATAATCATTTGTATAATGTCATTCATTCATTCATTAGGCCTTAGATTACAGGTCAAGTTTTTTGCTTTCGTGTTGCGTTGGGCGAATGTAAGGCGCTGACTGTGGAACGAGAGTGGCAAGACATCAAGGAATAAGTTTTATTTACAATTTAAAATTTGTTATTTTCTCACTGCAGCTACTAAAGACAATAAGTTTCTTTCCTCATTGTTACAATAAAGGCCATCGGGATGCACAAAAGAATTGTGAAAAAATCAAATCAAAATTTTGTCTACATGACGCAAAAAGTACATATATTTGTACATTTATTTTTTAATTTCGGATATCATAAAAGCAAAATCGGTTAAGAAAACAAGAAACTTTGTTGGTTCGAAAATATCCATAAATCACATTCATTTTGCCTGACAGTTGTCTTCACTGCAATGTATTTCTGCTTTTAAATCTGACCGTTTTAAAGTTAATACTTAAAGTTGAGACAAAAAATTTTCAATTGGATGACAAATTCTGTTTTACAAACAAAATAATATGTATTATAATATACTGTTAGTGTGTATTACAGTATACTGTTTGTGTACATGGGCCTCATTAGCATCAAATAAAAATGCTACAGTTAATAAAAAGATATAATTTGTTATCTCACATATAATCAGTGTTATTAAATAGCTTTGGGAATGCTTCTGGTACTGGACTGTGCACTACTATTCAGATTTGCCAAGTATGGTGGACTTTATAGATATAAATAGATTTTTTCGAGGTCACTGAATCAGAGCAATGTTTATTGCATAAAAGGGCATGATTGGGGATTATGAAACAAAGTCCATCAGGGCGATTCTCAAGAGTCTAGACTTTTGGTAATAGATCTTCGTATTTGTTGATGTGCTTGATTTTTATTTAATGAGTTATATATATAAATATATATATATATATATAAATTCTCTATTTGACTTGGAAATTTTGGGTCTAAAAATTTGTTTGTTGTAAATATTATTTACTTTATAATATTATTTATAAACGGTAACACATTTTAACTTGAGAATTGATTAATTGACAGGATTGGTTAAAAGAATTATTTATTTAGTTTATAGAACATTAAAATTAAAATTTAAATCAAAAAATTAAAATTGGGCTACTTTTTCAATAATTTTTTAAAATAAAAACTTTTTTCTTAAACTCCATATCTATTGTACAATCACGAAGCACCAATAAACTCTTTTCAAACAAGTCATCAACGCAATCGTTAAAAATATAATTTTATTTTTATTTAATAAAAAATAATTTATCTTTGTTATTTTAATGTATTCCTCTGGACATCCATTTAAGCAATAATTTAATTATAATTTTGCGAAGATCATTCTAAAATTGTACAAATTAAAAAACACTTGATTACGAAAAAATTAATAATATTTACCCGAAATGTTTTGCTTGTGAACGAGTAGACAAATGGATTGACGAAACTGTTGGCCATTGCAACCCAATGGCAGAAGAGGAAGGCAACGATAAATAGACGAAATTGTGTTTCGGTGCAGTAGGTGAAGTGCTCGTACTCGAGCAACAATTGGTACAGCTTGATGGGAAACCAGCACAGGTCGAATATGACGATTATGAAGAACATTGTCTTGATTGACTGAACAATGAATAAAAGTTAAAGTTATCAAAGTAAAACATTGAAAACTCTACCTTTGATATGCTTTTGGTTTGTTTAATCTTTCTCTGTCGTTCACAGATCTCACAGATAGATTGTTTGTTGTAACATTTGTTCATTTTAATATTGAAATCTATATTACAGGATACAACTTGTGTGCTAGTTAAAGTTGCATAATTTCTCAATTTTCTCATAATGGCCAAATAGGTAAAAGTCAAAATGAACGATGGAACAACAAAAGTACAAATTAGATTTAGTATTAGGTGGATGTGCAGTTGACTCTCGGTTTTGGTCATTGCCGGGTGAGCACTGGTAGTAGGTCTGGTTGGCGAAAACAAATGGCTCAAGCGATGTGTGGCGTACAGGTAGGTAGGCGTACATGCAACCAAATATCCATGTGGTGAGCATTATTAGGTTTGTGTGGGCATGAAACCATTTGTACATATTGGTGAGGGGATGGAAAAATGCCAGATATCTGATTTTTTTTATAAATATTAAAAATATTTATTTAATGTATTTTTTGAATATTTAAGAGTTAATTAAAATACCTTTCAACTCCAATTATGCTCAAACTGATTGAGGTAATGAAAACACTGAGTAGCTGTGCAAACTGTGCCATTGGACAAAGCCAACTAGGGAAAATCCAGTGACGATACACAAAGTCCGTATAGGTAAAGGGCACACAGAGTACTCCGAGTATGATGTCCGAAATGGCCAAATTGATCAAATACTTGCGGATAGTCTGAGTAGAATTGTCCTGACCACACAGTTGCACAATGATCACAATCACATTTCCAGCCAAAGCAAGCACAGCAGTAGATGTGTAGAGAATGAGCAGAAAAGTCTGTGCTAAGTAGGATGTTACTGTCTCCAGGGTTTCCATGGAGTAGCATTCCGTCAAATTTTCCTCCTCAATTGAATGGGTTTCATTGAAATGGTTTGATTTATTCGAATAGAAGTGTGCCATTTTTACAATATTAAAATAAAAAATAAACTCGTAAGCTCGATTCACTTCAACATCACCGAAACAATTACGAAAAGCAAATAAAACATTATTCCTCGAGCACTGGCTTTTTATACACATCTGCTTGTCAAAATGAGAGAAAAATCAAACGCGCAAGCCCAGACTGGACTTCTCTCGCAATATTATTCTGCCATATGCTACCCAGGCAAAAGAATTGTAAAAAGAAGAGAATTATTTATGCTTTTGCATTTTTTTCTCTAATGCATTCGGCTGAATAGGGAAGATACTGTATAATTTGTATTCATACATATTGAAACAAAATATATCAACACAAAATGATCACACCCCCACCTTGGGGGAAGTGAACCTTTTTTATATAAACCATCGTAGATAACATTAAATAACCAAAAGCTTTTTATTGAATATAAATTTTTAATTTAATGACATAAAATTTATGCACGTTATTTATAGAACGAAGTGATGAGTGAGGAGATGTTTGTTATGATTACTTTTGACATTTGCTGTTGTTGCTAGCAATTGTTATAAAATTACTAATAAATCAATTTTATCATGGCACTCAAGTTAAAGTATCATTATTTGAGCATTTACATAATTAACAAATTATTCAATTATCTAAAATTGACACGGTCAAAGGATTCTGCACAAATAGAATTATTGAAGTGGTAAACATATTTGCTGAAGCTGAACAAAAGAGCAAACGAGCGAAGCGAGGGTTGACGGTACAGAGTGTATTTACTCACTTGAAATAGGTTTGTTAGCATGATAGCGTTTTTAATTGATCACCCCTGACCATCTTTACCAAAAAAACTCATGTGGGTGTAGATAAGATTTTTGGAACATAAAGTGATTTAGTGGAGTTATTAAAGTGATTAACTATTACTCTATATCAATTACTCATAAATGTTTACGAATACCATTCTCAGAATTATCTCACAGCTTATAAAGGATTATCTCCGGCACAGAGAAACAAAATCCAAATCAATAGCAGTTGGTGTGTTCGCTCGTAGAGCGTATATATTGCGTAAAGAATTATCACAAATTTATTCCTGTCAAAGGCTCTTTGATGGTACTTGTTTGTAGAACTAATGTAAAAACTATTTGCAACCTCGGCGCGTTCTAACTAAACTAGACATTCTCTCCACAGAACGTTCTTTAAATATTTTGGAATTTGAATGTTGACCTTAGTTGCAATACCAAAATCACAAATTAAATTATATAATCTAGATGCGATAGCAAATGGATTTTACATTTGCATAATCAAATACGGGAACGAGCAGGAGAAGATGAAATCAATATTATAACCTGATTACTATATAAAGCAATTTTTTGTCCATTTTTCAAATAATTCAATTCATTTTTGTGTAGTGCATACTAAAAGTTTAAATAAAAGAGTTTTCGTGAGTAAAATGTTTGCAAATTTTCATTATTCTATAAGACGTACTAGAACAGATCTATTTGCACAGCATTATTTGCACAACTAACAATTTGAAATTGAAGAACTAAAAAAGACTAAAAAAATAGTTTAACAGACTCATACTAATAATATTTGCTCAATAGCTAACGCAAATATGAAACATGAATATGAAATATCAATATGGCCATATCTATTGAACTTTTGTTTTATTACCTTGAACTTTATTTGCTACTCGTATTATCGAGCTTCCTGCAAACCCCAAATACAAAACTGAATTTTAAAATTAAATAATGGTTTATTTAGGCGTATTCAGGTAAAAAAAATCTATCGTGTGGTATTAAAGCTGTCACTGACACACTATATTTTAATTTTAATCTTTCGCTCCAACAATCATTTTTCAAGCGGTTACAAGAGTGCATAAAACCTTTGTATAAACAAGGGTGCTGTAGCGAAAAAAATTCATACAAATTAATAGAATATGTTAATATGTTCTGTATACGAATGAAGACACTTAAATGGCAATATGAAAATATTTGGACATATATTATTTTGATTGAAGTTTTACATTTTGTATATGGATTGAAAACAAATATCGGTATAAAAAAGAAATGTAAAATTTTTTATGAATAATATTTGTAAATTCAATTATTTAACAAAATAAAATTCAAGTATTTTCTTGAAAAGAAAAACTGATATTAAATCAAACAATTCCGGATTTTTTAAACGACTGTTACAAGTTTCATTTGAATAAAGCAAATAAAAAATTATTTCACATATTTGGTAAAAAATGGTTGCATTCATGAAGTGCATGGAGACATTGAACTAATTTCCGTTGTAGTTTTTTTTATCCTATAGAAAGCGTCATTGATAGGAACACACAGGAAATGGAGATTTTTGTATGAAAATTATTTCTAAATTAAACTTTGAGTGCATTTTATTGAAATTTTCGAATAAAGAATATTCATCGAACATTATTCACTTTTACCGAAAACATTTTGAGAACCACAAAACTTGTCGAACAAGTTGCACAAACTGCACTGTGCCAGCACAACACACGACCAAAAACCACAAATCTGCTTGACAAATTTAATGAGCTAGAAAACACCTTTGAGCGGTGCTCTTCATTCTTCACAGATAGAACTATCAACATTATTAAATAAGTTTACTTATTACTAATTGGCTATTAAGTCAAAATGCTCAAGTGCAAAATAGGTGCAAATGAGAATAATCTTGATAACAATATTGGAGTAAGAAAATGGGCGATTGTGGTGGGATTGCTCAAAGGTACCGGGAATTTGTACTGTACCTCCACTATTTCTAAACAAGTTTACATCTTACTAATTATATTAGACCTTTACCTATACGGACTTTGTGTATCGGCACTGGATTTTCCATAGTTGGCTTTGTCCAATGGCACAGTTTGCTCAGCTACTGAGTGTTTTCATTACCTCAATTAGTTTGAGCATAATTGGAATTGAAAGGTATATTCTAATTAACTCTAAAATAAATAAAAAAACAAAAAATGAGTAATTTTTGCTTAAATCAGATATCTGTCATTTTTCCATTCCCTCACCAAAACGTACAAATGGTTTCATGCTCACACAAACCTAATAATCCTCACCACATGGATATTTGGTTGCTTGTACGCCTACCTACCTGTGCGCCACACATCTCTTGAGCCATTTGTTTTCGCCAACCAGACCTATTACCAGTGCTCACCCGGCAATGACCAATCCGAGAGCCTACTGCACATCCACCTAATACTAAATCTAATTTGCACATTTGCTGTTCCATCGTTCATTTTGACTTTCTCATATTTGGCCATTATGAGAAAAATTGAGCTCGTATGCAGCTTTAACTTCAACTAGCACACAAGCTGAATGCTGTGATATAGATTTCAATATTAAAATGAACAAATGTTACAACAAACAGCCTATCTGTGAGATCTGTGAACAACAGAGAAAGATTAAACAAACCAAAAACATATCAAAGGTAGTGTATTCATTAGTTCAATTATTCGATTTATAACTAACTCTTAACCATTATTCAGTCAATCAAGACAATGTTCTTCATAATCGTCATATTCGACCTGTGCTGGTTTCCAGTCAAGCTGTACCAATTGTTGCTCGAGTACGAACACTTCACCTACTGCACTGAAACACAATTTCGTCTATTTATCGTCGCCTTCCTCTTCTGCCATTGGGTTGCAATGGCCAACAGTTTCGTCAATCCATTTGTCTACTCGTTCACAAGCAAAACATTTCGTGTAAATATTAGAAATTATTTTAATGAAATAAAATGTATTAAAATTTTTTTACATTTTAGAATGATCTTCGGAAAATTGTAATTAAAAAATTGTTTAAAAGGAGGTTAAAGGAAATATGCTAGAATAATATAAAAAAGACTAATTTGAATCCGACAATCGAAGACAATTATCCGATTTATTTTAATTTGATTATTATAAAAGTTCATTTGTTTATTGTACAATAAAGTTGGAGCTAAGGCTAAAAATGTTGTTAGTAAAATAATGTTAATCCAATAAATAATTTTATTGTTTGCGTGAACGGACACCCAAGATATCGAAACGAAAGGAAGCCCTCCAGACTGTTAGTAAGTAGACAATCGACTCCTTTTAGTCCCATTAGAAGATACGCTGGTGAACAGAATGGATTCTAGAAATTGTATAAAAACGTAACATTTGTCTGAATTCTACTTATACTCTTAAATTGAAAACCATTCTGAAATGAAACATTTTTTGTTTCATATAACTTGTTGTTCATTATGGCAACATAAATGAATCCATTTATTTTGAGGTAAGTATTCTAAGTTTCAAGTTACAAGTAAGTAAGTATTGTGAGTGCAAGTTACCAGTTCAAATTTTTCTCTACTCGTAATGAGATGTGGATATTGTTTATATATATAGCCTCAAATACTTATCCGATAGGTTAGATGCCCATATAAATGCAAAGGAGATTGAAATTGTTTTATGTGAAGCTAAAAATAGAAAGTATATAAGTGAAAAGTTCTAGGAGTATATATGTTACTGTAAAAGTGCATTGTCTGGTAAATGTGCACATTTACCGGTAAAAGTGTCATGTTCTTAAGTGAAAATTAAAACTATGTACTTTTACTGGTAAAAGTACACATTTTCCAGTAAATCTGCACATTTACCAAAACGTCTTGGTAAAAGTACTTTTTGGGCCAATTATTCTTGGATATTATCCCAAAAATAAAGAATTTTGAATTTTAACCAAACATTTTTAGTTCAGAAAGATATTATAATTGAATTTTGAATCCTATCCATCAATAAAATGACTAGGGAACTTCACCAACTAAATTTTAGGTAATAACTTAAAATGTTTCCACAGACACCCCAATTGTCATATATTTTGTCCCTCTGTTGTCGAATCAAGATATTATTCAAATAATTGTCATGGTGCACAGTTTTGGTAATATTCTGGCACAATTGGCCCTTTAATTCAACATTTTTGTGTCAAAGAATGCACTTTTACCTAGACGTTTTGGTAATTGTGCACATTTACCAGTAAATCTGTATATTGAGTTTTAAAATTTTATTAATATTCACTTTTACCGGTAAATGTGCACATTTACCAGACAATGCACTTTTACAGTAACATATATAAGACATGTGCCATGTTGGTAACGATCCGATTTTTGTAATCCTTTTAGTTTTAGCTGTCCCAAACAAATCCAGTCATTTCAACATTCCACAATTGGGTAAAATGAAAAAAGACTAAATCTAACTATGTATTACTCAATTAGGTGTTCTTCCTTGTGCACAATGTGCAGGTATCCCAAGTTTGGTATCCGTACAGGTTCACTTAATATTTCCAATTTCGCAGACAGACTTAGATTAAACAAAGTATTTTTGCGCTATATAAAAATATACCGTACAAAGTAAGGATCTAACTTCAAATGGACAATAAGACACAATTAAAGTTGTATAGTTTGGCTGTTTGTTCTTTTCGAGCATGTCTAAATGTAATTTAGTAGTTTGAACTTGAGTTTGCGGGTTTACATAGCTGATTTTATACATCTAAAATTGTAACAAGTATTTTCCTTGTGCGGTAATTTATTTGTACGTCTCAAGGGATTTGTGATAATAAAATAAAATTAAGAGGTGCTTGTTCTGACTTGTTCTGGGTAACAAGTTTGTTTTTCGTGCAGAAATTCTTTCAGACATCTAGAGGGGTTTGGATAATAATTAAATTAAATTAATTGGTGTCTACCCTGAGAAGATCTGGGTTACGAGTTTGTTTTGCTTGAATAGAGCGGTTATTCGGTTGAACGAAATGTTACATAGGTTTTAAATATATATTTTGCAAAAATACATCTAACTTTGTTTGATTATCACACTTTATAATGAATAACGAGAAATTATTACCGGCACCCGAGCAATAGTCTTGAAAGAATCAAAACAAATTAGTTTATTTTCAAAAATTGTCTTTTTTCCCTTTCCATTTAGACGTCAGTCATATCAAAACGTTCTAAACTCAAACAACTCCTAGAACAAATAAGAGCACATTCGAATAAATTTATAAATGAGGGCGATAAACGAAAATGAGGTCGTAGCTAGTTGACTCTCAATCTACTAACCTCTAAACTTGAACTTTGCCTTCAAATGTCGAATAAATCTAACAATTGCAGTCGGAACTGTTCATATTTTAAATGAAATCATGACAAACCATGACTCTCATTCTGAGATCCTTTAGCATAAACCATCAATTCAAAAAAAACCACTTGCCTTGCTTGTCGGATGGCCAAAAACGTTTTTTATTATAAAAACTTTAATTCAAAACTTCAAACTTCAACTTATTTTGCAATCCTAATATTAGTGCTATTAAACAGAAATCTGCAAATCAAATGTCAAGAAGTATATATCTGCATATTTAGTTTGAACTTTTTGTATAATATTCTTATGTAGAGTACTCACTCAGTGTTACTCTTCAGCTAAAGTGAACTTTTTATAATTATTAAATGTATTATTCTAATAATTTTGATTTTTAAAAAGATTTTTGAAAGTATTATAATGTCTTAATTTGGCAAGTTTTGTTTTTCGTCCTTACTCACTTGTACTCATTTGACTCATAGGAACCAGTCGAAGTGCTTTCAATTGGAATTCAATTTCCTTCGGAAGACAGTAGCTGAACAAAAACACATTATTTTGAATTAAAGTGCGATTACGTAAACTTTACTGTAAAGAATTATTTTCCATAAAAATACTAATTTTGAATATTTGCAAATTATTGTAGATGTTACGTGCATCAATGTCGGAAAATTATAAAATTTTCGTTTCCCTGCACAGTTTCATGCATTTAAGGTAACATAGATATTTAATCAAATCTAATTTTCTGTCTTGTTTTAACTAATCATTTTTAATACGGCTATCGCTGTAATTATTATTTCAAGGCGAATTAATTTGTGCAACACATGATACACTTTGGTGAGCATTGCTCACTGTGCAACCAACTGAGCATGTAGAACAGAATAATTATGAATGTTTTATTCGAATGATATAGCAAATTGGACCGATAAAAGAAGAGACAGTTGAATGAGAATTAGGAAAGTGAGAGCAAATAGAAATCAATTAGTTTGATTAAATATTATACTTTGATTAGTTGCTTGTGTCAACGATTCACTAATTTTCGAATGATCAAATTCAGCAAACATTGTTTGAATTGAATTGTTGTCAGTGGTTTTATGTACACTCGCACATTGTTGCATGTGCAGCTATTGGGAACATCTTTGAATTTTCCATCAACTGAAATATCAATTATTTTTAGAAACCAATTATGTTTGTCTGAACGTGAGTGAAGACTACTCCCCAGCTTTTTGGCACTTTTTTGCGCAGCTAAGGCTCCGAGGTTTCTTGACCGATTTGAATGAAATTTGGCACATATACTTAAAAATATGTAAACCAGTGCATGACGTGCTCGGAAACTCAAAAAGTTGTTTTTTAGATATAACTGCCATTCAAATTTCACCAAAGTCATTCTTCTGTTTGAGGATCAAGCCATTTTCCTGTGTGCCCAACAATGAGTACAACAATGTGAGAATGAGTTCAACAATTCAATGGTTGCTCTCAGGTTGTTAGGCAGGTGTGGGTGTTGTTTAGGATCGAGTTAGGTTAGGTTTAGGTGGTTAGGCAGGTGTGGGTGTCGTTTAGGATTGGGTTAGGTTAGGTTTAGGTGGTTAGGCAGGTGTGGGTGTCGTTTAGGATTGGGTTAGGTTAGGTTTAGGTGGTTAGGCAGGTGTGGGCGTCGGTTAGGATAGGGTTAGGTTAGGTTTAGGTGGTTAGGCAGGTGTGGGCGTCGGTTAGGATAGGGTTAGGTTAGGTTTAGGTGGTTAGGCAGGTGTGAGTGTCGTGTAAGATTGGGTTAGGTTAGGTTTAGGTGGTTAGGCAGGTGTGAGTGTCGTGTAGGATTGGGTTAGGTTAGGTTTAGGTGGTTAGGCAGGTGTGAGTGTCGTGTAAGATTGGGTTAGGTTAGGTTTAGGTGGTTAGGCAGGTGTGAGTGTCGTGTAAGATTGGGTTAGGTTAGGTTTAGGTGGTTAGGCAGGTGTGAGTGTCGTGTAGGATTGGGTTAGGTTAGGTTTAGGTGGTTAGGCAGGTGTGGGCGTCGTTTAGGATTGGGTTAGGTTAGGTTTAGGTGGTTAGGCAGGTGTGGGTGTCGTTTAGGATTGGGTTAGGTTAGGTTTAGGTGGTTAGGCAGGTGTGGGCGTCGTAATTCAAGTGGTTTCACGTTCAGACTAAAGACCACGGATATAATCCTTGGTCTTACTTATTACACTTTATAAGTTCAAATGTCCAATTTAGCACCCGCAGGGCCCACTAGTTATTTATAGTTGTAGTTTGTCTTGTTTGTTTTGTTAAATTGACTTCCTGCTTCACGATTGTCAAAGTATGAAATTAAATTTATTTTTATTGCTGAATAGGCTACAGTGAGGACAATAATTCCAAATGTGAGTACTAAATATTCAAAGATAAAGCGAAAGAGTGTCGATTTTTCTAAATATGCCGTTTGTACGGCCGTTCTCTTAGTTCAACCTTAAAAGTAGGTCTGCAGATGGCGAACAGTGACGAGAGAACTGATTTTATGAGAGTTGAGCAGCTACCCCTCAGAAAATGCTGCTATATAGTGAACAGCTTCTGTTGAGTTTCCACAAGTTCATAGCTGGGTAGTGGCTTGCGTGTACCCAATTGCGACTACTGTGTACGGTGTACTGTGCGATATACTGCTAGTTGCCGTTTGTGTGTCTAGCAAACTAATCGTGTGCACAGAGTATCCAGCATATGTACGAGTAGTACTCGCTACCTTTAAAACAAACAACTTTTGAGGGAATTAAACGTCGCTCACAAATTCGTCAAGATTTTTTTTAGATTGTCTATTGTCGTTGATTAGATCGTCTTGCAAACGTTTTATTTTGCAACATCATCATATGTCATCATCATCATCATCATCAACATTATCACTTGTCTCGTGCATTAAACGTGCCCTTGTACGACAGCAACTGCATTCCAATATAAACGATGATTATTCGTAGATATAGAGTTAATATTGCTCTGAACATATTTAAGTGATATTACAAAAACATCTAATAAAAAAATATCTTCAGTTCTATATTAAGAAAAAGTAATTTTTAAAGTATAAACTATGCATGAATCTGCATAAACAACCCAAAAATCAATCCACTGCTTTCAAAGGTACCAAATGCTTTGCTGATAATTCAGATATATTTTTTTGTTTTATTCGAACTTAGATAATAAAATCTACGTGCGTGGCGCGACTCCTCGTGATATCGACAAGAGATGTCAAGATTTGTTTCGCAACTGTATTAGTGGAATTTGGAACAAAACTTCCAGTGAAAAGATATCATCTTTACACGTTTGGCTGGTGGAATGACCAACCAGTCCTACCGAATTTGATTGAAGGAGGAATTCGCAAAGTTAGCCAATACAGAAGTTACGGATGTTGTGTAGAAAATGTACATGAGCAAATATATGAAAAAATACAATGTAAAATACGGTGAGAGGCTTAATGACAACCTGATTGCGGCAATACTTTCAGAAAGTGAAATTGGTCCAATTATGTATAGCATTTTCAAGAATATATATGTAAGATACCTCTCCCTGTCGGTATCTTAATTTACTTGTAATTTTGTATGGAATTGTAGGGTGAGCGGTGAATTCTTGGGTCAAATGGTCAAGGTTTCTACTTTCTGTAACTCTCCCGTGTGCCTCCTCAAAATGCTCTCTCTCCTTCTGCCAACAAGAGGTAATTGAACTTTGCGTGTAGAGCGATCGCATTGCCTCATCGCCTGTCTCGTCTCTGCGTGCCGCGCGTTCTCCTCCATCTGCTGCTGCCCCTACTGTCTCGGTTCTGCGGGCCGCGCGTTCTCCTCCGTTCTACCGCTGGCTCCACTCGTCTAAAGCAAAGTCGTACCAAATAACTCGTCTGGATTCAAGGAGTCATGCCCGGAACTGGTACATTTACCCGATCCATCGCTGGTCGTATTAAAGGTCGAATCGTCAACCAGGATCCAAACTCTCTAACTAAACTCCGTTCCCAGTAACCAACGAGCGCATCACAACAAACAGCGTGCACCACTACTCTACTCCACTCAATCCCAGCCAAAACAACAACTGTCGAAGACGCGGCAACCAATCAGCGCGCAGAGTGAGACGTAAACCTAGGATGGGCGGTCTTTCGTGTTCGTGATCTAGGACTGCCATATAAAAGCACGCGGACGGAGAGCAACGGTCGTCTTCTGTTTCTGTCTTTGTCACAGCGAAGTCCACTCGCCTGTGTGATCGCCTTTTCATCAAGAAGCCTAGCTTGCGACTTGAGTTTGACCCGTTCACCAGACTTTTTCCATAGTTCCGAATAAATCTGCCATTTCACCCGTATTTGGTCTTATTCTTCTTATTTCAATACGTTTGGGCTCGTTTTTGGTATCAACTCTAAACCAGCACCTTTCATATATATTTGCCAATATGTTGAGGTTTGGTATTTTTGTTTTGAATTCTCTAAATATTAATTATTCATTTTTCTACATTAGAATAAAGATTTTGGACCAAAACATCAACACAATCCTCAATTAATACAGAAATTAGTTCAACAACTGGCTCGGGTTCATCACTTGAAACGTTCCAATCAGTAAATGTCCCGATCTGTTGTTGCACGAAATGGAGAAAATCCTCAATTACGACCAATGTTATGCTCAATCCGTGATTGATGGCATGGATGGCTTAAAGTATTTGAACAAAACTGACCCAAAAAAAGAATTCAAATTAGTCGAACAATCGATCTAAGATCTCAATTCCCCCGTTGTTTTCTGTCACAACGACTTTCGTGGCAACAACATTCTGGTGACCAAACCGAATCTGGATATTAAACTGATCGATCTCGAGAACGCAGGCTACGGTTACCGTGGACATGATATTGCTGTCTAACTGCGGGAATGGGGCTGGGATGCGCACAATTTTGAGTATCACAATCTGCCAAAAGATGATGTGATAATGAATTTTGTAAAACTCCACATTGATGCGTGCGACCAGTTGATACCTGGTTATTCAACTAATCCAGCAAATTCAATTGAAGCTCTCCTGAAAGAAGTGAAGATTCATATTTTGGAGGTGTACATTTGTTTTGTTTATTTTTTTGATGAAATTTGGTGAGAACCTGTTCGACACAATCGATAACGAGGCTAATTTGGTAAGATTTTTTTTATCTTTCATATTAAAATATTTACTATTTAGAAAAACATCGACACACGTCTCAAATGATTCATTATTTAATTCATTAATATCAATTCAATCATCGCCTTCAGGACGTGTATGATTCATGATGCATGATCAAGCATTGACTTATGATCCATGTAATAGCTTTTTATCACTTGATTTCTCAACTTTTGAACACGTGTAAATACAGAGTGTCCAAAAAGTATACTTATAATATATATGTTAGCGTCAAAGTCCGAAGGCTCGGCATTTTCGGAAAATGCCGCGGCAAAGTTCGAAGTCAAATATGAAAATAATTTGAGCGAACTATGCCGCGGCAGTTCTTGAAAATGCCGCGGCAAAGTCAGAAGTGCCTAAATTCATTTCGGCATAGTTGTTTTCTAATTAGTTATTAATGGAATTTTTAAGATAAAGTCATTAAAAATCTTCAAAAAACTATGCAAAGAACAAATTTATTATATGAATTCATTTACCAAAGAAAAAAGTAGCCTGATGTCTTTATTCTTTGCAAATAAGGAAAATAATGGAAAACATATTCTGTTTGGTTTTCTTGGCATTTTCATTTGTTTTATTAGCGTAAGTTATAATTCATTGCTATTAATGCATTATTATTAATTTTCTAATTAGTTATCTTATGAAAACGGCTAATTAATTATTTTTACCAATTTATTTTATTCAGAAAATGGGTTTTGCCGGACAGAATTCCGGCATAGTGTACTTAGCCGCGGCATTATCCAACATTGCCGCGGCAATGTCATTCAAATTGTTTTTAAAAATCTGACTTCGGACTTTGCCGCGGCATTTCCCGACTTTGTCGGTTACCGGACTTTGACGCTAACATATATAAGTTATAACTTATATAACTTATAACTTATATAAGTTATAACTTACCTCTTGATCATGACAAATATGAAAATCTTGAATGTTGCCGATTATTATTTGTATTGTTGTTTTAGTATGCTTGGGCCTATCCGACATCACCGCACACGGGCGAGCAACAATATATGAGGTAATGAGTGCAATGAGTGAGGCCTTTGTGGATGAACGAACACTTCCATTGACGAATCAAAATCATGAAAATCTACTCGAACTATTTAAATATCCACTTTTGTATTCGAGAAATATTGTTAAATTCTGTAAATCAATTTCATATAAATTACTGAATCGTGAAGTACAATATTCACTCTTGAAAGCATCCTACCTCGATATATTGGCTCTCCGGACAGCTTTTATGTTTGACCCCCAAAAATGACAAATTTTTGGTTAATCAGGTTAGTTTAATAGTTGAATTTTTATTATAAATAATATAAATAACTAATGATTCAAAAATTAAATTAAATAAACCGCAGAACGAATCTGCAATAAATGCACAATATTTGAGTCTTCATAAGCTAATCGATCACTAGTACTGTGGGGAAATGTTTTCAATCTTCAAGACAATCCATTTGGATAGGAAAACGATTCCACAAATTGCGATTTGGTAATAAACTCTTGAATTTGTTTAAGATGTAAAAAATTATATTTATTTATATTTTCAGATTACTGCCCAAATAATGTTTCGAGTTTATGATAATCTGTCTCGTGGCGAAGATATCCGGTATATAACTTTTTTAATTAAAAATAAACATAAATTTAAAATGAATTTAGACAGCAGTATTATCGGTTGCTTTGGAGATATTTGTTGGCCAAACACCGGAACAATTAAATGGCAAACAAAAAAAATTTGATCAATACAAAATGCACTGGATAAATTGAATCAATTGAAAGTAGCTCGGCTAGCGGCTGTAACCAAGATTGAACTCGATTTGTTGCCAGAATGGATAATGGATTTGTATGCTAATTAATAAACATTAAATTAAATATTTTTAAAAATTTTAAAACAATCATTTGTAGCTGTGGCTATTTGGATTTTCAAAATAGCCAAAATGGCTAAATAGCCACAGTTATGGCACCGCTGCTGTACAGTGTAACAATAAGTTTAACAATAGATCAATAAAATAATCGTACTTGGGTGTCATTGATGCTGACGCCCGGATGTTTAAATTGCGTGTACAAAATAACATTAAGGCAAAAGGTACAGGCATTGTGTAACCAAAAAAATCGGCGGGTCTTCATGTATCCGGACTGTCAAAATCAAATCAAAAATAGATAGATTCTCAAAAAATGGATCCAACGACATTTGCGTAAAGTATGTGGACATGTAGTTCAAAAGTATCAAACAATAAAATCAATTTAAGAAAGACTTGTAACTTGCAACAATTGAGTCTATTGTTAAAAAAATATATTCACAAAAACATTATAACAAAACAAAGTCTAAAGGGAATTTAAACCCAACAAACATGCATTCATTTTAATGTTCTGACTCTTTGCATTAAAAGCAAAACTTTTAAATCAATCTGGTTATGTTAGTGGATTTTTTTTACAAATCAATTTACACATGTCCAAAATGTGTACAAAATTTATTATATAGAACTACACTCTCTATCAGTCAAGGTAATGAAAAAGCAGGCTTTAGTAGAGTGAGAATCATTTGTCAAGAAAGGCTTGACAAAGTTGGTCCACAGTGAATTGTTCGAATGGCAAACGCAATGGAAGACATCTTTGAAGCACCTTATGATTTAAATCTACAATTGATTGGGCTTGCAAAGTACAACAAAAGCAACAACTTGGACGAACACAATAATGACTTTGGCAAAAGTGACTTACTAGGAAGTGTTTTTACTAAAAATGACTCTTCATATATGCCAAGACATGTAGAATTTGATACATTTTTCAACTTGCACGACACCACTTGGTCTTTAAGTATGCAAATTTTTCTATCCCTCCTCTACAGTTGCACCTGGACAATTTCACTTTGTGGCAACATTTGTGTTCTTCTGGTGCATCGCTTTGCTCGTCACCATTGGTCACCATTCGAGAACATTCGAATATGTCTGCTCAATCTTGCCCTGTCGGACATTGTCACGGGTGTGCTGTGTGCACCATTCACGTATGTCCACATTGTGGCGGCCAAATGGATTTTCCCAGCCTGGCTCTGTCCTCTCTTGCAGTTTGTTCGACTGTTGAGTATTTTTGTGACCACAAACACTTTGATGATTATTGGAGTTGAAAGGTTTGTGTGTTTTTTGATTAAAATTTAATAAAAATTATAATTTTAATATATAACCAGAGCTACAGCACTGTTTTACCCCTTTTCATATTGCTACCGAAAGATGAAATCTATACCGAGAATATTGGTTTCATCCACCTGGATAGTAGGATGCATTTACTCTTTCGTCCATGTTGACAATTTCAACTTGAATAAATTTTTCAATTTGCTCATGGAGAACAACCAAACTACTTTCTGTGAATGTGAATATTTCATTGATTCTATTGAAAGCCACCGAAAAGTGCAAATCACCACAAATTTTACTTTCACCTACGCAATACCTTGGGTATTCTTGATTCTGACCTATACTGCAATAGTTGCAGCACTGCTTTGGGGTAAACTGAAATACAACCAAAAAGCGGTAAATATTTACTCAACAAACTAATTAATTAATTAAATTAATATTTGTATTTGGTTTCAGAGGAAAAATTCCGACACAGAACTAGGATCATGCACGGGGAATAAATTTGAAACCGTACTACAGAAACAGCAAACCAATAACAATTTGTTGAAAGTAATATGATTAAAAATAATTCACTCACAACTATTAATGACTGTTTTTGTTTTCGAAAAGACAATTCGAATAACTCTGCTTGTTATTGTGCTGTACGGCTTCTGTTGGTCTCCAATTAAGGTTTTCCAGCTACTGCACGAGTACCAATTCATACGACCCGGCACGGCACAACACTTCCACACTCAACTCTACCTCTACATCGCCTTCCACTGGATGGCAATGGCAAACAGCTTTCTCAATCCACTAGTGTACACTTTCTCGAGTAGTCGCTTTCGGGTAAGTTGAATCGAAATTATTAAATGGAAATTAATTTAATTAATTATCTCAAATATAATTTTTCTTTAAAGAATGGTTTGAAGAAAATATTCCATTTCACGTAAATGAAGATATCTTTAAAATGTATACCCTTCTCACATCGGCATCATTAATGTCGCCAAATTACTTTGCTTCAACCTACTCAAGTCAAAACATTAAATTTCCAGTTTCTAAATGTCTGTATTACTTTTGCAGATTCAAAACCTTGCCGCATGTCGAACACTAAAGTTAATCTAAATGCACTTTAAGTGAACTCAAAATGTCAAATTTTTCTAAAAATAACAAACTTTCATCGATTGGATCAATATATTCTTAGTAATTTATTTATTGACTGTCTCTCTATTCCAGGAATCTCAATTTCATTTAATTTCCAAAACTCTTTTGCCCTGTCGCAATCGATTTGCCAAATTTGAACTGAGAACTTTAATTTGAACACTTTAAAAACTCATTTACTGAAGTATTGTATTCTCTTATTCCTTTCTGCTAAAAATCTTGTTAAAGCTAAATCATAAGTATTTATTACATGTCACTAATTATATTCGAATATACTAAATCATTGATTCAAGTAAACGATATTTTTTTCATTTAGTTTCATTTTCTCGATATTGTTCGATCACCATCAGGTATATCGAAGCAACGTAGAAAACAATCTGTCAATATGTGAAATGTCATTATTCAATATATTCAAAGCATATAATTAAATTTACCGCTTGAAAAGTACTTGACTTGATGCGATAGTGGCCAAACAGTTTGAAGGCATACGTCTTCAATCGCATACTGTCCTGAAGTAATTCCGCCTTGAGTAGGTCCGAAATGTTGATTTTCTTTTGAAAAGCCAAATACAAATAAAATTGCCGATTCAACTGAGAAATGGCTCGATTCAGTTTGATCACTCGGGCACAGTGACCAATGTAGATCAATATCACGGAAATATGATAGCCCAAAAAGATGACATACATTACTACTGAAGTCGAATCGAGCAGTCTCTTGTAGGTGAACACGTACAGTTCGTAACATATTTTCAAAACTGAACAGGTGAAATGGACAGTCATCAGTGCGCTCCAAAAGTGTGAATAACCTTCGATTTGGACACACAGGCGAGTTACCTTTTGATTTAGGCTTTTGAAGTGGATCCAGTGGTTGAGTAATGATGAGGATTTGTGAGTTGAGAAGCAAGCCTGGTTTAGCCGTGTAAACTGCTGAATTAAAGTTTGTTGGCTAATTTCGATGTAACGAACAGTGATGATTGCATAGATGGGTAGTATAAAGGTTGCTGTCGACAGAATAGAATATACAAATTACATGCGATCAAATATGCCAACAAATATACTCACCGAAAGCATAGTAACCAATGTAGACGGGTGTGAGTATGTATGAATTGAGTAATGTAAAAGCTGTGCCTGTACGGTTCTTCCAAACACTTCGACAAACAAATGCAAAATCAAGCGAATATAGAAATCTGGAAATATTGCACAATAATTTTCGAGCCTTTTTTCGATAGTTGCAAATCAAATCCAAATCTCTATTTCCAAAAGAGGGGTTCCCAGTATTTGGATACCAGAAAAAGTGTCGACTTTTCTTCAGATCAATGCCAAGCAGTACAGCATAGATGCCAATGTTATGCACAAAAGCAACCAAACACAAAATTTCACCCTCTGGCCAACTTTTCCGAGGATAAAATTGATGATAATACACATACGGACTGGTGAAGTAGTAGTCGAGGTCAAACACATTGGACCATCTAAATTTGGGCTCAAAGCCGTACACTCCGTATAGAGTTCCATAGAGGTAGAATACAAATGGAAACCAAATTTGAAACTTTGAAGCAGACAATGAGACAAGTGAATCAGTTTTTACTGGATCAAAAAAGTTGGTGACCAAATCAACTTGAGTTTTCGCCAGTTTATGCACAAATTTGAATGCTCCTTGGAGATAGTAAACCATGAATTGAATGAGAAGCATCGAATGGACAGTAACAAAACTGCAGAGTTGATTAATTGGATTCATTTTTTGTTTTTGCAGAAGAAAACTGTGATCCAAATCGTGTAAAGAAATGTTCAAAACACAAAGAAGGTTAAATTTGCTGTGGCCAATTTGTTTGATTGCGGTTTGAATGAGAATTGACAATAAATGTGCTGACTTGTTATTAAGATACTATTGCAAAGTCCACAATTAACCAAACCACACCCAAAACTCCTAGTTCGAACAAGAGTCAGCAGATTGTAAATTTGCAAGAACATAGATCATTCAGAGAATTGTACTGCTGAATTGCATGCCCCACTTTAAACCGATTAATTGGACATTAATGGTCCACTTGGGTTGGACCTACGACCAATTAGATCTAATGCATTTTCATGTTCAAATTAATGAAAAATAATAATGATTAATGTTTGAATTTAAATTTAAATAAAAATTTTTGATAAAAAATTAACTATACCTTTTATAAGTTTTATTTTCGAATCGACATAGTCATCATCATTGTTAAAAATGATTTATTGGTAGCAATAAATTTGAGTTTTTAAATTAAATTAAAATTTAAAATTTAAAAATCATCATTATAAACTCAAAATATAATTTATTGTTAATATTATTTTGACGTTTAAAGAAGATTATTAGTTTAATGCTGAATTAATTAATCAATAACTATTGATTGCAATTGAATTGTGGAGGCTGGTGAGTTTCAATCGTCTAATGTGTATGAAAGATGTTGATTATTAGGGTACGTGTTGAGAAGTAAAACGGGACGAATGAATGACCTGAATCGACATGAGTTTTGTTCAAGGATAACAAACTCTAACAAGGCTCCGTGAAGCAAGCAGCGACATTCACTCAACAGAGACAAAGAGACAGACAAAGTTTTCATCTGCTCGTGTCTTTGGCTTGTTATTACTACGAGTATTAAATCAATCAATAAAAAGTTGGTTTCCGGTCGCTCGCTGTTTGTCATCAATATATTCATTAATTAACAATCAATTCTCAAAGTTTTCATATTTATTAAGCTCTAAAAAGTTTTTCTCAGCAAACTAAATTATTTATTTATTTTGTTATAAAAATAGAAATTCTGGAAGTCTTACTTTTATTTATTTAAAGGATTGACAAAACAACTCGAATTTTAAACTTTCTCGAGCACAAATTCAAAAATAAGTTAACAATTTTTACGGATTAGAAATTTTAAGAGGAGTATTTTGAGTTGAAAAATTTCGAATCATTCTTAACAGCGTAACATCAGTTAGAAAGCGATTCCATTATACCAACAACAATATAAAGATGAAGGATTTAGTCACATTAGTTCAAAAGTCACGTGATAAATTTAAGTCAGATCATCAGATTCAGACTCGAATGATGTGTCCACTTTGAAGAGTCATCAGTACAAAACCATTATTCCGATTATCATTAAAATGGTGAAGGCTTCGGAGGCCAACATATAGTACTTTAACAAAAGTCTAAAAGTTGAACCCTCTGCTCTCTAGAGGCAAACATTAGACAAACTTTAGATTGATAACACAATTTGTTTTAATTTAATTTAGAAATGTCATAAATATCAAGAAAAAATTATTTATAAACATTCCTTAATTCTAAATTCTCATTAATATAAACATTAGGTAATTAGTTATGCACATTTTGTTGCTGTTGTTTTTTCAATAAAATATTAAGTGGTTTTGGACATACTTGGAAATAACATTTTTCTCAAAAGTCCTTAAGATGGGAATTGGTTTCCATTTTTGAATGACTTTGAAAACTTTTCCATCTCAACAGAGTTTTGGGTCTCACACAAAGGAAATATTGACTTTTGCATTAATGTCAAACCAGTTCAAGAACATCGTCACAAGCTAAAATGTTTCAAGTTTATTTCGAAATCTATATACATAAAGTTGAATGTCTCTTTGTGTGTTCGCTATGGAAATGGATACTACTGGATCAGTGTTGATGAAACTTGGCATAGATTCTCTAGCCAGGAAAGGTTTTAGTCTTGGTCCCAAGTCAAAATATTGTGTGGAATTGGAGATATTCGGATTCTTAGTATTCTAACACATTACTGTGTATTGTATGGGCGCATGCGCATTACGTACTAAGCAAATCTGGACATTCATACACGCACAGGTAAGCTATGCACATAAAATTTCTAGAAATCTATAAAAGAATTCGAGAAATTAGATTACATAGAAGGTTCTAGAAAATGCTTCTTTTAGAGGATACATCCATAGAAGGTTCTAGAAATGCTTCTTTTAAGGAGGATACATCCATAGAAGGTTCTAGAAATGCTTCTTTTAGGAGGATACATCCATAGAAGGTTCTAGAAATGCTTCTTTTAGGAGGATACATCCATAGAAGGTTCTAGAAATGCTTCTTTTAGAGGATACATCCATAGAAGGTTCTAGAAATGCTTCTTTTAGGAGGATACATCCATAGAAGGTTCTAGAAATGCTTCTTTTAGAGGATACATCCATAGAAGGTTCTAGAAATGCTTCTTTTAGGAGGATACATCCATAGAAGGTTCTAGAAAATGTTCTTTTAGGAGGATACATCCATAGAAGGTTCTAGAAAATGTCCCTTTTAGGAGGATACATCCATAGAAGGTTCTAGAAAATGTCCCTTTTAGGAGGATACATCCATAGAAGGTTCTAGAAATGCTTCTTTTAGGAGGATACATCCATAGAATGTTTTTAGATAAAATTCTTTTAGGAGGATACATCCATAGAATGTTTTAGATAAAATTCTTTTAGGAGGATACATCCATAGAATGTTCTAGAAAATGCTTCTTTTAGGAGGATACATCCATAGAAGGTTCTAGAAAATGTCCCTTTTAGGAGGATACATCCATAGAAGGTTCTAGAAAATGTCCCTTTTAGGAGGATACATCCATAGAAGGTTCTAGAAAATGTTCCTTTTAAGAGGATACATCCATAGAAGGTTCTAGAAATGCTTCTTTTAAGAGGATACATCCATAGAAGGTTCTAGAAATGCTTCTTTTAAGAGGATACATCCATAGAAGGTTCTAGAAATGCTTCTTTTAAGAGGATACATCCATAGAAGGTTCTAGAAATGCTTCTTTTAGGAGGATACATCCATAGAAGGTTCTAGAAATGCTTCTTTTAGGAGGATACATCCATAGAATGTTCTAGAAAATGCTTCTTTTAGGAGGATACATCCATAGAAGGTTCTAGAAAATGTCCCTTTTAGGAGGATACATCCATAGAAGGTTCTAGAAAATGTTCCTTTTAAGAGGATGCATCCATAGAAGGTTCTAGAAAATGTTCCTTTTAAGAGGATGCATCCATAGAAGGTTCTAGAAAATGTTCCTTTTAAGAGGATACATCCATAGAAGGTTCTAGAAAATGTTCCTTTTAAGAGGATGCATCCATAGAAGGTTCTAGAAAATGTCCCTTTTAAGAGGATGCATCCATAGAAGGTTCTAGAAATGCTTCTTTTAGGAGGATACATCCATAGAATGTTTTAGATAAAATTCTTTTAGGAGGATACATCCATAGAAGGTTCTAGAAAATGTTCCTTTTAAGAGGATGCATCCATAGAAGGTTCTAGAAAATGTTCCTTTTAAGAGGATACATCCATAGAAGGTTCTAGAAAATGTTCCTTTTAAGAGGATACATCCATAGAAGGTTCTAGAAAATATCCTTTGATTTGACTTTGAGTTCATATTGAATTTGGTATTGCCGGAGCAAAGCCCGGGCAGTTCATCTGATAAATAATAAAAAAGAATTCGCAATTTTCCAATACTAATGATCATCCAAATCCAGACTGTCATTTTCACTAAGATTTTCATAATCAGTGTCCAGTTCAATTTCAACTACAATCTCTTCAACATCTTCTTCGGCATTTTGGTATTTTTTGTTTTCTTTCATTTTCTGGTTTTTTCAGCAATTTTTGAAAGAACTTAATAAAAGAATCTGGGCATTGAAAAGGTTTTAGTTTGTCGAAAGCAAGTGGCAAAAAAAATGTCACAATTCTTGAAAAGTGTTCCCTACTAAGAAACTATATATAGTTCAGAAATTTCTATAGAAATCCATGATACACCACAGCACCAAACAAACAGAATCAACACAAAGTTTAACTCAGGACAAAAACAATTGCACAAAATGTGAATTTCCAAATCATTGTATCTATTTTCTATTGAAGTCCCATCTTGAAGATGGTCGAATTCCTTATTTGTAAAAGATTACGAAATTGCATTTTGTTTTTGTTCAAATTTGTTCAATTCGACTTTTTGAAGCATGTTTGATTTGAGAGTTTCCTAAAAATTTTAGCGAAAATTTTGCTGGGATATCATTTGTATCTGTATTGATTTTGTGAATGAATATGATAGCTCAATGACATTTGGAATAAGGAATATGAAATAGGAATATGAGTATGACAATATTTGAATAAGGTGGTGTTCACTATCCACAGTCATAGATGTGTGATGTAAATCAAGAATTATTATGTGATATGAATTAGTTTTAACTGATTGCAATGATTTCGTACTCAGGTAATCGTTAGAATGTGTGATGATAATGAAATGAATTAGATAGATACGTGAACTTTTAACTGTCAATCAAAAGTTAGCGTTTCTCATTAATTAACCGAGAATGGACCTTCTATCTCATATGCATTAAATGTTACTAAATGATTTGCGAAGTTTCACGCACTCTCGCTCCGACTTTCATGCCAATGGCATGACCTATTTTTATTGATGATAGTTAGAATGTTTCAAAATGCCAGCTGCTGTTTCAAATACTAGTTTATGACAAGTCTACTTTAACGGCGTCAAAATGGACGGCAGACATCAAACTTAGTGTCAACTACGCTAATTTGGCAAGAGTTCCAACGACCACCAACGACCAGTATATTGGTCGATTCGTGCTTTTCCGTGAACTCAACTTTCAGGATCGACCAGTATACTGATCAATGAGATGTTGCAGTGAACGTGCCTTATGCAGGAAAGCTTTCCGTTAGTAGAAAGAATAGTACACTGACCGACCAGTATACTGGTCTTTTAGTTGAGTAAATCCACCAGTATACTGATCAGTTTTTTGGCACTGTGTAGAGTAGTGTCAAAGGATTCGCATGGTCAAGTCATGGTTGGACCCGTTGTCGGCACTTCCGCAACGAGACTGAAAACCTTCCTCATGTGCTGGGTTGGTGTCCATTTGGCGAGACGATGCGGATGGCTAGACATAACCAGGTGGTCCTTCGTATTAAGATCTTTCTTGAAGACAAGGGCTTCGAGTGCTTCGATGGGGTGTTCTGCAGTGATGCACATGGCAGTAATCGTTTTCTGGACTTGCTGGCGTTTGACCCTGGGTAAAATAAGGCGTAAGTCATTGATCCGACCGTCCGGTATGAGTCGAACGAGAATATCGGCCAATCCAAGTATAGGACCTGTACAAGGGACATTATGGAGCGATATCATCAATGTGGCCGGCCAGATCATTTTTACTCATTAGTTAAATCAAAACTAACATTTCCATTGGATTCAGCATATTCGAATTAATAAATATGGATCCCTGCATATGCAAATATACCGGGCTACCGGTCACGTGAAACTAAACTTGATTTGAGTGTTGCAAATTTTACAGATGCATCTATAAACGACTTTTCTGAGTAGAAGGTCCTTCCAGGAAGGACTGGAGAGTGATATTTCCCCACTCCGTCCAAGCGTACAAAACATATGAGTGACGCTGCAGCATACATTCACAGATGTTCAAGAAGCAAAGACGAAACTGGACAGTATGTTCAACATGGAACGAATAGAACTCGATGCAGAAATCAATAATTCGATCGCGAGAATAAATCGGAAACCGAAAGAATGAAAAAAATACCACCACAACAACTAGTACGACGAATATGAGAAAGTCCAACAACAGACCAGCAGAATTGGTGATGAAGCACTCACAAGAACAGGGACTCCGGAGATCCAAGAAACTTAATTTCCGTTGGAAAGGCCCTTACCGGGTGGTCCGAGTTGAAATACCTAGGGTCATACTGGTGGATTGCAATGAGAAGGGAGAAGCAAATTCACCTGAACCATGTGAAGAAGATCGAAATCAACCGATCTTTGGAAGAGTTCCGAGCCCGAGTTAGGTCTCGGGTCTTGTGGAAGGTGTTGCTGTGGCACCGCCGCCGCGTAGCACGGCGTCTGTATGTTTGATCTCATTTAGGCAGCTGTTTCGAGCCTTTGTAATGCAAACTGATGCGACACTCACTCAGTGGCTGTGTGACATACTTACTTAGTACACATTGAAAAGCCGGGTTTTCTTTACTCAATACGAGAACTGTGAGAATTATTTCCGAATGATAAACTTGGCTACGTGACTGTCAAGATTGAGTTGATCGATATTTTATGTTATAATTGGCATTAAAAAATAATAATACAATTATAAAATCGATATTTTGTGTCAAAAATCAATTTCAAAACAGAACATTAAAGGAATTATCATATGACTAAAGATTTGAATGTTCTGATCGACAAGTTGAGGACGAATGTCGGACAACGAATGTCGGACAAACAACAAAGTGATTAAAATGTGCCATTTTCAATGTTTCAAGTTTTATTTTATTATGTAAAAATTTAATCTAACGTATGAGTAAATAGACGACTCTGCGTCCTCATGTAAATAGCTTGTAAGCAAGGTAGCATAAGCCTCTATATAAGCCTTAGTAAGGCTTAGTTGATGGCCAAGCAAATTTTTTCCAATTTGAACGTGGGTGGGTTTTTTGGAAATAATATTTTAATGGCCTCTTAGGCAAAATTAATGCCTGATATAAGCTAGAAAATGCACATACATATCGCTGAGGTATAGTTCCATACATTTATTGCGAGGGTGGGTGTAAATAAACTGATTGGATTTTGAATCCATAAGGTCAAAGGGTACGAAAGATAAAAAACAATTCACATTAATGTGAATAGATAATTCAGTTGGCGCATGTTGTGTATCGGACTCTGATGCGTTAACACTAATGACAGAGTTGATATGTATCCGCATTACTCCGACCAACGGCGTTACTAATGCTGGTTAGTAATTAGAATTTAATATATTTTTAAGATAATTTGCTGTTTTATTTGTATGGATTATCAAAAATGAATTCATTGTTTGTTAAAAAAAAAGATTAAAATTTTTTTGAATAAGTAAGCTGATAAATTTAACACAAGAATAGAATTACTACTACAAAGAAAAATCCGTACTCTGTCCAGATCTCATCTTATTAAATGTTGCACTAGCATAACCTCACTACTGTCATCGTCTGTATAGTCTTTGAATAGTAAAGTAAGGCTGCAAATCAATAAAACACATGATTACAAATTGATTTATCATTATGGTTGTACCCATGAAAACTTTATATTCATTGGGTCGTTCGACTGTTTGATGACTTCAGCCGCATTGTGGAATAATACTTTCTCGTTATAATTTGATACTACAAAATGAGTGGCATCAATAAAAAATTAATATTAATAATAAAAGAATAAAAGAATAAAATAATTCGAATAAGACATTTGTGAAGCAACCAGGGCAAACTTTACTTTATGGCAATATACCAATCACATGTTAGCATACAGTTTTATTGGTTTTTTAATGAATAGCAGATTTCGAAACTACGTACTGCTAGAGTCAATAAATAATTTGTCGGATAAGTTTGAATTTTTAATGATCTTGTTGACAATGTTGGCACATTATTTGGCCATTTGGCAAATGTCAAAGTAAGATTTCTAGTCGCGAGAATCATTGTTCTGACAGTTGTTCTATGTTGAACATGTCAAGAAACACAAATTTTGTATTTGAATTGTCCAAGTTAGTTGGATATGAAATGTTAAGACCGTTCACCAACAATGTCAAATCATTGGTCAAATCACATTACAATGCTTTATTTGTGCAGTTGGATTTTATTCACACTGAAGAGCAAGAAAGAGAAAACCGATCCAGTGTGGCGGGTCATTTCATGTTTCAACTGAGTGGTCTAATGTTGCTCATTGCTGTTGGCATGATTGGACTGCACTATGAGGTCGATTCGAGTGACTTGTGGAGTGTTGAAACACTTAAAACCAATCCCTACATTTGGGTGCATCAAATGATTCCACCTCAATTGTGGAAGACAATGGATGTTGTCCTCCACCTGGTGATGGCTCATTTCATCCTCAATTCGCTGGCTTCCATTCACTATGGCGTGCTTGACCATCGCTTTCGGATGATTATCAAAGGTTTGAATACAAAATTGATTGAAATTAATGGAAAAGGTGAGTTCCACTATTTTGCTGTTTAATGTTAAAAATTAAATATTAAATATTAGAGTTAAGCAGTCATGATTCAGAAAAAATTCTTTTGATTCATTCAAAAGCAAATTTATTTCAAAATCGAATTGTGATTTTATTTGCTTTTTTGGCCTCCTGCTTTTACTACACAATGGTTCTGTACAATTCGGTTTATGTCATTTCGCTTCTATCCGCGCTCTACTGGTTCGGGGTGTTTCCAATATTTGTTTTCTCAATTGTGTACGGTAAGAATTTGGTATAAATTTCTGAATTTATATTTTGATTTTGGCATTGGTAGCGCAGTGGACCCGCACGACGCGGGTCTGCGGGTCCAGAGGCAGTACGGGTACCACCGCCCCTGCGGGTCTGCGTGTACCCATATTTGATTGTCTGCGTGCCTGTTTATTTATAGTTTCATAAATTGTGGGTCTGCGGGTAAATGAAGATATTAAGTAAAAATGGTTAGTTAGTTAGAACCACAAATGAACGGACCCGCAGACCCTTATTATTTAAGACCCTCAGACCCGCGCCCCCAATGCCCCCGGTCCCGCAGACCCGCGTCGTGCAGGTCCAATGCGCTACCAATGCCTTGATTTTTATACATATGTGACTTACGCTGATTAACTGTTAATCATTGGCACGAAAAGAAATGTTTGCAAAAACCATCTATGTCTTTATGTCCTGTGAGTACATCTCGATTCGCCAAAAGACGGTTTTGGAGCAGTTAGTCGATTTGAACAGAAATTTCTCAAGACTTTCTCCTACAAGAATTACCTTGTGCGAGTACACTTTCATTCGGTACAAACATCTGCAGTTGAATCAGAGCCTGATGAGCATCTGTCGAGACTTGCACGCATACTCCAATTATTGGAGTCCTTATTTGACGCTCACTTTTATCACCTACACCACCTATGAGTCCTTCATGCTGTATGGAATGCTCATTGTGGAGAATAATCCACTCGTATTCAAGATCATCTATGGATATTTCATCTGCAGCATTGGACTTTTGTTTTACTTCTCAATACTACAGTGCGCAAAGGTGGTCAAGTGTAATCAGGCTATTTTACGCGAAAATCGACATTTCTATTTGCAATTTCAAGGCGCGAAACATGACAATCTATTGGCCAAAAGTAGCCATTTGTTGAAAGTAATTTCAAAACAAAATAAAAAAAGTTTATTAATCAATTTTCTTAAGGCGGAATCACTTTTGGTACCTCGTTCGATGCATTCGTATGCGTTTCGTCTGTTTGGAAATTATCGAATAACTTCAAAGTCGTTCAATGTGGTAAATGCCTATAATAGTTTACAGTAAATTACACACTTTAATATCTATTTCCAGATAATCGGATATGTTGCTGTCTTATTTTTGTCTATAATCAAAGATCAACGAAAACGTTAAGAAGACATTTATTATAATGAGTGAATATAAAGTTTAAAAAATTCTGTTAATTATTTAAAATTTAGTGATCATTTAAAATCGTCGTTCGTTTTTACCTAGAAAGATTAGAAAATAATATAATCAATGGAAAATCGAAATTAAATCTTAAACTATAAGTGTTAATTATCTTACTTTCTAAAATACCCCCCTAAAATATCACAATGAGCAGTCTTTTTAGCAAAAAAATAAGCATGATCAATTAAAAGTAGTGATAAAATTCCGACTTTATTCTTGAATAGATTGAATATAATAAAATTGAATAACAAGTATAAAATCACAGTAAGAGATAGTATGTAATAAATAGAGTAAACAACGAAGTGATGCCTACAGACAGGCAAATGGGGAAAATCTAGAAAAGACAAAGAGCAAGATTGGCACAGGCAAATGGCAATCAAAACAGGGCTTACTCAAACAAGACCACTGCTCAGAGTGATTAGCAAAGTGGTAAACGATCTTCTTTTATAGTGACCAGTTCTGGTGGTGATGGTGACAGTTAGCGGTCATCGATGACATCGAGTCACTTGCCACTAATCGAGTTCATTCGCTCGACAGTCATAACCATAATTTCTATCAAGTAGTGAGAATATTCTCTCTTCTTGTCCTATTCAGCTTATACATGAGAGCCAATACCATGCCAAGACAACTCTGGTGAACATATCTCGAAGCAGTTTTGGAACCCCAATGGAACATCTTGTTGGTTAAACGTCTCATCACCTCGTCTTCATTACCCTCTCCAAAATTTGGTTCCTTCTTTGGGATCACTCATGAGGACAGCCCTGATGTACACAAACGACTGAATGGCAGCGGACTGAATGGATGGAGGAGGAATGATCTGGACAACTTGGCCTGCCCTCAGGCTTAGGCAGGTGTGGGCGTCGTTTAGGATTGGGTTAGGTTAGGTTTAGGTGGTTAGGCAGGTGTGGGCGTCGGTTAGGATAGGGTTAGGTTAGGTTTAGGTGGTTAGGCAGGTGTGGGCGTCGGTTAGGATTGGGTTAGGTTAGGTTTAGGTGGTTAGGCAGGTGTGGGCGTCGTTTAGGATTGGGTTAGGTTAGGTTTAGGTGGTTAGGCAGGTGTGGGCGTCGTTTATGATTGGGTTAAGTTAGGTTTAGGTGGTTAGGCAGGTGTGGGCGTCGGTTAGGATAGGGTTAAGTTAGGTTTAGGTGGTTAGGCAGGTGTGGGCGTCGGTTAGGATAGGGTTAGGTTAGGTTTAGGTGGTTAGGCAGGTGTGGGCGTCGGTTAGGATAGGGTTAGGTTAGGTTTAGGTGGTTAGGGAGGTGTGGGCATCGGTTAGGATAGGGTTAAGTTAGGTTTAGGTGGTTAGGCAGGTGTGGGCGTCGGTTAGGATAGGGTTAGGTTAGGTTTAGGTGGTTAGGCAGGTGTGGGCGTCGGTTAGGATTGGGTTAAGTTAGGTTTAGGTGGTTAGGCAGGTGTGGGCATCGGTTAGGATAGGGTTAAGTTATGTTTAAGTGGTTAGGCAGGTTATAATAGCTAACGCTCGACTATTCCCCATAATCTCAAATTTTGGGGACATTATTGAAGCCAACAAAGTTTAATGCTTCAAATATAGCACCCGCAGGGCCCACTAGTTATCTATAATCTGACAAAAAATTAGATCAAAATTCCGACTGAAAGTCCCGAAAAATCAACATTTCCAAGATGCACTTTTCGTATTTTCCCCCTACCGGCCAATGCTTACATTTTAGTTTTTTCCTTCTCCTGTAAACCTCGAACTAGCCATTTTGTTTTTGCCATATTACATTAAAAATTTAACCGATTTTGTTGAGTCCGGATTTTAATTAAAGGTAACAACATTTAGTAAAAATGGATTAGAAAACATCTATCAAATTTTATCTCAGTTCATTGTGAGATCTTATCAAAGTGTAAAAATACCCTACTTTTTTACATTATTCGATCTATATCCGTAACAAAAAATTATTTCTTGAAATGTTTACTAATCCAAATAAAGCCAAACGGTTTATCTTTAATTTAAGATATAATATGACACAATCGGAATAGTATTAACTGACTTATGGCCATTCAAAGATAATTGAAAAAAGCACTGAAATGTGAAAAGGGGCCATTCGTAAAACAGTAACTCCGCGACTGTCCTTAAACCACCAAAATGTTGAACCCACCAAACACTCACACCACCAAAAGTCACTCATAATTCTGTCTTAAACTCATTTCTCCGAAACAAACCTAGGTTTGACCCCACATCTCTCCGAAATATAAATGTACCACAAATGAAAGCAATGTAATGTTGCACTCGTGCGATGTATTTTGTAATAAGTTACATTGTACGATTAATCGATCAATAAAGTTCTCTGAAAAAAACCTAACGTCAAAACCCATCTAAACACGGCACCTAACATACTTAACCTAAACCTAACCCAAACTACGCCCAACACGCACCAAAGACCTAACTAACACACCCAACTAACCTCATCTTACTTACAAAAATAGCATTCAATTCGAAATTTCAATTGTTGCTCATATTTTCCAAAAGTTGCATTGTTGGGCACAACAAACAGCGCGACGGACAGACGAACACCACAATTTTAATAGAAGTGGGTTGGGATGGGATAGAAGTGGGATTTTAAGATATTTGGAATATAAAACAAAATATTTCAATATTAATTTATTTAACAAAAAAATACATTTATTTATTTTAATTAAAAGGTAATAGTGGTGTTAATTTAAATTATTACTTGAGAAAATCAACATTTAATCGGAACAAACGACACAATTAATTTTTTGGGGTATTCCAGATACTTTTGATTGTGAAAATAAAATTCAAAATAAAATTTAATATTAGTCAACATGATAATTGAAACTAACACTTTTTCTTTTGAAATCCATTTTTATCGATACTTAAATCATTATTTCAATTAGATATGTGCTTACCCACAATTTATTTTTTTATCCAATGTAGTCTTTGTTCATTAGTTTGTTTTGATAAATTTTCATAAACAAAGCCGAAATGGAGAAAAAAATCTTTAACAAAATATTTTAAAAATCAGAAAAATAACAAACAACAGAATAAAGTAAAAGAAAATATTACAATTTCAAACATTCTCGCGTCAATTATTCCATTGTTTAAGAAGCGAAATCCAATTCGGGTGCTTTTGTAATTCGAGACAAGTTTGCTAAACTAAAAAGTTCATGTTAAAAAGGAGAGATTGTTCAGACTTAAATTGACTTACTCTCAACAATTGAATATTGGTTGGTTGAAGTGTATTCGAGAAAAAGATACACAAAGCGCACATTCAAATTGTAGATTTCAACATTCTTTCGGACAATTGCCGCACACTGAGAAGTGAAAAGAATTAACGTTCCAAGAAATGTTATCGAGAAGGAAATGTAGAATGACATTTTAAATAACGAATTTGTATCACCAAATATGAATCCATATCCTAGGAAACAAATCATGACAACATAACTGAAAACATTGACCGTCAGCATGAAGCTCCACAGTTGATTGTAAACGCGTAATTCGGTAAACAATGCCAGTACCCTTTGATTGCACAAATAAAATTTTCTCCAGATAATTGCACGCAATTGTGGAATATTCTTGTTTGGATGTTTACCGCAAGAAATCTTATTCAAAGTTTTTGTCTGAGCGTGAGCGTAAGCGAAGCGAAGACTATACCTTGACTTTTTGACAATTTTGTCGACGTAACTACATTTTTATGCTTGCACCGATTGGCTCCAAATTTTGCGGACATTCTTAGGTCATCATAGGGGTGTGCCAATAATAGTTGGTTTCCCGGTAAAGTGCTCTAAAAAATATATTCGCCTTTTTGGAGACCCTTTTTCAAACGACTGTAACTTTAAAACTATTGATCGTAGAATATTGATTACTTCGGCAATTTTGTAGTAGAAAGTACGATCTTTCCAACGGTATATAGTTCGTCATGGTGCGTCCACTTTAAGTTGCTGAAAATTGAAGTTGAAAAAATAAAATGTGTCTGGTAAAATTAAGCTTACATTTGAATTGATTGTTGTGTGATGGTTAGGTGCCGTGTAAGGATGGGTTTTGGGTTAGGTTAGGTGCCGTGTTAGGATGGGTTTTGGGTTAGGTTAGGTGCCGTGTAAGGATGGGTTTTGGGTTAGGTTAGGTGCCGTGTTAGGATGGGTTTTGGGTTAGGTTAGGTGCCGTGTTAGAATGGGTTTTTTGGGTTAGGTTAGGTGCCGTGTTAGGATGGGTTTTGGGTTAGGTTAGGTGCCGTGTTAGGATGGGTTTTGGGTTAGGTTAGGTGCCGTGTTAGGATGGGTTTTGGGTTAGGTTAGGTGCCGTGTTAGGATGGGTTTGGGTTAGGTTAGGTGCCGTGTTAGGATGGGTTTTGGGTTAGGTTAGGTGCCGTGTTAGGAATGGGTGTATTGGGTTAGGTTAGGTGCCGTGTTAGGATGGGTTTTGGGTTAGGTTAGGTGCCGTGTTAGGATGGGTTTTGGGTTAGGTTAGGTGCCGTGTTAGGATGGGTTTTGGGTTAGGTTAGGTGCCGTGTTAGGATGGGTTTTGGGTTAGGTTAGGTGCCGTGTTAGGATGGGTTTTGGGTTAGGTTAGGTGCCGTGTTAGGATGGGTGTGTTGGGTTAGGTTAGGTGCCGTGTTAAGATGGGTTTTGGGTTAGGTTAGGTGCCGTGTAGGATTGGGTTTTGGTTTGGTGTTAGGAAGGTTAGGTGCCGTGTAAGATTGGTTCTTTTTATGGTGTTAGGTAGGTTAGGTGTTTTTGCTTACGCTCAGACTACACACCATGGGCATCAGTTTCTATGCCCAAGGTGTTACTTATTTACGAAAATAAGCTTGACTCAAATTTAGCACCCGCAGGGCCCACTAGTTAATAGATTTTTCATTTGGTTTAAATTACTATGTTGTTTGAATTGAATGTAACTTGTTGTCAGATGAAAGTAAAAGACAACAAATACGATTGCTGAAACAAAAAATATTAATTGTAATACAAACTGATAGAGGTTAATACCACTAGAAGTGAAAAACACAAATAGAAATATGTAGATGTAGAGCCATTGATTTCGAAATGTAAAATTATTCCCATTGAGATGATGAAATCCTTCATAGTATAAGAACAGCTGCCAAAAAGACAAAAAAAGCCATTTTATCATAAATTCGGCTCAATCTTGCACGAATCTTCAAAATTCTATCGGATTTATTTTGCTTCCAAACTTTTAATCAAAAAAGTCTCAAACAAAATTATTATTTAAAAAATTATCAACTCACATTTGCCTTTGTAGTAGATTGTATGTTTCTGAATAGACTCGTTCCAGATAGCAAACATAAAATATTCAGGATTAATACTTGGAACTTGAGTAAAAAAAACCGAAGAGAAAAATCTCCAATAAAACTCCAGCGTTAAACAAGATGTCGCTCAAGTCCCACAGTTTGTTCCAAGTCATTCGATGAGTCAATAATTCGGGCATTCCACTCGCATTGTACTGGCCACCATAAAGGTAATACAGCACATAAATATTATCCAGTTGAAAATAAATCGCTACCAAAGCGGGAAACAGAAAATGTAAATTCATTTTGAATCTAGAATAGAAGCACAGTGGCATCAAAGCTCGTTTGTTCTTTAACCCTGGGATTTCCTCTAGTGAAATGCATTCTTTGATGGTGTCCTGATCAAAGTACTCTTTATGGAGAATTAAAGCCTTCTTGAAACCTTCTTTGGCTTTCGAGAAAGGAACAATCAAAATTAATGCCAAAAAGTCAATCATTTTACGCCAAGTCAATGAAGAAACAGTACACTGTTAATAATCGTGTAACATAGGCATTTGTAAACTTATTAGGTGACATTGTGATTTTATAACATCACACTAACTTTATAAAGTTACATAAAAATACATTGTAATGTTATAAAGTGACAGTGTGTTTGTAAGGTTACATTAAAGCTATTGTAACGTTAGTAACAACGTCATGGTATTGCACCTCTAATTGTTACAATTCAAGTTAGTTAAAGATTACAAATCGTTTTTATTTAAAATTTAACAAATCAATTATATTATAGCAGAAATTAGTACATTATGGTTATTCAAAGTATAAATAAAATCATTTACATGGTACAGATCATCATAAAGAATGTACTTCAAAACAAACTTCTTTACAAGGATTGGCAGACCAAGTTCCACATTATGAGATTTTTCATAAACCGGACCTCCCACAAATAGTTCTTTAGACTCCAGTTTAGAGTTTGTCCAAAAACTAGTTATTTCAATCCACATATTGGAACTTCCAACGCGCCGGATCACTTTTTTGTCGAGTTGGCAAGGCGCTGAGTCAAAATCTAGAAGAAAAGTGGCTGTTGTTGGAGGCAATTCGAGCATCTCGGGGTTGGCACTCAGTTTCTTGTCAAAATCAAACGTGCGCTCGCTGTACTCGTTTGCTTTGAATGACATTGCTTGATAACATTGATGACGAACAGCAAGCGACAAAGCAGGATTAATATTATTGTGCATCACTCTTGCCCATTGTTTAAAAAATTGATGCTTGCGTTCAAAGGGTAATGATGAGAAATAGATCAATGGACCAAACTGCCTGATTAGTTGAGGATAGTGGCTGATGTGATGCATCTTTGGTGTAATACTAAGATCGGGATTAAGCTCTTTTACATATTCAAACATTTGGTCAATTCTTGTAGTTAGTGTTTCCAAGTCGTCCTCAGAGATTGTTGTTTGAAAGCTAATAATGCAAATATCCTTAAAGGCAAGATAGAGAAGAAAAGGTTTTGAAGTCAATATGTCCTCAGCGGGAATTCCGGCCACAATTGGTAAGTCTTCCAGTAATATTTGCTCCAGTCGGATATAGAACTCAGCTCGTTGAATCATATCTCCCTCAATGGCAAATCCACCAGTGATTGACTTAATGCAAAATTGTGCGTCATAAAATCGTTTGCTAGAAACAATTTGCAGCATCTGATCTTTATTTTTCAAATAAACGTTAGTTAGCTTGATCAACGTTAAACTAGCAATTATTGGCATCGCTCCTTCTAAGGTATCATGACAGATGTCAAATGGACAAATACTCCATGGATGGACCGGACAAGAAGGATTCTGAGAAGCAAATTTGAAGGTTCTCTTAAGTCCAAACTTTTGTCTCATTTCGTCGCTCGGTGGAAGAACGATTCCATCTGCTTCACCAACAAGTCGCCAATATTGTTTAATATCATCTTCTGTTCCGAACAATGGTCTGTCTAAAACACCGCACTGAATCTCGGTGTGATTTGCTCCACACACTCGGCAACGATAACCGAGACTAAAAGTGTCGGGATAGCCGGTGAATTGGTAAGCTGTTTTAGCATCACCCACCAAAGACGAAAATATACACGGAATTTTGATACTTGTCCCGTCAACGAACCTCTTCTCAATTCCATTTAATATCAATTCTTCTAAGTCCTGATTGAGTTTCTCGAGGACTTCATTCAAAGCTTGACAATCGATATTTTTGTGATTTACAATTAACAGAAGAAATAAATCTCCGCGTTTTAAACGATCTTTGAAAGGGAGATTGGTAAATGAGCAATAAACGACAAGATAATTTTGATTATGCTTCGAATGGCCAATTGGATTGGAAATAGAGAATTCGTCAGAATACAGTTGGATGCGGAGATGACCTTTGATTAGCAACCACCTAATAAATTCACACGTCATTTCGCTGTTATAGTCAGTAAATTGATATTTGAATTGTTCTTGTTGCTCGCGAATAATTTGCTCAATTAAAGATTTGTTATTCAACACGTTGGATGCAATTTGACGTATCGGGATATATTGGTACTTTATTTCACCAATTCGGACAGTTATTGGTTCGATAAGACCACCAAGTGATTTGAGATAGACTTTCTGGAGATTGAGTCTTGACCCGAACCTCGTGATTTGTGGAATTAATGACAGAGATCGAGGTGAAAGTTCGTGAGCGAATAAATTAAATGCTTTAGTAAGTAAAACAGAAGTAACTTTTGCATAAGCAGATTCGGACAATGCTTCTCCGTATCTCAATTCGATAATAGTGTCAAACATGCTATATGCCATTTCTTGAAATTCTCGAGAAAAATCTCTGCGAATAGAATTTAAGAAGGTAGAATTGTGGTCAGTATCGACTTGAATATCGAGAATTTGAGCAGGATCAAAGAAATTGCGCTCAATTATTGCTTCGAGAAAGTTATTGTCCTCATTTTCATCAATCTGATCTTGTTCAAAGGAAGATTCAATTCCATAATTTGGAGAATTGTTGTCATATTCTGGTTGTACTTCTCTCTGTTGTTCATTGAGTAACAAGTGTTGTTGCCTTGATTCATCTTGATCAAATGTATCTACAGAACTGTCATAGAAAAATAGATAAGATATCGATTATAATCGTATGTAGATTCAATATTTACCTCGATCTACTTAATTTTGAATATACGTCCCAATGCTTATCACGCACGTGACTACGAAAAGATGCCTGCTTCTTTCCACTCCAGCCACATTCGTTCATAGGACACATTACTTTTTGGTTTGTGAATGTCTTACAGTCGTTTTCATATTCTTCAAGTTCTTTCAGCTTTTTGTATGCTGGTGCAAATTCTGACGATTCAAAGATGTTGCGCTTAGACATGATTTAGTAAGAGCGTTGGGAAAGAATTGTGACACAAAACAAGTCAAATTCAAAGTAGAATTATCTTTGTACTACTTTGCACAAGTGCATAAGAAACGTTTGGTCAACTCAAACATAAACATAACATTTGAATTAAAGTTATAAGTGGCGTACTAAAATAATGCATATATGTGCTTTGCAATACATCTCGATTATGAGCTTACCTAAGTTTAATACTGTCAGCTATATATTTTTGACCCATAAGTGCCAAAAATGTGCGGTACCGCACATTTTTGCATATTCTGAATACTTCAGTTACAGTTTATGAATAAATGGAGGAGAGGCAAAGACAAAGCTGTGTGGTTGTGAATTTCGCACTGCTTTCTATTTGACTGCTCCCTTGTGTGGGAGTGCGCGTTTGGCGCGCAATGTCTTTCCACCAGACCTGCGAACGCGTGCTGCAACACTGTTTGTCAGTTCGTGCTGTTTGTCTTCGCTGTTGACAACTTTCTTATCGTTTTGTCATATTTATCGTTTCTAAAACACATCTTTACCGATCAAAATGACTAATATAACCGCGCAAGATGAACCTAAACGATTCGATCTAATTGGAAATCATTCTTTTTTCGTCCACGGACGATTTAATATTGACTATTATGATTTTCCCAAAATGCCTCAACAATTTTCTTCTTTTAATGTGCCTGGTTTGACGATTCAGCAGTTGCAAGGGTTTGACCTTATGAAAATTCTCCGTAAAGTTGCTGACGAGATTGGATATTCTATTCAAAGCGCTTTTCACGTTTTTCCACCGAACTCTGTTTTGGACAATATATCTCTGAAATTTCTAAATAACTTTCCCGAAGCACAGAATAATTTTTCACTTATGTTTGACACTCCAGACACCTTTCTTTTTGACCGTGAGCGCATTCGTAATATTGGGGTATATATTTTTAATGTATTCAAATTGAGTATAATTTTAATTTCTTTTTAGGACTATCTTCGGGTGAACTTATATTTATGGAAAAAAGCTAAAAGTGCTCGAGACAAGCGCCATGGCAAACTCGGTGGAAATAAATGGCAATTTAGACCCGGGAAATCATTCCAGACCCTGACCGATGCTTATGCTGAAAGGCTTGAGAAACAACAGCAAGAGCAAGCCAGAAAGAGTGCAGAAAAAATGACTACTCGTGCTAAGCTCGCTTTTGCTGAACGGGAAAATGTAATCTTGATGAAAGCTAACGAAGATCTCTTGAAGCAAATCGAGGTTCTTAAATCTGCTCAAGTTAGTTCGGTTGATGTCAATTCTGAGTCGTTCCGAATGCAGCTGGACCAAGCAAGTGTCATTGACGATTATGATGATGATGAAGATGAATTATCGAGGAACGTATTTCACCAAAGCGAAGAACCAATCAAACTATCGAACCCAACTGAAGTTATTCCGAATGGAACAGGACGAAAACGGAAAGAATGTGAGATGCCTGATTCTAAAGTAAAGTCACCCGAAAAGCTCCGTCGTGGTAATCGTAAGCGTGTTGCCAAAATTAAATAAGTATCATTTTTCTTTATTGTTTAAAAGTTCTGTATTTCATTATTAATTCAAATAATTTAAAATTAAATAAACAATTAATGCCAAATAGAGACCAAATTAAATGATATTGTAAGCTTACAGTCGAGATAAAGTCGCTTTGCAAAGCAATATTTGTGAACTGATATAGTTACAATGTGACTTTATAAAGCAACAAATGTGACCTTATAATGCGACAATGTGAACTTATAAAGTTACACTGTTTGTCACTTTATAAAGTGATTAAACGAAAAAATCGCTTTATAAAGTGACAATATAATTAAGAGTGTAGAGTTGTTTTCAGTAAAGCAGAAAACAGTATAAAAGCTGGCCTTTTTATACCAGAAAAATCGACGTTTTTCTCTTAAAGCTTGAGCTCACTTATTGATGGAAAGTTGACATTTAATTTTCTATTTTAAAATTTCCGTTGGTTTGAAATTATTTATTGACATATAACATTTGCCAATAATAATTTATTGTCTAAAAGAAAAATTTAAAATTTAAAAATTTATAGTGTATTAAGTTGTATTTTCAAAAAATGTTTTTTTATAATTTTCAAATATTTTCCAAAATTATTTAAAAATATATTTTGATATTTGAAACTATATGAGAGTTAATTCAATTACTGCTACAACTTTTTCATGTTATAAAAAATTCATTTCTTATGTGGCAATGGGCTCAATTTCAAACTTCGTATCCTGGACTTTTATACATTTGAAGTCAACTCAAAATGGTGTGTTGAATTGCTAATAAGAAAATAGAAACTTTATAACTTTCTAAACTAACATTACTAATTTATATTTGAGTTTTGACTATTTTTAATAATTATTTTTACAAGTTTGCTTGTGCAAACTTGTAAAAAAAAACTGAGCCAGCTAAAGCTGACACAGCTCATATTTTTTCAGAGTTTGCAATTGATCAAAATATCCCAAAATATTTTTAGTAATTCGGGTTAATTCAATTTCATCTCCACTACACTATACACATAATAAATCTAATTTAGCTATATGATTCACTGATTAATCATTAATGTAATGCGGACTAATGTAAGGGTATGCGGACAAAAATGATTAACTAAACCAACTGATAAACTTTGTAATTTATTTCGAGTAAATGAATTAAAGAAAAAAGATCATTAAATGCTCGTAAAACACATTTGCTGTCATAAAGTGCTGAGAGCAAAATTCTTTTCTTGCAAGCCGATGATTTTATATTTGGACGTTATACTGTTCGAAACACTTGTTAGAAGAAAATATCTGGTTAAACTTGCTTTTAAATTGAGAAAAAACATTATTATGTTTGGAATGTTTTGGACAATAGTTTGAACTTTAAAGTCATCACTAGATGTTTTTTAATATTGCGCCAAATTGGCAGACAGTGAAAACAAATAATTTGAAACGAAATGTATCTATATGGTTGATCTAACAACTCCGTTATGGCAGCTTTGAATGCGAAATTGTTACGTTTCGTTACATCATCAACATCGTCTAAACTACCATCACCGAAAATTTATTCTTCTAGGATCGCACTTGGAGATTACAGTGATGGACATGCACGACTTAATGATGGTAGACTGGACAAATGAAGGGGACGGATTGCGTGTATCTCAAAAATTGGAACAACACATACCACTAAAAGAAATGTTTTCATGGTATTCACAAAAATGTCAATCTCACATCCAACAAATCGTATAAGGGCCATACTTTAATTACGTGATCAACTGACTGGATGGGAGGGGTCCAAGGTGTGATCACGCTTTGATCACGGAATTTTGGAAGGGGTCTAAAGTTCAGACCAAACAAAGAATCCCGAATTCTCGGATCTTTAGTTATCGAAATACATGTTAATAGTTTGTTGCCATACAATGCAACTTACTGTACAAATCCAAATATAACGCATGCGCATTTCACATTCGTCTCATGATTACACTGCGCTAACTGTAGGCTAAATTTTTTTTGGTAGGGGTAGGGGTCACGTCAAGATCACGGACTGATCACGCATGGTACTAGGGGGTCAAAATCTTTGATTTTTGATCACGTAATTAAAGTATGGCCCCTAAACAAAACCATAACTAAATACGAATGTGTTTACGTTAAAAAACTTGAGTTCGATGAAAATATGAAACATACAAAACGGACATCAGATATACAACAGCTAATAAAATAAGATAAAATCAAAATGAACAATTTGAATGAGTGTGTTATCTCTAAAAAGCAATCACGATGTTGAGATGCACGTAAACACATATTTGTTCAGGTAGATATTTTTCATATAGATGAGAACCAAATATCCAACAGAAACCCGAAATTAAGTTTTTCATTACGTTTGCAGATTATGATTACTTGTTCACGGTGTCGACAATGTTTTTAATTCAACTCTGTGCCTCATACACTCCTTATCAATTCACCTGACCACAACACTCATAACAAACACACCAGTCGGTTGCTGCAGGCAAGCATCTGTCAGTCTTTGTTCGCGTTACATTGACTCATCGTCGATGCATATGATAAGCTTGTAATGACAGAGTTAGATGCTTATGACTAATAACTATATAAAATACGTGTTTGGACCGCTTTTTGGACCATTTCCGCTGCACCTATAGGTCCAAGATTCGAACTCAACGTGTAACTAATATAGTTTTATCATCATGCCAAATCCCAAGTCCACACACCTAACCGTCTCAAAGTTATAGTCGTTTAACCTTCGTTTCATGTACTTTTCTCTTATCTAGAACGAACGAACGAACGAACGAACACAATAATTTTAATATAAGATCAAACAAATCAAAAATTTTCAAAAATTAAGAAACAATCTCAACGGCGTACTTTAAATGTGTATTCTATCATTCTGAAGTTTTTGTCAACACTTAACAACACTGTGAATAATGACAATAGATGATAGGTTAGAACTGATATATATATATTTCAGTAATATAATTTTGATATATTTCATGGCACACCATTAAATAGAATTTTAAATTGAAACAAATAATAAGTGTTTGGCCGTGAGGATAAACTAACGAGGGACTCATAGCCCTCGTTACTCAACTCTGGTGTTTGTCATTCACGGTATTTTGCCGGGTCTTGTTGTTGTTTTTGTTTTCATAGTCGTCGGTTTTCTTGAGTTACAGAGTTCGGACAAACTGGATAACATTCGCGGCGGCAATGGGAGATTGGAACAAGTCTCTCGTTATGAGAGACGGCACTTAGATTTGCGTAGTTGACAATGGAGTATATTTCAACATATATGGCTTGTGCCGACCATTAACACATTGGGACAGTAACTTAATGTTCATTTGAAACCAAAAAACAACCAGTATTGATTGGTTTATTTAAAATTTAAACTATACTTCTTAACGCGAGTGCTGCATGTGTTTGTGGTTATCTACCATTTGGAAAAAATCAATTCATATTTCAGATTTTCTGATTTTTCAGTTCTACTCGTACATGCACATGCCTACGACTAAAATGCATTCAAAATAATACATTAAAGTATATATTTTATTTCAATTTGAAATTCAACTTAATTTCTTGCAAGTTGCAACACTTCATAGAAGGACAAGAATAATTTTCGACGCAAACAATAAGATGATTATGATTATGATTTGGTGCTTTATTGCTTCAATGTATGGGATTGTGTCGTAAATTGTTTTAACGACTCACCAAAGGTGATCCATTTGAAATTGAATTTTTGACTCTATTGTTAAATTAATTTTAACTCACCAATTGACCATTTTCAACCATATCGTTCTTTCGTTTCAGCATTGGCCATAATCAATGGAAACTGACAAATATGTGCTTGTAAAGGCAATTCCAATTGATGCTTACTAATGCTGTAGTAATTGAATTCGATGTAGGACTGATGTATATTCATGCGCTTTAGTGCCTGAATAAGATCTTATTTACTTATTTTTGAAAATGTTCATAAAGTAAATGCTAACGTGACAATATAATAAAAAATGAGTTTAAATTCAATTGTGAAATGCGAGATAATAAAAGAAGTGATCACGATGTAATCAAAGATCCCTAGTAATAATTCCAATGAATTTGACATTTTCTTAATTGCCTTGTTTGTTTTCTTCGCTGGGGTCTTCTGTTGGCTGCCATAAAAATGAATTGATCAGCAAATTTGTGTTGAGGAGTAAAACATGAACCTAGATCAGGAAATTCTGATTCAAAAGCAAAAGTAGAGTTCAGTGGATTATTAAGCTGCACCAAATTTGGATGAGGCAGAGGCTTATATTCTGCTTTGAATTGTAAGTTTTAAATTATTGAAAACTCTATACAGTAGGTACACAGGAACACGGTGTTTGGTTGTACAACTTCGTCTGCCTCTGCATTCTCTCTATATACATTTACATTCTGATTGTCATTAGCCTCGTTGGCATTGTTATGAACATTGGCACCAATACGATTACCGTTACCCCCAGTTATTCGGCATATTGAGCCCCAAAGCACTTTTGTTATCGTCAACAACATGACTTGCTCCGCCACCGCGAAATTGTCATTGAAACAATATTGATTTCTAATTTGACTTCAAAGCCCTCAACTTGGACAAATATAAGTTTTAACTTTAAAGAAATCAATTATTAATTGGTTTTTCGGAATATTTTACTAATTATATATCGATATTGAATTAAGTTTGAAATTACTTTTTTCGGTGTTATATTTAATATTTTATTAGTTAATGAAGTTACCAAAACTTTTGTTAATTTCTAGTAAATTTAACCAAAAAATTGTTTTTATTTCAGATCCACTTGAGCAGAATTACTATTCCAGAAAATAAAATTTAGAGAAATTTAATATGGAAATTGGCATTTTAGGACGCCGGTGTTTCGCCTCAAGAATGGTGTCAATATTTAAATTTACAATTTTAATCTTCTGTGATTTGTTGAAAGGACTCTATAAATCGATCAAAATGCTTGTTACCCATCTGCGTGAAATGAAATTTTACTTTTTTAAAAATGTCCTACAATTGTATTAAATTTCCGAAACGTCCGAAACTCGGCAAAATTCACTTGAAAATAATCAATATGAAAACACGACAAAATTAAGCAGTACAGTATTAGCTTAATAAAATCCACACTCATAAATTACAAACATTGAAGACCTCGTCAAGTAACAACATTAAACTCAGATGAGAGATTTCGTCAAGATTCAGGTAATTCTAGGAAAATTTGATGTCTTAGAAAAAATAATAAAATTATAATTACATTTAATTTGAAAAAATACGTTTAAATTTTTGTATTTTTAGATCGAAACATTTGCTACAAACCGAAACTTTTCGCGCTGTTGCTTCCGACTGGTTAACAGTTATCGGCTTGACTCGAGTGCATACAATTTGGTTCGTTGTGATATATTCTATGTATTTAATAGGTAAAAAGTTATAAAATCTCACCAGGCAATCTACATCATCAGAACTCTGTTTATTATGATCGTGAAAAGAAGTGAATACTAACAAAAGTCATAAACTAACTATTACTATTACTGATGACTAAAAATTGAAATATATTTCTCGTTAGAAGACTGTGTGTCAAATTATTAAATTCATTTTGTTTCAAGCTTATACTTACAAAAAATGATACAGAAATGCTAAATGGATTAAAACACTCTAAAACAGATACGATATAAGCTTACCTTGTAAACCAAACTAATGATCAAAACGTTTTTTAAAAAAAATTCCTTGTCAGTGATGTTTAATTTTCAATGACTCAAAGCCTTAACCCTTTGAATCCCCAATGGACTTTTTTGTCCATAAAATTTTGAAGTCGGATTTTTCAGCTTCAATGTTCTAAATGCCCATGCAGACAATTTTGTCAGCTCGGTAGAAGTGTATTGAGTGTGAGAAAGAAGGCACAGCCTCCTCCAGCAGCCGTTGCTTCAGTAACAGACGACAGACTGGAGCAAGTTCAACACTCAAAGTGGTCCATAAGTCGATGACCACGACTTGACTTTACATTTCGCTTTCTCCTGCTTTCCTTGGTGATTTACTTTTGGTTTTAAAGTGTGCGTTCGATCACAAACATGTCTAGCTATGATATTTCGTTTGAAACTTGGAAAAATTCGCATCCGATCTCATTTTATAAGCATCCATCGATTTATCAAAATTTTGATCTAGCATCGTTATCGATCAAAATTTTAAAAAATTATTTGTGGGACATTGTTCACCATAACAACATCTTTATAAAAATTAGTCGTTAGGTTAATTATCTCAAAAATTTAATACCTTGGGATTGAAAGGGTTAAAACATTTTGCAGCACAATCGCAACAAATATGGATGGTTTTAAATAAATAATTTCAGTTTTCATTTAAGAACAGGTTTATCGGCTTTTGATGTAACAATTCCTTCATTTCAAGCAAATTAATATTAAACAAATAAATAGTGGTTTGAACAAAAAAAATTTCAGTTTATTAAATTTTTTAAGTTTAAAACTTGTTTGGTAAAATCGTAGATTTTAAAGAAATTGAGTTTTTAATTAACGCTCTAAAATGACATAAACTTGAAAGCGCTCTAAAATGATGTAAACTTGAAAGCGCTCTAAAATGATGTAAACTTGAATGCCTTCGGAAATGAATAAAACATAAACTAATCCCTTGTTTTGTTGTATAATTAAAAACTCAGAGAGCCAGCAATTCGACCACCGCGGTGTGTTTGTTCTCATATGTTTGGACGTTATTCAGTTCCAATGCGATGTTGATTTTGGTGATGACGTTCTTGGTTTTAAGTTCATTCTTTCTTTGGTACCAACGTTGTTACATGGTTGAAAAAATGGAGCATGAATAAAATTTTAATTACGAGAATTACTCTGTTTTCGGTTTGCCAGCTTACCCTCCCCCGTGAGTCTTGAGCTTTCGGGGTTTTGAACATTGTATTATTTTATCCAATAAAGGATATTGAAATTTAATTACTCAAATTTCAACATAATCACCACAGTCACTATAAACACGATTGGTTACGTGATATTTTGACTAATTCTTTCAGTATTATTCTGTTGCTATCAAAATTTCCAATTTTCAAAAGCACTATCAATAAAGCATATCTCTGTTTCATTCAAATTCCAAACAAGATATCAAACATAATGTGCCATCTGTTGATTGATAACTTAGCTCTTCAATTTTGTTTGCTTACCAGTGGCGGCAATTCTTTACAAATCTTTAACAGTTAAAGTTTAACTGATTCTAGGGTTTTGCTATGTTTTTGTCACTTCAGTGAATTAAATCAAAGCTATATTCATTAAGTCCCACTTGCTGAATCTAATTGCTGGCTCTCTGAGTTTTTAATTATACAACAAAACAAGGGATTAGTTTATGTTTTATTCATTTCCGAAGGCATTCAAGTTTACATCATTTTAGAGCGCTTTCAAGTTTACATCATTTTAGAGCGCTTTCAAGTTTATGTCATTTTAGAGCGTTAATTAAAAACTCAATTTCTTTAAAATCTACGATTTTACCAAACAAGTTTTCATGATTTTCGCTATAATGGTTGTAATAACTACAGTGAACATTTTATTAAAACTCAATTGTTTGGACTCACTAATTAAAAAAATCAATTCTGAATCCATTCCAATGCATAGCTGCTGTCAATGATTGCCTTTTTGGAATGGCATTTTATTGAACTCTTAAGCAAAATTAATGCTAAATGTAAGCTAGGGAACATACTTAGTGTCTGACTGATTGATATTGGGTCACAGATCGATGTTGTACCTTCTAGTGACAAGACGCTCTGGAATGGAAATGACTGTGACATTACGTGGCGATATGCCAATGGTATTCGCCCACCACAACATTCTGATAAACAAACCTTTTCACAGCCAAATATATAGAGCACATATAGCGAGTATTATATTGGCGGCAGAGCACTTTACGCGACATAATGACATTTGCACAAAACGTTTGTCTACAAAGCACAAATACAACACTTTAATGCCGAAATGTAATTCATTGAGAAATACAAACATTTCCACAACCAAATACATGACGAATCTCGAGTATTGAGTACAGCGTAAAGTGAATCTACATTCACGCCACAATTTATATTTTAAACATTTTCTTAGGCTCACTTTGTTTACGATTATTAGCTCTGTTGTTGATACGAGACAATAATGTCGAGATGAGATCACACGAAAGTGAAGAAATTAACACAAAACAAAATCACAGAACGTGCCTCTGTCTTCTTTATATTTTGACTATACTTGAGTACATTCGTTGAGCGATCATAGCTGACGTGTTTTGGTTTGTATTAGTTTCGGTTAAGGCAAGGATCCTCGCCGTTAGGATGAGTGTCAAGTTTGAGGTCAACAGAGTACGGTAATTCAAATTATTACAAGAGAAACCACAACAAAAAATAAGATCATAAATAATATCATTGTCAGCTGTGATCTGCCTTGGTCACAACAAAATACCCAGCCGCACCTAGCACAATAGAGGTAGTGGTGGAGTGTTTTTGGTTTTTTGTCGATGGAGAATTATATATAATAAAGTTCGAGGCCAACAGAATATGGTATTCAATGCTAGGGAATAAAAAAACTCAAATAACAAACTTGACAAATCACACCAAACAAACACGATACCTTATCGTTGTCAACTGTGAGCCACCTTTGTCACAACAAAACACCCAGGCACACTCTGTAGAAGTAGTCGTGGAGATTGTGATCAAGAGAGAACCCAACTCGAACCAAATTCTGGTGGTTTTCGTGGACCAAAAGCAAATCGGTACACATTTGCAAACGTCCACACACTTGTAAACAAAAGCACTGTATGAACTAGGTTCTTGTGACGAATGAAATTGCATGAAAAACAAATAGTTTATACAGTGTAAGTTGTTGCAGTGACGCTTTTTTCGACTCTTCTGCGGAGATTTGGTATCAATGTATTCAGAATACGTAACGTAATTGTGAATAGAGCATGATGGGCTTTTTAAGGAGCACAGCACACATTTTTTACTTTCTCTGTATTAGCTATTTTTGCTACTGTTGGCTCTACTAAATCAAAAAGTCAGTTCGTTTAGCGTGCACCACTACACACCACTGCTGGAAGGCTAAAAAAAAGGTCTGATCGCAGTCGTTCTCATTAAAAACTCATAAAATCAACTGGAATTCAATAAATACAAGCGTTTTGACTTTAAGTAGAGTTGGATTGAATCCAGCTGTAGAGGTTGACACTGGCGTACACATTGGGATGAGTAGCGTGCAGACTGGATGACGATCCCAGGAGACAACAACAATATTTCCCATTTTGCCTGGAACACTAGTCTTGGCAAAGACGAAAATACTCGAATCAAATCTTTTGCCAGTTCCTTCTCTTGTGCTTTGGTTAGCATTGGAATGAGAAATACATGTATGTACTTCGAGTCTTGTCCATGCTGAACGCTCATCCATCGTTGGTGATCTAGATCTCCAGGCATAGATTGAAATTGCATTGTTCGAAAGGGGTAGTATCGATTGTGTGGTGCATATCACGCCAATTCTTCTCCAAAAATAATAGTTGGACAGCTTAGGCACAGATCTCCGAATACATTCGAAATGGAAATTGTGAAATTTAAAAACTAAATGATTTGATTTCTATTATAAACTAATTATAAAACAAAACTTACTTTAGATCATCTTCAGTTGGTTTGACAAGACTCTCCGTGTAAAACTTGGCCACTTCCTTTCCATTTCCCTGTTTATAGAGACCATCCATAATATACTCTATATCTTTTTTTTGTTGATTCAATTTAAAAGTTTGCATTTTCAAGTATCAATTTAGAAAAAACTGAAGACGCAATCATAGAACCCTCATTTTTTACCACACCAAACATTGCATCTATATTTCGATTAAACTTTTCAGTTTTAAAAGCTTCAGTTGGTGGCATGGGAAGTGCTTCATCTCTATTGATTGGGACAAAGAAATCATTCTTTGCAAAATACTACGAAGTTATGCTCACAAGTTCGGCCATAGATTTGTGCCGAAGACAGTCTACCGATTTGTGAACGTTTTCAATTGAACATTTTAACCTAGATGCTGTAAGTTGGGTTAGTTTTAAACACCTTAAAATGTTTTTATCTGATATTTACATCCTCCTTCCCAACACTCGATCACGTGATGACTTATCTTGATTAATTGATTGATTGATAATTTCTGTAAAAAATGTTTTATTTATTAATTTGTACATTTCTAATTGAGTTCATAAACAATATTCAATTCGTCATGTAAATTCAAAATTGAATTTGCTAAACAGTAACACATTTCCACTTGGCATGCTTATCATGACATGCCAAACTCAATAATATTTTAGTTATCTTCTGAGCTTGATAACAATTGTTTAGAATCGTGTATACTCAAATTAGCTTTGATAACAGTGCAACAAACATGACTACACGATAAGCAAGTAAAGTTTAATTGTGTTACAGTTTGTGCCCTCAATACAAGGTGACAAATCACCCCCCACGATTAAAATGAACACACAGAGTGAACCAAGTTTAAATCGACATTAATGTCCGAAAAACTATTAGCTTTATTTTAATAAAACATATAATTCGGAGTTATTAATTCTTATTGATCAAGTTGTCTGAGTTTTATCAAAGAGTACATGCATGAATTTAGATCAAATTTAGAGTTTATTGTGACGGCTTGATTAATGTGCTGAAGGATTTGTGGTTGTAATCATTCGTTGACTCAATTTATTTACAAATTATCATGAGAAATTAAGATAAAAATAAAATACAATAAAATACAATTATGCACATACACATATATGTAGAGATAATTTAAATGGAGTTAAATCAATTAATACAAAAGATAATTTATTGGTAACTGGAATTCGATTATTTTTTAATCTTTGAAGTTTAGTCCTTGAGAATTCACATTTTGAAGTTGTCAATCTAATGGGCCGCATTAAAGCGAATGTTGAAATGACCCATTGATGCTTAGTAATTACAAAACCAACATTTCTAACCTTCACAAAAATCTAATCTTATCCATAATGTATACTTATAAAGAAGTGGTTGCAAATCACAATTCTTTATAAGTTTAGTTATCACAAACTTTCAAAGTACTCAAACAATTTCTACAATTCAAATTCTGTCCTAGAGACAAGAATTGTACTTTTGGTACCCATGGATTTGTTTCGATTAAACTCAGGCCTCACTTCACCAACAACAATTTGAACAATTGAATTCAACCAACCAATTGGGCAAAGACAGATCTACAAGCAGATTAAGTGCCAAAAACTACGTACTCAAATTAAATATCAAACAAGTCTAGTTAATTAGTTTTCATTATCTGTAATATTTGTGTGTAATGCATAAAAAGAGTATCCTTGAAACATATAATTGACATGCTTTCTTTGAATAGTGATAAGTTTCGTTCATGTTTAAACAAAGAACTTTGTTCTTGTATTTATGCATCTAATTTTTTTAATGGACACAGGAACATTATTTTTAATTAGTATTTTATTCTAAATCAGTATAAAACTCTGTTTTTAAATTACAAATTTTATTTTAATTTTTTGGAGGTAAAATTACATTTTAGATTCGGTGGCAATAACTTTTTTGATTTTTAATACGAAATGCAATAATGGTAAAAAAATGCTTACTGATTGTGGCTGATAGACTAAATAGACGACGATTGGTGTTAATTACTGATGGAGAGGATGGAATGAATAAGTTTGATTCATTAAAGTAACAATCAATCCAAGTCATGTTCAGTCAAGTGCATTCTGCACCGAACCAAATGCAATCAGAAACCACCTAAATGGTTATAAACTATAATATGCAGTTCAACTTGATCATTTTTTTCATTTATCACTTGTGACTACTGTTTAATGCACAATGTACATCAAAAAGTCTCGTTTCAAGCGATCGTCCAGTTATGATCACGCCAACTTTATTTCAAGATTTATTTTTGCGTATGATTTATTTTTGTTTATTTTTACTTATTTTTTATTACTTTCTAACATTTAGATATATTTACCCAACTTTCATTCGGGGAATACGCAATAATGGTCTTTCAATCAATGACATTCATCGTTGCTCAAAGTCGGACAAAGTAGAAAAAATCACAACAAAATTAATTGAGTAAGTAAATGTTTGGATTTAAATAGTTTCATCATAATTAAAAATTTTTATATTTAGAAATTGGGAATTTGAGAAGCATAAAAAAGAAACCTCGTTTTGGTTGGGTCATTTTCCGAACATATTGGACCTCTTTTCTGTTTCCACTGGTGATCTATCTGTTCAACGAATGTTTTCTTCGAATAGTCCAATCACTGTTGCTCGGTCGACTTATCAGATACTTTTCCAATGACCCCTCGGTCAACTACAAGTGGGCCTGCATCTACGCTGGTGGTGTGTGTCTGTGCAATTTGTTGCTCAACTCGTTGCAGCATCCAAATGTCCAAACAGTGATGCGCAAGGGAATGCACATTAGGACAGCTTGCTGTTCGCTCATGTACCAGAAAGTACTGAAACTTAGTCGCGCCCTCAATGGCACAAACAGCTGTTGGTCAAATTGTGAACATCATGTCGAACGATGTTAACCGATTTGACAATTTTAGCAACTGCTGTTGCTACCTGCTTGTCGCCCCTTTACAAGCTGCTATTGTAATGTACATTGTGTGGGGCTACCTTGGTGCTTCGTCTTTATTGGGCCTTGGCCTGTTGCTCTTGTTCATTCCATTTCAACTATTCATGGGAAAGTTGTTTTCAAGTGCAAGGTTTGTAGATTTTGTTTTCAACGAGAAACTTTTCTTTAAAAAAAACTTGCATTTTTTTCTTTTCAAAGATCAACAATTGCTTCGTTAACTGATAATCGATTGAAATTCATGAATGAAATCATTGCGGGCATTCGAGTGATTAAGATGTACAATTGGGAGACGCCTTTTACGAAACGAGTTTCAAATGCAAGAAAGTGAGTTTTATTTATTTTTAAATCTAGTTAAAATGTATTTTTTCAGAAAAGAAGTTTCGCACATTCAAAAAGCTAACTACTTGCGAGCATTGAATTTGTCACTTTTCATTGTAGCCACTAGAACCATTCTCTTTGCTTGCTTTGTCTTGTTCGTACTTTTGGGCAACACACTGACGGCGGAAAATGTTTTTTGTGTCGATTTCACTTTTTAACTTACTTCGAATGAACATCACCTTGATGTTTCCTCAGTGCCTCTCGCTGCTGGGAGAGTTGCAAGTGTCGGTCAAACGAATTCAAACATTCTTGTTATTAGAAGAAATTGCACCTCAAAAAGTTCAGGAAAATGTTAATTTGTGTACAAGGCCAGACACGCTTAGGAGTAATAAAAAGACCAAAACTGAGTTGTGCTTAAAAGCGGAACACGTGAAAGCTCAGTGGAATTCTAAAGATGGTCAGTTGACTTTGGACGATATTTCAGTAGACCTCAATTCAGGTGATTTGTTGGCTATCGTAGGAAAAGTTGGTTCTGGAAAAAGTAAGTAAAAAATAGTAAAAAAACTTTGTTGTAAAGCTTTTTCTAAAATAGAGTTCATTCCTAATGTGCCTCCTAAACGAACTATCACTCAAGTCGGGCAATATTCAAGTGAAGGGATCTATCTCCTATGCCAGTCAGGATTCTTGGTCATTCAACGATAGTGTGCGAAATAATATTCTGTTTGGACTGGAGTACGATGAAGCTCGTTACAACCAAGTGGTGGAGATGTGTGCGCTGAAACGAGATTTCCAGTTAATGCTTTACGGTGATAGAACATTGGTGGGAGAGAAAGGAGTTTCCCTGAGTGGTGGCCAGAAAGCGCGAATAAATCTTGCTCGAGCCGTATACAGAAACGCAGACATTTACCTTCTTGACGATCCACTGTCAGCAGTTGACACAGCAGTGGCGAAACACATCTTCGATAACTGCATCATGACTCATCTGGAGGGGAAAATACGCATTCTCGTGACTCATCAGATACAATTTCTCGAGAAAGCTACAAAAATTCTGATTCTCGAAGAAGGAAAATGTCTTGCTTACGGAACGTACTCAGAGATTCAACAAATGGGAATAAATTTATCGAGTATGTTGCCATATTTGAAGAAAACCAACAAACTACATGAGGCAAATTCTTCAAATGTTAATTCAAAAATGATCGGAGCAACTGTTCGAATCAGTACGCCATCCATCGGACAATTAAAACAAAATTCGAATGAAAATATTACTGAACCTGATAAAGGTAATGGACCTAGAAATGCAAATATTAAAATTCAAGAGGAACAACTGCAACACGGTTCAATCAATTGTCGAATCTACAAGGAATACCTCCGAGCAGGTGGTGGAATATTTCTAATGTCATCTATGATTATCTTTAGCATAATTTCACAATCCATCTTCCATGGTTCAGATCTGTTTTTGACCTATTGGACCAACAAGAATCAACTACTGAGTCCAGGCGAGAAACCAGACAAAAGTGAACAGTACACTGACATCTACATATACACAGGCATGATTGTGGCACTCTTTTTTACGACCATTTTTCGCTCGTTTTCATTTTTCATGATTTGCATGCGAGCTTCGGTGAACTTACACAACAGCATCATTGCCAGACTTGTTCGGGCACCTGTGGACTTTTTCGACACAAATTCTGCAGGGCGCATTTTAAATCGCTTCGCCAAAGATCTTGGTATAATCGACGAAAGTATACCAAACACTGGGTTTGATCTAAATTTTGTAAGTGGTTGTTTACTTTTACATCCATTGAATGACATTAACCTCTGTTTTTTCTTTTTTGTTACTAATACAAATAGACAATCGGACAAGCAATTGGCATTGTGATTACGGTGAGCATCGTCAACTATTATCTGGTGATACCTGCAATCGTAATTGCAATTATTGTGGTCAACATTCGTGCCATTTACATTAAAGCAGCTCGTGATATTAAACGTTTTGATGGTTTAGGTAAAATCAAAATTTGTCTTATTATTTTGCTAATATTTTACCTCTTTAGTTCGAAGTCCAGTGTATGCGCACGTGAGCAACACTATCGACGGTTTGGCCATCATCCGAGCGTATGGTGTTCAGGAAGCCTTTAAGCACCAGTTCTCTGTCTATCAAAATGACCACTCTGCAACCTGGTTCATGTATCTCAGTGCATCGCGAGCATTAGGCATGCTTATGGATTGGATTACTACGTTGTATATCATCATAATTACCATTGTCATTATGCTGTCAGGTAGGTTCACATTGAAAATATATATATTATTATATATATTGAAAAAATATATTTTATTTGATAATCGTGAGTTTAATTCCAAGATATACCTGGTGGCGACGCAGGCTTAGCCATCTCCTCTGGTCTCATGTTGGCTGGCGTTACTCAATTTGGCATTCGTCAATCTGCTGAATTTGAAAGTCAAATGACTGCAGTGGAGCGTATTGTCGAGTATCAGGACTTGGAACAAGAAGCGCCTGAAAATTCTTCGAAAAAATCAAAAAACTACAACAAGATGGCCAGCTACAGGTGCTATTCAATTTGATCATGTGAGTCTGGCTTATGGAAAGGATAGTTCAAAATTTGTCTTGAAGAATATCAATTGTACGATCAATGCTGGCGAAAAAGTTGGAATTGTTGGACGAACAGGAGCTGGAAAAAGTTCATTAATTACGGCTTTATTTAGATTGACCGAACCAGATGGTGTGATACGCATTGATGGCGTAAATATCCGATCGATCGGTTTGCATGATCTAAGAACAAAAATTTCCATCATCCCACAAGATCCTGTTGTGTTTTCCGGTACAGTTCGCTATAATCTTGATCCTTTTGATGAGTATTCTGATTCGGAGTTGTGGTCAGCCTTAGAAGCTGTGCAACTGAAAAAACAAATTGATAATTTTTCCGAAAAACTCGAATCAAAATTGTCAATCAATGGAGGAAATCTGAGTGTTGGTCAGCGGCAGTTAATTTGCTTAGCACGGGCTGTGCTTCGACGCAACAAAATATTGATTTTAGATGAAGCGACTGCAAATGTGGATCACCAAACGGATTTGCTCATTCAAAAGACCATCAAAACCGAATTTCACAGTTGCACAGTTTTGACCGTAGCCCATCGACTCAATACAATCATGGACTGTGACAGAGTCTTAGTGCTGGATGCTGGAGAAGTGGTGGAATTTGACACGCCATATAAATTGCTTAAAAATAGACAATTTTTCTATGAAATGTGCAAGAAAACGGAAGAAGGCATGTTTGAACATTTGTTCCAGATTGCAAAGAATAATCGTCATGAAAAAGTTGTCCAACTATCTGACAAATTTTATTTGAATAAACTCATTTCGTCACTAGATTTAGCCATCACCAAAACAATCGCTAACCAAACATAACAAATTTTTTTTTCAAAAATGTCTACACTATGCTTTTATTTAATTATATAACGTATAACGATGTTTTTTATCCCTTTGTATTTTAACCTAGAACAGTGTATCTGTTTTCCTGTTATTTTATTAGTCAATAAACCTAGCATTTTCATTAACAATAAATCATTGCCCTATTTAAGTGGCAATTAAATGATAGTGGACAATAATAATCCTAATGAATTTGTACTTGTGTGTGGTCTTACGAGTAGACCACTAGAAACGGTACGTCGTCTACGAGCGAGCTTTTGCGTACGTCCTCTCAGTACGACCCCTTCTTCCACCGGCAACGATCACGCAACGTTCGTTTCAACACCTCGCAGACAAGATCCTTCGCCACCTTTCACCTTGAAGAAGGGCCATGTCCTGAGGACAATGATTGTCCTCGCCACGACGTTTCTTCCCTCATCACATGTATAAAAGGCCACTGTCTGAGCGCCATATTCGTTAGTTCAGCACACGGTACGATTGCATTCGCACATGCTTCATCCAGCTGCTTACTCACCCTCTTCCTTCTGTTTCAGGATAACCGTCCCCGTATCCCACATCGTCACGACGTCCCCGTTCGCTAGCGTGGTCGTCTGACGTTCCTTTTCATCTATTTTTGCACAAAACCGGTAGTGCCCGTCGCGCTTCGGCGTGCGCCATCAATTCTCAACATTCCCCATCTATTTCCGCTTTATTTCGTGTGTTTCGCGCCACTTTTGTACTGAAATATTCTCCACCTCATTTTTATAGTAAATTCTGTCTGTGTTTCGTCATTTTCGTGCAATCCTGCTTTTTTAATGTGCGTGAGCGAGTTTAACCTTCTGTAAATCTTGCTCGTTCCGCCACATGTGTTCAGTTGTTTTTTATTGTACTATTTGTTTACTCGTTGTTATTAACAGTCAAATGTCATAAAAGTTAGCGTTGCAGTGGATTGACAAATTTCGTTATTATTTCTCATCGAAACATTTTAATTTTTTAATTGCTCTCTTTCGGATTAACACATGTGTTGTATTATTTGACCATTCAGAAATTTAACAAAGTTACACTTTGATGCACAATGGAAATTGGTTGCTTTCATATGGAAAAGTATTCAAATGCGTGTTTGACCTAATTTGGTGATGATGTTAGCTAACAATGACAATCTGTTGGTAACAATTGTTGCTGTTGACTATTGCTGTCCAATCGATTTTTTATATTTGTAAAATATTTATTGTATTAAATTGAGAGTTTCTGTCGGAGTTTACAACATTGCATTATTTACCCAAGAATTGGATGATCCAAAAATTCCAAAAGCCTGTCCCGGTTTGTGCAACTCAAACACATCAATATAGTTTGTGCCCGAGTGCATGAACACACCAGGAATGTAGAGAGTCTTCTGTGGTCCAACTGACCAGTGGCGACCAACATTGAATGCATTCACAAACACATTGCCTTTAGTCCAGCCGGGCTGTGACAGATAAGTGTCTTCTGGTACAAATCGGTTAGACGTAATTTCAGCTCGATAAAGTGCTGGGACTTGACTTGTAACAGTGGGCTCGGTTAGGATGACATTGTGTTCAAACTTGTGCCACTCTCCTCTGTTGTCTCAATCTCCCAATTTGTACACAAACGAGACATTAAAGTCGACTGAGTAGATGGTGAGTTTGTCTGCGACCTTTCCGTCGAGTTTGATGTCACCATTCAAAATTCCCTTTCTGGCATGATTCAATTCTTCTCCTGAATTAGGACGACCCAAATTTTCTACCAAAAAGTCGTACTTGTAGGTGGCAGCTTTAGGCTCGACTGCATGAGTGAAAGTATGATTGAAACTGTTGGCTCCATTCTTGACTAAACCGACTTGGTTTTGATTGACCAACAAAATAGCTCGATCGTGAAATTGTCCTATTGCAAAAATGATTATCAGATACAATAGACAATAAACACGATGATCGCTTACCAGTAACTTCGTAGGTCATGACCTCCTTAGTAGTTTCAGCTCGATAAAGAATGAATCCAAATCGCTGTCCATAAGTTGCCTCTTGAGTGTAATTGAGCAATTCCATTGGAACAGATTTGTGGACATTTGTGAATTGTCGATTGTGTTTGAGAATAGTTTCGAATGGAAGAACTGACTTGATAGCAACACTTCCATAGCTAGTTGCAGGCTTTTCAAAATTCCAACCTGGGAACTTAATCTTGGGAAATCGACCAGTGGCGACCAATTTCTGGTACAATTCCATTGTTTTGTGCCATTTGGGAGTGAGATTTCCTGCTTCGGTAAGTGGTGCATCATAGTCGTACGAAGTCGTGACTAGTCCTGCTCCATTGGTAAAGCCAAAATTGGTGCCAGCAATGAACATGTAGAAATTGACAGATCCATTGACCATAAACAAAATGTCGGACACTTCCTTCTCGAAGGTCTCATCCGAATAAGTGCGATGACTAATCGCATGCCAGACACGGAAAAAACAGGCCAGAACTCAGAGACAAAAGCTGGCTTTTTTGGGTTGATGCTTCTTGAGCTCGGTCAAGGCCTGCAGAGCATTTTGGTTCAAGTTGGCAGTTTGAAGGACCGAGTCATTGGGGAAAATTCCCTTGATTGGATACTTCTAGGCAGTGTTGTCCAGGTCTGACTGGAAAAGCAGTTCCTTGAATCCACTGTAGATCACGATGTCTCGAAGGAAGTTCAAGTACTCTTTCGAGTATGTCTTTTTGATATCATCCGAGTATTCGTTCTCAAGCTGCAGTGCAATCACAGGACCAGCATTCTTGGTAAACTGGTGCTTGTTGATGATCTTGAGTGCTTCAGTCCAGAAGAGCTTAACTCGATCCAAGTATGGCTTGTAGTTGGATCGCAATTTCATGTTCGGGTCTGGCAACAGCCAACTTGGATCCACCCAACTCCTATTAAGCACAAATGTACGGTCCGGGTTGAACAATGGCAAACATGCCCTGGTACTGAATCTCGCGCAAAAATCGTTCCAAGTTCAAAAATTCCTATTGGAAATCGAAATGTCCCGGTGTTTCTTCGTGTAAATTCCATGGCAAGTTGAACAGTGTTGAGACCAGCGTCCTTGAATTTAGCCAAAATAGTGGGCCAATTGTTTGATGGCACTCGGAAAAAGTGCATCGAACCAGAGTAAATGACAAAGTGTTTGCCATTGAGAGTGAACTGGTCGGAATTGGCTTTTGGACCAGACTTGATACAACCAGAGGTGTAGTACTCGTACAGGATTGGATCCTCAGCCTGGGAACTGGGCCCAATGACTGCTAAGATTAACGCAATTATACAAATTCGCATTTTGATTTGCCAATTACAAGAATGATGATCAAAACCAACAAATTATGTCAATTTAATTCTGGCTTAAATAATGTTTTTGGTTTTGTCATTTAGACTCACATCTGTCAATGTGACAAATATAAACTTTGCAATCTTGTTTCCGATCTATTTGTTTGATTGCAGATTTTCAAATCAAATTGATCAATTAATAAAGGATGTTTCATAATGAAGTCAAAAGGGCGTATAATTAGAGAGACAATCAACAATGATAATTGTTATTTCCAAATTACAAAATCACCCTTTACAATGTAAATGTGCAGCCAAATGTTTAAATCTCATCGTCAAGTTGATTAGTAATGAGTGTGGCTTAATATTTCCATTCAACGGTAACAAATGTAATGAAATAATTTGACTAAATTTTATTATCAAGCAACATAATCTAGCATACACTCAAAGATTATCTAAATATTACATGATACATGATGCTGGTCTCTGCTGTGTATAATTTTACTTGATCAATACATTACAAAACAATGTGGGAATGAAGAGGTGAAGACTAATTGTATCTAACTACACTAAAGTAATTTTGAAAATCGTAGTTGTCATTGTCTTCATGTTGTCAAGAGTTTTATTCGAAAATATAAGTTCTATTGATCAACTGAAAGGTTTACCGTACAGAAATAATTATTCATAATCATACCAGAAGGTCGTGTTGTTGCTCATCTTATTTCTATCCAATATAATCAACGCCCATAATTTTCTTTTTTGAAGATTTTCATAAACAGGACCGTAATCGATAAAAACAACTGTAAACACATTGATTAACGAATATAATAAAAATAGTATTTAAGATGTAATTACAATTTCAAACATGCGAGAGTCGATAATGCCGTTATTAATGTAACTGAAGTCCATCCGATTTCCTTTGTAGTTTGAAATAATTTTGCTTAGCTGATTATATTGGGGGGCGGGGGCGGTATTTTGTAAAAAATACATTAAAACATTTAAAAAAGTTTCACATACTCTTAGCAATTGAGTGTTGGATGGTTGGAGTGTTTGTGTGAAAAGGTACACAAATCGCCGGTTTCTCTTGTAAATAGCCACGTTTTTGCGCACTATAATCGTACACTGGCCCGTGATCAACATAATTGAAATAAAGAATTGTACAGAGAAGAAGTAGTACATTGACTTCATCAAGATAGGGCCTGCATCGCCGAAGAACACCGCATATGCCAGATAACAGATCATGATCACATACCCAAAAACGTAAACAGTTAAAATCAGGCTCCAGAAATTACTGTATGCGCCCGTTTCTCTGAATAGATCCAAAACTTTTTTGATTGCAAACACAGAATTTTCTCCAAATTTGTCCACGCAATTTGGCAATATTCCGGTTTGGATGTATGCCCTGTGAAATAAGGCACATCTCCTCCATCAAGGAGTCCATCTTTGCCAGTTTGCAGTCTTGCTTGAAATGGATGTAGCTAGTCACCAGATGAAAGTAGAACCCAATTGACATTACACCTTGAACAAAACAAAAAACAGTTGTTTCTACTTGTGAGGTATTAATATGAAACGATCACTTACTATAGGAAGTGTAGGCAACCCAGAAGTTGATATAAACTGAAAGCCATATGTTACGGATGGTAAAGTTGTCGCCGTTGAGATAATGGAAGCCAGCAAGGTACAGATATAACTGCAGAAACAATACCACCATTAGCACCGAATAGATTTTCCGCATAATTGCTCGCTTCTTCAAAATTTTGTCCGACTTTGCTTGTTTCCAAACTTGATTAAAAAATTCTTTTAAAAAGTGAAAACACTCCAAACATTAAATCCCACTTACACTTTCCTTTATAATAGATGGTCCTCTTCTGCAGTGACTCGTTCCAAACGGCATACCTAAAGTACTCGCTGCTGATGTTCGGCACTTGGGTCAGATAGAAAAAGATCAACACCTCCTGCACTTGGCCAGCATTGATCAAGATGTCGGTTATGTCCCAAAATATTTTCGGACAAACTCGATGAGTTAGTAAGTCGGGCATTCCAGTTGCATTGTACTGGCCATCGTAACGAATGAAAACAACATAAATGTTATCGAGAAGAAAGTACAGTGAAACAATTGCAGGTGACAGAAAGTGAAGATTCACTTTGAGCCATGGGAACCGGGCAAATCTTAGAAACGGCCGCTTTGCTTCCCAACCAGCAATATCGTCTAAAGAGTTACAGTCCTTAATTGTATCTAAATCAAAGAAAAATTCCATAAAGTGCACACAAAGTGCATGGAAGCAATGTTTGATGTTTTTGCGACAAGTCAAAATTATCAAGATAACAAAAGTAAGCATTTTGGTTGTGGTGGTGGTTGTTACTCTTGCTTTTCACCAAAGCATAATGACAAATTCAAATATTCAATATTCACCATAAAGTGCCAGTTTGGCGTCAACTCAAAAATTCAAAATAAGAAATAATAATTTTGTCGTCGCACTTTTGACAAAGTGGATTATGAACCGCACGGAAAAGCAATAACTTACATATACACGAACATTAAAATTTTATTTGGACTTTTGGTAATATTCCACAGAGGGTTTGTGTCACAACACGAGTCATCACGCGGCGTAATGACTTTTGCAAAGCAAGTTTGCCAAATTAACCTTACAATAGTATAGTAGTATTTGGTATGAGAAGAACAAATGGAAAATTTTAAAGTAATTTGGAACTCATGATCCGTATAATGACCAGAATATGCGATTGCATTTTGCAAATAATATAATTTATTTTATTTTATGACTGTGTCCCTGACCGAAAGTACATTAAGGAGAGTTCGGTTAATTGAGCAACCGATTTTGATCGAAACAAGGGTCGAGTTTGCCAGCATGATTAAGTTGACTTGCAAAACAGTTGTTTCGATCTGGTTTGAGTTTGTAAAATTTCACTTTCAATTTTCAAGATAACAAAGTCATTAAGCAGAGGCTCGGATTGTTGATTTTGATCGAAACAAGGATAGAGTTTGCCAGCATGATTAAGTCGTTTATACAAATACAGCTCAATTAAATAAGCTTCAGATTTCCATAAAGTGGACATTTAGTCTCCAGTACACCTCTTACCAAAGTAAAAACACGGGTTAATGTCGATAAATTACGATGCGTTATGGCATGAATAATTTATAAAACGTGGTGATGGTTTTAAAGTCTAAATTTAATATTAAATTTAAATTTAAAAAAATTTAAATTTTATTATTTATATAAATAACAAATGACAAATGACAAAGTTAATATTTACGAAATAAATTGAAAGCAAAGAGAAAATGCATTTTTAATGTGAATGAATAAATTGCAACCTTATTCGAATTGATCAAAACGGTTGTTTTGAGTTTATTTTTGGTACAAACCATTGAAATTGGCAATTTAAAAAAAACTTGTTTAAAAAACAATTTTAAAAAATTTAAATAAAACATATCAAGGATTTTAAACTTTATAATTCTTTATTAATTATTTGACTTCAATTTTAACTGGACTGTCATATGAACATATGAAACGTCTAAAAGTGTTTTTTCGTCAAAATATACTCAAAAGTAAGATAATTTAACCAAAACCAAAAAACTAACATTTTAAAATAACAATTTCCATAAAATTACAAGTACTCAAATTCTGTTTATCAATTGTGACAGTAATGTTTTACGCGACAACAATAATGCAAATGCCTGTACAAGAATATCAGAATAATCCCAAGTGAGTTATAATTTTCTTTACAAGAAAAGCAGTATTCATTGGTGTAGAGTGTTTGTTCACAGAAGGACAAGAGTGAAAGTTTGAGTTTTTTTCTATTAATCGAAACACAAAACCTGTTCTATAAATTATTTATTGTGTACAATGTTCACTGCATATTTGAGTGCAATGTTCAAATCAATTTTCGTTTGCAGCCTCATTCTTGTCATCATCAATTTAATTTGGCCTGACTTAGAACATTTTTCATGGTTGACAGTAAACACACAACAACAATAGGCGAAACCCCCACTTGGGTTTGTGTAAAGATGTATAAAAGAGCACATAACGCAAATTCAAATGTTAGTGCACGTTCCTCCGTGATTGAAATATTTCCTTTCATAAAGTCGTTTTGTTAAATTCTAAAATGAATGATAATAACAATTTGAATAAGCCAATCAAACTTTGTCGTGTTTGTGGTGATGTAGCGCTTGGTTTCAATTTTAACGGACTGTCATGTCAATCGTGCAAAGCTTTCTTCCGAAGAAATGTCCTCAAAGAAAAGGTGTTGTGTTGGGCTGAAACAAATTGTTTGAAATTATATTTTTTATATTTCTAATATTATTAATTATTTATTAAAAATATTTTCAATAACGTGTCTAGGATTTTCAATGTAAAAAATGCAAAAAACTGTTTGGTGGAAAAGTCAACAAGAAAATTGTGTAGACGATGTCGAATGGATAAATGTTTTGCGATTGGCATGAAAAAGGTAATATCTTTGTTTAAAAATAACTCCAAATTAACTTGAATAATATTTCCAGGAATTAATCACGACATTCAAAGACAAATGGACACTTGAACATATACCTGAAAACATAAATGGTACCTTTTAAATTAATAAGAAATTTTCATTTTTTAAATTATTAAAAAAATACTAACAAATAAAACAAAGTAAATGTAATTACATGCCTATGTTTTATCGCAATTGTGTCAGAAATGCTTAGCAGCAGAAAAGTAATTTGCAAGAACAAGCTCTTTGTTTTAATATATTGTACAATTGTAGTAATCCGAGTTAATCAAAGTTGGCAACCGACTAGCTCTCACTAAGATCACAAAATCCCGATCTTTCGGCAAAAATAAACGAGAAAGTGTAGTCGTAGACATAATGTGTCAACTAGGAGAGACAGATGATGTGTGAGAGGGCGTGTTTGGTTATCTCATTTGTCAGAAGAATGAACATTCGTTTTTTGTGCTGTCTAAGAAATGATTTTTATTTGTCTGTGAGATCAATCTGTGAAATCGTCCATCTGGAATACAGAAATTAGTTTCTTATTAGATTGTAGCTTAGAACACAACACGCACCTCACCATCGGATCGGTGAACGGTTCAGTCTGCACATCTACTGTCCAGTCGATGTACATTCTATGCACTCTACCACTACTTCATATTATGTCTCTCTCACACTCGCTCATGTATTTACTCATAACTTGTATTCCAACTGTCGATATGACAATACCGAATAAATATCTTTTAATATCAAGTCACTTGTCCCAATCTAACTGTCTGACGATTTAGGCCTTCCAAACCTAGCTCTCCTCATGACAGATTGGTCGATGAAATTTTGGCAATTTTTGTGTAAATATGCAAAATAAACGCTGTCGAGTTTGTGGCGATAAAGCTATTGGTATTTTTTTTAAACATTCGAATATGTGAATAACGAAATTTATGTATCTGTCAGGTTTCAACTTTAATGTGATCACCTGTGAATCGTGCAAGACATTCTTCCGACGCCATGCGACGAGTTTTGATGAAAAAACTTGTACGCAGATGTGTGAGATAAATAAATTTACCAGACGAAATTGCATTCCGTGTCGGATGGACAAATGCTTGGCCTGTGGAAGGAATAAAGTATTAATGAAAATAAAAATAAAAATAATTATTATTGTTTTTCTTTAGAAATTGATTTTTAGTCGAAATGAACGCAAATTTAAATATGAAGAAACTCCACAAATGATTACTCAAATATACAAAAAACACCACCGATCTCAAAAGTCATGAATTGAATCTCCTAATTGAGGTTCGTGACGCAATATCTGTTTTTCAAGAAGAGGATAATTTCACTCTAATTGAAGAAACTCAAAATGTGGTAGACCTAGCCAATCTTCAAGGAACTTTTGTTGCAAATGTTATAAAGTTTTGTAAAAACTTGTCAGCTTTTAAGAATCTCAGTCAACCCGATCAGCTAATTTTGTTCAAAAACTTTTATCCCGAACGCTGTTTATTACGAAGCACCTTTCAATATGATCACAAAAATGAAGGTTTCCCCGGTGTTACAAAACGAAAGTGAGAAAAAAGCTATATTTGTCAGGCTGAGTATAGCCAAAAATATTCCACAACATCCAAACGCATACACGGAGTTGAGAAAATTGTGTTGTTCGTTGAATTTTGCAATGGAAAACGATTTTACTATTCGCGATTTGGTAAGTAAATTTTGCTTCCATTTTTTAAATAATATTATTCAATACTTAGATTACTTCACTGCTTTTATTTAAAGATCGCGCAAATCTAAGAAATCGTGAAAACATTCGCTATCACTACATTCTATACAACTATTTATTGAAGCGATATTTGGAGCACAAATATGCGAATGTTGAAAATGCCAATCGAAAATATCACACTCTCATGTCTACACTTCAATTACTTGAAACGTCAACTGAACATATGAAGTCATTTTATTCAAACGTTCAACAAACGCAAAATTCAGATCAAATTTCACAAATTTTAACAGAAATTTATGATTCTTGATTATTGTTATTATTGTTTATTTTTTTAATTAAAAAAATATATCAAATAATCAAGTCATTGGCCTATGGCGTTTCACTATAAATACAAGTGTTTTTGGCTATATAATAGTGAAATTAAATCAGACTTATGTATTCTCATGCATTCATGCGTGAATGATTGTATTCAATTGAATTTCTTAAACTCCCACATGCGCAATTTTAAGATGACGTTTTCACGAATGTATTTGCTACTTGACTGTCATTTTAGCTTACAATTGACGCAAAATCACCAAAACGAGTCGAATAAAATATAAAAGCAGTCGATTGCAAAAAATATCGGCAAATTGTTGTATAACCTAAAATATTTCCCGATTGCTTCTATTCTAATTCAATAAAAGTGAGAGTTAGTTCAAGGTGAGAATTTATGTTGATTGTCATGGCGTGTGAAATGTGCTTCATGTGAAGGTATAACTTGTCAATCATCTTCTTCACACACACACTACATGAGTCAGCTATATCATGCTCTCTTCTCTTCTCTTGTTTTCACTAGCCACTCACATCTTGACCGACAAGGTCACGTTGTTCAATTGGCTTATTCATATCTAGACATTATTCTCTGCTCCTTCAATAAAGACTTCCAATACACTCTACTACAAATGCTTAGAAGAAATCGTTTATGCTCAAAATATCTTTCGTAATTTTGCAAAAAATGGCACAATTGCCTTAAGATAAGAAAGTAAAGTTTCAATATGTTATGTCAGTGTGCTTAGTAACATTTGGGATCACACAAAGGCTCAATTAAGCACAACCAGAGGTTTGTTTATTGACATTTTGGTACTAAATTTCGCTAGGTTCGTGAAGCCAATTTAACAATTTTTATTATGCAAAATAAACCTTGAGGCTTGTTAAAAAAATGCTACTAAAAATCATTATTAGTTTTCTCGATTTAGGAAGGTTTTCGGTATTTATCTCTGTGTATTACAATGCATTTTTATTTGGTCAAGTGAAACATGTTTGACATTGATTTGACAAGTAAATTTATATATATCCAAATTTAGGTGAATAAAAAAGAAAATTTATTTTTTATCAAATTATTAAATATTTAGAAAAATTCCAAATTTTGATTGACCCATCTTCCATCACGCGTTTTTTTATTTTAAAATATTTTCCAAACAAAAAAATCGACGTATTTCTAATAAATTGAAATTAAAAATGCCTTAAAAATATGAGAAACACTTACCAAATTAGCCTCAGCATTGTAATCGATTGTGTCAACGAGTTTTTCGCCAAATTTCATCAAGAAACCCACAAAAATTTGACATTTTGGAATATGCATAAATCGCGATTAGTGAAGTAATCCAAAACAACAGTAGTATCCTATACAATCCTAAAAGACAAATTCTGTCTGATAAAAGTTTTCCTCAAAAGTCATTCAAACTAGTGGAATTGAGCCTTTGTTCATTTTTTGACTTTTGATGACGAGCAAAAAGGAAATGCTCATGTACGAAATGACCTAAAATTGTTATATTAAATAAATAAATTTAATATTATTTAAAAATTCTTATTACTAAATGAAATGTTTTCGAGGTGATTCGATAGTTGCCAAACAGTCGAAAAGCATAAACATGAAGTCGTTTGCTGATTTGTAATGCTTCGATCTAAAAAGAAAACAATTTAAAACTTCGCATATGATTGTGTTGATTTGTCTAATACCAAAAGTAAATGCAAAACTTTAATTGGTCGATCAGAACGGATTTGCTGAATGTTGATAAAGAATCGTCGGTTTTCGGACAGAATTTTCTGATTTAACTTGACTACCCGAGCACAGTTGTCGATGAGCAAAAAAAAGCATAATGTTAAACTCAATTACACAGTAGAAGAAGATATATTTGAGCACAAACGGAATTGAGTGGATGAACGCGCAGACAAATGCGAGATAAGCTGCAACCCACATGAAGAAAGGTAACATTATCGAGAGATAGGGCGACCAAAAGTGAGAGTAAACTTCAATGTCCGCACAGAGCGACAGTAATTGACGATTGGTTCGTGTGTACTTTAGCCAAATCAGTCCAAAACTGAGATTCTTTCCTGATTGAGTGCTTTTTGTGATTTTGCGATTAAGTTGTACCATTTCGGCTAAGATGGAGTTCAAGCGAATTTGTAAATATTTGCCAGTGAGAATGACAAAGGCCATTATACCGAGTAAAGCTGAAAATAATCCAAAGCCATAAATTTGTTAGAAATTATGTTAAATCCAACTTTAGCTTACCGAAAACAAGTTCAAAAATGAATCTCGGAAAGAGAATCAACCAAAAGAGTCCATCAACAATATGGAAACGGTACAAGCCTTGATACAGCAGACAGATGTACACGTAGAGCATTGCAAACAGTTCAAAGATAATAACAGTCACAAAGATGTTGGTCTTGTGACGATTTCGAAATGAGCAAATTCTTTCTGAAACTTCATTGTTTAATTTTGAAAAATCATTATTAAATATATTTTGTTTTTGAAAAATTAAAGAAAATAACAAACCCTCTCCTCGAATGACCAGTCGGCCACTGTCCTGCAGGACCATTCTGTAACGACTCTCATTGACAGGATTGAACACCAAACTTGCGTACGCACAAAATGTAGCCAAGATGGCATTATAAAAGCACCAATCCGTCTGCGCCGAGGTGTCGGGCAGAAATGCTTGATGATTCATAATGTAGGGACACTGGAACAAAGTGTGTAAATCGATTTGACCCGTATGGTAGTACTGCATGCCAAAGAAGCCAAATGCAATTGAACTCAAAGACACGAACAGGTGGGGCACAAAGATGGGATTCAGCCGGTTGGTACCAGCTCGAGTAGATTCATTCATTTGCCTTTGAGGCTCAATTTGTGATGCAGATGTGAATTGCTTCAGACTATACTTTGGCACCTCAACCGGATCAAGGTACTGAAATTGACCGTACAGGTAATTTAGGATTGAAGATTTGAATAAAATTATGTTCATTTTCAAAAAGGCCAACATTTTCAGGTTTTTTACACAGATTTTCTAGTTACAAACACCAAGCACAAAGGATACAATCACAAATCACTAAAACTAAACTACGCTGCAAGGTTTTAAAAATCCATTATTCCGTGTTGTTGATTTTAGGTCCATTTTGTGGTGGGTTACCATGATCACCAGCAGTTTTATTACGTTGTTTTGAAAACAGAATATGACATTCATGATTTTTTATCTAAATTGAAAATATGATTTTGAAAATAAAATATAGTTGTTGAAGAAGTAAAATAATAATATATTAATGTTTTTTATGCACGATTTGGATTTGATTTGAAATTTGAGAATTGTTTCTATGGATGGCACACTTTGTATATAAAGTATAAATTTCGAATTGTTTTTATGGTTTCATTGATTTTTCTCAAAAAACTAGTAGATTTCAAGGTAGATTCGTGACGAGTTTAGTTTTACGATGTTTAGAAGCAATCGTGTATACTCAAATTAGCTTTGATAACAGTGCAACAAACAAGACTACACGATAAGCAAGTAAAGTTTTAAAAAAAGTAAAGCATATAATGTAACTGTGTTACAGTTTGGGCCCTCAATACAAGGTAACGAATCACCTCCACGATTACAATGAACAAACAGAGTGAACCAAGTTTAAATGGACATTAATGTCCGAAAAAACTATTAGCTTCATTTTAATAAAACATATAATTCGAAACTATATAACTTATAACATATAACTTTTGGTACCCATGGACTTGTTTCGATTAAACTCAGATCTCACTTCACCAACAACAATTTGAACAATTGAATGCAACCAACCAATTGAGCAAAAACAGATGTACAAGCAGATAAAGTGACAAATCTACATACTCAAATTTAATATAAACCAAGTCTAGTTAATTAGTTTTCATTATCTGTAATATTTGTGTGTAATGCATAAAGAGTATCCTTGAAACATATAATTGACATGCTTTCTTTGAATAGTGATACGTTTCGTTCATGTTTAACTTATAACTTAAACTTTAAACAAAGACAAGCAAAGAACTTTGTTCTTGTATTTGTGCATCTAATTTTTTTTATGGACACAGGAACATTATTTTTAATTATTATTTTATTCTAAATGAGTAAAAACTCATTGATCACAGTAATGAGAATTATATATATATATATCATATATTAATATAATGCAATGTATATGTATGTATGGATGTATTCATTGTGTGTGTGCTTCCAACTAGTATAACGTATTTACGTTAAGCTCATAATGTAATGCACAGGCATTATAGTTTTTCAACACTTTGAAATTTAATTGACCAACATAACATTAAGCTGATTGTGATGAGCATTGTAACTTAGCTTTAATAAAGGTGCGATTTTCTTAATTCAACTCACAACCTCCAGTAAGTTGAGTTTTCTTCACTCAATGAACTCCACATGACAAACTCGGCAATGTTACTGTCAAGATTGTATTGATCGAAATTTCGTGTTAGAAAGTACATTCAAAATATTAATACAATTATAAAATCGATATTTTGTGTCCAAAATCAATTCTCAAACAGAACATTAAATGTATTATCATATTCTTTAAAGTTTTAAATGTTCTGATCGATATGTTGAGGACGAATGTCGGACAACGAATGTCGGACAACGAATGTCGGACAACGAATGTCGGACAACGAATGGCGGACAAACAACAAAGTGATAAAAATGTTACATTTTGAATGTTTCAAGATTTATTTTATTAAGTAAAAAAATTTAATGTAAAATATGAGTAAATAGACGACGCTGCGTTCTCATAGAAATAGCTTATAGGAAAGATAGCATCTATTAGGTTTTCGCACAAGTCTTTCCGCAGCGCCATCTCGTTGGTGCAAAGACAACTGTAGGATGTCTGTCTGATTTAACACAAAAACAAAATTACTTCTACCAGAATTCTCCCTTATGACATTTATCATAAGCAAGTTGAATAAGGGCCCATTCCTCTTGAACTTGAAGATTTGACATACATTGAACAAATGTTAATAGCAATGTTAATTTGTTGAATGATCACAACTCATGTGTTTGACGGTCGTCGGACACAATCATTAACACACATATCGTACAGACATGCAACTGCGGAGACTCCATGTTTGTGTGGCGTTAGAGGGATGCGCTTGGAATATACGTAGACCCAAGATTTTGACGAAATAGCTAGCACTGGGATTCCATTATCCTTGAATTGGGATACTAATAATCTCGAACAAATTCAGAAAAGAGCCATAAAAATTGCAATTGCGATCGGCCGAGGCACGAGGCCCGATCGCAATCTGCAATTTTTGTGGAACCTTGTGGGATATGAAGGTGTGGGAGTTGATATCCAAAGAATATATTCGAAACACATGCACTTTATCATCGACATATCGAAAACAAAGCGCATCGATCCCATGTCGTATAATCTTTAAGCTCAAATTACAATCAGTGAAGAAAACCTTTTACAGTCTCATGATGATGGAGATTTGACACAGTTACTCCATTCTTGCGGTAAATATTCTGAAGTAAATGCCGAAAAATATCTTAAATATCCTTATATTGTCTGTTATAATAATGTATTTTAACCAATATCAATATAATTTAATTAATGCCACTTCGTTCAGCCTATAAACAATAGACCCTTTTGGGGTCTTTGGTTTTACTTATTTCTTTAAATATATAAATGTCATAAGGGAGAATTCTGGTTAATTTATTTGTAAACTTAAGCCTATCAAAAGCTTTTTTAAAACTATAACAATTATCAACACATTTTACTCTCAATTCAAACTCTTTTTTCAAATACTAATTAGAGGAGCGAACTCAAAAACTCACGCTGAGCGAGCGAAGCGAGCGAGGTGTGAGTTTTTGAGTGAGCGACGATAACATCCGAGAGAAATTGAGAGAATACGCAATTCTTGTCGGCACAACTTCTCCAAAACCACCATATGGATCGGTCTGAAAATTTAACCCAATGTTCTGGTGGTGGTGTAGATGTGCATATTGAATTTTGGTTCATATAGGTCAAAGGTCAACGGAGTAGCAATTTTTTGAAAATCACAAATTTTTGTATTGAAATGTGTAGGAACCAAGTGGCAACACTTTGTGTGTGTGACTGTGTGCACATACTCTCTATCGGACGCCCGCTGTGCGCAAAGGAGGTGCGCAGTAGCAAGCACACTCAAGCGTCAGTAAAGAGAGACGTATGCACTTGTGTGAGTGCTACTGATAAATTGAATTTGATAAGTTTTTCTCTTTCACATTCGCTTTTGCTAAGCACGTGGAGAATACTTCCTTCCTTTCGTGTTTTGTGCTTCGTTGGAGAACAACCTTCGTTTTCTGCTGAACTTATTTTAACTGCAAACCTTAGTAAAACTTTTTACTTTTCGTGGTATTTTTAAAGGCCATCTCCTGAAAGCTTTGTCTTTTTGGTGCTCATTGCTTTATTATTTTTGTTGAAACTTTTGGTTTATGCTTTGTTTTTTGGCCTTTCAAATCCTGAGAGTAATCTTTTCGTTGTTTATGTCTACCTTTATCCGTCGTCTGAACAATTTTTTTAAATGTTTCCTGGGCTGTAGTTTCTCATCTAATATTTATTTAATTAACTAAACTTTGTTAAAAGTATCGCTAAAACTTTTTACTTTTCGTGATTTTTTAAAGATTATCACCTGAAAGCGTTGTCTTTTTGGCGTTTGTTAGTTTGAATTTCTCTTTGTTCAGTTTTTGGTTTCTTACTACTCGTGTGTGGTCTTTTTGTTTTCGTTGTTTATGTTAATCCGTCATCTAAACAAATACATTTAAAGATTTCTTGGTTTGTGGTTTGTTATCCATTTTTATTAAATTAAAGTTGATTTTTTAAAATTAAAATGGCTAGAAGGGGAAAGGGGTACCGTAACAGACAATTGCAGGATAAGTTGAACAAACGTGATCAAAGGGCAAATCCAGTGCCGCAAATTATTTATAATCCTCCTAATCCAATTACTACTCGACCGAGCGAGTACACTGATGAAATGGTAAATGCTGCATTTAAGTTTGATCAATTGGTTTCCGAGATTAAATGGAATTCCTGCATTGAATGTCCACGTTCCTTTCCAGGTTTAAAATTAAATTCTAATCAAACCTGTGTTCATTGTGTAAAGGAAATTGGACAACCTATTGGTAAATTCAGTAAACGTAATAATATGGATCCTGGTATTGTACCACCTGAACTATCTGATTTGACTTACATGGAGCAGTTGCTCATTGCTCGTGTCCATCCTGTTGTGACATTGTTTAAGATTCGTAATGCTCAATTGGGTTATAAAGGAAATGTTATTAATTTCCGTCAGGATATTAAAGGTTATGCTCGTGAATTGCCCTATAATCCTTCTGAACTATCGTCCGTTATTCTATTCTCGAAGGACACTCCATCAGGAGTTGCTTACTTCCATGCCAGAGCTGACAAGTTGCGACAAGCTTTAATTTGGTTAAAAAGACATAACAAGTATTATGAAGATATTGTAATTAGTGAACCAAATTTATATTTAATTAGCCAAAATCCTGATTTATCTGGTTGTCTGTCTACCATTGTTGATAATGATACTACTGATCCTGACATAGGTGAAGGCATTGATGAGAGTTTTGTTCCTTTGTTTGATCAGGTTGACAATCAGGAACAAATTGCAAATCAGTTTGAATTTTCGTATCCTAAAATGTCCCGTGAACCAATTAATGAGTTTGATACAGAAGGTTACATTGCCATGGCTTTCCCTGTATTGTTTCCCTACGGCTATGCAGATCTCAATCAGCCTCGGGCAATTAAAGTAACTCCCGATGAATACTTTAAATTCCTGTTAGAACATCGAGATAGACGGTTTGCTACAGATTCGAGGTTTCGTTTTTTTGCTTTTAATACGTTGATGCGCAAACAAGCGTTGAAATCAATAGGCATCTACGTTAAAAAAGGTAAAAACGTGCCCAATAATGCTCAGGAGATCAGAGCCAAACTTGAATCCGATCCTAGCTTTCTCAATCAAATTATGGTTTACTGCTCAAATTTGCGTTCGACAAATCCGTATTGGCGGCAGAAATGCGGTGAATTGCTTGACATGGTTCAACAGCTTGGTATTCCAACTGTTTTCTTTACATTGTCTGCTGCAGATTACCATTGGCCAGATCTCTTTCGATTGATTGCGCCAGATGTAGATCTATCCATGCTTACTGATGACCAACGTAGAGAACTTATGCATGATAATCTTGACGTTACAGCATACTTCTTCCAAGAAAGATGCAGAATTTATATCGAACAAGTTTTGACCCCAATTTTCGATGTTAAGGATAGTTGGTATCGATTTGAGTGGCAGTGGCGAGGTAGTCCTCACGTGCACGGACTATTGTGGCTTGGTGATTCGCCTACACTCGGTTTGACTGATTTCACTGATGCAGATATCGAAAGAGCTCGACAATACTTTGATCGAATGTGCACAGCAATCAATCCTAATTTGCCATTCGATCCTTCATCCGCTCATCCATGTCGCAAACGGTTTTCTGACGTTGCTCCTGATGATAGGATTGCCGATTTGAATAATTTGCTAAATTTTTGTCAGAGACACACTAAGTGTGCTACTCATTGCTTGCGTGCTTTCAAAGGTCTAATGGAATGTCGGTTTAAGTATCCATTTGAACTTATGGAGAAAAGCTCTATTAATGATTCTGATGGGTCTTTAAAGTTTTACCCAATTCGTAATGACCCACTCATGCAGAGACATAATCCTTACCAATGTCAAACATGGCGTGCTAATCTAGATTGGAGTACTATTATTAGTATGAAAGGGGTCACAGAGTATGTGGCCAAATATGCTTCTAAAGGTGAAACGGCTTCCAAATCGTTTGTGCAAATTCTGACCGAAACACTTGCCAAAGTGAGCACAACTGAGAATGCCAAGAAAGTGTTTCAAACAATGGTCATTTCACACATTGGTGAACGCAATTACTCTGGACAAGAAGTCGAGCATCTCGTTCGCGGTTATCCTCTGTACCGCTCGAGTAGACAATTTGTGATTCTCAATTTCAACAGTCAGGAATGGCATAGGTTTGTGACAAATGCTTCAACTGAAGGTATGAAAGAAAGTGCCATTATTTTTCAATACTATCGCGAACGAACTGATGAATTAAAGCAGTTGACTTTGTTGCAATATGCTAAAACCAGATATTTCGATAGAGGTGTTTATCGTAAGCGACAAAAGGATGCTGTTGTACGCATATTTCCTAGATTGAAATTAAGTGGTGATCCAGAGAAAGATGAGCTTTACTACAAACAACAGGTCATTTTAAATGTCTCATTTATTGGTAAAGACTTTCAATATTCTGAATTGTTAATAAATGGTCAAGATGAAGTGTTTGAAAGTTGGAAAGATAAATTTGATTCATTGGACATTGCCTTGAGCAATGACATGGACTTTCCAGTTGTTGGATGAAGAAGAAGGTTCACTTCTTCCAGAAGGTCCAGATGGACATGAATTTGTTGAACCGTACATGATGGCTGCAAGGTTTCAGAATGAGTCTGTTCAGCCAGTGTTGGGTAATCGGTTAATTGACCTGACACATGAATGGAATGATGACTCACAACAATATCCTGACTTTAATTTTACCAAAGAATGGCTCAAAACATATCAACAGTTTACCCCTAACTTGCTTTCTAATAATAATGGTAATGACATTATATTTTCAACTGAACAACAAAAAATTCTTGACATTTGCAAATCTCAAATTGAATACTTGAAGGATGGAACAGGTAATCCTCCTAGACGAGTTGCTGTGCAAGGAAAAGCCGGTTCTGGCAAGAGCACAGTTATCAATGAGATTGTTCGAATGGTCAATGAAGCTTTTGGTAGTGATTCCATTGAGGTTACTGCTCCAACAGGAGCTGCAGCCATTAACATTAATGGCAAAACTGTCCATTCTCTCTTAAAATTTTTTGATGTGAGCAAATACAAAGAATTGAATGGTGAGCCATTGGCCAAATTCCAACGAGAAATGCAACATGTCAAGTTTTTGATTACTGATGAAATGTCCATGATAGGAGCCAAAATGCTACATCATATTCAAAGACGTTGCAGTGAGGCAAAAGCACACATTAATGAGCCTTTTGGTGGTTTAATGGTTTATTTTTTTGGTGACATTTATCAACTGCCTCCTGTCAAGGATATAGCTTTGTATGATACTTTACAATGTACTGGTTTAGCTGCACTCGGCAAAGTTGCCTTTGATTCTTTTGACAAATTCATTAAACTAAAACAGTGTCATCGTCAAAGAGGGGAAGAGAATTATGGTTTTCGAACTGCACTTGACAATGTTTCTTTTGCCAAAGTAACACAAGCCGACTATGAACTTTTAATGTCACGGAGGAAAGCAGTGGTTTTTTGTTATTGTGATTCACCTGGTTGCATTCGTTGTAATGAACGAAAGGCATTTGAGAATGCACCCAAAATCTTCCGCTTAAATGAACTTGTGGACGATGCTAACAAAGAGCACTTGCGCAAAACAGGTCAACCAGTTGCTCGAATTGTGGCGGAAAGTAAGCCAAACATTGCATCTTCTGCAAGTGAAGACAAGGCTATGGGCCTAGAGCAAGAGTTGCACTTGTCTGTTGGCTGCAGGGTTGTGCTCAATCGTAATCTATGGGTTTCTGGTGGATTGGTCAATGGATCAGCTGGCATAGTTAAGGCTATTGTCTATGCACCTGGAGTATGTCCGCCTGCATTGCCTCTGTACATCTTAGTTAAATTTGATTCGTACAAAGGTCAATCATTTTTGCCAGACCAAGCACAAGTGTTTCCAGTAGTGCCTGTTTACGGAAATTGGAAACATGGAGACATTTCATGTTCCCGCAAGCAATTTCCTTTGTCCTTAGGTCATGCATTTTCTATACACAAATCACAAGGTTATACTTTAGATAAGGCAGTGGTGAACATTGGTGACAAAGAGTTGCCAGTGGGATTGAGTTACGTCGCTTTGAGTCGCGTAAGAAAGCTATCTGACCTGGTCATTGACGGCTTCTTTTCCAAAGATAGGTTTGACAATATTGCCAATAAGAAAACACACAAAGACAAGATGGCATTCATTGACAAATATTGGCCTGACTCAGATTAATGTGTTCAATCAGGAGGTTTATGCGGTTTATATATCTTTAATTCATTTTTCAGTTACACTTATATATATTTTAATCGTAAATTTAAATTTAAATTTATAAAACAACAAAAAAAATAAAAAACCAAAAAAAACCAAAAAAGATGTGAAGTCAAGTGATTAATGTACATACTCTAATCAAGCTTATCTATATGTTAATCTCCATTGTATTTTAATATTTATACTTAACTAAAACTTAAAAAACAAAAAAATATAAAACAGAAAAACCAAAAAAAGAGGCGAAGTGCATCTATGAAAGATTTAATTTGAAATAAAAAAGGTTACTTAATTTTGTTTAAATACATATTTATGTCAAAAATATGAGGATTGATACGCGTTAAATTTATATTTCAGTTTGATTTTAAAAATTTATTAAAGCATCAAGTATATATTAGCAATATTATAACGTTTCATTAACAAGTAAGTTTCATATAATTCGTTTCAATTTACTTCAATATTTTTAATTTTGTATATATTTAATATAATATTATGATTCTAAAATCGTTCGCTCCGACTTTCATGCCAATGGCATTACTTATTTTTATTGATGATAGCTATAATGTTTCAAAATGCCAGCTGCTGGTTCAAAAACTAGTTTTAAACACTTTAATACACTAATGTCAAACACTCAATTTAAACACACACTTCAAACTCTTCGGTGCATTGACTTGTACATATATTGTACATATATCCATCCCAGGGCTCACACTCGAGGCTGTTTCTCAGTGTCTCTGTTCAGTGCTTACTCACTCATTTTTAAACACATTGTTCAAACACTTTACTTTAAAATAAACGGCCTCGCATGATTCAATGAATCGTGCAATAAATAAATAAACAGCGTGTAGTCTCAGCAACAGAGAACGTTAACGATGTATCCGTTAGCGTTTACTCTTAAGGACAATTGAACAAATATTTCACCTTCAGAAATTTTATCTTCTGCAATCTTCTATTTTTACGTACATTGGTACATTGATAGAGATAAAGTACATATAGACTCGCACACGTACGTTTCCACGTGTTTGCATTTGTTTAATATTATTAAATTAATAGTGAGTTTTTCATGACTCATTAGTATTTGTCTATATAGATACATTATTACAATTTGACCTGAAGGTATTAAGCGGACTTTGCGGATACAAATGAGGATGCTACTGTATTCGCATGCATGTTGTGGGAGATATAATGTACCATGGTACAAATATAACGTTCAATATTAGGTTTATACTAAGAGCACTAACGCCATCTGTTGATGGAGATTATAACTAAAATGTTAAAATGTAAATGTTAAGTTTTCATGTTCTTGATAATATGCAGAAAGAAAGCCAAGTTGTAGGACAAGGTCACGTAGAACGTGTTTGGAGTAATTTTCCAGTTACCAAATAGACGAAATGCATAACGATGCAAAAGTCGACTGTCCTGAAGTGTTTCAGCCTAGAAATAGTTTTAAATTTTAAATTTGAAAATCAAAAATTTTTGACAAACCTTCAACATGTTCGCAATTTTTTAAACCATTTCGCTTCAGTAGGAAACAATTTCGATAAAATTTGAAATTCTCATGCTGAATCCGCTTACTAATTTTCACAATCCGTGCACACTCTCGGGGTGCTTCCAAATAGCAACACTTGCATCTCACCAATACTCAACGCAAAGATTGATTTTTCAATCAGGGACAATTGGTCACAGTATGTCAGTGCATACAAATTGTAGCAAGTGATAAAGATGAAATCAAAGTAAATTACAGTGAAACTGGTGGACCAGTAGGAACCCCATCGATTCAGATCCAAACAAATGGATACCAATTGTTTATGAATCGAAATGTATTTGAGCCAACTTTTGATGTAATCTGATCGATTTGCAGTTAGATTCAAACGGACAATTTTACTGTTCAATTGTTTGAGGTCCTCAAGAATCGATTTCTGTCGTATCCGAATGTATTTACTTGACAGCAAAATGTACAACAATAAGATGAAGGACGCTAGATTTGATGTTTTTTTAAATTAATCAAAATCAAAATAGAAAAGGAACTTACAATGACAGTAAAGGAAAAAACAACATCGGATAGGCATAAACCCAAAAGGCGAAAACATTCCAGCGAAATTCAAATTGTCCATTCAGCCATACAATTAAATAACTGTAAGCCAGTGCAACCAAATAGACTGGGACTTGGGTAACTAACAACAATTTTCGAAACAGACCACCAAAATGCAAGATTTCCCCAATTTCTCCTCGAGTAACTAGAAAATCAAATTAAAATTAATACGAAAAAACAAATAAAACTTACATTTCGACAATTTCCAATTAAATTTGAGCTCATCAATCGAAGGTTTCCAAACAAAGAATCCATAATTGCAAATGACCGCAACAAACAAACTCAGCACAAGTTTATCAGTGATAAAAGGTGATTTTGTAGGGGAAAATCTGTTGACTGAACACTGAAGGATTTTTCTCAACAAAATCAAGATCAAGTGAAAATTCACTTGAAAGTCCAAAGATTCCATAGAAATGCAACGCCAAATGAGCGATTATCAAAGAGAGATAATAAATTCGATATTTTTGAATCAATTTAGCATTGCCAGTGGAGCAATAAATTGGATTAAAATAATTAAACAAAACATTTCCCATAAAACCCAACTGAGATTTGGCGAAAACGTTAAATTTAGTAAATCTAAATGATACAGATGAAAATAAATTCATAATTTCTTCCAAACAAAACAAACAAAATAAAAGTGGAAATGGAAAATTCAATTTATCCTCAAAAGTGATAAATCAACGAGTTGAAAAAAATGTTGTTGCTACACAAGACAATAATGAAAAATGTAATTTTTACTTTTCAAGAGAAAAAACAATTTCATGAATCTTAAAACTGAAAGGTCCCAAAGAATGAATATTAAATTATTATTGCCCTTTTTTATATTGTTCGCTAAGACTTAACGACTTTGTTTATCGAAAAATTGTTTCAAGATCTCACTGGTTTTAGGGTCATTTATTGTCAATTTGATATACATTTCATATTGGCTTCAATGGTTTCAGCTGCAACACATTTTCCACCACAAGTCATTAAACATGATTTTGAAAGACATTTCAGATTTTAAAATCTTTGTTTTTCTGACGGTATTGTCTCTTCATGAACATACGGTACCATTAGAAGAGTAATTTTCAGAATATTAATTCATTTTATTGTTTTCAATTTATGAATTTTTTCACTGCATGTGTTGAATAGTGATTTTAAATTTTGGAATCAAATTTCACTTTTTAGTAGCCGAATATTGATTCAAACAACAATAAAACAATCAAATTTAATTGACGTGTTTTCTGAATTTGACTTTCTTCGACACTAATAAAAATACAATGTGAAAATATAATATTAATATAATAAAATTTCATTTTATTAAAAAAGCTTAAAAAAGAAAAGCTTAAAAAGTAATATTAAGTTTCTCCATAATCACATTTAGCTAGTTAGCTTTTCAAACCAGCCTTTCTGTGAACATTTTTTGTCAATTCAATTTAGATTAAGATTCTAATTTTGTTCTTTTGTCAGAAGTGTAATTGCAAACAGGATGTAACCAGTGTATGCTATGATGAACTGTAAATAAAATTGTTTTTAGATTATTTTTTTTAACAAACTGTAAACAAACCCGATAGAGCGCATATGGTGTGACCAGTCCAAGTGGGCCAGCCCTGAAACCAAATTCACTGTTGACTGATTGCTCGTAGAAAAATGCGAGTTTCATCTGCTGTCTTATCATCGGTACTGATCTGTAAATGTGTTGGCCAAACTGCAGTCGAACCAATACATTACTGAATGAGTACATGCTCGAGTTGTGGCGAATCATCGAGTAGACAAACAACAATGCCGCAATGAACTGAAACAGAACCATCATGTGGATCAGCAGTTGATTCACATAGTCCAACGGATGAATCCAGGTATAGGTGATCATGTAGATGTTGGAAGGCAAATTTGTGCACAAAAATGCAAACAAAATCTTGGAAATGAATCGTTTATTGAAATATAACGTGAACTGAACCAGCGCATTGTGGTGCGCTCGAATGTGATGCAAATAGTAGAAAATCTCTTCCGAATATGCGAATTTGTCTCGCATTCTACGCATTCTTAGTTCATAAATGCGTTTGTAACATTTTTCAAAAAAGTAGTCTGTCGACAAAGGCAATTATCTTGAGAATGAAAACAGTGAAAAATCCACATTTCAAATCGTCAAGAATGAGATTTCCTTGCAGGCACAAATGTGTGGCCAGAATTAAGCGACCAATTGGACTGTGACGTGAATAGGCTCGAATGCAGTAGATGGTTATTCCGATTACAAGAAAGATTGCTAGAGAAAACATTAACATTTAAGTCATGTCAATCGAATAAATTTGGATTTAAATTTTATTGACGATAAAATTTGTAATATTCCCCAATAAAAATAAAAATAAAAATTTTGCCGATTAGTAATTTAACCAGATAAAATGGATAGTTTATGCAATATTTGACAAATATTCGGGTAGTAGGTCCAGACAATTGGTCCGGACAATTGTTAGTTAGTTAGTTAGTTAGTAGTTGTATACTTATGGGATAATTTACGTTTGGCCCCTAACGGTTAGGGTATTAACATATTACGTAAAAATCTCAATTACTAATGCCTATTGGCAATATAACTATTTTGGCAACATTCTATTTGAATTTATAGGGAAATTTATTAATCGGTAAACTAACTATTTTTATCGGTAAAGTTACTAAATTTATTAGGCCATTAATTACAATGAATGGTAAAATACCTGAGACACTGGCCATCACTGCTTGCGTAAGTTCATCCACAAAAAGAACCTTCAGTATCTGTAATCGATTCTTGTCACTAAAAAAATTTCATCACTGACAAATTTGTCGAGCCACATTTAGCAAATTTAATTTCATTCTTTCGCAACACTTTATAAATATCCTTGATTTGTTTGACCAACTTTGAGGGCTTCCAACTGAAATGTGAAATTACCGATTTGAGTGTTGCATTTTGCTTCCAAAATAGTCGCCAAGTGTCAACTACAATTTCACTCAAACGGTCCACAATTCGCTTGTCGAGCATGTCACTGTACTGCAGTGCATAGAGAAGATAGAGATAGAGCAGTGCCAGTGAGCCCAAACAGATGAAAATGAACGGATCGGGTTTGGTCGCGTGGGTCAATTCAGAAGCGATCAGATCAAACTTGAAGAAGCGATCATCACCAGTCTTGAGTGCATAGCTGATCATGTTCTCACGAAACACTTCGTACAGGCAATAGATTAGCCAGAGAATTTGTTTCGTCGAAATTGACAATTTGGTACGATGAAGCAATGTGGTGGTAGTAGTTCTGCGAAAGATCTCTCCGTAATAGCTCCGAGTGAGAAAATGTTTGATAATCATTGTAGTGGAATAATAATTTAGACGATAATATTTTTCAAAATGTTGTAGTTTTTACAACTTGGTTTGGACGCAAATGTAAAGTAAATTTATTTCAATTCACCTCAAAAAAGGACTCTGTTTGCACTTTTTTTCAGGCGAAGTAAGCAAGCTTCAATTCAATATCAAGTTTCAATCAAAAATATATTTCGAAAAAGTCACGCAAATCAGTAATCCAATTTCATAAATTGCGGTACACACTAAACTCAAAGAATAATTTACTCATGAAAGGCCTTTCAATTAACGATTGTGCGATTTTAAGAAACGATCCAAAAATTTAAAATAAAAAGAATAAGTATATGTAGATAATCAATTATTTATTTTGATTTCTAAGGAATGCGAAAAACGCCAAGTGAATTTTTTGAATTTAAATATATTTTGTTAATAATTAATAAATATTGATTTATTACAAAAAACTAAATATATGACACGACAATGTATCCAAAAATTTTATGGCTCAAACGATTTTACGGTAATTACAATTACAATTGATTGATTGAATATGTATATTATTGTTTATTACTAACTATATTCTAATTATAATTAAAATCAAGATCAATGTAGATAAAGGTAATACAGTCAAAGTTAGCCCTGCCAACTCTGCTTTGCCTGCGAGATGGGGAATCAGTATAGCATGTGTCGAAAAGCAAAATAATGAACGTGTTGCTGTGTGGCGATGGTCAGTGCATTGACAATGAGACTGCTGGCAGTGATAACGTGCTATCTAATTTGAGTGATAAGAGTAGAAGAAAAGAAAAGGGCAGGCAATATTTTTTATAATTTCGCGATTCACGATTGCTTCCTATAGAAAATTGTCCGTTATATAAATTTATTTGTCCCGCGATTGGTATATCTGATGGTTCCCCAGATGAGTGGATCTTAACTAACAAACTTTTTTGTGGGGCGAAAATAACCCCAGATGAGTAAATATTTCATTTTCAAATTTCATTCACAATTAGTGGTCTGGGAGATTCACCTTTTCGGCAACTTTCTCTTTGAAATCAAACTTTTTTCTAATTGGCAATTTGAAAATTCTCAAATAGTGTAATTGGATTTTATGCCAAAATTGGTTTGTAAAGTTGTTTCGCAAATGGATTTCTATTCCATTCCAATTCCAGTAAACAAAGTTTTATTGTTGATATACTAAGAATTTTTAATAATTGGAACACCTTTGATCAAAACAGGCAGTTGCAAACTATAATCCAAACTATCCTAAGCTCAATAGTCCGGTGCTATTAGTCCTTCCCTGCCTTCAATGAGATTTAAAGAATTATTTGGATTTTTTTACACAAACAATCAATTTAAGGATATAATTCAAAAGGCCATTTGGCTTTCATGTATGTTTGAAAAGTTAGCGGAATTAGAGAGAATTTCAGAAAAAATTTTTCCCGTTGGTTGTATTGTTTGACTCAAACAGTTGGAATATTGCAATTTGTGACATATCAAAAAAATTCTACTAATGTGTACACTGTACAATCTTGTTGATTTGATAATTTATTTTAAATTATTCTCAATGAGAATTTCTCATTGTTTCCCAATGCATTCAATTTGACCAATATTTTAATTAAAATTTCCTTCTTATTTGCATTGAAGCACAGTGTGACACCGATTGCTGCAAATTGCATAAACAGACCACGTTTTCATCTAACAATATTATGCCAATACATATATCATAAAAATACACGATAAAAATACACACATCAACACAATTATTTTCATTTCAATTATTAACATATTCTATTAATTTCCATGAATTTTATCACTAGAGTACACTTGTTTATACAAACGTTTTTAAACCTTTGTATGATAACCTCTTGAAAAATGTTTGTTGGTGAAAGCGATCAAACGAGTGTGACAGTGATAGATAAAGCAAATTCTCAGAGCAAAAGTTAGTGTTACGTCATGTTTGTACGGACCATATAGATCACACAAAACGTTTCTAAAGCACTAACGGAGCCATATACAAAGTAATCTAAAAGTGGTTTTTCCATCGTCAAAATTTGACTTGTTTTAACGAAATTAATCGATATCAGTAGTACTAACTTAGTACTACTGAAATGAATTTAATTGAGTTTGAAATAACATAAGTAAATTAGTAATAAATTATTAAGCAAAAATTCATTTCAATTAAGAATTGGCAATAATTAAGTTAAAATACATAAATTACATAATTTCAATCAATTTCAATTTGCATATTTTTTGTTTTCTTTTATTGTTTGTCCTGCTGCCATGAGAAATTAAAGAATAAAGAATTGTGCTCATCAAAGTACTGACATAAAGTGCGTCAAACAATTTTAGCCAAACAAACAAAACGCCAACAGCTTTAAGCTTTTTTAGCAGCTTAAATATTCCGCTGCAGCGGCTGGTACTGCAGTGAACCAACCTGGATCCTGTACCCTCTGGGACCCTTTGACCACCCTCTACCGTAAGGCTGATTATGGACACTTTATAAACAATTTAATGTATTATTCGTACAAGTCCCGCAAAACTAACGTTTTGCCTTTTTAGGGTAATTTTGATTCATTCCAAAATATTGAATCGATACTTCTTGATAACTTAATTTTGGTTATTGGAAAACGCACAGAAGAACTTAAGCAGAATTACAATTTACGAATATAAGTTTTGTTCAGATTTTTGATATACATGTATGTATAAATTGTATGTCCAAATTTGTTAACTAACTTGAAAGTTTAGTTGAAAATGTACAATCAACCACTATCTAGTGATTACATAATTAAGTATAATTCCGAACCGAGCTGTTTGAAGCCAGAACCAAAGCTGAAATCCAAAAACAATGTTTATTAATGTACTGTGGCTGTAATATAACATTAAAATGTGCTAGGCTGTCATCAGAGATAGTGAAAAAGTACACGAATCCACGTAAAACACCTAAAAAGAAATTACGTCACAATTAATATTCTCGTTTTCATTCCTTGAGACGTACCACGTTTACCATAATCAGATTTGGTTATTGGTACATTAGTCGATTTCTGTTTCACATCTAATTTTAATACACCAAGATGAACCAAAGTGAAAAATACAACCAATGCCTTGACCAAAAATAACTCTGTATGAACTTCATAAAATGAAGGAAAACATTTCATGACAGAAATGATATAATACATTCATATTGGTAAATTATTCCCCGTCTTTATCCTGTAAAGGTATATAGACAAAATTATAGGTTTAAATTTAAGTTTAAAGTTTCAGGACAGGATTGAGATCAATAGACCCTCACAAGAGTTTTGTTTGTTCACTAACAAAATCGACGCAGTGTTTTTCTTTCTTCAACCAAGGGAGCGTCCTGAAATTACGTTATCATGAGGGCGGGGGACAGGGAGTTTGGGTGCTGATCCTATGATGATGAGAGATTAGTGTCACGAGTCAAACTCGTAACAGGGCGATCGAACAGAACGATCGAACTCGAAGACCGACCATTTTTCACCGAGTCTATTTAAGTCCAACCCTTTGGGACTGTTCCAACAGAAGTTGCAGTTGTTGTCTGAGAGTTATGGGTCAGAGTCGTCTGTTAACCTTTGACCCCGCATTCTTCATTAAAGCTCTAAGCGGTTACTGTCTCGGGTGACTTTCTTTCCTTTGTGAGCAAGCTTGGTTGCCACAATTAGGAGGGGGTCTGAAATCTGATAAGAAGTTACTTTTGTAAATTGATTAGTTAGTGTTAGTGTTAAACTGGCAATTGGAACTTTTTTTAAAATCGTTGGAAAAGGCGATAAAAATGACGATTTTTGATGGATTTATGCTTACTTTTGATGCTCCAAACCATTAACTTTGATAATATTGATTATATAACTATTTCCATGTCTTTGGGTAGCATTAATACCAGAAAATGACGTATCGAAAAAGTGCTACAAAAATGATTGCGACCAATACCCAGTGCGACTTATGTGAGAGTTAGAAAGTTTTCAAAATATGGCAAAAGTTTCTTATACACAGGTGCCACTTGTATTCAGGAAAAATACGGTAATCAATGTAAAAGTAGATTCTATCCTACATTAGCATATTCTTCATATTTTGCACAAAATCAATATCACAGCCATACAGAAGCAGAATAATCACCTCTCGCTCACTTACACAAACTTAGTTTACAAAAATCATACAATCTATACCAGAAGCAAACATAAAATTATATTTCAAATGTCGAACGCTTTTTGAAAATAAACAAAAATCAAGCTTCTTCCAAGAATGTCAAGTTGCCGTCAAAAATCATGAAATCTACAAAGTTTATTATAGATTTAATAAGATGAGATCTGGTCAGAGTACGGACTTTTTTTTATAGTCTTTGTAGAAGTAATTTTGTTTTTGTGATAAATTTATCAGTTTACATAATTTATTTAATGCCTTTTCATTGGATTACTCAGATTGGGAGAAAACTAGCTTGGCCATCAACTAAGACATATAGATGCTATCTTTCCTATAAGCTATTTCCATGAGAACGCAGCGTCGTCTATTTACTCATATTTTACATTAAATTTTTTACTTAATAAAATAAATCTTGAAACATTGAAAATGTAACATTTTAATCACTTTGTTGTTTGTCCGACATTCGTTGTCCGACATTCGTTGTCCGACATTCGTTGTCCGACATTCGTCCTCAACATATCGATCAGAACATTCAAAAACTTTAAAGCATATGATAATACCTTTTAATGTTCTGTTTGAGAATTGATTTTGGACACAAAATATCGATTTTAAAATTGTATTAATATTTTGAATATACTTTCTAACACGAAATTTCGATCAATACAAACTTGACAGTAACATTGCCGAGTTTGTCATGCTGAGTTCTCGTATTGAGTGAAGAAAACTCAACTTACTGGCGGTTGTGAGTTGAATTAAGAAAAATTGCACTTTTATTAAAGCTAAGTTGTCTGCAGTATCGTGTTATATCTTGCATTTTGGAAACTGACTAGTGCACTGGATCACGCCATTCACTTTGACACTCTCTCACTGATGATTGGCAAAGAACAAATCAATTTGACTTCATCCATGATATCGCTCATGCTGCTCTACTTCAATCACAAGCTTTATGTCACCACCAACTATCCACTTGTCCGTCTGCTCTATCCGGTGATTGTCTACAATGATTGGCGTACATTCTTTATTCGTCAAAAATGGAATAATCACGATGTTTGCTGTCGAACACGAAAATGCTACTTGCTTATACTAAATCTGTTCATCTGTGTAACAGCAACCTTTGGTATGATTAGCAATGCGTCATTAGAGATCAGTGTTTAATCGTTTTATTTATTAGAAATTATTTGTATCATGTCGTTTTTATATTTCAACTGGACTTTGTATTCTATCTTAAAACAAAACGAAACTCCCCTTTATTTAGCTCTTTTTTGCATTGCTGTCTGTAATTTGAATGGACTTATATTTAGTCTAGCATTTCTCGACTTTTGTCACTCTATTGCAATCAACTTTTCCTGTACTGTTTCGCTTTTGATGATGTTTTATCTCAAAGTGCAGCAAGTTATCGCACTATTGGTAAGAATTACTTCTGCTGCTACATTCGAGAGGCCATTTCCACTTAGGAGATATCTTCAATTTCATAGGACATTCGTACACTGTTTGAAGTACTTTTTTGCCGTCAACCAATTTCATGGAAAACTGTTTTGTGCCTATTTGGTCACATTCGTACCTTGCGAGGGTCGCTTGCGAACCGAGCATTTTCTTGTTACTTCTATTTATAAAGAAAATTTCCCTTTAAAATATGCTTTGAATTTGATCTGACCACCTCACTTTTTCGTGATCATATGTCAAACCCCCTTCCCTCCAGCCCTTGATCACGTGATTAAAATAGAAATTCTACTGCGTTTGAGCTTAAAAAGATTTAATTTAACAATAATGTTATGAGCTCATAATAGAACTAAATTATTATTAATCAAGAAACGATCTATTTATTAGGGGAATCGACGAATAAATGATTAAATTATTTTGTATGGCTAAATTTTAGTTTTATTAAATTAATTTTTCTATGCTTACAGTGCGTATTTAATGTCTTACTTTCACTATTTTTAATTTTTAAAATAATGATTTTTAGTCGAAACAACTTCGAAATTCTTAGTAAATTTACTTTCCATTGCAAATGAGCATTTCGAAATATCCGGTACTTAACTACGGCAGTAATGAAATGTTGAAAAACTCAGTAACCACAACAAAAAGAAACTCACCAACACAAGTCTTGCAAGGAATAATAATTAAACTCAAAAGTTTTTTAACTATCTATAATTTCTAAACAATATATATATATATATATATATATATAGTAAAAAACCGGTCAATAGTAATTAACTTTTTTGCAATCATAATTAAAGTTTCTACATTTTAATTAATGTTTAACTCAATATTTAATAAATTAACCACACTGCTGCTTAGTCACTATGCTGAGTGGAGTGTGCTGGTAACAATTGCAAGTTGGAAAGTTATTTTAAAATTAAACTGTGAATTTCAAAAAAATTAAAAATGAATTTTGTTGCAAAAAAAATGTTTCGTGTGTTGCATCGTCTGATCAACTCGAATTTTTTCAAATGTATCCCAACTCATTTTTGCACTATCTCTCCGTGGATCGGTTTTGTCCTTTGAGAAATGTTGCAGTATTGCCAAGTTGGCATTTCCTATATTACCTCTATTTGCTGTTGTTTACTGTTCGAGGCGTGATTGCAAGTTTATCTTGGAGACAAACACGCACCCTCGATATTCACCATCAGTACGATCCACTGTTTGGCACATTGATGGTGCAGTTCCATTTTACCAATCCAAACCAAGCCGTGCCATACATGGTGCTTACCACTTCATTAGCTCCCTCTGTTTGCACTCTATTTTCACTATCTTATTTATCATATTGTGGATCGATATGTTCTCGCTTTGTTGCATCAAATTGTGATTCAAAATAAACAACAATTCAATTCCAATTTAAATTTGGCCCATGTTCCAGTCTACTACCGGCCGATTGTGATTGTTCAGTTCTACAAGACTTATTGGAACTGTTCAGAATGTTTATTTGCGCGCGAAAAGTTGGACTGTTTCCCCAATTGTCCACTTTGATTCGTACTCGCGCCCTTGTGCTGACAACAGTTTTGAATTATGGCCTGTCAAAATTTATACTGGTTTTCTGTAAGTATTTTCTATGTTATGGATAGGGTTTTTAATATAAATGTCTGTTTTAGTTTTTCTATTTGGCATTTGGTTCTTGAATTACCTCATAATTATTTTTTATGTATATGAACTAGTCAAATTCGGTCAAGTTATAATTGAAATGGCACTTTTAACCTACACAGTCTGGAATACAGTTCGAATAGCATTATTTTCCATTTACTATGTGTTTATTCTTTTATCAGTCTATCGATCTTATATAAATTCAATCAATGAATCCATTACAAATTGTGTCAACAAATTGCAAATTTGTATCTCAATCAGGCGCAATACAAAAGTGGAATGGAAGTTCACTCAAATGTTAGTTCAAAAATTGACATTTTTCGAGACAGAATATAACCGAATTGTGCTACTTCTAATGTACATCAACGTCAAATTAGTTTCCAAAGTAATGGCCACAACTATGATCGCCAATTTGCCAGTGAACATTTTCATGATTGCCACTGTGGTCTATGGCAAGCTGCTCATTAGAGAGAAGATACTTTTCCTTGGCGTAATCAGCACAGTCACCTTGACCATACTTTCATTCTGTTCAATCTGTATTTGGCTTTGTGGGGGCACTGGCCGCCTCAGACAAGCACATGTTTCGAGTGCAGCTACTTTTGAACGCCCAAAGGCTAAAAAGCTAAACTCAAGTTGCTAGTTGTGTACGAGTTGGTGCATAGTAAAAGAAAATTTTCCTTTACTCTCGGGCCTCTGGGAAGAATTACAAAACGATCAATTTATCAGGTAAACTGTCAAATGATACCAAATAATTTAATATAATAGTATAACTTTATTTTTACTAAATTCATATATTTATTTGCAGTTCTTCTATGCTTACAGTGCATACTTGATGTTTGCCTTCAAAATGTTTCAACAAACTCATTCGAAACGAACCAATTCTTAAGTTCAATTGATTTTGTATTGCAAATTGGAAATCGGCATTTGGATTTAATTGGCATTCTCTTGAAAGTTTTGCATCATAATCATTTTGTTGATAGTCTATTTTATTATTACTGAGTTTTTAATTAGAACGACATTGATAACCACAATTTTGCTGCCTTCCAGCAGTAGTGTGTAGTAGAGTCCACATAAAATGACCCCAAAATATCTTTTGAAAGCCAACAGTAGCAAAAATCGCTAATACAGTGAAAGTTAAAAATGGGTGCTGTGCACCTAAAAAAGCCCATCATGCTCTATTGAATACTAGATTCTATTCACAAATTACGTTCCGTTTTCTGAATACTTTGGTACAAAATCTCCGCTGTAAAGTTCAAAAGCGTTTTGTTGTGAATGTTGTCAATCTGAATGTAAACAATGTGCATTAAACATCAGAATGACAGATCTACTGCTGTCTGTCAACTAAACAGATGTACTTGCAAACTAATGTCTCCGGTTTGTTATCATGCCAACCAACTCAATCCACACAAAAACCAACTTCAAAGCCGTCACCACCATTCTGATTTTATCCTTATTAGAATATTTATTTCCTCAAGCAGTTGTTTCGAGCATTCTTTTGATTGTCTTTTGCATTCCTGTGTACGGAACTTTTGGTTTACAGTATGAAGCAACCAATGATACTTCACTGAAAAGTTTGCTAAACTTGGAAGCACTTCGATCAAGTCCGTACATTTTTTCACATCAAATTTGTCCCGAATCAATTCGTGTAGCCCTGCCAACTCTCAAAATCCGCACGGTGGGCTAATCGTACAGTACGTACATCAGCTACTTTTTCTACATGAAAAATGTGCGAGAGCAGCTTAGTGGTTTAGCTTTCTGCCTTATATAAACCAAGTCGGTGGTTCGAGCCGTCGAATTGACAAACTTTTTATTTTATTTTTTTTATTTATTAAATTGACTTGAAAGATTGAAAGATTCTCCAATTTAGTTAGTGGATTTTATTCACCAAATTGTGGTAAGAAATAGATCTGGAAAATAATGGTATGTGCAATTGATTTGTCATGAACCGTATGGATTACAACATGAAATAATGGATCAAAGATTCCTAGTGTTTATTGTTGAGTTGTTCAAAGATTAACTGAATCTCAATTAAGGTCGGGTTGTCGCTGTTGGTCATTGTAAGTCACTATAAAACTTTTGGCTAATAAAAACGTTCAATATGTGGTTCTAAAAAGATCCAGTCCCGAAACTTTCCAACTTCGCAAATCAGTTTTCCCTATTAGCCATCTAATCTTACATATTCGATAAGTGACTTTGCATCATGATATGCTTTTCAATACTGATTGGATTTTTCGTTCATGGAGCAAACAAAACAAGTTTGCGGGGGTATTTAGAGTACCTTGGATAATTATGATATTCTCCAATAGATCCGTGTTCTGAGAATGTCTCAAAATATAAAGAAGTCTTGAACATATTTTCTCTTTTAGACATGTTTAGAAAGAATTCTTTCAATGTTGCATTTAGATGAATACTAGGAAACAAGTATCTATTTTCTGGTTAGTGATTAGTCTGCCATTTTGGGGCTTTGAACATTTCGGTCATAATCCATATGATGCATTACTAGGAATACCAATCAGTACATTCGAATTTTTCAGATTTTTAGTTGTTCAAATATTTGGATATTAACGAAATAAATTTACTTAAAAGGTCCAAATAATTTCTTTTTCCAAACATCCTGAAATTCTGATTTTATCCCTTAAAAATAAGTTTTCTTAAACTCAATTGAGACATTTTCCGGACCAACAATTGGAGAATGAAAATTAACTACCAAATTGTAGAGTTTTCCAGGCTCAACTTTAGGGATTGAACCTACCAACTCGCCAATTAGATAAGACATGTTTGGGTTATCAGGAATATATGACACCAAATGATCAAATATTGACAAAATTAAAATCTGATTCAAATATTCAAATTTTGCAAAATTTTGAGTCGGTATTCGAATATTAGGAAATCCGAATAATTGATATCCATATTCATAACAAATAATTTGACATATCATTTTCTTTATATATTTCCAACTGTCATTGATGGATAAATTACATCAACTCAATTTTAGAATCCCCCGGCTCACCAAAAAGAGAATAAAATCAGCTAATTCAATTGTAGAATCTTTCCGGCTCATCAATTGGGGGATTTAAAAGCCATAAGTCAATTTAATAAAAATAAAATAAAATAAAAAGTTTGTTAATTAGACGGCTCGAACCACCGACTTGGTTTATATAAGGCAGAAAGCTAAACCGATAAGCTGCTCTCGCACATTTTTCATGTAGAAAAAGTAGCTGATGTACGTACTGTACGATTAGCCCACCGTGCGGATTTTGAGAGTTGGCAGGGCTAAATTCGTGCCCAAATTGATTTTGGCCTTTGGACCGACATTATCGCTTCAGTTTGCATCTATCTAAATTTGATAATCAACGAAACTGTGAATGGAAAATCGAAAATTTTTCAACTGAACAACACGATTGTGTTTGGTTCTAAAGGTATATGTTTTTTGCATACAGTAATTTCGCGACAATATCCCGCCGGTTATGCGCGTTTTTACTGTTTTAACAAATTTTTATGATGCGATATGAAAAACAAACAAACCAATTATCTTTAAACAGCATTGAGTGAACACGAGTCCAAGAAGATTATTCTGATACACAGTAGAATCAAACGTTTGTTTCAATCTGGCATTTTCGTGTTTGTGTTTTGTTTGGTTGCCTTTTTTCTTGTGAATTTGTGGCTTAACTCGGTCTACTCGCGTACCTTTGGATCGTTCCTTTATTGGTTGATTCGTATTTCCACTGTTTGTCTTTTACCTTGTTTATGGTACGTCATTTTTGTTTCGAAAACAATTTACAAATAACATTAAATCCCAAAGCATTGTTTGGCATGTTAATCTACATTATCCTCACAAGTCGCTATCTTCATATTCGACAGCAAACATTGGTCACTCGTTTAGAGCAAATCAATGCCAATTTGTCATTATTTAATAATGTGAAGCAAAGGCAAGTGCGCAAACCGGCAAATATTTTTCCACCTTGTTGGCGACTGTACTTTTTGGTCAATCTCGATTCGGTTCATCTGTGCACCATCATCAGTGGACAAGTGCACTTTTGTGCGCCCCTTCTGTCAGTAATATTTCCCTACTACATCTCGGTTCAGTGTTATTTGCTTTACATTGTGCTGTACATTCAAATTCCCTATCTTCAGATGCAAATCTTTTATCTCACAGTCTTTGAAATCAATGCATTTCTTTTTCTGATCATACACGAGTGCTCTCATGTCGCAAAACGTGGTCGTAAGTTGGAAATTTTGAATGGAAAGTTTTGTTTTCTGTTTAGCCGCAAAGGTGGCGCTCATTTTGTGGATAAAGCACGACTGGTTAAAGTATGGCACTCAAAAAAACTTTGAGCACAAATGTTCTGTTTTGTGTTTGCTTTCAGGTGGAAACATTTCAGACGGTCCGCAGATTTCATCCGTTTGCATTCATGCTGTTTGGAAATTACCGGATCACATCAAAGACATATCATGTGGTACAAACTGTTTCAAATTTTAATTTTATTGAAATTCTTAAAAGTATTTTATAAATTTCTATTTAGATCATTTCGTATATTAGCGCGTATTTCATGTTTGTATTTCAGAAATTGTAGAAAAAAGTAACTATGGCGTTACATTTTCTGTAAATGCGAGATCAAATAAATTTAAAGTTTACTAAACAATTTTGCCTGTAACTGTTTATCATCATCAACTTGTAACATCATAGTGAAAATTGGACTTTGAGATCGAGCATAGAGTGGATAGAAATGTCGCAACAATAGTCAGACGGTGGTTAGTTTATTTCTTAATGTGCCATAAAACATTTATCCATTGGAATTTTTCCATAAAAAGGAGAAGGGTCGTGATCGTACCATATCTCAACATGAACGTAAAATTGTCCTCAATAAAGAGCGTACACGTCAAGATGCTAATCTAGGCATAATTTGCAGATATAAACGTAAATTGCTTGTAGGTAGTGCATTTTATTATATTTGCACACAGCAAGACCCTTTGCACTGCATTTGTGCCTAAAATATTTTGGTCCAAACTGACATTTGTTTTATGATGCCTTCTGTTGTCTGTTTGTACGTCATTCACAACAGAGTACATAAAGTTCTAATACTTAAACGCATAAACAATAAATAATGTCCACGAACGTGGACAAATGCCATCCAAATGCTCATGTGCTCACAATGGCTAACATCATAAGTGTCGATTCCATCTGTGATACTTCATTTTGGGTAAGTTTTCAACTTCAGCCATGGCATAACAATTGCATTGCTTGATTGCAGAATTCCTCATCATCATGGAACACAGATCATCCGGCACTGAGTCCATGCTTCTGCTCTACCGCACTCGTATGGCTTCCATCCCTATTTCTGATACTGTGCTTTCCCTACACTCTGTACGATTATATCAACGCAAAACATGTCTCCATTCCGTGGAATCGATTGAATGTTTTCAAACTGTTCACCGCACTGACACTTGTAATCTTAGGACTGGTGCATTCAGTCTATTCGATTGGTTTATATGTTGATTGGTTTCAAAGAAGTATTATCACAATTGATATAGCTGAAATTATTGGCACAATCGTTAGCTTGTTCACCTATTGTTTGTTGGCAACATTTTTACATCTTCAACGTTTGCACGGTTTTGGGAACTGTGGCCCAATTTGGTTCTACTTGTTACTTAAAATCGTCTGTACTGCACTTTCCATTTCAACTCTCATTCAATTTGACCAATTCAAATCTAAAGTTGAACGTGTTTTGATCTACGCTGAATTGGCAATCGAGATTCTATTGTTTCTATTATGTTCATTTTCGGATCATGTAGAATTGCATCAAGTGAAACATTTTAATGAAGCAGAATTGAGCTCCAACAGTAAACCGAAAACTCATGAGAAGCATCAGAAAATAGTTTGTCCCAAAGAACGAGCGTCTTTTCCATCAAAACTAACCTTCTGGTGGTTCAATTCGCTTGCGCTTTTAGGCTTCCGTCGTCCACTCAAAATTGATGATTTATGGCAAGTTCGAACAGCAGATGAAGGCACGGGTTTGTTCAATCGTTTCAATCGCTTTTGGAAGCACAAATCTTTTGTCAATAATGACCAATCTTCAAAAGAACAACCACTCGCAAATGTCATCTCAATTCTGTTTCGTCAATTTGGATCCTATTTTCTCTTTCCCTGTGTGGGTCGCTTCATCACCGACAACATTCAGCTAGTGAATCCAATTGTGGTCAAGTATGTCATATCCTATGTGTCTGACCCGTCTGAGCCCTTTTGGCATGGAATATTCTACACAATGGTGTTTGTGATCACAAATGTGGTGAGCAGCTTCACGTCCGCCTATCAGCAGCATCGAATGGGCATTTTGGCCATGCGTATCCGAGCCACACTGCTCAGTGCAATCTATCGCAAATCTCTCGCCCTGGCGGTGCACTCCAAGCGAGACTACACCACAGGAGAGATTATCAATCTGATGTCAGTCGATTGTCAGCTGTTCCCTTGGTTGAACTTTATGTGGACATGTCCATTTCAGATAGGCATCGCCCTATGGCTCCTTTGGGCAGAATTGGGCGTATCGGTTGTCGGTGGACTAATTCTCATGTTACTGTTCATTCCACTGCAAAGTTTCATTGCTAGTTGGATCAAGGGCATACAGGAGAAGCAAATGACACTCAAGGACAGTCGAATGAAGGCCATCAGTGAACTGTTGAACGGAATGAAGGTGCTCAAACTTTACGCCTGGGAGCAGGCTTTCATTGAGAACATTCAGCGGATTCGGCTTCAAGAGCTGAGATACATTCGTCGCTCAGGAATTGTGTACACAATTTGTAGTATAATGTCACTTGGTTCACCATTCATGGTCACATGTCTCACATTTTGGCTTTACATGGTGATCGAACCGAAAAGTCAGTTGACCGCCCAGAAAGCGTTCGTTTCAGTGGCACTGTTCAATATGATTCGATATCCACTTTCTCATATTCCCACTGGTATAACAAATCTTATTATGGTGAGTATACAAGTTTACAAAAACATGCGTGTAAAAATCTTAAATTTCAGACTTCTATCGCAGTCAAAAGAATCAGTAAATTTCTAAATTCCGACGAAATTGTTTCATTTGTCGATCGAAAGGTAGACAATTCAAATTCTGTTGTCCTCTCAAATGCTTCGTTCAATTGGGAACAATCGCCCAACTCTGAATCCTTCTCTTTATCAAACATCAACTTGACCATTCCAAAAGGATCCTTGGTTGCTGTTGTAGGAAGTGTTGGATCAGGAAAATCCTCCTTACTGTACGCATTGTTGGGCGAAATGTACAAACATTCTGGTTCGGTCAACATTAGTGGCGACCAACGGCTAGCCTACGTATCACAACAAGTCTGGATACAGAATGCCTCGTTGAGAGAGAATATTCTGTTTGGACACGAGTTTGATCTGAAAAAGTATCATCGTGTTATTGAGGCTTGTGCACTGCGAACCGATTTGAACATGCTGCCCGGTGGTGATCAAACGGAGATTGGTGAGAAAGGCATAAATCTTTCGGGTGGACAGAAGCAGAGGATTAGCATTGCGAGAGCTTGCTATTCAGATTCGAATCTCTATCTGTTCGATGATCCATTGTCAGCAGGTGAGTTGAATATTCTATACAGTCTAAACATCTTATACAATTTTTTTTGCAGTTGACAGTCATGTTGGAAAACACATTTTCACCGAAGTATTCGACTCGAAGAGTGGAATCCTCAAAAACAAAACACGAATTCTAGTGACAAATGCTCTGTACATGTTGCCAGGCGTAGATCAGATTGTTCTGCTCAAAAATGGAACTATTGATGCAGTGGGAAGCCATAAGAGTCTCATGAGAAACAATCCTGAATTTCGTGAATTGATTTTGAATTACACGAATTCTAGTTCTGAACAAATAGAAGATGAAGTGAAATCGGCTAAACAAATCGATTTTCCAAATGAAAACGAAATCCAAGTCTTCCGAGAGCGACAACAATCGACTATATCTTCTACATCGAGAAATCGTGAGAAATCATTTTCGGAATCGTCCAAAATTCTCGATCATCAATCGCAACTTGTCGAAGATGAAGAAACCAAAACAGGTCAAGTGACCCTGGCTATCTATACCAACTTTTTCCGTGCACTTTCACCATTTTGGTCGTGTTGCATTGTGATTGGCTACTTTAGCATGATTTCTACCGTCACTGGATCAAACGTTTGGCTCAGTGTTTGGACCTCAAATCCTGATGGTGATTCAAGTTTTTATCTGTTGGTTTACTTTGCGATTGGCATGACTTATGTGGTGTTGATTTGTTTTGGATGGAACTCGATTGTGCACGGAACTTTAAATGCATCTAAGACACTGCATTGGGGCTTGCTGAGCAGTATTGTGCATGCGCCGATGCACTTTTTTGATACAACACCGCTTGGGAGGATTGTGAATCGATTCTCGAAGGATATTGATGTGCTCGATATGAATGTGAGCAATACGATTCGGTAAGATTTTTTGTGTTTTGTGATTCACAATTTCAAGTTCGATTTCTCTCTCACAGAATCGTAATGAACACTTCCTTCACGATTGTAGCCACCTTGTTTGTGGTGTCCTTTCAGAATCCCCTTTTCCTGGCGGTAGTAATACCTTTCATTGCAATGTACATCTTTATTCAACGCTTCTATGTATCCTCCTCGCGTCAACTGAAACGACTCGAATCCGTGACACGGTCACCAATCTTTACTCACTTTTCGGAAAGCATCCAAGGAGTGAGCACTATCAAAGCATTCAGTGCTACGGAACGATTTGTCCAAGAATCAGACAAAAGAGTTGATGAAAATCAACGCTGCATTTATCCAAGTGTTGTTTCACTGTGTTGGCTTCAAGTACGTCTCGAGTTTATGGGAAATTGTTTGGTATTTTTTGCTTCACTGCTTGCGGTTTTGTCGAGGACAAATGAAGATGATGGTAATAGTTTTGCTGATGGTGGAAGCAGCACTGGTTTGTCATTGTCTTATGCGCTGAGTATTACTCTGTATTTGAATAATTTTGTACGGAATTTTGCCGAACTCGAGAACAATATTGTCTCAGTGGAGAGAATTTCCGAGTATGTTAATGTTGAGCCAGAGGCAGCTTGGAATACTGAGGCGGATAAGGAAGTTGCACTCAATTGGCCTGAGGATGGTATTATTCGGTTTGAACAATATGGCACTCGGTATCGACCTGGACTGGATTTGGTTCTCAAACGAATTGACTTTTCCACTGGTAGAGCTGAGAAAATTGGAATTGTTGGACGAACTGGTGCGGGAAAATCTTCCTTAACTTTGGCTTTGTTTCGCATTATTGAGGCTTCGAATGGAAAAATTTTGATGGATGGTATTGATATCGCTAGTTTAGGGCTACAAACACTAAGATCACGCATTACCATCATTCCACAAGATCCAGTTCTTTTCTGTGGAACAATACGCAGTAATCTCGATCCATTTTCGATCTATTCGGATGAACAGTTGTGGCACATTCTCGAACTGTCTCATCTCAAGTCTTTTGTAGCAAGTTTAGCCCTGGGTTTAAGTCATCCCGTTTCCGAAGGCGGCGAGAACCTTTCCGTTGGTCAACGTCAACTGATTTGCTTGGCCCGGGCTCTTCTTCGACGTACAAAAGTACTCGTACTGGACGAGGCAACCGCTGCAGTAGATCTCGAAACAGACTCACTGATTCAGTCGACAATTCGGCGCCAATTCGCCCACTGCACCGTACTGACCATCGCCCATCGGCTAAACACGATACTCGATTCGGACCGAGTGATGGTACTCGATGCGGGAAATGTAGCAGAAATGGACACTCCGGCAAACTTACTCGCAGATGAGCAATCTATATTCTATTCGCTAGCTAAGGATGCAGGCATTGTATTATAATTTTGCTCGAGTCAATTGTCGCCATCTAGTGAACAATAATCAAATTTTTTTCATATTTTGAATAGCATAAAATCTTTTATCCTCGTTCTTTTTGGGTCCATTTTCACTTATCACTTAACTCAAACTGTATTTTAGCTGTAGAACAAGCCAATTTCAGTGAGTGGTTGTAATTTTAGTACTCGCCTTATCTCGCCACTAAACTACAGTTTTATTGTTTTAGCACACACAAGTATCAAATGTTCCTAAAAGTTATTAAAGTGGGCGAGGAGGGTGAGGAGTGAGGAGGAGGAAAAGTTGTCAGTGACACAGTCTAGATGGCGTTAGCGGTTATACTGTTTTGTGTTCAGTGCCCAGTGTTCGCAGGGAGAGGACAGTGAATTTCACACGGCTCTAGAAAGTGTCCATAAAGTACTTACCGCTGCGTGTAACTGCACCGTGCATACACGCGTTTAAGAGCAGCTTTTTGAAGAGAATTAATAGCGCTAAATATTGCCGCATTCTTTTCGATGTTTTTGCTATTATTTTTCAATTAAATTGTTTGGCATAATCACTTTGACCATCTCATCCAAAATTTTGAGGTTTTCAAAAATTTTCTAATTAGGTTTCAAAAAATAATACCAAAACTAATTTATGTTAGTGTTCAATTGCACCTGTGTATTTGTCAGTTGGTCAATTTTCTCTATTATGTGTCCAATTGAAAAACTTAGCGAAACATGGAACGCATCATCTGCTACAGAAGCCAATTGATAGGATACAAATATTTGTGCTCAAAGTGAGGGAACAAATCCAAGATATAATATCGTGTTTGAGTTTATCATTTGAGTTGTTACGTACATCGATGTGAGTCAAGATTGTGAGCACATACACATTTGTGTTTATTGGGGTTTAATTGAAACTCTTTTGGGTCATCAACAAATTTTAATTCCAGTAGTACCAAATTTTCCGAAAAAATAAAGCTGCATTTCTAAAAATTGAGGCAAGAATGGTAGCTTTTTGAATTTGATTTTTCCTCCATTTTAAATGGATCTTCACTAACAGAAAAAATGGTATTCCAAACAAGAAACATCGTTCTAGGCATTGTGGAAGTTGCAAAACCACGGCCGAAAGAGAATCCAAATGTTTTCTACTGACTAATGAGTGCGGAGATTAAGAAGATCCAACACGAACAATCATCACATTTGCATATGAAATTATGAATTGCAAACAAATATGTAAATAATAAGTGATAATACTTTTATTTGCACGTTTTTTAAATTGCCACTCGACAATTTTAACCCAATTGAGAAATTTTTTTCTATCGACTTTTTGCACACAATTCATTTCAAAGATCAATTTTAGATTCAACATCGATTTCTTAATCTGATATCGAATAATATTTCCTAGAAAAAGTATCATTTCAGTAACAGATGCACTATCAAAATAATATAACTACAAGTCAACCCAAACGCTTCGCGTTTGCTGCGTTTCACTCCGCAAACTGCTACACGTTTGAAGTTGACTTGTTAAAACCCCCCGTTGCAAGCAACGGAGGGTTGTCCGCTTCTCCCGTTGCCATCAAAGTAAAGGAATGTATCTATTACGCATGTGCCACTCTGTACCTTTGAGCCATCCCATCACGACGACGACGACCACAATTTTCCTTGCTCAAATAATATTATAAGATTGTCAATGTGTACTGTCAGTAATGTATTGTGTGTGAATGTACTCAAAGTGTAAGGTATGTCTTTATTGCGCATGTCCCACTCTCTACCTTTGAGCGATCCCACCACGACGAAGACATTTTCCTTATCCAAATAATATTATTAAGATTGTCAATGTGTACTGTCAGTAGTGTATTGTGTGTGGATGTACTCAAAGTGTAAGGTATGTCTTTATTGCGCATGTGCCACTCTCTACCTTTGAGCGATCCCACCACGACGAAGACATTTTCCTTATCCAAATAATATTATTAAGATTTTGTATTCATTTCAGCTATAAATCCGAGACAGTTTCAGCATTTTGTTTCCTTTCCCCATTTCAACTCTTCTTTATTTTATCTGTTCTATTTCTATGCTCGCTTAATTATTAAAAACTTTTATCTAACCTAGTGTATCTTCTCTCAACAATTTTTTTGAATCAGTTCTGATTTTTTTCCTCAAAATTACTGGTTTGGTTCATTTTTAGTGCAAATCAGTGAGTATTATTTACTTTACCAGAAACATTTTATTTCTTAATATAACTTCGTGGAAACTTATCGCGATCAGTTCTCACCGTACGACACAAATACGTACATGTTTTGCAAAAAAACTTAAATCATTGTGACAATTTTAATGATCTAGAAAACAAATTTAAATAGTGTTTATCATGCGTCTAAATTGAAAACATCAACATTTTTAGCAAGTTTACTTATTGCTAATTGGTTATTAGCGATTTTTTATTTAATCAAATATAACTCAAAATCTAGCTCACATTATCATTCACATTATTAAAATAAAAAATTCGTATGTACGCCAAAAGCATATACTTAAATCCAGTACAATGGTCAATGAGCTCTTTTGAAGGTAGACAAAGTGTGCTTTTACATCTCTAAACCATTAGTTTACAGCTGGCATGGAGTAAATTAACCAGAAATTTTCAAATATTTTGAACTCCTCCTCCACTACCTTTGACCATTTGCAACATTGACGTCACAGGATTTCATAAACAATATTTAATATAGCAAGTAAATTCATTTTAGAATTCAACTGTAACACACTTCAACTTGATATGCTTAGCATTGCATACCAGACAAAATAATCTTTTAGTTAGCTAAATAAGTTAGAAGCAATCGTATATGTTTACATTGGCTTTGATAACTCTGTAAAACATAAAGACACGATAGACACACGATAAGCAAGGAAAGTTTAATTATGTTACTGTTTGTGTCCAACAGGCATGGATATAATTACAATGATCACTCATTAAGTTGACGAAAGTAAATCAACATGAATAGGCTATTACATTCATTTTCAAAACATATATTTCCAATTGGTTTAGTTGTCTGAGTTTTTAGCCAAGACTGCATTGACTCGATATTTTAAATTTAACATTCAATTCGAGATACAGTCAACACTCTGTAATTTATAACTCGCTAACTTAGAAACCTTTCATAATTTATAACTTGGAATTGGTTGGATCAACAATTGGTATAATTTAGTACCTTTAACTGTACAAAAACTCTCTGTAACTTAGAAAATCCTCTATAATTTATAATTTAGAACAACATTTGGATCTTATTTATAATAAATGTATAATGGGGGACCAAGGTTAGTTTTTGTACTTGGGAAATTTTGTTAGGTAAAGTGACCAAGATTGAGAATGAGAAGCGACAATCTCTGGAAATGCGATCAAACTTTTTATGATTTAGTCGTCATAATTGAATTATTTACTACAATCAACTTATTTATGATATTTGAACTTCTAATTGGGGAATCGCTAAGTTAATTATTGCAATTAAACCAAATTATTTACATTTTAACTCAAATTTCACCTCTTTGTAATTTATAACTTAGAAAATATTTTTGAGATTTTACTCCCAAAAATTCTAAATTACAGAGAGTTGACTGTACTTAATTTTTGTTTGGGAGACACTGCTTGCTTGCAATAAGGAGGGAATAGTGACAAAGTAACTCAATTAGTTAATTTTATGTTTACGGTTAATTGAGCTCGCCGAAAATTTAGTTGTACTTCATTAAATGAAATGAATCGATTAAATCGGATCTTTTCTCTATTGAACCCAATTGGCGGTCCTGGAAACTAGTTAATTGGGTGTTTGATTCTTATCCTCCAATTGGTGTTCCGGAGAGATTCCATAATTGGGTATTTGGATCTTGCTTCAAATTTGTAGTCCAATAACCGTTCCGTACCAACCAATTTAGGGATGATGTCCTAAGTCTTAATGTGAAATTTCTCAGGCCCACAAAACAGTCTGGGAACTAACATACTAACACATACTGACATATCTCGGAATCACGATTTAAAGGTATAAATACCAAAACAACAAATTTGGAAAATATTTCCCTGAACAGAAATTATAATTTAAATTATATAAGTAGAAAGATCAAACTACTCATTTGGGGAGTTTCCTAGACTTAAACTTGCAAGTTCTTGCACTGGTAAGTAAGACTTTTAGTATTTAGTTTACATGTTTCCCATATTGTGTCAAATACAGTTGGGGTACCCCAAGTCACCCCATCAGTTGGGGCGCCCCAACCTCCCTCAACTCGCCCCAACTTTGGGGGTGGGGTGAGTTGGGGTAGGAGCAGCCATTTTTCTGAACTTTCTATTCTCTAGTTGAAACGATTGAGTGGTTAAGGACAGTCGCGGAGTTACTGTTTTACGAATGGCCCCTCTTCACATTTTAGTGCTTATTTTGATGATCTTTGAAGGGCCATAAGTCAGTTAATACTATTCCGATTTAGTCATACTATAGCTTAAATTAAAGATAAAACGTTTGGCTTTAATTGGATTAGTAAACATTTAAAGATATAACTTTTGTTAAAGATATAGCTCGAATAATGTAAAAAAGTTGGGTATTTTGGCACTTTGATAAGATCTCACAATAAACTGAGATAAAATTTGTTATGTGTTTTCTAATCAATTTTTAGTAAATGTTGTTACCTTTAATTAAAACCCGGACTCAACAAAATCGGTTAAGTTTTGAATGTAATATGGCAAAAACAAAATGGTTAGGTCGAGGTTTACAGGAGAAGGGAAGAACTAAAAGGTAAGCATTGGCCGGTAGGGGGAAAATACGAAAAGCGCACCTTGGAAATGTTAATTTTTCTGGACTTCCAGTCGGAATATTGATCTAATTTTTTTGTCAGATGATAGATAATGAGATAACTGATAACTTAAGATCTTAAAATAATTTGGAATTTTTAACCAAAAAATTGCTCCGCGACTTGCCTTAAGTGTTAGAGTTTTATATTTTCTCATGAAAAGTAATTTTAGCTATCTACTTGGGATTCACACTCACAAGCCAGTCAGAGTGCATTGATGTTGCTTTTATGACTGAATAATAACTTTGTGACTCCGCTCTGATTTATATTAGAATTTCAATTGTTTTTTACAAAATATCTTAAAATATAGGACAATTATTCATATGAAATCAAAATAATTTTGTCATCCTAGGATGTAGACCAGGCATGCGGAAACTTTTTGAGGAAAAGTCCACTGGGGTGGACAATGAGAGTCCCAAAAGTCCACCGCCAATTTTTTTTGCAAAACAAATTGGTTGTGATCGTATTTGATAAGATTCTCATAGTTAAGCGTACCTTAAAATTGCTTTCTAAATCTTTACTCGCACATGTGGAACGATTTCATAAAGATCAATTACTAGTTAACAAAGAAGATTAAGTTGGCGTTCAGACTCAGTTAGTTTTATGTAAAGCTTTCAAATTAGGTCAGACATAGGATAACTTTTATCCGAAACTATCGAACCGAACTGATTGTCATTTGAATGGCTCTATTTCTCATTGTCCAATTTGAAATTGTTCATATTCAGTTTACTCATATTTCCCAATTAGGAAAAAATCTAGTGGCCAATTAGTGTGGGGTTGTGTCAAGCCTTCTTTTTTTTGTTAAAATAAACGGAATTGAGAACTAATGGATTGTAACTGCAAATTGGCTGGCTAAAAAGATTTCAATATTAATTTGGTGCATTTATCAATCTAATGGAGAGTGTGAAGTATTACTCGATGAGTAAGTGGATTTTATAAATTAATTTAGGTCTACCAATTCACAACTCCTGATTTATATGCCATTTGAATCTTTTATTGGTTTGCAATTTGAATTGAATTGTATATTGAACTGCATCACAAAATAACCAATGTTTAATTATCCAAAAACTCATTTGTTATACCAGTCACGCCAATATCATACGACACAAATTTGGAATCTATCCACTTTAATTTAAATTAGTAATTCATTTGTTAGTTGTTTTCGTACTTGTGCTTTGAGACTGACTGCATTCATATTGGGGGCATGTGTAAAAGCCAAATATAGAACTTGAAAATTGCGTGAATATTTGGGGTTAGCTAAGAATTGAAGATAGTGAATTGTATCAACTTGTTTTGAGTTGTCAATAGTAAGTTTATATTTTTTTAAATAAGCGATTATCAAAATATTTTTAGAGTTTTTGAGATTCATTGTCCACTAGTGGACACCAGAATTTTTCAAAAGTCCACTAGTGGACTGATGTCCACCGTTTCCGCATTCCTGGTGTAGAGTTTTTGTTTTATTGTTATCTGTAGCTTTATTATATAAACTCAAACTTGTAAATCAAATTTTTACATTCACACTTCAAACTCCAAAAGCTAAAGAATTGATACAAAAATCTAACTACATTAAAGTAATTCTTCTTTTTCGTCGTCGTGATGGCATAGCACTGTCAAAGGCACAACACATTTTAGTGTAACCAGAGTGGAGATACTGTCAAAGGCAGGACTGAATTTTACTACAGTCAGAGTAGAGTTTTCACACACCAAAATTGTCTTGCATAAATGCACTACTCAAAGGCGGGAAATATTATTTTCCAATGAATTTATATTTTCTGTTTGAAAAAATTTAATTTTAAGATCCATTCTTATAGTATTTTTCACGCTGAATCCAATGGTATGCTCAAAAGTTATAAATTGATTCACGTTTTGGAAATATTTAAGTTTTTACACTTAAATATGCGTTTACGCATGATAATGTACAAAGTCACATTACATTGTCAATGTAGATGTGCGTAAGGTGCTTGAAGGAGAGCGAATGTATGATACCTTGAACCATGATCAAGAATGCGCAGTCAATGCTATTGTGGATTTAGGGATGCACAATGGCAAACAACGGTTGTTCACTATTGATGGTAATGCTGGTTCTGGCAAAACCTACCTGTACAATACCATTTACAACATTTTGGTTGGTAATGGCAAAAAGGTGTTGTGTGTTTCATGGTCACACATCGCAGCTGCACTACTTCTTCGTGGTCGCACTGTGCACAATCTTTTCAAGTTGCCTGTTCCGCTTGGACAAGGCAATTACCGTTCGGCGATCAAAAGACAAAGTGCTGAGGCTCGTGATCTGATCCAGGCAGATGTCATCTTTTGGGATGAAGTGTAGATAACTTTTATGCGCTTATTGCTGCTGACGAGATATTCCGTGACGTGACCCGATGTGATCTTTCATCAGATATGTGATCATTGGAAACGACTTTCGACATATTTTGCCTGTTGTAACGAAAAGCTCAGAAGGTGACATTGTGAACAAAACTGTCAAAATGTGCCCACTATGACTGTGGTTTGAGCCATATTCATTAATTACGAATATGTACACTGCGGAGTGTACTAGAGTTGAAGTCGAAAAGTGGCGAAGATCATCTCTTTGCATTGATGACGGTGTGGAAGAGTGTGATGCCGAAGGTTTCGTCAATTTCCCAGAATTTCATCATTAATGCTTGACCTATGGAAGGCCGAACAAAATAATCTCAAAGCTACTGGATCCGTTCTCACCAAGATGAAAATTGCAAATCTAATGACTGTTCAAATCCTCGAGGGGTCCACCCACAATTATGATAATTGTGGCAGATCAGGAGCAAAGTTGGACGTTTTCTTGAGTGTCTTTATGACATTTTATTAATTGCACCATTCATTGAATCATGCGAGTCTTTATGCAATTCAAATATTTAATTGGCTTTCAATTGATCAGTTGATTTAATTTTAATTTTTTAACGAACAACAAATTTATTTTTGATAATCCATATGAACAAGACAGCAACATATCCGGTAATCTAAAAAATATTAAAAAACAATAATTACTAATTACAAACTACTAGTAGTATAGTTAACGCTGTAGACGTAAAGTCGGAGAGCTGGTATTGCGGACACTCTTCATTATCAAATTATTCATCAGTGCTGCACACATGCGTTTATATAATTCTCCTTTAAAATCATTATGAAATAATGTTAATTATTTTTAATACTACATTTGAGTTTATGAATCAAAAACAAAACCGTTAATCTACCGAAGTACTCTTATTTAGTTTGAAAAAATTCGCAGGATGATCCACTAAGAGGTAAAGACACCATCCAGCTTACAGCTTAAGCCTTTTCTCTTTCAGTTAACGCTCTCAACTGTGAGACCTCTTTACACACGTGTAGTACGTCGTGTACCCTCTAACTCGCTTCACTCGTTATTTCGTTTGTTCCTCTATAACAATTGCAATAATTTTCAGACAGTAGTTCGATTCCGCACTAAACAATACTTGATTACGACAATAGGCCAGCGGGTTATTGTTGCAAAATTACAGCACAATAAACTGTTACCCAAACTATAGTTATACTATACCACATTGAACGACTTTGATGTGATTCGATAATCGCCAAACAGACGAAATGCATACGAATGCATTGAACGAGGTACTAAAAGGGATTCGGCCTTAATGAACAAATAGTAAATATTAATTTGGTTTTTTGTATTAGTGTGCTACCTTTAACAAACGTCGACTTTTTACCGTAAGATTGATCTGTTGCAAAACTTGAAATTGCATATAGAAGTGTTGATTTTGGCGCAAAATAGCTTGATTGCCCTTGACCACTTTAGCGCACTGTCGAATTGTGAAGTAAAAGAGCAGTCCAATGCTACAAATAAAGTAGCAGTAATAGATCTTAAACGCAATTGGATTATTTTGCACAATGATTATCGAATACAACATGTATGACACATAGGTTGTGTAGTTGATAAATGTCAACGTTAAATAGGGAATCCAAAAAGGTGGCATAAGCACTAAGGTCTCGACAGATGAGCATCAAACTCTGGTTGAGATGATGATGCTTGTGCCAAATGAACGCGCCCTGGCACAAAGAAATTCTGCTGGGAGGAATTTTTTGCAAGTTTGTGTTAAGGTTCACCAATTGGGACAAAACTGTTTTTTGACGAATGCAGATGTATTCACAAGACATGAAAACGTAAATGATTTTGGTGATCATTTCGTATACCAACGAAAATGCAAAGAACGGGATCATAGCAAACCAATAGATTGCGGATAGAAGCGAGAAGACATAAACCGAATTGTACAGAATCATCAAATAGTAAAAGATGAGTATCACAAAAACAAATACAATTGTGATTCGAATTTGGACATATTTTGCTTTCGAATGCAATGATAGTATCTTCTCGGAATCATCGTCGCTTAATTCTAAGAAGATAAAATTTTTAATTTCTCAGGAAAAAACATTTTAAATGATTTCTTAAAGATATTCTTTAAAAAAATAATTAGGACTTTTGAGTTTTCCCTTTAGTTTGACCACTAAAAGTCCCATAAAGATCTGCTAACCTTATCGCATAATATTTTAGTAAAACTTACTTTTTCCATTAATTCGAATTACTTTGCGATCGAAGCCTTTAGCAATCATACGAAAACGAAGATCAAGCACTCCATAATGAATAGAAGCCAGTGAATTGAGGACACAGTAGGTGGTCACAATGGTGAGGACAATGTCCATTGTTTGCCACAATTGTGGTGGATACATTTGGTGAATCCATATGAAAGGACTTGAGGTGAGATTTTTCAAATTCCACAATTCACTATTGGAATCAGCCTCGTATGGCAGTCCAATCATTCCAATTGCAATTGTCAAGATTAGGACACAGAATCGAAACTTGAAATGACCCGTCACGCTGGATCGGTTTTCTCTGTCTTGCTTTTCGGTGTGGACAAATTCAAACTGCACAAATAAAGCATTGTAATGTGATTCGGCTAATGATTTGATTGTTTCAAAAAGTTTGGACATTTTCCAAATATTTTTTATTTAAACTTTAAATTGCGTGAGTCATAGTCGAAGAGATGGGCCAGATTTGTTATTCTATGTCATGTGCGACATAGAATAACAGTCCATAAATCAAAAATGTTGGATTAGTTGCAAAGTGAAATCTTATTTTTGGATCGTTTAAAACATTACTGTTTGCATGCTAGAATCATTACACTCGGAAGAATATTCATATTCAATTCAAGCATAAAAAAGATAATTTTCATCAAGATTGCTAGGTCATTTTATAAGATTTTGAGCTCTTACAAATGGTGTTGGTGTTGCTGTTGAAAGTTGTTGATTTTTTATTCTGCGTTTGACAGTGCTTCAAACAGATTTATGCATTTTTGAAATATCACGTTGCAAAAAGCTTTTGTCATAAAAAACGTCCGAAGTTCGGCCTATTGTTTTTAATAAACAACTCAAATAAATTAATTTTTATAAAAACGTCCGACAATTGTATTAAACTTCAAAAACGTCCGAAACTTGGCAAAATTCACTTTGAAATAATCAATATTTCTTGAAAATACGACAAAATTAAGTGGTATAGTGCTTGCTTAATGAAATCCACGCTCATAAATAACAAACATATAGCAAACATTGAAGGCCTCGTCAAGTAGCAACATTAAACTCAGATTAGAGATTTCTTCAAGATTCTTGAAATCCTACGAAAATTTGTGCTCTTAGAGAAAATTGAAGATAATATAATAATAAACATGATTTTGTTTATTTAAATATGATAATATTATGGAATCAGAAGCCCCAACTGAAACATGTTGCAATATTGCTGTAATTTTCCGATATTATCTCGCATTAATCAATACTTGATTAAGACAATAAGTTAGCATAATTCAATAAATTTATTTTATTATTGTATATAGCAGTATTTCTTCACGAAACAACAACTGGAACTGGCCAATCCCGAACTCAACAACTCAATGCAAGATCATGCACAATGCTATATCTAGTGTACTATTAATCCAGATAAATAAAATTCACTTTATTTCAAACAGGTTTTCTATGTCAAATCAAACACCTCCGCCAGCAGATGAACCACCTCACCAAATTGACCCCCAATTTCCAATAGCAAATCCCGATTATTGTTCCGCACCAGGCTGAATTGGTCAAGTATTTGAATGAGTCGTTGAAATTTCTGTTTGGCCACCTAAACATTGTAGCACTTGTGTCTGCTATGAGTGAAGTCAGGTTCAGTGGCGTAGCCAGGTGAGTGCCTTGGGTGCACTTGCACCCAAACGGGTTGGGAAAAATAAGAATTTTTTTACATTTTGAAAAAATAAAATATTGGACATGAAAAACATTTATTTTTGGGGGAAAAACTTAACTAGTATTATTTTACTGAGTTTTTTTTATGTTCTACTACCAACAATAAACTTCCTATGTAATCAGATCTTAAAGCGTTAGAAAAAAGTAAACACCGATCAAAGTGACCCGAAGCTAAACAGAAATACAAAAAAGCGAACAATGAACAAAAGGTAAAAATGGTTTTGAAGATTGGCGACGATTGAAGGTGATCCCTACTACTCATTTGATGATTCTTTTCTGTATCAATTTATACGAAATAATGCAATATTTGCCATATAAAAGTAGAAACTTGAATAAATCAATTAATAATAAAGTCAGTTAATTTAAATGTTTTTGACCGATATACCTTAGAGAATGTATTTAGGGAAACAAGTCCAAAATCGCCATATGTAAAACCATACCGTTTTGAGGTGTTCAGCGAAGTTAACAAATTGGCAACGAAAACTCGAGTTCGAATTGTCAACTTTTGAGGAGAATTACGGCGAACAATCATACTGAAAAGTACCTTGGTTGGTTTGTGAATGTGGGCGGTGCACTGCGCAAAGATGCAGTGCAACACAAACAGTAGATTACAATTGTATGCAATCCAAAAGTATACGATAAACTTGGAAACAAGCCGCAGTTGGTCTTGAATGATCCACATAGTGAAGATTATGTTCACTGGTACGAATGTGACCAAATAGGCACAAAACAGTTTTCCATGAAATTGGTTGACGGCAAGATTCACTACTATCGTTGGATCGAGCAAATCTGGCTGTTCCACAATAAAAAGATTGTATCCATGGTCAATGTACTAAACGGCCTTGTTGTACTATCAATTGTACACTTGTTATATCTTGCATTTTGGAAACTGACTAGTGCACTGGATTACGCCATTCACTTTAACACTCTCTCACTGATGATTGGCAAAGAACAAATCAATTTGACTTCATCCATGATATCGCTCATGCTGCTCTACTTCAATCACAAGCTTTATGTCACCACCAACTATCCACTTGTCCGTCTGCTCTATCCGGTGATTGTCTACAATGATTGGCGTACATTCTTTATTCGTCAAAAATGGAATAATCACGATGTTTGCTGTCGAACACGAAAATGCTACTTGCTTATACTAAATCTGTTCATCTGTGTAACAGCAACCTTTGGTATAATTAGCAATGCGTGATTAGAGATCAGTGTTTAATCGTTTTATTTATTAGAAATTATTTGTATCATGTCGTTTTTATATTTCAACTGGACTTTGTATTTTATCTTAAAACAAAACGAAACTCCCCTTTATTTAGCTCTTTTTTGTATAGCTGTCTGTAATTTGAATGGACTTATATTTAGTCTAGCATTTCTCGACTTTTGTCACTCTATTGCAATCAACTTTTCCTGTACTGTTTCGCTTTTGATGATGTTTTATCTAAAAGTGCAGCAAGTTATCGCACTATTGGTAAGAATTACTTCTGCTGCTACATTCGAGAGGCCATTTCCACTTAGGAGATATCTTCAATTTCATAGGACATTCGTACACTGTTTGAAGTACTTTTTTGCCGTCAACCAATTTCATGGAAAACTGTTTTGTGCCTATTTGGTCACATTCGTACCTTGCGAGGGTCGCTTGCGAACCGAGCATTTTCTTGTTACTTCTATTTTTAAAGAAAATTTCCCTTTAAAATATGCTTTGAATTTGATCTGACCCCCCTCACTTTTTCGTGATCATATGTCAAACCCCCTTCCCTCCAACCCTTGATCACGTGATTAAAGTTCCCAAAAAGTTCTTGCAAGATCTAGACAAAACCATCAGGGGAACTGTCGTCGGAATCATTGGCTTGAACAGGAACGCAACAACGCCCATGTTCTACGCCCCAAGAAAATTCCGCGGCCTTGGTCTTGTGAAGTCCGAATGGGAAGTGTTCCTGCAACACTACTCCATCTCAAAACGTTTGTCCAGCGTTGATGATGCTCTTTTCCAAAAGGTGTACGATTGCAAGGCCGAGATGGAGAAATGCAAAGCTGAGCTCAACGTTGAAGGCGACACTTCTCAGATAATGCGGAATAATCTGAGGTTAATGGAATTTGATGAATGGAAGAAGAAGCGTAGCCACGGGATAGGTGTCAAGCACTTTGAAGTCTTTCCTAAAGCCAACCAATTTATGGTCAACAAGAAAAGTCTTTCAGACTCTGAATGGACCGAAGCAATCAAGCTCAACGTCGGCTACGCCAACCTGAAGACCGTCTTTGGCTCTCGCAGTTACAGCTCACAAAATAGCCTTTGTCGCAGATGCAACAAAGAGAACGAAATCCTACCCCGTGTACTGGGAAGTTGTGAATGGAACAGCAAGAGACGAACCGCACGGCATCACGCCCTTAAGCACGAAATCGCCAAAATGTTGACCGAGAAAGGATTCACCTGTGTAGATGAGGTGTTCTGTAAAGATGATGATAACTCGAGACGATTTGCTGAGATAGTTGCCTTCGAGAAGAACACCAACAAGGCCTACATCATTGACCCCACCATTCGATTCGAGACCAACGAGGACGTTGGTGCACTGGCCGACGAGGAAAAGAAGAAAATATATGAAAGCTGCATCCCGTCTTTGAAGCTCCGTTATCAACACTAGGGAGTACGTGAATATGAAGTCATTGGACTCTGGTTTGGAGCCAGAGGTGCAGTGAGCAAAGAAATGGTTGAGTTCTTTGACCGTTTCAAACTAGACAAAAAGCGTTTGCCAGACCTTGCAGAAATGGTACTTGCAGACTCAATTCAAATTGTACGTAGTCACATTTACTCACAAGAATAGACTTTTATATGTGATCAAACACTACTTGTTTATACCATAATGTTCTCATAGTTTTAAATCTATTGTATTTTGCATAATCTTTATTCTGTAACCCACTTGTTTGTATTTTGTGTGCAATTGTCCTATGGATTGATTAGTATGCTGTGTCTCATGGCAACCCATCTCAGGTGGGCAGCACCGCTCTATTTTTTAATAAAGTTGTTTTCTTCTAGAAATTCTACTGCGTTTGAGCTTAAAAAAGATTTAATTTAACAATAATGTTATGAGCTCATAATAGAACTAAATTATTATTAATCAAGAAACGATCTATTTATTAGGGGGAATCGACGAATAAATGATTAAATTATTTTGTATGGCTAAATTTTAGTTTTATTAAATTAGTTTTTCTATGCTTACAGTGCGTATTTAATGTCTTACTTTCACTATTTTTAATTTTTAAAATAATGATTTTTAGTCGAAACAACTTCGAAATTCTTAGTAAATTTACTTTCCATTGCAAATGAGCATTTCTAAATATCCGGTACTTAACTACGGCAGTAATGAAATGTTGAAAAACTCAGTAACCACAACAAAAGAAACTCACCAACACAAGTCTTGCAAGGAATAATAATTAAACTAAAAAGTTTTTTAACAGTCTATAATTTCTAAACAAAAACCGGTCAATAGTAATTAACTTTTTTGCAATCATAATTAAAGTTTTCTACATTTTAATTAATGTTTAACTCAATATTTAATAAATTAACCACACTGCTGCTTAGTCACTATGCTGAGTGGAGTGTGCTGGTAACAATTGCAAGTTGGAAATTTATTTTAAAATTAAACTGTGAATTTCAAAAAAATTAAAAATGAATTTTGTTGCAAAAAAAATGTTTCGTGTGTTGCATCGTCTGATCAACTCGAATCTTTTTCAAATGTATCCCAACTCATTTTTGCACTATCTCTCCGTGGATCGGTTTTGTCCTTTGAGAAATGTTGCAGTATTGCCAAGTTGGCATTTCCTATATTACCTCTATTTGCTGTTGTTTACTGTTCGAGGCGTGATTGCAAGTTTATCTTGGAGACTAACACGCACCCTCGATATTCACCATCAGTACGATCCACTGTATGGCACATTAATGGTGCAGTTCCATTTTACCAATCCAAACCAAGCCGTGCCATACATGGTGCTTACCACTTCATTAGCTCCTCTGTTTGCACTCTATTTTCACTATCTTATTTATCATATTGTGGATCGATATGTTCTCGCTTTGTTGCATCAAATTGTGATTCAAAATAAACAACAATTCAATTCCAATTTAAATTTGGCCCATGTTCCAGTCTACTACCGGCCGATTGTGATTGTTCAGTTCTACAAGACTTATTGGAACTGTTCAGAATGTTTATTTGCGCGCGAAAAGTTGGACTGTTTCCCCCAATTGTCCACTTTGATTCGTACTCGCGCCCTTGTGCTGACAACAGTTTTGAATTATGGCCTGTCAAAATTTATACTGGTTTTCTGTAAGTATTTTCTATGTTATGGATAGGGTTTTTAATATAAATGTTTGTTTTAGTTTTTTCTATTTGGCATTTGGTTCTTGAATTACCTCATAATTATTTTTTATGTATATGAACTAGTAAAATTCGGTCAAGTTATAATTGAAATGGCACTTTTAACCTACACAGTCTGGAATACAGTTCGAATAGCATTATTTTCCATTTACTATGTGTTTATTCTTTTATCAGTCTATCGGTCTTATATAAATTCAATCAATGAATCCATTACAAATTGTGTAAACAAATTGCAAATTTGTATCTCAATCAGGCGTAATACAAAAGTGCAATGGAAGTTCACTCAAATGTTAGTTCAAAAATTGACATTTTTCGAGACGGAATATAACCGAATTGTGCTACTTCTAATGTACATCAACGTCAAATTAGTTTCCAAAGTAATGGCCACAACTATGATCGCCAATTTGCCTGTGAACATTTTCATGATTGCCACTGTGGTCTATGGCAAGCTGCTCATTAGAGAGAAGATACTTTTCCTTGGCGTAATCAGCACAGTCACCTTGACCATACTTTCATTCTGTTTAATCTGTATTTGGCTTTGTGGGGCACTGGCCGCCTCAGACAAGCACATGTTTCGAGTGCAGCTACTTTTGAACGCCCAAAGGCTAAAAGCTAAACTCAAGTTGCTAGTTGTGTACGAGTTGGTGCATAGTAAAAGAAAATTTTCCTTTACTCTCGGACCTCTGGGAAGAATTACAAAACGATCAATTTATCAGGTAAACTGTCAAATGATACCAAATAATTTAATATAATAATATAACTTTATTTTTACTAAATTCATATATTTATTTGCAGTTCTTCTATGCTTACAGTGCATACTTGATGTTTGCCTTCAAAATGTTTCAACAAACTCATTTGAAACGAATCAATTCTTAAGTTCAATTGATTTTGTATTGCAAATTGGAAATCAGCATTTGGATTTAAGGTAGGACAGGACGTCGCCGACATATGTGAATGGGCCCTATGTATTTCAATGGGAAAATTTCATTTTGCGTTTGGACCATTTTCTCCCAAACCAGTGTACCGATATTTGTCTACGATATCTTAAATTAAAGGTAAATGTATGATCTTTAGATATGACAATCTGAATTTTTTTAAATTTGAGTTTTGGTTAAGAAAATCTATGATCGATTGTAGAAATAACACTTTTTTGGGCCATTTGAGATCATATCATTATGAAATATATAGAATTAGCAAATTTCAGATCGTCATATCTAAAGATCATACATTTACCTTTAATTTAAGATATTGTAGGCAAAAATCGGTACACTAGTTTCGGAGAAAAAGGTACAAACGCAAAATGAAATTTTCCCATTGAAATACATGGGGCCCATTCACATATGTCGGCAACGTCCTGTCCTACCTTAATTGGCATTCTCTTGAAAGTTTTACATCATAATCATTTTGTTGATAGTCTATTTTATTATTACTGAGTTTTTAATTAGAACGACATTGCTAACCACAATTTTGCTGCCTTCCAGCAGTAGTGTGTAGTAGAGTCCACATAAAATGACCCCAAAATATCTTTGAAAGCCAACAGTAGCAAAAATCGTTAATACAGTGAAAGTTAAAAATGGGTGCTGTGCACCTAAAAAAAGCCCATCATGCTCTTTTGAATAGATTCTATTCACAAATTACGTTCCGTTTTCTGAATACTTTGGTACAAATCTCCGCTGTAAAGTTCAAAAGCGCATTGTTGTGAATGTTGTCAATCTGAATGTAAACAATGTGCATTAAACATCAGAATGACAGATCTACTACTGTCTGTCAACTAAACAGATGTACTTACAAACTAATGTCTCCAGTTTGTTATCATGCCAACCAACTCAAGCCACACAAAAACCAACTTCAAAGCCGTCACCACCATTCTGATTTTATCCTTATTACAATATTTATTGCCTCAAGCAGTTGTTTCGAGCATTCTTATTCACATTTTGTAATTACAATCTGTTAAAGTGCAGTTTATTATCGTTTGTGCTCACATTTGTCTTTAGTCTGTGATAACCAACATTCAGTATATACCTCACTCTTTGCGATCGAGTACCGAACCAAGACGTCCTCTCTGAACTGGCAGTGACAGCAATAGTTGATAAGATTCGTGAAGCACGTCTCCGCTTGTATGGCCATGTGTCAAGATGTGAAACAAAATCTGTGGCTCTCACCGCACTTAAGCTAAAGGTCCCTGGCTCCCGACCGATAGGACGCCCCAAACGCAAATGGTTTGACAACGTGGCTGCAGACATGGATTATATTGGGCTGGTGGCAGAGGATGCACAGGATCGTGGTTACTGGAGGCTGCGAAGCAGGTGTGTAGACCCTATGACCGCATGGGACTAACAGCCAGGATAAATAAATAAATAATTCTAATCGCAAAACATTTGTCCATACGACATCGTTGACAAAATTATCTAGTTGACTTCATCACCAAACACTTGTTTTGATTTCCGCATTCCAAATCCTGTAAACAATATAAAAAATAATTTTATATTTTATATACTACAGGGGGGTCCATAAAGACCGGGCCATTTTCAAGTAGTGTATTTTAATAAATAACAATTTTTAAAATTATCCATCTTTTTACCAAATGTTCTAAACATTGTTGTCTTTACAATGCAAATGTAAAAAATACGTAAATCTCTTTCCGGTCCAATTAATTTGGACCGGATGCCAAAATGACGAATGTCTTCTCGCTTCTATCCGCAATCTATTGGTTTGCTATGATCCCATTCTTTGCATTTTCATTGGTATACGAAATGATCACCAAAATCATTTACGTTTTCATGTCTTGTGAATACATCAGCATTCGTCAAAAAACAGTTTTGTCCCAATTGGTGAACCTTAACACAAACTTGCAAAAAATTCCTCCAAACAGAATTTCATTGTGCCAGGACGCGTTCATTTGGCACAAACATCATCATCTCAATCAGAGTTTGATGCTCATCTGTCGAGACCTTAGTGCTTATGCCACCTTTTGGATTCCCTATTTAACGTTGACATTTATCAACTACACAACCTATGTGTCATACATGTTGTATTCGATAATCATTGTGCAAAATAATCCAATTGCGTTTAAGATCTATTACTGCTACTTTATTTGTAGCATTGGACTGCTCTTTTACTTAACAATTCGACAGTGCGCTAAAGTAGTCAAAGGCAATCAAGCTATTTTGCGCCAAAATCAACACTTCTATATGCAATTTCAAAGTCTGCAACAGATCAATCTTACGGCAAAAAGTCGACGTTTGTTGAAGGTACCACAATAAAACCAAAAAAATCAAATTGATATTTACTATTTGTTCATTAAGACGGAATCCCTTTTGGTACCTCGATTGGAGATTATCGAATCACATCAAAGTCGTTCAATGTGGTATAGTATAACTAGTGGGCCCTGCGGGAGCTAAATTCAAAACCTTTAATATTATTTTAAAAGTAATGTCCCCAAAATTAAAATTCTGAGGAATAGTCGAGTGTAAGCAAAAATCTAACCGGCTTGATATTCTAAACCTAACCTAACCATATCCTAACCGACGCCCAAACCCACCTAACCACCTAAACCTAACCTAACCCTATCCTAACCAACGCCCAAACCCACCTAACCACCTAAACCTAACCAAACCCGTTCCGCTCTATGAATAAATTTCATATTTTCATTGTTGCACTCATTGTTGGACATGAGATCCAACAATGGGGCCTCAAGCTGAGATATTTCCAATCTGAGATTTGTTCGGCAAGTACACGGCAAAAATATTTTTCGCAAAAACCAAGGTTGAACAGCACATCTGCATAATATTCTAAGCACTTTGGCCAAATTTGATGCAAATCGGCTAAGAAATGTAGGAGGAGTTAGCTGGACAAGAATCGAAAAAGTTGAACCATAGTCTTCGCTTACGCTCGACAACTATAGTTTGCGTTGCGAATTATTGTGCCTTAACCTTGCAACAATAACCCGCTGGCTTATTGTCTTAATCAAGTATTTTCTAGTGCGAAATAGCGAGTGAAGCGAGTAAGAGGGTACACGACGTACTACACGTGAGTAAACTTGAGCCAATTCAATGGCAGAAAAATTGCTCGAATCCAACTAAATTGAGAATTCCAATTTTGGGACAATTCCCCTGCGACTATAAAATGCATATAAATAGCGTACAAATCTGCTATGAAGATGAATATTTTAAGTAAACTGAATGTAAAATTGGCAAATTTTCGAATACTTTCATATGGAAAGCGGTCAACTGTGGAAATGTTGTTACATTTTCGGAACAACAACTGCCCAAGCAATTGATTCAATTTAGGATCGAAATCAAAGTATAGTTTGTGCTGAAACCAAACTGCCAATATGCTCATGCTGATTTGTGGAATTGATGATATGCGAACATGTGAGGTGAGATAGAATGCATCGTAGTGAAGTGCACGATCGAATGGGCTGAGTGGTGCATAAAACAGATAGATACAGTGAAGAATGTGAATGAACAGGACAAATTTTATCAAGTTCATCTTGAAGATTGTACCAATGTTGCGATATACACGAATGTCATCACACATTTCGAGATAGTCCCTATAGTACTGGACGGCCTTGGATGGAATCAAAAGTCGCAGAAACATTTTTGGGCTTTTTGTGTGTCAACCAAAATGTCTAAAACTTGAAAATTTAAATTTCAAAAAACAAAACTTTACTATCCGTTTAAAAATTAATTAGTTTCAAAAATAGACTTGAAATTAATTAAATTTTTAATTAATTATTCCTGAAAGTTTTTACAGATTGCTCAACAATATGCAAAAAAAACTTTGACATTTTGAATCAAACCATCCATCAATGATATTTTTGTAAATAATTCCACTCTTGGCATTTCGATTTTTATTGAAATTCAGAATTAGCTTTCATTCATTTTAAAAGATTCATGCGATCAATTGTATTATTTAATTAATTAATTTTCTACTGCTATATAGAAAATTCTGCATCACTTGTACAAGTTGAATTTTAATTCTAGAAATAGTTTCTGTTGGGTATTTTGTTTGACAATAAAAAAAATAGTTAAAAATGTTTATCCGATTTCTATTTCCATCCAATAGTGTCCGTTACTATATGGACTATTTAGATATGTGCGATCGAATTCGTGTATTTCGAGACATTGGCACAATCATCAAGATGCACTTGATAAAATTTGTCATATTCGTTCACATTCTCCACTGTATTTATCTGTTCTATGCACCGCTCACCACATTCGATCGTGCACTTCACTACGATGCCTTTTATCTCACATCTTTAGTTCGCATATCCTCAATTCCACAGATCACCATGGGCATCATGACTGTCTGGTTTCAGCACAAGCTCTACTTTGATTTTGATTCTAAATTGAATCAATTGATTCAGCAAGTGTTATTCAAGAAATGCATTAACATGTCCACAGTTGACCGCTTTCCTTATGAAAGTGTACGAAAATTGACAAGTTATATACACAATTTTATTCAGACAATTATTCTCATACCAGATCTCTACGTTATTTATATACAGTTCATAGTCGTAAAAGAATTGTGTAAAAATTGGAACTGTCTTATTCAAAATGGTTGGATTCGAGTGATTTTCTTCTCGTGGAATTGGATCAAGTTTCATGTATTTTTTTACACATTTACTCACATTGGCATTCTGTCTGCCTCACTTTTGACTGTGCATTTGACTGTTCTATTTGTGAAATCGCGCCTGAATTATCATCAAATCATTTGTGGATCATTCAAACTTCAATCGTTCAATCGATCATTCTGTGACACGTTGGCCTATCTGAAACGATTGAATTCATTCAGTGGTGAGCTTTTCTTGGTGTTTCTTCTGTGCAACTGTCCCACAAATGCTCTCATCAATGTAGCCATTATTTCGGCTAATTTAAGTTTCACACAGCGACTTTTTATCGCCAGCTTAGCGACATGTCAAATGGTGTGCATCTTTCTGGTACATTTCGTGATGGCCTACTTCAACAAACATTTCAAACGACCAAACAAACCACTCATTGGTGCATTTGCCCACAGACTACATCGAGTCGGTAACTTTCGGGCCAAGTTGGAGCATTCTCATTTGATTCAACGCTTGCATTGTACTAAATCGTACGGTTTCACATATGAGCGATTTGGACTAATTTCGCTGGCTGCTTTTGGAAAGGTAAAGTGATAACTCCTCGTGGATTGTTATAAAACACTTTGATTTTACAATTTTAGTATTTGCTTCTGTATGGAGAATTCCTAATGACCACTTATGGTTATTGGCTCAAGTTGGTCAGTCATGGCGAAAATTAGGCTTTAGGGGTTTTTTGGGATCAAACCTAGACATACTGCGGTTCACGATGTAACGAGATCACCTGAAACATTACTACCGTGTAAGCATAATTAACCTTTGTATACCTAATGAGATTCGATGCCAAAGTACCGCCAAAGCTTCAAATGTGCATTTGTATTTTGCCCTTTTGATTGTCTTTTGCATTCCTGTGTACAGGACTTTTGGTTTTCACTATGAAGCAACCAATGATGATTCACTGGAAATTTTGTTAAACTTGGAAGCATTTCGATCAAGTCCGTACATTTTTTCACATCAAATTTGTCCCGAATCGATTCGTGCCCAAATTGATTTTGGCCTTTGGACGGACATAATCGCTTCGGTTTGCATCTATCTAACTTTGATAATCAACGAAACTGTGAATGGAAAATCGAAAATTTTTCAACTGAACAACACGATTGTGTTTGGTTCTAAAGGTATATGCTTTTTTATGCATACAGTAATTTCGCGACAATATCCCGCCGGTTATGCGCGTTTTTACTGTTTTAACAAATTTTTATGATGCGATATGAAAAACAAACAAACCAATTATCTTTAAACAGCATTGAGTGAACACGAGTCCAAGAAGATTATTCTGATACACAGTAGAATCAAACGTTTGTTTCAATCTGGCATTTTCGTGTTTGTGTTTTGTTTGGTTGCCTTTTTTCTTGTGAATTTGTGGCTTAACTCGGTCTACTCGCGTACCTTTGGATCGTTCCTTTATTGGTTGATTCTATTTCCACTGTTTGTCTTTTACCTTGTTTATGGTACGTCATTTTTTGTTTCGAAAACAATTTACAAATAACATTAAATCCCAAAGCATTGTTTGGCATGTTAATCTACATTATCCTCACAAGTCGCTATCTTCATATTCGACAGCAAACATTGGTCACTCGTTTAGAGCAAATCAATACCAATTTGTCATTATTTAATAATGTGAAGCAAAGGCAAGTGCGCAAACCGGCAAATATTTTTCCACCTTGTTGGCGACTGTACTTTTTGGTCAATCTCGATTCGGTTCACCTGTGCACCATCATCAGTGGACAAGTGCACTTTTGTGCGCCCCTTCTGTCAGTAATATTTCCCTACTACATCTCGGTTCAGTGTTATTTGCTTTACATTGTGCTGTACATTCAAATTCCCTATCTTCAGATGCAAATCTTTTATCTCACAGTCTTTGAAATCAATGCATTTCTTTTTCTGATCATACACTAGTGCTCTCATGTCGCAAAACGTGGCCGTAAGTAGGAAATTTTGAATGGAAAGTTTTGTTTTCTGTTTAGCCGTAAAGGTGGCCCTCGTTTTGTGGATAAAGCACGACTGGTTAAAGTATGGCACTCAAAAAAACTTTGAGCACAAATGTTCTGTTTTGTGTTTGCTTTCAGGTGGAAACATTTCAGACGGTCCGCAGATTTCATCCGTTTGCATTCATGCTGTTTGGAAATTACCGGATCACCTCAAAGACATATCACGTTGTATAAATTGAATCAAATTTTAATTTTATTGAAATTCTTAAAAGTATTTTATAAATTTCTATTTAGATCATTTCGTATATTAGCGCGTATTTCATGTTTGTATTTTAGAAATTGTAGAAAAAAGTAACGATGGCGTGACATTTTTTTCTGTAAATGCGAGATCAAATAAAAAAATTTAAAGTTTACTAAACAATTTTGCTTGTAACTTCATCATCATCTCTTATATATTAAAATCCCAATGTAACGCTCAACAAAAACTTATTCAGCCAAAAGTACTTGACGTAATGTCATGAAAATTTTTTACCAGACTAATTCGACCTCAAGGTATCTAGGATAAATAGAATCGATTCGATCAAGCAAAAAATTGGGTTTTGGAATTTTGGATTTTAGGATTCTTGATTAGAAAAAAATACCGTTGGATTCATCGTGAAAATCTAGGAACATTGATATATCATGTACTCGTTACGAAAATGTGTCCTTGGTACCGAAAAAATCATTTGAAGTTTCTAGCCAACAGGCAAGCACAGAGCGATCGTGTGTGTTCGTGTTGATGAGTGTGTCATTTAGTACTGTGAAAGGCAGAGGCACAAACAAAACAAAGCACAGCTGGACGAACGCGCACACCATCAGCTGTTTACTGTTTTGCTATCGCTATCAAAGCACTACATCATTGGTTCTTTTGTATTTCACATTCTCCACGTGTTTTCGTGTTAATCTCTTATCGTCATCGTTATCAACTCAACATTAACTCTCTTATGTCATAATTGTCATCATCATAATTGGCCTAATGTCACGAAAGTCAACTTCAAGTACCAAACAGCCTTGCATGTATCGAAAACATCTCAAAAAGCTCAATCGGTATATAGTTTTCGGAAATTATTTTGTTGGATTAATTCTTAATCAGATTACAATTTAGTTATTATAACGAGTCAGCTGTGGAATTACAATTTGAGAATCAATCCAGGTGTGCGTAAAACATTCTGAAATTGTGGGTGCGCTCTAAATCCTGTTGAACAACAACCAACAACAAGGCCTCTTCGTGAAATCATTCTTCCGCAACATAATCACTTTACGAATCGCTGTTTAAGAAAATGTTTGCATTCTATATTTGAATTGTCAAGTTTAACCTTCAGAAAATGCAATTTGATGATGGATCTTAAGTATCTTAAAGCAGCCTTCATTTCATCACCGGAAACTAAGTGATATTTCAAGGATATGTGAAACCGGTTCACCCCCTTTTCACCTTCCCAATTTGGCCAATAAGATTTGTTTGTTTCCGTGTTCTATTCAAAAATTTAATTCCAATAAAAGTATTTATAAATCCTGAATTTGTCTATTACGTAATTGAATTGATAATTGATTTTTATTGTTCAAATCTCTAAAAGTGGTTTTTTACAAGAAAACGTTCGCGCAGCGACAATTCCCATCGTGACCTGTCACGAGGGGAATTGAGTTTTCTTGTATCAACTTGTAACATCATAGTGAAAATTGGACTTTGAGATCAAGCCTAGAGTGGATAGAAATGTCGCAACAATAGTCAGATGGTGGTTAGTTTATTTCTTAATGTGCCATAAAACATTTATCCATTGGAAATTTCCATAAAAAGAAGAATGGTCATGATCATCCAACATATCGCAACATGAACGTAAAATTGTCCTCAATAAGGAGCGTACACGTCAAGATGCTAATCTAGGCTAATTCATTAGGTTAATTTGCAGATATAAAAGTAAATTACTGGTAGTTAGTGCATTTTATGGTATTTGCCCACAGCACGACCCTTTGCACAGCATTTGTGCTTAAAAATAGTTTGGCCCAAACTGACATTTATTTTATGATGCCTTCTGTTGTCTGTTTGTACGTCATTCACAACAGAGTACATAAAGTTCTAATACTTAAACGCATAAACAATAAATAATGTCCACCAACGTGGACAAATGCCATCCAAATGCTCATGTGCTCACAATGGCTAACATCATAAGTGTCGATTCCATCTGTGATACTCCATTTTGGGTAAGTTTTCAACTTCAGCCATGGCATAACAATTGCATTGCTTGATTGCAGAATTCCTCATCATCATGGAACACAGATCATCCGGCACTGAGTCCATGCTTCTGCTCTACCGCACTCGTATGGCTTCCATCCCTATTTCTGATACTGTGCTTTCCCTACACTCTGTACGATTATATCAACGCAAAACATGTCTCCATTCCGTGGAATCGATTGAATGTTTTCAAACTGTTCACCGCACTGACACTTGTAATCTTAGGACTGGTGCATTCAGTCTATTCGATTGGTTTATATGTTGATTGGTTTCAAAGAAGTAGTATCACAATTGATATAGCTGAAATTATTGGCACAATCGTTAGCTTGTTCACCTATTGTTTGTTGGCAACATTTTTACATCTTCAACGTTTGCACGGTTTTGGGAACTGTGGCCCAATTTGGTTCTACTTGTTACTTAAAATCGTCTGTACTGCACTTTCCATTTCAACTCTCATTCAATTTGACCAATTCAAATCTAAAGTTGAACGTGTTTTGATCTACGCTGAATTGGCAATCGAGATTCTATTGTTTCTATTATGTTCATTTTCGGATCATGTAGAATTGCATCAAGTGAAACATTTTAATGAAGCAGAATTGAGCTCCAACAGTAAACCGAAAACTCATGAGAAGCATCAGAAAATAGTTTGTCCCAAAGAACGAGCGTCTTTTCCATCAAAACTAACCTTCTGGTGGTTCAATTCGCTTGCGCTTTTAGGCTTCCGTCGTCCACTCAAAATTGATGATTTATGGCAAGTTCGAACAGCAGATGAAGCCACTGGTTTGTTCAATCGTTTCAATCGCTTTTGGAAGCACAAATCTTTTGTCAATAATGACCAATCTTCAAAAGAACAACCACTCGCAAATGTCATCTCAATTCTGTTTCGTCAATTTGGATCCTATTTTCTCTTTCCCTGTGTGGGTCGCTTCATCACCGACAACATTCAGCTAGTGAATCCAATTGTGGTCAAGTATGTCATATCCTATGTGTCTGACCCGTCTGAGCCCTTTTGGCATGGAATATTCTACACAATGGTGTTTGTGATCACAAATGTGGTGAGCAGCTTCACGTCCGCCTATCAGCAGCATCGAATGGGCATTTTGGCCATGCGTATCCGAGCCACACTGCTCAGTGCAATCTATCGCAAATCTCTCGCCCTGGCGGTGCACTCCAAGCGAGACTACACCACAGGAGAGATTATCAATCTGATAGCAGTCGATTGTCAGCGGTTTATCGAGCTGTTCCCTTGGTTGAACTTTATGTGGACATGTCCATTTCAGATAGGCATCGCCCTATGGCTCCTTTGGGCAGAATTGGGCGTATCGGTTGTCGGTGGACTAATTCTCATGTTACTGTTCATTCCACTACAAAGTTTCATTGCTAGTTGGATCAAGGGCATACAGGAGAAGCAGATGACACTCAAGGACAGTCGAATGAAGGCCATCAGTGAACTGTTGAACGGAATGAAGGTGCTCAAACTTTACGCCTGGGAGCAGGCTTTCATTGAGAACATTCAGCGGATTCGGCTTCAAGAGCTGAGATACATTCGTCGCTCAGGAATTGTGTACACAATTTGTAGTATAATGTCACTTGGTTCACCATTCATGGTCACATGTCTCACATTTTGGCTTTACATGGTGATCGAACCGAAAAGTCAGTTGACCGCCCAGAAAGCGTTCGTTTCAGTGGCACTGTTCAATATGATTCGATATCCACTTTCTCATATTCCCACTGGTATAACAAATCTTATTATGGTGAGTATACAAGTTTACAAAAACATGCGTGTAAAAATCTTAAATTTCAGACTTCTATCGCAGTCAAAAGAATCAGTAAATTTCTAAATTCCGACGAAATTGTTTCATTTGTCGATCGAAAGGTAGACAATTCAAATTCTGTTGTCCTCTCAAATGCTTCGTTCAATTGGGAACAATCGCCCAACTCTGAATCCTTCTCTTTATCAAACATCAACTTGACCATTCCAAAAGGATCCTTGGTTGCTGTTGTAGGAAGTGTTGGATCAGGAAAATCCTCCTTACTGTACGCATTGTTGGGCGAAATGTACAAACATTCTGGTTCGGTCAACATTAGTGGCCACCAACGGCTAGCCTACGTATCACAACAAGCCTGGATACAGAATGCCTCGTTGAGAGAGAATATTCTGTTTGGACACGAGTTTGATGTGAAAAAGTATCATCGTGTTATTGAGGCTTGTGCACTGCGAACCGATTTGAACATGCTGCCCGGTGGTGATCAAACGGAGATTGGTGAGAAAGGCATAAATCTTTCGGGTGGACAGAAGCAGAGGATTAGCATTGCGAGAGCTTGCTATTCAGATTCGGATCTCTATCTGTTCGATGATCCATTGTCAGCAGGTGAGTTGAATATTCTATACAGTCTAAACATCTTATACAATTTTTTTGCAGTTGACAGTCATGTTGGAAAACACATTTTCACCGAAGTATTCGACTCGAAGAGTGGAATCCTCAAAAACAAAACACGAATTCTAGTGACAAATGCTCTGTACATGTTGCCAGGCGTAGATCAGATTGTTTTGCTCAAAAATGGAACTATTGATGCAGTGGGAAGCCATGAGAGTCTCATGAGAAACAATCCTGAATTTCGTGAATTGATTTTGAATTACACGAATTCTAGTTCTGAACAAATAGAAGATGAAGTGAAATCGGCTAAACAAATCGATTTTCCAAATGAAAACGAAATCCAAGTCTTCCGAGAGCGACAACAATCGACTATATCTTCTACATCGAGAAATCGTGAGCAATCATTTTCGGAATCGTCCAAAATTCTCGATCATCAAACGCAACTTGTCGAAGATGAAGAAACCAAAACAGGTCAAGTGACCCTGGCTATCTATACCAACTTTTTCCGTGCACTTTCACCATTTTGGTCGTGTTGCATTGTGATTGGCTACTTTAGCATGATTTCTACCGTCACTGGATCAAACGTTTGGCTCAGTGTTTGGACCTCAAATCCTGATGGTGATTCAAGTTTTTATCTGTTGGTTTACTTTGCGATTGGCATGACTTATGTGGTGTTGATTTGTTTTGGATGGAACTCGATTGTGCACGGAACTTTGAATGCATCTAAGACACTGCATTGGGGCTTGCTGAGCAGTATTGTGCATGCGCCGATGCACTTTTTTGATACAACACCGCTTTGGAGGATTGTGAATCGATTCTCGAAGGATATTGATGTGCTCGATATGAATGTGAGCAATACGATTCGGTAAGATTTTTTGTGTTTTGTGATTCACAATTTCAAGTTCGATTTCTCTCTCACAGAATCGTAATGAACACTTCCTTCACGATTGTAGCCACCTTGTTTGTGGTGTCCTTTCAGAATCCCCTTTTCCTGGCGGTAGTAATACCTTTCATTGCAATGTACATCTTTATTCAACGCTTCTATGTATCCTCCTCGCGTCAACTGAAACGACTCGAATCCGTGACACGGTCACCAATCTTTACTCACTTTTCGGAAAGCATCCAAGGAGTGAGCACTATCAAAGCATTCAGTGCTACGGAACGATTTGTCCAAGAATCAGACAAAAGAGTTGATGAAAATCAACGCTGCATTTATCCAAGTGTTGTTTCACTGTGTTGGCTTCAAGTACGTCTCGAGTTTATGGGAAATTGTTTGGTATTTTTTGCTTCACTGCTTGCGGTTTTGTCCAGGACAAATGAAGATGATGGTAATAGTTTTGCTGATGGTGGAAGCAGCACTGGTTTGTCATTGTCTTATGCGCTGAGTATTACTCTGTATTTGAATAATTTTGTACGGAATTTTGCCGAACTCGAGAACAATATTGTCTCAGTGGAGAGAATTTCCGAGTATGTTAATGTTGAGCCAGAGGCAGCTTGGAATACTGAGGCGGATAAGGAAGTTGCACTCAATTGGCCTGAGGATGGTATTATTCGGTTTGAACAATATGGCACTCGGTATCGACCTGGACTGGATTTGGTTCTCAAACGAATTGACTTTTCCACTGGTAGAGCTGAGAAAATTGGAATTGTTGGACGAACTGGTGCGGGAAAATCTTCCTTAACTTTGGCTTTGTTTCGCATTATTGAGGCTTCGAATGGAAAAATTTTGATGGATGGTATTGATATCGCTAGTTTAGGGCTACAAACACTAAGATCACGCATTACCATCATTCCACAAGATCCAGTTCTTTTCTGTGGAACAATACGCAGTAATCTCGATCCATTTTCGATCTATTCGGATGAACAGTTGTGGCACATTCTCGAACTGTCTCATCTCAAGTCTTTTGTAGCAAGTTTAGCCCTGGGTTTAAGTCATCCCGTTTCCGAAGGCGGCGAGAACCTTTCCGTTGGTCAACGTCAACTGATTTGCTTGGCCCGGGCTCTTCTTCGACGTACAAAAGTACTCGTACTGGACGAGGCAACCGCTGCAGTAGATCTCGAAACAGACTCACTGATTCAGTCGACAATTCGGCGCCAATTCGCCCACTGCACCGTACTGACCATCGCCCATCGGCTAAACACAATACTCGATTCGGACCGAGTGATGGTGCTCGATGCGGGAAATGTAGCAGAAATGGACACTCCCGCAAACTTACTCGCAGATGAACAATCTATATTCTATTCGCTAGCTAAGGATGCAGGCATTGTATTATAATTTTGCTCGAGTCAATTGTCGCCATCTAGTGAACAATAATCAAATTATTTTCATCTTTTGCATAACATAAAATCTTTTATCCTCGTTCTTTGTGGGTCCATTTTCACTTATCACTTAACTCAAACTGTATTTTAGCTGTAGAACAAGCCAATTTCAGTGAGTGGTTGTAATTTTAGTACTCGCCTTATCTCGCCACTAAACTACAGTTTTATTGTTTTAGCACACACAAGTATCAAATGTTCCTAAAAGTTATTAAAGTGGGCGAGGAGGGTGAGGAGTGAGGAGGAGGATAAGTTGTCAGTGACACAGTCTAGATGGCGTTAGCGGTTATACTGTTTTGTGTTCAGTGCCCAGTGCTCGCAGGGAGAGGACAGTGAATTTCACTCGGCTCTAGAAAGTGTCCATAAAGTACGTACCGCTGCGTGTAACTGCACCGTGCATACACGCGTTTAAGAGCAGCTTTTTGAAGAGAATTAATAGCGCTAAATATTGCCGCATTCTTTTCGATGTTTTTGCTATTACTTTTTAATTAAATTGTTTGACATAATCACTTTGACCATCTCATCCAATATTTTGAGGTTTTCAAAAATTTTCTAATTAGGTTTCAAAAATAATACCAAAACTAATTTATGTTAGTGTTCAATTGCACCTGTGTATTTGTCAGTTGGTCAATTTTCTCTATTATGTGTCCAATTGAAAAACTTAGCGAAACATGGAACGCATCATCTGCTACAGAAGCCAATTGATAGGATACAAATATTTGTGCTCAAAGTGAGGGTACAAATCCAAGATATAATATCGTGTTTGAGTTTATCATTTGAGTTGTTACGTACATGGATGTGAGTCAAGATTGTGAGCACATACACATTTGTGTTTATTGGGGTTTAATTGAAACTCTTTTGGGTCATCAACAAAGTAACTCAATTAGTTAATTTTATGTTTCGTGTTAATTGAGCAGAAAATTTAGTTCTACTTCATTAAATGAAATTACTCGATTAAATTGGATCTTTTCCCCATTGGGCCCAATTGGCGGTCCTGGAAACTACCAGTAGTTAATTGGGTGGTTGATTCTTATCCTCCAATTGGTGTTCCGGAGAGATTCCATAATTGGGTATTTGGATCTTTCTCTAAATTTGTAGTCCAATAACCGTTCCGTAACAACCAATTTAGGGATGATGTCCTAAGTCTCAATGTGAAATTTCTCAGCCCCACACTACAGTCTGGGAATTAACATACTAACACATACTGACACATCTCGGAATCACGATTTAAAGGTATAAATACCACAACAACAAACTTGGAAAATATTTTCCTGAACATAAATTAGGAAGAAAGATAAAACTACTCATTTGGGGAGTTTCCTAAACTTAAACTTGCAAGTTCTTGCACTGGTAAGTAAGACTATAAGTATTTAGTTTACATGTTTCCAATATTGAGTCAAATACATTTGGGGTACCCCAAGTCACCCCATCAGTTGGGGCGCCCTCAACCTCCCCAACTCGCCCCAACCTTGGGGTGGGGTGAGTTGGGGTAGGAGCAGCCATTTTTCTGAACTTTCTATTCTCTAGTTGAAACGATTGAGTGGTTAAGTGTTAGAGTTTTATATTTTCTCATGAAAAGTAATTTTAGCTATCTACTTGGGATTCACACTCACAAGCCAGTCAGAGTGCATTGATGTTGCTTTTATGACTGAATAATAACTTTGTGACTCCGCTCTGATTTATATTAGAATTTCAATTGTTTTTACAAAATATCTTAAAATATAGGACAATTATTTATATGAAATCAAAATAATTTTGTCATCCTAGGATGTAGAGTTTTGTTTTATTGCTATCTGTAGCTTTATTATATAAACTCAAACTTGTAAATCAAATTTTTACATTCACACTTCAAACTCCAAAAGCTTAAGAATTGATACAAAAATCTAACTACATTAAAGTAATTCTTCTTTTTCGTTTTGATGGCATAGCTCTGTCAAAGGCACAACACATTTTAGTGCAACCAGAGTGGAGATACTGTAAAAGGCAGGATTGAATTTTACTACGGTCAGAGTAAAGTTTTCACACACCAAAATTGTCTTGCATAAATGAACTACTCTAAGGCGGGAAATATTATTTTCCAATGAATTTATATTTTTTTGTTTGAAAAAATTTAATTTTAAGATCCATTCTTATAGTATTTTTCACGCTGAATCGAATGGTATGCTCAAAAGTTATAAATTGATTCACGTTTTGGATATATTTAAGTTTTTACACTTAAATATGCGTTTACGCATGATAATGTACAAAGTCACATTACATTGTCAATGTAGATGTGCGTAAGAGAGCAAATGAAAGAGAGCGAATGTATGATACCTTGAACCATAATCAAGAATGCGCAGTCAAGACTATTGTGCATTTAGGGATGCACAATGGCAAACAACGGTTGTTCACTATTGATGGTCATGCTGGTTCTAGCAAAACCTACCTGTACAATACCATTTACAACATTTTGGTTGGTAATGGCAAAAAAGGTGTTGTGTGTTTCATGGTCACACATCGCAGCTGCACTACTTCGTCGTGGTCGCACAGTGCACAATCTTTTCAAGGAGCAACCCTAATTTGCCGACAGCACCGGCGGCTATTACTACACAAACGGTTCAAAAAGAGTCTAAATAGAACGTCAAATTTCAAATTAACTAGAAGCGCTGTTATTTAGCTTTTTAACTTTTCAAGCACATTCCTCAATCTCCACACATGCAAACATGGAGTCTCCTCATTTGTATTCTTAGAATATTTAATCTCTTTACAAGTACCAAATCTCCTCAATTTAATAAAATCTCCTCAATAGTAACAAATCTCCTCAATTTCATAAAATCTCTTCACTAGTAACAAATCTCCTCAATTTAATAAAATCTCCTCAATAGTAATAAATCTCCTCAATTTCATAAAATCTCCTCAATACTAACAAATCTCTTCAATTTCATCAAATCTCCTCACTAGTTACAAATCTCCTCAATTTCGTTGAATCTCTTCAAATCGTCTAATCCAGTTGCATATAAACCCAACACGATTCTAAAGTTACGCACACTCACCCTATCTGCCCTACCCCACCCGTACCCGACGCGGCGGTTGCTGCCGCAACCGCTTCGCGTCGGACCTAACCGAATTTCGCAAGCTACTGTATGACGGTGCAAGCTATCTTGTCATAGCCCAGACGCAATAGAATCCCAACGCGTACCTATTCAAACCGTCAAATCTAGTTGCATAAAAACGCAAACGATTCTGCAGTATCCGCAGACTGATTCTTGCTTGTATTGATTCCATTCCACCTAACCCAATCAGAATAAATTTTTACTCTGAATTACTCAAAATCTATTAAGTTTTGCTTTTTATAATTATTAGACTCCACCTAACATAAGCATAAATACATCAGTGATGTATAAGTTATAACCATTTGAGCCAATTTGACAGTTTTGATTTGTGCGGCTATTTTAACACTTTTGTGTTGTTTGAGTCACAATAGCCCCGGTGCCGTCGGCAATTTAGCGCTCGGCCTTTTCAAGTTGCCTGTTCCGATTGGACAAGGCTATTACCGCTTGGCGATCAAAAGACAAAGTGCTGAGGCTCGTGATCTGATCGAGGCAGATGTCATCTTTTGGGATGAAGTGAAGATAACTTCTATAGAATGTTATCATCATATATGCGCTTATTGCTGCTGACGAGATATTCCGTGACGTGACCCGATGTGATCTGCCATCAGATATGTGATCATTGGCAACGACTTTTGCCATATTTTGCCTGCAGTAAAGAAAAGTTCAGAAGGTGACATTGTGAACAAAACTGTCAAAATGTGCCCACTATGACTGTGGTTTGAGCCATATTCATTAATTACGAATATGTACACTGCGGAGTGTACTAGAGTTGAAGTCGAAAAGTGGCGAAGATCATCTCTTTGCATTGATGACGGTGTGGAAGAGTGTGATGCCGAAGCTTTCATCAATTTCCCAGAATTTCATCATTAATGCTTGACCTATGGAAGGCAGAACAAAATAATCTCAAAGCTACTGGATCCGTTCACACCAAGATGAAAATTGCAAATCTAATGACTGTTCAAATCCTCGAGGCGTCCACCCACAATTATGATAATTGTGGCAGATCAGGGGCAAAGTTGGACGTTTTCTTGAGTGTCTTTATGACATTTTATTAATTGCACCATTCAGTCTTTATGCAATTCAAATATTTAATTGGCTTTCAATTGATCAGTTGATTTAATTTTAATTTTTTTAACGAACAACAAATTTATTTTTGATAATCCATATGAACAAGACAGCAACATATCCGGTAATCTAAAAAATATTAAAAAAACAATAATTACTAATTACAAACTACTAGTAGTATAGTTAACGTAGACGTAAAGTCGGAGAGCTGGTATTGCGGACACTCTTCATTATCAAATTATTCATCAGTGCTGCACACATGCGTTTATATAATTCTCCTTTAATATCATTATGAAATAATGTTAATTATTTTTAATACTACATTTGAGTTTATGAATCAAAAACAAAACCGTTAATCTACCGAAGTACTCTTATTTAGTTTGAAAAAATTGATGATCCACTAAGAGGTAAAGACACCATCCAGCTTACAGCTTAAGCCTTTTCTCTTTCATTTAACGCTCTCAACTGTGAGACCTCTTTACACACGTGTAGTACGTCGTGTACCCTCTAACTCGCTTCACTCGTTATTTCGTTTGTTCCTCTATAACAATTGCAATAATTTTCAGACAATAGCTCGATTCCGCACTAAACAATACTTGATTAAGACAATAGGTCAGCGGGTTATTGTTGCAAAATTACAGCACAATAAACTGTAACTCAAACTATAGTTATACTATACCACATTGAACGACTTTGATGTGATTCGATAATCGCCAAACAGACGAAATGCATACGAATGCATTGAACGAGGTACCAAAAGGGATTCGGCCTTAATGGAAAAATAGTAAATCTTAACATGATTCTTTAGTTTTATTATTATACCTTCAACAAACGTCGACTTTTGGCTGTAAGATTAATCTGTTGCAGACCTTGAAATTGCATATAGAAGTGTTGATTTTGGCGCAAAAATAGCTTGATTGCCTTTGACTACTTTAGCGCACTGTCGAATTGTCAAGTAAAATAGCAGTCCAATGCTACAGATAAAGTAGCAGTAAAAGATCTTAAACGCTATTGGATTATTTTGCACAATGATTATCGAATATAACATGTATGACACGTAGGTTGTGTAGTTGATAAAGGTCAACGTTAAATAGGGAATCCAAAAGGTGGCATAAGCACTAAGGTCTCGACAGATGAGCATCAAACTCTGATTGAGATGATGATGCTTGTGCCAAATGAACGCGCTCTGGCACAAAGAAATTCTGCTGGGAGGAATTTTTTGCAAGTTTGTGTTAAGGTTCACCAATTGGGACAAAACTGTTTTTTGACGAATGCTGATGTATTCACAAGACATAAAAACGTAAATGATTTTGGTGATCATTTCGTATACCAATGAAAATGCAAAGAATGGGATCATAGCAAACCAATAGATTGCGGATAGAAGCGAGAAGACATAAACCGAATTGTACAGAATCATCAAATAGTAAAAGATGAGTATCACAAAAACAAATACAATTGTGATTCGAATTTGGATATATTTCGCTTTCGAATGCAATGATAGTATCTTCTCGGAATCATCGTCGCTTAATTCTAAGAAGATAAAATTTTTAATATCTCAGGAAAAAACATTTTAAATTATTTCTTAAAGATATTCTTTAAAAAAAATTAATTAAGATTTTTGAGTTTTCCCTTTAGTTTGACCACTAAAAGTCCCATAAAGATCTGGTAACCTTATCGCATAATATTTTAGTAAAACTTACTTTTTCCATTAATTCGAATGACTTTGCGATCGAAGCCTTTAGCAATCATACGAAAACGATGATCAAGCACGTCATAACGAATAGAAGCCAGTGAATTGAGGACACAGTAGGTGGTCACAATGGTGAGGACAATGTCCATTGTCTGCCACAATTGTGGTGGATACATTTGGTGAATCCATATGAAAGGACTTTTGGTAAGTATTTTCAAATTCCACAATTCACAATTGGCATCAGCCTCGTATGGCAGTCCAATCATTCCAATTGCAATTGTCAAGATTAGGACACAGAATCGAAACTTGAAATGACCCGCCACGCTGGATCGGTTGTCTCTTTCTTGCTCTTCAGTGTGAATAAAATCCAACTGCACAAATAAAGCATTGTAATGTGATTCGGCTAATGATTTGATTGTTTGAAAAAGTTTGGACATTTTCCAAATATTTTTTTACTTAAACTTTAAACTGCGTGAGTCATAAGTCTAAGTCATAGTCGAGATGGGCGTAGTGTGTTGTTATTCTATGTCATGTGCGACATAGTCCATAAATCAAAAATGTTGGATTAGTTGCAAAGGGAAATCTTAATTTTGAAACTTTTAAAAACCTTACTGTTTGCATGCTAGAATCATGACACTCGGAAGAATATTCATATTCAATTCAAGCATACAAAAAGATAATTTTCATCAAGATTGTTTATTCATTTTATACGATTTTGAGCTTTTACAAATGGTGTTGTTGTTGCTGTTGAAAATTGTTGATATTTCATCCTGCCTTTGACAGTGCTTCAAACACATTTATGCATTTTTGAAATATCACGTTGCAAAATGCTTTTGGTTGTCATTAAAAACGTCCGAAGTTCAGCCTATTGTTTTTAATAAACAACTCAAATAAATTAACTTTAATTTTTATTAAAAAAACGTCCGACAATTGTATTAAACTTCTAAAACGTCCGAAATTTGGCAAAATTCACTTGGAAATAATCAATATTCCTTGAAAATACGACAAAATTAAGCGGTATAGTGCTTGCTTAATGATATCCACGCTCATAAATAACAAATATAGCAAACATTGAAGGCCTCGTCAAGTAGCAACATTAAACTCAGATTAGAGATTTCTTCATGATTCGTGAGATTCTAAGAAAATTTGTACTCTTAGAGAAAATTGAGAATAATAAAATAATAAACATGATTTAGTTTATTTAAATATGATATATAATATGATAATATTATGGAATCAGAAGCCCCAACTGAAACATGTTGCAATATTGCTGTAATTTTCCGATATTATCTCGCATTAATCAATACTTGATTAAGACAATAAGTTAGCATAATTCAATAAATTTGTTTTATTATTGGATATAGCAGTATTTCTTCACGCGCTGAAACAGCAACTGGAACTGGCCAATCCCGAACTCAACAACTCAATACAAGATCAAGCACAATGCTATATCTAGTGTACTATTAATCCAGATAAATAAAATTCACTTGACCCCCCAATTTCCAATAGCAAATCCCGATTATTGTTCCGCACCAGGCTGAATTGGTCAAGTATTTGAATGAGTCGTTGAAATTTCTGTTTGGCCATCTAAACATTGTAGCACTTGTGTTCGAGATAGAGACGCAGTAGATTGGTGTACTGAAAGCACTTGTAAAATTGTATTATTATTGTATTGCAAAAACTTTTTATTTTATTTTGAATACAAGAATCATCAAGAAATGTATATTCAAAATGTAATGTGCTTAAATAGATTTATAATATTTAAAAAATACTTCTAAAAATAAAAATAACTGTAAATTTATTTCTTGGATTGCTTAAGCAATTCACGGAATGATGAATTTTGCGTTTGGATGGTAACATGTATAAAACTAGTTTTGCTCTCAACAAGTATTTTGCTCTCACCTAAAGTAAGCTATAAAAAAAAGTACAATACGTGAAAACTAATTATGATATCATGTTATATTTGTTTCATTATACATTGAATAATTTGCTAATTATATTTATTATTGAACATTTCGCTTTCGAATGCAATCATATTTACAAATTGTAAATATCGCGCAAAATTTCGGGTAATTCGCTTGGATCAGCTTCTTTTTCATAAAAGTTTATACACCATTTGCTTCCCTCGGTGACTTGTCCCTGTAAAGCCATAAGTGAGTTAAATTTCCGATCTCCCGTATGTTTGAACTTGAATCGTAGATATTTGCGCAAGAGATGACTGTAAAGCCAGTAGTTGTATCTACGAAGACATTCAAACAAAATGCAATTTTTCATTCAAATTGAGTTTGAAACTCACTTGACAAATTCGGCAGAGTCAGTATTGTCTCTTGGTTTGAACAACAATTGGGAAAACATCTTAAAGTGATAATAAATAAATTGTAATTAACTTTGATAATGCTTTTGTTTTCATTCAAACCAAATTTCGAATTGTCGTATCATTCTCTAACACAATTTGAAGGGGAGATGCAAGCTTTCGTATAGCCCTTTCGAAATTCTCTTTTGATAAATAATTTGACAATGTCCATTTTCCAAAAATTGTTTCATGTCCTGTTTCATTCTAGATATTAAAATATATTTTTTAGTAAATTTTTAAATATATTTTTCTTACGAGAATCCGTATGCCATCTTTTTTTCTCTATATAAATGAATGAAGTTAGTATTACGCACATTTCTGGGTAAAACGATTTTACAAGTTGAATTTGATCTTTAAATTTGAGACATCGAAATGATTCGATGCTTTTGCAAAAACTTTATGGTTCGGCGTGCGTAATTTTCGGTCAACTTAACTATATGCATCATATCTTCCGTATAACCAACCATGGGGAGGTTGTGCTCGTTAGGAAAATTACGCATTGCTAACTCAATTTCGTGTATTCTCATTAGGTCGTATGGTTGAAGTTCTTGATTATATTCTGAAAAATGTGTTCAATTTTTTAATTAAACAATTTTATATTACATAAGAATGTACCAGTAATGCTTGTAGGCATTTGTTCAAGTAACGATTTCTCTTTTAATGTGATTATCAATTTCTTGAAAAATATTCCATTAATTTAAAGTTAATTAATGCAAAATATAGTTTACTTTTTTCATTCCAATCGCAAAACATTTGTCCATACGACATCGTTGACAAAATTTTCTAGTTGACTTCATCACCAAACACTTGTTTTTTATTTCCGCATTCCAAATCCTGTAAACATTATAAATGATGATTTTATATTTTATATATTAGGTTTAAAAAATTGAATAAAAAGAAATGTGTCAAACAATTTGTTCAAGCCCAACACCTTTTCATTGAAGACATTTCTGCGGAAAAATGCTTTGCAAGATTCACATGAAAGACCGTTGAAATTAAATCCAAGGGCTACATCACCACAAACTCGACAAATTTTGGTGGGTTTGTTCAAATTCTTAATGATAATTTTATCCATATACGAATTTAGAAATTAATGTTGAACAAATAAATAACGAAAGAAGATGCACAAATGTTTACTTTTATTAGAAAAAGTCTCCTTTTATACGACCAGATAAATAATCACTGTCGTTTTATTGCTATGGTTGCTCCCCACTGGCACAAAATTAACCAAAACGTCCAAATGAAAGAGATCGAGAAAATTATGTTGAAAATGACAAGAAAGAGCGTTCAAGCGTAAATTGAATTGCACATTGCACAAATGACCGAATGTAAACGGCATAGTGATATTTGCACTGAGATTTATTGAAAGCAATTTGTACTCAATCCGGTTTTGTGCCTTAATTCAAGATCGTTATTTTGAGAAATCAAAGACTGAACTTTGATACTAATTTGATCTGTTTGGTGGTACTAAACTTTCAGCAGCTACCTCGCGTTGAATGTGTTCCCGCCTGGAATCGATTCACATTGGATATAATATGGAGTTTAGTTCCTAACGTGAATCATTTCCCGATAAGAACAAATTCACGCGTGGAATCAATTCCAAATTGTGTGATTTAATTCAATTTCCAGCGCAGCGGCAGCAGCTAGCCTGGCAGGATTCAATTTCCATGATTTTGATTATATTCCACAAACTATTGTGATTCAGTTCCCTTAGTAAATTACAATACAACTTTGTTTCATAAACTTTATTGATAAATTAGTAACTTAAAAGTAATAATAAGTATACAGAAAAGGTAATACAAAAAACAAAAATGGTTAACACTTACACTTACTTAAGTTGTTAGAAAATTTTCTTTTGTGTTGGAAATAACTTGCTTCTATCCGAATTCGGTTAATCAAGTCACATCATCATTTCTAAAATTCCATACATTGCGATACAGTCAACTCTTCATAATTTAGAACTTTGAAAAGGCTTTATAAAAAAAATTGGTGTAATTTAGTACCTTTAACTGTACAAAAGCTCTTTGCAATTTAGAAAATCTTCTATAATTTAGAATTCAGAACAATATTTTGAGTTTATTTAGAATTTTTTAAATTGAAAATCTCTTTTTAATTGAATTTTTTAATTGTAATCAATGATCAATGTAAACATGTCCTTTATGAAGGGCAAACGTCTTATTTAATTTTTAAAGTGTAAAATGCACAATTGTCAATGTACGTTTTGCTGGCCACATGGTCTTGTTGGTCGCATTTCGCACGCAATCATTTGCTATTGTGATTTATTTTTGTGATTGTCTTTTGGAAGCTTTATCTTATCTCGCTATACTTTTCAACATTGGTTTGTCTCAATCTGATCATTTTAACGTCAAGAGAGGAACTGGCAGTGTAAACGAATCAAACCACCAAAGTACCCTAAAGTTGAAAAAAATATTTTTTAGATGCTTTCTGGACCCGAAAATATTAAAACCAAATTTACCAATTTCGAATGGATGTTAAGTAGAAGCGAAAACAAATGCTCAGAACATCGGCATCATTACTTTCAAGGCTTCTGATTGCGGGGTTGATGCATTCCAAACACGTTACAACTAGACCACAAAACTCACTGGTGGAGAATCGTCAAAAGTCAATCAAAAAGACATTGACAATTGGGTAGAGAAATACAAACAACTTTTGCTAAAATATCACCCAAAAGAAATTTTCAATGCGGACGAGACTCTTTTACATAGTCCTCCCAAATCGAACAGTTTACTTCAAAGGCGAAGCTTGCCATGGTGGTGAGAATAGCAAGGAACGCTTTTCTGTCTTACTGTGCTCCAATTGGGACGGATCCGAAAAGTTTATTCCACTTGTCATTGGCCATAACAAGATCCGTAGCACAAATCCTCGTTGCTTCCCCAAAAAAGCCAAGGACCAACTCTACCATCGAGCTTCTATCATTGGTTGCGAATATTGACAGCAGAAACGTGCTTGGATGGATACTAAAATCTTTTCTGAGAGGTTGATCAAACTACAACAGAAATGTAAACTTAAAAAACGAAAAATTCTTCTACTGATTGACAACTTTCGATGCCATAAAGTCGATTTGGACCAGCCCAATGTAGAGATTCTTTTCTTGCCACCAAATTCTACTTCTAAGTCACAAGCTATTGGACCAGGGCATCATAAACAATACAAAGGTTATCTATAAAACCAAATTAGTGAAATACTACTGGAGTCAAGCTTTGTTGTCTAATAAAGACAAATTGGATGAAATAAACTTGCTTCAAGGAATCAGGTTCCTGAAAGATTCTTGGAATGAAGTAAAATCAACCACAATTAGGAATTGTTTTAATCACGCTCTTCCAGGAATTCACGACTAACAAGGTGAACAAGATAACAATGACGCAGATGACCAGTCAGATTACGCAACACGACGCAACATTAAACCAAGAGATTATCCTAGCACTTTTTTCCTCTTGGTCTCACATTCTCCGACTATGTTGGTTAATGTTTTTCGAAGAAGAGTGTGAGAATATAATTGACCGAGTCGGTGCAATGGTGTTGGCTTTATTTGTGTTCTCCCTCCTTAACATTCGGTTCTGTTGCTTAGTTTCAATTCAGGTTAAGCCTCCTGTTGCAGTTATCGCTACCTCTGCCGATTGTGTTGTACCACTCACAGTCTCGATTAGTGTATATGTTTTTTCGAAGAAGAGTATGGAATATAATTGACCGAGTCGGTGCAATGGTGTTGGCTTTATTTGTGTTCTCCCTCCTTAACATTCGGTTCTGTTGCTTAGTTTCAATTCAGGTTAAGCCTCCTGTTGCAGTTATCGCTACCTCTGCCGATTGTGTTGTACCACTCACAGTCTCGATTAGTGTATATGTTTTTCGAAGAAGAGTATGGAATATAATTGACCGAGTCGGTGCAATGGTGTTGGCTTTATTTGTGTTCTCCCTCCTTAACATTCGGTTCTGTTGCTTAGTTCCAATTCAGGTTAAGCCTCCTGTTGCAGTTATCGCTACCTCTGCCGATTGTGTTGTACCACTCACAGTCTCGATTAGTGTATATGTTTTTCGAAGAAGAGTATGGAATATAATTGACCGAGTCGGTGCAATGGTGTTGGCTTTATTTGTGTTCTCCCTCCTTAACATTCGGTTCTGTTGCTTAGTTTCAATTCAGGTTAAGCCTCCTGTTGCAGTTATCGCTACCTCTGCCGATTGTGTTGTACCACTCACAGTCTCGATTAGTGTATATGTTTTTCGAAGAAGAGTATGGAATATAATTGACCGAGTCGGTGCAATGGTGTTGGCTTTATTTGTGTTCTCCCTCCTTAACATTCGGTTCTGTTGCTTAGTTCCTATTCAGGTTAAGCCTCCTGTTGCAGTTATCGCTACCTCTGCCGATTGTGTTGTACCACTCACAGTCTCGATTAGTGTATATGTTTTTCGAAGAAGAGTATGGAATATAATTGACCGAGTCGGTGCAATGGTTTTGGCTTTATTTGTGTTCTCTCTCCTTAACATTCGGTTCTGTTGCTTAGTTTCAATTCAGGTTAAGCCTCCTGTTGCAGTTATTGCTACCTCTGCCGATTGTGTTGTACCACTCGCAGTCTCGATTAGTGTACGATAAAACAGTTATAACTTGTACAAGAAATCATCACCACTCAAATTCAGGTCCTCTTCTTCTTGTCCGCCGAATCTTTGTCATCGGAATGCTTGCGCTTGCGTACAAAGGTGATGGTGCGGAGCCAAATGAGGAACATACTTGCCGATGAGAGTGTGCTTGAGTAGTGCCGAAATGTGGTCCAGTGCAGTGGGCACAACCTCGGGCAGTTCCGAGATGAGCAGCTCTGGACTGCTTTTCGCTTGTTCGAAGCCGTGGAAGACTTGAGCCAGGCCCTTCATCAGCATCACCGAACTGTGCTCAATCTCCTTCAGTGGCTTCGAGTTGATCGATTCGAGTATGTCCTGCTTCGCCTTTGGAATGCGCAAGCAGTACGACACATCAACCGAGAGTCGGCCATGATGAGGCAAATGCTCCAAATGGCGCTCATTGCAATCTCCTGTTCGAGTGGAAAGCCAAGCTTCCGGCTGCTTAGAATTGCTTCAAAGTGGCTCAATCATCACAGTGAGGAGAGTGGCCAGCTGTTCTTGTGACCAGTCCGCAAAGAAATCACAACCATTCTTCGGTGTGCCAGGTGGTGGTGCACTGTCTGCCACCGCAGGAATGTCAATCTTGTGCTGTGGTGCTTGTTGAGATGTGATTTCGACGTGACTCAAGCAAGAGAACACAACATCCGCAAGATGACCCTTAACTTTGTTGACAAAATCTTGAATGCCGTCAATTGGCTGCTGGAACAATTGATGAGTTCCGAATTTCACCAAATTTTCTAATCGAAAACAAGCGGCCAGAATCAATTAACCAGTGATATCCGGTGGGCACAATCATGAAGGCTTTAAACGACACCGACTGATGTGCCGGAAATGTGTTCAACTTGAGAGCCAAATCACGGAATGATTTTCGTATCTTGGTGGTGATGCTTCTCTGCCAAGATTCTTTCCAGGCTTGCTGTTCAACTAGTGTGGCACTCAAATGGGGCGTGTGCACCAGTGGATGGTAGGGCTGTAGTTTAGCTGGCTTGGACTGGTACTTCAGTACTTTGACTGGTTCAGAGACTTGGTAACGAATTCGATCATACACGAAGCCTTTGCTGCTGTACGAGGTGGCGGCTCCAGTACTGTCCGACTGAGTTTGAGTGCAAGGATAGTGCAGAAAGTTGTCCGTAAAATTGACTGTCAATGCGGTTAGATTCTGTTTGAGAATCTTCTTGGTCTATTGTACAAAGGACTCGGAGTCGATATCCTTCAGCAGTTCGAACGTATTCTTGTGGTTGTGATGTCCGGCGGGTGGTTGGTTTGTATCGACAAAATTTCACATTTACCATTACCCGAGTAATGGTTCTTCAAAAACCCGGGTAACGAGTACATTAAAAATGTGGCGATTACCGGGTACTCGTACCCGTGTGCGAACACTACATACTCCACTTATTAGAGTCCCTATTTGACGCTCACTTTTATCACCTACACCACATACGAGTCGTTCATGCTCTATGGAATGATCATTGTGGAAAACAATCCTTTAGTGTTCAAGATCATTTACGGATTTTTCTTTTGGACTTTTGTTTTACTTTTCAATACGTCAGTGCGCAAAGGTGGTCAAGTGTAATCAGGCTATTTTACGATTAAATCGATTTTTCTATATGCGATTTCAAGGAGCAAAAACATGACAATCTATTTTCCAAAAGTCGCCATTTGCTGAAGGTAATTTCAGGACAAAACAAAATAAGTTTAATTATCAATTTACTTTAGGCGGAATTACTTTTGATACCTCGATCGATGCATTCGTATGCGTTTCGTCTGTTTGGAAATTATCGGATCACGTCAAAGTCGTTCAATGTGGTAAATGCCTATAATAGTTTACAGTAAATTGCACACTTTAATATCTATTTCCAGATAATCGGATATGTTGCTGTCTTATTTTTTATCGATAATCAAAGATCAACGGAAACGTTAAGAAAACATTTATTATATTGAGTGAATATAAAGTTTGAAATTCCTTCTGCTCAAGTGATCATTTAAAATCATTGTTCGTATTAACACAGATAGATTAGAAACAATGTAATCAATAGATAATCGAAATTAATTCTAAGTTAAACCATAATTGTAAACTTTCTAAAAATACACCCTCACACTGAGCAGTTTTTTCAGCTGAAAATAAGCACGATAGGCTCAAAGTAGTGAGAATATTCTCTCTTCTTCTCCTCTTCAGCTTACACATGAGAGTGCGCTAATAAAAGTAGTGGGCAGCATTGTAGTCAGCCTCAAGTTTGCCTTTAGTTTACCTTTATCCACTCTGTACTCTCTAAGTACTTAACCTCACTCAGCCTGGAGTGCACAAACTGTAACATAATTAAACTTTAGTTGCTTATCGTGTGGCTTTTTGTTTTCGTGCTGTTACGAAAGCTAATTTGATATACAGAGTGATCAAAAAGTAACCTACCTCTTGGTCGGCAAAAAATGGCCAAAAATAAATTGTTTGGAATCAAATTTTTTATTGTATATTTAGAATGGTTGGAGCTTATAAAAATTATTTACCCTAGTTTCAGATTTCCGGGAACATTTCTTGGGAATTTTCCGGAAATTAATATGCAAATTTTGTAGTTTTTATATTTATTTCAGGATTAACTTTTTATTTGGCTTAATAAAGTTCTCAAAATATGTAAAAACCTTAAAATAATTTTTGATTTTAAGATTGGAAGGTTAGTGTTCCAATTGGAACGATAATTGGAATTTTTCTGAATATAGACATGTGATATATCAAATTACTCGAAATTACGTAAGAATTGTGAATTATCGTTTTATTTTTATCAATTAAATCAACTTTTTGTTTTGTTCCAATTGGAACACATTGGGATTTAATTTCATTTCATTAGTAATATTCAAAAATTAATTTAGAAAAATTAAAACTTTTTAATTTAAAAGTATATAAAGATTATTGCTTGAGTAAATATTATTGAAAATTTTTGAAAAAATCTTTTAATGTTTGAAAATGTTTTTCAATTAAATAAAAACACCTTTCACCAAAGTTTATTAAAAGTTTTTTATTTAAAATCTAATACGTACTTTAGTTTTTTGATTTCTTTTAAAAGGTTAAAAAATTAATTTAATTAAAATTTTACTTTCTTTAACTCGTTATTTTTTTTAAAGATGTCACATTATTTAACTTTACAACAACGAATTTTTCTGGTTGAAGAAACATTCAAAGCTGGTGGTCATTTTACTGAAAATGTTAAGATTAAGTTTCATCAACAATTTCCAGAAAGACAGTCTCCAGATAAGCATACTGTTTATGAATTACTGAATCGTTTTCGAACTACTGGAAGTGTAGCAGATTTACCAAGAAGTGGACGAAATAAAATTTTAACTGATTCTAAATTAGCTCAAATTTCTGATATTGTTGAAGAAGCTGGAACTTTTAATGATGGCAAAATCCACACAACTCCAATTAGGCAGGTGGCGCAACGAGCAAACGTATCTTATGGAACAGCTTACAATGCTATGAGAGAACAGTTAAAATTGTTTCCTTATAAAATCCGAGTTGATCAGCACCTTCACCCTGAGGATTATTTGAAACGTTTGACTTACTGCGATTGGTTTTCCAACTTTGTTCACTATCATGGTATCGAATATTTCGATAATGTCTACTTCACCGACGAGGCATACATTCAAATAGGTGGTACAATTAATTCGCAAAACACTCGAATTTGGAGTTCTTCAAATCCGCATGTTTACGCGGATACAAAAATGGTTTACCCTGAAAAACTTGGAGTTTGGGCTGCCATATCACGGAAACAAATATTTATATTGTTTTTTGATGAAACTGTCAATTCTGAAAGATATCAAACAAAAATTGTGACAAATTTCATAAATAGTTTTAGTAAAACCGAATTAAAACATGTTTGGATTCAACAGGATGGGGCATCACCTCACACATCAAAAAGTACAATGGCTTTTCTTACTTCGCATTTTGGAACTCGGGTTATTTCAGAACAGCCAAAATGGCCTCCTCGCTCTCCTGATCTGACACCGCCAGATTATTTCTTTTGGGGTTCACTCAGAAACGTTATTTTTCGTAATAACCCCAAAACCATCGAAGATTTAAAAGTTGAAATTTTAAACTTTGCTAATTCGATTTCAACGGAAACATTAATTCGAGTTTTTGATAATATGAAGAAGCGAGTTCAATTGTGCAGTGAGAATGAGGGAAAGAATTTTGAACATTTGTTGTAGATTTTTTAGTTATTTTTTTGTAAATTTAAATTTAAATAAAATATTTACTTCTAATTGTTCTACTTTTAATTTTTAAAATCTGTGGCAAAATAATTTAATTTTTATTTCAGTTGTAGTTCCATTTTTAACAAATTTTTTAAAGAAAAAAATTAAAAAACCAAAATACTTGCGCAATTTCGAGTAATTTGATATATCACATGCCTATATTCAGAAAAGTTCCAATTATTGTTCCAATTGGAACACTAACCTACCAATCTTAAAATCAAAAATGATTTTATGGTTTTAACATTTTTTGGGAATTTTATTAAGCCAAATAAAAAGTTAATCCTGAAATAAATATAAAAACTACAAAATTTGCATATTAATTTCCGGAAAATTTCCAAGAAATGTTCCCGGAAATCTGAAACTAGGGTAAATAATTTTTATAAGATCCAACCATTCCAAATATATAATAAAAAATTTTATTTCAAACAATTTATTTTTGGTCATTTTTTGCCGACCAAGAGGTAGGTTACTTTTTGATCACTCTGTACTCATTTATAATCATACTTTGATATCAAACTAGAAGATAATGTAGTTTAGTATGTCACGATAAGCATATCAAGTTGAAATGTGTTACAGTTTATCGGGTTTAATATTTTGGTTTATTTATTGTGTTGAATTTTTTGAATTTATATTCAATGTATGGACACAAGTTCCACCAGCATACTTGACTCGAGTTGTGTTCAATGTTGATCAAACCTCCTGAAATAGTAATAAAATTAAAAAACAACTTCGAATTTATTTTAATATTTGTTAATACATTTAGTAAAACCGAACAACAATAACTTTATTGAATGTAAAAAATTGACATAAACAGTTTAATAAACATTTTTGGTCAATATCTAGCGACATACAGAGTCAAGCCAAAATGATACATGGATTGACAAACTAATATCATCCTGGTGTTTCATGTTTGAGTTAAGGGAGAAACAGAGGGTCAATACTGGGAGATTTGTGATTTCTCGCGTGCAAAGTTTTTGTTGGGTTTGTTTGAAATGTTGTCCAATTTTCAATTGATGCGGGCAAATAATGTTCGCACATTTTGATTTACACGATGTACTCAGTTTTTGATTTAATCTCTGTGCACTTCAAACGAACTTCCCATGCTGTATGCCTCAAATTTTGGTTACTAATTGTACGTACAACAACAAATTGAGTGAGTACTCAAGTGCAATTCAGACTACAGACTGCATTCACTGCGTGCTGTAACTTTCAGCAGTGCTTTCTGTCAGAAAAGCAGAGTCGTAAGGCATTTGTGGCCTCACTGAGTACAACCAAATACAGGTTTGATGTTTTACGTTCTCTCTCATGTTTCAAAAAATAAATTGTTGATAGTACTTTAGGACAAATTCTGTCCGGTACAAAAATACAAACCCTATCAAACTTTTTATTATCATTGGCTAGTGAGTGTGCTCAAGTAGCATAAAGCTACTGATACGATGAGTGTTCAAGCGCATCTATGCATGTGATGTAGTGGCTAACTATTTTGTCTACAATTGTACGACTGAACTCAAAATACTACATCATACGTATGATGATGATTGATGATTGAAAGAATGTGTTTACATTTTTGTGACAGGTCTTGCTCGTTCAAACTAACTTGATATCAACATTTTTTGGGTACTGCTTGAAGTTTTTTCAAGCTCTGTATATATAAATAGTCATTTTTGAATTAGCGTTTGTCAATTTTTTTATTATATTGAAACATTTTTGTGATTGTTGCATGATTGATCCATAATGCCAAAGCAAATTGCAATCATTGGTGCAGGTGTTTGTGGTATGATTTCGGTGAAATGTTGTCTCGAACAAGGATTTGATGTGAAAGTGTTCGAGAAGACCGACTACACTGGAGGTCTGTGGCGCTTTCAGGAGAACCTGAACGAGGATGGCATTGCCTCGGTTATGAAGTCTACTGTCATCAACACCAGTAAAGAGATGTCCTCCTTCTCGGACTTTCCTCCGCCAGATGAATATCCAAATTTTATGCACAACACACTGATGGTCGATTACTATGACAAATATTGTCAAACATTCAACTTTGAGAAGTATGTTCACTTTCGCCATGAAATTGTTTCGGTGGAGATGAACGATGACTATGACACCACTGGCCGATGGAAATTGCAATACCGAAAGCTTGATTCCGAACATCCTCAGAAAGTACACTTGGAAGTGTTTGATGGTGTGATGATTTGCATTGGCCATCACAATACTCGCAACGAGCCTCGCTTCCCTGGACAAGAGTTGTTTCGTGGCAAAATTGTGCACACTCATTCGGTTAAAAGTGTTAAAGGATTTGAGGACAAGAAAGTTGTTGTTGTGGGCATTGGAAATTCGGCGGTGGATGCTGCTGTCGAATTGTCCAATGTAACTAAACAGGTGAAACTCTCTTTAAATTTGTTTAAATTGTTTTTTTAATTTTTCGGCTCTTTTAGACCTACCTCTCAACACGTCGTGGTTCGTGGATATTTCGTCGTGTTGCTCACAATGGCAAATCAGCTGACTTTGCCAACATACGACGGATAACTAATTTTATCCAAAGCATTATACCTTATTGGCTGTTTTGCAGTTATCTAGAGTGGAATTTAAACGATTGGTTCGACCATGAGAAGTACCAATTGAAGCCCAAACATCGTGCCCTTAGCTCTCATATCACAATGAACGATGCGCTGCCCAATAAGATCATTTGTGGCACTGTTAAGGTGAAAAGTGACATTCAACGCTTCACCGAGAATGGAGTTATTTTCAAGGGCGAATCAAAAGAAACCCTATGTGATGCAGTCATCCTGGCAACTGGATACAAGGTTTCCATTCCGTTTTTGTCACAGGAAATTTTGCCAACTTACAAAAACGAAATTCGTTTATACAAGCATGCATTCTTTCCCCAGCACAAGCACCCACAAACGATGGCTTTGATTGGACTGATGCAAACCCTCGGGGCACTAATTCCATCCACTGAGATGCAGTGCCGTTACTTTGCGCTGCTCAACAATGGAAAACTTAAGCTACCACAGAAGGAAGTGATGGTCAAAGACATTGAAGCAAACGAGCAACGGCTGAAGAAACGATTTTACCAAAGCGAAAGACATACTTTCCAGGTCGAAGTGGTACCATACATGTGCGAATTAGCTGAGGCCATTGGTTGTAGTCCTCCCTTGTTGAGATATTTGTTCACCGATCCGATGCTTTTTGCCAAATTAATTTTTGGTCCATTGGTTTCTTACCAATTTAGACTCACTGGTAAATGCTTTCATGCAACGTTTCTTTATTAATGTTCTAATAATTGTAATCTTTTAGGACCAAACGCCTGGGCTGGAGCGCGCAAGGCAATTATGACGGTGCAGAAGCGAGTAGACGCTGCATTCGCAACCAACGCAATTCAAACAAAAACAAAAGTCTTCAGCTTAAGCAACGCAACTTATTTTCAAATGTCCATTCTATTTTCAATGCTCTCAATTGTCATTACTGTTTTTATTTCAAGAATTTTTTCTTGAGAAATAACAATTGTTTGTTTTATTGAATGCTTTATATTATTACTGAATTCGACTTTTGACATCCACAAAAAGACAAATCACGAGACAAAATTTAAAAACCAGATGCTTAGGCCTTCAACTTGTTGACAGGCTATCATCTGACAGAATATTAAAAAAGATTTTCTTGCTTTATATAAATTTTGATCAATTAGAATTCATATAGCAATTTTTAATTTTATGAAAACCAACTGTAACATAGTTAAACCTGACAAATTGGTAAAACCTCGGTTTAAAAGTTGTCGTAGATGTTGATCAATGTTAGCTCCAATGACAGTATAAAATCATACCCTCTAAAAAAGAAGTGGTCACTTTCTCTCTTCACACAATTTCACAGTCCCATAAATAACGAAAAAATATCGAACTATTTATGTCTTTTGGCTTGTATTTATTTCGACAATAAAAATATCGTTTTTGCAATAGTGGAATATCGAATTTGACAATAGCCACTTTCATAATAGTGTGGTTTTTTAAGTGCAATAAAAATATCTTATTTAACAATAAAACAATTCAGGGTTTGATAGTCAGATTTGATGTATAGTTAGATATCTAATCTAGATAATCTAACTAATCTACTATCGACTATCTAACTAACTGATCTAACTAATCTGACTAATCTAACTAATCTACTATCGACTATCTAACTAACTGATCTAACTAATCTAACTATCTAGCTAGACATCTAAACTAGGATATCTAACCCTGAATTTTTTTATTGTTAAATAAGATATTTTTATTGCACTTTAAAATCAACACTATTACGAAAGTGGCTATTGTCAAATTCGATATTCCACTATTGCAAAAATAGATATTTTTATTGCTAGAAAAAACTTGATCCATAATCACAGGTCAATTGTAATTGAAGATTATGAAATTGTTCGGATTTCTAAAGATCTATCATGTAAGAGATGCATCTAAGAAAGTGTCTAAGAAAGATGTATCTATTTTAAATCTCAGTAGCCATTTTGTGGCTATGGAGTTCAATAGTATTACAGTAATGTATAACATAGTAAGGACAGAAAATGTTGAACTCCAATGTTGTGCATGACCAGAATGTATGTTTGTATGTTTGGAACAGAACTGGTCAAAGGTCTTTCGTTACCTATTTACTAGTCAAAATTTTGTAGTGGAGGCAGTATCTTAAATCAAATTTGGTCTTAATCATGCCAAATCTGATAATATTCATTAAACCATTGTGTTATTGCAGTACTCAACACAGAGAAAGAAAAGATATTGACGAAAACGGCGTACATCTCTGTCTTTTTTGGGCACTGACTGTGAGACAGATAAGCAACTAATTAATTTTGTCATTCATTCTTATATTTATTATCGTACACGCCTATTTATAAACGAGTGTCTGGAGAAGTCAGGCCAGTAATGAATACCTGTCATCACGGTCAAAGTATTTTCCAATTATCTTCATGCTCAATATATTGCATTGCACATAATTCACATAATTCACCTGTAGACATTGCATATGGTTCTTTTTGTAACAAAGCAACAGAAAAAAATTATGCAAATACTTAGTTTCTGTACATCATGTGAAATTGAACTAAACTTATTGAGAGAGTATTGCAATTTTCAATTGCATCAATTACACTATGTGGCAACCCCTCAATTACATTTCGATCACCAATTTATAACCTTCAGCAAAATGCTATTCATATTATATGAAGAAATAAATTGACAATAATTGATTTTGTCTGAAAGTCTCAGTGTCATTGACTCTGTGTTGAAATTGAACAGTGAATTTTTTTCTTATTTGTTCAACAAGATTGCACACCTCTGTCTGTGAGTGAAATTCAATTGTCTCGATTGGGGTCTAAAACCTGATTTATTAATGATACAACAGACAAAGTGTTGGCCGTTTTTGTCTGAAGTACTAACAAGAAAGTATTTTAAAAATAACATGCAACAAACTCTAAAAGAAAAAACTTTACATGATTGAATACTTAATGACTGTAATCCTTTCCACCTTTTACAATGTTTGCAATGTTTCTATTTCTAGAGGTGCAACAACTGAGAAATATATCCTGGAGGCATATTTAACACCATTGAAAATACATTAGAGCATTAGTACATTTGTTCAACAATTTGTACAGTGAATTAATTGTTCAAATGCAATCAACTTTCAATTAATATAAAAACAAAAATAAACTTAATTCACGAAGTCATGGATATATTAGTGGTAATGGGGAATTTTTTATAAAAGATGTGACGTACTGAAGTGTTGGAGACTCAACTTTCACTGAGCTTCTGGAATCAAAACTAGATTTGCGCATTACTAAACTAAGCAAAAAACTTGAAAAAATGTTATATGAAAGTGAATCGTTAATTCATGATATATATATATTTGTTCGTAATTTTTTTAAATAGTTCATATTTACTGTAAAACATTCTGTTTGTATTAGATTTTCAAATTGTAAATATCCCGCAAAATCTCGGGTAATTCGCTTGGATCAGCTTCTTTTTCATAAAAGTTTATACACCATTTGCTTCCCTCGGTGACTTGTCCCTGCAAAGCCATAAGTGAGTTAAATTTCCGATCTCCCGTATGTTTGAACTTGAATCGTAGATATTTGCGCAAGAGATGACTGTAAAGCCAGTAGTTGTATCTACGAAGACATTCAAACAAAATGCAATTTTTATTCAAATTGAGTTTGAAACTCACTTGACAAATTCGGCAGAGTCAGTATTGTCTCTTGGTTTGAACAACAATTGGGAAAAACATCTTAAAGTGATAATAAATAAATTGTAATTAACTCAGATAATGGTTTTTGCTTAATTCAAACCAAATTTCGAATTGTCGTATCATTCTCTAACACAACTTGAAGGGGAGATGCAAGCTTTCGTATAGCCCCTTCGAAATTCTCTTTTGATAAATAATTTGACAATTTCCATTTACCAAAAAATTGTTTCATGTCCTGTTTCATTCTAGATATTAAAATATATTTTTTATAAATTTTTAAATATATTTTTCTTACCAGAATTCGAATGCCATCTTTTTCCTCAATATAAATTTATTTTATTTATTTATGCACGATTCTTGAATCGAATCGGGCCGGGCCGTTTATTTTAAAACATAGTGTGTGAATTAAGTGTTTAAAATGAGTGAGTAAGCACTAGACGACCAACTAAACAGCCTCGAGTGTGAGCCCGGGCTGGATAGGTACAAGTCAATGCACCGAAGTGTTTGAATTAAGTGATGTTAATAACAATTATTATTGTTATTGTGTGTTTGAATTGATTCTGAAATAGTGTTTAAATTTAGTGTTTGAAATAGAGTGTTTGAATAGAGTGTAAAAGGGTGATAAAAGTTGTTAACATAAAGTGACTCGATTCTTGATTAACAAAAAATATGATGACTTAATGAAGAGGACTTGAGATAAATGACGAAGAGATTGAAGTTATTCTTAGGTTAGATATGATGTCTTCTGGAAGGCGACAAAGTAACGGATTGAGATTTCGAGTCTCCGAAAATTCGTGAAGAAATGTTGATCAGAAATGACTACTTTTGACGGTTGAGTGATTTTTGAGAGATTAAAGACTTATGTGATCAGGGTGAATGAAAGAGTGGATTGAGGTGACATAGAGCAAAAAGTGCATGTAGTGTTAAATTGAAGCACAAGTGTAACAATTTGATATAAAAAACTAATATTTAAATAAATGTTAACAACATACGACATGAGGCAAAATATAAATAAATTCTGGAGAGTGACAGGACTGCGTTGGGATGAAGATGTGGGTTTAAGGCTTAGTGATTTGAGGTGAAACAAAAATAGAGCACAAAAAGTGTATCTATAATAATCACATATATCACAAAGAAAATACACAAAGTTAAGATTGAGCACAAAAGTACAATTTGAGACAACAAAGTAACAAATAGTTAAACATAAATAGCGATTTGAGGCTTGATTAACAAAAGATGTCTTCTTGAGATGTAATTATCAGGACTGCGATAGGTGACGTGGGACAGGAATTGAGTGTGAGTTGAATTTCACTGATAATCCGTGTAAGAGTTTGAAAAAAACCCCAAAGGGGAAAAACACAAGTGGAAAGTGAAAACATAAAGTAATAAACTTATCTTTGCATAACTCCTGATCTGAATCAGTGATTGCGAAAAACAAAACGAAGAACAAACAGAGAGGAAATAGATCGTAACTGACCAGGACAAAAACCCGAAAAACCCAGGTATTCTGGTAAAAAGTGGGAAAAGTCCTGGAGTACATTCTATGCCCGAGACGAAAAAACCCCCAACCAGGCAGTCCTGGGGAAAAAAAGGAGGAAAAAGATCTCAGGAAGGAATCTTCGACAGAAGGACATCAATTGAAGACGAAAAATGAAAAATGGATTCAAGAACAAGCCCAAAATTAAAAAACCCCCAATCCAAGCAAACTTGGCAAGTGGAGGAAAAAGATTCTGGGCGGAAAATCCAACAAAGACACTGTTTGAATCGTTGTGTTCTTTTGAAAAAACCAGTTAACTGGGAAAAAATCAAAAGAGACTTGAAACAAAAGTGACTCTGGAAAGCGGAAGTGCCGGACGAAAAAACCCCCAACCAGGCATCCTGGTAAAAATGGAGGAAAAAGATCCTGCACTGGAAAGACAGAACCAAGGAAAATGGCAGCAACTGAACTCAATTGAATAAAAACTCCAAGTGTCTTGGTAAAAAAAAATCAAAAGAATTCCGAAACTGACAATCCCCTGGAAACCAAGGCATTCCGAAAGAGGGATCAAAAGTAACGAACAAAAAACCCAAAAATACTGAGAAAAATTCGACAAAAAACAATTCTGCAATAATATTCGGGGAAAAAAAATTCGTAAAACTATTCAACCCCAAATTCAGAGAAACAAGACAACTCTAAGCTTATTAAATAAACAAACGGAAATATGATCACGGAAATAACAGTAACTTCCGGTTTAGAGCCTCGTCGGAGCAGTGCCGCAGCACTGCGAACGACCGACGAGCGAGAACGCAGTTCGAGCGAGTCAATTTCCGAGCTGAGCACTGTCCGAGCGAAGCGAGGGCAGTGCGAAGCGAGGGTTCTGGTTTGGAGACCAAAACATAGGACCGAAAGGCCCAAAATGAAGAAGACGAAATGCCAAAAAAAACAGCAGCAACCGATCAGAACGAGGAGAGATGCACAAATGGCAGAACATTACTAAATGCACTCGATCGGTGGCACACACAACGACAGATGAAATTTCTTCCTAGAAAACGGGCAATTGACTCGAAGGCCAAACACAATTCCACGAAAAGACATAGCGTGGGAATGCAACAAACAAAACGAATGACTGGACACACACGAACATACACACTCACATACGAATACTCAGGTTCTGGTTTGGAGACCAAAACATAGGACCGAAAGGCCCAAAATGAAGAAGACGAAAAGCCAAAAAACAGCAGCAACCGATCAGAACGAGGAGAGATGCACAAATGGCAGAACATTACTAAATGCACTCGATCGGTGGCACACACAGCGACAGATGAAATTTCTTCCTAGAAAACGGGCAATTGACTCGAAGGCCAAACACAATTCCACGAAAAGACATAGCGTGGGAATGCAACAAACAAAACGAATGACTGGACACACACGAACATACACACGCACATACGAATACTCAGGTTCTGGTTTGGAGACCAAAACATAGGACCGAAAGGCCCAAAAATGAAGAAGACGAAATGCCAAAAAAGCAGCAGCAACCGATCAGAACGAGGAGAGATGCACAAATGGCAGAACATTACTAAATGCACTCGATCGGTGGCACACACAGCGACAGATGAAATTTCTTCCTAGAAAACGGGCAATTGACTCGAAGGCCAAACACAATTCCACGAAAAAGACATAGCGTGGGAATGCAACAAACAAAACGAATGACTGGACACACACGAACATACACACTCACATACGAATACTCAGGTTCTGGTTTGGAGACCAAAACATAGGACCGAAAGGCCCAAAAATGAAGAAGACGAAATGCCAAAAAAAAGCAGCAGCAACCGATCAGAACGAGGAGAGATGCACAAATGGCAGAACATTACTAAATGCACTCGATCGGTGGCACACACAGCGACAGATGAAATTTCTTCCTAGAAAACGGGCAATTGACTCGAAGGCCAAACACAATTCCACGAAAAGACATAGCGTGGGAATGCAACAAACAAAACGAATGACTGGACACACACGAACATACACACTCACATACGAATACTCAGGTTCTGGTTTGGAGACCAAAACATAGGACCGAAAGGCCCAAAAATGAAGAAGACGAAATGCCAAAAAAAGCAGCAGCAACCGATCAGAACGAGGAGAGATGCACAAATGGCAGAACATTACTAAATGCACTCGATCGGTGGCACACACAGCGACAGATGAAATTTCTTCCTAGAAAACGGGCAATTGACTCGAAGGCCAAACACAATTCCACGAAAAGACATAGCGTGGGAATGCAACAAACAAAACGAATGACTGGACACACACGAACATACACACTCACATACGAATACTCAGGTTCTGGTTTGGAGACCAAAACATATGACCGAAAGGCCCACAATGAAGAAGACGAAATGCCAAAAAAAGCAGCAGCAACTGATCAGAACGAGGAGAGATGCACAAATGGCAGAACATTACTAAATGCACTCGATCGGTGGCACACACAGCGACAGATGAAATTTCTTCCTAGAAAACGGGCAATTGACTCGAAGGCCAAACACAATTCCACGAAAAGACATAGCGTGGGAATGCAACAAACAAAACGAATGACTGGACACACACGAACATACACACTCACATACGAATACTCAGGTTCTGGTTTGGAGACCAAAACATAGGACCGAAAGGCCCAAAATGAAGAAGACGAAATGCCAAAAAAGCAGCAGCAACCGATCAGAACGAAGAGAGATGCACAAATGGCAGAACATTATTAAATGCACTCGATCGGTGGCACACACAACGACAGATGAAATTTCTTCCTAGAAAACGGGCAATTGACTCGAAGGCCAAACACAATTCCACGAAAAGACATAGCGTGGGAATGCAACAAACAAAACGAATGACTGGACACACACGAACATACACACTCACATACGAATACTCAGGTTCTGGTTTGGAGACCAAAACATAGGACCGAAAGGCCCAAAAAATGAAGAAGACGAAATGCCAAAAAAAAGCAGCAGCAACCGATCAGAACGAGGAGAGATGCACAAATGGCAGAACATTACTAAATGCACTCGATCGGTGGCACACACAGCGACAGATGAAATTTCTTCCTAGAAAACGGGCAATTGACTCGAAGGCCAAACACAATTCCACGAAAAGACATAGCGTGGGAATGCAACAAACAAAACGAATGACTGGACACACACGAACATACACACTCACATACGAATACTCAGGTTCTGGTTTGGAGACCAAAACATATGACCGAAAGGCCCACAATGAAGAAGACGAAATGCCAAAAAAAGCAGCAGCAACTGATCAGAACGAGGAGAGATGCACAAATGGCAGAACATTACTAAATGCACTCGATCGGTGGCACACACAGCGACAGATGAAATTTCTTCCTAGAAAACGGGCAATTGACTCGAAGGCCAAACACAATTCCACGAAAAGACATAGCGTGGGAATGCAACAAACAAAACGAATGACTGGACACACACGAACATACACACTCACATACGAATACTCAGGTTCTGGTTTGGAGACCAAAACATAGGACCGAAAGGCCCAAAAATGAAGAAGACGAAATGCCAAAAAAGCAGCAGCAACCGATCAGAACGAGGAGAGATGCACAAATGGCAGAACATTACTAAATGCACTCGATCGGTGGCACACACAGCGACAGATGAAATTTCTTCCTAGAAAACGGGCAATTGACTCGAAGGCCAAACACAATTCCACGAAAAGACATAGCGTGGGAATGCAACAAACAAAACGAATGACTGGACACACACGAACATACACACTCACATACGAATACTCAGGTTCTGGTTTGGAGACCAAAACATAGGACCGAAAGGCCCAAAAATGAAGAAGACGAAATGCCAAAAAAAGCAGCAGCAACCGATCAGAACGAGGAGAGATGCACAAAAGGCAGAACATTACTAAATGCACTCGATCGGTGGCACACACAACGACAGATGAAATTTCTTCCTAGAAAACGGGCAATTGACTCGAAGGCCAAACACAATTCCACGAAAAGACATAGCGTGGGAATGAAACAAACAAAACGAATGACTGGACACACACGAACATACACACTCACATACGAATACTCAGGTTCTGGTTTGGAGACCAAAACATAGGACCGAAAGGCCCAAAATGAAGAAGACGAAATGCCAAAAAAACAGCAGCAACCGATCAGAACGAGGAGAGATGCACAAATGGCAGAACATTACTAAATGCACTCGATCGGTGGCACACACAGCGACAAATGAAATTTCTTCCTAGAAAACGGGCAATTGACTCGAAGGCCAAACACAATTCCACGAAAAGACATAGCGTGGGAATGCAACAAACAAAACGAATGACTGGACACACACGAACATACACACTCACATACGAATACTCAGGTTCTGGTTTGGAGACCAAAACATAGGACCGAAAGGCCCAAAATGAAGAAGACGAAATGCCAAAAAAAGCAGCAGCAACTGATCAGAACGAGGAGAGATGCACAAATGGCAGAACATTACTAAATGCACTCGATCGGTGGCACACACAGCGACAGATGAAATTTCTTCCTAGAAAACGGGCAATTGACTCGAAGGCCAAACACAATTCCACGAAAAGACATAGCGTGGGAATGCAACAAACAAAACGAATGACTGGACACACACGAACATACACACTCACATACGAATACTCAGGTTCTGGTTTGGAGACCAAAACATAGGACCGAAAGGCCCAAAATGAAGAAGACGAAATGCCAAAAAAAGCAGCAGCAACCGATCAGAACGAGGAGAGATGCACAAATGGCAGAACATTACTAAATGCACTCGATCGGTGGCACACACAGCGACAGATGAAATTTCTTCCTAGAAAACGGGCAATTGACTCGAAGGCCAAACACAATTCCACGAAAAGACATAGCGTGGGAATGCAACAAACAAAACGAATGACTGGACACACACGAACATACACACTCACATACGAATACTCAGGTTCTGGTTTGGAGACCAAAACATAGGACCGAAAGGCCCAAAATGAAGAAGACGAAATGCCAAAAAAAAACAGCAGCAACCGATCAGAACGAGGAGAGATGCACAAATGGCAGAACATTACTAAATGCACTCGATCGGTGGCACACACAGCGACAGATGAAATTTCTTCCTAGAAAACGGGCAATTGACTCGAAGGCCAAACACAATTCCACGAAAAGACATAGCGTGGGAATGCAACAAACAAAACGAATGACTGGACACACACGAACATACACACTCACATACGAATACTCAGGTTCTGGTTTGGAGACCAAAACATATGACCGAAAGGCCCAAAATGAAGAAGACGAAATGCCAAAAAAAGCAGCAGCAACCGATCAGAACGAGGAGAGATGCACTCAATATAAATGAACGAAGTTAATATGACGCACATTTCTGGGTAAAACGATTTGAGCAGTTGAATTTGATCGTTGGATTTGAGGTTACGAAATGATTCGATGCTTTTGCAAAATTTTATTGTTCGGCGTGCGTAATTTTCGGTCAACTTAATAATATGCATCATATCGTCCGTATAACCAACAATTGGCAGGTTGTGCTCGTTAGGAAAATTACGCATTGCTAACTCAATTTCATATATTCTCCTCAGGTCGTATGGTTGAAGTTCTTGATTAAATTCTAAAAAATTTTTAAATTTTTAAAAATTCAAACATCACATTAAAATGTACCGCTTATGCTTTTGGGTATTTGCTTAAAAGTGGATTTTTCTTTAATTACAGTAATTAATTCCTGAAAATATTATTAAAATTAATTCAGGTTATTTTTAGCCAAAAAACAAAGACATTACCCTTTTCATACCAATCGCAAAACATTTATCCATTCGACATCGTTTACAGAATTTTCTTGTTAACTTTTCCACCAAACAGTTGTTTTTATTTTTACATTCAAAATCCTGAATAAATTATAAGAATTTTTCTTTGATTTAATATTAACAGTAAAGTTAAAATAGAAAAATGGTTTTAACAATTTGTTCTAGCAGAACACCTTTTCCTTGAGAACATTTCTGCGGAAGAATGCTTTGCACGATTCACATGAAAGACCGTTGAAATTGAAACCAAGCGCTACATCACCACAAACACGACAAATTTTGCTGGGTTTGAAAAAATTGTAAGAGTTATTATCATTCATTTGAGAATTTAACAGTACGATTTTGAAAATAAATATATTTAAATAACTGAGCACTATCATGCACAAATATTTGCATTTACGCACGAATGGACCCTTTTATACATCTGGTCACAAATCAGAGCTGCTTAGTGGCTTTTGTTACATTGTCTACTGTCGCCAAATCAAGCATGACAAAAGCGCGTATAAATTGGACAAAACACAATTGGAGTCGACAAGACTGAGTGTGCAAGCGAAAATTGACTTGAACATTGCATTGCGTCTCCCAGTAGATGAATACATTGAGAGATACATTTGTATGCAATTTGTGCGCGATCCGGTTTTGCGTCACAGACAATAAAGTCTCAAGCAAATTCCACTCATGTCCGTCTGAGAATAAACACTTGACACTAATTGGAACAGTTAATCTCAGTAAATTATAATTTTATAAGATAAAAGTAATAAGTCACTTGTAATTATTTTTTTTCAATACTCGTGTCAATCAATTTGCATTTTTATTTATTTATTTTTGCACATTTTTTATTGTGCAAATCTTGTTTTTCAGTCGATAAACAAAATTTTGTTTTAATTTTAATTTATTAAGCTTTGATTTAGGTTGAATTACCTTATTTTTGAGTAGATTTCGTCGAAAAAATACTTTACACGCTTCACACGATAGTCCGTTAAAATTGAAACCTATTAAATGAATATTTATCAAAATTAAACACATTTTTTAAATTTAAATTTGTATATTTCCAAATTGTCTCATCAAAAACAACAAGCCTCACTCAATGACCTGTGCAAAAGTGCACTAAAAAATGACCTTTTCATTACTGAGCGATCTTGCAATTTATTCAGTCAAATTACTATGCATTTTTTTTGCTGGCTTTCTAATTTGTTTGGTAAACATTAACTTTGTCATATGCAGAAAAATAATAATAAATATATAAATTAAAAAATAAAAATAATATTAAATTCACTTACATACGGCTCCATCTCCACAGACACGACAACGTTTGTTGAGATTCATCTTAATTTGCAGTTTAATTTTTTAAAAATTTCAATTTAAATTTTTCATAGAAAAATTATAATGTTTAAAGTAAGAATTTTCAATTTGGAACAGATGCTAAACAACTTACTGGTAAGAGAAAACTAAAGTCACCGTGATTACAGAGACACATGGAAATAATGAAAAGCTATGTGATTCACAGTGTGAACTGACTGCTGCGGGAGCAAACTCGTTTGTGCTCGTTGGAAGCATCTTCTCGTTAACATTTACGGTACACATTGTTGGCTGGTGTACACTGCTGAATTATCCTTTACAGTAGTAGCACATTTCTCTGTCAATTTTCAATCTCCCACAAATATATATATGTTGTAAGAGTTAAAACAAAAATCTCAAAAAACACAAAAATTTATTGATTCGACTAGTAGTGAGTCAGTAATATTGACATATTTAATCTAATTCAATTAGCACATAATGCTACGCTCATTTATTTCATAAATAGCAACACAAAATAAAGATTCAATCTTTATTCAAGCACTGTTTAATTTAAATTTGATTTAATTGAACCCTGCAATTTCTAATGATGAGTGTGCGAACTTAATATCAACACTAAAGACATCCTCAAGATGGGTCAACATGAACATTTTGAGGAAATTTATTTGAAATCATAATGAGTTGAATGAATGTATATTACTTGGTGAATTAGGCAATGCAACCAAACAATTTTGTAAGTCACGGCATTGTGTATGTTTTTTGAAGATTCAGGAAAGGTTTTTTCAAAAACTAATGAGCTTGGTAAATGGGAAAAAATTTTCCAACTCTGCTTAAACGATTGCACACTTCTTTGTGCCTTCCTTTCGGTGAAATGTGTCTTGTGGAGTGCTATTCAATTGCAAGCACAGCTGGTTGTTAACTCCATTGCTTTTATTAAATAATTCACGACACAACATAACGTTTTTTGTTAATTAATCTGTATTTTATACTACCTCACCCAACCACACCTTTGTAAACAGCGCTAATTAATTAATTAATAATAATTAATTTCAATTAACTATAATTACATATAATATACTAAATTCTAACGTTTGAGATCAAATGATACAGCGGAACAAAGTTTTGGAAACAATTAATGTGAAAATGCTAGTTGGCATTCTATTCGAATTGGATCAGTGTCCTTTGAGCTTGTTATCGCCATTAAACGACTTTAACTTTAAGTTTATTTAATTTCCGAGCTTTAAATTAAAAATTCAGTTTCAGTAAAATGTACGATTTTATTCAACAAGTTAGTTGTTTATTCCAAGCACTGTACCAAATCAACATTAGCACACACACGATATTGCTTCCCAAGAGGCTTCACCGTTAAAAATTTTGCCTTCAAAAATTTATGAATTCGTAAAAAGTTAGTAACTGTGTGCGTATACGTAAATTTTTAATTTTTACAAATTTGTAAATTATTGATAGTTAAAATCTACGTATTTGTGAATTTAAAATTCACGAATACCAATATATTCAATAGATGCCTAGGGTTGCTTGTGGGTTCACCCACACAATAATTCACGTATTCGTACATTTTTACATATTGACATATGATATTGTTTATTTGAATAAAATCATAAATACAATATACAACACAATACTTAGTAGTTTTATAAAGTATGAAATTACAAGAACTAAATATACATTGGTTTAGCTAAAGTATAATACACTTACGTATGCAAACAAAATGTAATCGTAGAATTCAGCCTGAATGATGATCGGTGATGATTTTGAATCCTATTTTCGTCCACGAAGCCATCGTCTATGAATGTGAGTAGATACGTTCTCCAATGATACTTTCTTGTCCATACCAAACCATAGAATCGATTATCGGCAGGTGATTGGAGAGTAGATTCGAGATGTCAAAGCCGAAGTTTACTTGTTGCGATGTAAACATTTCCAAAATGTTATACCAGATATACGAGCTCGTCTAGCTCGTCGTTAAATTTGCCCATTGTTGTTTCTACGTTGCCACACTATGGCTCGAACGTCCTAAATAAATAAAATAGTTTCAGATTAGAAATATGAAAACAAAAAAACAGATTATAACTCCGGTTATTTACCTTAAAAGAGGTTGCCTTGTTTGTGGAATTTTACGCAAAGGGCACATGAGTAAAGTTGCCAAGAAATGCTGGATATTTTCTGAATAATTGGAAATGGATGTTGGAAAACTTCGCTGGTTCAATCAGGAAAAGAGCACAAGTATTTATTGAAGTCTTCAGAAGTTTCAAGTCAAGGAACATCGAGGCCAAAATTACAGATTTCGGCGTTGATTCGTTAGTGGTTGTAGATAGAGGCGCAACCATAAATCACACTCAATACATAAAAAATTGTTGCCACAGAATGAATCAGAATTATTAAATCAGAAATAGATCAATTGGAACGAAGAAACTAGACAAAACAAGACAATCATCAAGTCCTGCACGCAGGCAGCAGCAGCAAACAAACGGACAAAACGCGCTATTTCCAACTGCCATACACACTCACAACACAAAGCACACAGTGAGCGCACAGGCTGTGTCGCGGCGACAGGTCAGATCGTTTGGCCCAAGAATGTCATGGATTTGAGCTCCTTTTTCTGAGTCGACTCAGTATCATGCCCTATAACTTTCTACAGCTCGGTGGGTCAATAGGGTGAAGTCTTCCTGGTGCGGGACAACTTTGAAAAAAGGCGGGAAAACAATGGGGATTTCTGACTTTTTTAGAAATTATTTTTTAAAGGATTGTTCTCGCCGAAAATATTTTGGTTTCTGTGCTCTAATCGATGGATTGTCATCCCGAGAATGAGGAAAAAAATCAGTAGGTGGGTAGGTACTGGTTTACAAGGCGAACGGGTCTTTCAAAAGTCAAACTTTATCATAGTTTTCGAGAACCGCAATATTTGTAGCACTTTTTTACTTTCTATGGGCAATTTTGATGCCAAATCTTAATATTTTTTAGTGGAGTGAATTAATTAAGTTATTTTAAAAATCAAAAGTGTCAGCAAGCAAATAAAGTGCATTTAAAATGTGTTTAATCAAACCAAAACAAACCTCTTTACTTGAGCGCCGCTACTACTACAAGCGTCACTATTAACCTGGAAAGCTTTAAAGCTTTTTAGTCACATATATTGATTGTCCCAAATTGATTTATAACGCATTAAGTCCCGACAATTTAATTGTTTCCCAGTTGGTTCATAACGCAATAAGTCCCGACAATTTAATAGTTCCAAAATGAACCATAACCCAAAAATGCCCGACAATTTCATTATCTTCCAAATAGACCATAACGAAATAAGTCCCGACAATTTCATTGTCTTCGATTAATCCATGACGAAATAAGTCCCGACAATTTCATTGTCCTCCGATTAATCCATAACGAAATAAGTCCCGACAATTTAATAGTTCTCAAATGAACCATAGCCCAATAAAACCGAACAATTTCATTGTCTCCCAAATGGACCATAACGCAATAAGTCCAGACAATTTCATTGTCTTCCGATTAATCCATAACGCAATAAGTCCAGACAATTTCATTGTCCTCCGATTAATCCATAACGCAATAAGCTCCAACAATTTAAAAGTTCTCAAATGAACCATAGCCAAATAAAACCTAACAATTTCATTGTCTCCCAAATGGACCTTAACGAAATAAGTCCCGACAATTTAATAGTTCCAAAATGAACCATAACCCAAAATGCCCGACAATTTCATTGTCCTCCGATTAACCCATAACGAAATAAGTCCCGACAATTTAATAGTTCTCAAATGAACCATAGCTTAATAAAACCAAACAATTTCATTGTCTCCCAAATGGACCATTGCGCAATGAGTCCGGACAATTTCATTGTTCTCCGAGTGATTCATATCCCAGCAATTGTCTATAGAACCAAATTGTGAAATATCTTTGATAAGCAAATTGCCAAATAGCAAAATAGCACCGATCATCCCAATTGGGAATGTTCCCAATCTAAAAATTCTATAGAATCTAATCAATTTTGGAATCTTCTTAGCACATCAATTTGAAGATTTATTTTTAATTTAGATCATATCTGTAAGTCATATTTATGATAAAATGTGATAAAACTAATGAATAATTTGTTTCAAAGACAAAATTACACTTAGTATTGGATTTTTAAGGGCAAAATCACTATCTAAACTTGATCTACATTTTCGGCTATATCTCGAGATCCTCTAGCTTCTCAGACTCGAGTGGGCCAGATTCGGAACCAGCGTAAAAAACTGAATAAGATAGACATACTGAGGTTCCTATGGCACGGGAGTTCCGTTACTACCGTGATATCAGATGATATGACAATTACATAGTCATTTTATATAAATTTGAAACATTATATTACGCCCCGCCCACATTTGGTCCAGAATTTTAATTCTAATCGACTTAATAAACTTAAATATATACTTAGACTAAGTTAAAACAATAAAACAATAGATTTGATATCAAACAAGTCGATTATTAGAATGAAATAGTGAGTTTCTCTGCGGTTCCCGAAAAATATATTAAACTCAGACTATTAAAGTGTTTGTGCACTAAGTTAATCGGCGCCTACACACCCGCCAATTTTTTCCTACATTTTTGGGGTTCCCATACATCGTTTAGAGTATAGATACCACAACATTTTATATGAGAAGACACATTTAAAAATTAATTACTAAAAAAGTCAAAAATCCCCATCATTTTCCCGCTATTTTTCAAAATTGTCCCGCACCAGGAAGACTTCACTCTAATGACCCCCCGAGCCGTAGGAAGTCTTAGGGCATGATATAGAGTCGACTCACAAAAAGGAGCTCAAATCCATGTCATTGGATGGCCAAACGATCTGACACTGTCGCCGCACACAGCACACACAGCGCTAGCGGACAGACAGACACCAACAGTGGCAGTTGAGTGAGTGATGTCGTCATCAGGAGGGACGCATGCGCAGTTAACTCTAAATTCAAATTTAAATGTAACTAATTCTGAACAATTGATGATTGGCTTATCGTTTAATTAGTGTTTCCTAATTTGACATTCTCAATCAAGGTTTATACTTTTTCTTAACCTGAAATAATTAAATTTTATAATTTTTAATAATTTCTTGATAATTTGCATTAACGATAGACGGTTTATCGGATTAAGTTAATTTGATAATAATAATTATTCTCAACAAAATTATTAAAGTAAATACAATTCAAATTATATAATAAGAAAATTTATAACCAATCAGTAACGACACTCAATTCACATTCCTATGTAATCGTCTCAATTTGGTAACAAACTAGATTTAAAATTTTACATGTTCGTGAATTTTAAATTTACAAATACATAAAATTCTTCAAATTCACGTATACGCATATAATGGCATCAAACTGCCATTTTCAAAATTCTATGAAATTGTAAAATTTGGAGAATCTATGTTTTTGTGAAATTTAATGTGGTTTGATGTCTTTTCGTTGACACATGTTGTTTCACGAATAAGTGAATTTTCATAAATTCATGTTAACGTAAATTTTCAAATTTATGGATATGTAAAATTTAATAATTTTGCAATTCTGTGAATTTTTGAATATACGGAAATGGGAAATAATAATCAACTAAAAAATTTTACGAAAACGTAAATTTATAAAATCACAGAATTGTAGATTTATTTAATTTTACATATCCGTAAATTTGAAAATTTACGGAATTGTATAATTATTAAATTATGCGTATATATGAATACAAAAATTTACAAATACGTAAAGTTTTCGAAAATTTCCGTACTCGTAAAATATAAATTCATGTAATTGTAAAATACTACAAATTTTACGAATTCGTAAATGCGATCTTTTACTGTTTTACTGAGCAATTGCTGTTGTTGCCACTGTCACAAATCATTGACAAACATAAAAATCTAAATCCTGCAATAATATAAACAATAAAGATGCCATGTACAAAGACAAATTACCCACTCAAATAATTAGCACATTTTGCAGTCAAATGTGAACAAATTCAATAATAATTAATTAATTGGACAACATTCCAGTACATCACAAATGATAAAAAAATATAAATCTTATAATATAAATATCTAACTGGTATTATATAAATTCTAGTGTTAGCTCACATCACACAATAGATTTGATAGTTGATCACTAACTCAATGCAATTTCAAAAGAAAAATAATAAACCATACCCAGCAGCATCATTTTGTTCAATACGAGTAATTTAAAAAATTAATTGAAAATAAACTTATTGATTGTCAATTCTGAAAAAATGTAATTGTTTAACTTTGATAACATTTGTATTATTCGATTTAAACATTAGAACCACTGTTCAGTAGAGAGCTCTAAAAGTACTTTTTTACGAGAAACGTCAAAATACTTTTTGGGAAACGAATTTTAATAAAACATTTTTGAAGAAATAACTAATTAGTTAAATTAATAATCGAACATTCCTCTCAGAAGTAGTCATTTTTATTATGAAGTCAAGAAATGGACAAATTTGATTTTAAAAAATGATAAATATTGTTAAACCAAACAGCCTCACAGATTGAAGAGACGAAGACTGATCTCTTCATAAAGCACGACCAGTTTACCAACATTAACCAACATAGTCTTCGCCAATAATATTCTTTTTGAATATTTTCATAAACAGTACCGAAATCGAGAGAATAAGCTAAATTTAAAAAAATTAAAAATTGAAATTTTACAATTCAAAACACAAGAAAGTTCACACACTAAGTGACGGTTGTTGTCGAGGGTTGGTTGGTGGCTGTTAATTGTCACTTGCTCGCCAGCCTTCGCGATGGTAAAATCGCTCGTCTAGCTTCGTCTGTCTCGCAAGTGACAATTAACAGCCACCAACCAACCCTCGACAACAACCGTCACCTAGTGTGTGAACTTTCTTGTGTCGACCTTGAGTTGTTGTTGTTGTTTTTATTGTTCTTAGTGTGTTTTTATGTGTCTTGAACTTTACCGAAAGTCAAGACAATATCCTCGATTTTAAGCTTGTTTCCTTTGATTCGTGTAGCTTCGAAGATGAAAAGTGTTGCTCCCGCAAAAACATCTTCACAAGTCATTGGCAGTAAAAGCTCTAGTGCTCTTCAAAATAGCATTTCTTTAAAGCCACCTGCAAAGATTGGCTCATTGTCATCATCGAAATCGCCTAGTTTGACCAATTCTGTGATCAACTCTGACGGCACCCGAGTCAAGCCATCTCCAGTACTGACAAAATCGGCCTCTACAACCACTATGACTCTCAATCAGTCACCAATCACGTCTGGTACGATCGAATCGAATCTCACAAGTGTCATCAACTCTATCAAGAGTGTTGGAGTTGGATCAATCAGCCGAACGACTAAAGAGGAATGGATCACGAAGCTTCAAGCCGTGCAAACTTCAGTCAAGACAACCAATGATCCTCTAATCGAATCTCCTTCTGAAGACATCGAAGCCAGTCTCGCCTGTGAATCTCTTTCCTGTGAAGATGCAATCGAGCAAGCCTTAAAGGCCTCAGACACTGGAACCAATGGCTATGCTCGAGTCCATTGCGCACTACTGATCCGACTGTGTGACATAATCAAGGAACTACAAAAAGACCCCAATGATGGATCTACCGATGCAGATAAAAAAGAAGTGAATCAAGACCAGTCGACAAAGAATTCCAGTACATCACGACTTGACCGAATCGAATTTGTGCTTGAGAGCATTGTTAAGGACAATTCGTCACTTAAGTCAATGATCAACAATTTATGCAAACAGAAATCCTGCTCCCAAAGCCAACCAAAGCCAATCACCCGTTCGGACAATAACTCACATGAAGCATCTTCATCAGCATCGAACAGGCCAAACATCAACCCAACGACAAACTCAACTAACGGATGGTCCATGGTTGCTAGGAAGGGGCGCAACTTTACCCAGAGCGCAAAGGTCAACAATAAAGTCAAATCAAGTAATACATCAACCGTTCGAGTCAAGCCCAAGTCTGACAGTGCCAAGATAGATGACTTGTTGAAGACTGTTACACTTCCAGAAGGTGTTAACTTTGAGGCCTCTAAAGTCCTGGATGACGGGTCCAAAATATTCTACACATTGAATGAAACCGGTTTTAGGGAATTTGTCCGTGAAATTCCCTCACTTACGGTGATGGATCCTATTGTCTTTCTGCCAAAGATTAAGGTATTATATATTCCTTCCAGCACTGACTTGGACTCTGTCAAGGAATCGATTGGTGGATCTTCTACACGACATCTTAGGACCATCGATAGGCATTCTGGTGATTTCAAGGATGCCATCTTTGAGGTGGACCCAGAGACTTACGACAAACTTGTGAATGGCCGAATCTATCTCCAAAGTCTAAACGCCTGTAAGGTCATCGCCTGTGATGAAGTCCCCATCTGCACCCACTGCCTAAAACCGGGGCATTCAGCCGCAAATTGTCACCAAAAGGAAAAGTCCCCCAAACCGATCTGTGCCAAGTGCGGTCACGATGATCACCTCCGCAAAGAATGTGAATCATCTAGCTTCTGTTGTATCAACTGCAAGCGAGCAAACCGACGAGAAGTCAACCACTCTGCTTTTGACCAAAAGCGCTGCCCAGAACTGAAACGATACGCCGAATGGAGGACATCACACACGAACTATGGCCAGTGATGCAACCCCTCTTTCTAGCCAAATGCGAACACTTCAACACGAATTTGTCAACTATATCTGCTCAACAAAGTGCTCATTTACTTGTACCGAACTTCGATCGTGTACTCATATCCGCAATCTTATCATCGAACCTAAGCCAGTCGGGATGGAACGACTGAAGACTCAGTGGATTTGCCCATTGTGTCTCACCAATCAGAAGTCAGCAACGAAACTAGTTGAGCATCTGTCATCGACCAGTCACAACATCAATGCGACATTTGGCTGCTTCTACTGTCATGCCCTGTGCAACGGTAGCATTCACAAAGCAATGGGTCATCAGATACGCTGTACCAAGTTCGAATCCATTTGGTCTGACCTCATCACTTCAAGCTCCTCTCGTGCTATCAATGACCACCCAACTGACTCAATCGACCTCAACCAAGCAATCATCACTGACATATTTGAGTTGGAGGATTCTGAATTCAAGAGCATCGCATACGACATCTATGTGAACAATCGATCAGTCAATGACCTTTATGATGCTTTCTGTAATCTCTTCCCAGACGAACACCAAGCAAGGAAAAGACCAAAGAAGAAGAGAGGTCGAAAGAAAAAGAAAAACAACCAATCGAGTCCTGTTGAACAAGCTCGTCAGTCTGAATTCTCAACATGCCAGCGTCTTTGGAGCACTAACAAGCGAGCACTGATTTCCCACATCGAAAATGGCACTATCGAACAGGAGCCCATTGACCATGATTTGTTCTTCAACTATTTTAATGATCTTTTGTCAAGACCAGCTCCTTGCAAGATTGAGCCTAAACTCTGCCCGTCCGACAAATCAATCATCGATTACATCGACGAAAATCAAATTACCAACTTTTTGACCAAGAAGACGAAATCCAACCCGGGTCCTGATGGTGTCACTTCTGATGAACTGTTAACCAGGACAAGAGAATTTCAAGTGCTCCTTAACTACTGCCTCCTCAAGAAGAATATTCCTGATAAATGGAGATTATCAAGGACGACGCTCATTCCTAAGAAGAAATCCAACAAGCCAGAGGACTACCGTCCTATCACTGTGAGCAGTCTCATGTACAGATGCTACACTGCCATTCTCACTGCACGCATGAGCAAAGTGATCAAACTCTCACCGTACCAAAAGGGATTTGTGGCTCATGATGGAATATGTGAAGCCATTACTACAGTCAAGTACATCGTTAAGCATAACCGCAAGGTTCGTATTGCTTCTCTTGATGTCTCAAAAGCCTTCGATAGCATCAGTCAAGATGCAATACTCACTACCTGTCACAACAAAGGCCTTGATGCAGCAAGTATCGACATCATCCGCGATCTGTACGACAATTGCTCGACGGCACTGTCAGTGGCAAACTGGAAAAGTGATGTGATCAGCATAAGGTGGGGTGTTAAGCAGGGCGACCCGCTTTCGCCCTTTTTGTTCAACCTTGTACTTGACGATCTCCTGGAGGAAGCTAATTTGTCTGCACTCGGAGTTCGACTAGGAACAGGAAGACTTGCCGCATTGGCATATGCTGACGACTTACTTCTGTTGGCCGAAAATGACTACGACTTGCAAGCACTGATTGATTTGACCAATCATTTCTATGACTCAGTCGGTTTGTGTGCCAACTCTGACAAGTCTTTAACGATCGGAACATCAACCGAATTAAGAATTGGTTCCTCTACGATTCCAACTGACGACAAACTGAAATATCTCGGCGTGACTATCGGTGTTAAGAATAAACATCGAATGAACCGTATGACCATCAAACCACTGTTGGACAATCTAAAGAAATCATGTCTCAGACCAAACCAGAAGTTGTACATGCTGAGAGTACATGTCATTCCAAAGTTTCTCCACCGATTAGTCAATGAAGACTTTACGGCAACTATTCTCAAAGACCTTGACAAGTGCATCAGGAACTGTGCCAAGGAGTTTCTCCACCTGCCAAACTCGGTTGCCAGCAGTTGGTTCCATCTCCCAGTTACGTGCGGCGGTCTTGGTCTGACTGAGTTGAGATACGAAATTCCAATAATGGCCTTTAAGCGCCTTAGCCGACTTGGGTCGTCTGACTCATGGATAGTCCAAGACATAGCAAGCTCACCATGGTTCACGAATGAAATGAAACGAATCGAACGATTGCTGCCACATTACCGTGACAACCGAGCAAGATTACTAAATGATCTTGGGAAAGTTCGGAACTTCAAAGGTCAGTTGAACTTCTCGGTGGCTGGTTCACTAGTTAATCGTCACTTGAATGGCAACACATGGTTCTCAGGACATCTGTTCGTTAGCTACCTCCGTATGAGAACATGTTCAATCGGTGCATCTGGGTTCGAATCTATTCCTGTCTATTGTCGGCACAAATGTGGCAAGATCGAAACACTGAAGCATATCCTCAGTGAGTGTCGCTACATGGAAGGAATGCATCGCAAACGGCACAACACAGCACAGAATATCATCACTGACCATTTGGAGAAGACTGGTTGGAAAGTGTTCACCAACTTTTCTGTGTTAGACTCCAATGGTAATGAGTTCAAACCTGACATTGTCGCGATAAGTCCAGCAAACAAATGTCTCATCCTCGACGTCCAAGTATCCTTCGAAAGCGAGAAGACAACTCTGTTCGATCGAGATATGGCAAAAAGAGCAAAGTACTCGGAAGAATCAATCTTGGCAGCAATCAAAGCAAAACTATCTATCTCTGGCACGCGCCCTGATTCGTTCGACGTTTTCGGCCTGATATTTGGTGCTCGTGGTGCTATCCACAACACTACCCTCAACATTTTGACCTCACTCGGCATGACTTATTCCAGGATCGGCAGTATTCTTGACCTTGTTACCAAGACATCACTGACGATTTACAGTCTATTTAGTATTTCTATTCCGACTCCCTAGGGAGTTTTGTATTCAACTCTATTTTAAAATAAAATATTGAGGACTCAATCTATGATGCTATTATTGAGGTATCGAAATCCAACTCGAGCGCCTTTATAGTTGGCAACCATTTTGTTAAGCTAATTTTGTTAAGAAAATTTTATTTTCTATTTGTTTCTTCATTTACAATTGATATGCGTTATCAATTAAAGCACACATGCCTTGAACAGCTCTGAACAGGTTGGGCTAGAGTTCATTGAAAAGGAATAGGCAAACTTTAGATTTGTTTTGTAAATAAGCACATTCTTGCGCACTATGCGCGAACACTCATTCGTGATGAACATGATGGTCACAAAGAATTGAATCGAGAAGAACAGATTGAACGATTTCACTAGAACTGAGCTAAATGCTGGACTAAATAGGAACCCATGCCAAGTGAAGCAAATCATGACCACATAACCGAAAACATAATCAGTCAGAATGAAACTCCAAAACTGATTGTATGCATGCAGTTCTCTAAAAAATTGACACAATTTCCCGGTTGTGAGCACGGAACTTTCTCCATATACAATTTCCCTTTCTTTTGGTTGAAATTTTATTTCCATGATGCAGCATTTCGGCAATTATCGAATTGATATTGCTTAATATAGTTTGTTGTTTAAATCGAATATAACTGGTCACCAGATGAAAGTTAAACGAGACATAAATAAGTCCTGTAATAGAGAATTTTTGTCATATAATATTTTTAAGCCATGCCAACAATAACTTCACTTACCATAAGCACCGTAGAATACATAGAAGCTGAAATAGAAATAGAGCCATCGATTTCTCACTGTACTGTTGTCTCCATTGAAGTGATGCGAACCTAGAAAGGTGAGATAAGAAAGCACAAACGACACCACCATAACTATAGAGTAGATTCGCCTCAATTCTGTACGTTTCTTCATGATCTCGTCTGATTTATCCTGCTTCCAAACTGATTTAAAAATATATTATTACAAAAAATAACAGAATAGACAATAGCTTACACTTTCCTCTGTAGTAGATTGAACGCTTCTGAAGAGACTCGTTCCAGACCGCAAACATTAAATAGTTAGCATTGACATTGGGCACTTGAGAGAGATGTAGAAAGAGAAGTAATAATTGCACTTGACCAGCGCATAAAAAAGAAGTCACTAATGTTCCAGAATATGTCCAAAAACAATCGGTGATTGAGAAGTTCAGGCATGCCAGTTGATGAGTACTGTCCACCATGACGAATGAATACAATGTAGAAAGAGTCCAGTGCGAAGTAAAGCATCACCATGATAGGTGGTAGAAAATGTAAATTTACTTTCAACCAAGGAAATTTAGTTGATAAGTGATAAAACGGACGAACATTCTTCAAGTCGGGAATTTCTTTTAGAGTGTTGCAGTCTTTAATTGGATCAAGGTCAAAGTAGAATTCACGCAGATGGACAACAAACATTTTGAACAATTTATAGATTCTAATCACTAAGGCAAAAAAGATTGGAATCATAAATTCAAATTTTTGAACTATCTTTGTGGTGAGGCGGAGTAGAATGCCAATTGCCATATTAACATTTTTTAGAAACATTTTATCTTGATTAGAAGCTTCTCGACTGGATCTAAAATGAATAAAAATGTTTAAAGCTTACAAATTTGTTCTACTTCAAACGACACACAAGTTTTAAATAATTAATATGCGTCTTCAAAATAAAATTAATTTCAAATTTGCATATTAAACTTACAATTCCATAACGTTGAAATTAGTGAAGTTTCATAAAAAAGATTAGCAGAATTTGATTTCAATATCAAATTAATAATTAATAATCTTTATTCTTGACTTATGATTTCTTTATACAAAATAAAACTTTTATTTGTCAGTTGCACCGATGGCCTTAAATTCTAATTTAAAATCAATATATTGAGGAGCACGAGATAATATAACAATACTTACAATGACAATTGAAGTGCCTATGATGTGTCACTTTTTGTGAGTGTTCCAGAAGAGGCAACTTTGTTGGCAAATTTTTTGACACAAAATTAGACAAATTTTAGATTTTTGCTAGTACAGATTTGATTTCATGTCTAGTAGTCAACAATGTTAAGTTTCATTACTTGTACATATCGACTTTGTATGGAATAGTTAAACGGCGAAAATATTTTTTGGGTCTATCTGTTTTATTACTTTCAATAATGAGATTGTATATTTCCAAATTAATAAAACACAAGAACAAGCCACGTTATTTGTTTGTAGAAGTACAAATATTTTGATCATAACAAACAAATTAATATATTATACAAGTCGTCAGGCAAACGCAGAAAAAAACTGCGCCAGCTAAAGCTGGCGCAGTAAATTTTTTTCCGCTGTTTGCAGATATAATCATTCTAACTGGAAATGGAATGAAAAGTTATACGAATTATAATGGTTTTTACGATTTGCAATTATTTTCAATACCCAATATTCCGTCAACTCAATATGCGTTAATATACGACTTGCTCAATTGAATAGAAACTCTAATAAATACTTGAACTTATCAACAGAACCTCGCTCATAAATATGTTAATTTATTTACCAAAGAGAACTTTTATTCATTCTTTAATTTATTCTAAAAAATCGCTACATACCTTTCGGGTCGCGGTGGGAGGCAAGCCACCAGTTTGAGCCATTTCTCGAGATCCTTGGCTACGGACTATGAGAGAGACTCAGAGATCGTGTGCAGTATCTTTTGAACAGTTCTTTCTTGTGGCATCCTAAGCACATGGCCAACCAACCGTAAAAGCCTTTTCTCGACAGAGAGAAAAAACGACTCCGAGGGATACCTGGATCGTGGTGTTCCGAATTCGAACGATTCGAGTGACGCACATAAACTTTAGGAGAAAACTCATCGCGGTATCTTGTACACGGGATCTTGTTCTTTCGGTTAGAATCCAGGATTCTTGACCATAGGCTAGGTGAGGTGATGTGAAGATTGGCTTAAAGACAGAGAAGAGAACTTGTGAAAGCTAATAGGCACCATTTGCAAAAAAAAACAATGTTGAATCCCAAGAGTCTCTGTGGTGATTGCAATCCAATTGACATGACCATCACACAGTACACACACAGAATACATACATTCCCTTTAATTGGATATGGAGATTGAGATGATGCGTTGTTATGTTGAAAATGTAAAAGTTGACTCGAAAGTAAACACACAAACACGCGTTCACCCTAAAGATAATGCAGTCACATCTGAGTAACAGTCATAGTACATACACAGAATATACATTTCTTATAGATAAGATTATTTTAGAGATTAGTTGATCGCGTTCACCCTAAAGTCAATACAAAGTTACAGCTGATCAGTCGACTCACTACCGTCATTGCCGCCAATAGTCAATGCGTGTTTGTCTGTCAGTCTGTCTGTCCATTGCACTACGACAGTGACGGTGATGAACGATTCGATTAAACGGACGGTTTCACCGGTGAAAGTATAACGGAGAAACGTAAACATTGTATTTTTTTAGGGGTAAGTAGATAGTTGATCGCGTTCACCCTAAAGTCAATACAAAGTTACAGCTGATCAGTCGACTCACTACCGTCATTGCCGCCAATAGTCAATGCGTGTTTGTCTGTCAGTCTGTCTGTCCATTGCACTACGACAGTGACGGTGATGAACGATTCGATTAAAAGGACGGTTTCACCGGTGAAAGTATAACGGAGAAACGTAAACATTGTATTTTTTTAGGGGTAAGTAGATAGTTGATCGCGTTCACCCTAAAGTCAATACAAAGTTACAGCTGATCAGTCGACTCACTACCGTCATTGCCGCCAATAGTCAATGCGTGTTTGTCTGTCAGTCTGTCTGTCCATTGCACTACGACAGTGACGGTGATGAACGATTCGATTAAACGGACGGTTTCACCGGTGAAAGTATAACGGAGAAACGTAAACATTGTATTTTTTTAGGGGTAAGTAGATGATCGCGTTCGCCCTAAAGTCAATACAAAGTTACAGCTGAGCAGTCGACTCACTACCGTCATTGCCGCCAATAGTCAATGCGTGTTTGTCTGTCAGTCTGTCTGTCCATTGCACTACGACAGTGACGGTGATGAACGATTCGATTAAACGGACGGTTTCACCGGTGAAAGTATAACGGAGAAACGTAAACATTGTATTTTTTAGGGGTAAGTAGATGATCGCGTTCGCCCTAAAGTCAATACAAAGTTACAGCTGAGCAGTCGACTCACTACCGTCATTGCCGCCAATAGTCAATGCGTGTTTGTCTGTCACTCTGTCTGTCCATTGCACTACGACAGTGACGGTGATGAACGATTCGATTAAAAGGACGGTTTCACCGGTGAAAGTATAACGGAGAAACGTAAACATTGTATTTTTTTAGGGGTAAGTAGATAGATGATCGCGTTCGCCCTAAAGTCAATACAAAGTTACAGCTGAGCAGTCGACTCACTACCGTCATTGCCGCCAATAGTCAATGCGTGTTTGTCTGTCACTCTGTCTGTCCATTGCACTACGACAGTGACGGTGATGAACGATTCGATTAAAAGGACGGTTTCACCGGTGAAAGTATAACGGAGAAACGTAAACATTGTATTTTTTAGGGGTAAGTAGATGTTACCGTAAATGTATTAAAAAATGAAATTTTAAATTTGTATAATTACTAGCAAATGTACGAAATTTTTGACTTCCCTGATTTTCATACATCTACTGAAATAAAGTCATTAATTGTATATGTTACCGTTAATGTATGAAATCAAGTAATTCTATACAATTACTAGTAAATGCATGAAATTTCAAGTTTTTCTTATTTTTCCACACATATACTAGCATAGGTTTCAAAGGAAAGCTATAAGGGGTCACGCAAATGTACGTACTGCGACACTGTGCAGTGAAGAGCGTACGTACATTTGCGTGACCCCCTATAGCATCGCTTTGAAATCAATACTAGCAATTGTATAGAATAACTAGAGAATCTATACAATTCCTGACACGTTTCAGTAAATATATGAAATAAAACTTTAAAAGCTTTAATTAATTTATTATCCAAATAAGAGCAAACATTATGATAATCATTTGTTGGCACAAATCAAGCTATTGTAACATTTTGAGTTGCACAGTTGATTGCTATAACCGAATTGAGCAGCAATTATCTTAATTGTTCTTGAATTGAGCAAACTTGAGTTGAACAGTCCAGTTTGTGACTTGATGAGCTTTGATGACAATCAAAAGATTATTTTCTACGTCCTTGTTTGCTCGCTCAATCGACCCCTGGCTCGATTGCAACAGAAATTGCAGTTTTATTCTTGAGCGGATGAAGAACACAGATTTTAGTAGTTAACTCATTCCATGCGACCCTTGGCACAGGGCTAGAGGCCGAACGGTGCAACCTTTTGACTTGAAATTTTAGGAGCATATGCTTCAGGATGGGGGAATTTGGGGACGGACCCTATTTAGTTCCAATTCGGATTTTGGTGGCCAAGTTATATGTACCACCCATTTTTATGAATGAAAACGATTCTACTCGTCTTCCTGAGCATTTTGATATACAACTTGCCATGGAATCCATTTTGGAACCTAGGAATCCTGGACCCAAGTACCAGATAATGTCACTTTGGAACTAATTTATCACCAAAAACGGATTCTACAGAAAAAATCATGCGGAATTGACCCCTCAAACATAAAAATCCATTGAAGCAAAGAATAGATACTCGTTCTAAAAAAATATCTATTTGGGACCCGGGATGTCTGTCCTTCCTTTCTAGGGCCCAATTTTTTTTTTAAATTTATGGTTAATATAGTCAAGTTATATATCAAAATGCTCAGAATTATGAGTATATTCCATTATTGACATTTTGGTGTAATATTTCGACCATTTGTTTGACTTTGGTCCAGGGCCTAGGACCCGAATTCAGGAAATCTGTTTTTAACGCAAAACGATAAAACTATTGCATTCTGCTCACCCTCCTGAAGAAAATGGTACCGGTTTCATTGAAATCCATCCACGGGAACATCTTCAAAATGAAAATTTTGTCTGACCCTAGAACGGATGGACAGACATCCCGGGTCCCAAATAGATATTTTTTGAGAACGAGTATCTACTCTTTGCTTCAATGGATTTTTATGTTTGAGGGGTCAATTCCGCATGATTTTTTCTGTAGAATCCGTTTTTGGTAATAAATTAGTCTCAAAGTGACATTATCTGGTACCTGGGTCCAGGATTCCTAGGTTCCAAAATGGATTCCATGGCAAGTTGTATATCAAAATGCTCAGGAAGACGAGTAGAATCGTTTTCATTCATAAAAATGGGTGGTACATATAACTTGGCCACCAAAATCCGAATTGGAACTAAATAGGGTCCGTCCCCAAATTCCCCCATCCTGAAGCATATGCTCCTAAAATTTCAAGTCAAAAGGTTGCACCGTTCGGCCTCTAGCCCTGTGCCAAGGGTCGCATGGAATGAGTTAAGTGGTCTTGGTAGTTGAGAATCCATTTGAAGTCACTGTCAGAGAAACTTTGCATGTCGATCAAATCCACCTGAGAGCGGCAGAGGTAATCATCGAATATCGTCGGTTTACAGTTGTCACGTCTTTTTTTTAGTTTTTTTAGTTTTTGAAAAGACAAATTGGACAGAATGAAAGAAAGAAGTTGATTGCTTCAAGGGTGACATTTTTTTGTATGTTACGCGACTTGTGGGCGAGTTTTTCGTGGTTTTTGTAAATAATGTCAAAAATGACTTATCTTTGTTTGGCTTCTTTTACTTCAGCCAATAGTGTGTCATATTTGTCTTTAGAGAGAAGAGTACAATTCTTGTTCTTCTGCAAGAGAGTAGTGTTCAATGCTGAATTATAGCCACTACTAAAAGTGTCCATGATGATGTAAAATCAACGATGATGCCAGATGAAGTGATGGCAAGGGGAGAAAAGTTTGGCTACAATTTTTAAGTCGGTTGACAGCACTCAGCTGACTTTTAAACAAGTAGACCGTTCACATATACCATGAAAAATCTACGAAAGTGAAAATTTAAATTCCCTTTCACAGATTTACTGAAACGTATCAGGAATTGTATAGATTCTCAAGTTATTCTATAAAACCATAATAATCCCAATGACATGGAATTGCATGCCATTTGGATGTACTCTGTAGTCTGAAAGTGCATGATGAATACAGCATTTTATTAATTAAACATTACAAACATTACATTACATTTTACATTATGATTATGAAACATAATTTCTCTAATTCAAAATTGATTCTTTCGAGATCAGCTCCTCTCGTTCCTTTAAACTTCTTTAGATGCATTCGTCTCTCTATCTCTCTCTCTCTGGTCAATCAAGGGGACAAAGCTTTCCTCGATGTGTTCATTTTCATCAATGGGAGCTTTTTGAGTTGAGTTTGGTTGTGAGTTTAACTGAGATTAACTCAACTAAGCAAAAAAACATGAAAAGATAGTTATATAAAAGTAAATTGTTAATTCATGATATGTTGGTACTTTGTTAGCATTTTTTATAGTTCACATTCACTGTAAAACATCCCTTTAGTATTTAGATTTTCAAATTGTAAATATCACGCAAAATTTCGGGCAATTCTCTTGGATCAGCTTCTTTTTCATAAAAGTTTATACACCATTTGCTTCCCTCGGTGACTTGTCCTTGCAAAGCCATAATTGCGTTAAATTTTTTATCTCCCGTATGTTTGAATTTGAATCTCAGATATTTGCGCAACAGATGACTGTAAAGCCAGTAGTTGTATCTAAATATTCTCGTATTCAAGAAAATGCAATTTTCCATTTATGATTGAAACTCACTTGACAAATTCGGCACAGTCAGTATTGTCTCTTGGTTTGAACAACAATTGGGAAAACACCTAAAAGTAAAAATAAATAAATTGTAGTTAACTCTGATAATGGTTTTGTTTAATTCAAACCAAATTTCGAATTGTTGTATCATTTTCTAACACAAATTGTAGGGGAGATGCAAGCTTTCGTATTGTCCCCTCAAAATTCTCTTTTGATAAATATTTTGACAATGTCCATTTACCAAAAATTGTTTCATGTCCTGTTTCATTCTAGATATTAAAATATGTTTATAAATAACTAAATTAATTTTTCTTACAAGTATTCGAATGCCATCTTTTTCCTCAATATAAATGAACGAAGTTAGTATGACGCACATTTCTGGGTAAAACGATTTGAGCAGTTGAATTTGATCGTTGGATTTGAGGCATCGAAATGATTCGATGCTTTTGCAAAACTTTTATGGCACGGCGTGCGTAATTTTCGGTCAACTTAATTATATACATCATATCGTCCGTATAACCAACCATCGGGAGATTGTGTTCGTTAGGAAAATTACGCATCGCTAACTCGATTTCGTGTATTCGCCTCAGATCGTATGGTCGAAGTTCTTGATTATGCTCTAAAAATTTTTAATTTATAAAAAGTTTAACTATTATGTTAAAATGTACCGCTTATGTTTTCTGGTATTTGTTTAAGTGTTGTTTTTTCTTTAAATATAGTAATTAATTCCTAGATATAAAATTTGAATTAATTCGAGGCTATTTTTAGTTAAAAACAAAATCATTACCCTTTTCATACCAATCGCAAAACATTTGTCCATTCGACATCGTTTACAGAATTTTCTGGTTGACTTTTCCACCAAACATTTATTTTCATTTTTACATTCAAAATCCTTAGCAAAGTAGAAAATTATTACTAAATTAATATTAATATTAAAATTGAAATTTAAAAATGATTTTAACAATTTGTCCCAGTAGAACACCTTTTCCTTGAAGACAATTCTTCGGGAAAATGATTTGCACGATTCACATGAAAGGCCGTTGAAATTGAAACCAAGCGCATCATCACCACAAACACGACAAATTTTGAAGGGTTTGAACAAATTATTACAATTATAATTTTTCATTTGAGAATTTAGCAGTATAACTTTGATATTAGATATATTTCAATAACTGAACAATGACATACACAAATCTGTTCATTTACGTTCAAATGGACCCTTTTATACATCTAGACATAAATCAAGACATTTAATGGCTACTAGAATTGTTCGTTGACAAAAGAAGCCAAATACAGACAAAATTGTACGCGAACAAATCAATTTGGACATTACATTATATTGCACTGTTGACCGTATGCACACTAAACAGTGATTTTTGCACTATGCCAATTTGTGTTCCTGTTTGTATTGCAATTTGCGGACAATAAAATAACAGAATAAATTTACTCGCCACCGCATCTGAGGAGTCACTTGACACTAATTGGAGATGTTTTTCTACTCGGCACCTAACAGTCAACTCGATGAGACAATAAGTCACTTGAGATTAAGTGAATGGGTGTTTATTGTTGTTATTCATGAGATCGTTTTCAATTACAGTCAACTCTCTATAATTTAGAATTTTTGGGAGTAAAATCTCAAAATATTTTCTAAATTGTAAATTACAAAGGGGTGAAATTAGGGTTAATGTGTAAATAATTTGGCAAAATTACAATAATTAATTTATGGATTTCAAAATTTGAAGTCCAAATATCGTAAATAAGTAGATTGTAGAAAAATAATTCAGTTATAACGACTAAATCATAAAATAGTTTGTTCATATTTCCAGAGAATGTTTCTTCTTATTCTCACCATGGGTCACTTTACCTATCAAATTTCCCCACATATGTAAACTTATCTTGATCCCTCATTATACATTTATTTTAAATAAGCTTCAAATATGGTTTTAAATTATAAATTATAGAGGATTTTCTAATTTACAAAAAGATTTTGTACAGATAAAGGTAGTAAATTGTACCAATTTTAAACCCAACCTCTTCCAAGTTTTAAATTATGGAAGGTTTCTAAGTTAGCGAGTTATATATTACAAAGAGTTGACTGTAGAAACAAAAAAACGTTTTCTCTGCATGAAATTTAAGTAATATTTGAATCTTACCTTATTTTTTTGATAAATTTCGTCTAAAAAACACTTTACACGCCTCACATGAAAGTCCATTAAAGTTGAAACCTGATAAATAAATAAATAAATTTTAAAAAAATTAAATAGTTTAATTATTATAATTCTTTTATGGAACTTTTGATAACACAGGGGGTATGTGTCAAAACCCCCATTTTGTTTAATTACGCAAAATAAAATATGATCCCCTCAACAAATGTCAGCCTACAACAACAAATAATGAACCAAAAATGACCTTTCGCATACGATCGTGCTAATATTTTGTCAGACATATTACGATGCACATTTTTTTTACCCCAAAATGTGCTTGCATATTGCAAATTGTGAAACATAAAAAGATTGTTTTCAAAATTGCGATATTGTTTAAGAATTTATAAATGACATTATTTGAAACCCAAAATGGGCGTCATGGTTCATTGTACCCAATTGGCTTATTTCAAAATGTCATAATTAGTAGAACCCGAATAAACCAAATTTTTAGAACTTAGCACAAATTATCATATTGCAATAAGTGTTTTCAAAATTGGAGCCATCAGAATTGGCTTTATGACACATGGCGCGCTGTTTTTCTTACAATAATCCAATAGAACATTCTCCCTAGTGTATGTAATTTTGGTAATTCTGGGATTTACGTTTTTCTCAGAATATGGCTAAAGGTTAACAGGTGGACATGCTCGTTATATTATAATCTCTGACTCGAAATAGTCTCACAAACAAAACAAAGTCTACTTACATAAGGCTTCATCGCCACAAACGCGGCAACGTTTGACGTAATTCATCGTCATTGTAGTTTATACGTGATTCAATAAAATATCACAGATTAAAATATTACTTCGTGTGTTTTTGTGAAGAAAATTTGTCGAACGGTACGGTGCGACCATGTGTGTGTGCTGGTTGGTAACATTGAGACAAACGAGTATGTCGAGTGCAATCACCGAGTGATAAGCGTACATACACATGTGTACACTAAACAGGCTCCTGTAGAGCACTTGCATTGGTGTATAAGTGTGCATGGCGAGGGGAATGGCGCAACAGTAGTACAGTCAAGTCAAGTACTCTTTAGTGGCCACTTTTCGCAAAGAGATTTACAACCACCCCATCATTTGAAGCGACTATGTATTAAAAAATAAAATTAAGAAGTGCATGTATTTTTGGATTACGTAAGCTTAAATTATTTTATCAAAATCACCTGATCGAAAATTATTTCATGTAAAAGCGATTGTTATATGGAAATTTTTGTAAAGACATTAATGATTTGTTTACTTTTACAATTTGAGAATAATTTCAACACACATCGCTCATGTAATAGGTCAGAACAAGTTTTGTGCAAGTTTGAATAGAATGCCATATTTCGAATTGATGAGGAGAGGCATGACAGAAGTGTGTGCAATCATTCAAAACTAATGAGGCTTTAAAGCATTCACAATTGTAAGTGCATGAACACTCATTACATTGCTCATCTTTCCCCCCAAACTCTCGTTTTGCCTCGTCACTTGATTAGTCTCATGTACTATTGAACAATTGCACACACTTCTGTCATGCCTCTCATCATCATCATGTCTGTGAGTGTCTGTGTTGAGTAATTCAATTGCCCAAACCGATCACGTCTCGAGAGAGGTGTCCCACTTGAGGTGTCCATCCATTAGATTGATGTAGTTTGAAATGAAAACCCGAAACAATGTTTGCAAACTAAAATGTTTCTTTGCTTGTGTTTTTATTAATGAGAACATTGTGTTTAAAGGTCGAGTTAGCTCTTCTTTCTCCCTATTTAGCCTCAATCTAAAAAGAAGTTAGAATTATTTATACTTCCGAGAAGTTTGGTGAGCTTAATGGTTTAATGCTTTAATTTATGACTTTCGGTAATGAAAAGTTTGGTTTTAGTGCATTTTTTGCTTTGTTTCATAAAAAATAATACACCATAAATCAGGTAAATTTCTGAAAAAATGCAAGTCATATGTTTCAGAGTTACTCGCAAGTTTGCAGTTGCTACATTTTCTTGAGCACACACACAAACTTTACACTGTCTAGTCTGCATTTCTAGTCTAGTCATGAGACGAATAATTAAATTGCACACACAAAAGTGGAGGAACTCATACATAGGCAGATGGACAAGCTAATTAAGGAAAACTGATTACAAATTGCTTACAAATTTGCTGCAACGATATATCTCATAGTGTCTGTGTGAAAAGCAATTTGTTGCTGCAACACAAATGACGCGGATTTTCGTACATGAATAAACATAAATACATACTAAATGCCTTCGAGGCAGGTTTAGCCACCTTTTACGAACTACGAATACATCGCAAGCAATGCATCGAAACATCTTCATTCGTTTTGTTTAATGAGCACGTTCGTTTTGTGCTTAATGCAACAATCAATTTACCTCTGTCTGATTAGGCAAAAAAGACGCAATAAAAAAAACATTTATTCAGCGTCAAAGGTTAATGTGTGCGTGAATGTGTGCATGTATGTTCACTACAGGAAAGCACAATTTCACTTTTGGTTTTGTAAAAGTTTGTCTTCCGTGCAGTTTATGGAATTTATTTCACACCGCACCGTAATAAATGATGATGCCTTTTTCGCATTGCAATCAATATCAAATCAGTGTACGTGGGTTTCGAGTTTTACAATCTTTTATTTTTATAACAAGATGGCTATTAAAGTTTTATTGTGCAGTAATTTTGAGAAGAAAGGATTGTAGACTGTTCAAAAACGAATCCCAGACATAATCATTATGTAATTAAATTCGCGAATCAAAGCATTCAACTTGATTTTTTCATCCTATTCAAAGTGTAGTGTATGCTTTTTGAGTTAGCCCAGACAGAATCAGTCACGCCATACTGGGCCAACATACAAACTCAACAGTGATGCTACCCAGTGAGTGACGTAAAAGGTCAATTTGATCACTTTGAATAGTTTGACAAAGCCAATCGATAAGACCTATTACAGGCATTGAAAATAGAATGACGAGTTGAGATTGATGTTATCTTGCGATTGCAATTCATGAGTGGTTATTATGGTGGGTTTTATCTGATATTAGTTTGGCAAAACAGAATGTCATTTTATTTATCCCATTGTCTTTCTGCCGGTCTGTGAATCTATACAGGGAGATCTAAATTGATTCTTGAACCGGCTGAGCTATCGATTATTTAAAGTTTGACCTTCTCGATTTTTGCCTCCAAATAAATTTATTTTATCTCAAGTTAAATTTACAAGGAAACTCAAATAACTTCGATTTGTCCCTTCGGGCACGTTCCCTTGTAAAACGCCATTTGGGCGTGGATGAACACTGAACAGTGACAATGCTGTCTATATATGATCGTTTATTCAATTAGCAAACAAAAGTAAAGATTTAAAAAACTTTAAATTTTAAGTCCGATACAGCAGAAAATGTTGACTTTTTTTATTAATCTCATGATCAATAAGAACACGCCAATAAACAAATCTGTTATGTTGAACAACTTGAAATGAGTCCATTACCAAAGGGTCAGACCTGACGCGAAATAAGCAAAATATTTTTAAAAAAATACAAGCTTTTTGGTCTTTGGTGTTCATTTAAAGTCTACTTTTTGGCAAAATAGGTTATCTTGATAACACACAATTGTTTGAGATAAGATTCATGCCAAAACTTGCCTGCAGGGGACAATGCCACGTATTCAGAAAATTCTCAAAATGGACTATAAGATTACCCGTTTCCCGTTATCAGAAAATTCTTCAAAAAAATATATTTGATACACAGGCAACCAAAAATGCTACTCTTAAAATTTGATAAGAATGGGTTCAAAGATAACGGAGTTATAAATGTTTAAAGTCTAAAGTCAGAATAGCCATATCTCCGTAATCTGATAAGATTTTTTTAATTTCTTTTTTTTAAAAAGTTGTCTTAGCTACTAGCTAATAGTTAGAAAAAAATCAGCTAGCGAAAAATTCAACAGAATTCAAATAACCAGTTCAAAGATAACCTTAAAAACAACCTTTGGGTCAGATCTGACCGGACTTTGGTAATGCGACTGTTAAAGTACTTTCTCAAGCATTAGAACAATAATGAATTTGAATCTAGTTAATCCAATTAATGAACACCCAGTCAATAACAAAAATTAAAAAAATATTACTCACAAGACAGGTTTGCATTTACCACATACACAATGCAGGCTTAGTTTAGGCCTATGCCACCTTGTGGAATAATACTTTCTCGTTAGGAGTTGATATTGCAAAATCAGTAACTTTATTAAAAAATAATTCATAATGATAAAATAATAAAAGAATATGAATAAGTAATTTGTGAAGCAATCAACGCAAACTTTACTTTATTGGAAAAAACCCAACCACAAATTAAATTAGAGTTTTATTCGTTTTTTATGTATGCCAGAATATGAAGCTACTACTGAAGCCAATAAATAATTTGCCAAATAAGCTTAAATTTTTAATTACCTTGTTGACATTACTGGCATTAATGGCACACTATTTGGCCATTTGGTAAATGTCAAAGTAAGATTTTGTCAGAATCATTCTTCTGATAGTTGTTCTATGTTGAACATGTCAAGAAACACAAATTTTGTATTCGAATTGTCCAAGTTAGTTTGGCATAATATACTAAGACCTCTCACCAACAATGCCAAATCATTGGTCAAATCACATTACAATGCTTTATTTGTGCAGTTGGATTTTATTCACACTGAAGAGCAAGAAAGAGACAACCAATCCAGCGTGGCGGGTCATTTCAAGTTTCGATTCTGTGTCCTAATCTTGACAATTGCAATTGGAATGATTGGACTGCCATACGAGGCTGATGCCAATTGTGAATTGTGGAATTTGAAAATACTTACCAAAAGTCCTTTCATATGGATTCACCAAATGTATCCGCCACAATTGTGGCAGACAATGGACATTGTCCTCACCATTGTGACCGCAAACTGTGTTCTCAATTCACTGGTTTCTATTCATTATGACGTGCTTGATCATCGTTTTCGGATGATTATTAAAGGCTTCGATCGCAAAGTCATTCAAATCAGTGGGAAAAGTAAGTTTTAATATGATATGAAAATGTAAATCTTAAATCTATATGGATTTTTTAATGACCATACTTAAATAAAAATCCAAAAGATCCAAATAATTTTTCTTAAAAAATCCTTATAAAATAAAGTTTTCCCTGGGATATTATAAATTTACTAATTATAAATTTTACAAAAACTAGAAATAAGCGACGATGATTCCGAAAAAATAATATCATTGCATTCGAAAGCGAAATATGTCCAAATTCGAATCACAATTGTATTTGTTTTTGTGATACTCATCTTTTACTATTTGATGATTCTGTACAATTCGGTTTATATCTTCTCGCTTCTATCCGCAATCTATTGGTTTGTAATGATCCCGTTCTTTGATTTCTCAGTGGTGTACGAAATGATCACCAAAATCATTTACGTTTTTATGTCTTGTGAATACATCAGCATTCGTCAAAAATCAGCTTTGTCCCAAATGGTCAAATTAAATGCAAATTTGCATAAGATTCCATCTAGCAAAATTTCTTTGTGCGAATTCAATCTCATTTGGCATAAGCACCAACAGCTGAACCAGAGTTGGATGCGAATCTGTCGAGACCTTAGTGCTTATGCCTTGTTTTGGACACCCTATTTGACCTTGGCCTTTATCAACTACACAACCTATGTGTCATACATGTTGTATTCGATATTCATTGTGCAAAATAATCCAATAGCGTTTAAGATCTTTTACTGCTACTTTATCTGTAGCATTGGACTGCTGTTTTACCTCACAATTCGACAGTGCGCTAAAGTAGTCAAAGGCAATCAAGCTATTTTGCGCCAAAATCAACAATTCTATATACAACTTCAAAGTTTTCAGCAGATTAATCTTACAGCCAAAAGTCGACGTTTGTTGAAGGTATAATAATAAAACTAAAGAATCATATTAAGATTTACTATTTTTCCATTAAGGCTGAATCCCTTTTGGTACCTCGTTCAATGCATTCGTATGCATTTCGTCTGTTTGGCGATTATCGAATCACATCAAAGTCGTTCAATGTGGTATAGTATATATTACTATAGTTTGGGTTACAGTTTATTGTGGTGTAACCTTGCAACAATAACCACGCTTGTTTTTTGCCTTAGTCAAGTATTGACAGGGGCGAGTTATTTATTCATTCTCAAGACGCAAATACCATTTCTAGTGGACTTGACCGAGCAAGCCAACTGCGTTAGTTAGTAATTAATATTTCGTATTTTTTAGATAATTGGCTATGTTGCTGTCTTATTTATATGGATCATCAAAGTTAAATTCGTTGTTGTTTGATTAAATTGGTAAATTTTGAAATAAAATTAACGGACAAATTAAAAGCAAAAATAATAAACTAACACACAGTTAATCAAGAAAATGACGAACTTGGTCCAGATCTCATCTTATTGAATTTTGTATTGACACCACCGCACTGCTGTCATCATCTAAAAGTAGTTATGCAAGTGAATTACGCAAACATTTATAATTATCGACCAATATAGACAAATCCTTGTCACTTTATGATTGAATAAATTAAAGCTCTTTGTAAAAGACGATTTTAAGAAGAATGTAAATCCATTGTATTCACAAATCAATAAATGAAATTAATATCAAATGTAATTTTCTGACCAACGCAATTTTGAATATTTGTATTATTTACAAGTTTAGTACTATTTGATCCAAACATTAGAACCCGTGATAAATTAGAGCACGCCAACAAGGTGAATTTAGTCAACATACATTTAGTAAACAAACAAATTCAATTTCGAAATGGATGAATCCTATCATGTTATTGTCAAAGATAAAGGAGTCAACAAAACATTGCCTGTGATATTATGCTGCAATGATATTTTGTGTTAATTTTTTTTGAATAACTTATCTCCAATCAAAGAAATTGAAATTGCAAAAATATGTCAAAATTAAGACCTTATTTGTCAAAGTTAATGCACAAACATGAAGCAATACACGCACAAACGCACAAATCGGCAACATGACTGGCGTTGTATATTCAAAATATTAAAATAGAGACATTCGTGCCATCTGATGTTGTGCAAACAAAATGTGCACTCGACGACTTAAACAGTATGCATGCTTTGTTTTGTTTTTATCTGGGATATGTAAAAACTTACTATTTGATTTGATTGTTTATTAATTATATTTGTTTTGTTGCTCAAAAGTATCCATCTAGCAAAAACTACCATGATTGTATTTCATTTTGGACAAAATTCTCCAATTATAAATTATCTTGGACAAAATCTCTCAAGATTAGAGACATAGGCAAGCACATAAGTTTAATCACGGACACAAACAAGGATCATAGAGAAGGTAAAAAACTAATAGATACTCAAATCATCAATTTGCACATTGGACCATACTGTCAAACCATATGACATTGCCAAAACTACATCAAAACATATTTGCACTTTGTTCTACAGTACACTGCATGCACACTGCTCTCTCGCTCTGCACTGACTAATGCATTAGCGCTTTTTGTATGATAACTTTGGGTACATTGTCAGTACTGTTTGTGTTGCACTTAGTTGCACAGAATGTACGACCAAACATTTATACACTCAAATGTACTTTCTCTATGTGCTTACAATGCGTGTATATAAGAACGTGCTTTCATAGTTGTACCATGTTATAACATAACATAACAGCCTATCAAGTCATTACACCTCAAGTCGTGAAAAATCGAGTTTTTTGTTTGTCTTCATATTCAATTTAAAAGTTTCAATATATTGATATATTCATTATATAATGACAGAATTAAAGGTATGATTCGTATTTCAATGCCAAAAACAATGTTTAACTGTTTTGATTTTAATTTCAGCCAATTATATGTTCCGCTGCTGTTCAGCGCGAGGCCAAAGGGCCAATGATTATCGAGAAGGTGGCCATCGATGTTCCACGGGATGATCAAGTTCGAGTGAAAATTGTTGCTGCAGGTGTGTGCGCTAGTGATGCAGCATTCTTTTTTGAAAGAATCAACTTGCCCACGTTGGTCAAGCTCTTCCAATTGTGTATGGCCATGAAGGTTCGGGTATTGTCGAATCGGTTGGTGATAAGATTACAACACTTAAAGCTGGCGATTATGTGCTCGTTAGTTACACGTCCATTTGTCGTGATTGCACTGCATGCGCCAATCCACTCACAAACATGTGCATCAAGGAGAATCCCTTTCAGATTGGTTCTATACCGAATAAGAAAACATTGGATAGATTGTCGATTCAGGGTTTTGGTGGCTTGGGTGTGTACTCCGAGTATGTTTTGCTCAAACAATCTCAAGTGGTCAAGGTAGACATTGATCGAAGCAAGCTGGAAAATTCGTGCATTATCAGTTGTGCAGTTGCCACTGGATTCTACTCTGCGATAAATCAGGCTAAAGTCACTCCTGGATCAACATGCGCGGTTTGGGGGGCTTGGAGCTATTGGGCTGAATGCTATCTTTGGATGCAAATTTGCTGGTGCCAAGAATATCATCGGTATAGACATCAATCCGGACAAACGGGCGATTGCTGAACAATTTGGCTGTACTGAGTTCATCAATCCAACTGAACTGGACAAACCATTGCCTCAATATTTGCTCGAAAAATATGGAGGAATCGAGTACGCATTGGAATGTATCGGTAATCAGGCGGCACTGAACACTGCCCTCGAAACACTCACCATGTACGGCACATTGGCTGTGGTGGGTGTGGCATCGCAAGGAACAAAAATTGACTATGAAATTATGCATCTGCTGATGGGCCGTAAAATAACTGGCGCTTTACTTGGAAACAAATCGCCTGATGAGGCTTATCCGGAACTGGTTCGTTTGTACCAGAATGGGAAGTATGACATTGACCGACTCATTTCGCACAGATTCAAGCTCGAACAGGTCAACGACGCTTTCGAGCTACTGAGAGCAGGAAAGTGCATTCGGTCTTTGATTCTGTTTGATTGAAATTGAATGATTGTTGAGAAGAATTAAATTCCTTATTTGCAATTCTATTTTCCATTGTATTTAAATTAAAACAAACATGACAAATAAATAAAATCTGTTTACATTCTATCTACTTTTCCAATCTAAAATATTTTTTTTAATTTTATACTTTAACCGATTTGTGATTCACCAGTTGAAAAAAAATCTAAAAATTCAGTAAAGCGTGTTTACTATTGTCCGTTTCGGTGTGTGGTTCTAAGTGGCAAGTGCGCAAATTTCACAAATCAAGTAATAATTGTGTTTATTCTGTAATTGTGAATTCGAATTTAATGTGTTGATTGATACGGTTGGTTCGGCTGTTTGCATTTTTTGAGTAATTACTTTAAAATTGAGTAATTAGTTTTAAAACTTTTATACATTTGTGAAAATTATTGTGCAAGTGGGTGCATATGCATGATATCATCATCCTTGCCATGTCAATTTCCTAGCATCCGCAACTCCATCAAGATTCGATTAAATATCCGTTGAAGAAACTATCATGTCTTTGAGCAAACACAATTCTTCAATCTTCAGAGTTAGCCTCAGTGTGATTGGTGTTGAACTCCTCATCGAATGGTGGAATTAACTTTTGACTTACTCATTTCTTTTTCATACTAATGGTTTGATGTACAAAACACTAAAATGAACTCTTAATGTTTTTGTTGACGCAAATACACTTGAATGAAACAAAAAGTACTCTAAACCCCCAATGAATTAGATGCTTGTCAGTGTTCTGTTTTCAGTAATCAAATCAAGTACATCAGTACTTGTATCATCACATATACGCATCACATCAGAAGCTTAATCAGCGTACAGTACGATACCACTTTATACAATGCCTGTCTGCACGGACAGCGTTTGCCCGAAACTACTGCCAATGATGCTTGCAAGACGAGATAGAACCAAAACAGACACAACAAACTTGTATTGATTGTTTTTGTACTTTTGAACACGGACAAATCAAGTGACGCCTCTAGATGTTGGGAAAGCTATGACGAAGAGTGCAGTAAGATTAAGTAAAATATTGAGTACATCGTGTAAAGTGAGGACTCAAAATGTGAACATTATTTGCCCTGATGCATTGGCTGTAGGGCATCAGTGTCTGAAAAGGCAATCCCTACAACTGGTATATAAGTGGATGCCTGTCAGTAGTATTTTCCACAAACACAACTGAATTGAAACTGATCAATTTTACAAGTGTAATTTAATTAATTTTAAGGTAAATATTTATTTATTTTTGAATTGTGTTATATAACTTCATTACAATGTATATTTCACCTACAGAAATGTCGAAAAGAATTGCAGTGATTGGCGCAGGTGCCACTGGAATGACCGCTACCAAAGCTTGTCTCGAGCAGGGCCTTGATGTGGCAGTGTTCGAGCGGAGTACCTACACTGGTGGTCTGTGGCGTTATCAGGACAAGTTGGACGAGAACGGTACGGCTTCGGTCATGAAGTCCACCATCATCAACTCAAGCAAGGAGTTGTCCGCCTTTTCGGACTTTCCTCCACCAGCCGAATACCCCAACTACATGCACAACACAAAGATGGTTAGTATGCCCAATTAAGCCCAATCGTGTGTCTGAAGCTAATATCTGATATCAACAGGTTGCCTACTTTGACCAATACGCCGAATCATTCAATTTCATCAAATATGTTCGATTCCGAACGGAGATTGTCTCTTTGGAACCAGCCGATAATTATGAGCAAACAGGTCGATGGAAGCTGCAGTACCGCAACTTGGACCAATCGAATGAGATCAAGAGTGAATTGTTTGACGGAGTGATGGTCTGCACTGGACATCACGGCACAGTGAATCAACCCAAATTGAATGGACAAGACAAATTCAAAGGCAAAGTGATGCATACTCATTCACTCAAAACATCCAACGGATTTGAGGATAAAAATGTTGTCGTGGTGGGCATTGGCAACTCTGGTGGTGATGCCGCAGTGGAGGTGTCAGCTGTAGCTAAGCAGGTAAGTGCTTGAAATAATTGACAATTTAAGGTCGATCACTGAAACAATTCTGCTGATACCAGGTTTACCTCTCCACTCGTCGAGGCTCGTGGATATTTCACCGAGTGAGCACCAATGGCCGTCCTTTTGATCAATACTTTCATCGTAAAATTGTTTGGATTCTCGCACACCTAATTCCTTACTGGCTACTATGCAGCATTATTGAGTGGTATCTCAATGGAGCAATTGATCACGAGGAATACCAACTGAAGCCAAAGCATCGATGTCTATCCCAGCACATTATGGTGAATGATGCGCTGCCCAATCGAATTCTGTCTGGAACGGTCACTGTGAAAGGTGATGTTGACCATTTCACTGAAGACGGTGTGGTTTTTCATGGAGAGACCAAAGTTACTCCGTGTGACATTGTCATTTTTGCCACCGGCTACAAGGTTGTCTTCCCCTTTATCTCGCAGGACATCCTTCCCGTCACCCGAAACAAAGTGCGCATGTACAAGCATCAGTTTGTGCACAATCTCGCACATCCACATACACTTGGTTTGATTGGATTCATACAGCCAGTTGGTGCTCTACTGCCCATCAGTGAACTTCAATCACGATGGTTTGCATTGCTCAATTGTGGCAAGATGAAGTTGCCATCGAAGCAAATCATGGAAGAGGACATGAAGGAGAAGGACAAAATGCAAGCTCGTTATTATGAGAGCGATCGACACACCATCCAGGTCGACTGGGTGCCATTCATGGAGGAGTTGGCAACCGAGATCGGAGCAAAGCCACCTCTCTTCAAGTATTTGTTCTCTGATCCAAAATTGTTTCTTCATCTCATTTTCGGTGCCTCTTCACCATACCAATACCGACTTGTTGGTAAGATCGAACCCAAATTGATACAATTCAAAAGTAATTCATACCATGTTTCTCGTAAAGGACCAAACTCTTGGCCAGGTGCCCGTGATGCCATGTTGACCGTGCAAGATCGGATTCAAGCAGCACTCCACACCAATTCTAGCAAATCGAAATCTCACAACAAGCTGACCAATCTTAGCTGTGCCCAAGTGACAATTGTATTGTTTGTTTTCACAATATTGTTTTCCTCAATTGTCTCATCAATTCTCGTCAAAATATTTGCCTAATGCAATCATAACATTTTGACATTTTCCTTGCGTTGACTGAGGCTGATTCCTGGTATATTCTTTGCACCCCTGGCAAAACTTTTTTCTGTAATTTTAACAACAAATAAATTTATAATAATATATTAATAATAATTTATTAGTTGTATTATACCGAATTTATTGCATAATTTCACAAAAACAGGAATAAGTTATTCCTCTCATTATGGACAAGAGAAAGTTCGGAAAAATTGTCCTCTTCAAAGAGTCTTCATGCTTGTACGAGCTTCATTGCAGTTCAAATATTTTCTCTATGATTCATATTCTATGCCATAGAATCGATGGGCAAGTTGAAGCTTATTTACGAAAGGTGTTCTAATATTGTACAGATAAAGGCTTGGCACGCTTAGGGCCCACTATGATTACTTTTGTTCATACAATACCCGCCAAAAAAATCTTCAAACCTAAAAAAGGAAAAAAACCAATGCAAAAAGCAGTTCCAAATAAATATAGCCAAACAATATTTCCAACAAGATTGATTTCATTTCATCGAGTGAAAGTTCTCTCATGCTGGCCTATCTCAATCTTTGAATACGTTCCAATGCAAATATGTGTTTTCTCATGATTGCAATGCCGCCAAAATGTCGGTTCCAATACTGAAAGAGACCACAGCTTTGGAATTGATCAATTCTGAATCAATTTTAAACAATTATTTTAAATTTATTAAATTTCGAATTACAAATTCTTTTATTTAAGAAATTGGCAGATTAAACTTTCGTTTATGTGTAACCTTCATTTTTAATGTGCCGATTGTGCAACGTTATCATCGATGATCGAATCAATTTAATATTTGTCGCATATAATAGTTTATTAATTTTGGAACCATCGCAAGTCGTAGCAATCATTTTTTAACTAAGTTTGTTGTAAGCAAGTTTTTATAGCGATTTTAGTGTATAACTTTCCCTTTTTAGCGAGACAAAAATTCGAAAAACGTAATTGAAGTCCAATTGTTTTGGCCTGTCTGTATAGCCAGGGCAGACTCAAGAATATGAATCTTAATGTAACAAACAACCATGAGTAATAAACTATTTCAACATTTAATAACATAATATTTTATCTTTTGTGACATTTGAAATTGAGCTACAACTTGTTCAATTCGTTGACAAACTAAATCTTTGCCATTTGATTGGCGTATTCGTTCTTTGACCACTTGCAATCTTTGATGCAGTTCGGTGTCATTGAGTAGTTGAGATATTGCTTTCAGAAACTCTGCTTCCGAGAACGAATAAGGCTCTACTCGAATGCCGTATTTTTTCTCGTGCACCCGTTGGGCATTGTCATATTGGTCACCGAACAGTGGCATCACGATCATTGGTTTGCCCTGCGAGAAGGTCTCAGTTGTGGTGTTGTTGCCGCCGTGGGTTATGACCAGGTCTACCAGAGGGAGGATTCGGGTTTGTGGCAAGAATACATCGCCCCAACAATTGGCGGGCAGCTCATACTCGTCACCACGCTGACCTTTCGAGACAATGTATTTATGCGGGGTTTTCCCCAGAACCATAAGAATCCGTTTCATCAAGTCCACATCAATCGAACCCAGTGACCCCATTGAAACATAGATCAACTTGTCACCAGGCTGAACTTTTAATTCTTCTGGTAATTTAAACGACTCTGGAACATCTCTACAAAAAACTTCTAAATTTACAAAATTCTCAGGTCTGGGCGCCACATCATGATAATCCAACTCGTCCGGATAGCCATAAATGTTGAGATGCGGTGAAATATCAAACAGTTCTTTGGACCAATCACTTGGTGGTTTATAGTTGAACTGTTCATGAAGAATGTTTCGATATTTACCGAAAGTTGCAGGAATATATTCCAACCATACTTTACGGTACTCTTCCCAGGTTGATGGATCGCTTTCCACTGGAAATCCTAAAGATCATATTAGATCATTTGAATCTATAAGGTTGTGGAGACTTACCAGACCAAGGTGGTGGCAACTTGTCCGACTTGTACGCACAAAGTGGTTGAACACTATAATTTGCAATCCACGGAATGTTCGACTTCAACACAGCGGGACTGGTAATTCCAGAATCGATTATGATCACATCTGGCTTCTCTCGTTCCAATGCGCTCTCGATCTGTGGCTCAAAGACAACCATTGTGCGGTAAATGATCTCCAAAAATGTATCCTCTTGACCAATTTGAACTTTCATTTTTTCAAGTGAATTTCTACCAGAAAGAATGCCTGTTTCAAGCAGATTTTCTGCATCTTCCTTTATCACATTTTTGAATTCTTGATTTTCTCGTTCAGGGGACTCTGGTTCCGAATTGGACTTGAGTAGAATTTCGGTAAAACCAAATTTTTCAAATTCTCCTTTGAACGCATCATTCAACAGGACGTGAATCAGATGACCTCGTTTTGCGAGTGCCTGGCCCAGGCCAATGCACGCGTTCATGTGGCCCACACCATCGACAGAATGGAAAAAAGATTTTTAGTGGGCTTTTACCAAGGGAAAATTTTTTTGCTTTCGGAGGTTGAGTTGTTGAGACTCATGTCTGATGTTTTATTTCATGTTATATGCGAAATGCAATCTATTGAACAAGTCTCTTATAATTCAACGCATTTATATGCTTAAATTAGCCAGGTATTTGAATGTCCAAAAGATAACATTTAGTACAAGTGATGTTATGTTAAAGAAACGTAATAGAAACGAAAAAGATTGGTGCTGATGGACCTTGGATAAGGTGAACTGAGTCATGTCATGCATGTGATTGATTGCTAAATATGCTTCCTTAAATAGCAGTAACCTGAATAAACAGGTTGAGAGAACGAGTGCTCATAGTAATCCTCACTGAGAAGAGCACAAACTGTAACATAGTTAAACTTTACTTGCTTATCATATGCAACTCACTATTTTTATTTTGCGAAATAGCATGGTGATAAAATCGTTTATGATTTCTACTAACAAGCATATTATCCATTGGGAACTTAAAGATAATAAAAATAATTGGTTGTAACCATCAGTATTACGATAAGCATGTCAAGTGGAAATGTGTTGCAGTTTGAAAGGTATCAATTTGAATTATCTTGGGAAAAGAACATTGCTATCGAACCAAGTACGAATTGCGCATATTTCACATACGTATATTTAACAACAAAAAGTTTAATCAGTTTGTCTATACCCACACCATGAAAGCATCCTGGTGGACATAAGAGCGAGTTACAATGGAGACTGGCACAACGAGGAGGTGCAAGGACTTATGGACCAGCTGGAGATGAGCCCGGCTGGGGCCGAGGAAGAGAACGTGTAAAGACGAACCCAACTGTAAATGTCATTGTAATTTTTCCCCCCAATAAAATATATTGTTTACCCACACCATAATTTTTTAGTAAGATCAATGAACCGTATAGACGATATCCTGCTAACTTTTTTTAGCTGTTAGCTTTTTTCAATCATGTGGCACCAATACTGAGATGCCGTTCCAAACACTTTTGAACAACAACAGTCTTGTGTTAATATCAAGCCAGCGTGTTAGTTATATGTCGTTGTTGTTTTTAGTTCGAATTATATTTTTTGGTGACTTCTCTTGATGTCCGTCATTAACAGTCGCGCAACCACGTTGGGTAATTCTTGACCCAGAGGTGGGTTTTTGGCTCTATTTCATTGTCCTTTTATCAAATCACACTGGACTATTTTCTAGCTGATTCTTTTTACAAAATTCACATTTTGCGCACGAATAGGGCGTTATTATCTTATCACGGCAGATGCTTGATGCACCACGCGTTGCAACATTCGACGACGATGATAGCGATAGCGATGACCCGGACTGGGATATGGATGATCATCGGGACGAATTCAGTGAGTCCGAGGACGAACTGCTCTTTGAAGATGAACTGTTTGGAGATGAACTTGAGGCAGAGCTGGCAGAGTTGAGGAGTCCATGTGAGCTGATTGGCAAATTCAGTATTCAACGCCAATTGGCAGTATTCATGAAATCGAAGCCAGACAAAGAAGGTCTCAAGTGGTGGCTTGGGTGCGATGTTGCTAGTCAGTATATTTTCAACCTTCAGCTTTACCTACCTAGGTATGTTTTCGATGCTGTATCAATTTGTAAACAATTTTCCTGATCAACTATATTTTCAGGTAAACTCAGCGACCAACCAGAAAAGTGCCAAAGCCAGCGAGTGCTCCTTGGCCTGGTGCAGCATTTCGCCCTGGTTACGGTGCCACTGGCGACAGCTTCTTCTCCACCGTTGAACTGTGCAAGTGTTTGCACGAGAAGAAAATGACTTATCTTGGAACAATGTATGATCAACGAGTTGACGTTCCTGAATTGATGAAGAAACACAAAGCTCGTCCACAATTCGAATTTCGCTTTCTCTACTCAGAGAACTGCACGATTACCAGTTGGGTGCCAAAAGCGAACAAGGCTGTAGGCTGTCATCTCATCGCAACACTTTGACCCACTTCTGAAGCTCACCGAGGATAACACCTCTGATGACGATGATAATTATCCAGAAGTACAATATTAAAATGCATCGATTCCATATTTTGGAGTGTTTAAATAAATACAGTGGATACATAGTGAAAGCAAAGCATATTATAAGGATGTGGTTAGGTGATATTGGGCAAGTTTGACGACAGAAATGCCAGTCTTACTGAAACTTCTTTTTGTAATTGAGTAATTAAATTAATTTTTAGCGATTCTTTATCCATAACGAATATTAAAATTCTAGTGAGAGGGCTCGGAGACATCTTGTGTGGACTAAACTAACCTATGATCCTAAATTTTCAGACGGCTACACTTTGTCGTTCGTGCTGTGCAACTTACCCAAAAATGGTATCACGAAGTGGTTATAACATTATAATGTAACCCGCAGCCTGATTTTTTATTTAAATAACATTTCAAACATGTTACTTGATAAGTGATTATTTTCTTATTTTTAACATTCCCAAGCGCATTTTCTTGTTTCAATCATTTACAGGCGTAAATAAAATATCTATCATTTGAATCTTGGATTTTATGAATATTGATCGATGAAAATGAATGACAAACTTGTTCAACTGTAAGTACCTATACAACGTTGTTTCTTTGGAACCAAATTTCCAGGAAACTAAATGTTCTTTGAGATATAATAAATTCAAATCCTTTTAAACAAACTATATTTCAACTAAATCCGTTTGACCTAAAAATTTTGGCTAAAAAGAGCTTGTTTTGACATTTACTATTTAAAATCGTTAAGTTAAAAAAAATTACAAAATAAAATTAAGTTGTTTAGTCTTTATTATTATTATTGAACATTATTTCACTATTTGCTATTTTCATTGTCACTGTTGATTACATATTGCATATTTGTTAAGAGTACTCATTGTGCTTTGGTAATTCTAGGAGAAGTGTGTCAGTGAGTTATGTAACTCACATACTCTGTATTAGTTCGATTCAAACAAAATTTATAAAAAATAAAAACCATTTAATTTAACTGGTAAATAAACGGGTAGCAAATTTTTCAATCCTCTGAGCCAATTCTTCGTGTTGATTCAATTCTTGAATTCGTTTTGACGCCTTCTCTAATTTTTGTTTCAAATTTTGGTCCAGCAAAAGTTTCTCCATTGCGTTGATAAGTTCGATTTCTGTGAATTGGTACGGTTCAATCCGGACACCATACCCAGTTTCATGTAGTCGTTGGGCGTTGTCAAATTGGTCACCAAACAGTGGCAAAACGATCATTGGCTTGCCTTGAGCAAAAGTTTCGGTGACTGTGTTGTTGCCACCGTGCGTTATCACCAGATCCACATGTGGAATGAGTGCAGTTTGAGGCAAATAACGATCGCCGAACATGTTGCGTGCGAGATCGTATTCGGTGTGTCGAGGTCCTTTCGAGACAACGAACTTGTGTTTGGTATTTCCTAGGATTTTCACAAGTCGTTCCATCAATTCCAAATCAACCGAACCCATTGAACCCATCGACAGGTAGATATACATTCCGCTAAATTGTCCATCTAATGTATCCGAAAGAAACCCAGGGGGAAGCAACTTGTCCAACTCGATCACTTCACTCGGCGCTTTGTTAAACACTTCCAAGTTGAACCAATCCAAGGATTGAACATGCGGATAGTTGATCTCTTCGGGATAGCCATAGACGGTCATTTGCTGGGTTTCGGGACAAATGTAATCATCAGCATATGGTTCATAACCAAGTTGCTGAATTAGATTGTTGTACTTTTTTGAGTAGAAAAGATTTCTCAAGATTTTGTTAAATTTGTTATATTCATTTAAAGAACCGTTCGATGGAAAACCTAAAATTATTATAATCAAAAAGTGGGTAGATTTAAAAAATAAGAACTTACCTGAACCAGCCGGCGGAATTTCATTTCCTTCCAAAAACAGAAAACAAATTGGCGTTATGCTAATATTTTTGATCCATGGAATGCCTGAATATTGTATAGCCGGATGCAGAATTGCCCCATCCTGATAAATTAAATCGGGTTTGAACTTTTCAATCGCTTCCTTAATTGCTTCATTAAAAATTGTCACTTCTTTGTAATTCTGTTCACTGTGAACCATTTTGACCATGTTTTCCATCTTTTCCCACACACTGTAATCGCCAATTACTTTTGCTTCGAGAAACATTTTGCACATAGATTCACCAGGATTTTTTTCAATTTCAGATTTTTCCACCCGATAAAGATATTCTTCGTAGCCGAGGGCAGCGAGTTTACCCTTAAATGCTTCTTCAATCACAAAAATAATTCGATGACCTCTTCGGAGCACGGCTTCTAGTGCACCCGAACAAGAGTTAACATGACCAACTCCGTTACAGGGAGTAACAAGTATCGTTAATTTAGTCATGATTTGAGTGTGTACTCTTATGATAAAAAGTCCATTTCAAACCACTTTACATACAGAAATGATCACAAATGACACTGTTTAATCAAAGATTAGCTGAAGAGTTCTAATCAGGTACAGACTGCAAATGAACTTTTGTAATTTATAATGAAAACGCATTTATTTCGTTGGTTATCCCAATAATTTGCATTGGAGAGTGTAACATATTTCTCTATTAATTATATTAAGACTCATCATTATTGCGAAATTTTTAACTTGATGCGATTTGTTTAGATTAGCAAACAAATGATGTACTGACAGTGTAGTGACAGTGTCAACTGGATTTAGTGGACGGATGATTTTAGTATGAGTTTACCATATGAAGGTAACTGACTTCAGAGACATTTAAAATTCATTTTTTGCTAGATTCCTAAAAAAACTTTGCTATTATGAGATCATGATTGGGCATTCAAAATTGAAATTCAGCGATCAGGTGTGAACAAACGAAATATATTTTCCTAAAACATTTCTTTTTGTATGGCGTATTATACTTTTTAAAAATAACATTTCGTTACATCACCTGTAACACAGTTATACAAGTCGTGTTTATCGTTTCAATTAGACAAATCATTGTAATTTCCTAGTTGAAATGTTAAGCTGTTTATGGATTAAATTTAGACTTATCAGTAATGGTTGGTATCAGTAGGCCCAACGCCAGTCTAATTGCCTATGATAAACATTTCAGGGGGTTAACTGTGTTACAGTTTGTGTTCATTCAATATGACAGTTGAGAGGAAAAGGCCTGTTTTAAGATTCAATTTTGTACTATTCCAAGTCTTGGATGCATGCAAATACAATATCAACAAATGTTTTTCCAAGTGACCGTACAAATGACGAGAGACTAGCTTGGATTTTTATACCATCACCGCTAGTTGACCGAAACTCCCAACCGTAAATGTTTTTTTATAACTGAAACAATATTTTCCCTGCCAATTAAATTTGGAATCAATCAAACAGTAACACATTTCTACTTGCAATGCTTATCGCGACAAATCGTACACCCAAATATCAACCGGTAATAAATGCCTAGCAGCTAATATATATGATTTGATTATTTGACAAATGAAAATATTGAGAGGCATATGATAAGCAAGCAAAGTTTAGTTGTGTTACAGTTTGGGCAGAGTGGGAATTACGATGACTCACAGTCAGTAACTGCATCTCGTCGAATTCTTTATGGATCAACTGTGCCATTAAAACACTATCAAGGGAATCTCGATGGATCCTTTCATGAGACCATTCATCAATCTTTAGTCATCGATGAATGATTGTCATACTCTTTTGCTTGGATGAATTGGCATCTTTGAATCATTTATTTTATAATAATATTCACAAATATTGTAATTGAAAACTCACTGAATTTTCATTGAGTTTGGTTTGTTTATTATAATTCAAGCTCAATAGATGGCTCTATAGTTCCAAAACACAATAAAGAAAAATATACAGGTTGCATCAAACCCTGATTAGTTGCTCGCAATATTTTCTTAGAATTTCCCTAAATTTGTACTATAGTACTATTGCTAATAGCGCTATTGCTGGCTACTCAACTTCCTGCTTATTACGATCTAGCTCCACCTCAAATCTGATTACGATCATCAAGTCTTCTTCCTTGTTTTTTTTCAAGGATTCTGTTTTATTTATCTCACCAATAAATTGCTTTTAACTAACAAATATTTCAATTGTTTTTACACCATTAGAGGAATGAGCATTTTTCCTGATTTCAATTATTTCAGCCCAATTTCAATTTTCAAGATATTATATATATATTCAAATTATATGGAAGTTGAACTAGTTGTCTCAAGCTTTGGCCAAGACTGAATTGAGTTCAGATTTTTTATGAGTTTTTAATGAGAACGACTGCGATCAGACCTTTTTTTTAGCCTTCCAGCAGTGGTGTGTAGTGGCGCCCGCTAAAAAATCTGACGTTTGATTTAGTAGAGCCAACAGTAGCAAAAATAGCTAATACAGAGAAAGTAAAAAATGTGGGCTGCACTCCATAAAAAGCCCATCATGCTCTATTCAAAATTACGTTACGTATTCTGAATACATTGATACCAAATCTCCGCAGAAGAATCGAAAAAGCGTCACTGCAACAACTTACACTGTATAAACTATTTGTTTTTCATGCAATTTCATTCGTCATAAGAAACAAGTTCATACAGTGCTTTTGTTTACAATTGGGTTGATGTTTGTAAATGTGTAACGAATTGCTCTTTGATCTACGAAAATCAGGAGAATTTGATCCGAGTTGGGTTCTCTTGTGATCACAATCTCCACCACTACCTCTATTGTGCTGGGTGTTTTGTTGTGACTAAGGTAGATCACAGCTGACAACACTACGGTATCTTGTTTTTTGGTGTGATTTTTCTTGTGTAAATTTGAATTACCGTACTATGTTGACCTCAAACTTGACAATCATCCTAACGGCGAGAATCCTTGCCTTAACCGAAACTAATACAAACCAAAACACGCCAGCTGATCGGCCACCAAATGTACTCAAGTATAGTCAAAATATAAAGATGACAGAAGCGCGCTCTGTGATTTAGTTTTGTGTTAATTTCTTCACTTTCGTTTGATCTCATCTCGACATTATTGTCTCGTATCGACAACAGAGCTGATAATGGTAAACAAAGTGAGTTTAAGAAAATGTTAAAAATATTAATTGTGGTGTGAATGTAGTTTCTAGATTCACTTTATGCTGTTCTCAATAGTCGAGATGCGTTATGTATTTGGTTGTGGAAATGTTTGCATTTCTCAGTGTATTACTTTCGGTATTAAAATGTTGTCTTTGTGTTTTGTAGACAAACGTTTTGTGCAAATGTCATTGAGTCGTGTAAAGTGCTTTACCGCTAATATAACACTCGCTATATGTACTCTATATATTTGGCTGTGAAAAGGTTTATTCATCATAATGTTGTGGTGGGCAAATACCATTGGCATGTCGCCCCGTAATACCACAGCCATTTCGATTCCAGATCGACTTGTCACCAGGACGTACAACATCGATCTGTGACAACATCAGTCAGTCAGACACTGGCCGCCAAACCGGCCGAACGCAAAAGTCTGCTCCTTTGTACTTGTCATTGACCAACAATAAAATACCTTCAGTTCAAACTAGTCCGAAGTCCGATAAAATTACCTCAAAGGTCAAGCATCCACAAGCCTCCACAATGCATTGTTTCTTGACAAAAATAAGGAAAAGGAGGGGTGAACAACGGATTCAGCAGAATGCACCGAACATTTTAAATTTCAGAAGGAGAGAGTTAAGAATATTTAAAAAATCAGGGAAAGTAATTCGTTATATAAATGTTTTTTGATTTCACACATACTTAAATAATAAGATTGACACACAAAAATGTGATTCATGTCATGCTTAAGAGTTCAATAAAATGCCATTCCAAAAAAGGTAAACATTGACAGCAGCCATGCATTGGAATGGATTCAGAATTGATTTTTTTTAATTAGCGAGTCTTAACAATTGGGTTTTAAAATGTTCACTGTAAGAAAAATAGTGTCGTTATCACAACCTTTATAGCGAAAATAATGAAAACTTGTTTTGTAAAATCGTAGATTTTAGAGAAATTGAGTTTTTAATTAGCGCTCTAAAATGATATAAACTTGAAAACGCTCTAAAATGATGTAAACTTGAATGCGCTCAAAAATGATATAAACTTGAATGCCATCGGAAAGGAATGAAACATAAATTAAACCCTTGTTTTGTTGTATAATTAAAAACTCAGAGAGCCAGCAATTCGATTCAGTAAGTGGGACTTAATGAATATAGCTTTGATTTAATTCACTGAAGTGACAAAAACATAGCAAAAACCTAAAATCAGTTAAAGATTTGCAAAGAATTGCCGCCACTGGTAAGCAAACAAAATTGAAGAGCTAATTAGCTTAAGTTATCAATCAACAGATGGCACATTACGTTTGATATCTTCTTTGGAATTTGAATGAAACAGAGATATGCTTTATTGGTAGTGATTTGGAAAATTGGAAATTTTGATAGCAACAGAATAATACTGAAAGAATTTGTCAAAATATCACGTGACCAATTGTGTTTATAGTGACTGTGGTGATTATGTTGAAATTTGAGTAATTAAATTTCAATATCCTTTATTGGAAAAAAATAATACAATGTACAAAACCCCGAAAGCTCAAGACTCACGGGGGAGGGTCAGCTGGCAAACCGAAAACAGAGTAATTCTCGTAATTAAAATTTTATTCATGCTCCATTTTTCAACCATGTAACAACATTGTTACAACGTTGTTACCAAAGAAAGAATGAACTTAAAACCAAGAACGTCATCACCAAAATCAATCTCGCATTGGAACTGAATAGCGTCCAACCATATGAGAACAAACATACCGCGGTGGTAGAATTACTGGCTCTCTGAGTTTTTAATTATACAACAAAACAAGGATTTAATTTATGTTTCATTCCTTTCCGATGGCATTCAAGTTTATATCATTTTAGAGCGCATTCAAGTTTATATCATTTTAGAGCGCATTCAAGTTTATATCATTTTAGAGTGCTAATTAAAAACTCAATTTCTCTAAAATCTACGATTTTACAAAACATTTAGTCTAACTTTAACATATCAGGGAAACAAAGCAAAATATTGTTTTACTAAATTAATAATTAATTACTAGTATCAAACAATTTTTCTCTTTAGCAAAGAAGAGTAAAAACAAACAAACAAACCAAATATATGACATTGATTTGAATTAAAAGGCAGAATAAATTTATTCAATACATAAAGATAGACAATAAAACTGTGCACATAAAAATCAAAATAAAAATTATTTGAATGTTTCCATAGTGGGGTTTGAATCTATAAGATTTTCAAATTTTCTGAAGACCTCGTATGTTTGAACGCGCCCTTAGCCTCTCAATAAACTGAGTCTGGAGAATGTGCACTCTGCACAGTTCGACAAGAGAGCAGTGTGAGGGTAGAGAGAAGAAAGTTTTCGAAAGCTACAGCTAATACTAGGATAAATGTTGTTTTTACACAGGAATGTGAATAACATCATCATGCTTGGAATTGAATCGAATCAATCCATCCTGATTAGGAAATTCCGTGTCTTTCTCAACTTTGCCCTCTATTAAAAATTTCTTGAGAATTCATTCGTAGAAAAGATAGATTTGAATTACAATTGCTAAGTGTTGATTGAAGAAAATTTTTTCGACTGTTAACCAAATTGATTACAAACTATAAACATAAATAGTGCGTTCATGTAGGAGATAATCTAAATGGCAGATTAGTTATCAATTAATTTGTAAAATCAATTACCACTTGATAAGTTTTAGATGTAATTCTATAGTTTCCGAATGAATAGAATGCGTAGGGATGCAATCTGCGGTGTGTTTGAAGTGTTTCCAACTTAATCAAATTTCCAATACATTTGCATTGGTAGCGTTTGTACATTTTTATAAAATACAAAATAAAATTTTTGATGTTCATGCTCAACTCTGCGATAATTCCTTGTCAGGGAAGCGCATTTCCCAATGAGCCAGATCCATAGAGCATTTTGAAGCACAATTGCAGCGTACATGGTTGGTTTCAAGTAAATAATGTCAGTTTGAACAAAGCAAACAATGTACAGAAAGTAGCATTGTGCTGCAATGAAGAGAGGAAATATGAGACAAAGTCTCCACTGGCAGACTCGAGCGTATTCGCGCGTTTGACCACAAACCCAAAGTAACTGGCGATTGAGACACTTGAAACGCCAGTAACTGATGTAGTTATGCTTCGGAACATCATTTTGATTTATTTCAACAAATTTTCTCAATAAATTTTGTTGACAAATTCTATTGATTTGACACAACACATAAAACACAAGCACGCATTGAGTTGTAAAAGCTACTTAAAAAAGGATATATTAGCTTACCAAAGTGTTAGCTTACCACACTCACCATAAGCTGTGTAGAATCCATACCATGGAATTAGAATGATCCAGAAAACAAATGATCCAACATTGAGAGAATAAACTGAATTCACGTAGACATTGTGGTAAATAATTGCTCCAACAGCTGCGATGTAGAACCCCAAAATTTTACAAAACAAAAAGAACTGTGCTTTCAATTTGTCTATCACAACTTGAACCTCCACTGGTTGAGCTTTGTTTCCAATAAAAATGTTGTTGTCCTCATAGTATACCAAATAGATCGAAGAGATAGTTGCGAATTTGATCAAACATACAAATGTTGTGAATGCAGCAAAAATGTTTAAGGCCATCACAAAATCGTACTGAGCGCATATTGATCGCGGAGCAAATTGGTGCAAATAAACGTACGGACTGTTGGCCCATTCGGTCCAATCGAAACTTCCAGTTGATTCATAGTGCAGAAACACAACTCCGTACAGAAGGACATATGCCATCACAACTAGAGGAAGGTAGAAATGTGATTTACATTCATCTGACCTTTGTTCGTCGTTTTTCATCACAAAAATTTGCGGAAGCTTTGTTTTGTTCACATGTAAATTTATTTTTTTAAAAGTTGGTTTGATAATTTTTGTAATCATTTTTGTTGTGTCGATTTAAAGGATTTTTTAAAAAATCCCTTATAACAACTATAATTTATTTTATATATTTTTATTTTAGAAGTAAGTTGATTACAATAGAAAAAATATAATCATTAAAAGACTAAGCCCACAAAAATTAATTGACAAATGATTAATTAATTATATTAAGAGTCATGTGATGTTTTTGCAATTCTTGAGAAAAGTTTTGTAATGAATTATTAAATATATTGGCAATTATTGATTTTGTATTACCTTTCGGAAGAGATCGATGGTTTGTGTTTATAGATGTACTTGGAGGCAATTTCATTCTACATTCTTTACCTGCATTTCCACTTCCTGTACAACTCTAATCAATAGGCTAATAGAGGTGAGGCGAACTGACCAATGCTGCTTTTGCAAAATGCATATAACGACAAACAGACAAATAAGACTTCGTGAGAGAAAATACCAAATAAATTGAGTAATATCACTTAGTTAATCGTGGCTAAATCTTTGACAAACAACGATTAAGTGTACATAAAATTGTTGGTTAGGATAATAGCTGTATGTTCTCAATCTTTTACGAGACTTATCTTATATTATGTCAATATGTGTAGATACAATTAATTTGCATCGACTTGTGTCATACCATATTGATAAACGAATATTTAGTGAAATAATCCAATAATCCAATAAAAACCCACACATACAACCACAATCACAAAACTAGGTTAGTATTGAACTGATATTGTAGCTTACAATTCGTTGTTTTTGCTGCTGAATCTAAAATAAGAAATGATCAGCACATATGATCATGTATACAAAGTTGTAGTAAAACTGTGCCGTGTATGTGGCGATCATGCTTCAGGTAATTTGAAAGCTTTTTTATACTTGACTGGATTTCATTAAACCAAATTAATTAGGTTTCAATTTCAACGGTCTCGTCTGTGAGTCATGTAAAGCATTTTTTCGCCGAAATGCTGTCAAAAATAAAGTGTTTAAATGTGCCCAACGAAACGAAAATTGTCTCATCAACCAAGTCAACCGGAAACGTTGCAAGAAATGTCGACTGCAAAAGTGTTACACGATTGGCATGAAAAAGGTTCGATGTTCTACCAATCCCCTACCCTCTAAAAAAAGAAGTGGTCACTTTCTCCCTCTGTGACAGCATAAACACTAACTTTATTTTACTTTTCTTGCTTGTTGTTTTTGTGCATTTTCTTTTTATATCAAAATTTATCAAATTGGATTTTTAATTTTTTATTAAAATATCACTACAGGAATTAATTCTTAGTTTTAAAATCGAATTAGAGGAGAAACAAAAGAAATTCAAATGAAAATTATCTTGATGCAACTAAAGATGTGTCCAAAATTATGCAAGTCAACCTTCAAATCAAAAACCAATTGAGTACAGTGCTTTTTTAATGTAAAACTTTTAAAAATGTTTTTAATTTTATAATAAGAACTAAATCGGCTCCAGCCATACGACCTTGTGCTAATACGAGAAGTTAAAAATGCGAGACTTTGTTTTCGCGATGTTACCAAGCTTGAGCTGATCAGTCAGGTAGACACACTAATCGAAGCGTTGAATCTGGCGGAACACTATGTGCTTAAAGTTGTTCAATTTTGCAAACATTTTAATGCTTTCAAATATCTAAATCTGAACGACCAAATGATCATGCTAAAAGCATTTTTTCCTGAAATTGGAGCAATTGGAGCAGCTTTTTGTACAGTTCGGAGAGAGATGGCTTGCCAGTAATTGCGGTAAATAAATTATATTTCTTTGTCGTTGTTGTTATTAATTAATTATTCGGCAGGACAAAACAGAAAAATAAAGCTGTTTTTGTTAAACTTGATTTTACAGCCGTTTTTAAGAGAAAGGAAATTGTAAAGACACTTCGACGCTTTATTAACGAGATGAAGCTCGAAATGGAAGACGATGAAACAATTAGAGATTTAGTTGAGTGTTTTTCCGTTTATTTTTCTGTATTATTTAAATTTTGATGTTTTATTAGATTTTAGCCCAACTACTATTCACTCCTAGAGAAAATGTTATTGCTCGAGAGTATATAAAGTATGTTCTTTAAAATCTTGATCTTTTTTAGAAACTAAAACTTGTCAATAGATTTAACCACACTGTGTACTGTCATCTGTTGCGCCGCTATTTGCAGTTCAAATATGGGAATGAACTGAGGGCCGAGAAAAAATACGTTTCACTTTCAAAAACGCTAAACCAGATTTCCGAAGTATCGCAAATAATTTGTGAAGTTTATAGAAATGAAGTGGATGCCATCAAGGTGGCTACAGTTCTTGCTGAAATTTATGATCTAATCTGAATTAGCTTTTTAATTACTTGTAATTTGCAATTAATATTTTTTTAATAAATTAAACAAAGTTATTGTTCATCATTGAAATATAAAATTTAATTTATTGACTTTATTTTCAAACTCATTACCGGCTGTAACACATTTAAACTTGCCATCCTTATCGTGTCTAACTAGAGAAATTTATCTCCAATACATTTCAGGATTTGACAAGCATTGCTGGAATAATACAACATTAGCATGTGACCACATCAACATTTTAAATCCGACCAACTGTAATACATTTCTACTTCAACTGCTAATCGTGGCATGTTAAACAAAATTGGCTTCTAGCTTGATAACAAGTATGATAATCAATTCAGCAATCGTGTATCCATAAATTGGTTTTAGTAACCACACAAAACGAAAAGGCATTCGATAAGCATCTAAAGTTTAATTAAGTTACAGTTTGTGCACTTCTAGCAATTGACTTATTGACTTTTATTTTTTATTATAACCATTAATTTATAATGCGGCCACTCATTTTGCAATATCAACTCTTAATGAGAAAGTAATATTCCACAAGGTGGCAATGCCGCATATGGGGCCATACTTTAATCACGTGATCAAGAAAATCGACTTTTTGGACTCCCCCTCCCCCATGTAATCAAGTCGAGATCAATGGCCAGACCCCCCCTAGACATACACTTTTTAATCAAGCCGTATTTGTTGCTCATTGACACAGCAGTGTGGCTAAGCCTACCCAATTGACCTACCCTACTGTTTGTGTACTATTTACACAAATGTTGCATACACTCTTGAAAGCTGTGGTTGGCACATTGAATCAATTGAAAATAGTACAATTGTCCTTTAAAATACCATCTGAATTTGAGCAGACCCCCCTCATTTTTCCGTGATCAATGTGTGATCATTTGTCAAGCCCCCCTCCCCCAACCCTTGATCACGTGATTAAAGTATGACCCCATATGCCAAAAGTTGGTGAGCCAATCGGCTAGTGCCCAAATGAATTTTGGTACTTGTAGGAAAAACTAAAATGGCAAACCTATTTGTGATCATGTGTTATATTGATTTTATTCTTCAAATATTTTATTAAAATATTAGTTGAAGCAATGTAAGGAGCCGAAACAATCAATTGTCCTATTGATTTCTAACCTGTACTGTAAAAGTCGCTATAAAAAAATTTTTCCACTTGGGTGAGATTTTAAGTCTGATAATGAAACTAGTGTTAATGGCTTTGTTGTTGTAACTGAAATCCAGATCAATTCGGTTTACATCGCAAATAGAATATATCAAAGTTAATGTATCATAGGTAGGTGTTGTAAGTGGCTTTGTTTGTTGTGTGTGTGCTGCGGATTCAGCCCCTATCCTAGAGGTGCATGTCTTGTTTGAGCGTAAGTCAGCATCAATATGAGAGAAATTATGTATGGGTAAAGGTAAATGGTGTATTGGATCGCCTCTGTGATATTGGCTCGGGCCGTCCTGCAACGCGCCGTGTTCTTTGGAGTACAAGAGATCAGCAATGATTGTGTGGCTATTCTGTGTGTGGAATGTGTTAATAGAATGAGCACAGTTAGTGCCACCAAACGTAAACAACACTGCAAAGCACAATCTGTAACATAGTTAAACTTTATTTACTTGATTATCATATGTCAGTGTTTTTATTTTGCGAAATAATCTAATCACTGTACGATAACTACTAAGCATTTATCATCAGCTGGAAATTAAAATATATTTGGGTGTAACAATTTCTGTAACGATAAGCATAAAAGTAAAAATATGTTACACTTGAGTAAACGTACAGAATAATTTTTAATATACGAGTCCATATGTAAGGGGGGTTCCATTCGTTCAGCTTCGTTTCGCTTCGTTCATTCAACAATCAAACAATATCATATATTTCCACATACGCATGGGGAAGTTTATCTTTTGCATTATCACGAAACACTTTGCCTTCGAACTGCTTGACGAGTTCGACATTGCTCAACAAATTCATGAGCAATTCAAATTTATTCTTTGCCAGCCGTGGACACTTGTACTTGTGTTCGAGGTAGCGGCACAACAATCGTGAATATAAAATGTAGTTGTAGCGAATGAATTCGGGACATGATACTGCGCTTTGTGGGCTGAACAGTTGCTGCACGGAGAGCTAATTCAAATTGACAATAAAAAAATAAGTAAATAATTATAATAATTCATTAATTACCAAATCTCTAATTGTACGATCGTTGTCCATTTCTTTGTGCAAGCCAATTGTGAACTTTTTACAAAAATCATAATTTTTTCCCTCTTCGCGTAATTCATATTTGATGAAAATTCCGCTATTTCCAAACTTGTCCTAAAAATAATCTCAGAATTAATACATACAAATAAAAATAACCCAACCTCAGAAGCGATGAATCCATTTTTCTCCAAATCATACGAAAAGGCACATCTAAGTGACAAAATTTTGAAGCAAAATGGCTTAAATAAAACAAATTGGTCTTGTTCACTCAACCGATTGAATGTGCTCAAGCTATTACCGAATTTAACAATCGTTTCTATGTAAAATTCTGGTGAGCCAAGTGCATCCAAAAAATTTTCTGCCACTCGAATGTTCTTGATAAGTGTTTCTTCCACAAAAACGTCCACCACTTTCCGGACCTCATCAATTCTGTTCACTTCATAACAATTTAGATCAAGTGAAATTTTTCTTTTTCTTTTTATCTAAAATTTTTTTATGGGTCTTTATCTTTTCTATTTTCTTCTCACTACTAGTTTCCAGCAAAATGTTTCTAAGGGTGCTCATCTCACTTTTACATCTCACTTTACACTTTTCTTTGTTGTATAATTCAACTTGTCTGATCATTCCAATGGACACACATTTGTCCAGGCGACACTTCATGCACCACTTTCGATTGGACGCGTTAATCAAGCATTTGGCGTCTTTTTTGCATTTTACATTCTTAAATTGTGAATACATAAGTAAGTGTTAGTGGGTTAATAATATATAAATGGGTATGGGATCGAACCTGATGTTTGTGTGCATGGCGGTGAAAAAAACTTTACAGGAATTACACGAAAGTCCTTGTGCACAGTAAGGGAAACCTGCTAATTAGATTGTTTCTTAATTGTAATACATTTGTTTATTGATGTTAAGTTCATACCTCTAGCACCTTCATCGCCGCAAACTTTACATCGTTTCACTGTGTTCATAATTGACAAATTTTGAAATTGTTGTAAATTTTGTTTTATGGTTATGGTAATGCATATACAAATTGTTTAATTTAAGTTTATAAAAACAAATTTAGCCGGAGCAAAAATGAGCAATGCACAAGTACAAGTGAAAATAATCTCTGAGCTACAGAGCCATTATTGTTATACATAACGTTATGTCATTGAGTGCTTGTGATAAAGGATTACAGATACACAGATTATGCTACAACTGTCATTCTACAGGATGAAGTGTACTCTATTTATTATAGACCAGAATGGATGCCTGACTTTGTTTGAGTTCAAGATTAACATAGTCTTTAACAAATAATAATAAGATTAATTCACAAATCAAACTGTAAATTTACGTGGCGCCGACCAAATTCGTACTGGAAATAAAGCGATATCAAAATTTTCTTTAGATTTACCTAAATAGAACTGGCTAAAAAAGTTCCAACCTTTATCGGGCAGTTTTCGAGTAATACTGTTCCAAAGATCGATTTTGTGTCATTTTTTGGGCATTTTTGAGATGCTATATAATCGTCATATAATTTTTGTTGGTAACCAAAATGTATCAATTCCAAAGATGATATCTTTAAGATTACCATGTTAAAAAATTAAATGTTTCTACCGATTGGATCTCAAGTTCTAGCCGATTCAAGATTCATAAGTTTGGGGTTGCTTTTGTGCTGTTTGCCCCTGAGTAATCTGCTTCACTTTATGGCCGTACATGTCTGCCTTTTTGCTTGCGCGAAAAGAGAAAACAAACACCAAAACAATACAACTTCAATTGCATAGATCTTGATATCCATTTGAGTTTGGAACTTTATTTTTTTGGCACAGCATGCTCAATGATATCATCTATGGAATTGATACATTTTGTTACCAACAAAAAAATTATATGACGATTATATAGCATCTCAAAAATTCCCAAAAATGACACAAAATCGATCTTTGGAACAGTATTACTCGAAAACTACCCGATAAAGTTATGGATAATTTTGGCTAGAATTGCTCAGAATAGTGCAAAGAATAATCTTACAGTCTCAAATCTCCAGTATGACAACTTTCATTAAATGGCCGCCGCGACGGGAAATCATTGTAGAAAATGTTAGAATTGTGGGAGAATAGACTTCTATTTGAATCATTCGCTCCTATGAACTCCTATGAGTGTACCTTTCAAACAAGATATTTTCAAGCACATTCTCTATAAAAATGATTAGAATTTGATAATTTATAGTAAGCCTGATGAGTAGAATTATCTTTGCAGACACTTTTTATTTTGCATGTAAAGGCATTAACATTTTGAGTGCCGGTCTCAATTTTCGGTATAACTATTGAATCAATTGTCCAAATTGGATGATTTTTTGGAATATGACCTACTCCCAACCGGACGAAAGATGGTTATTCCAAAAGTGTTCCAGAGTGGATTATTAAAGAGGTTGGGATAAAGAATCGCAAATCTGAGATTGCCAAACGTAATTTTATCGGTCAAAGATCATTTGACCGCAAGGACAAGTGTATCCGATGGATCTTCTAGGATTTATAAAAAATGCCAATGACCGATTGCAACCAAAATTTAGGAACATACTCAGGGTCAACAGAGGATTTCAGAATTAATTTATGTGCCCGATCCATCTGGATCGAAAATTAATTTCGACACACGTTGCTCACACTTAAACTGGGATGTAATGTGTCATCGCCCAGTGGTGCCACTTAGAACCATACACTGGAGCGGACAATAGTAATTTCAAATAAGGAATTGTTCAATTTAATTCTTCTCAACAATCATTCAATTTCAATCAAACAGAATCAAGGACCGAATGCACTTTCCTGCTCTCAGTAACTCGAAAGCGTCGTTGACCTGATTGAGCTTGAATCGGTGCGAAATGAGTCGGTCAATGTCATACTTCCCATTCTGGTACAAACGAACCAGTTCCGGATAAGCCCTCATCAGGTGATTTGTTTCCAAGTAAAGCGCCAGTTATTTTACGGCCCATAAGCAGATGCATATTTATTATTTAAGGCACGCAACTTTACTCAAAGAGCAAGCGTGCGGTCGCTTTATTAAATAATTGAGTTAATACATTGAGTTAAACAATTGAGTGATCAGCAAGGCGACAATCAAAGCAATAAATTGCTGGTAAGCACACGATATGCACCCAGGAACAAAACATTGAGTTAAATCATTGAGTTAAATATTAGAGGGATAATTGAGTTAAGAATTGAGTTAAACAATTGAGTCACGAAATGAACCACATTAAAAGGTGGGTCTTGATGTTGATTGAATTGAATGAACAAAAGAGTCGCGAATAAACTCGAAATTGTTTGATTATTGAACTAAGACCGCAATGGGCCGAAATAATCAGATGAATGATCAAAAAGGTCGCGAATGGACCTGAAAATGTTTGATTATCGAACTAAGACCGCAATGGGCCAAAATAATCAAATGAATGATCAAAAAAGGTCACGAATGGACTTGAAAATGTTTGATTATTGAACTAAGACCGCAATGGGCCAAAATAAACAAATGAATGATCAAAAAAGTCGCGAATGGACCTGAAAATGTTTGATTATTGAACTAAGACCGCAATGGGCCAAAATAATCAAATGAATGATCAAAAAAGGTCACGAATGGACTTGAAAATGTTTGATTATTGAACTAAGACCGCAATGGGCCAAAATAATCAAATGAATGATCAAAAAGGTCGCGAATGGACCTGAAAATGTTTGATTATTGAACTAAGACCGCAATGGGCCAAAATAATCAAATGAATGATCAAAAAGGTCGCGAATGGACCTGAAAATGTTTGATTATTGAACTAAGACCGCAATGGGCCAAAATAATCAAATGAATGATCAAAAAAGGTCACGAATGGACTTGAAAATGTTTGATTATTGAACTAAGACCGCAATGGGCCGAAATAATCAAATGAATGATCAAAAAGGTCGCGAATGGACCTGAAAATGTTTGATTATCGAACTAAGACCGCAATGGGCCAAAATAATCAAATGAATGATCAAAATATTTGCGAATGGACCTAAAAAATGTCTGACTAATGAAATGAGACCGCAATGGGCCGAAATAATCAAATGAATGATCAAAAAGGTCGCGAATGGACCTGAAAATGTTTGATTATCGAACTAAGACCGCAATGGGCCAAAATAATCAAATGAATGCACAAAATAGTGGCGAATGGACCTGAAAAATGTCTGACTAATTAAATGAGACCGCAATGGGCCAAAATAATCAAATTAATGATCAAAAAGGTCGTGAATGGACTTGAAAATGGCTAATTAATGAAATAAGACCGCAATGGGGCCAAAATATAAAAATGCACTATATTAAAAACTACAACAAAAAAACCCTAAATGCTTAAAAATATATTACTACTATAGCTAAGAAGATAAACTGAGAGAAGATTCAAGCAAAATAAAAAAAAATTGGACACCGCGGATCAGCAATCAGCATCTGCCAGTTAAAGTGAATGTTGGGTGAAGTACAGGAAGTCGGGCAACAATCAGGAGACTAAAAAGAATTCAGGAATTAAGCAATTTTTTACCAAACTAAAACCATTTCCGGAATTCAAATCAACTTCCGGTTTACAACTTTGTCGGAGCAGTGCAATAGCACTGCGAATTTCGATTTCGCAATTTCGCAAAAACCCAAACACAAGACAACAAGCAAACAGGCAAACACGACTGAACGGGACGAAAGACAGAGGCAAAATGCAAACAAGAGAGCGAGTACACTCGACCTTGTGACGACCAAACGAATGGTTACATGCACTGCCAGTTGAGATTTATTGCACTTTCCGAGAATCGATTGAAAGAGGCAGAATGGAGAACCGAAACTGATGATGAAACACACAAACTGGACTCATCAAGCGCACAAAACATATTCGATTCAATCGAAAAGCAAGTTAACAAAAAAACACCAGACACGAGACAACAGGTGAAGAATGTAAGCAGATGCATATGTTTAATTGTCAATTTTTTGCGATGCCACACCCACCACAGCCAATGTGCCGTACATGGTGAGTGTTTCGAGGGCAGTGTTCAGTGCCGCCTGATTACCGATACATTCCAATGCGTACTCGATTCCTCCATATTTTTCGAGCAAATATTGAGGCAATGGTTTGTCCAGTTCAGTTGGATTGATGAACTCAGTACAGCCAAATTGTTCGTAAATGAGTTTGTTCGTTCGCTCCTCCAATTATTTTCTCGTATGTTGCCGATTTTTGTGTTTGTGTGCGTATTGCTTCATGTTTGAGCATTGACTTTGAACATTTGTCAATCTTTGACATATAAGGTTAATTCTGACATATTTTGCCATTTCCATTTCTTTGTTTGGAACTCAAAAGTTATTTCAAAAAAATTAACAAAATATCATTACATCACAATATCACAAGCACACAATGTTTTGTTGACTTATTTGTTTTTGACAATAACATGATTTCGAAATTGTTTACTAAATGTATGTTGACTAAATTCATCTTATTGGCGTGCTCTAATTGATCTAATGGTTCTAATGTTTAGATCAAATACACTGCGCGACACTGAAGTTGCCGATTTACGGTGGCGCGCGTAGTGCTTGAAATTTTTGCTAAACTTTTGGTTTCCATAATTTCAAACTTACTTGATCAATTTTAATGAATATTTTTTCCTTAATCCCCTAACTAATCATTAGTATAACTAATGTAAAAAATTGACATATTATTTAGACAATTAATTAATATAAAATAATTTTTTTTCAAAATGTCGAAATTTTCTAAAATAATATTTTGTTTTTTAATTTTTGATTACGTCCAAAATGGTCAAAATGGTCTTTTGTTTTGATTTTTTGTTTATAAATCATACAAATTGAACAGTTGTGTCTGTTTATAGTCAATATCTCACTAAATTGTATAGTTTTGATAAGTTTTCATCGTCTCAAACAGCATGCTTATAATGAGTTCATTTGGCATCAAATGTTAAGTTGTCAGCAATGACGTTATTTCAACGGTAGTTGTTTTGGGACTAATTTCTGTGCTCAAATCAAAGATAATTACATAAGAAGAGATCGAAAAACGTGCCAAAATGAGTGTAATGATCATACGATGAAATGCCAAAACAAGTCAAAATGAAACGCCAAAAATAGTGAAGGCTCTGTGATGGTGTAGCTCTGGATATGTTGGTTTGGCACGACGACAATATTGACTCTGTCCTAAGAAACTTAACTAAAAAAAGTATGACAATATCTTTCATGAATAACTATTGTCATTTTCCCTTTTTTTCTAGTGGCAATTATGTAATATTATTCAATTGAAACTTTTTTCTTTTAAACCTTGCTATTTTTGTTATATGTTTTTTTGATTAATCAAATTCGATTTAAGATAAGATATATGGCAAAATTATTTACGAACCAATAAAATAGAAATGTCATTAGATTTATAAGTGAAAATAAAAACAAAATTGATCGAGTAATTACTAAATTATGGAAGTCAAAAGTGAAGCACTACGCGCGCCACCGCAAATCGGCAACTTCAGTGTCGCGCAGTGTAGTACCAAACCTGAATAAAATACAAAGTGTACAACTGAGTTTGTCGGAACTTACAATCAATAACTTCACTTTCAATTGATTTTCAAATTAATTGTATTGAACGACAACAAAAATCTAGTTGCTAGGGTTCGGTTTGTTATTTTTCATTGGAAATTTTATTTCCTCTCGAGCCCATTGTGTGTGAGCTCACAGAGCAACTTCTGAATGTGCGTAGCAAACAAATAGAATATCATCGCATTTCGTTACAAAAACAACTTGAGTGTTCTTTTCATATTACCTATTTATCATACTTGAAAACTGTATTTTTAATGAGAATTTCTCACTGACACGCAAATAATCATTCTCGTGATCACTTATTGATTTTAAGCCTTCCAAAAACGTTAATAATTTAAAAGTTAACATTTAAAAAAGTCGGTAACAAATAACGTGATTATTTTATTAATTTATTAAATAATTATGATAATATTCCTTAGCTCTTGAAAATTTAATGATTGTTGACAGTGAAAACTATTAAGAGATGACTGACTGACTGACTGATCAATATCAGCAAAACTAAGCTTGAGTTAACTTTTAGTGTGACATTAAATGATATATAAGTTTCTTCTTTTCAAGTCACCAAACTAAACAATGTCTTCAGTTTGCAAAATAAAGTTGCAACTTATTTAACTGCATTCTGAAGCTTTAATTTGAGATATTTAACTCAAGTTTGAATTTCTAAAAATAAAATAGTATTATTAGATGGTGCATATAACTTACAAGATGAAATCGAGTCTCAAGAAGATTGTGTATTTGTGGAAGTTCTTTGTCTATTCTCATCACAATCAGTTTGATGTGATTCGGTTTGGCAATGCTCCTAAATTTAAATCTTTTCGGAAATGTTACTTTATCTCTCTCGCCTTGTTCATATTACACGTTTTATATGGCGTCTTTGGTTTAGAATGTGAATCTCGTACTTCGTGCCTATTCGATTGGACAGAATTGCCTTCAAGTCCATACAACTTTTATCACCAAATGTTTCCCAAACCTGTTTGGCATCAGATTGACATGATGGGTATTAATATAACAATGTTCTGTGTCAGTTGTTGGATTGGATTTATGCTCAATCCGAAAATTAAGAATTGTTTCTTGATTTATCCCGAATTATTGACAGGAAAATCAAAAACAGGTAATCATACTTGACTAGTTTTTTGAACCAACTGCTGGCATTTTGAAACATTATATCTATAATAAATAAAAAATAGGTAACGCCATTGGCGTGAAAGTCGGAGCGAGAGTGTGTGAAACATCGAAGTCATTTAGTCACATTCAAACATGATCGAAGATTCATTCCCGCCCAAATCGGTTGCGATACATTTAAACTTTCGTTTGACAATTAAAAGTTTAACGAATCAATCAAATTTAGTCCTCTCATAAAGCAAAAGTAACCTTTCAAAAACTACGGTTTGATTTGAATTGTTAAAGTAAAGAAAGTGTTATTTATTAGAGATAAGGGTTGAACTGCTCAGCTTTGCTAATTCTAACAAATCGTCATTTTTGAAAGTTTACTTTTGCTTTATGAGAGCACTAATCTAATTTGTTTCTTCATCATCAATCTGAAATTCAAACAATGTACCTACGTATGTATGCAGGTCATCGCATTTAGTTAAGACCAATTGAGATAACATAAAAATTCTCCATTAACATCATAGAATGTGGATCGTGAACATCGCCTTCTTCAAATATGATCACTGTCTGCAACTCTAATTCTTTCTCCATTCATATGATCTTGAATCACCATATTTCAATGTACAGCAACTGTATTTGTTTAGAAAACCTATTATGACAATGCAAGACAAAGAAAGATCTCAACAAAAGTCTAATAATAAAAAAATCGAAAATTGGTACTCAGTTCACAAATCCAAATAAAAATTCAATTATCGGCAAGGCGGGGTTTAAATACAAGAAGATAGATAGAATACGGTTATTTAGAATCAATATTTTGTGCAATTATCATTGCCATGGGGTTATCTTCATGTTCCGTCTCATTGTTAAGTGTAGTGGCCCATACAAGAGGTTTATTATGGAACACTTTCCATAAATCTAATACAATATCAAAGTAGTTCAGCAAGACATTTTGGTCTGTAAATAGAACAAATTGCAACCTTTGCTCCTAAACACGTCAATGGTTATTTAAGCATCGCCGCATTATTTGAAATAAATTGTTTAAGGTTTAAAATTTTGGACCAAATAATTCTGACAAATAATTATCGAATATGTTTAAAAATGTAAACAAACACCAACAGACACCTGCACTCAAGTCAAATGGTCCGCATCCGACCCTTAGAGTCGCCTTTTAGTGTGCTCGCTACTGCGCATCTTTAATGCGCACAGCGGGCGTGAGGGGGAAAGCGTGTGCTTGGCTATGTCACACTGGAGCACACACAATGTTGACTCTCGGTCCCTACACATTTCAATACAAAATTTGGCATTTTTCTCAAAACCACTACTCCTTTGACCTTTGACATATATGGCCCCAAAACTATACAGCACATCTAGACCCCAACCAGAACACTGTGTTAAATTTTCAGACCGATCCATGTGGTAGTTTTCCCGGATTTTTGCTCACAAGAAATGACTGAAGTTACATTTTTCTCGGGTATATATCGTCGCTCCGGCAATCACTCACACCTCGCTCGCTTCGCTCGCTCAGCGTGAGTGATTGCGGTCGCTCCTCCAATTATTTTTTAAAAATTTCAAATTTGTTTGTATTAATAGATGAATTGGATAGAATGTGTGTATTTCGAAAACAATTTCTACTTTTGGTATTCTCAATAGAAAATACATTAATCTTAACATTTGTCACATTTCTTTACGGACATGTTTTGTTCATAAATTCGGTTTATAATGTAAGCGTGGCTTCGTTTCTGTTCTGGGGATTGATTAATCCATTTGGAATGTATTTTATTATTTACTGTAAGCTTGCACTTCTAACAAAATGATTCTAATAATTTATCACACACAGTCCTCTACGTGTTGCCATTCTATGTAATACTGACAAGCAAATACATTACCATCCAACAGAAAGCTTTGACTGACAAAATGACCAAAATCAACTCAAAACTAAACAAAATTCAGAATCCAAACTACTTTCTGAATCGAACAATTCATCAACATCTCTGGCGCGAATACCTTGCGACCAACATTCAAATGTGCACTCTGTGCAAACATGTGCGCGAATATGCTCGATTCTGGTCACCATACTTGACACAACTCTTCATTGCACTTGTTACCACTCAATGTTATCTTTTTTTATGGATTTCTGTTTGCTACAGGACTTCTCCCACTGTTTCAAGTTATATTTCTCATTGGTGCTCTTGCTATAGTGTTGGGAGAGTTTGTTCTCATCTTTCATTGTGCCTCGGTGGTCAAGAATTTCCAACGATTCACAGAGAAAAATCGAATTTTCTATCAGTGTTACAAAAAGTAGACCAGGAGTTGGACGCATTTTGGCATGCAATTTGGCAAAGGTATGAAAAAGAAATATAAAATAATTTAACTTTAATTTTTAAATTTCTTAGGCGGAAAACCTACAAATTGACAGTATGCTATACTGCTATGCATTTATTTTGTTTGGCAACTTTCGAATCACATCCAAATCGTTTGAAATTGCAAGTAATTTACAATTCGACTTTGAATAATCAATTCTTTTGTTCAAATCAGATCATATCTTACATCAGCGTATTCTTCTTTTTATATTATCAAAAATAAAAATTAATAAAAAACATCATTGGTTCCGATGGGGCAGAAGTCTGAGTACCTCTTATGTATGTGATGCATAACACTTGCAAAGGGGGGTCCCAGGAATAACCAGATAAGAATTTTTGCTAAAGTTTTTGACAACTAAACAATCGGAAACAGATGTTTTGAAATATAATCTATAGATTTTTGACAATCAATGCAGTTTCTACTTGTTCACTCTATCTGTTGATCATTGTATTCGAAGAATAATAACTCTTTTTTTTGGACTTCGAAAAACATATACACTGCGAGTGGTACAACACAATCGGCAGAGGTAGCGATAACTGCAACAGGAGGCTTAACCTGAAAAGGAACTAAGCAACAGAACCGAATGTTATGGAGAGAGAACACAAATAAAGCCAAAACCATTGCACCGACTCGGTCAATTATATTCTCATACTCTTCTTCGAAAAACATATACACTAATCGAGACTGCGAGTGGTTCAACACAATCGGCAGAGGTAGCGATAACTGCAACAGGAGGCTTAACCTGAAAAGGAACTAAGCAACAGAACCGAATGTTATGGAGAGAGAACACAAATAAAGCCAAAACCATTGCACCGACTCGGTCAATTATATTCTCATACTCTTCTTCGAAAAACATATACACTAATCGAGACTGCGAGTGGTTCAACACAATCGGCAGAGGTAGCGATAACTGCAACAGGAGGCTTAACCTGAAAAGGAACTAAGCAACAGAACCGAATGTTATGGAGAGAGAACACAAATAAAGCCAAAACCATTGCACCGACTCGGTCAATTATATTCTCATACTCTTCTTCGAAAAACATATACACTAATCGAGACTGCGAGTGGTTCAACACAATCGGCAGAGGTAGCGATAACTGCAACAGGAGGCTTAACCTGAAAAGGAACTAAGCAACAGAACCGAATGTTATGGAGAGAGAACACAAATAAAGCCAAAACCATTGCACCGACTCGGTCAATTATATTCCATACTCTTCTTCGAAAAACATATACACTAATCGACAAGCATGAGGAAGTTTCTCTTTTGCATTATCACGAAACACCTTGCCTTCGAATTGTTTGACGAGTTCGATATTGCCCAACAAATTCATGAGCAATTCAAATTTATTCTTTGCCAGTCGTGGACACTTGTACTTGTGCTCGAGATAGCGGAACAGCAGTCGTGAATAAAAAATATAGTTGTAGCGAATGAATTCGGGACATGAAACTGAGCTTTGTGGGCTGAACAGTTGCTGCACTGAAAGCTAATTCTAATTTTTAATAAAAGCAAATTTAAATAAATTAATATTAATTATTATTATTTTTCATTAATTACCAAATCTCTAATTGTTCGATCATTGTCCATTTCTTTGTTTAAGCCAATTGTGAACCTTTTACAAAAATTAAAATCTTTGTTTAGCTCACATAATTCATATTTGATAAAAATGCCACTATTTCCAAATTTGTCCTAAAAAAATTAGGATCATCTGATAACAAATAAACAAAATAGCCTCACCTCAGAAGCGACAAATCCATCTTTCTCCAGGTCAAACGAGAAGGAACACATCGAAGCGACAAAATTTTGAAACAAAAAGGCTTAAATAAAGCAAATTGGTCTTGTTCACTCAATTGATTGAATGTCTTTAAGCTTTTACAGAATTTAACAATCGTTTCTATGAGAAACTCTGGCGAACCAAGTGCATCTAATAAATTTTCTGCTATTCGAACGTTCTTGATGAGGTTTTCTTCCACAAAGACGTCCACTGCTTCTTGCACCTCGGCAATTCTGTTCATTTCATAGCAATTTAGGTTAAGCGAAAATTTCATTTTCATATTATTTAATAACTTTTTAGCAATCTCAATCTCTTCTATTTGCATTTCTTTAATTTGCATCTCATCTGCCTGTTCTCATTAAAAATGTTTTTAAGTGCGCTCATCTCAAAGTGAATCACTTTTGGAATTGTACATTTTACTTGGTACAGTTCAACTTGTTTGACTTCTTTGGTCATTCCAATGGACACACATTTGTCCAAGCGACATTTTATGCACCACTTACGATGAATCAATGATGATTTCAGTAGAATTTTTTTTAAATTACTAACATTTATGAATATTATTTGACGTAAATTTGAACATTGAATAATAATTAATTTTTTGTGCTTCGTAATCAACAACCAAATTGACATTTGAGCAAATTTAATTGGGATTTAATTAGGAAAATAAAGTTATAAATAATTTAGAAAATGAAAATTAATCCTGTCTTAGGTACTATTCTGTTATAAATTGAAATTTTTGCACTAAACAAGACCCAGAAGTTTAAAGGACTATATTTTATCTACTCTACAATTATTTTATAAGCAATTTTATCGTTTTGTTTATTTGTTGAGCATTGAGAACATTATTTAAGCTAACTTGTGATTAGATTTACATGATTTTATCATCAGAGAAGTCAAACAAAAACTAATTGAACAACAGATACATCTAATCTTGTTGGCATTGAAATTAAGCACGAGATGAACCCTAAGTATGTCGTAATAAAATCTCAACCAAACAAAAAGAGAAAACAGATTATATTATAAGATATATTATAATATATTTTCGTCATATTTTATTTGGGAGAACGTTATAAAGGGCAATTTCGGTTTAAGGAACATTGGGGAAGGACAACTCCAACAAATCACCACTGGTGCTTAGCATACATGTTGACGCAAATGAGTTACTATCATTCGGTGACAGAGTGACGTACTTTACTGGTTTATACCACCGGTATCTCACAATAATTGCCGCCCTTTCATGGAGAAGGACTTTGATAATCTGTGGCGAGTAAGGCAGCCGTTACCCAACAGTTAATAGATTGCCTTGCGCTCAAGTCACGTGCATAAAACCTTCTCGTATGTAATCAGAATCTAACTGTTAGTGAGAGAGCAAGTTATAGCCGAAAGAACCTAAAACGAAATTTGTTTCAATTGATTGACTAATTTGCGGAGAAGATGAACTTTCAGGATTGATTATTGTTTCAATGCATGTTCTCTTAAAGAACATCAAATAAAGATTCTAGTATATTTCTTTTAAGTACATTGTAATTACGTTTTTGTCACCTAGCTTGTGCGAATTAATATCCTTTTTATGGATGCGACAATTGAAAAATAATTTCTAGAGTGTGATGTTCCTGAATGACTTACATCACCATAGTAGGTGTATTCGCAAAATTCTTCTGATTTAGATTGTATTTGTCAAATGGAAAATCCACGGATGATTTAATCTTTTATTTACAATTGTTAATCTCTATGAATCAGAATTATGATATAAATTAATCACTAATCTAAAATATCTATAAATCTTTAAATAACATATTGAGGTGAACAATTAAGTTTTCAGGTAATTTTAAAATTGAGGTATACCTATTCACATTCTACACTGAGTTGCAGCTTTGACATCGCAATGGACTAGTAACATCACTTGGACACTCCAAAGTGTATGTAAGATACATTTGAAAATTCCACGGCCTGCGGTACTTACAGAAATGACAATGGTTTAAAAACAGAAGAACGGAACAGAACAAAAGAAGATTTTTTATTGAATTGGTCAATGTTTTTTCTGTTATCCACCGGACAGAGTCCACAGTGGATATGTATACAAAATAGTTTTTTTTTAAATTTTTAATAAAAATTATCAATAAAATCGACTTTTAAACTCAGCTCCTTGTATGTCACTCTCAATCCACTAAGACCTATTGTTCCCCAAGAAAACAAGACATTGAACAGAAAATAATATATTTTAATCGAAATTTCGTGGACTTATCCAACTACAATTTTGAAAATTACATTTAAAAATATATCGAAAAGTTATTGAAAAACTCGGCAAAATGTATTGTTGAATAACTGATTTGAATTGACTTAAATTTGGAGCATATTCACAATTGTCAGTAGCATTTTGTTTCTTACCGTTCATTGAACCTTCATCGTCAACACGTTCTCTGTATAAAGGCATTTGGTGATGATATCTGGCATTACCTATGATTTGTCTGTATAGATTAGCATTTCTAAAAAAAACTATCGGAAGAGCATCGGTCGTAGGACATTTTTCAACACTCGAATCTATTTCATTATTTGAAAAGAATAAAAATTATTTGAATTATATGCAATATTAATACATGTGTAACGTACATTCATTTTAGCATTGCTCAAGGAAACATTTTTACTCCCTAAATTGTATTGTTATTGGTGGTAAAACAATATTTGTTAATCTTTACAATCAAAAGTGAAAATTGAGGTTATTACCTGAAATGCAGATGCATACGAAAAAGAATTGAAATTAGCAAAAACATCTTGGCGAACATCATTTTTAAATTATTAATTAACCATTAAATAATGCATCACATTATAATGTGTAATCACAGCATAGTTTATATACAAACAGTAAAGCTCAAGCAAATGAGTTTATGCGGATTTGTTTTTGGTTATCTGACATTGTGACTGTTAATTAGATGGCATAACCAGAAGAATATTGTGCAAGAACATAATACATTCATATATGATAAGCCAATAAAAAATATTATTTAGTAATTTGTTATCGCAAGCTAAAATGTATATCTTAATACACTAAGAATGACCTAACTGTGAACACATAAAAATGTTAATCTTTTCATTGCACATGTCTGTTGACGCTTGTTTTCGGTGACGTTTAACTTGTTCTCCTTACTTAACTTAACTTTGAAGCAATCGTGTATGCTCAAAATAGCTTTGAAAAACTAAAAGGCATAATGACTCTTGATAAGCAAGTAAAGTTTAATGGTGTTACAGTTTGTTTCCAAATGGCAGAGTGATCATTTAGGATAATAAACTTTATTCGTAAGTGAAAAATTATATATACATTTAGAATCATCGATTGCAGTGATCACTTATACATAATTATAGTTTTATATTTTTTTATGAGTTTGACTGTGTTAAGTAACGCTTTTTCCCTTTAAAACATTAGAGAGTGCTAGCGCCCATATAAAATCACACCATTCAGCGTTGCACATCTCAAGGAGGGTTTTCAAGTGTACAGTAGAAGTTGTCAAAAGAGTGACGGTCAGTTTAGCCCAATTTTTTAGGCAAAACGGAATTAGATGAAACGTGGCTTGTTTTAAAGGGTTTGAATAGCTGTTTTCAAATATGTAACTCAAAGTTCTGTCCGACATCCAGAACCGTCCCAAATTATCCCTACAATAATTCCTATGCAACATACCGTAAAATCTCTAACAAGCGCAGCATTCAAACAAGCGCCGCATTCGTTTAAGCGCCGCAGAAAAAAGCACTGTAGACGTTACGAGAAACCGGTTTTTCGGCCAAAATTTTCTGACGAAATTAACAAGCGCCGCGGCGCTAGTTTGAGATTTTACGGTATGTCACTATCAACTATTTCTACTTCCGACAAACAAAATGACATGTACATCTCATCAGTTTACGAACTTTTGAGTCATTTTAAGTGATAAAGCAAAAGAAAATAACTTTGAATATGAACTATTTGTATTTTGTTGATTATAAAATAGATTAAACTAATTACTAAGTTTTAATTCTCAATTTTTTTTCTTTATCTAACTTAAACTTGAGCCTTTGTAACTTATCGACGACTGCTATTTGTTTTTTGTGTGCTATATTCAAGTTTATAGTTGTAAATCAGGCTTTTTATTGACCGATGAGAATGAACGAAAAACTCGTTCAACTGTGAGTACATATACAATGTTGTATCTTTGGAACCAAATTACAAGGAAACTAAATGTCGGACAGATCTTTGAGTTACATATTTGAAAACAGCTATTCAAACCCTTTAAAACAAGCTTTGTTTCATCTAAATCCGTTTTGCCTAAAAAATTGGGCTAAAAATGGGCTTGTTTTGCCCGTCACTCTTTATGAATGGATCTAGTGTGTGCTACACGCCACTATTGCTATGGTGTGTCGCATTTTCTGAACACATGACGACTACACAGACAAACCATCCGCATGATGTGTTTGCATCGCGATCATGCCACACACAGCAATAGTTCATATAGATTCAAACATACCAGAAGAGTTGCTTATGAGTAAGCTCAACTCTGTGAGATGAAGTGATCATCAGTCAGTCACCATCAAGCATCAATCACGAATGCTCATTTATATTTAACCAGAGTTACGGTTTGGTAGAGTAGTCGACAAAGCTCAGCACACGAATTAGACGGTAAGGTCGTTTATTAGAGACACAGGAACGTCTCAGCACAAAGGTCACAGATCGAATCGAATAGAATGGAATGATAGATAGGATGCAGACTGGCAACTGGTACACGCACTTATGTAGTACCGTTCCCGAACGTCGAACATCGAACGACCGGCGGTGGCCACCACCGCCACACCTCCCTCCCAAAATCCACAGCTCCCCTCCGACCAGAAGATGGGGACCATTCCGTGATGTGGTTGGACATGGTGAGTTCGCACAGCTTTTCGGGTCGATCCACCACTGGTCTGTCCTGGTAGCTGACATCCTCGATCCTCTTTCGGTACTTCCAGTTTAGAACGATAGATGACCATCCACTTCCAAATCGGGTCCCGTTGCATCTGTCCTCGTCATTAGTCGTCTTTGGTTGACCTTCGTTCGGTTCTGCAGTTTTGTCTGTGGTGACGTCGTCGATTTGTCCGAGTCCTTCAGATTCTGATGACGGGACTTGGTCCTCGACTTTTTTGCGACGGCTTTGATCGGCATCTGGTTCGTCTTCACCATCGACCGGGCTCAGAGACTCATGCACGTCAACTTTGTCGTCAATGGCCTTAATCTTCAATAGTAGCTCCTGTTCGTGTACACGGTTTGTCTCGATCCTGGCGTCGGTGTACTCTCGAATGTCGATCGAACATCGTTCTTTGATGTCTTTCGTCTGTTCATCCAGGTTACTCTGACATTGCTTGCGAAAGTTTGCAATGTCTACTTGGGAAGCTTTCTCGATGTCCTCGGTCATCTCGATTTGCATCTCTTCAATTGCCTTCAGTCTCAGATCTAGAGCTTCCTTGGCTTCGATCTTGACTTGAGACATCTTCTCGCCGTGTTGCTTCGCAATTTGGTTCATAGCTGCTTCAATCTTCATTTGGAACTCCTCCTGAAGTTTGGCTATTTGTTCGTCCAAATCGGCTTGGAACTCTTTGCGGATCTTCTCGCATCCTTCGGTCTCTTTCAGTTGGTAGTCCTGCTCCATCTTCTCAAAGATCTTGCCACACACAGTGTCGATGTTGTTCAGTCTAGTACGGCACTGTTTGAATTGTTCAAATTGTGCATCCACCTCACGAAGATACTCAGTATCTTCGGTCTCCAAGACAGATTGACATGACTTGACATGCAATTGAGGAGCGTCATGTTCACTGTTCGAAACCTTCGTAGACGGTGGTACCGATGACGTGTCTTCGAAGATCGTCGACTTGTCGTCTCTCATCATTTCGATCTTGGTCAACTCGAAGAGGTGCTTGTAGTTGGCGAGCTTGCGTTGGTGTACGCCTTTTTCTTTTCCGGTTTCTTCCGGCAACTCTTCAAGGCTCTTGGAGTAGTCTTGTATCATCTGTCGTATCGTTTCTCCACCAACACCTTTCTTGACCAGTACATAGTCCAACATTTAGTCCAGATGCCTCAGATGCTTTAGGGTTACTTCACTAGGCTTCATGTTGCTTGACCAGAGTACGAACGTTTCCACCAAGGTACTTCGGGACACAGGCGTCTCAGCTTCCTCCGAAAAACACACGTAGAGAGAGGGTCGTCAACCAACAGAGACACAAGCAGCACAACTTCAACAAAACGTCACCAAAAACTTCAACACGACAACACACAAGGAGTGCTTGGTCCGTCAATCGAGTCGCACAACAGTCTTCACGCGGGGCTTCGGGTTCGGGAGAAAGACCTCTGCCACCAGTTACGGTTTGGTAGAGTAGTCGACAAAGCTCAGCACACGAATAGACGGTTAAAGGTCGTTTATTGGAGACACAGAAACGTCTCAGCACAAAGGTCACAGATCGAATCCAGTCGAATAGAATGGGATAGGTTAGATAGATGCAGACTGGCAACTGGTACACGCACTTATGTAGTACCGTTCTCGAACGTCGAACATCGAACGCCAAGCGGTGGCCACCACCGCCACACCAGCTCAATAAGGTTCATCCACTCTCGTTGTCCTTTGACTTCTTTTCAACTCACAAATGTTAGTTGGGAGTGGTCTGAAACTGATCGCCACGCCAGGCCAACAACAGCGGTGACCAGGACAAAGAGCACTCTAAGTTAGAAGTCGGCAGATCCATCCAGTCCAAATTCTGAAAACTCTAATTTTGCAAAGATCATTCTAAAATTGCAATAGTTTTAAATCACATTCAAAAAATTAAAAATATTTACCCTAAATGTTTTGCTTGTGAACGAGTACACAAATGGATTGACGAAACTATTTGCCATTGCAGCCCAATGGCAGACGAGGAAGGCAACGACAAATAGACGAAATTGTGTTTCGGTGCAGTAGGTGAAGTGCTCGTACTCGAGCAACAATTGGTACAGCTTGATGGGAAACCAGCACAGGTCGAATATGACGATTATGAAGAACATTGTCTTGATTGACTGAACAATGAATAAAGTTTAAAAAAAATAAACAAATGAAAACAATACCTTTGATATGTCTTTGTGTTGTCTAATCTTTTTCTTTATCTCATTGATCTCACGGATCAGATCATATTTGTTCATTTTAGTTTTGAAATTTTTGTCACAGCATACAACTTGTGTGCTAGTTAAAGCTGAATACGAGCTCAATTTTCTCATAATGGCCAAATAGGAGAAAGTCAAAATAAACGATGGAACAACAAAAGTGCAAATTAGATTTAGTATTAGATAGATGTGAAGTTGACTCTCGGTTTGGTCATTGCCAGGTGAGCACTGGTAATAAGTCTGGTTGGCGAAAACAAATGGCTCAAGCGATGTATGGCTCACAGGTAGGTAGGGCGTACAAGCAACCAAATATCCATGTTGTGAGGATTATTAGGTTTGTGTGAGCATGAAACCATTTGTACGTGTTGGTGAGGGGTGGAAAAATGCCAGATATCTGTTTTTAAATATGTAAAAATTACTCATTTTATGTTTTTGCATATTTAAGTGTTAATTAGAATATACCTTTCTATTCCAATTATGCTCAAACTGATTGAGGTAATAAAAACACTGAGTAACTGACCAAACTGTGCCATTGGACAAAGCCAACTAGGGAAAATCCAGTGACGATACACTAAGTCCGTATAGGTAAAGGGCACACACAGCACACCGAGTATTATGTCCGAAATGGCCAAATTAATTAAATACTTGCGAATTGTCTGTGTAGAATTGTCCTGACCGCACAGTTGCACAATGATCACAATCACATTTCCAGCCAATGCAAGCACAGCAGTAGATGTGTAGAGGAAGAGCAGAAAAGTCTGTGCCAAGTTGGATGTTACTGTCTCCAGGGTTTCCATGTTGTAGCATTCCGTCACATATTCTTCGTAAATTGAATTGGTTTCATTGAAATTATTGGATATATTCGAATGTAAGTCTTCCATTTTTTAAATATTGCAATAAAAAATAAAAACGTGAACACAACTCAAATGAACATCACCGAAACAATTGCGAAAAGCAAATAAAACATTATTCCTCGAGCACTGCTCTTTCATACACATCTGTTTGTGAAAATGAGAGAAAAATTCAAACACGCAAGCCTAGACTGGATTTCGCTCGCTATTTTATTCTGTCATATGTTACCTAGGCGACAGAATGGTAAATAGGAGAAATATTTATGCTTTCTCAATTTTTTCTCTTATTCATTGGGATGTATTGGGAATCCGCATTGTATCCCGTATAACATGCATTCTTATAGGGGGAAAAATATTGATACAAATAGATCACACCTCACCTTGGGGAAAAGAGTCTTTTTATATAAACCAATTGAAAACGTTATATCAGTAAAAGCTTTTATTGAATGTAATTTTAATTTAACAAGTCGTTAGGCAAATGCGAAGTGCAAATGCTGGAGCAGTAAATTTTTTTGATAGAATTCTTTAAAGAAACTTTAACATAAATGGAATACAATTCCAGTTTGCAGGATAGTGTTTTAATGGATCTTTATCAAAAAATCTTATGTGGGTGTAGATAAATTGGCTCAGTGATTAATTTTGTTTAATTGTATTCAAAAATGTTTAATAAATCAACTAATTTGGTAACTTCCCGAGCCACAATTTGTAGAATAAAACCCGAATATAAATTGAAAAACATAATTAGCATTAGTATGACTCATAAGAACCGACTTGATATTTCGTTTTGACATATCAAATGACTATATTTTATCAATTAATTTTGAAAATTGGCCCTAAAGTCCCAGGGTCCTAGAATTGGAATATTTATGGATATACTGCATTTATCAATATTATTTGACCGAACAGTATGATTATTTTCACAAAAATTCATATTTTTGTCATTTTTGCTACTTTGGATCCATTATTTCCTGTCCTATGACCATATGGGTCAAGTTTTTGATGTCTCTATCGAATTCCTAGTACTCAAATTAGTGAATACCATCAAGTAAAATCCCATCAATATCCCACGTAGTTGCTGATATATAGAAAATAGGTCGAATCTTGAGTAATTTCCCCAATCATTTTCCTGTTTTAAATCCAGGACCTCGAGAATCACTTAGATGTAGACCGATTTGAACCAAATTCAGGAATTACATTGTCAACACCACGAGACATGGGTTTTTAACCTCATGTCTCATCAAAATGTCAAAAATTGTCTTTTCGATAATCTCTAATGTATTCTGGATCATCTCACTTTTTTTTATTTTTGACTATTCATTTGTCATTATAATATTTAAAATAAGTAAAAATCCGTTTAAAATTCTTTTGAACATATCATTTGCAATCTCGGAGCGTTTTTATACTAAACTAAACGCCAAACAACGTTCTTTACATATTGTGTAAATTGAAGAAGAAACCCAGTTAACGCAGTTGAATTACTTGTATTTTAAATTAAATTATACAATCTAGAGGGATTTAGTGATTGCAAATGAAATTGACATTTGCAGAAGCAATTACGGGAACGAGCAGGGAGTAGATGAAAACAATTTAAGGATCACTATATAAAACAGTTTTCTTAGATAGAACAATCACTTGAATTTGCAGTTTGGCCCATATTTCAAATAATGCAATTCATTATTGAGTGTAGAGATTTATTAAGTTTAATTTTGGGAGTTTCTTGGGTAGAATATTTAAACAATTTCTTACTTTAATACCAGAACAGATATATTTACACAAGAGTATTTGCACAACTAACAATTCGAAATTGAATCACTGTCACAAGCCAGAAACAGTAAAATATTAATTTCACATTTTTTCATACAAGGTCTTTCACTCGGAGGATTCTTGTTCAATCTACCTGAGGGTAGTTGTATTCAACTCTCTATTTGTTGATTATTAAAATTAATTGATTGAGGATTAAAAAAAATCGTGAGCATTTAATTATGTAGGTCCCATGTTGACAAATTAGGTGCCAAATTAAAGGTTAGGTTATTTAGAATCATTTAGTCAAAATTCCAGACTTATCTAGCTGATTTACCGAAAATATCCGTAAATGAAATTCAATACATTTTTGTAGTGTAACGTCCTATTCGAATTGACCATATAGTGGTGATTTCAAAACGAAGCTAAAAGGGGGTCTTGCTAAAAATGTACTTACGCGCTTCACTGCACAGTGTCACAGTATGTAAATTTGATTGACCCTTTTTAGCTTCGTTTTGAAACCTAATATAGTGTATGTAACATGTAGTGTATTTTTTACTTGATGAGATGAGAAAAGACCTCGGATCAGCGTTTTTCGGTCAGAAATTTCGTTAAATGATTTTACAAATCATGACCTTTAATTTGGTACTTCTTTTTAAACATGGATCCTGCTTAAAAATATGACCACTTTGTAGGACAAATTCTAACGTAGTTGGACATATTTTTTTTTGTATATAATTTAACTTTTTATATAAATAATATAATATAATTTTTTGTGAATAACGGTTATTTTTGTTTCTAGTAGGCGGAACCTTTATTAGAATGTACAGAAACCATATTATCTGTAACCCAAATGTAAAACGAACCAAATAAGCAGCAAATGAATGTTGTTTTGTTTCATAATCAATTCAAATTTAAATGTAAAGTGATATTCGTATGCCGCGCGTATCATCACACACATAGCTCTGAGCTTCTGCTATAGCGATTTTTTATGAAAGACCTCTATAGCGAAGTATTATGCAGTTTCTCTATAGTGAAGATTACTTCTCAACCGAGAAGTTTTCTCTGTAAGGAGACACAGCATGTATTTGCTTCTACAGTGAATCTAGCTTGCTTCGCTGAATCCAAAGTCGTGAACTTCACTATAGAAGCAATTTTGCACATTTCTTCGGTATAGAAGCAAAACTCGCAGACACTTCTCTATTGAAGCGCTCTAGAGTTTAGAGTGATTAATGTGGCACAAAAGCTGTCATTAACATACCAAATCGCTCAATTCCCTCAATCGCTTCAACTTTTATTTTTCAAGTTTGCACAACTAAGTCGAAATAATTGCATTTACAATAAATCATATAGTAGTGAGAAAAACAATTCAAATTAATTCGCATATCCAATTCACCATATACAAATATTTGCAAATATTAAAATTTTTAAGATTAATTTTAACATATACGTACATAAGAATTATTAACAAATGTTTGTGCAAAAGAATAATGCAAATGTAGAAATTAATAATCTTAATAATACTACTGGAGTAAGAATTCATTTTGTATATTTAAGTTTGTGTCCTCAGAGTGAACTTGAGCACACATACCACGTCTACTGATTCTAAACTGAATTGTCAGCATAAACATCATAAAAATCAGCAAATTACTCATTAACGCGACATGTCATAAAAATCATCAAGGTTTTATCATTAAGATAATTTCAGTAGACAATTTCTTATTTGGTTGATATATTGAATGATCAAATTGTCATTTGATTTATCGTAATTTGCAAAGGCAAAAATGAAGATTCAAGTAGAATTAGTGATTTGAAGCAAATAGAAATTGATTGTTTCTACTCTACTTAGTACATACATTTGCCAAAATCTTTTCATATACATTTGTTTATGATAATTTTGTTATTTCCTCGTGGATGGATCCATCGTTCTACGAGTTGGTCCATTTACCACTGATTATTGTATAAATATATCCCTTATCTATTGAACATAGCAATCACTGTGCATTTAGTGCTGAAATTACCTTTGGTCACTTGCAAGTGCGTCTCTATATATTATCAATACAATCATTGTCCCACAAATGATCATGTTTGATGTGCACAAACAACACGGTACAAATATAGAAGTACGCACATTAAGATTGGGCTACACGGAAACACAACAATAACCTGAGTACTAATCAGAATTGAGTTCACTCTAGAGATTAATTCAACGCCGCAAATTGACAATGTGACATGTGAAAATAAATTCTTTATTCGTGTTTGAAAAGCGGATGTATACAATAAATACGAGTATTTTTTGGTTCCAACCGAGAAGTCCCAATTGGAACGAACACTTACGGTGTTATAAAAATTATTTTGGAGCTTGACGAACAATAATTTATGGTTTAAATTTGAATATGAATTTTTTAAAATAATTTTTGTTCAAAATTTTATGACCGGAAGTTGTTCCAATTGGAACTTTTTGAACACTTATTTCTATGAGGGTCCCCAAGAGGATATTACACACAAAATTTCAACTTCTAATATTCACACATCTTCGAGAAAATAATTCCCGCGACCACGTTCGACAATATTAGTTTGGTTAAAAATGGATATCTTTTTCAGGAAACAGGGAACACCTGCGCATGCGTGCTAATTCTTGTCAGTACTAGTCCCTCCACACCATATACCAATATAGTGATTTGGAACTAAACCCTTCTAGAAATACAGAGGCAGTCAGGGAACTTATTGATAACTCCTCGTTTTATTTGTATGCGTTTTAGCGATGATTTAACATTGACCTGAGATTTTCAGTCTACTGCTCGAAAATACAGAAGAAGGAAACTTTAGAATGACTTTGCTTTCCTATCTGTACAACCAGAAACCCTCTCTTGTGATCATGCAATTTCAACCAGATTGAATCATTCAATTTGTTCTACAAAGTCAAACTCTGATTATGCCGTTCAAACAAAGAATCATCTGAATGTCCTTTTCATTGTCTTATTTACCTTGATGTTGCATTTGAACACAATCTAGTACCAAGAATTTACCAGAATGACCAAACGCATAGAAGAATGGTTGTAAATTGCTTGGAAAGGCTTGTAAATGTATTGTAATGTTTTCATAGCTTTAAATCTATAGACTAATTAATAATGACTTTTTGGCCAGTGACAAAGTCACAAAATAAATTATATTATATTATATGCAAAATGAACTCGTATTTTCTTGTCCTCATATCATAGATTCAAATTACTTTTAAATTTTCCATTTGTTCTTCTAATGCCAAATGTACTTCTATAACTCATTTGGCAAACTCGATCTTCAAAAGTCATTAAATCGCGTGATGACTCGTGTTGTGACACACACCCTTGCTTCAATCCAAAAAGGTGGCTCAATATTCCGAGCCGTTCTTAATTTCTTTTTGGGCCATGTACAAAGTCACAGGATAAATTAAATTATATGCAAAGTGCAATTGTATTTTCTAGTCATTATACGGATCACCAAGTATTGATTTTTAATTATCTTTTCGTTATTCTACTTTTGTACGGTTCATTTGACAAACTTGATCTTCAAAAGTCATTAAGCCGCCTGATGACTCTTGTTGTGACACTAACCCTCTGTGGAAAAACACCAAAAAGTCCAAATAAAATTTATTATATTCTCAAATAATGAGCTTTTCGTGTATTCGAATTATTATTTAAATTGGCATACAAATGTGAACATTGTCTATTGTGTCGGTGGACAGCAAAGATGATTGACATTTTAGTCTCAATTCTTTTGGTGTCAAACACAAAAGTGACTAAAAGCTTCAAAAGACTTGTAATTCACCTTAAAGAATTCTACTTTGATCAAGACCCAATCAAAGAATGCAATTCTGTAGAGGAAATTTTAATGCTGCAAAACCAGCGTCCGTTAACCGAATTTCGATTCTTTCAAGTTGTCTTCAAATTGAGTTTACATTTTTTGTTACCCGCTCTTGTGATGATTTATTTCCATCTGGACAATTTGTATGTGTTTTACATCTATGACGGCCACTACAACGTAACTGGAATGCCCGAATTGCTAAGCCACCGAATGACACCCAAAGACTTTTGGGACATTAGTGACATGTTGATTAACGCTGGCGTTACCCAAGAGATGCTCATCTTTTGTTTTCTGGTTAGAGTGCCCAGTGTCAACCCGGAATATTTCATGTTTGCGGTCTGGAATGAACAACTTCAGAAGCGAACAATCTACTTTAAGGGAAAGTGTAAGTAGTTTAAGCAATTTTTTTCAAAAATAATTTTTCTAATGTTACTTAATAGTCTGGAAACAAGACAAATCGGACAGAATTTTGAAGAAGCGCGCCACATTGAAGCGATTTTACTCGTTCATGATGTGCCCTGTGTTTTGTCAGATCTGTTGAGGTATTTGCACATGACACGACAATGTAACTGTATTTGTGTATTGTTTGTTACCCACTTTGTGAACAGTCTACTCGAAAGCATGTAAAAAGCAGCGTGTGTGCGATTGTATCTTTCACTGTGTTGTCAACGTGCTGTTGGAAGATAAGCTCTAGTACTTTTTACTCCGAGCCCTAGTCCTTCGGTCTTGACATCGCACTATTTTGTCCCAATAAACAAGTTTTCCCTCAACAAGATCTTCCTGTACTACATGAGTTACCATCACCTCAATGGGGACAACTTTACGGCTCGCAATCTGTGGCTTTACTTTTACTTCTCCATTTGGGTGTGTTACACGGCTTACGGTAACTAGTTTGTGTAGGTAAAATATAAATTCTAAAATATAAAATATTACTTTGTAGCAATCGTCTCAATTGGCTTCACATTCCACCTGGTCACTGTTGTCATTCAATTTAAGCAACAGTGCAAACTGATCAAGATGAAATCACTTCTAGCGGAAATGGCTTTAGTGTCTCTTGGAACCCATCCCAACAGGAATATTCCACAGTTGCGCGAAACCGTCTGGATGAAATTTCGCTCAATCAATCGAAAAGTTGGTGCGCTGTTCAAAGAGTTGCGAGAGTACAATCGCTTTTGGAGCTTCGTACTGACGGACTATGTCTTCGGGTATGTGATCATGATTTGTTACCTTGGCTATGGTTTCCTTTTTGGTGAGGGTAATTCGGTTTTGAAAAAATCTCTGTACATCTGCTTTTCGACGCAATTCTTTGCAACCATCCTCCTGATCACCAGTGAGTGTACAATCATTGTTCGTAAGAATGTGGCCCTTTACAAGTGTAATCGTCGGTTCGTGTATCTTTTCTTGAAGTCACTTCAACCAACTAATGGCCAATTGTTAAGAGTAAGTAATACGAGACATGAGCAATACAATATATTATCATGTCAAATTTAGCTTAGCCAAGTTGTTTCCAACTACAAAGGCACCAGAGTTGGCTTTCGATACATCAACAACGGCATTATCGACTCGAGAATGTTCGAAATTGTAAAGTTTATTTACTTTCAGATTGATTGTTTTGCTCATAGTACAATGTTTTTTCAGCTATTTCTCTCAATTACGGTTTTGTTTATGAAGATTTTCAAAAAGATTATTATGGGTCAAGACTACATTGGATAAAGCTGGAAAGACTTTGTCTGACACTATGAGACTGTGTTGATTAAAAATAATGTAGTTTTACTCTTGTTATTAGATGTATTTAGTAGTTGTGAGAATAATAAAATATACTTAAATGCAGAAATGTGTTTTGAAAACATTTGAAACAGTTACTTTTATTTATCAATGATACAATGTGCAACGTATTTTTTCATCAATTTCCATTTACTAATCACAAAAAAAAGTTTTTTAAAAAATGGCGCTACCAGAATTGGGCGTCATGATCCGCAGGGCCCAATGTTGATGTAACTATTAAATTATATATACACCAAGTTAATGTATGTCAAATTTTGCCATTCTAGGTTCTACAGCTTTCTAAGAAATATTATTTATTACCAGAGTTGGGCGTAATGGTCCTTTGCCCCCTAGTTTTCTTTTATAACTCTCATTAAATTAGATAAGCGGCATAATGTATGTATACCAAATTTAGTAATTCTTGAGACTACGGTTCTTTTTGTTACAAACACATTTGTCACCAGAACGGGTGTCATGATCCATGGCGCACAGTTTTGGTGTGACAATTCGGCTACATATGCTTCCAAGTTTATGTGTGCAAAATTTGGTGACAGTTTTTAATGCTAAAAAAATATAACCGAAAATTCTTTTCGAGATATTACTGTAGTTCAAATCAATTTTGTGTTAGTTTGTTACTCCCTTCAACTATACCCGACCACGCACTGTACGTATAGCGAGCTCTGATTCACATATCATATGTGCGTTAAAAAAAGTTCATATCATATCATATCATATCATATAATATCATATATGATATTATAATATGCAATAATTTCTAAAAAGAATTCCACCAACTCACCCTAATACCTGGCATAGCACGAATTTTACTTAATTAAATGACACAAATGCTAACATTAGCTTAGGATAATTCATTCATCAATCTACTTATCAAAAAGAACTTATAAGAACAAAAAGCCAACACTTTCACAGTAAACAAATGTATATCTCAGAAGATTCTGTGGAGGTTGAAATCAAATTGTAATGAACATCCCACAGTACACACACACACGAATATACGTTTATCATAGATTGGATATAGAGATAGAGATGGTGCGTTGTTTTGTTGAATATGTAAAAGTTCACTTAAAAATAAACACACAAACACTCGTTTACTCTAAAGACAAAGTAAAGTCGCATCTAACTCACAGTCTTTACCGCCAACAGTCTATGTGTGTTTGTATGTCAGTCTGTCTGTCCATTGCACTACGACAGTGACGGTGATGAACGATTCGATTAAAAAGACGGTTTCACCGGTGAAAGTATAACAGACATGAAAAAGTAAACATTGTATTATTTTAGTGGTAAAAAAAGTAAATTAATTTGGAAATTGATTATATTGTATTATAATTAAAAATTGTAACATATCCAAAAAAACAAATTAAAAATATCATAAAAACCAAGCAAGACATTTATTTAAACTATTTTCTTTATTTGCATATAAAAAAAGCCATTTGGTTACTTTCCTTTTTGAAGATTAGTGAACAGACCTTAAAAAGTTTTCAAATTGGCAGTTAATTCCACTTAATCCTAATTGAAAATGTACGAAATGGCTAAGACTCTGCTTAACTGTGTATGTGATTTTAATTAGTTGTTAACATTGAGTGTCTGAACTCACTGATATCTATTTTTGTAAATTCTGTTCATTATACTTCTTTAATTTGTCTGTAAATTGTACCTTTTTATATTTTCATTGGATAAAGGTTATGTAATATTATTATTACATTAATAAACTAATTAATAAAAACTGCAACAGTACAGCTAGTTTAGACTGCTGATCAGTGGTTTAAATGTTTGGATCGAATAATACCAAACTTTACAATATAAACGATATCAAAGTTGTGCAACTGCATTTGCCGGAACCGACAATCAATAAATTCACTTTTAATTGTTTTGACAATACTTGTATTTAGCAATAATTTTGTTGCTAGTATCCGGTTTATTATTTTCCATTAGAAATTTCTTTAAATCAATAGTCAACTATAGAATATATTTGGTGTGAAGTGAGCTCACAATTTGAGAAGGAGTGTAGCTATACTCAACATTGGTACCAATTAGAATATTATTGTGTTGCATATTGTTACATCAGGTATCTGACCTGTATCAACAAGAGTGTTTCATCCATATTACGCATTCTTCTTACATCAAATTTGCATGCCCACCGACATGTAAATGATCATTCTCGTGATTGCTATTGATTTTTAAACTTTCAGAAATATTAATATTTGAAAAGTTAGTATCTAAAAATAAGTTGACAACAAATAACGTAAATAATTTATCAATTTATAATTAAGAAACTTTTTTATTTTGCCCTCAAAACTTTTATGATTGGTAGTTGAAAAACTATACAAAGACGACTTTCATATTGATCAATATCACCAAAACTTAGTTTGAGTTGACATTGTGTTTGACATTTAATTTTCTTCTTCTTATTTTTATTAACTGGCAATCTTTAACACGAAAAATATATTTTAAGAAACATCCCTAGACGTTGTGGGGTTAATAATGCAATTACAATTGTAATTCTATTTCAATAATTTAAGAAAATCTAAAATAGTTTTTCGTTTAATATCGTATCTGTGCGTTTAACTTACAAGATGAAATTGTGTCCCAAGAAGATTGTGTCTTTGTGGAAGCTCTTTGTTTATTCGCATCAAAATCAGTTTAATGTGATTCGGTTTGGTAATGCTCCGAAATTCAAAGAAATTCAGAAATGTTACATTTTCTCCCTCACCTTGTACACATTTTACGTCTTGTATGGCGTCTTCGGTTTGGAATGCGAATCTCGTGCTTCATGCCGAATCGATTGGGCAGCATTGCTTTCTAGTCCATTCAACTTTTTCCACCAAATGTTTCCCAAACCTGTTTGGCATCAGATTGACATGATGGGTCTTAATATAATCATATTCTGTGTCAGTTGTTGGATTGGATTTCTGTTTAATCCTCCGATCAAGAAACGTTACTTGATTTATCCCGAATTATTGGCTGTAAAATCAAAAACAGGTATTCATGTTTGATTTTTTAATTTATTTAAATTAAAATTTATTTTAATAGATGATTTGGATAGAATGTGTGCATTTCGAGAACGATTTATATTTTTTGTATTCTCTATCGAAAAGATATTATTCGTAGTATTTGGCTCTTTCCTTTACGGACACGTTTTGTTCATAAATTCTGTTTACAATGTTAACGTGACATCTTTTCTGTTTTGGGGGTTGCTTAATCCGTTTGGCATGTGTTTTATTATATTATGTAAGTTTATTATCTTTATTGTTTGAATCTAATAATGTATCACATAGTCCACTACGTGTTTCCATTCTATGTCATACTGACAAGCAAATACATTACCATTCAACAAAAAGACTTTGATTGACAAAATGACCAAAATCAACTTTAAACTAACCAAAATTCAGAAGCCAAACTACTTTCTGAATCGAACCATCCACGAGCACCTCTGGCAGGAATACATTGCGACTAGAGCTGGACAAATTGGAAAATGCTTGCTTGCGCTTGTGGATGCTTGCGGAGAACAACTTTTATTGGGGCCGCTAGATGGCGGTGCGTGTTTGTCTGTCCCGGCCGAGCCACAGAGACATGCTTCTAGACTCTAGAGTTTGTTGTGTTGTGTTCACTAAGCGCGCTCAGTGTGCCACACGGAGAACATTGCTGAGTGAGTGAGCCCGCCAAATTGTATTGTTCTTGTTTGCACCTTTTCAAATAAATTCTATTGACCAACTCAATTCATTGGTTGCTGCTATTGATTTACATTAGTGAGCATTGTATTTGTGTTGAAGATTATCAACTTGAAACTAATTTGTATGCTAATTTGCAATATCCACAATGGAGTCAAACAAGTCTTCCAACGAGATGTGTGACAGTGACTTTGATAGTTATGTCAATGCTTACGTGAATAACTCAACTACTGGTGATGACTATACTTTGCCTGAAGACGAAGATTGTTATACGCACGTTGTACAGGATTTTGATGATTTTGATTGTAATTACGATCAGGAGAATATCAACTCATATTCCACTCCGATCAGTAACCACCACCGCTTGCCATTCTCACAACTGACTAACACTTGCAACACAAACATAAGCTCAATTTCCTCAAATCAGTCTATTCAATCTAATCGTGCGTTATCAAACAAAAGAAAAACACCAGAGAATGGCTCACCGTTTCAGTTAAACTCGATCAACTCACTCAATGCAACACAATCTCTCTCGAGTCAGCCAATCACTCAAACCACTCAGACATATTCAAAAGAAGAATTGCAAAAGGTAAATGACCATTTTAATAATAAAACCAGTAATTACATAAAATGTTGTTGATTATAGATGATCAACAGCCAAGTGTCAGTGCCAAAAATCGAGTTTAAGCCAAATCCCAACATATTAAATGCCAGCGATCACTGGGAAAGCTTTGAATTGGTTTATGTGGACAATGTACTTCAAATGTTTGCCAAGTGTATTCACTGCGATGTCATTTACACCTACAAGCAAGAAGGCAAGTGTACAACCTCATTTGGCCGACATACGAAAAAACATTGTGAAGACCGCCAACAGAAGCAGATTGCTCTTCGCCAGCGAATGTCTCAAGCTGAGTCCACAAATGCGAAACCAACCAGACCAAAAGTGAATTTGACCAGAGATATGAAAGAGAATCTCAAGAATCACCAAATGATGGTCAATGCACGTGGATTGGTACCGTTTAGCATTTGGGACAACGCGGCACTTCGCCAGTATGTTCAATTGGCCATCGATATTGCGGTCAATGCGGCAAGTGATGGCAAAAAACAAGCCATTTCGGTTGAAAGTGTAAGTAGACTTGTAATTTGATATTCAAAGCTTGACATGTTTGTTTGACTTTTAAAGGTTATGGCTTGTGGCAGGACAATCAACCGACAAACAGCCAAAGTGTACGACACAATCAAAAGGAAGATGAAAGACGAACTGGACGAAGCCGAAAACGTGGCTGTGTGTGCGGATCACTGGACAGAACCAATCTCGAGTGAATACTTCCTGGGTGTGAATGCTCAGTATGAACGCGACGGGAAAATAGTGTGTCGCCAGTTAGCTTGCAGGAATGTAGATAACAAAACTTGCAAACTGGCGGCCGAAACTACTGATGCAATCCTGGAGGAGTACGGTAAGTAAAAGCTTGAATTCAAATTGTGAATGTATTTTATTATCATGACAATTTACAGGCGTCGAATTGGAACGTCGTGCATGCTATGTGACTGATCAAGCACTCCAGTCAGCTTATGATTATCTTTCCAAACCGAAAAACCAAAAAGGACCTCACCCGTGGACTCACCCCGAATGTGATTACCATCGTTGTGACCGTCACCAAATGGCACTGGTCAATTCGAATTTGTTCAGTGCAAAACTTTCTCTCAGGATTGCAGACATTTGTTCTCAGTTTGCGTACTGTAAAGAACTGGTGAGAAAACGACATTTCTTTGTTTTGGTCTAATTTAAAATTCACAGGTACGAGTGGTCAAGAAGACAGGAATTCAACGAGTCTGCAAACCGACACTGAAACAAGAAGTCGCGACCAGGTGGGAGTCCAAGTAAGACGATTAATTAATTTTATTGGTTAAAATATAATCAATATTCAATCATATTTAGAAAACGTATGATAGACTCGATTATGGTCAATTATGAGGAGTTGGAGAATATTGATTATGATCAAACTTTTGTCAAAGTGTTCAACGAGTTGAATGTTTCGTGTTTGGAAGATTTGCAAAAGTATCTGGCTGTTTGGGAGAAGATGGGGCTGGTGATTTCGAGCCAGTCTAAACCTACACTGTGCAGAGTGTGGCCTGCCCGAATCACATTACGAAATGCTTCTCTCCAACACCTCAACACTCCTCGATTGAGACCACTGCGAGTGCACTTCACCAGACTATTCGACTCAAAGTTCACAATCAAACCAATGCACAAATTGGCAACATTCCTCTGGCCTATCTACCGCAATAACACTTCAATGTTCACTTCACTGGATTACATTGTGATAGGCCAAGAAGCAAATCGAATCTATGCAAAAATTTCAGCCCGAAAAGTGCAAACACTCGATCAATCCTCTGAGCCACCATCGAAACGGGAAAAGGTGAATGAACTGTTCGAAGGAGAGTTCGGTGATGGCGATTACTGGCAAGAAGAAATGACCATCGAAGAGGAGATCAAGCAGTACCGAAGATTCATTTCGGAAGGCGACATGAACATGCCACTGCTTGCATTTTGGAAATCAGCGGAAAACAGGTTTCCCAAATTGTCTGCTGTTGCCCGTTATCTCCACATCATACCAGCAACTGAGGTGGCAACCGAACGTCGGTTCAACATATCCGGCATCACCATGAACAAAAGGCGGAACTGCCTAAATCCAGTTCTGTTCGAAATGCTCACCGTGATCAATGACAACTACGATTTGTTTGATTCCACCACGTTCCACGACATTGCATGCACCGTGGATAGTTACGAAGCAGACCAAGATTGTGGTCCAGTGAGCAGTACTGATGATGGTGATTGGTGATTAATGGATTGTGAAGATGATCAAGTTTATTCAGGTGGATACTTTCGGTTGGGCAATTACAATTTCAATTTCATTTTTAATTAACAAGATTATTTTTTTTCAAAGTGACATTTTATCATATGATATTATATTTTATCATTGTTATTTGTTTGTGTGTATGATTGATTGATTAATTAGGATGGTGAAATAGTGCAATTACAATCGCAATTTATCTGTACATTTCTATATTTTGTATATACAACCAATCGATTAAAATCTAGATTATTAACTGAAAATTTAAACTGATTTTAAAGAATACAAAAAAACAATTGAGGAAGCTTCCAATTGTGGGGTAAAAACTGTCAAATTAATTGGAATCTTTGCCAGTGCCATTGGCAATTGGAGTTACTCCTGAAGTTACAGCGAGCAATCGCATCATACTCGTGTCGCCGCCTAGTGGGACCAAATATTACTATATCGCAAGCATTCGCAAGCGCAAGCAAGCAGCAAGCGCAAGCAAGCATGCAGCTTTGTCCAGCTCTAATTGCGACCAACATTCAAATGTGCACTCTATGCAAACATGTGCGCGAATATGCTCGATTCTGGTCGCCATACCTGACACAACTCTTCATTGCACTAGTTACAACTCAATGTTACCTCTTGTATGGATTTCTGTTTGCTACGGGAGTTCTCCCACTGTTTCAAGCTATATTTCTCATTGGAGTTATCGGCTTAGTGTTTGACGAGTTTGTTCTCATCTTTCATTGTGCAGCTGTGGTCAAGAATTTCCAACGATTCACGGTACTAAATCGAACATTCTATCAGTGCTATCAAAGTAGACCAGGAGTTGGACACATTTTAATTTACAATTTGGCAAAGGTATAAATACAAAATATAAAAATAATTTGTTTAAGCACTTTATGTGACATCTCAGGCGGAAAATCTACAAATAAGCAGAATGCTACAAAGTTATGCTTTCTTCTTGTTTGGCAACTATCGAATTACTTCAAAATCGTTTGAAATCGTAAGAAATATGCAATTCGATTTTGACTAACCAACTGTTTCGTCCAAAACAGATCATATCTTACATCAGCGTATTCTTCTTTTATATTATCAAAAATAAAAATCAAATTATTTAATTATATGAAGTTACAGGAATTTACGCATGCATTGATTATATTCCATCAGCACCGTACAAATAGAGTAGAAATTAATGAAATATTTGAAATAATCTTAATATCTAAATCCGTGAACAAAATTCGATGTAATCTAATGTAATAAAATGAGGATTCCGAAAATGTCTTCAAATGCAATTATCATCTGTTTGGCAATTTCTGTAACGCCAATATCCTTTAGTAAACATGTTACTAGACTAATCAAACAACCAGAAAAAATTTAAATTAACCATTAAGGCATTATCAGATAACAAAAGTGCACTTGCACGTTTTATATTATGAGTGGGTCATTAAAAGTGCACTACACTGAAAAATTTAGCCAAGTATATATGTTCCAAATTTCAAGTCATAAGATGTAGTACAGCTCTCAAAACCCCGTAGGTACACATGGTACCTACGCGGCACTCAAAGGGTTAACTATACTTGGTTGATATTTAATTTGAGTATTTAGTTTTGGCACTTAATCTGCTTGTACATCTGTCTTTGTTCAATTGGTTGGTTGAATTCAATTGTTCAAATTGTTGTTGGTGAAGTGAGACTTGAGTTAAATCTAAACAAATCCATGGGCACCAAAAAATGCAATTCTTGTCTCTGGGACAGAATTTTAATTGTAGAAATTGTTCAATTACTTTGCAAGTTTGTGCAAACTAAACTAAAAAAGAATTGTGATTTGCAACCACTTTACAAATACCGTAAAATCTCTAACAAGCGCCGTATTTGTTTAAGCGCCACAGAAAAAAACACTGTGGAAGTTACGAGAAACTGGTTTTTCGCCCCAAGCTGACGAAATTAACAAGCGCCGCGGCGCTAGTTTGAGATTTTACGGTATACATTATGGAAAAGATTAGATTTTTGTGAAGGTTAGATATGTTGATTTCGGAATTACTAAACATCAATGGGTCATTTCAACATTCGCTTTAATGCGGTTCATTAGATTGACAACTTCAAAATGTGAATTCTCAAGAACTAGACTTCAAAGATTAAAAAATAATCGAATTCCAGTTACCAATAAATTATATTTTGTATTAATTGATTTTAACCCCATTTAATTTAACTCTACATATATATGTGTGTATGTGCATTGGGTACCATTGAAAAAAGTGAATCTCAATATTGGGTTTCCGCTACCCTCTAGATCGATTCCATATATTAAAATAAAAATTCTATGCATAATTTCAACCCGATTGGTGGAGTGGATCATACCGGCGCTGGATGCATGGCTGATAGTAGACTTGAAAATGACCCAACACATTTCAGTGCATCAAGCGCCGGTATAATCCACTCCACCAATCGGGTTGAAATTATGCATAGAATTTTATTTTAATATATGGAATCGATCTAGAGGGTAGCGGAAACCCAATATTGAGGTTCACTTTTTTCAATTGTACCTAATGTGCATAATTGTATTGTATTTTATTTTGATCTTATTTTCTCATGTCAATTTGTAAATAAATTGAGTCAATGAATGATTACAACCACAAACCCTTCAGCACATTAATCAAGCCGTCACAATACACTCTACATTTGATCTAAATTCATGCATGTACTCTTTGATAAAAGTCAGACAACTTGATCAATAGGAATTAATAATTCCGAATTATATGTTTTATTAAAATGAATCTAATAGTTTTTCGAACATTAATGTCCATTTAAACTTGGTCCACTCTGTGTGTTCATTGTAATCGTGGGAGTAGTGTTTTGTGATTCGAGTGATTCGTCACTTTGTATTGAGGGCACAAACTGTAACACAATTAAACTTTACTTGCTTATCGTGTAGTCTTTTTGTTGCACTGTTATCAAAGCTAATTTGAGTATACACGATTGCTTTTAAACAATTGTTATCAAGCTCAGAAGATAACTAAAATATTATTGAGTTTGGCATGTCATGATAAGCATGCCAAGTGGAAATGTGTTACAGACTGTCAAATTCAATTTTGAATTTACATGACGAATTGAGTATTGTTTATGAAGTCAATTAGAAATGTACAAATTAATAAATAAAACAATTTTTACAGAAATTATCATCAATCAATTAATCAAGATAAGTAATCACGTGATCGAGTTTAGGGAGGAGGGTGTAAATATCAGATAAAAAGCATTTTAAGGTGTTATGAAAATTTTTTGATTGAATAGTGATTGATTGGAGATATTTGTGAGATTAGATTTAAAATTGCACTTTCAACAGACAAGTACATTGTACTGCACAAGTAATAGTCTCATGACAGTATTTGATGGGCATAAATACAAATCAAAAATAAATTGTATTATACAAAGTACGCAACTTTTTAAGCGTTTTCCAAAGTTACTTGAAAATGAAAAACACTCCTTGGTTACTGCTAGTTACTTTACTTAGTTGCGGATTGCAAATATTTGTCTCAACTAACGAAAATAATCAAGCCCCGATTGTGCAGTTGATCAGCGGACAAGTGAGCGGTAAAGTGATCAAAGATGAAAATGAAAAATAATGTGCTTTACTTTTACGAAGGAATAAAATTTGGTAAGCAATTTTAACTAACTTGTTTATGTTCTTATTGACAATTTGCTATTGTAAAGGTAAAGCTGGACGATTTGAGAAATCGAAACCTGTGGAACCATGGACTGGTGTCTACAATGCAACAACAAGTCAAGCAGCTTGTCCACAGCCAGTGTGGCCAGACCCAATGGCCAAGTTGTTTCAAAGCGAAATTCAAAGTGAAGACTGTCTCTTCTTGAACGTTTGGCAGCCCATTAAAGAGTCGAACAAGAAACGATCTGTCATGTTTTACGTTCACGGCGGTGGATTTGCCATTGGAACTATCTTTTCCCCGATTACCGATGCGCAGTACATTGCCAATCAAGGTGATGTGATTGTGGTGTCGGTCAACTATCGACTGGGACCGTTCGGATTTCTTTATGGAGGAGACGTGCAGGGAAATTTGGGACTGTTGGATCAGATACTCGGACTGAAGTGGGTGCATGATAATATTGAACAATTTGGTGGTGACCCGAAGGAAGTGACAATTTTAGGTGGGTCTGCGGGTTCGATGTCTGTCGGAGCATTAGTACTCTCACCTCTCACCAGCGGTCTCTTCAAACGAGCTATTCTTCAAGGTGGTGCACCAAACTCATTTATGGGAGGCATTTCGAAGAAAGCTTCTTTAAAACAAACCCAACTTACAGCATCCAGGTTAAAATGTTCAATTGAAAACGTTCACAAATCGGTAGACTGTCTTCGGCACAAATCTATGGCCGAACTTGTGAGCATAACTTCGCAGGATTTTGCCAAGAATGATTTCTTTGTCCCAATCTATGGAGATGAAGTACTTCCCATGCCACCAACTGAAGCTTTGAAAACTGGAAAATTTAATCGAGATATAGATGTAATGTTTGGTGTGGTCGAAAATGAGGGTTCTATGATAGCGTCGTCAGTTTTTCCTAAATTGAAGCTCGAACATGCAAACTTGACAATTGAATCCACAAAAAAAGATATAGAGTATATTATGGATGGTCTCTATAAACAGGGAAATGGAAAGGAAGTGGCCAAGTTTTTACACGGACAGTCTTGTCAAGCCAACTCAAGATGATCTAAAGTGAGTTTTTGTTTTATAATAGAATTCAAATCATTTAATTTTCCAATTTCAGAATCGCCATCTCGAATGTGTTCGGAGATCTGTACCTAATCTGTCCAACCATTATCTTTTGGAGAACAATTGGCCAGAAATGCACCGCAAAAATCGATACTACGCCTTTCGAACGATGCAATTTCAATCTATGCCTGGTGATCTAGATCACCAAAGATGGATGGGCGTTCAGCATGGACAAGACTCAAAGTACATATTTCTCATTCCAATGTTAACCAAAGAACAGGACAAGCAGCTGGCCAAAGATTTGATTCGAGCATTTACTTCTTTTTCCAAAAGTGGTGTTCCGGGCAAAATGGGAAATATTCAGTGGCAAGAAGCATTCGACAGAAATGGCGAACCAAATACAAAGTACATGTCGCTGAATATGGAGGACTACAAAATGGTTAAAGGATTTTATAAGAAGACTTGTGATCAATTCTGGAAACAGAGAATTAATCCTTAAATAAAAAATAAATGGTTGTGTATGCCAAAAAATTATATTTGTATGCTACGCAAATAATTTGTTATTGTTTAGCAATTCTCATTCTCAATTCACTTTCAAATCAATGCCAAACTTAGCAGAATTCAAAAGCAAAATTTGGCCACACATCTAGCAATTCATCAGGGTCTCTGGCTTTAATACACCGAGGTTAACCGTGACATTTGTATGGCATTATTAGGCTCAGTGTGCGAGAGGAGAAATTGCTTTATTGAGATGAGGCTGGGAGAATGATGGCGAGACAAAAGTGTCGGGATACCAAGGTGGAAAAAGGAAGAGGGGGGAAGGGAAGAGGAACCATCTTCGACGAGGTCCAGGAACGGAGTTACCAGTTTAGTTTACCGTTCGGTGATTATATTGAGGCGCGCTTGTATGGCGAACAAAAACATCAATTGGTGATGAAAGAGAATGTCGATTGTGGAACAGGTCGCATAGTACTCGCTCAAGTGTACAAATTAGTCGAGTTAAATGGATATCCAGATGCCTTGAAATAAATATGAACTGACAGGCATTCAAGCATCTTCGGGAGTATGCACCAAACTGGTCACCAATATTAACAATGATTTTTCTGTCTTTAATATCATTTCAATGTTATGAATTTTTTGTGTTTCTATACTCAGTCGAATTGCCGCTAGTATTGCGATCTTTAATATTGATATATCGTACAAGTCTCGCAAAAATAACGTTTTGTCTTTTGGGACTAGTACGAGACCGCTTGCAACAAACTGCCAACGGCGCCCCCCACTCCGCATAACCAAATTAAACAAAATAAACGTCCTAATAAAACACTTAACCTTAACCTAATCCTACATAGCGCCTAACCTACCTAACACCTTACAACGCCCAGCACCAACAAAACTGCCTAGCCTAAACTTTTAACAACACCTGCCAAACGACTCAATCACTAAAGAAAAATTGTACAACAATGATCTCAATTTCCCCCAATTCACATTTTCGATTGTTGTTAGAAAATTTTTTCTTTAATTAATTAATGACATTATTTGACACAACAATCAGCGCGATACACACATGCACAATATAATTTTAATAGAAGTGAGATATGGCAATGCTAATTTTCATTTATAATTATTTTTTAAGATTATATCATACATCATAAGAATATTCTTTTTGTTTATTGTTAAACACTAAAACTATAAAACACTACTTTTTTAGTTATGGAGAGTTATGTCTTGCACATATTCCAGAAGCAAAAGTATCCCCTTAGATTATATTTGGGGTGGTGTTTATTGGTAATTGTTGAGTCTGTCGGATACCAAACTTAACTAGACATATTACTGCATGCAGTATAGGTAGTATGTCTGATCTGTTAATACCTAAAAATTGATAAACTGTCAATTTAGATTGACACATAATTATTCAATCATCATTGAGTGTGAACGAATTAGTGAACAATTATTGCACTGAATTGCAAAGTACAACCAAGTGAAGAAGAGGATAACATACATGCAGTGACAAGTGTCCAAGTTGAGAGTGCCAAACATTTTAAGATTTTTTAAGATTTTAAATCTTCATTCACATTCCTATGTTTGATGCAAATTGTAAATCTCCTTAAGCACTGGTGCCACTTGGGTTGTAATGTTTGAGCTTGCGTAGAATTCTCTTGTAGCATTTGTGGTGATGTCCATTTTGGCCAACAAGCTCATTAAAGATGTGTACTTTTGTGCTGCTAGGCTTGTGTCCTGATATTTGTGCTCCAGGTAGCGACGCAAAAGATAGTGCAACACCACATTGTGATATCGCACAAATTCGTTATTGGGCCCCATTTCGGACCGATGCTTGAATACCGATTGTACCAGGATCTAAATTGTTTGGGCAATAATTCATGAAACTTTACAAAATATGCAAATAATTACCAAATCACGAATTGCGGGATCATTTTCCATTTCTTGATGAAAATCTACTATGAAATTTGAGAAAAAATTGTACTTTTCTACGTTGGTCCAACTTTTAAAAAAATCCATTTTAACAAAGACTGCATTTTGTTCACAATCCGAATGCTATGCATTATAAAAGCAAAAGCAATTTGAACTCGAGATTTCAATGCCACCAAAATCGTATACTCACTTCCAATGCAGCCCATCCATTTGTTTCGGTATCGTAGATGAAAGCTGCTCTAATCTGATGTATCTCTGGCACGAAACACTTGAGCGCAATAATTTGTTCGTCTTTAGTCAGACAATTGAATTCGCCCATATTCTTACAGAACCGAATAATATGCTTTATATTGGCGGCTGAAAGATTGACCAGTTGAGACACACTGTCCACTTGACCAACAATTTTCCATGTGTTCTCATTTGGAAATGCTTGCATTGCCTTAAACAGCTCTCCAAGTCGTGAGAGTTCGTACGTTTTGAGATTTAGTGTGCGCTCATTGGAGAGCAAACACATTCTATCGATGGACAGTACCGCTGTGCTTGGTTTAGATGAAGTGATTCTTGTGGTTAAGCATGACACCAATTCCTTCAAAAGCAAATATTAATAAAGATAATATCAACACTTTTTGCAAACCTTTTTCATGCCAATTGCAAGGCATTTCTCAAATCTACATTTCATACAATTTATTCTGGTATTTTTTGTTTATTTCACAGTTATTGGCATTTTTACATTTTAAATCCTTATTTTAAAATAATATTCAAATTAATTAATCGATTTTAGTCAAACTTACTTTTTTAAAAGCTGTTCTCCGAAAGAATAACTTACAGGCTTCACAAGAAAGAGCACTAAAATTAAAACCTTAATAAAAAATTAAATTAAGTAAAATAAAAGACAATTTAATTTATCAAATTATATTATTCTTACTTGAAGCCTCATCGCCACAAACGCGACAACGTTTTGTAATTGTGATGTGCTTTGAGTTGTCCATTAATTTTCGTTGATGTTGGATGAAGCTCAATTTGAGATCGAATTCAACTTGACAACTCGACAATTCTGATGAAAGTGTTTTGTGCTACAAAAATACTCTACTCTAACTCACTCAAAACAGTATATGGTACTTTCCTTTTCAATGCCTAACCCTCATTAAACAACTTCTTCATTTTCTCCGTAGGCGTCGTTACTCAATTAAATTGTCAATGAAAGTGTCAATATACGAGTATAGTGATTAAATAAATGAGCACAAGTCTGCAATTAAAATTCCATCACACTTTGTGTGCCTTTCTGTAGAATTACGCAGTTTGGGAAAAACTGCTTATTAAGCAGTGCTTAACTAATTGGGCAAAAATTTATCATTAATGATGTCAGTAGAGAATTTTGTTCCAATAATGTAATGGGAGTAAAATAAAGTTGCTCTTTATTGGCACCATAATAGACACATAGTCATATAAAATTGATTAATTTTATATTATTTTTTGACAATTAAATGGAAATTAATTAACTAATATATTTTGTTTGCATAACAAGTGATTTAAGAGCAATCATAGAAATGGTCTGGTTGTGATTAGTTCAGAGGGAGCCATTTCAAAATTAAAATTGAAATTGTATTAACTTTAAGCTTTAAACTAGTACAAATATTTTTATGTTTGCTTTGCTTTAACTTTCATCACCTATTCATTAACGAATCGCTGGATGGAAGACAGGTCAGTATAATGAATTTATAATGAATGAATGTCATCCATGCTCGTCCAATTATGTCTGCGCACAAATCTGTACATAATTAACTGTAGTCAAATGATCATTACATTTGTTTCATTTGTCTACAAAACGACAGCAAAGAAACATTTAATCTTTATGAAAACATATAGATTCTGGAAGCCGTTTCAAGTGTAATAATTATTTAATTTAACTTATTATGTGTTGAGAGAGTATTATAGTTATTTAAAAGCACCAATTGCACAATTTTGTCACATTCAATTGTATGTACACTGTATAACTCTCGGAAAAATGCTTTTTCTAGGGTATAATTTATAATAATTGGCATTTTCTGTGAGACTCTGTGTCATTGACTCTGTGTTTTTGAAAATTAAAAAATTTTCTTCGCCTGAATGATTGCACGTTTTTTTTGTCAGAGGGGAAATTCACAATTGTTAATTGTCAAACAAAACACGCTCCGAGTGGTGTCTTTAGAAAACCTTAATGTTTTAAATGTTACAACAGATAGTGTGAAGCATCATAAACACCACTACAAGGATATGTTAACTTTTTTTATCTGATTTAACAAACTCTGAAAGAACAAATCTTTACATGATGAAAATCTTAATGACTGCAACCCTCCCCATCTTTAACAATGTTTGCAATGTTTCTATTTCTGGTAGTTGAAAAACTAATAAATATATCCCGAAGACATATTTAGCACCACATGTGCATTAGGACATTCTTAGTGCTAAAATGAATAAGTGGTATTAAAATCAAATGATTAGATAGTTCACAATTATTGCAACAATTGGAGCAATTTGTAATAAACTTTTTGCACAGTGAATTAATTGATATAAATCATGATTGTAAACTTCACGTGTGAAGAACTGGATATGTTAGAAGTAATTATTTTTTTGTTTAGGATGTCAGTCGTTAAAGTCATTAAGTGTTGAAGACTCAACTCTCACTGTGTTTCTAAGATAAAACTAATTTTATTTTGTCAAAACTTACTTAAGCAGAAAAAATATTAACATTGAGCGAAAGCGAATTATGTTATCATGATTTATCGTTTCATTGTTCACAGTAGAATTTTGATAGATATATTTGCTGTAAAATATTCCTTTTTCCTCTGTAATTATATTTTCAAATTGTAGATTTCACGCAAAATTTCGGGCAACTCGTTTGGGTCAGCTTCATTTTCATAAAAATTGACACACCATTTGCTTCCATCGGTTATTTGTCTCTGCAAAGCCATAATTGTGTTAAATTTTCGATCTCCCGTATGTTTGAATTTGAATCTCAGATATTTGCGCAACAGATGACTGTAAAGCCAGTAGTTGTATCTAGATAATAAAAATGAAATTATCTATTTAAGTTTGAAACTCACTTGACAAATTCCGCACAGTCAGTGTTGTCTCTTGGCTTAAACAACAATTGGGAAAACATCTTTAAGTGAAAATAAATAAATTGTAATTAACTTTAAACTTTATGTTTAAATTCAAACCAAATTTCGAATTGTCGTATCATTTTCTAACAAAACTCGGAGAGGAAATGCAAGCTTTCGTATTGCTCCCTCGAAATTTTCTTTTGATAAAAGATTTTCAGAAAATCTAAATTTACCAAAAATTGTTTCACGCCCTGTTTCATTCTAGTTTTTTAAAATAAAAATAGTAAATATATATAATAATTATTAATATTATTCTTACAAGCATTCGAATGCCATCTTTTTCCTCAATATAAATGAACGAAGTTAGTATGATGCTCATTTCTGGGTAAAACGATTTGAGCAGTTGAATTTGATCGTTTGATTTGAAGCTTCGAAATGATTCGATGCTTTTGCAAAACTTTATGGCTCGGAGTGCGTATTGTTCGGTCAACTTAATAATATGCATCAAATCAACTGCATGTCCAACCATTGGCAGGTTGTGCTCGTTTGGAAAATTACACATGGCTAATTCGATTTCGTGTAATCGCATCAGATCGTATGGTTGAAGTTCTTGATTATATTCTAAAATTTTTAAATATTTTAAAAATATAATTAATTAATATAATTAATTATATTTTTAAAATATTTAAAAATTTTAAAAAAATATAATTAATTAATATAATTAATTTCTTTTAAATTAAAACGTACCGTTTACGTTTTCAGGTATTTGTTTAAGTGTCATTTTTTTCTTTAAATATAGTGATTAATTCCTTAAAATATTATTCGAATTATTTCGGTTTTATTTTTTAGCCAAAAAACAAAGAAATTACCCTTTTTCATGCCAATCGCAAAACATTTGTCCATTCGACATCGTTTACAAGATTTTCTTGTTGCCTTTTCCACCAAACAGTTGTTTTCCTTTTTGCATTCTAAATCCTGGATACATTAGGAATAACAAATTATTTCAAACTTATATAATATAATAAAACTTAAGTTTAAAAAATGATTCCACGCAGAACACCTTTTCTTTGAGGACATTTCTGCGGAAGAAAGCTTTACACGATTTACATGAAAGACTGTTGAAATTGAATCCAAGAGCTACATCACCGCAAACACGACAAATTTTGATGGAAGTTTTCAAAATTTTATTTATATTATTATTCATATGATAATTTAGCTATTATACTTTGATACTCGATATATTTCAGTAACGGAGGAACATGCACAAATGTTTGCAGTTATTAATAAATGAGTTTTTTTAATACATTTGGATACTAATCAAGGAAATTTAGTGGCTATTGTTGGTGTATCTATTGTCCCCAAATCAAGCATGACAAAAGTGCGGGTAAATCGGACAAAACTCAATTGAAGACAACAAGACTGAGGGACTGAGGTGCAAAAGAAGATTGACCTGAACATTGTGCCAAAATGCAGATGATTTCAAGTAGATGCTCGCACTGAGAAATACATTTGTATGCAGTTGGTGTGTTTTTTTTTATCAAAAACCATACAGACTCAAGCAAATTCCACTCATGTCCGTCTGAGAACAAACACCTGACACTAATTGGGCCAGTAAATCTCTACACAGTAACTTATAATTTGATGGCGATGAAGTAGTAAGTCACATGTGATTAGTTATTCATTCATTCGTATTAATCAATTTGCATTTTTATCGTGCAATCACAAATATCATGAATATAAACAGCATTAATTCTAGTTTTAAATTGTTGTGTATTTTCTATGTTGAATTACCTTATTTTGGACTAAATTTCGTCGGAAGAATACTTTACACGCTTCACACGATAGTCCATTAAAATTGAAACCTATTAAATGTATTTTAAAAATAAAATTAATTATTTTTGTTCAATTAAATTTAATTTGTGTATTTTCAAACTGTCTCCTCAATCCCAATAATTTGTGTTGTTGTCTATTTGAATTGTTTGTATAAAATTAGAAAAGACCTTCTCTACAAAGTGACACAGTGATGTAGGAATTTATCCAAATCACATTAAGGTAATTTTTTATAGCTTAAAACTTTATTTAATAAATATTAGCTTTTTTAATTTGCAAATAGTTAATAATTAATCGCCCCATAAAATTAGTGACTCGCCCAATAGAAAATAATTACTTTTGCCAATAGTAACTTTGGCAAATTAAATTATTTTCCCCCCCATAATAAAATATCAATAAATATCTAATAAATATAATTAGTTGGATACCTAGTCACCCCCAATTAGTTTAATAACAAATAACAAATTTATAAATTTTAAAAAATAAATTCACTTACATATGGCTTCATCGCCACAGACGCGACAACGTTTGTTGTGCATCATGTTACTTTAAATTTCAAAAATGCCAATTTAAAATTGTCTCGATAAAATTGTTATCTTGAGAATTGGAATAAAAACAAAGAAAAAACACTTTTAAATGTTAAAGATGTTAAACAGCCTACGGGTGCGAGTACACTTAAGAAACTATGATTAGAGGCACACAGACACATGGAAATAATGAAAACACAGTGAACTGACGAACAAACTCGTTTGTGCTCATTAGAAGTGTCTTCTTGTTAACATTTAAAATATACTCATTGACAGGTTAAATAGCAATTCGTTAGCAGGTGTGCACTGGAGGAGAGATTCACAGTAGAAATACATTTCTCACATTTTTCATATGCCGCCTTCCACTAGTATAAATGTTACAATTGTTAAAACGATGCAAAAATGAACACTTTTTAATTTGAATATTCAAATTAATTTTAATAATTAAAAAAAATTATGTAAACATGCTGGCACTAATTATTTAAGAAAGATGGCACAGAATTAATGTTTAATAATCGAATTAAAATATTAATTGAATAAATATATTAGATATTTTTGCATTAAAATAAAAAAATTTTAAAATTTAATAATTCTGATATTAATGTTTTAGTTGGGAGAGTTGGTTCAACACTAACGCTTGTTTAGAATTTAGAATTTTAGAATGTTCCACGAATTTCTAATGAGAATTTGATTGTAGTAAGTTTCCAAATCGGTGGATCACACTACGCGCACAACAACACAAACGCAAAGACAAAAGGTACTATCTTGAAGGTAAGAATAACTGTAAGATCATAAAGTCAAATCGATCGAAAGTGGGCACCAATTATGAATTGTTATCTGCAAAAGTGTTCCAATTGGGCTCAAACAAGCTTATTTCAAACAATTACCCATTATTGACAAAGTAACTTTGACAAAGTTCTATGCAAACAGAAGTTACTAATAACTAAATTGAATTATTGTTCGAGTTCGATCGAAAGTGGGCTCTCACTAAAAATTCATTAAGAGGGAGGCCACTTTAATTGGGTTTACTTGTTGTATGACAACTTAAAAACATTTGGTCGTGCCAAAGACCGAGCTATGATTTACAATGTAGATTCTACATGTACTCGCGCAGTACAAGAAAAATAGTTTCTTTCATAAAAATTCTATTCTACATAACTATATAATACAGTAGTTTTTCCCTGTCTGTTGTCTGCTTTCACTGCAGTCGCGCCTTGTGAGATCCGCTTGAAACGAGAGCATTTACTTGTATAATTCAAAATTATACCTTCCGGTTTAATTTATTTTTTATTTTATCAAAATTGAAAAAACGCTACCTACTTGTACCGTTTTTTAATTTAACCGTACCGTATATTTTAACCTAGAACAGTGTATCTGTTCACTTATTTGTCAATAAAGCCTAGCATTTTTATTATTAGAAGTGGTCCATAAAGCTGCCAAAAAATTTATTGTTAACCGAGAACTACCCGAAAAAGATGATTCAGTAAGTATTGGGTCGGGCATGGAAAACTTTCAGCTAATTTAAGGAAATATATATATAATTTAAGGAAAGGACTTTCAATTTTTTGGATTGTACAATGCGTAGATAATTTGCTACAGTTTCGGTGCGATATTGCAATTTGATTGAAACTACCGAGTGTTCAAAAAGTGTACTGTACTTGTTAGCCTAAATAAGCATCGAAGTGTATTGTTACTTTCTGAACACACGGTAGTCACACAACCCCTCAATGCCGAAGTTACGTTCATCATTGTAAATAGGCAACAATTTTAGAAGAGAGTAAAAAGTACCACTACATGTGCTGGATCTGTCAGTGTTATTACCATAATATTAAAAATAAATCGAGACGTTAGTGCCATCTGATGTTGTGCAAACAAGCCTCGAACTCGACGACTGAGGCAGCATGCATGTTTGGTTTTTATCCGAGATATGTGAGGTATAACAACTTACTTGTTAATATTAAATTCTGTATTAATTTTATTTATTTTATTGCTCAAAAGAATTTATCATGTAATATAATGCAATACTACTACATCATTTTAAACACATTTCTCACTAAACGAATTCGCTAATTAGCCAATGGGAAGATGAGAACAAACCGAAGAGAAGCGTAGGTTTCGCAAGAGAGTGAAGCTAGCCTTTAGCCGCTTTACGCCTTGTGGTTTTCCTTGTAAATAATATTATATATTTTCAAATATTTTTCTTCAATTGTTTTCGGTTTATTACTGTCCCATTCTTGTTCTCTAGCTGAACCAAAAAAACAGTAAACAAAAGTAGTTGTCACAAAAACGCCCGCAGAAATGTAAAATACTGTATGACCAGTTTTGTACAGTTTGTTGGAATTGAGTAATTTTTGGTTGTTTCGTTATAAATAATGCAATAATCCTATACTTGTGTTATACTTGATGTTGACTGCGTACTTGATCGATAACTATACTTTTGTGTGGATAGTAATGATGACTTATCTTTCTGTAATGGAATGGCTGTAAATTATACGTGACCGTTTTCGGATAGTTCGATGACTATTAGCTAGTGTACACTTCAACCTCTCCTTCCTAAGCAAAATTATAATAGTAATAATAATAATTCAAATATTTTTTATATTCAATTCAATAACTTTGTTTGATTTTTAAAGAGTATTATCCCACAATATTACTGAATAATTTTGCATTTGCCTACTCTTTAAGTGCATAATCATAATCATCGTCCTGCTTAAAGTGCACAAACTGTAACATAATTAAAATTTTTACTGTTTATCTTGTATGCCAGTAATGGCTATTTGTTTTGTGCGATGACGAAAGCTAAAGTGGCAATACACGATTGCTGCTACGTATTTATTGTCCTACCTGATATCATACTAAAAGATAATTAGATGTTTAGTGTACTACGATAAGAACATCAAGTAGAAATGTGTTACAGTCTGTCGGATTGAAATGGCAATTTTATTTTTGAAATCGTTCAAATTGTCAACAATTTTTACAGATTCTTCATACTCGGAAGTTGTGGTATGGTGTTGGCAACTCGGTTGGCGCAAATTTTTTATCTCATTTTTAAATGAGGACAACAAATTCGCATCAATTTGCCTTTGTCTATGTATAGACGAGGAAAGAAAAATGATGCTGCAGCGTGAGTCCGAATACAAACCCCTCTTGAGCTCATCAAAAGAATTGATCAATGTTTTGTTGCATTTAAGAGGCTTTTTGCATGTTAATTGAGGAGTTTGTGGTATAATTTGGATGTTATATTTCGCAAAAAAGTACACTCTGTTTCAAATTCAGAATAGTCGAAACATTTTTTGGCGTCACGAGATTTGTTCAGTTGAAAGTGGGTGCATTTTGGATCAGGCGGTGGTATGTACGGCTTAGAGTCGTCTTTTGAAACACTTTCCTTCTGTTTTAATTGGAAATACATCTTTTCGTCATTTATTTGCCTAATTGATCAAAAAATAGTTTTATTTGTAGATTTTCTTGTTCATTTGAAAGTTATACCTTGTCCAAAATTAGTACTACATTTATTGTAGGTCATTATTTAACGGCCATTTAGAGGCAGTGTTATATTTTTATTGTTTTCATTATACAGATATCACAAAATTTATGTAGAGCATTTATATTAAAAATGCTTAAATCAACTTTAGCTAAACGCAACCTCATTCATAATTAGTACCTCAATCTTTGACTAAGAACCCAATTTTGTCTGTATCCGTTGCGTCAATATCAAGTTGTAAGTAAATATCACTTGTTTCCTTTATCAATAAAGCATTGATAAAAATTAGCGTATTTGAACAAATTCAATTGAAAATTATGCAAAATCCGGCTTAAATTAACGCACGACTAAGGTTGAGTGTCAAATTTGATAATGCCTCACAAAAAGGTGCATTCAAAGGACAATGATATACTAAAATAAATTTAGTAAGATAAGCTTACAGTCGGATAGAGCACTCTTGGAGATGTGTTTACACTACATCTTTGATCAAAATTCTGATAACATTGGTCTCTTTTTTTGGTTTAAGATGTCTCAATGATTAGTATGATATTTGTCGACTTCCTGCTCCAATCATTTGCACACCTTTTTGTTTGGAGTTTAAATTTGTCAATTTTTGTGAAGCAATTTCTAATCGCTTACGCTGTTCCGAATCATTAAGAAGTTTCTCCAATGCATCGAGCCATTGGCTTTCGGTAATGGTCGAATGGCATAGCCCTTCTCGTGTACTCGTTGAGGTCAAATGTCGGAGGACAAATGTCGGCACGCAAAAATACGATGACCAAATGTGGGAGAAAATTAATGGTTTTCTTTCACAATTGTGAAAGACGTGCATTGTGTAAACTTTTAGAGAATTTTAGCAAATATACGAAGCCAGGTTATGGGTCGCGATCATATAATAACCATTTGTTTATTTATGTGAACCATATTACCTTTTACAAGTGTCTATGTAGACACTTGCGAAATAAACTTTCTTTTCCACAAGTCAATCGCCTTTCCTTGCCTGTTCCGAGACGTCCAACGTTATTACAGACATCTCGTTCTTTGTTTAATAAAGCCATAAGTGCATTGATTTCGTCAACATCTTTTTACACTTTTGGGTTGGCACAAACAGATTTTGTGTATATTATCAGATTTGGCATGATAAAAAGCACATATATGACTTATGGTTGATACCTCAATTGATCAATTGTCAAATATGATGTGCCCACATTGTCCATCGATAAAAACTACAAACAGTGTAATTAAATTTGAAATGAGGCATACCGTTCACAATTGCGGAACAAAGTTTACGGATCCATTAATTTTAATATCTATAATGACGGTTGTTTTGTGTGCATTGTGTGTCCTGTAAATTCAGCATATAAAGCTTAAAAAACAATTGAATGATTACCAGTCAACGATTGGAAAACCCAACTCAACAAAATGAAGTTTATTTTCGCATTCGCAATCCTTTTCATTGGAGCAGTTGCAGGTATGTCGTTGTACATGAAAATTAACCTAACAAATTAATTAATAATGTTTGTTTAGCTCAAACCGCCGCCCCAACCAGCAACAATAGAGTGTTGGTTGAGTCCTTGGAAAAGCGTGCTGCCGCTCTTTTGCAACGAGTGCGAACCACTGAACAGGAACACCGTGGCCAATTTGGACGCTTGCTACAAGCCTTGGACCGACAAGCAGTCTTGGTTGAAGCTTTGGCTTTGGACCTGAAGACCCAACTTGCCAACACCACTCGAGTGTTCCAACAACACCACATTCACGTCATTGAGGAAGACTTGCTCCACTTGGAGAATCGAGTCTCTGAGGAAATTGCAATCATCAACCAGGTCCGAAGCGGCACCGACCGACGTGGTGAGAATGGAACTCAATTGGTTACTCGGGGCCAACAATTGGTGAAGGATGCCCAAGCTGCCGTCACTGCTCACCCACAAGCCCGAGAAGTCCGAGAGATCCAATCCGAGATTATTGTCGTCGAGACTTTGATCAAGGCCATCCAAGCCAAACCAGCCCCAACCGCTGCTGAGCTTCTAAAGGACGAGGAAGAGTTGGCCCGACAAGAGCGAACTCTCCGACAATTGATCGAGACTGCCAACCGTCGACGAAACTAAGTTAATCTTTACTTTTTTATATAATAATTTCATTGAATCGATTCATTAAATTTTTACTAAACATACAAAACGTGTTTTTCAATTGACAGTTCGTGAGTAACTTTTATTGTCATTATTACAAGTTTGCATTTGATCTAAATTACTCCTAAAATATTTTCGTAACTTGGGTTAATTCTTTTTTCCACTAAGTTTTTTGAAACAAAAAACAAACCAGTGAAATTTATCACAACACAAATTTCGATGTCCCTTGTTTGATGATTCACGGAGAAAGCTACTGGCAGTAACTGAAATGTCGTCATAAAAATATTTAACTAAACAAAGTTATAAACATTGTGATTGAATTAGAGCAATTGAATTAACAAAACAAAATTATCAACCTAAATACTCTTAAAACAACTTTGGCATTTTTGGTACTCTAATTGGATAACGAGTGACGAGACTCTTCAGGTGTTCTATCTTAAGAGCTATGAGGATGTTGAGATACAAGTTAAACGCATACAAATTTGTGTATCAAAGTTTCTTTGTGCATTACAATCAGCTCAGAGTTTACACTGTAATGTGCATTGCTATATTCCATTTAGTTGAATTAGATCAATAATACGCAAACACTAACATTGTATTCATTCAATATTTGTTCCATTCACTTGTCGTTATATACCGTTATGCCATGAAAACCGAACAATACAAGCATTGAGGACTGCGGTTGAATGAGTTCAAGTAAATTAAACTCATTCCAAAACTGGTGTTCCTTTTATTTGTATGATCAACATGCAGAGGAATATTATCTAACAAATCTAGTATTTTCTTAACTGCATTTTTGTTTGTTTCTATTAATATCGAATGGAAAAGTACGCCAAAAAAAGATATTCATTATTGAAAGGATATGCACTATTGCAGTTAAGTTCATTACATGTCTTGTTTTGTTTGATTCAATTCCTTTCGATCGAATATTGGCAAATTAGAATTATTATTTTGTATGCCAATTTACGGAATAAATGAATTTTATTTACCTGTCATATAAAGAAAATAAAAACTTTGTATTTTAAAACTATTGAAACGATTGTGTTCCTGGAATTGTAGGCACCCTAAATAGTTTGAAAGATCTCGAATAAAGAAAATGATTGGATTCAATTGGATTATTGTTGTCAGAGGTGGGCCCGGTTAAACATAATAGAGGCAGCTGTTTTTGATTCCCTTCGTTCACTTCAATTGACATTTTTTAATAAATTTTGCCTTTTTACATGCTCGGTTTACCGGAATTATTATTCCTTTTCCTATCAACATTCTAGATGTTTTCTTTACCTGACGTAGAGAAAATGTCTTTAATTCTTATAAGTTTTTTCTTTCTTTTAAGTGGTTTGTTTGTTCACTATGTAGTCTTTTGCCCATCCAAGCACAAAACACTTTAATAAAGTATTCAAGGGACCCCCCTTGAATTGAATCGCCTTAAAATATAAAGGTGAATTGCCAAGTGTTTGAAGATTTACCATAGTGGATTCGAAAAGTTTCGACCGTCGATATGTCTATCAGTTTTACCTATGTTTACCTGGTATGTTTCGAATAACATTTGTTTTTTCAACATGTGTCATCCATATTTATTACTTTTGAATTTCCCCCTCTTGAGTAGCACTGCTACGAGTAGTGATGACGGTGGCACTGGTGCCAGCTGTTATTGCCTCATATCATGCTTTGAATCTATCCAGGAAAGCACTCTTGTAGAAGTTACTCTTGTTAATGTGAATGTGCTTCCGTGAGTGGCGTATGCGCTTTGGGAACAAAATGTGAACTTGTTAGGGAAAGTGAGAATCGTGTGAGAGTGAAACTTCCAGTTTTGATTTTCCGCCGAATTGTGTGTGCGTGTGTCGGTAAACTTGGCAACGGCTAAAAACTTGAAACAAACTTTTTTGCTCACACTTGTGTCCAATGAGCAACAAAGTTCTCTCTAAACAATGTCGCGTTTGTGGTGATGTTTCTCTGTGTATATGTTAGCGTCAAAGTCCGATAGCCGGCAAAATCGGGAAATGCCGCGGCAGAGTACGAAGTCAAATTTTTGAAAACAATTTGAATTACATTGCCGCGGCAATATTGGATAATGCCGCGGCAAAGTACACTATGCCGGAATTCTGTCCGGCAAACTCCATTTTCTAACTAAAATAAATTTCTAAAAATAATTAATTAGCCGTTTTCATAAGATAACTAATTATAGAAAATTAATAATAATGCATTAATAGCAATGAATTATAACTTACACAAATTAAACAAACTAAAACACCAAGAAACCCAAACAAAATATGTTTTCCATTATTTTCCTAATTTGCAAAGAATAAAGACATCAGGCTACTTTTTTCTTTGATAAATGAATTCATACAATAAATTTGTTCTTTGTATAGTTTTTAATGATTTTTAATGACTTTATCTTAAAAAATCCATTAATAATCAATTAAAAAACAACTATGCCGAAATGAATTTCGACACTTCTGACTTTGCCGCGGCATTTTCAAGAACTGCCGCGGCATAGTTAGCTCAACTTATTTTCATATCCGAGTTCGGACTTTGCCTCGGCATTTTCCGAAAATGCCGAGCGTTCGGACTTTGACGCTAACATATGCATAGAGATTTAAGCATATAAATTATTAATATTTTTTTATACTTGATTAGGTTTCAACTTTAATGGCCTTTCTTGTGAGTCGTGCAAGGCATTCTTTCGACGAAATGCCGTCAAAGCAAAGGTATAAATTTCAACTTGTGTAAAATATCCAAAGTCAACTAAAGCCAAACGGTGCGTGTGTGTGTGTGTGTTTTTACTTTGTAGATATACACATGTCACAGAGGCGGCAATTGCATTATTGACAAGTCCAATCGGTCGTACTGTAAAAGATGCCGGCTAGATAAATGTTACGCAATTGGCATGAAAAAAGGTTGGTTGTCTGTTTATTCTGGTTGTTATTTATTTTTTTACAATTTTCAAACTACTCCCAGGAAATGATACAAGCGTTAAGTCGTCGTGAAGATGCATTACCGGACAGCATAAAAATCACCTTAAAAGGAATCAAAGATTCATCAAATTCATTAAAATCTTGCAACTACAAAGACAATCTCGAAATATTATGCGATTACAAAAGCAACAATGGCGGAGTTTCTTGTGAATCGGGAATATTAGTTTCCTCTCGAAATGAAGCAAAGCATGATGTGAGTATCGATAATAGCTGATGGAGTAGATTTCAGTAAATAAATATCATGCTTATTTAATAATAATAATAATAATTCCCCCTTTTAAGGACGACTTAATTGAAAATAAAAATTTAATGGAATGCTTTCAACTTTTAATCTTGCCAAAAAATGTTTCCGATCCCTTATATCTCCAGCAATACGAATTTGACCAAATAAAATATGTCAAGAAAGCAATGTCAATTTTTGTGAACGAAAATGAATTACCACTTCGAGATATAAATGCAAGTCCAACCGAATCTTTTAATGTGATTGTCTTTTATGTTGAGAAAACAATCAAATTTTTGCAATAATTTTGAATTTTTCCGAAATATTAGTGAACAAGACAAATTGGTCGTATTGAAACTTTTCTTTATTGAGTTGCTCTCATTTAAAATTGCATTTATTTTTGACACTGTCAAGGATGGATTTCGAATTGTAGAGGTTATATATTTATAGTAAAAGAAATATATGTAATTTTTAAAATTTTCTAGAATAATTTACACGACAGAGTAATATTTTCTCAACTTGAACACTGTGACCGCTTCAGTGCTGGTGCAGCTCAATTGTTGAGGCGATTCCACAGTTTTTGCAAATCCGAAATGGAAAACGATCCAACAATACGAGATTTGGTAATATAATTAAACTAATTTTGAGTCTAATAATATTTGTTTTTTAATAACATTAGATAATTACTCAGTTATTATTTCGACCCAAAACTGATTTAAAAATATCCAGAAACTCAATGGTATAATTTGCCTTTACAATTGCAAATACTAATATTTTTATTTTAATTTTGAACACAAAGTTATTTATCAAAATTTTACTGTCGAATCTTGAAACGATATCTCGACTGTAAATACAGAAACTTGGAAAAAGCAGAACAAAAAATACATTACACTTATGGGAATTACGAATGACCTGGAGAATGTGCGCAAAGAAATCCACAAAATTTATCATCAAATTGAGCCAATCAATCTGTCTCACACTATGGCTGAGATTTTTGATGTTTAATGCAAAAAATGTTTACCTGTTTAATAAAAAATAACACAAATAACAGTGATTTGTTTAATTAATTGAATTAATTTTAGTTTATTTATTCCATTTATTTTAATTCAAAAAATGTTTTTATTTAATTTTCACTTTTTGCTTATTTTAAATGATTTTGTTCTCGTCTTTGTCCCCATTCCTTGTCAGCATGACTTTGCCAGTCACAATACGAGTCACACTTAGAATACCCAGAACTGTCAGAAATGAGACTTTAATATAATCCAGGTGAAATACACTAGTATAGAACCAGCCGCTGGCATTATGAAACCTTTTAGCTATCGTAAATCAAAATAGGTAATGCCATTGGCATAAAAGTCGGAGCGAGAGTATGTAAACCATTTGTTTCTCGTTTGATCAGTTGTAAAAGAAGAAATAAAAGCAGAGATATTTTTGCGCTAATTGTGGGATTGTGAAATTATGCCTAAAACATGTCCAATATAAAATAAATGATGGTACTGCATTATTAGGAAATATTTTAATGGCCAATTGTTGGCATTTGAGTTTTGAAAATAGGGTCGTTTAGCCATTGGTAGCCTACCTCTGATACATTAAAAAATATAATTTTCATTATTAAATATTATTAAATAACATCCAAGATTCGATCAACAACTAATTATCTCTGAATTCTCTATGTACAATGTACTCTAAATTGTGTTTGATTGGGGTTGGGTTATATTGGGAATTTTGAGAATAAATTCACATGACCCAAATTGTAAAAATGAACTAAATTCAAACTCAAATAAATTGTAAATATTTGTTCGGATCACAAATACAAATCCACCATTCAACAATCTTCGAGATAGCACTTCAAGATCTGATTGATCGGACAAACCTCTGTATTCAAATTTTCCTTATTGTCATCACATAAATCCATAGTGCAGGATCCACTAAGTTTGTAAATATGGATAGAATAATATTGTTTTTACGGAAAAATTTGAAATAATTAAACAAATGTATGTTTTCATGATTGCTTTCTGATTAATTCACATCTTACCATAAGCGAAAAATTTTAATTATTACAAAACATTGCACTTAATTTCGGTGTTCTGTGTCGTATTGTTAATATCCTTATATATCCCCTAACGGTAAGTGATTATTGGTCAGCACCGAATATGTTTGAAAACGTAAACAAACATTCGCACAAACCTGCATTTTAGGTCTCAATCAATTTTATTGAACAACAAAAATGAGAGTTGAATACAACTGCCCTCAGGCAGCTTGATCAGAATCCTCCGAGTGGAAGACCCTGTAGATGGTGAGTGATTCACGGGTGACTAAATCAACGATTGAGCCGATCCGTGACCTTGACATGCCTAGTTGGGTCAACAAGTTAAAGGTCGTAGGGTTGATGGCTCCTCTTGCTCCGAAGATAAGTCCATAAACTTCCATAGACCATATTTGGTGTCCTAGTTCGACTAGTTTCGCGTAGATTGCGGCTGTCACCGATGCCTCAGAGTACTTGTTTCGCTTTTCTTGGTCTCGTTCATGTAGCACCGATTTGGAATTCTCAAACGAACACTGAACGTCTAATACTAGTGAATCCGTACCACTTGGGTCGATTGAAACGATGTCGGGAACAAATTTTTCTCCCCTTTGATTCTTGACCGTAAAATTCTTGTAAACTGTCCACCCGTTAGCTTCGAGATGGTCCGTAATGATGTCTTGTGCGAGATTATGTCGTCGGTGGTACATGCCCTCCATACTTCTACATTCGTTGAGAATATGTTGTAGTGTTTCGATCTTGTTCGGGCAGTTTCGATGGCAGTAGACCGGTTCGGATTCATATCCAGAGGCACCAATCGAGTTCGTCCTCATCCTCAAGTAGCTCACGAATAAGCGACCTGAAAACCATGTTTTCCCGCTCAAATGACGATTCACCAGACCTCCAGATACGCTGAAACAACATTGCCCTTTGAATCTGTTGATTTGTTCTAAGTCTGCTAGTAGACGAGTACGATTATCTCGGTAAAGTGGCAACAGTCGTTCAATACGACGAAGATTGTTCTTGAAATGACTTGATGAAGAAATATCTTTAATTAACCACCAGTCCGAATTATTCAGTCTAGATAACCGCTTGTACGCCAAAATCGGGATTTCGAATCGGAACTCGGGTAATCCAAGGCCACCATCTTTAATAGGCAGATGAAACCATGCACACACAAGAATTGCTCCAATTCCTTTTTTTTCTGGCAAGGAATCGTCACTCCCGAAATGACACACCTCGCTCGCTTCGCTGGCTCAGCGTGAATGATTTCGGTCGCTCCTCCAATTAAGGCTCCAATATTTAATGCTCAGTGACAAACAGCCACCACCAATACCACAGCGATCAGCTCATGTTCATGTTGGAGCGAGTAATACAATGTTACTCAAAACGATAACAAGCTCTGTTAGTTACAAAAGTCGCCACTAGGTTGGACCACCCGTTTTAGCTTATCTTTAAGTTTTGAGTGTAACCACCTAGAGACTACCTTTAAAATTTGAGACAATTTGGTCCAGTAGTTTTTGCTAGATAATTGTCACAAAATCGCCAATAGCATTTGCTGCTTCGCACCCTCAGACAATCATTGAAAATGTCTCGCCATTTGCTAGTATGCCTAAAAGTTCCAGATGCGAGAACTGTGTCCCAATGAACGTTCTAGGGTTAGCACAACTAGCCGTTCGGGTGATAATGAATTTTTCTGTTTTGAATATTACAGTTAAATGCGAATAAGGGGAGACATGTTTCATAAGTTCATTGTCAGCCATATGTCTGAAAACATGTTGTCAAAATTAAAAGTTCAGATATCGTGCATTTTGATGGTGGAGATAGTCCATAAATAACGCCATTTTTTTAGTTTGCCTTGACAAAAGAAGGAAAAAATTCCCTTAAATTGTCTGGGCAAATTACGGAATTAACTGCTTTGTACAATTCTCAAAAGGCAAAAAGATAGTTTTTCTGGACTTGTACAAAAATAAAGGGCTGAAGCCACTGACATTTCTAGCGGTACTTTGTACTAGCGCTGAGGCGGTTAATCGGGTCTGTATGGTATTATAAATTTAAAATCTTATCAAATTGCACGATTGACAAACTTTTGTTGGAGATACAATTAATGATTTACAGATGGCACATTATGCTAATGATTCGGCCGGAACTTCGCGGATACATCTGTGCCATTGTGCTTGCAACAACAATTAAATTGAGCTAGTAGTGAATAGAATCGAATATAAAAAAGTTGGAAATTTTGTATATAAAGTACTGCAAAATTGTAATTCAACATCATAATCTTTTAAACAAGTTTTATTTACAAAACAAAACAAACTCCAAGATTAAAATGAAAATTTTATTGGTTACCGCAATCCTGGCATGTGCTGGTAAGTTTTTGTATATCCATATAAAAAATAATTTCACGATTATAACAAATATTGTATCACAGCTTTCTTCATGGCTACTGTTGCTGAAGGACAAGAGGCAGGTGTAACCGTCGGACAACAACTTGGACAACCTCAAATCATTGGTAGTCAACTTAAAAGTGATTTGGCAAATGCGGCCAATGCTGTCCAAGAACAAGTTAACCAGATTCAGGAAAAAGGTTCAATCACTGAATGCTGTTGCAAAGGCACTTGCCGCCCTCATCCGTGCGGCCCTGATCTGATTCTCTATCTATCCTCATTTACATGTACATGTGTCATGGCACTGTCTGCTCATGCAGATTGTTTTTAAGCTAATCTTAGTTATATGTTGACTTATTCCGGAATAAAGTAAATAACCACTTATATGTACAAATAATTTGTTACAAATTATTTATATGAACTGCAGGTAGGGGTAGACGATAATGTGTCGATAGGCTGTATCGATAATTTTCATGCGTTTCATCGTATCGATACGATAGACCTATTTTATCGACAACTTTATCGATAATTTACCAAAACAAAATTTATTTTATTTTTTGCAATTTTGGAATAAAGTAAAATATGTCTCTTTACTGAATCGATTATGGGAAGTTCATTTATGATTACCATTTTTGGATTCAAAGGTACCCTGGGGCCCTATGGAGTTGGAAATTGAAACAATTCTCAGAATTCAGAGAAACACGCCTCTTTACTGAATAGTGTTTGTATGTTGTCTCACAAATAGTGTGTCGCGATTATTACACAATTGGATTGTTGTATTCTGTCCAACATTAATCCTTTCATCTTACTAGATGAATTATCTAATGTAGTAGAGCGCCGAGCGGCCTAGGCAAACTTACAAAAAACTTCACAGTACAATTTGATAAATTAGTTTAAATTTTCATAGATAATGGCCACCAAAATCTTTATCTTCTCCTTCACATTTATGACTCTTAAACTGAAAATAGACTGAAAATGTGCACATTGTACAGTGCTACAGTGAAAATGATTGTTTTACAGTAAATTTCCGTTAATTCGAACTTGTAGTCATTTACCAGTCATTCACTAGTTATATTAATATGCTTACTTGTTAGACCCTAAACACACAAGGGTCAGTTTGCCGGTTTCGGCAAAAATGTAGAAACGAGACCCAAAAATTTCGAAAGTTTATCCCAAAAACTACTTACCTGCAAAAAAAAGTTCGGTTCTTTGTGATGGTTTGGTCGAGTTATAACGTTCCAAACAAAATCCTACTCATTTAGTTCAATGAAAATAGTGTACATTTTTTCCCACTTGGTGGCTACCGTCCACACGCGTATCATACAAATGTCAGCTTATGTTTTTACTTTGTATCTGCAATCAAAGCAGCAACCAGTGCAATTCGACTGATTTGATGGTGATATTGATGAAAATGGCTGTTATCGTTCCCAAAATGATGAAACGGCTTCATACCCCAAATAGACACTCGGGAGTGATCCCAAAATGGAGTTGATAGTTCCTATACACCAATTTTTGTTTGAACAGCACTAAAATGAAATCACCTGAACCACCAATTTGATTAACGACCCTCGAGATAGCAAATAACCACCATGACCAAAAAACACCAAATCTCCAGGCGCCATCTTGGGTTTTTTGGCTGCCCAAACTACCATTTGTGGGATAAACCAGAACCACCAATTGTTGGATCAGTCTAGTTACTCTCGTTTCTCATATGATTGCAGATATACAGAGAAACAACATCAGCTGACATTTGTATGAAAAGCTTGTGGACGGTAGCCAGTGGCCAGTGGCCATCCAGAGAACATTAAATGAAATGAATTAATTGAATGAATTAATTTGAAAAATAATAAAACACTAGTTTTGACAAGTTTCGGACGAGTCCTTTCTATGCACTCGGGCCAAAAACAAGGTCATTAAGAAGAAGCCATAGGAAACAACATGCTCCCCAATTTCTTGTTTGTTTGCCTTGGCTTCTTCTTAATGACCTTGTTTGTGGCCCGAGTGCATAGAAAAGACTAGTCCGAAACTTGTCAAAACTGGAGTTTTATCACTTGTTTTTCAAATTAATTTATAATTTAATGTTCTCTGTTCAAGCATAAATTAAATATGGCAAACTAAAACCTCAAAAACGTTAGCAAAATGCTCGAGAATTAAACTTTCGAAGACATTAATTTCCAACCCCCTTCAAAAACAATAATCATTAACCTGCTCGAGGAGCAGCAAATAAAACAATTGTCGTAAAATCTCGAAAAATAGAGTAATAAAAATGTTTAACTAGTATAGAACCAGCCGCTGGCATTATGAAACCTTTTAGCTATCGTAAATCAAAATAGGTAATGCCATTGGCATAAAAGTCGGAGCGAGAGTATGTAAACCATTTGTTTCTCGTTTGATCAGTTGTGTTCCAAATCAGTTCATGTACAACAAAGTTGGGCAACTATTTTCTGCTTCTGGCCACAAAATAACCATTGCGTTTTTAAAATAGACACCTAGATCTTTACCCATCCGAACAATTTCATAATCTTCAATTACCAATTGACATGGGATTTTAAAAATCCGGTTAAAAAAGAAATAAAAGCCGAGATATTTTTGCGCTAATTGTGGGATTGTGAAATTATGCCTAAAACATGTCCAATATAAAATAAATGTTGGTACTGCATCATTAGGAAATATTTTAATGGCCAATTGGCATTTGAGTTTTGGAAATGGGGTCATTTAGCCATTGGTAGCCTACCTCTGATACATTAAAATTCATTACATCGAAGAATCGATCAACAACTGATTCTCTCTAAATTCACTTTAGTTTAATCTGGGTTGGGTTATATTTGGAGTTTTGGGAATAAATTCATGTTTTTAATTTCAATCTAATTTGTCATATTTTTACATTTTAAAATTTTTAGATATAAACTCCTTGTACATTTTTCGATTCATTTTCTAAACCCAAATAAATCCTATCACATAATGCAAATAGTAAAATGAACTAAATTCAAACTCAAACAAATACTAAATATTTGTTCGGGTCACAAATACAAATCCACCATTCAACAAATTATTGACAACAATCTTCGAGATAGCACTTCAAGATCTGATTGATCGGATAAATGTCTGTAATCAAATTTTCCTTATTGTCATCACACAAATCCATAGTGTAGGATCCACCAAATTTGTAAAGGAGGCAGTGGCGTATTTAGTAAGGGGACATAAGGGGCAATTGCCCCTCATTGGTTGGCAAAAATGCCCTTTAGAACCCCCAGTCAACCTTTGGTTTGTGCTGGGAATGTATTGGGTCTATGGAAAGTGCCCCCCATTAGGCAACAACCTGGATACGCCACTGAAAGGAGGGCAGAATATTTTTTGAAGGAAAAAATGAAAAAAACTTTGAAATAAATAAACAAATGTGTGTTTTCATGATTGCTTTCGGATTAATTCACATCTTAACATACGCAATAAACTTTCAATCATTTAAAATCCTTGAGGTTGCACTTAATTATTCGTTGTTCAGTGTCGTATGGTTATTAACGGTTTAATCATTTGTTAATACCCTTAAATGGTCACTGACGTTTAGTTTCAAATCATCGGTGAGCAGAATATGTTGGAAAACGTAAACAATCACTCGGACAAACGTGCATTCTATTCAAATTGTCCGCATCCAACTCACTGATTCGCATTTAGGTGTATTTGCTACTGCGCATCTCCAATGCGCACAGCGGGCGCGCTCGGGAAGCGTGTGTGCTTGGCTGTGTCACAGGAGGACACACACACTGTGTTGACACTCGGTCTCTACACATTTCAATGCAAAATTTTGGAATTTATGTAAAATCACTACTTCTTTGACCTCTGACCTATACGGCCCCAAAACTATACAGCACATCTAGACCACTACCAGAACACTGTGTTAAATTTTCAGACCGATCCATGCGGTAGTTTCGGAGGATTTCTGGTGACAAGAATTACCCCAATTCCCTTTTTTTCTGGCAACGATTCGTCACTCCCTCAATCACTCACACCTCGCTCGCTTCGCTCGCTCAGCGTGAGTGATTTCGGTCGCTCCTCCAATTAAATTATTTCACAATAAAATGGTACTTAAATTTATATTGAAATTCGAAGCGGAATCAAGTGGCTTTTCTTTAAATCAAGCTTGAATCTTACCACCAACAAACATTTCAACCCATAGAAACCGTAGTGAAGCAGTCGCAAACATTTGGGACTTTTCAAAGCTAACAAAAACTGTACCAACAGTAAAGTTAGTCTCTCATGACTCGATATCATTACTAAAAATGCCAGCCCAATTTCTGTATAAATTTGGGCAAGTTTGTATCATTAAATATTCATTTGATCAAAAAGTGGAACAAACAAAATGCTTCACTTGTTAATCTTGATCTTTTTGTCTAGTCTCAGCAAGTCAAAACTGTTCTTGCGAAAACTTTTTATCCACTTCAAGGAGTCTTACTTTGATCTGGACCCTATCAAGGACTGTGCCTCACTGGAGGAGATTGCCGCATTGAAGGCAAAACGGTCCTTTCATCGATCTCGTCTAATTCCAGCGCTGAAAGTGAATTTGCACTTTTTACCAGCTGCACTGATTATGCTCTACTTTTATCTCGACTCGTTTTACATTGTGGTTGTACGGTACGATGGCGAGTACAATCCAACTGGCATGCCCGACATATTGCCCCATCGAATAATACCAGTGTCATTTTGGGGCTTTACCGACATTCTGATTTACTCCGGTGTGATGCAAATGTTGCTCACCTACTTCTATCTGACCCAAGTGCCCAATATCGACCCTGAGTATTTCATGTTTGCCGTCTGGGACGAGTCACACCAGAAGCAAACAATCTACTACAGAGGAAAGTGTAAGTTTATTGCAGTAAATCATTTAATTGTGAAGTTTTTGGATCTAAGTTTGGAAACAGGATAAGTCAGACAGACTTCTGAAAAAGCGCTCTTTTCTCCGTCGAATCTATTCGTGCATTATGGTTGCTGTGTTTTTGGCAAATTTATCTCTACTATCTGGGCTACCATCACCTTAATGGTGATAACACTACTATCCGAAATGGATGGCTTTATTTGTACTTGAGTCTCTGGTCTTCATACTCTGCCTACGGTAAGTGAGAAGCATTGTTTTATTGGATATTCAAAACCTTTGAAACCCATCGTTTAGGTATCATCTATGTTGGCTTCTACTTTCATCTTGTGAGCGCTACTTTTCAATTCAAACAACAGTGCAAACTCGACAAGATGGCCTCCCTACTGGCGGAACTGAATCTGGTGGCACAGGGCAAACATCCCAGCCGGAACATGGCTCAGCTGCGTGTGCTCATTTGGATCAAATTTAGTGCGTGCAATCGCAAAATTTTGACCATGTTCGGCGAGTTGAAGGCATACAACGCCTTTTGGAGCTTCATTTTGACCGATATTGTGTTTGGCTATGTAATTGTAATTTGCTTCTTAGCGTATGGACTGTTCTTTGGAGAGGCGGGCTCACTGCTGCAAAAGTCCTTTTACAGCTTCTTCACCGTCCAAATGCTCAGTACTATTCTCTTTTATAACACGAGAGTGCTCTATCGTGGTGCGCAAGAATGTGGCCCTGTACAAGTGCAATCGGCAATTTGTCTACACCTTCTCGAGGACCATGCAGCCCACCAATACCCAACTGTTGCGAGTATAAATGGACGGATCTGAATAGTTTTTATGATTTTAAACTTTTGATTTTAGCTCAGCAAAATGGTGTCCAACTATAAAGGCACTCGAGCCGGCTTCCGATACATCAACAATGGGATAATCGATTCGCGAATGTTCGATATCGTAATATCTGTCTTCTTATATTTTCTTTGTATGTAATATATGTAAGTGGCGACCTCTTTCGCCACTTGTGATTTGAAATTTGTTAGTTGTTATGACATAACGTTTGTGTACAGTCCTCAAAAATATCACATACTTTCATCCTCTAAACACCTGCAGCTGCAATCAGCGATTGGCCTCTGACCTTTACCTCTACCGTTTACCTGCCTTCACCTCAAAACACGTGGAAAGAAAATTCACTTCCCTCTTCCGAAGATTCTGCCTACAGTCGTCGAACTGATCGGTTGTGCTAGTCAAGTACAACTAAGGAATTTTGATTTTGTTCTTGGATTCTAGTCTAGAATTCTCTCCTCTTTCATCTCCACGTTACCTGGACCTTCCTGTTGAAGAATCTAGAAAATGCCGGATGCAGTCAGTTCCGGAAATCTCCTCTCTCAATCCTCTTCTTTTTTTTGCTTACTTCACCCCCAAATATCACTCAACCCAGTCAATACCATTTAATTATTCTTTTTTTTGTACAATTTCTTCATTTATTTTCAAATTCCAAATAAATCAGCAAAGGCATCAAATATCTTTTGATCAACCTTTCATATATATGTTAGCGTCAAAGTCCGAAGGCTCGGCATTTTCGGGAAATGCCGCGGCAAAGTCCGAAGTCAGATATGAAAATAATTTGAGCGAACTATGCCGCGGCAGTTCTTGAAAATGTCGCGGCAAAGTCAGAAGTGCATAAATTCATTTCGGCATAGTTTGGTTTTTCTTGGCATTTTCATTTGTTTTATTTGCGTAAGTTACAATTCATTGTTATTAATGCATTATTATTAATTTTCTAATTAGTTATCTTATGAAAACGGCTAATTAATTATTTTTAGCAATTTATTTTATTTAGAAAATGGGTTTTGCCGGACAGAATTCCGGCATAGTGTACTTAGCCGCGGCATTATCCAACATTGCCGCGGCAATGTTATTCAAATTGTTTTTAAAAATCAGACTTCGGCATTTCCCGACTTTGTCGGCCACCGGACTTTGACGCTAACATATATATATGTCAGGGGCAAACCGAAGAACTGGCACTTCGTAAAGTGCCTAACTTTTTCCCTCCGGCACATTGCGAAGTTACTAAAATTTATTTTGTTGCTAAATTTGCCTAGTGAGAATACAGAATGACTAGTCACTCTTCAAAGTTACGAAGAGCTCTCCGGCAAGGATGCAAATTGTTTATTTATGGTTTAATTAAAAAATGTCTAACAGTGCTTATTTTTACAATCCGTGCTATTGTGACATTTACTATTGCACAACACATTTGCTTGCCTACAACTACATCGTTTTGAGTCACATTTTCTGAGGCAGTTGCATCTGACAAATCCTTGACCACCGCTTGCAGACTGTTGAGTAGCTACCGATCGAAGGGGAATTCGTACATCTGGGACATCAGCAACATGAATAAATTGATAGTTTGATCCAAGTGGAATCTGGATTATCTCACCAACACTGTAGCACTTGTCAAGTACTCCATTTTAATTCCTTTGTGCAAGTTCCTGTTGTGCTTGAACTGAACATCATCTAAGTTTTCTGCCCATTTAAAAGTCTTATCATCCTGAACAGCTGTGGTGATAATGTCTTCGACCTTTTGATTTGACCGTTCAACACTACCTTGTGATTGAGAGTGTCTTGCTTTTCCGTGCACAATCTTCAACCATCTAACCAAACAAAGCAAAAATTTTCCTCAACTCATGAGCAACTGCTTCAGCTGACTTATTTTTCAGTGGTCGTAATATACAGAATTTAGATAGATGATCTTGGAAGTTGAGTATAAATTTGTACTCGCCGTCAGGACTCGTTTGAAGGTCGATCAAATCAACTTGGCATCGTGACCAAACGTGGACAAAACAGTGGGTTGACCATATAGTAGGATACAAGTGGTTTGATTTGAGTTACAATCAATTTAATCAATGTAAATAAATTTACTGCCGAAGAGCATTCCGCAGCTTTGGAGAATGACTAGTCACTCTGCATTTTGTCGAGGCAAACTTAACAAATGATTAAACTCAAGTGACTTCGAAGACTGCCGAATTTACTGTTCGGCATTTCGAGAAATTACGGGTTCTTCGGTTTGCCCCTGACATATATATATGTATAATCATCCTATTTATTATTTATAGCTGTTTCTTTCGATAACTGTTTTGTTTATGAAAATCTTCAAAAAAACAAGTCATGGGAAAGAATTACATTGGAGGCTAAAATTTATGGAAATGGTTCATTGTCGATAGACAGTCGCCAAATGGTCGAGGAAGGCTCTCTTTCTTCATATATGAATAGAACTATAGTTGACCCAATCCAGTGGTGGCATTCCTTCTCACTGTCACGCATGGACAATCTCAACATTAATACTTAATTAATATTGTAGACAAAAAACTCCATCGGAGGTGGTATTGTGAATAGACATGTCGTGTTCGAATGAATTCGTACATATTATAATTTAGCAATTTAATTTTAATTTTTTCATTCAAGGCACGCAACTTTACTCAAAGAGCAAGCGTGCGGTCGCTTTATTAAATAATTGAGTTAAGAATTGAGTTAAACAATTGAGTCACGAAATGAACCACATTAAAAGGTGAGTCTTGATGTTGACGAAATGAATGATCAAAAGAGTCGCGAATGGACCCGAAAACGCATAATCAATGAAATGAGACCGCAAAGGAGCCAAATAAAGATCTAATAAATGATCAAAAATCGCGAATGGACCCAAAAATGTCTGATGAATGAAATGAGAATGCAAATTCTCGTGAAAAATTACTGAGGGTCAGAATACTAAACATAAAAGATCAAATGGTAAATGAAGGACCCAAAATGATAAAAAAAACTAAATAAACCGCAATAAAGTCAAAATTGTATTGAGGCTAAAGAATACTGTAAGATAAACTGAGAAAATAATACTAGATAGAATGAAAAAATAGTTAAATCAGCAATCCCGGGTCAGCGCAATCAGTATCTCGGTCGGCCAGCAGCAGCAGTGATGGATTGTTGAAACTTCATTGCTCACAAGTTGATCATTATGATGCATAATGATTGAGAATTCAGTAAGAGCTCAGGAAAGGAAACCAAAATAACTTCCGGAAATTAAAAGTACTTTCGGTTTACAACTTTGCCGGAGCAGTGCAAAAGCACTGCGAACGACCGACTAGCGAAAACAGAGTTTGAGCGAGTCAATTTCCGAGCTGAGCACTGTCCGAGCGAAACTGACCAACAACGAACACACAACGAAACGATGACGAATTTTTCTCGGAATCGAAAAAGACAAGGCCAAAATGAGCTTCAATGAAGTGAGTGAGAGAACGGAGACTCGCATTGAAAATGGTAAAATGTAAAAACACTTGAATTCAACGATGACAAAATAAAAAAAACGGAACTGCAGGTGAGGAAAAATTGTTCGGGTTTGGGTCTCAGTGAGCATCCAAATGAAAGCAAAAACAAATGAAACATCAAAATTGAGAATTAAAGTTTATTATTTTAATTTAAATTATTTTACCCAAAAAGGTTAAGTTTCAAATTGTATTTCATATTTATTTGAATAGTTTAATTTGACTTTTAAATTATTTGGCACTTAATGTCCTTTAGCCATATTTAGCGTATTAGCTTTCGCTCACTTTCATTAGTCCACTACTGTATGAAGTGAAACTAGTTTCGAATGACTTGTCCTTCGCTTTTCGCTTGTGTGTGCGTGACTATGTTGTTACATTGTAGTCGTTTATTTCTGTTAGTTCTGTAAATTCACCGGATGCAATTTAGTTTTCAATGTGTTTAGTTTTTGTTTTACCCTTTCAACCCTAAATCATATATGTCAACTAATCGTTGGTTTATTGGATAATGGTGGATTTTTGGGGCGTTTTGGGTTCGTTCGGCCGGCAAATCCTAGATGCCACTCCTATCAACCATTTCCTCTTTATTCCTTCGTCTTTCCTCTTTTTACTTTCGTTTTACTTCTTTTGTATTTCTCTCTTTTCTATCCCTCGACACACACACAATTCTAGTACCACTATCCTCCTCACGCTAGGTCTCCTCTAGGGATTCCAATCGAAGGCTTCGAAGCTTCGAAACTTCGAAGCTTCGGCCAAATTTTTGGGAAATCAACAATTCGAAGCTTCGCTTCAAAATTCGAATATAGTGATATCTTCTGAACAATTGGAAATATGATCTTTTTTGACTATTTTGAAAATCTTCAATTATCTCTAATTGAGGAAAAATATTTAAAAAGTTCATTTTAAAAATTTTACTGCTTCATAAATTGAAGGGATTAGATGAAATAGACGAAACACTCTGTTGGGAAAATTTAATTAATGAAATAACTAGTTAGTAAATTGATTGAAAACGCAAAATTTCAATCAATTAAAAGTATAGGGGAAATTTTGTCAAAGCTTCGAAGCTTCGAAGTTTGTGGTCACCAACCATAACCCACATCTGACAGATTTCTCATCAGATCCTCATATACTCACATGATTGACATTGAGGCTATATTCAGAATCATCATCTGCAAATATACCCATTTTCTTTTTTGATTTGTGACTTTTCTTGTAAATCTTGCAAATTCCAATGAAAATGCCAAAAAAACAATATTTGATATAGATAAAACAATCGTAATCGAACATTAACACAACGATGTAACCAACAACAATTATTGTCTGCCTGTTCGGTTTGCATAGATCGCATAGAGCTCAAATTCAATATTGTAGCATTTACAAAGAAGAGAAAACCACGCTTGCGCGTTTATTCTTCTCACTCTTTGTGACTCTACATTTTGTTAATTTGAAAGTAATTACTTAGCTTACTTAACTTATTGATCTTCCCTGTATTGACAAATTTTAGGACTTGGAATCCATCGGTAGTGCCCATTTTCGAAATCGAAAAGTAACCAGATAGCGCCGTTGGTGGTGCATATCACCATCTTTTTTGAATAGCCATGTATAAAATTGGATTGGGATGAACCACAACACAAAGCTTAATCATTTCATCAACTCAGTAGTACTGAAGTACTACTACCTAAAGTTATCACAGCGTGGCCACAAAGCAATTAGCCATGATGCTCTTTGTAGTTTGTCAAACATCAAAGCTTCAGGTTGTAACAATGTCTGTGTTCTCGTACATTGAAACGCAGTTTCGTGTGATAAGATTGTGGAGTTAAGCACTTATCATCATCAATACAAAATACTGGTTTAGGTCGAATTTTATTCAGGAGACCGTTTGGAAGGGCAAATTTTGGCTTAAGGAACATTGGCAATTGACAAATCTAACTCACCACTGCTGTTCACTGCATGCTTGTTGACGCAAATGAGCTACAATCATTCGGAGACTGAGTGTTGTGCTTTCCTCTGGTTTATACCGCAGGTTTGCCCCACCAACTGCCGGCATTCGTCACTTCATGGAAAAAGACATTGATAATTCGTGGTATCAAACCACTTGTCCTTTAACTTTTCATAGACTACCCTGAGCATTAGTCCACGTACATAAAGCCTCCTCGGTAATCACAATCTGTCATTTGGAATGATCAACAATGACTTAAAAGTTTCTATTTAAAATTTTCTAATTTTAAAAAAATCATAACAAACTAGTGCCGGAAATATGGACACAACTCAGGGCACATTTGTTTGAAATTGATCAAAGGCCATGTCGCTATTGAAGGAAACTAAGAAACAGACAAGTTTGCAAAGAAAGCAACCTACTTGGAGACAATGTCTAACAACAAGTTCCCACTCTTTTTTGCTTAGAAAACAATGAGAAAAAATTTGAGTTCAATTTGAAATCAATAGTGGCCAAAATGGGAGAACGACGAGTCAATTCAATGTCAACTCAATGTGTCTCAATCTATTTATCTATCTGAACAGCAAACTGGGGATTTAAAATAGCGTTAAGAAGCGCAAAAAGAATACATTGTATAGAAAATAATACGATTTAATCGAATTTTGTTATATTTGTCCAATTTTAAAAATTACAATAAAAATATATCGGAATAATATAAAATTGTTGAATAACTTATTTGAATTGATTTCAATTTAGAGCAATTTTGGTATTTAGTAGGATCTGTTACTTACCATCTTCATCTTCTACATGTTCACGTTCATGTTCACAAACTCTGTGTTTGGAATTTGGTATCTGGAATTTCCTATGATTTGAGTGTATCGATTGGCATTACCGGAAAAACTTGATTCCAATGTAAATTTATTATACAAATGTCGACACTTTCATCGGAAAAGCATAGGTCGGATATCTTTTTTCAATACTTTATTCTGCTTTATTAATATTAGAAAAGGGTTAAAAAACAATTTGATTTATTAGCATAATATAGAATCCATGTAACGTACGTTCATTTTAGAAATCTGCCGGTTGCTTGAAGACATATTTTTGCTCCCTATATTGTTGGGGATGGTAACAGAATATTTGTTAATTATAACAATCAACAGAAAAAATTAAGGTGATTACCCGAAATGCATGTGCATACGAAAAGAATGACAATTAGCATAAATAATTTGACCAACAGCATTTTTAGATTAGTGTGTTGCTAATCAATCAATTAATAATGCATCACATTATATAAGTGTATTCGCAGTCTAGTTTATATACGAACTGTAAATCTTAAGCAAATTAGTCTAAACGTATATGTTTGAGTTATCAGAGTGTTAGATGGCATAACCAGAAGAATATTGTGTAAGAACCTGTAGGTATAGCACATAACATAATGAACAAATAAGATCTATTAATTAGCTAGTTGTTATCACAAGCCAAAATATATATCTTAATACACTAAGAATGACCTAATCATGTGAGCACATGTTAAGCATGAAAATATTAATCTTTTCGTTGCACATGTCTGTTGACGTTTTCTTTTGGTGACGTTTAACATGTTCTCTTAATCAATGTTGCATTAGAATAATTATCTATCTAAAATCGACAGTTAGTCAGTTGCACAAAAAAATATGCCAATTAAACACGACAATCACTGTTCACTCTTGTTTAAAATAATGAGGACTATTGTGCTTGCTGTTGGATGAAAGTAGCTGTTTCTCACTTGTTTGCCAGAAATCATTTTTGAAACATTTCACGGTTTTCAATGTCTGTCTCGCTAGTGACAAACATCCACTGACCAACAAGCATAGTTCTAGTATTGAGAGAAGACAGGTGAAGCTTATGTGATATATATTTTGAAGTTTGATTTTTATTAACGAATTAGGCTAGTAGGCACTCCTAAAAAATGTAGACACTTTTATCCTGTTGGTCCATTTGGATCACTTAGTTTGTCATCAATAGAATTAGGACGGAGTTCTATGGCGTTTTAAAAATAGTGTTGAGAAACTTTTGAAACGACCTTATTTGAAACCCATGATGACGTTTATAGTTTTCGACAATTTTACTAGTTATTGCCACAAAATGTTTTCAAAATACGTGTTTTCAAAACTGAACTGCACCTCTATATGCATTGTCGTCTTGATCCACTGCGCTTGATTTTGTTACTAGAATTCAATTAGGTGCACTATTAGGACTTACGTTTCTATCAGAATATGGACAAAGGTTAACAGACAGACTGACGGACATGATGAATATATCATATGAATCTAACACTGTCAAAGGCCATACAATTGGCAAAACATGTTGATAGATTCTACTTTTAAATTAAACTTTGAATCATATTCTTTAATTGGTTCAAAAGAATAGTTCTAAATCAATAATTCCTATACTAGAATGGATTTAGATTAGACAACCTTCAAGATAAAAGGACTGGACTTGTTGCATAAACAGTATTCAATACAGCAAGTAAACTGTAACACGTTTCCACTTGGTATGCTTATCATGGCATATCAAACTAAATTATCTGCTCCGTTATTTGCTAAGTTTAATGATAAATGTGCTTAGAAGTAATCTTGTATGCTCAAAATAGTTTTGATGACCTTGCAAAACAAAAAGACATAATTACTCTTGATAAGCAAGTTAAGTTTAATTATGTTACTGTTTTCTTTGTCCAAATGGCAGGGTCAGGATTTATCGAATACAATGTTTACTTGTAGAGAGGATATCAACATGCTGTAACAAGCAAGCAATTAGTGACATCCTAAAACATCCATTTCTGATTAAGTCCAACACTCTGAGTTTGTCAGTAAAAATACACTGATGCTCTACAAAGAAAATATTTCTTAATCTAACAACGCTAGAATGACAATTGAACAATCTATTAGAGATTTCTATGTTAATTTATTCAATTGCTAAACAAGTAACTAAAAATAAATATTGCTTCTAAATGCCGTGTGTTCAATAAGTAAAGATAATGTGGGTTTATGAATTTTATCTTTGGCCAAGAACTTTTATAAAATTTGTTGATATGCTATTTGAGACACCAACTTAGTAGGATATCTGATGGTATGGGTTCCAAATTTGGGACCACTCCCTCCTAGGAATATTCCGGAAGTCAAATTAGAAGTTTTGCTTTTCGGGCTTATTTTGGCCAAATAATGCGTGGAAAAAATTCTTAAAAATTAAAAATAGCCTACTTCTGGCCCGAATAATTAGATTCAAAGTCGATTGTTCAAATTGGAACGTTTTGGGACATTTTCAAAAAATAATTTCAAGATCCATAAAATTATTTCGAAATCAGCTAAACATTATTTAAAAATATTCTAAACAATAATTTATGTCTTTAAACAGCCGGTATTTTTTTAAAAATCTTTTTTATTGGAGATTCTCAATATGTAATAAAAATATAATATTTTAAAAATCACTTTTAAATAAAATTTTCAACTCGAACACAAATTTCTGACTATTTTAAGAAACAAGTTCCAATTTAAAATCATTTTAAAATTGTTTTGAAACGTTTTATGAAACTGGAAATTGTTTTTGGAAATTACCCAAAACGTTCCAATTGGAACAATCGACTTTGAATCTAATTATTCGTAATAATAACTATAAATAAAAACTTGCCATGTAAGTTTAAATAATTGGAAACTAAAATGAAATGAAAATTTCCTAATTTTAATGAGATTTTCCTTGAACAGATCATCGCATGATCATTTTGTCTCATGGTCTGGTACACCAAATAGATCGGAGAGATAGTTGCGAATTTGATCAAACATACAAATGTTGTGATTGCAGCAAAGATGTTTAAAGCCATCACAAAATCGTACTGACCGCGGTGCAAATTGGTGCAAATAAACGTACGGACTGTTGGCCCATTCTGTCCAATCAAAATTTCCAGTTGATTCGTAGTGCAGAAAAACAACTCCGTACAGAAATACATATGCCATCACACCTAGAGGAAGGTAGAAATGTAATTTGCATTCATCTGATCTTTGTTCGTTGTTTTTTAATCACAAAAATTGGCGGAATCATTGTTGTGTTAACATGCAAAGCTATTTTCTTAAAAAGTTTGTTTGATAATTTTTATGATAATTTTTGTTGCTGCAATTTCAAAGAAAATTTTTGACACAATTTCAGTAACAACTACGACTTTTATTTGATTTTAATTTTTAAAAAGTACATACACTACAATAGAAAAAATAGAATCAATAAAAGTTCAAACCCACAAAATTAGTTAGACATATTAGACAAATGATTAATTAATACTAACTATTTTCAGAGTCATGTGATGTTTTTGCAATTAGAAAAAGTTTTGTAATTTATTATTAAATGGAATTTTACTTTTTTGCATTGAGTTGATATTAAAAAATGCGCTGCCTCATTAAAGAATTAATGATAATAATAAAAAGAATATGAATAAGCCAATTATTATGAAACAAAGGCAAATAAGAATATACTAATAACAATTTGAGTACATTTTGATTAGGTATTTTAATGTATGGCTCTGAACTCTACTACTACTGAATTTTTAATGATCTTGTTGACATAGTTGACACACTATTCAGCCATTTGGCAAATGTCAAAGTAGGATTTCTTGTAGGCATTCTTTTTTGATTGTCTTATGTTGAACATGTTAAGAAACTCAAATTTTGTATTCGAATTGTCCAAGTTAATTAGGTTCAAAATGAGACCGATAACCAAAAAATGTCAAATCCTTGGTCAAATCACACTAAAACAAGGAAACCATAAAACGCGTTCCACTATAGTAGACTTCAAAGGTTTCTTGAGTTCAACCAAGTGGGCTACCAAAAATTCTATAACTTTGGCAAAACTAATCAATTCAATAATTCACAAATTTTTATTTAATGTTAACAAATGTAAATTACTCTAAATTTAAATTAAACTTAACACAATTAGACTCTATAATCATATATTTCTTTTTAAAATTTGAGCAATTTGATCTGGATTTTGAGTCTTCTGGAAGTTTGCATAAAAACTCTTCATATGTTCTGCTGACATTTCGAGTATTTTTAATATGGAAATAAGAGTGTGATATTGACGATTGGCTTTCTCAACATTCGCATATTTGAACTCTAAATATCGCTTCAACAAATAGTTGTACAGAATGTAGTGATAGCGAATGCTTTCACGATTTTTTAAATTTTGGCGATCTTTAAACAAGAGCAGTGCAGTAATCTAAATGTTTTATAATTAATTTTAAAAAATGCATAGTAGTAGTTACTTACCAAATCGCGAACAGTAAAATCGTTTTCCATTGCCAAATTCAACGAACTACACAATTTTCTCAAGACCGAGTATGCGTTTGGATGTTGGGGAATATTTTTGGCTATACTCAGCCTGACAAAAATAGATTTTCCCTCACTTTGTTGCACCGAGAAACCGTCATTTTCATGATCATATTTGAAGGAGCTTTGTAATAAACAACGCTCTGGATAAAAATTTTTAAACAAAATCATCTGGTCGGTTGGACTGAGATTCTTAAAAGCGGATAAGTTTTTACAAAACTTGATAACATTTGCAACAAAAGTTTCTTGTAGATTGGCCATTTCGAGCACATTTTGAGATTCTTCAATTAATGTAAAATTGTTCTTTTCTTGGGAAACTGATACTGCCTCACGAACCTCAATTATGCTTTTCAGTTCATGGCCTTTGAGATCGGTTGAGTTTTTGTATAGTTGAATAATATTTTGTTGATTTTTTTCATATTTACGTTCATTTCGAGTGAAAATTAATTTCTATTGAGAAAAAATTGTAATAAAATTCTTTATTCTTTTCAACATCAATACTTTATCCATTCCACTGGCCAAGCACTTCTCCATCCGACATGAAATGCAATTTCGTCTGGTAAATTTAGTTATCTCGCACATGCCAATACGGGCACAAGTTTTTACATCAAAACTCAACGCATGTCGTCGAAAAAATGTTTTACATGATTCACAGGTGACCACATTATAGTTGAAACCTGTGAGATACAGAAATTTTAATATTCGCATAAATTAAATATTCAGAATTTAAAAAATACCAATAGATTTATCGCCACAAACTCGACAATGTTTATTTTGCATATTCACACAAAATACGCCAAAATTGCTTTTATCAAAATATATAAGTAACTAAACAGAATTTATGTATTCCAGGTTTGCGATCTTTCAGAAGGCTCTCAGACAAATAAAAAAACATTTCTTAGACAGCACAAAATCGCAAATTCATTCTTCTGGGCAAATTAGTTTTCTTAACACGCCTTCTCTCAGTTCATACGTCTCTCTTTTGGGGCAAATTTCGTACACTTTTTTATTATTATGGTTGAACATATACGAAAATCATGCTAGCATTCGTTTATTTTTGTAGAAAGTTGTATAGTTGTTTGTGATCGTAACGAGAGTTCGTCGTTGCCAATTTTGATTCACTTGAATGGCTACAGTTGTGCAATATGTCAAAAATAAAACTGAAAGCATTTTTGACACAATCGTGGCACAATGTAATTGCATCGAGTATTTTTTTAAACAATAAATAAAATTAAAATTAAAAACTTTAATGACAAATAAAAATGTACCATTATGTTTTCAGCCTAAAAATTTCAGATATTTTTCCAAAAGTGTAAATATTTTAGACAAAATTCAATTGAAGACGACAAGGATGAGGCAACAAACGTATGTTGAATTGAACATTGCATTCCGATGTGCACCGAATGTATACACACGTCTATAGACGGCACACTGTTGATATTAATACACTGAGAAATAATTGTCATTCAATTTATTTACCAATCGGTTTTCTATATCGATTCAGATAAAAGCCGACACAGCAAACAAAATCTACACTTGTCTGTTTGTGCACAATGTAGCGTAGTTTAAAAAGTCGAATTTCAAGTAGCTTTAAGCATAAATGGATTTGTACACATGTGTTAGCAGAAGGCTACGAGTGATGTGATGTGATGGTTTACATTGTATTGTACAACTACCGTAACTACCGTAAAATCTCAAACTAGCGCCGCGGCGCTTGTTAATTTCGTCAGAAAATTTTGTCCGAAAACCCGGTTTCTGGTAACTTCCACAGTGCTTTTTCTGTGGCGCTTAAACGAATGCGGCGCTTGGTAGAGATTTTACGGTATACTCTTCCTGGCCGAAAAAACACTAAAACACATCATCTGTTGACCGACAGCAGAATGTGCTCAAGTCTAGTGAAAACAATAAGCTGGAATTTTGCATTTTGATCGATGCTGGATTATCCCGCAAACAGTGTTTTACTTGTTTTATTTCGCTATACTTAAGGCTTGATTGTACTCTTTAAAAAATGTAGAATGACAGAATTAGAACTACCGTAAATTCTCAATTAAGTGCGGCAGAAAATTGTAAAGTGCAAGTTGAAAAGTGGGCAAAGTTTTGCCTTAAATTAGGGGCTGAAACTTACAAGCGCTGCAAAATGCACGATATCCGAACTTTAATTTGGACAACAACATGTTTTCAAGCCTGTCAAACATGTCTCATGTTATCCGTATTCATTCAAATTCATTATCACACAAACTGTTAGTTGTGTTAACTCTAAAACGTTCATTGTGACATAGTTTTCGCATCTGGCACAGTTAGGTAATATTAACAAATGGCGTGACTACATTTTCAATGATTAATATTGTCTGGCAAATAATTCTTTAATTAAATTTACAATCGATAAACACCTGTTTAGTGGCAATGATGAGGATTATTCAGTTTGGGAAAAAGTCTTTGACGTCATTTTACTGAGTTTTTAATTAGAACAACTTTGCTAAGTACAACTTTCTAGGATTAATATTTTCACATCATTATGAACTTCATAATATGAAGTAATCACAATCTATCCGGTATCTAACAGAAAATATTGTTGTGAACCAAATTCAAATTCTTCAGAAAGAAATTGCTTTAAAATCACATAAAATATTATATTATTTTAAAATCGACGATTTCGACTATCGATTTTTTATTTTCTATATATTTAGAATAGCGGGTGTAAATTAATAAAACTTGCAAACACACCAAACGATTCTAAATTGATGAAACAAGAAAATTGAACTGGTACTTCATTTTCCAATAAATAATAAAAAAATCGTGCCCAGGTGCGACTCTGCCAAGAATTGGAGCATATTTGGTTAGATGTTGTAGTTATATATAATCCAAGATTTAACTATTCATGAATATGCATATTCAGTAATTTCGTGTAATCTTACAATATAAATTTCTGAAATGTGTTGAATGCCTTTTCATTTTCAATTGCCATTCTGCCATTGTCCCTGAGAAGCCACCAAAAAACATATTGGACAATTAATATAAATGATATAATTTTCAAGCGTAAGCGAAGACTAAATCACAACAATTTCGATTCTTGTACACGTAACTCCTTCTACATTTCTTAACCGATTTATAATACATCTATTTGGCCAAAATGCTTAGAATACCATACCGATGTGCAGTTTGACCTTGGTTTTTTGTGAAAAAATGTTATTTAGGCATACCCGCCGAACAATTCTCACATTGGAAAAATTAAAGCTTGAGTACCCATTGTTGGGTCACATGACCAACAATGAGTGCAACAATGGAAATTTGTAATTTGGTTACTTACACAGCGCCATCTCATTTTTATAAAGGGAACTGTAGGATGTCTGTCCGTCTGCAGGATTAACTTACCGTAAAATCTCAAACTAGCGCCGCGGCGCTTGTTAATTTCGTCAGAAAATTTTGGCCGAAACCGGTTTCTCGTTACGTCCACAGTGATTTTTTCTGCTGCGCTTAAACGAATGCGGCGCTTGTTAGAGATTTTACGGTATGTCTTTGCCTTATAAAAATCAAATGAACTGTATTCACAATTGAACACAAATTGTACCCAAAGTCTGCTTATCATGTGATTGTTGATTTCAGAATAATTTGCCATAAAGTTTTATATATGAGCACAAATATAGACACAAAACTGTTTAAATAAAAATTTGGGTATGTGTCCACTCTAGTGCGTCTCAAACCAAATCTACTTTAACAGCGATGTCTATGTTTAATGTAACATTTTTAATAATACAAACTAATCACGTCAGCCTCAACTTGTCAAGGTGAAACTGATCGTTTTTTTTGTATAAAAAGCAGAAAAATAAATTTCATTTCGATGTTAGCTCTAACCAAACTACATCCAAAAATGAAAACAATGTTAATTTTTATTTGATTTGTATTTTTCAGTTGGATGGTTTTTAGATACAAAAGTCATTCAACTGAAAAATACAAATTATTTTTTGTCAATTTAAAGGTAATAATAAAATGTATTTGTAAATAAAAGATATTAATTTGAATTGTGATTGTATATTTAACTAGTTTGGACCAAAACAGTCTTCTTTTGTCGAAATAAGGCAGCAATATCCACCTTACAAGGGACCCTCGCTATATCACAATGGCCAAATGGATAAATTATGATATCGATAGATTCTGATGTGCTAAAAAACAAAGAATCCATGTGCCAAAAGCGTGATTTCAATCTGATAACCGGCTGAGGGGTATTAACAATGTTCCACAACACGTGCACTTCCACGTGTATTGTGCAGCCACATCAAGTGCAGCACAGATCGAATCATTATTGCTGAAAAAGATAGGCATGTCTTATTGATTGGATTGAAGCAATTTTTATAATGAAACCAACATTAAAGCTAGATGGTTTAAGTTGTTCGAGACAATCACATCAACATTAGACATTTCGGTAATGCTCAAATCACCATGACAACATGAGAACAGCATTGTGATCAATAGACCCTCACTAGAGTTCTGTTGGTTCACCAACAAAATCGATGCAGTGATTTTCTTTCTTCAACCAACTAGTGCCAAAATGCGATTGTGTGGATTTATTAGTTTTAAAAGGTCAATTCAATAGCTAAAAACAAATAAATAATGGTTTTTAGAATCAATAGTTACATGGACACAACACAAAAAGAAGCAATTGATGTGCTGTCTCATGTCAATGTGTTCACTGAATGTACTGTGTAGTACAGTGTGTACGTACATCACTACTAATACAACTGGTTATCATTACCCCTCAGACGATCATCAGATTGAAATCACGCTTTTGTCACATGGATTCATTGTTTTTTAGCACATCTGAATCTATCGATATCATAATTTATCCATTTGGCCATTGTGAATTGGCGAGGTGCCCTTGTAAGCTACTTGAGTGATAGCGTGTCAAATCAATACTAAACCAAATGTTTAAAGTAGATTTATTAAAAATCAATTGTAATTAAACAACATACAAAACTATTTATTTTACAGCGTTTATGAAGGGCGAATTGTCTGAATATGTTTATTGATTAAAAAACAAACAAAAATAGATAATAAATAACATTTGTTTATAGAGGTTAAGGGATTTATAACTGTTTATTGTTTTAAATGCAATTGGAACAAAGGAATAATAGAAAACCGTAAATAAAAACCATGATAAAATTGAAGTCAAAACAAAATATTTAGACAGGGACTCCCTTGGATCGAATCCAGGTGAGATAATTTCCGACTCGAGTGTACACACCAGGATACTGTGGCCTGGCACAGCCAACACCCCACGAGACCAAACCAACAAGTTGACCATTGACAATCACTGGCCCACCAGAATCACCATCGCAAGCATCTCTGCCACCTTCGCCAAGATGACCAGCACAGAACATGTTGTTGGTGATTTTCAACGAAACCGCAGCGTAAGCAGAAGGCACAGACAGATCGGACAATTGAAGGTTTCGAGAGAATTTGAAGTGCAGTCGGAAGAGAACCACCTTCCGCCAATCGACCCCAACCAGACACAGTTGTGGTGACTTCAGCAGCGACATCAGAACCCTGAGCTGGCAAGGTAGCGGCATTTGCGTTAGTCTGGCCAAGCGTCAACTTGGTGGCAGTCTTTAGCAGACCAATGTCGTTGTCAATGGTGGAAGAATCATAGTTCTCGTGTGTGATGATCTGCGAGATTTTCACCAACGAACCACCACTGTTGACATTCAAAGAATTGTATCGCACATTGAGGGTACTGGCTGAGGCACTGGAAAATAATCAATTAAAATTGAGTAATTAAAAAAATTATTAAAAAAACCCTACCCAACAATACAGTGAGCAGCAGTTAAGATCCATTCGTCCGTAATGATGACACCACCACAGAAGTGACTGGTTCGTTGAAGGGAGATCTGCGAGGGCATTTCGCCATCCTTGGCCACAACGCCACCAACGATGAATCCTTCACTTTCGAATTGGTTCAAAGCTTCAGGTTTCAAAGGGTCCAGCCAGCACACCAACCGTGGCCAAGCACAGAAACGGGATCAGGAATTTCATTTTCTGGCTTCTTCAAACTATCCAAAGAAGAGTGATGTTTTTGAGTGTAAAGCCGCATAATATATACCCAAAAAGAGATATTTTTTACCCTATAACCAAAATAAAATGTACACGTCTATCCATGTGCATATGTGCAGAAGTGAAAATTGCAATCAGTACAGACCAAACAACTTCAAATACCATAAAAACTGCAAATCGCTTTAATTACGTTTAAGATTGGAAGTGTTTGTAGTGAAATGGCACCAAAATCAAGTGCAAATGCAATAAAGTGTTGCTTTATCGGTGTCTTCTACATCTCCGTTCAACTGAAATGACAAACAATTTCAATTGAGAATTACATGATGTTTTAAATACAGAAAAGTCTCGTTAATTCGAAAATTTTGGGACCTAACTCGTAATTTTTTTCGAATTACCGATTATTGAGACTATTTGAAAACGACTATATTTGATTGAATTAGATCAAAATGGACTTTCATAATTTTCTAAGCGTTAAAGTTCCGCAGGGTGTAGGGTCCGCCTTGGTGATCCTCTTTCTCCAGAAGTTCTTATCCGCGGCGTCCCGCTCCACTAACCCCGCTGTTCGCATGTCCACTCTGGATATTGTCCATCCAACGCATCCACGAGAACTTGTTCCAGGGACTTTCAGGTTAAGCTAAAAGAGGGCCACGCGTGTCGGTGTGCCCCGGAGAATGTGTCCATACCAACGGAGACGATGTTCGTACAACTTATCGGTTATCTTAGTTATTCCGACTTCTTGTCGAATCAAGATCAAAATGGACTTTGAAATCGCTTTTTGGAAGACATTTGGTACCACCTTAAGATTCACTGTAGTTGGCTAAGCGATCAACTAATCAATTTAAAGATTGATTTAAAAATATAATTTTGAAAGTGCATCAGAAGCGCATTAAAGTGTACAGTAGAAAGTTAATTTTCGGAGCGGAACGATCGAGCGAGCAAAGCGAGCGAGTTAATGAAGTGACGACTCTCCGTTCACTTGTCGGGAAAAGGTTTTGTGCAGAGGATAGCGTCCATACGGTTCAATGGATCGGTCTGAAATTTTTACCCAATATTCTGGTTCGGGTGAAGATGTGCCTTTTTGAAAATAAGTTACTATAGGTCAAAGGACACCGGAGATTAAAAAATAAATAATGATTTTTTACTACATGAGTATTGGAGAATGAGTGGACGTGTGTGTGTCTGTCGCACAGTGATGACTCATCGATGATTTAACTGATGAGAACGAGTGCACGCGATACTTCCGCTCCAACTACACGCGTGGCAACAAATACTCAAACGCAATAGGCAAGCCATTATGGACCTGATTCTGATAGAATGGACCAAGACGAACATTTTTTGCCAATACACCATGAGTCTAAGTCCAGTAGATCCAGAGATACAGGGTCCGAAAGGAAAATTCTCTCACATTTCAGTTCAGTTTAGTGCAGTTGCACACTCTCTCACTAGGTGGCGACATCGTATTATTTTTTACTTTTATTTTTTGTTTTTTTCGGAAATGGTAAAATTGAGATTTATGAGCTGACAAGTGGGTTACTGACTAATTGGAGGTCTGGGAATCCGAATTTGATGACCATTTTGCGATTGGGCGTCAGGGCGCCACCAGGGGGCGTTCGGAAATGGTGAAATTGGGATATATGAGCTGACAAGTGGGTTACTGACTAATTGGAGGTCTGGGAATCCGAATTTGATGACCATTGATTACAAATTTATTTTTTTTAAAAATTTAAATTTCAATTTTTCTTTCTCACAAATTTAAACAAGCAATTATGAGCTAAATTATTATTTAGAGTTGTTGTTTTTATGTTATAATTTAATTGAGAAATTTACAAAATAGTGTATTTAAATTGGAGCACCTTTGGATCGAATCCAGTCGATGTAGTTGCCAACTCTAGTGTAAACACCAGGATAATCTGGTCGAGCACAGCCAATGCCCCACGAGACCAAACCAACCAACTGACCATTGGCAATCACTGGTCCACCGGAATCACCACCGCAAGCATCTTTGCCGCCTTCACCGAGATGACCAGCGCAAAACATGTTTTCAGTTATTGAAAGTCCAGCCACTTTGTAAGCATTGTCACAGACGGTTCGATCAATTGAAGGTTTCGATAGAATTTGTAGAGCAACCGGAGATGAACCGCCTTCGGCCAATCGACCCCAACCAGACACAGTCGTGGTAGTCTCACCCGCGACATCTGAGCCCTGAGCTGGCAGGGTAGCTGCATTGGCGTTCGTCTGACCAAGTGTCATCTTAGTGGCAGTCTGAAGCAGAGCAATGTCGTTATCCGCATTCCAAGCGTCATAGTTCTCGTGTGTGATAACCTGTGAAACCTTGACCAGTTGACCACCACTGTTGTGAGTCAGAGAATTGTATCGAATGTTGAGAATGCTAGGAGAGTCATTGAATAAAATAAAACAAATTTACCATTTAGAAAAACAAATATTCAACAAGAACATACCCAACAACACAATGAGCAGCAGTCAAGACCCATTCTTCGGAGATGATGACACCACCACAGAAGTGGCTGCTTGTTTGAACGGATACCTGTGAAGGCATGTCACCATCCTTGGCATCGGTGCCACCAACAATGAATCCATCAGCATCGAACAGGTCAAAGGCTCGCACATGAGGCTTCAAAGGACCAGCCAGTGTGCCAACAATGGCGACGCAAAGAAACTGGATCAAAAATTTCATTGTCTTCTTTTGGTATTTCTTGATTATAGATCAAAAGATCCTGAAAATGATGACTTTGAGGTCGCAGAGTTGTGAGCTTATATACGAAACAATACTGCTAACCTCAGACTTTGATATATATCGATTTTTCAACTGAGCAAGTCTAACATCGTGGTTATTCAAAGAATGTTATTACTTTTTATCCGAGAGTGCTAAACGTGACTTGGTTTACGACATGTTAACGTTGAGCCCAATCTAATCTAATGTTAAGCCAAAATATTATTAAGTATCATAAAGTTGATCTCAAAAACAATTGAAATTGTCTGTGTTATCGAGTGAAATTAAACACAAACTTGATAATTGGATTAATTATGGTGCTTAAATTGTAAGTCTATATTAGGTTTTAAGAAAATACATTTGAAATCATAGACAAATTCATACGACAATGTTTAGATTACAATGTTGTAACCTTAGCATCGATTTTATCTTTTATTGAAAATGCATTTTTGGCTCAAGCCCCCCAATTTGCAGGAATGCGAGTCTAAGGGGAAGAGTATTTGAGGCATGCCATAAATATATTACTGACGGATATGCTGATCCTATGCCGTAATTGGTATTCTTATGGCGCCCCCATAAACTTAAAATCTCCGTCAGGTTTAAATTAATTTAACTTTTTTATATTAAATTAACTTATCTATAATGGATTTATTGATTCAAATCAGACAGAAATAGATAATAAATAAAGTTTATTGAGAGTTGTTATTTATTGATTTAAATGTTGCTTGAGTAATGTCGAATGAATCGTTGGATACAATAACATCATAATGATCCCAATGCCTATATTGTGGGTTCGATTGTTGTTGTATGATTGCTAAGGTTCCACAGTTGCTCCGCTGGGTTTGGGGTTTTTATCCTTGCCGTGAATTAAACTGTTTTGAGTTTGACGATTTCTCTGTCAATCCTTTCTGCACCGTGACATAAGACAAGTGTTTGTCCACAATTCATCACTCTGCCAAACTGTAACAAAGTTAAACTTTACTTGCTTATCATATGCATCTCAATATTTTATTCTGATAAATACAAAAGTAATATGCCCGATCATATTATCCAACGGATCTTAAGATATTATAATAGATAAATTGATAGATTCTAAGGATTCTAATGCATTGTTGCTATTGTATTGGCACATGCGCACTAAACACAATTGACATTAGGGTGAACTTAAGAAAAGTAAAGTTATATTAAGAGAACATTCCAGAGGTCCATAGATTATTCTAGAAAATCTATAAAACATGTTAGGAAATCGATAGAACATTCGAGAATAATCAAAAAGCAAAGTTTTGAAATAATTTAAAAACAAATTTTTCCAGGACTGTCTGGATTTTTTTAATCCCAGTAGGTTTGCTATAACCGTAGTCTCTCTTACATGTGGAAATGCAGTTTGTAGAAATTAATTATTTTGAAAAATTTAATTTCAAGTTTGTGTTAAATGGAATAAAGCCGGAGCGAAGCCCGGATAGCTCGTCTGGTTGTGTGATAAAAACCAACACACAAATTGTAGAATAAGAACTAACTCAAGAACCAATTGTGCGTTTGAGAAATTTCCTGATTTTTGATTATTTTAAATTTTACTTTACTCCCCCTTACAAAATTTTTCACTTTTATCCATTTGGGGCCGCTTCCAACTTGGGGCCTGCGTGATTTCACGCAATTCACGCAGCGTTCCTCCGGCCATGTTCTGTAAACCTCTAACTACGACTTTAATTCATAACACATTTTTGTAGCCTGTTCGCTGGCAGTCTAATCAATAAAGATACTCAAACGGGTTTTAAAAAAATATAATTAAAACAATCCAAATAATTTAATTAAAATAAGTACATCTTTGTTTTCGAGTTTTTTACTTGGAAATGTTGAAGATTGAAATTCTATGGGAATCCAATTAAAAATAATTAAAAGTAATTACATTGCATTGCAGTGCAATTACAGTGCATTGCTTTTCTACTGTAAAGCGATACTCCAGTCAGGCCAAAAATTTTCAATGTTTTCAAGAATATGCTACCAACGAAAACAAGCTAACAGCATATCAAACTGTAGTCAGCTCTACAACAGCTTGTCCCGTTAATTTTTTAGCTAGTCTGCTTTTTAGACAGGGGGCTATGTTCACTTAGTTTTCTCGAGCTCGTCAATTGTATCACATCTGCTGTATCTAGAAATGTTCAACAATAATTGTTAAATTCGAATATGAATAAAATTAACATTACAAAAAATTTGAACAAACCCATCAAAATTTGTCGAGTTTGTGGAGATGTAGCCTTTTCATTCAATTTCAACGGTCTCCCTGTGAATCGTGCAAAGCATTTTTTCCGCAGAAATGCCTTCAACGAAAAGGTGCTGCTAAACATATTGTTTAAGACTATTCTAATTATTCAATTTTTTAAAATGATATTTAAATTAGCAAATTATTTTTTTATAATGTATACAGGATTTTGAATGCGGAAATAAAAACAAGTGTTTAGTGATGAAGTCAACTAGAAAATTTTGTCAACGATGTCGTATGGACAAATGTTTTGCAATTGGGATGAAAAAAGTAATCTAAATTTGTTTGTTCTAAATAAATTTAATTTAATTTTCAAGGAACTGATAACCACATTAAAGGAGATATCGGCATTTAAACAAATGCCTACAAATATTACCGGTAAATTTTTTATGCTATATAAAATTGCTTAAAGCACCGCAGCGTAGCACGTTGTCTGTGTATGACCCTCATCTGGTCAGCTGTATCTAGACTATGTAAGGCGAACTGATGCGAAAGCAGTCAGTGAGCCTCTTGTGTGACATACCTCAACTTGACATCCACAATAAAGCGACGGTACACGTTTACAACTGGTGGCAGCGGTTATCTACCGAACTCTACCGCGAAGAAGACAAGTCTGGACCGTACGGTCGTCTGGTTTGGGTACTACCCACTCGTCTGGTTTGAGGATCACCCTCACTCGTCTGAATATAGGGAAGCACGGCTGTGGCAAGCACGACTTTGGACGTACGAGCATCTCTGTGTACGAGAAAGAGAAGTCACTCCCGTTGCCCGTTAAGGAAGTTGCCTGTTTTCGCTTGGTGGTAACGACAACTCGTCGGTGGTACAACAGTGCAGCAATATGGTCGATGCGGAAAAAGATCACTAAGAAGTTGGCACTGCTGAACGTATACGCAGACGGCTGAAGAAGCCATCATCGGGGCAGATTTCTTAAAGGAACATAAGGTCAAGATCGATATGGCGGACAAGCAAATAACGTTCGGAAAAGTTGAAACACCAACAACGGTAGCTTCAGAAAGTGTTCCAACCGAAATAAGACAAGTGGAGAAGACGAAAGTACCGTCCGAAGTGAAGGAACAATGTGAGAAGATGGTCGAAGAGGAGTACACGGATTTGATGAAAGGAATCGGGAAGTGCGAATTGATCAAACACGAGATCGATACAGGAGATTGCAAGCCGATTGCAATACGTCAACGAAGAGTACCTGTGGCGTATATGGAGGAAATAGCAAAACACGTGGAAGAACTCTTGAAAGAGGACATCATCGAAGAGTCAACAAGTGAATGGCACTTTCCGTTTGTGACCGTTCGGAAGAATGACGGAACTTTAAGACTGACAGTGGATTTTCGCCCGCTCAATGATGTCACCAAGAAGGATACATTTCCTATGCCCAGAATCGATGAAATACTTGAAAATATGAAAGAGGCAAAAGTCTTCTCGCGATTGGACCTTCGAAAAGGTTATTATCAAATAATGATGAGTGAAAAGGACAAGGAGAAAACGGCATTTTCGTTTAAAGGAAAACTTTATCAGTTTAAGAGGATGCCATTCGGATTGTGCTGTGCACTAGGGTAGAACGTCCGTTTCACGGGTTGCACGGATTGAGCTCCCCGGCCATTGTAGGTTCAGGACAATGTCAAGAATTTTTTGAGATTTTTTGGAATTAATGGGCGTGGTTTTCCTGGTGCACGCCCCCTTTGAAATTTTTTTACTCAAAAAATTGCTTTTTGAGTATGCTAAGATTCATTATTAATTCTAATAATGATTACAAAAAAATTCTTAATTTTTTAAATGGACCGGAAGTAAGAGTTCCAGAACGGAACTTCCGGAAAATGGACCAAATCACACTTTTTGAATTCAGAATTGGATTCTACGTATTTTTTTCATGAAAAATAGCATATTTGAACATTAAAATCCATCAAGTCTAAGAGAAGTAACTTCAAATTGAAATTTTTCTTATAAAGCATGCAGGAAAGTGGAAATAAAGGAAAATTATGTTTTTAATTATTTTGATTATATGACTTGTAGTTTATGGATTTTGATGTTCTTTTATGTTATACCAACTAAATAAAATATAGAGAATCGAATAAAAATTATTATAATTCTCAGTTTGTTCCGGAAGTGTGAGTTCCAAATTAGAATTTCCGGTTTTGTAACCAAATTTAAGTTTTGGTTACGGAATCGGATTCTCCGTCCTTTTTCATGAAAAAATCCATACAAGAACCCACAGTGTGCACCATCAAGGTTCCAACGACTTATGCAGCAAATCCTAGGGGATTTACCGTTTGTGAAGATATATTTGGACGATGTGGTGATATATTCTGAGGATCAGGACGACCATTTGGAATACCTAAGAATAGTTCTGGATCGAATTAGAAAGGCGAATCTACGATTAAACAAAGAGAAGTGTCAATTTGGAGAACGCGAAATAGAGTTTCTCGGCTTCAGAATCTTCGACGGAAAGAAGTACCCGAACGATGAGAAGACAAAGGTGATGGCAGGATTTCCGGTGCCGAAGACCAAGAAACTGCTGAAAGGATTCTTGGGCCTGGCAAACTACATCCGAGGAATGGTGCCGGACTTTGCGAAACTGGCGCAACCTCTGTTTGCTGCAAGTAATATGAAAAAGTTCAAACGGAGCGAGGAATGTGACCAGAATTTCAAGCTACTGAAGGAGAAGTTATCAAGCAAACCGATGACCTTTCTCCCTGATGTGAATAGACCATTCATCTTAACCTGTGACGCATCAGACATTGGGAGGGGAGCAGTGCTGGCTCAAGAAATTGACGGTGAGAGACATGTAGTCGAGTTTCTCTCGAAAACGTTCAATGAAGTGGAGAAAAGATACGCAACCATCGAGAAGGAAGCGTCGGCAATTATGTTTGCCCTCGAAAAGTGGCAACATTTTCTGAAGGGAACCGAGTTCACTGTTGAGTCAGACCACAAGCCTCTCAAGTGGTTGCTTTCGAAGGCGAACTGTCAAGGTAAACTTGGAAGAATGGCCCGTTATTTGAGCGCGGAATACAAAATTAAAGGAATCGAATATGTCAAAGGTGAAGACAACCTGCTGGCGGACACCTTGAGCCGGATCGAGATTGGGCTGATCGGCGGAATTCCAGGAGCACCAACGGAGAAACTAAGAACATTGATGGAGAAAGATCCAAACCGATTCAAACTGATTGACAATCGGATCTATTTGGTGGAAAAAGATCGTAGACGACTGTGCATCGATTCGGCGTCGGAAAAACAGGAAATTCTGAAGGAGGTGCATGACAACGGTGGGCATCTCGGACTATTCAAATCACAAGAAGCCTTTAGGCAGAGATTCTACTGGCCATATTGGAACAAGGAGCTAAAACAACACTTAAGGAACTGTTTTCCCTGTAACGAGAGAAAAGATGACAACGAACCCCACAAGGAGGAGTTGATGATTCAAGATAGCGCAGAAGTGTTTGAAAGATTGCATGCTGACATTTGTGGCCCGTTGACAGTGTCGAATGACAACAAACACTTTATCGTGGTCCAAGATGCGTACAGCAAATGGATGGAGGCCACGATGCTCAAAGACACAACGACGACAACCATTACTGACTGGCTTAAGAACCAAGTCTTCTGCCGATTTGGAGAACCAGACTGGATTACTAACGATCAAGGCACACAGTTTGAAAGTGTGGAATTTAAAGATTTCTGTAAGAGACTAAAGATCAAGCAGCACACAACGTCAACGCATCATCATCAGTCAAATGGGTTGGCCGAACGTGCTATCCAAACTCTGGAAAAAATGATCCGAACATCAGTCGACGATCAGAAGGACTGGAGTGTGATGCTGCCTCACTGTGTCCAAGCGTACAATGCACGGAAACATCGAACGACTGGGGTGACGCCGTATTCACTGATGTTCAATCGAGAAGCAAAGACAAAACTCGATCGGCTGTTCAATTTGGAACGAACCGAACTTGATGCGGAGATCAACACGTCGATCGCGAGAATAAACCGAAGAACCGAAACTGAAAGAATGAAGAAGTACTACGACAGAAACGTGAGGAAGTCAAACATTGGACCAGCAGAATTGGTGATGTGGCACTCGCAAGAACAGGGACTCGGAAAGTCCAAGAAACTGAATCGGCGCTGGAAAGGCCCGTACAAAGTGGTCCGAGTGGAACGGCCGAGTGTCATACTGGTGGACTGCAATGGCAAAGAGAAGCGAATCCACCTGAACCATGTGAAGAAGATCGAAACCAACCGATCATTGGCCGAGTTCCGAGGCCGAGGTAGACCTCGGATCTTGAGGGGGAGGAGTAGCGGTGGCAGCACCGCAGCGTAGCACGCTGTCTGTGTATGACCCTCATCTGGTCAGCTGTTCTAGACTATGTAAGGCGAACTGATGCGAAAGCAGTCAGTCAGTCTCTTGTGTGACAAACTTTACTTGACATCAACATTAAAGCGACTGTACACGTTTACAACTTTAATTAAAAAATCACACATTTTTAGAATACAATCAAGAACTTCAACCATACGACCTGAAGCGAATTCACGAAATCGAGATTGCAATGCGTAATTTTTCCTAACGAGCACAATCTCCCCCATGATTGGTTATACGGACGATATGATGCATATAATTGGGTTGACCGAAAATTACGCACGCCGAGCCATTAAGTTTTGCAAAAGCATCGAATCATTTCGATGCCTCAAATTAAAAGATCAAATTCAACTGCTCAAATCGTTTTACCCTGAAATGTGCGTCATACTAACTTCATTCATTTATATTGAGGAAAAAGATGGCATTCGAAATCTTGTAAGAAAAATAAAGTTAGATATTTACTAATTTAATTTTAAAATCCAGAATAAAACTGGATGCGGAACAATTTTTGGTAAATGGACATTGTCAAAATATTTATCAAAAGAGAATTTTGAAGGCAAAATTCGAAGACTTGCATCTCCCCTTCAACTTGTGGTAAAGAACGATACGACAATTCGAAATTTGGTTTGAATTAAAACAAAACCAATATCACAGTTAATTACAATTTATTTATTTTCTCTTTAAGATGTTTTCCCAGCTGTTGTTCAAACCAAGAGACAATACTGACTGTGCCGAATTTGTCAAGTGAGTTTCAAACTAAAATTGAATAGAAAATTTTTAATTTCTTGAATATTTAGATACAACTACTGGCTTTACAGTCATCTGTTGCGCAAATATCTGCTATTCAAATTCAAACATACAGGGGATCAAAAATTTAAATCACTTATGGCTTTGCAGGGACAAGTTACCGAGGGAAGCAAATGGTGTATAAACTTTTATGAAAAAGAAGTTGACCCAAGCGAGTTGCCTGAAATTTTGCGTGATATTTACAATTTGAAAATATGATTACACTGGAAAATCGGAATGTTTAACAATAAATAAAAAACTATCAAAATATATCATACCGTATATACTATCCCATGTAAATAGTCTCGAGTCGATCCAGCAAAAAAATGGATTATGATTTTCAATTAGAAGGCATAGTATCCTATTTATCGTGAAAATCTAGGAACATTCATATATCATTTACTCATCACCATCAGTGGCGTAGCCAGGAAAAATTTGCCCAGTACATTATACAATCATGTACGGTAATGTTCTCCGAGGGCCTTGCCACACCAGAATCCATTGTAGACTTGATAGCCAGACAATCATCACCCGCACTGACTGTGCAATACGAAATGGTGACATGGCGACATGAGTCTGGATCGATACCATCAGTGTTGGGCGCATCAGCAGGATTGTTCACAATAATATTGTTAATGGTGATGTAATCCGTGAACTGGGGAATGATTGTGATGAAGGGCGAATTGATAAAGCTCACACTGTCCAAAGTGACATGGTCCGAGTTGAGAGGTGTGAAGAATTTTGGCGGACTAATGTCGTTGATTAGATTACCAGAAGAATCAAAAAGATCAGCTACCGTTTTCACATTATCCAAATTGACCGGCTTTTCATTGCCCTGGTGTGTCTGCATCCACTGTTTACGCCAATTCCACCACTTTGCTCCACTTCCATCCAGAGTACCCGTGCCAGTAATTGCGATATTACTAACTTGTTGAGCGGAAATCAGTGAAACAAAGCCCATCTTCTTAATACCATCACTTGACACTTGGGTCATGGGGGTGTAGTCGTTTGGATCGTCCGAAAACTTAATCACAGCACCAGCATCCAGTTCCAGGTTGACATTACTCTTGAAATTGATTGGCCCAGTCAGATAGGTTCCCTTGGCAAAGTGAACTGTGCCACCACCTGCAGAGTTGGCCGCATTGATGGCCTGCGCAATTGCAGCGGTGTTTTTGAAGATACCGTCGGCCTTGGCACCATAATTTGCCACATCAAATATGGCACTAGAAAACAAAACAATAAATATATACGAATCATCATACACGTAACACTTACCAATGAGCCAAGCCAACAAAAAACAAAGTGAAAACAAAAAATATCTTAAACATGATGATTTTGTTGTTGAAGAAACAAAGTCAACATCCAAGATCGACAATATTAAACTTACTTAATACAAGTTGGTGATGATTTTGCTTGAAATTCGATTCTCTATTTATACGAATTGTAGTCCAACATAATTAGCACTTATTGTGGCCTCAAACAAAACTGATGAATACATGATCATTATCAAGATTCTAAAACAGACGTCAAACTCTGACGTCTTTCATAAATTCCCATATGCCTAACTGTGTGAGAGAACTGTGTCACAATTAACATTCTAGGTTTAACACAACTAGGTTTAACACAACTAACCGTTTTTGTTAATTATTTGGCTATTTTGAAAATTTTAGCTAAATATGAACGTAACATGATACACATGGTTTCACAGTTTAGTTCATTTTCAGCCATATGTTTGAAAACATGTTGTTTTTGAAAATCAAAGTTCGATTCCTTGATGCTATTTGATATGATATGAAGTATGTTTTTTTGATAGTGAAGATACAGTAAAGTGCCTATAATTCGAAATTTTTTGCAGTCAACTTTGGAATTTGATTTCGAATTACGAATTATGGGAACAGGCTATTTTAACCCAAACTGAACATGTTAGGTTAAAATAGTCCAATAAAATATTATATTTTGTGCATCCAAATAGTCTTTATTGTAAACAAAAGGACAATGTTAAGAATCAATAATGATAAGGATCATACAAAATTGAAAACATACAATATGAAATTAAATTGGCTTAAAATAAGAACGAATATCTGACTGTTTCTTTTGGTCAATGTATGCTCGAATAGTATCGTTGAGGTAATTGGTAAGGAATGCACTTGATTCAGTCGATCCAACTGTAGTTTGGCACGAGTGTTGCAGAAGAAGTAAAAGTGCATTGATTGCTTCCTTGTGAGTCACATCTGGCTCAACTTCTTTCTCATCGTCCTCCGTTTCTGTATCCGAGCTGTTGGGTCCGTCCACCAAAATGTCAGCATCACAGTCACTAATCTCGTCATCTTCCTCTTCTTCTCCTATCAAAAGGTTGTTATCGGCATTGAGATAGTCTTCTATAGACACATTGGCAGGAAAGAGCTGTTCGATAATTATGCGATTGACAGCTGGGAATTCTGGTAATTCTTCAGGCTCTTGATCATCTTTCAAGTGAATGCCTGGGAGAGATTTTCGAAAACAATTCAAAATTGTTTGTGAAGTGACAGACTCCCAGGATGTGCTCAGAAGACGGATTCCTTGTAATAGATTTATCGGCTTGATTTGCACTGTTTCGCTTACATCTTTTAGTTGTGACCAGTAAAAGTTGATTAGATTTCGTTTGTACAGTGCTTTCGCGCTGGCAATGATGCCTTGGTCCATTGCCTGTGAAACTGAAGTGGTGTTGGCAGGAAAGTATACGATTTCAACATGTTTAAGATTGAGCTTCAAATTGCGGTGACCAGAGAAATTATCGAGTAAGAGGAGGACTTTGCGCTTTTCAGAGGCAAACTTTCTCTCGAGATTTTGAAGCCATTCACGGAACAAGTGTCGAGACATCCAGGCTTTGGTTTGCTGACGGTACTGTGCTCCAATCTGTTTGACTGTGTAGTGTTTCTGTTTTGATGTCATTTTAGGGAAGCATCGCGGCTTAGTGGATTTTCCAATCACCAGTGGAACCAACTTTTCAGTGCCAGTCATGTTTGCACACAGGAGCACCGTCATTCGTTCTTTACTTTGTGTTCCACCGTGACATTTTTCACCTTTGAAAGCGATGGTTCGACTAGGCAAAAGTCGATAAAATAAGCCAGTCTCGTCGGCGTTGAAAATGTTTTCTGGTTCGTAACTTTCCAGTTTGGCTTTAATCTCTTCGATCCAGTCTTCAAAGACCTGTAGATCAACTTTTGCAGACTCACCACACACAGTCACAGTGGAAAGACCTTTTCTTAATTTAAATCCGCGCAACCATTTGTTTGAAGCGGTAAAGTTTGGGTATTGCATCTCCTTTGCCAAAAACATTGCCCTCTCTTGTAGCCAAACACCAGAGGAAGTAAGAGAGTGGTTGTACATTTTGGAGAAATCAGCAAAAAGGCGCTTTTCAAGCAAAGGGTATTGTGGCTTTTTGGATCGATATTTTTTTGATGATCCACGGTTTAACGATTTGTTAAGAATTTTGTCTTTGTTCGCAAGATATCCAGAAAGTGTAGAGACACCAATCTTGTGCTTCAAAGCAAAATCTTTAAGTTTAAGTTTGATGACTGAGTTCTCGTACTCTTGCACAATTTTGGCCTTCTCCTTGTCACTTTTGCTATTGTAGATTGTGCGAGGCATCTAGAGAGGTTACTTATTAAATCAAATCAAATCCAATCAATGACTTACTGTTGTGAGAGATTGAGGTAATTAAGAGTAAAGAGAACGGAAAAAAAGAAACACAGAGCACGTGTGACTGGCGAACTCAAGACACAATGCTGTAGTAGAGCAAAGTGCACTCACACACCTACAGTCGACTCCATGTGTGGTGGGTCCTGCATATAGTATGTTTTCTTGTAACATTTCATAAACAAAGTCTAATAATAGTGTTTACTATGCAAATCATCAATCAAAATCGTGTTTTTCAAAATTATAATTAATTTTTTTTCGAATTAACTCTTTAATGTCATTTCGAATTACGAATTATGGGAGTTTTTTCGAAATATGAGACCCTTTTTGTACTGTAATAGGTACCGAAATATAGGAATTTTGACAATTTTCGGTTCGAATTGCGAATTATGGGAGTATTCGAATTAAGGGAGGCACGAATTATGGGCACTTTACTGTAGCTCATAAATTACTTCATTCTTCAGTTTGTCTAGACAAAATACGTAATTGGAATTTTGATTAAATTTCCTTTGAATCAAAGCAAATCACGGAATTCACTGTTTAGTATATTGTACCACAACCAGTCGTAAACCAGGAGCTCTTAAACCTAATCTCAGTTTCGGTCCATTCGGCTCGGCCCCATTGGTGGACAAACAGGACCGACAGAGAAATATCCTCCACATGGACGTTTTCAGAAGACGGTCTTCTGTCACAATTCCTAAAATCTCAAAAAGACAAATTTTACAAACAGGAAAACAACAACCCATCAATCAATGATATTCCCAATTTTGCATTGCCAATAGATATGAGTATTGTCACAATGATGACGCGAATAGGTTTAAAGATGGTTTGACATCTGTTTCTGATTCCAGACAATGATAGTCTAGCATGTTTCGAAACAATCAATGTAATGAGCTTGACATGGAAACATCCACAACAACATACGTATAAATAGTGATTCGGATCCCGTGCAAAATCATTATCAACTGGCATCAAGTCAAGTCACTCAAGTAAAAGAAGCTCAAACATGAACAAGCTGATCGTTGTGGTATTGGTAGCTGTTTCGGCCACTTTGGTTTCGGGCCAAGCTTCTGGTGTGACCACACGCTACTGGGACTGCTGTAAGCCATCGTGCAGTTGGTCGGGCAAGGCCCCGGTGAGTGCGCCTGTGAAAAATTGCGCCAAGGACGGTGTCACTGCTGTTGGTACGGATGTGACCAACGTCTGCGGAGGTGGCGGTAACCCCGGAAAGTCGTACACCTGCAACAACAATCAACCAGTGGCAGTCAACAGTTCACTCGCGCTTGGCTTTGTTGCTGGCGCAATCAACGGCCAAAGTGAATCCGATTCGTAAGTGATGTGATGTCAACTTGTCCCGGGCAATTTAATGATTTCTTTTTCTATGAAGTTGCTGTGCCTGTTATGCGATCACCTTCAGTTCGACTGCTATTTCCGGCAAGAAAATGGTTGTCCAGATTACCAACACTGGCGGTGATCTTGGCTCGAATCATTTTGACATTCAAATCCCCGGTGGAGGCGTTGGCATCTACAACGGATGTTCCGACCAGTGGGGTGCGGGAAGTGATGGCTGGGGCGCACGTTATGGTGGAGTTTCGTCTGCCTCTCAGTGTTCGACACTGCCTTCCCAACTGCAAGCAGGCTGCAATTTCCGCTTCGGATGGTTCCAGAATGCAGACAACCCAAACTTTAACAACGCCATTAGAGTACAGTGCCCAAATTCGATTGTGGCCAAGACTAACTGTCGTCGCAATGACGACTCCTCCGTCTCAAACAGCGCCTACCGTAATCTTTAAAAAATTTTTCTAAAAATTTTGTAAGATCTTTGACTGCAGCAGAATTTTAATAAATTGACAATCTTTATAATACTAAAAATACAGTCAAAAAAGTTCGGTCTTGATTAGGGATTCCAATCGAAGGCTTCGAAGCTTCGAAACTTCGAAGCTTCGGCCATTTTTGAGAAATCAAATATTCGAAGCTTCGCTTTAAAATTCGAATAATTTACGAATATTTCACAAATTCCAATTAACCTCTATTTCACAATTATTTAATTAAAAACTCACTTAAAACTTAATTCATTGAGTAAAAATAAATTTATTAATGTTTAATGTATTGATAATCGAATTCAGTAGCATTTATAAGAAACCATGAATGGTCGGCAGAGCCCAATTTAATTAAAAACAATTGAGTCTACAGTTGAAAATTTACTGTTTATGAATTGTTAAATATGGTGTCTGTGCCCCCAATTGTATGTTTTTTCTAAACACGTAGCCTGTGAAGCACATTTTATTGACACAAATGTTTTGATAGCGAATGTTTTGAATCAAATTTTGACTATTGCAAATCATAATGTCTGCTCGTAGTCCAATTTGGGAATACTTTACCCGTGTCGGAAAGGATAGTGCAAAGTGTAATCTATGTTCTGAAGTATTGTCATGTCCAAGTGCAACAACTGGCACTCTATGGAACCATCTTGAAGCACCATCAAAGCATGCATTCGACAAAGCAAAAATTGTTCAATTGAAATCATCCAAACAACCTAAATCTGCTTCATCTCAAGTTGGACAAACCAAAATTGATTCATTCCTGGCCAAAGAATCTATTGAAGAGATCGTCTCGCGTGCTGCTGTTGAAGACGGAATGTCCTTACCCCGCATAATCAAATCACGACTAGTGAAGTCTTTTACTGGCAAACACAGCTGCACCTTTCCAAAGTCTCAAACAACAGTCACTAAAGATTATGGATTTTTCAAATAAAAAGATCGAACAGATGATTAAGCAACTTAACGAGGAAACTAAATTAAGCTTCAACATTGACGAATGGACTGGCGTTGATGAAAACGATTATTTAAATGTATGAAATTCGAGGTGTCAAACGGTATCGCCTTGGACTGGTGCATTTGGCTGTGGATTCTACTGGCGTTCAAGTGAAAAACGGTGTAATGCAGAAATTGAGCGAATTTCAAATTTCACCATCCAATGTGGTTGGAGTTTCTCATGATGCTGGAACTAATATGGTCAAGTTTTCCGAATTGAATGCGTACTTGAACTGGGCCGAACAATTGTGCTACAACCATGGTATCCATCTGACGGTGAAACAAGTATTCTATCAAAAGTCACAAAAAACTGCAGACAAGATTTCTTCTTTTATTGAAAAAAAGTTAAATGATGACTTTCAATCGGTTTCTGATTCTGTTTGCTCTATTGAAACGGACAATGAGGATGATTCGAGTGGTGATGAGCAATTGAGTGATGAAATTTTGTCTACTCTGGAAAGTGAAGGTGATGAATGCTATGATATAAAGGAGGTTTTGAAGTTGACAATCGAGAAGACTCGAACCCTTGTAAAGTTCTTTCGAAAAAAGAAATCCAGACGAGTTCTCAACAAATATCAACGAAAACAACAAAAGAAGAACAAAGAAGGAACAAAGAGAATCTTGAAAGTAAAACTGGATTGTGATCAAAGATGGAACAGTATCGAACCTATGCTGGAGCGAGTGACTGAACTGGAAATTCCCATCAAATTGTCACTTGTTGAACTGAAGAAGTCCTCCATGTTTGATGAATCAGACTTTGCAAAAATTAAAGAAATTGCTGAAACATTGCTGAAGCCACTTGAGATTGCCGTTAGCAAACTGAGCAGTGGGGAAAGTGATCTTCTTGTGGCCGAGGGTGTGCTTAAGTTCATGTTTAATGAACTCGAAAGGATCAACACTACTCTCAGCTCTGAACTTATTAACTCGTTGTCCTATTTTTTATCTAAGAGACGAAACATTCCACTGGTTTCATCTATGTATTTGATGCAAAATTTTAAGCTTCCAGAGAAAGAATCGATTCATCTACCTTATTCGAGCAAAACCGAAATTTACGATTTTATTACTGAAAAGTATAATCAATTGTTTCTCAGCAATGATGTAGTCGATGATGATCTTTTTGTCGATATAAGTGAAACTATGGACAGTGGTGAATTGAAAAACAAGAAAATGAAATTGACTGAAAGATTAACTGAATCGATTTTGTCTGTGTCTAATTTGAAACCTCCTTCTCGAAATGACAACATTATTCATGAGCTTAAACTGGCGTGCCTAACTGGACAACGAGGAGCGAACATTGAACGTTTGTTGAATGCTTTCAAGACAATCGAACCAACTTCGACCGAATCTGAACGAATTTTTTCTGTGTCTAGAAACATTATGACTAAAACCACAAATCGAATGTCACCCGATCTATTGTGCGCATTGGTTTTCTTGAAATACTATTTTCTGAACAATCCAAAGTGATTTATTGTCTTATATTTGTGCAAATTATTATCAATGTAATATAAAAATAAATATACTTTTTTTGTATTTTTGGATTTGCTCAGAGAACACGAAATTGGGTAAACACAATGCTCGGCCTTGACTTGTCAACAAGTTGTTGAATGAAGAAACAATTGGGAAATATACTATATATCTTGTGAAAAAAAAATTGTCGGGATCCAATAATCATTTGGTAAATTGATTTAAAACGCAAAATTTTAACCAGATGATATAGGTAAAAAAAACTTCGAAGCTTCGAAGCTTCGAAGTTTTGGTCAAAAGACCTTCGACTATTCGAAGTTTTCAAAAACCGAATAATTGGAAACCCTAGTCTTGATGCTATTGGAGAGCTTCAATTGGTCGATTATTCGCGCTACTTTGACTGTACTAAAAGGAGACTTATGCAGTGGAAGTGTGCTCGGCTAAATGTCCGAATTGTCCAAGCCAGCATTGCGCATGCGCCAATTAATATGTGTAGTGTTATTAGAGGACGAAATTGGGTTCATTGGATGTTAGGGGACGAAATTGGGTTCATTGGATGTTAGGGGACGAAATAGGGTTCATTGGATGTTAGGGGACGAAATTGGGTTCATTGGATGTTAGGGGACGAAATTGGGTTTCATTGGATGTTAGAGGACGAAATTGGGTTCATTGGATGTTAGGGGACGAAATTGGGTTCATTGGATGTTAGGGGACGAAATTGGGTTCATTGGATGTTAGAGGACGAAATTGGGTCCATTAAATATTAGTGGACGAAATTGGGTTCATTGGATGTTAGAAGACGAAATTGGGTTCATTGGATGTTAGGGGACGAAATTGGGTTCATTGGATGTTAGAGGACGAAATTGGGTCCATTAAATATTAGTGGACGAAATTGGGTTCATTGGATGTTAGAAGACGAAATTGGGTTCATTGGAGGTTTGTTTATCAATTTGTCATTCAAACACATGCGCATTACGCACTTGGACAATCCGGATATTTAGCTGTGAATTTTAAAAAGAATTCATTCGAAAGTGAAGCAAAATTTAAGTTTAGCCTCAGAACCGTCCACATTCAACTGTGTTAGTTGTGTTAACGCAATTGCGCATGCGCATTGCGCAGTTGGACAATTCGGACATTTAGACGATCGCGATAGGCTCTATAATGAACTTGTAATGTATTTCTATGGAATGATATAAAGACCTTTGATCAGTCTAGAACTTTTGCCAAATGATTCTACAGATTATGACCTTTAATTTGGTATCTAATTTGTCTACATGGGACCTGCATAAAAATGGCCACTGTGTAGGGGCCCTGTACACTGTAGGGCCGATTTTTAACATAGTTAAGCATGACTCTTTACGGAAACTTTTCCATATGCGTTTTAAAAAAATCAGTTTCTGGGAAGTTATCGATTTTTCTGGAAATTTTCCCAAGCACTGTAGATTCATTCAAATTTCTATTGGGTGGGGAAATCATTACAACGAGCCACATTTAAGATGTGATATGCTATGACCACGTGGGGAGAGGGTGTCTAAAATGTCGATTTCTTGATTAAAGTACGTCCCCTAAGCTACTAGTCTTAAATGACGCCGTTGGCGTGAAGTCGGAGCGGGAGTATTGCGCGCACTCTATCACACTCTATCACAGTGCAACAGACACACACGTCCACTAATTCCTCAATACACGTCGATGTAAATTATCACTAATTATTTTTTATCTCCGGTGCCATTTGACCAATAGTGAACTATTAGCAAAAAGGCACATCTTCACCCCAACCAGAAAATTGGGTACAAATTTAAGACCGATCCATTGAACCGTATAGACGCTAGCCTCTGTTAGTTAAAAGCAGTTTATTTGAATAATAAATAAAAAGGCAGACACAAGAAAAGCTTGGGAGCGCAAGTCACCAATTCTTCTTCGAGGGTACGAGCCACCAATAGTTCCACCAGAGGATGATCAGAACGAGGTACCAATAGAATAGAATTGTAGAGAGACCAATGGTGAGAGATCACAATCTAGAAAGTAGAAGGAGAGGTGCGTAAGCACAAGTCACAAGAGGCAACCGATCAGTACACATACTAGGCATACGATGATAGAGCACTTCAGCAACACGTGCTTATAAAGGCAGTGGAGATCGGCTATGTTCATACTGAGTGACTGTAGACATAGTGACTTCACCATGACTAAGCATACACATGACAAATGGTCATATAGAGAGGGAGCCACTTCTCAACAGCCTCACCATAAGCATTTCCTTTTGAGTGGCGCCAGAGGAGTCGATCATTCACAAACTCGCACCCTCGCTTCGCTCGGGCATGAGTTTGTTCGTTCGCTCCTCCAATAAAATACAATTAACGCAATCAGCTAATTCAAACTAAAATCAATCAATCGTGCCTAATGTACATTGACATAATTAATTAATTAATTGTTTACTCACTAGCTTCTGGCACATATTATCAATCACTTGACTAATTAATTAATTGGAATTAAATTAAATTAAGATTAAATTGAAGCCAATTTGTGGATGCTGTATTTTGGTTTTGTATATAAATAAGACTAGATCGGCAACTGAATTGATCATCACCAGTCACCGATTTGAACAATAATCAACAAACAAACAAGCCAAAATGAAATTCATCTTTGCTTTCGCCATTCTTTTCATTGGAGCAGTCGCAGGTATGCTTTTTTGAAGTAAAGTATGAAAATAATATATAAATTTTATTTCTTAGCTCAAGCCCCTGCTCCTGCCAACAACAACCGGGCGTTAGTTGAGTCTCTGGAGAAGCGCGCCACTGCTCTTTTGGCACGAGCTCATGCTGTTGCCCAGGAACACCGAGCTCAGTTTGGACACTTGCTGCATGCTTTGGACCGACAGGTCATCTTGGTTGAGGCATTGGCTTTGGACCTGAAAACACAACTCGCTGACGCTACCCGACAACACCAACTGCACCACATTCACACCATCGAGGAAGAATTGCTCTCGTTGGAGAACCGAGTGTCCGAAGAAATTGAAATCATTAGGCACGTTCGAGCTGGTCAAGGAGTAACCGGTCAAACTGGCGCCCAGTTGATCGCTAGAGGTCAACAATTGATCAAGGACGGTCAAGCCACTATTGCCAAACTTCCACATGCCCGAGAGGTCAAGGATATCCAATCTGAAATCATTGTAATCGAGTCTTTGGTGAAGGCCATCCAAGCCAAGCCAGCCCCAACTTCAGCTGAACTCAAGAAAGACGAGGAAGAGTTGGTTCGACAAGAACAGACCTTGAAGCAATTGATCGACAAAGCTGGTCGACGACACTAAAATGATTGTAATTACAATTATAATGAGTTGATTACATTAATTTTATTTAATTTTTAAATTCTTGAATATAGCCAGCGGGTTATACACGGAACAACTTTTTTTCGTGGCTTTGTTAAATTGGATTCTTAAGCTCGAAAAATTGACTTGTATTTTCTTCTTGGTTACAAATGACCATAGACCTACGATATTCTAGGTCAAAGTTCAGAAAATAGTGGACATGAGAGATTTTATCGCAGAAGTGCGGAATCTTTTTGAACCGAGATCTACTATGGTGGATCTCCAAACCCCCTGGTAGTCCCCCAGTGATTTTTCGTCCATAATTTTTTATACAAGGAGAAATCATTCTATAGTTTTGAAAACTTTCAAAATCGCCAAGTCAATTTTAAAAATGGTCTATTAAGAAAATTCCCATATTAGGTCTAATAATTTTGTATTAAAATTTGTTGGTTTGGGAAAGTCTCCAAATTAGGTCAAGAGTATTTATGAAAGAAATAGCATAAAAATTTAATTCTGATTAGAATTTTTGAGACTTTCGGGTAGAATCTACCTCAGTTATGGGGACAAGGCTATTTTGACGTCATGGGTTCGAGGGTTAAGAGTTATAGCTACTGTCTCTACAGTTTATATATTGAACAATTAAACATTTTAATTAATTGTATAACCAGATCATAAAAATAATTCTAGATTATCTAATTGTCATAATTTTCTTGCCAAATTAATTAATTTGGGTTCTGCATAAGCAGTGTATCGAATCGATTGAGGACTGTAAAATTGCCTGGACATTTTATGGACATTCCACTTTTTTCTTCTATATTTTACCATACTCCCCTTACATTTAATTTTTAATTTTTTTCCGTTTGGGACCGCTTCTGATTTGGGGCCTTCGTGATATCACACAGTTCACGCAGTGACCATCCGCCACTGCACTCTATAAGTGCTCATTGTAATCATTGCAGTATGAAACATCAACCTGCCTGATGAGCAATGCTTATTGAGCATAAACTGTATCATAGTTAAACTTTGTTATCTTATCGTGTGGCCTTTATGATTTTTTGTAGGATTAACAAAAGCTAATTTGAGCACACACACAATTGCTTCTAAGCGCTTATTATCTCATTTAGCAAATAAATAAAAGATTATAATGTCTGCTATGTCATGATAAGCATACCAAGTGGAAATGTGTTACAGTTTGGTGAATTCAAAATTGAATTTATCTTCGGAATTGAATATTGATTACATCTAAGACATAGACTAAGGGAAGCGGATTGTCAATTGGACAGTGTCCATGGTTCGATCACTTTTTTATCATAGAGATTGGGAGGGTATCTGAACTTAAGCCACATCGAGCTTTTCTTCAATCTCTATTGGCTTTCACTAGTTATCGGAGCGGAACATTCGAGCGAGCGAGTTAGTGAAGTTATGACTCTGCATTCACTATTTGGAAAAAGGCTTGTGTTTCGTATTGCGTCTATACGGTTAAATGGATCGGTCTGAAAATTTTACCCAATGTTCTGGTTGGGGTGAAGATGTACACTGCAAAAATAGGTCACTATTAGTTGTTAATATAAATAATATATTTATAAAATCCAAGATTCAAATGATAGATTTTTTATTTGCGCTTGTAAATGATTGAAACAAGAAATGTGCTTGAGAATGTTAAAAAACAAGAAAATTACCACTTATTTTGTTTGAGATCGTTTTTAAATAAAAAAATCAGGCGGCAGGAAATTCATGAAATCTAGATTCTGTGGCGTGATCAAACAAAAAAAATTCATAAATGTATCATGATGATAGATGACAATTTTAGAGAGAGAGAGAGAGAGATATATATATATAGAGAGAAATATGAATTCTTAAAATAAAAATAGCCAATCTACTTTGCTCTGAGAATTTGAATCAAAAAAATTTCCACACTATATTTCGGTCCGGAATTGTTTTAATCACTTTATTGTGGTGGTTTGTAATTTTTATTAAACTTTCTCTATCATCATAGTTAACATCTGAACAGTATCAGCAGACTGACTGTGTACAATAAGTTTAGAGTTTACGTTTAAAGAACATACTTCCAAATCCCGAACATTAACAGTGATTGTGTATATGTTGATTGATACTTTCTGGTGGACAAGCCATAATCCGTATGCAATCAATATCGTGCATATTATTTGTAGCTACACAAGCTTTGGTTTACCACATCATAGCAAGGCTTTAAAGAGGATGTTGATAAGATTTTACTTATAGGAATTATTGACTTAGGATAAAATACAAAGAGTAGGGAAATATAATACAGCAAGGGATAGGAAAGGTTAGGTTAAAGTCTCGGTAGCATACACGCAGAGGGTACCAGCGCAAGGTGGTAAGGCAAAGGGTAAAGTACAATAGGACCTACAAGGAGAACAGAAGGCAAGTTAGATCGAGCACGAGGCACACAACTTCCTGAGAACTTACTAAGGCACAGTAAGCCTCCAACTGAACTAACGAGGCATTGGCAGACGACGACTTATATAGCCAGGAGAGGATGAACACCAGGGCGACACCACCATACGATGACCAAGCACAAACCAGTCACCAGACACGAGGTTAGTCGGACCGTCATCACCAAGCCATGAGTAGACCGATGAGTACAATCGATCGTCATAGTCATCATTGACACTGACCAGACAGTGTGAGTCAATGCTGACTTTCATCAGATGTCAGGTGACATTGGATTAGTTTGCATTCGACAACAGAAATGCATTTTTGCTAAAACTTTGGTTTCGCCTTTGTTATTTCGAGAATTCGATTTAACCTCTAAATTTTATTTGTTATTTTGAGAGCATCTCTGACATTCAGAATATTCTAGTGAGAGGGCTCGTAGATATCTGGTGCGAACTAGAGTTAACTTCCATTAACCTGCCGCCTGATTTTTTATTTAAAAACGATTTCAAACAAAATAAGTGGTAGTTTTCTTGTTTTCAACATTCTCAAGCGCATTTCTTGTTTGAATCATTTACAAGCGCAAATAAAAAATCTATCATTTGAATCTTGGATTTTATAAATATATTTCAACCATTTTCAGTTTGAAATACATCTTTATATGCTTGGTCATTTGTCAAGTTTATGTTTAGTCATTGTGAAGTCGAACATTACCCAGTGACTTGATGTCAAACATCGAACATATGCACAGTGACACAGTACTCAAATAATAAAATAACAATAAACAATAAAATAATATAAATTTTAAAAATTAAAATAATAATAATAATAATAGAATTGACAAATGATTAATTGATATAATAAGAGTCACGAGTAGTAATGATGGGTGTTGAAATTTTAGTTTTTCAAAAAGTTTGAAATGTGAATCATTAAATATTTACCAACTTTTATTATTGATTATTTATATAGATTTTTTGTATTTGCGTTTGAGCGTTAGGCGTACTTCGTATACGTTACTAATGAAAAAATATGCTTTGTGTACTCTAATAAACGCAGGATAGGGCGTTACCTTTCTTAGAAAGAGAAGAATCTCAATAGCCAATTAATAATTAATCATTTGTCAATTTTCTGTTTAACTTGAAATGGTTCAAATGAATAAAATTGACATTGAGAACACAGCGTATTAAAGTTGCTGTTTGTTATTTTGAAAGAAAGTACTTGAATAAAATTGTTGCCAGCTTTAAGATGGTCTCCAAAGTACGACACCTACTGTACGCGAATGTGAAGGAACTGATTGAGAATCATTCGATGCTGTACATGCGAGTTCGATACAAAATGAAACTGTTCCTTTTCATCTACTTTGTGTGTCGCACCATGGCACTGAGCTATACAATTTCAAACAATTGTGCCCATCACCTGTCACAGTACGATTACTTTCTGTACTTCATACAGCAGCACGGCCAACTCTACAATGAACAGTTCACCATCCAATTCTCAATGCTGGCCATCTTTGTGTTTGTCTGTCAACGGGGACTGTACCACAATGCATCACACATTCCAAAAACGATTGCAATGAAAAAGTTTTATCTTTTAATTGTTCGAAACACGGATGTGCTTGAGGACTGTGTCAAGCCACAGAAGGAAATATTGACAATCAAGCAGCAATACAAACTCGAGTACCTCAATCGGCTGCACAACAGCAAATATCGTTGGGCTGGTAGATTGTTGTGCTCTCCGTTGGTCAATTTGTGGTTAAAGTTGAAAGTAGACTATGTTGTATTTAGCCGTTTAGACAACATCAACATTCGTCAACTGACCCTAAGAACATGGACATTGCCCACATACTTTCATCTACCCACTCCGTTGCGCATCTCGCTCTACAAATGGGTAACTGTCATCGACTACTTCTGTTGTGTAGTACAGCTCTTTGTTGGTAATTATTAAATTAATATAAAATACAAGATGGCGCATAAAGATCGGTACACTTTTTTTTAAAATTAAATAATAGACTTATTGACAAAGTTTAAGCAAAAATAATAATTCGAGGAACTGATGTTGGGAGATTTAAAAAAATTTAAACTGAAAAATCGATCTTTATGCGCTCGCTGTATAAAAGTTGCAAAAAATTTAATTTTGCTTTGTTTTATCTAGCTTTCTTGATGATTTGCCTCGGTATGCTCTATGTATGCTATTTTATAAAGAGCTTCTCCTTTTGGTACATTCCCTGGATTGTATTTGACGATGCCTGCATTAGCTACCAGTTCATCGCACTGGTACAAAGTGGATTTACGTTTTCGTACATTTCACTCTTGGCAACCAAAACTCATATCTACAAGTTATCCTATGGCTATCGTGAGCTGCTCAAACATTTAGGAAAGCACACTCGACCTGTCGGTACTAAAAAGTTGGACTATTTCTTGATGGAACATAAAAAAGTCTGTGTCGACATGGTCAAGGGAAACCGCGAACTGTGGAGTGATGTGTTGCTCGCCTTTTTGCTTACAAACATTCCAGCCAACATTTATCTGATCACTCGATTCAGTATGGACCAATTGGAAGGCTTCGAAAAGTATTTCATCTGGAATGTGCTCATTGGTCAATCAGTGGCCGCAGTGCTGGTGCTCAGTACGCTCGCTTCGGTTTGTGGAATAATTCATAAATTGGCCAAACGGCATTTGCCTTCGGTTCAAGGCCAAATTGGCCCCAATATGTTATGGCACAAATTCAAGATTGACGATCTTTTCCATCGCTTAACCAGTGGGCCCAAGTATGGCGTAAGCATTGGACCACTGAGTACCTTGACATATAAAGGCATCACCGAGATTATTCTCATCTATGTGGCTTACATACTGTATGCGTTCAGCTTAAAATTACATTTGTCTAATAGTTATAATATTTGAAATTGTATATATTGATATAAATATTAAATTACAATAAAATTAATTGTATTTGCATTTTTTCATCATTTTTCAATTCAGAATGTAAAGAAGAGGAGATTGGAATGATCAAAAAATTATCATAACAACAATTTCGAAAACAACCAACAAACAAACATGAATTTTTTTAAACTTGTAGAGTTGAATTTTCAGAGCAATAAAAGTATCTTTTTTAGCAAAAAAAACAATCAGGCTGAGATATTAGAGATTAGATGGCTAGTGATGGCTTCTACTAATCTAACTATCTAACAATTAGATTAAACAAGCTACTAACTACTTAATTAACTAACTACTTATCTATATAATGGTTTATTAGCGAGACGAAGTCGAAGTCTTATAGTTTCACCCTGTCCGTCCGTCTGTCTGTCTGTTGCAGGCTTGGGAGAAGAAACCACTGAACCCCCAGCAACAAAACTTTGCACACAATTTCCACCCCATCTGAAACCGTAGGATTCCAAAAAATCAGCCTTTTAGGTTATCCGGTTGCAGAGATATGAGACAAAAGATCACAATTTTGATTAGAATAAGCAAAAGCGACTATTTCTACTCGCATGTGTGTGGGTGTATTCTACTTTGTTTTAGTGTGGAAATAGTCGAGACAGCCACTCAGTGCGTGAGTGACACTCACTCTGGCTGTATATTTTTTTAAATAATATATTTCATAACAAAATTATTAAATCATTATTTTTCCAGTCTGTGTAATTTTTTTTGCCAATCAAACTTCCTCTCGCTACTTTCCTGGCATGCCATAATTTTAATTAATTAATTTAACCATCCCTTGTAATTCGAATTATATTTGTAACTAACTACCAACCAATTAGGTACTAACTGTTAGGTTAAAAGCTTTATTCGTGATGAAATAAATACAGAATGACAATAGTGGCAAAGTCCAATCAGTGAAGATAAGAGCCACCAGTTCAGGAGGGTAAGGGTCGAGACCCAATTGAGAGAGAGAGAGAGAGAGAGAGGATTGATCGCCAGTTACGAGTAGATGCCACCAGACCTTAAGGATCGAGATCCAATAAAAAGGTAAGGAAGTAGACACGACACAAAGTCTATCAAAGAAAAGAAACGAGTTAACACAAGTCACAAAGACAGCTGATCGGCACACATACGAGACATGCGATGATTGAGTGCTTCAGCATGCACGCTTATATAGCCAGTAGAGCGGCTATATTCACACTAGTAACAAGCGGTGAACGACGACTTCAACCTGACTAAGAAAGGCTCTGAGTGGTCAGTGTGAGGGAGCCATCATCTTGACACTAACTACCCACAAAATAAGTACTAAGTATCCATCAATTAGTAACTAACTACTCACCACTAGTGGGTCCTGGGTGTGCTAAATTTGAAATTTGAACTCATAAAGTGTAATAAGTAAAACCAAGGATTATATCCATGGTCTTTAGTCCACAACGCAATCCTACACGGATCCTAACCTATATATATGTTACCGTCAAAGTAGGAAAATCTTCAGATCCCTGATCTGACGGTCTGTTTTCAGTCAAAGTAGGAAAAAACTTTATTTTTGACTTTTTTTCAGCTTTGACGCGTCAGATCAGGATCTGACGTTTCTGTCTCCGACAAATCAGGTATAAACCGAAAAAAATGTTACTGAGTAGCTGAAAATTCATATATTCAAGTAAACTCTTCATTTAAATTACCGTACTTTGACGAATAAACGCAGCGGCGCTTATTAGAAAAAGTACGGTACAAAACAAAACCAGTAATTTTTTCATAATTTGTAATTTTGGATTCTTGGTAACTGGTAAAAATGCTTCTAGTTATATATCCTAAGATTCACGTAAAACATTATATAAAGATTCTTAAACAAAAATTTTGATGGTATTAAAATAAAATAAATTTTATGTTTATTCCTGATTTGTCTGAGACAGAAACGTCAGATCCTGAACTGACTCGTCAAAACTGGAAAAAGTCGAAAATATAGTTTTTTCCTACTTTGACGGAAAATAAAACAGTCAGATCCTGAATTGACGATTTCCAGCTTTGACGGTAACATATACATATTTGTAAGATATGTATGCCTCTCCTGTACGGTATCTTTTATTTTGTCATTTATTGTACTTTTTGTATTTTATTGTATTGTATTTTAATGTACGGTGAGCGGTTGTTTCTTGACCCATGGGTCTGTCGTTCCAGCAACTGTGTTTTTTTGTTATTGTTGTAACCCTCCGTGCTGTGCTACCTCATCATCGTGCCTTCCCTCCCTCCACCGCTTTGCCGTCATCCTTCATTATCGTTTGGCGCGCTCTCACTTCCTCCAATGTCCTGCTGATGCCTTCTACTACGAGCGCACTGAGAAGAAAACGCGCGTAAACAGAAAAAGGCGCGCAACTAAGTCTCGCGCGCGCGGGAAAAAGAACGCGCTCTGGCCTTGCTCGCTTCAGCTCTAGTCAAGACAACTATTGAAGACGCAGCAGCCAATCAAATCGCAACGTTGGCCGCGCTGGGCGTAGTTTCGTGTTTGTGATTTTGTGGTGTCGTATAAAAAAGCAGCAGCACGGAGAGGCCTTTCGTCTTTTGTTTAGTCCGTTGACTGCAAAGGTCCAACGTCTTTTGTTTTGTCTTTGCGCAGCGAAAGTCCACGTATCGCTGTGTGTTGTCGGTCTCACCAAGATGCTTCTGACTGCGACTTGGGATAGAACTGCTCACCAGTACATTCTCGTTTATTGGAATAAAGTTACCGTTTCACCCGTATTCTGGTCTACTCCCCTTATTCATTGCGTTTGGGCTCGTTCCGGTATCACCCGATTAGAACCAGCACCTTTCATATTTAATGACATTTTTGACTCACCTGTAACTCAGTAAAACTTGCCGTCCTTATCGTGTCAAATAATACAAATTAATCTTCATAACAAGCAAAAATCTTGCATTGTTGTCATGTTAGGCAATAATTTAAAAAATATTACAGACCTATCAGTGATATTTATTTATCAGTACGCCAAAAACAAAATTGTTCTTGATAAACATTTGTGGGTTGTATGTGTTACAGTTTGTGGTCATAATGAAGGTTGGAAGGGTACGCAGGCTTCACTTTGTTCATCAAACAAGATCATACATTTCCACGTAAGCATGAGAAAGTTTTCTTTTAGCAATTTAACGAAAAACCTTGCCTTCAATCTGATTGGCCAGTTCGATATTGCTCAAAAAATTCATTAACAATTCAAATTTATTTTTTGCCCGTCGTGGACACTTGTACTTGTACAAAAAGGAGGATCCCAACAACATTATTAGAACAAAACTTAACACCTGAAATTGATCCAATTGGAACCTTTGAATAGTGAACATTTGCCATGTGGCCAATGGCCAGTGACATAGCCAAGGGGTGTTTTGAGTGCACGTTGACCTAAACGGAAATTAATATCAAGCCACATGAGAGATCCTTATAAATCTAGATTCTATGATACAAAAATGTGTGATGGTAAGCCAAAATCAATTTTGGTTTAACGTCATGACTACATCGCTGCACGTGGCATTGGCCATTGTATCTATTTTTTATATGCCAATGATTGTATAGATAAAATGAATGATGATCATTTTCGCAAACCTAATCTCTCCCAAATTTTGTCAAACTAAGCGTCAAACAAAAACAAAAGCAACTCGGCGAGTACGACCACCAGTGAGCGTCCATTAACGCCCCCAAGTGAGACCGTAAGACAAAGTGATCTTGGTGTGACCGTTTTGGCACAATGAGTTGGGTGTTTCTGTTATATCATTGTATTGGTTCGGTGGCCAGTCTAAATGGAACTGACTCCGCCAGAGCTGTGTCATTTGGCATTCCCACATCGAACCGAGCGGACTAGGCAAAGTCTTGTCTTTAGTGAATGCATGAACAATGAAGTTTCTTCTGTCGTGTCTGTTAATTCTTCTTCGTTTATTGTCCATTTTTGCACTCTCAAGTAATTAATTTTCATTTCCGTATTTTCATTCTTACATTGCCATCTTTCCTGTAGCGATCGACTGTAACTTTGAGACCGATCTGTGCAACTGGAATGACCCAAATGGTAACACCTTTTATCGAACAAACTCCACAACGGTAGACCCTGGCCATGATCACACCTGTAGTAGCTCGGGTGGTAGCTTTGTGCCCTTTAACAACTGTGGTCACTGGCTGACCACCATTACGAATATCACTCAAACTTCAGAGTTCACCTTGGTGAGCCCTGTTGTTCATCCAACAAACAACCCGTCATGTTTCAAGTTTTGGTATCACTACTTCGGCCTCTACAGAGGCTTGTTTGAAGTAAAGCTCAGCAATGCACCTAAAGATTTCAATTCACAAAGTATTTGGGCCAAACAAACCCCACAAAGCAACAACTGGATTCAGGGATATGTCAACATTCCCAAACAGGATAAGGATTTTTACATTTTATTCCACGCAAAACTTTCCCCCAGGTACCACGATGACGTGGGTCTGGATGACATAACATTGGTGCCTGGTGCTTGTCCACCAACGCCAGACTGTGATCTCGAATCAGACCTGTGCAGTTGGACCGCCACTGGAGCTGTCCGAACAAATGGTACGAATAATATCTATTCAGATCACACCACTGGTAACAATCTTGGCCATTATCTGTTGAGTCAGGGCCAAGGGAAGATGAGTCTCGTGACTGGCTCTGTAAAGAATCTGACAACAAACTTAGTGAACAACTATTACTCGTTCTGTCTCAAATTCTGGTACTACATCAGCTACAATGACAACACTGACAGAGACAGTTTCATTGAGGTGAACAATACACAGAACACTTACCAGCACAAGAAATTGACCATATCGGACGCTGTCTCGGATGACTTACTCAACGCCTGGCATCCTTTCTTTGCCAGCGTGCCAAATCCACGAAATTCGGTCAAGGATACGAACGTGATCATCTCAATGTTCACAGCTAACTCTAACACTCAAATTGCCATTGATGATATTGTGCTGCAAAATCGACCTTGTGAGACATCGGGCAACTGTGACTTTGAGTCAGGTAGGGCCTCATCTTTGGAGTTTGGAAAGATTGATTCAGTATCACTTTTGTAGATTTTTGCGGTTGGACAACTTTACAATCCGGAGGAATATGGCTTCGTAGTCAAGGTGGAGGAAAGAAAGGCTTAAAGAGGTCGCCAGCAACGGACACGACCACACACTTGGCCACTGGATGGTTTGCTACAATACCGACCGAGTACTTGACTTCATTTTACATGGCCTCGCTTACAAGTCCACCACTCTACGCCCAAAATAGCTACAGTTGTCTAAGTTTGATGTACTACGCTGTTGGAAATAGCCCAACTCCGGTGTTGAGCGTCCAATTGAACGATCTCACCAAGGGTAATCGAATATTCTCAACCACATATTTGAATGCGACCCTATATCCCATGTGGAAACCATTTATACTCAATTTTCCTAAAATGCCACTTCGCTACACCATCACCATTCGAACCAACTATCAGGCACGCAACCTGTTCAGTGACATTGCCATCGATGACATCAAACTGAACTCAGCAAACTGTAATAGGCCCTGGATCATCTCTTCTACAACGCCCATTCCCTTTATAGAACACAAATGGGACTGCAATTTTGAAGGCACTTGTTCCCAGTGGACATATGATCCACAATGGGCCAAAACATCATACCGCCTTGGTAACTTTATGTAAACATTAAAACATTTTTAATATGTCTATATTTACAGCTCCAAGCAAACTAATTGTACCTCGAAGTGATCACACTCTAAAGTCACCAGAAGGTAATTTTTTGTTGTGGATGCCAACCAGCGGCCCAGCACCGAACCAAACCCAAGTCAGTGCAACACTCAATTCCACCGTATTATCTGAAAAGCTGATTCACTGTCTCTCTTTCTGGTACTACGATGCCACTGAGATTATCTTTGAACTCGATGTCTACGCTCGTTCGAAATCATACAACATGCCCCTGAGAATTGTAAAACCTAACATTGCAAGTCGATCCTGGAAGATGGTCAAGGTCGACATTAGAACATATTACCCAGGTGAGTGCCATTGTGGGTACTTTTTGATTTGGTTTTCAATTAACCTTTTCTTAGACACGTTCATATCACTCGTGTTCAAGGCTGGAGCTAACCTTAATGGTTCGTTCGCCATCGATGACATCAAGATAACTCCGAATGAGTGTGGCCACATGGACGACTACGTTTATACGTTCGATTCAATGGATAACCTGGAAGTAAGTCGAATCGCTCCTCTCAACAGCTACATGGGCCTGTTGCACTACTTTGGCCAACAAACATTCCCAAATGCCCCAACCAAAGATCATACTTCTGGAGCTGGCAAGTACTTCTTGTTCATGAACCGACCCAACGATCCAAACACTATCTGGAATGATCAACTGACCCTGACTAATTTACCCGCCACGATATATTATCCGGGAATAAAGCAGGAACGATGCTTTCGGTTTGCATATCAACTGTCTGGCAATGCTTCCCTCAACGTTTACATTGCTTCGATCAATGCCAACTCCTTCTACAACCCAAGTTTCACTGCCTTTGCGTAAGTTAGATTGCACTGATTTGTGCAATGACAATTGTCTGTCCCTGTTGTAGACCTCACACCAATTGGGTCATTGCCCAAGTGACCTATTATGCCGACTACGAACACAAGTTGGTCTTCTCTATGATGAAACCAACTGATGCAAACTCCTACATTGCCATCGATGACCTCTCAGTGAGCACTCACGGTTGCAAACAACCGGTTGAATGCGACTTTGATGACGATGTCTGTGCGTATAGCTCTCGATTTGCCAAGGCTGATTATGACTTTGCCCGTTATGTCGGTAAGTGAATTGAGAATTCTCGAATTTGAAACGCCCATTAATGGTAAATTGATGACAGGGCCTCCACAAAGTCTCTCCTGGCCTGGACCTGCATACGATCACACCAAGAGAGGCTACGGTGGTGGCTACCTCTACATGACTGGATATCCATCCAAACGTGACGCAAATCGGTATACTTCAATGCAGACCCCAGTCATAGGCTATCGGTATATCGTTTACTTCAACTATTGCGTCAGTTTGTGGTCTCAGGTCTCACAACCTGATGCGGAGCTCACCATCACTTTGGGTTTGTTTGGCGGAAAAGATCAGACTAATGGCAACACTGGAACGAAATTTGTGGAATTGATAAAATTAAAAAATCTTCAAGAGAACAGATGGACTCAGCACTACACCGACATTGACAAAGCACTGTTTGTAGGTTATCACGAGTTCACGCTGCAAATCGGTGCCAAGACTACTAAGGCTACGACTGTTGTCGCCATTGACGACATTGAACTTACCAACCAACCGTGTGACTACAAGTTTGTATTCACCTGTACGGACAAAAAGAATAAAATCACTGCAGACAAGATGTGCAACTTTTTACAATGATTGCAGTGATGGTTCTGACGAGAAGAACTGCGGCGAGTGCAACTTTGAATCAGGTCAGTGTGTCCCGTTATGAAGGGACTAATTCAAGACTGTAGACTAATGATCTAATTTAACATTAGACAATTGTGGTTGGTTAAATGGGTCTGCGTCTAGTGGCATTTCGACTGACTATTTGGGTAAATGGTTTCCAGTCAGTGCTAGTTCAGGGGATGGACCTAAAGTGGATGGTAACGGGAACGCAAATGGCCACTATCTTTTGCTCAACAAAGCAAGCAAATTTTCAAAGACAATGTTTGTCACTGCTACTTCTTTGACTCGCAATTACCGAGACTATTTGACTCAATTCAAAGACGCTTATTTCACATGTTCGATGACTTTCGATTACTACGTCAGCAGTAAAAGGTCCGATAGCTTGGCTTGCCTTCAGGTGCACTCTGGATTCGACGAAGACTCAGCCGTCCTAAAGGGCTATTATCAAACCCGTTCGGATAGTTGGCAAAAGGGCACTGTGTTTGTAGGTGGATTCCCTGGCTCGTTCATCGTTAAGTTTACCGGTAACCGACACGCGGATAATGAAACAGTTGCACTGGACAACATTCAGTTCCACAATTGTTTTGTGCCTTACCCAAGCTCACCCGATGCCACATGCCCTGCCTCTGGTCCAAACATAATGTGCAACACTACTCGAATTTGCATTGATCCATCCGATCTGTGTGACTTTGAAGATAACTGTGGCGACAACTGGGATGAGAATTATGATTTGTGCGTGGCCAACGCTGATCCGAAAAAAGGCGCCAAGTTGTGCTTTTGAAAAGTCACTCGAATTGTGTGGCTTTGTCGAGTCAGTTAACACCACTGACAGGTCTGTCTTCAATTGGAAGATGTCCAAAGGAGATGACTTCAACTTGATATCAAACTTTGGGCCCACTTCAGACCACACCACGTACGTTCTCACCAACTAACCAAAAAATGTTCTAACACACTGATTGACTTTGATTCACAGCAAAGACCACAATGGACAATTCCTAATTCTGGAAAGTGAAGACACAATAAACATTGGCAAGAAGGTGCAGCTATATTCACCAATGGTCTATTCTAGTGGCGGTGATTGCTATATGAGATTCTTCTACTGGAATAATGGAGAATATTCGGAGGGCATAAACACTCTCAAGGTGTGGGTGCAGTTCGCGGATATGGGCGAAGAGGACACTGAAAGTCTTTTTTACAAGCAATTCGTATCTGCCTACCTGGTCAAAGGCTAAAGTGCATTATGGGTCTTCGTCTCCATTCCGTTTCGTGTTCCAAGGCCAACTAGCAGGCCTCAGAGGTAGCATTTCCTTGGACGACGTTAGCTTCTCTGGCACATGCATGAGCTCCCATGCCAAACGAACGCCAGGAAAAGGACGTAAGTGTTTGATCAATCGCTGTTACGACATGAAATCCTTGTTTGATACCAACTAACCAATTTCACCATGTTTACCAATAGACTCGCCAGCCGTGACCATCATCTTGATACTTCTTGCACTCGTCTTGGTGGGAGTTGTAGGATTTTTTCTGTTTCGAAAGCAACAAAGCGACAAACTGGCACTTTACATTGACCGAGTAAGATCGATGTTGCCATCGAGGAAGACTGACCGAATGGCCTTTGCCAACGCCAACTATAGCAAACCATCAACAAGCACAAGCAAATAATAAATCTGCTCAGTTTAATGTTAGTTAATAACACAATTGGCTATAGTTAATAAAATTATTGAACCAATATGGCACCCGTATCATAAGATTTCTGTAAAATTATTGCTTAGTTGCTTTATTGGTGATTAATAAAGAAACTAAACAATAATCTTACACAAATCTTATCATACTGGTTCAATACTTGCTTAAGTTTGAAGCATTCATACTTGCAAGCTGACAATTGATGACATTTAGCAAATTTCTTGAAAATTCAATTTAGATACGACATTGTTATGGTATGTACACGATGTTCTATTTACAGCACTCTAGTGAGGGCTTTCACTGAACGAGACACACGGGTACGCATCCGTCATTGATTTTCAAATATTCCCGTGGTTTTGTCAAACGATTCACTTCATTAGGTCAGGCTCGTTCGTTGATTTGAATTGAACAAATAAAGCGTTTTGCCAAGTGCATTGTCATTGTACAATTAATGTGTTTAACTGATTGTGTAATCGAAGAATGAAGAACATGACTCGTCTGACACGAGAATCACAAATGATTTAGAGATTGGCAGTTCAAATTTATCCCAACTCTGTCACCACGAGCGGATGGCAAGGGACAACACTAATTGATTTAATCAGAGTAAGCGAGTATTTGTGAGCTAATTTTCGTCATAAACACATACAAAATAAAAAAATTAACTTTTGTTCAAAAATATCGTAACGTCCGCTTGTGTAACCACCTGGTTACAATCATTTTCATTAACGTTTAACGCAAATTTAACGTTAAGCAAACGTTAAGCGTTATTAACGTATTAAAACCAAACGTTAAACGTTAATTAACTCTTAACGTTTGACGTTAATTTTTACGTAAATTTCGTTTAACGCGATTAACGTTGCAATCATTAACAGTAACGTCTAACCGACCTAACCGACCTACACCTAGATTAGACTTTTTCGATGTGAGATTTGTTCGGCAGGTACACCTAAAAAACATTTTTCCTAAAAACCAAGGTTAAACAGCACATTTGCAAGGTATTTTAAGCACTTTGGCCAAGTTTGATGCAAATCGGTTGAGAAATGTAGGAGGAGTTGACACAAGAATCGAAAAAGTTGTACTTTAGTCCATATTTTGTTGTGGTTTTATAAAAGTTTATAAAAGTTTTTGGATTTTTCAAACTAACGAAAAGAATTATATTTTACTTTCGATTTTTAGAACAACATATTTTTCATATAGTGTTGGTAAAATTATGGAAAAACAAGTGCATTTGCCGCAAAATGCATAACAATATATAGTGTCTTTCAAAAGACCCATTTATCTCACTTCATTTACCGTGTCAAATTTATTTTTAAGAATCAAAGCAATCTTCTTATATACGATTGATTTATTGAGCAATTAATATCTCCGGCCTTGGGTGTTACTTTCGTTTGAAATGCAAAGTAAGAGTGGGCAAATTCTACAGGGAAAGCCATTTTCGGTTTGTCCAAAGTTTGGACTTAAGAATATTGTTTTTTGATTGTTATTGTCACGAATTCGTTGAAAATGTTAATAAAAAGTTAATAAAACATGAGAATATTCTTTTAATTTAATATAACATAACAATAATACATAGTAATAAATAACAGAATGAAAAAATGTAAGGGTCCCCCGTATACAAAAAAAAAATAGTGGGCCCAAACAAAATTTCACGCCGGACCAACCCGGGCTCTCTCCGACCCAGGAACATGATCACAATTGATTTCTACTAATCTTCGTGTACTTGTCCCGTTTATCTCTAAAACTTCATTTGCAAACATATTCTCTCTGTCGCAATTATTAACAAACAATTCATTTGTATGTCCGAAACCAAGATTGATGGGGAGCTGATCAAGAAACATCCCTGAGGTAGACCCAGGAAAGCTACCATTTCTTTAATTGTTGATTAATGTATTATTTCGTGACTTTTTTTGACTGATCAATAACCTGACTTAACTTAAATGTAATCTGATGAAACTACTTAATTGTCAACATAAAACTTTTTATTGTGAATTTCATTATTTTTATTGCATGATTATTGCAGTGACGGTGATGAACGATTTGATTAATAGGACGATTTCAACTGTGAAAGTATAACGGAGAAAAATCGTCTATTATTTTAAGGGTAAGTAGATTTTTAAATAAGACTTTGACTTAGTCTCGCTAAAAATGTCAGACATTTGTATTAAACTTCCGACGTCTGAAACGTTCGAAACTTGGCGAAATTCAATCGAAATTAAGCAATATTTTGTACAAGTCCCGCAAAACTGACGTTTTGCCTCTGGGACTTAGTACGAAACCGCTGGCAGCAAGCTGCCAGCGGGCCCCCACCGCGCATTTTTGTATCCATTCCACCACACCTGATATAACCTTGACGGTTAAGTTAACCCAACCATGGCTAACACTCACCTAACAACCTAACCTAAACCTACACCTAACAACGCCCAACACCCACCAAACCACCTATCCTAGCCCAACTTAAACTTACTCCCTAACGACACCCAAAACCAACCTTATCACTTATCCTAACCTAAACATACACCCAACGACGCCCAACACGCACCAAACCACCTAACCTACCCTAAACCTAAACCCAACGACGCTCATCACCCACCTAACCACCTAACCTAACCTTGGTAGTGTTGTGGATAGCACCACGAGCACCAAATATCAGGCCGAAAACGTCGAACGTATCAGTACGCGTGCCAGAGATAGATAGTTTTGCTTTTATTGCTGCCAAGATTGATTCTTCCGAGTACTTCGCTCTTTTTGCCATATCTCGATCGAACACAGTGGTCTTCTAGCTTTCAAAGGATACTTTGACTTCGAGGATGAGACATTTGTTTGCTGGGCTTATTGCAACAATGTGAGGTTTGAACTCATTACCATTGGAGTCTAACACAGAGAAGTTGGTGAACACTTTCCTACCAGTCTTCTCCAAATGCATTCCTTCCATGTAGCGACACTCACTCAGGATATGCTTCAGGGTTTCAATTTTTCCAGTTATTATCACTGACCGTGGCGCCTACATTCATCTCATTAACACCCGGTCCCTATAGTCCTTCAAGTACTACGAGCCTGTTTGTGATGTCCACCCAATCCAGATGAACTTCAAAGTCAACCAATTTAGTAACATCACAGAGAAGATAAGCGACTTCAAGACATAAGACACTTCAATTTAATAAGCTATATGGAATGTAATGCTATAAATACTGGCCAAAGCTTTTTCTAACGCTTTTATCAATAAGGTTTGTTTTTATGTGAATTAATTAATTGAAGTAAATTAATTTGATTAATAGATAACATTCATACCGTCCATGCATGAAGACCATACGCAGTGAATCGGTTACTTGCCCAAAGGTGATCTTACAAACCTGAGCAATCGTTTGGTTTGTACGATTGAGAGCTCCTACTGTAGTATTCTGAGTCATTTTTTACTTGGTGATTGTAGCCATCACCGCTGTATTTTTCATGTTTATCAAGCAAATATATCAAGACACACACATGCGTTCAAATTGGTGCGTGATAGCCAGCAATTCATAGTGAACCTAGCTTCACTTGCTTTAAAGTGTGACTTCATGTTTAACCTTGTTTTTTGGCAAGAGGAAGCTGTTCAAAAAAATATTGTTCAAAAAATAATTTTAAAAAAATTTGTCTTCGCACCTAAAAGCTCAAATTTCTTGATTTAAATTTTATATGGCTTTCCTTTATGGAAGAAATTGTCTTGTTTTGACAGTAAAAACTTTTATTACCTTTAAGAAGAATTGTTAATTTAGATATAATAATTCAACTTTATGCTTGTATTTCGTGATACTCTGCAATTTTGGATTGATTTTGAATGTATGTGAGAGTTCTGATTTGAGCACATTCGAAGTGCGTCATACATTGATTTGAAAAATCTAAATGGTGTTAACAGAAAACAAAAATCATATCGTGTGTCAAGTGAACTGCAATTGAATAAGAAAAATTTACAGAAATATTTTAAAACGATGGAGAAGCTTTCAAAATTGAATATGCTCTCAAAATTCGGACACCAGTTTGTGTCCTTCTGTAAACTCTGTTTCTATGCGCATCACAATCAATTTGATGTGATTTGGCCTGGCCACGGTCATAGCTTTGATGTTATTCAAAAATGCTATTGCTTTGGACTGCTTTTGTTCACTACCACCGTTCTGTATGGAATATTTGGGCTCGAGTGCGAATCAAACTATGCGTGCCAAATCAATTGGTCCAAATTGCCTTCAAGTCCATACAACTTTTATCACCAAATGTTTCCCAGAGCTGTCTGGCCACAGGTGAACATGATGGCGCTAACTTTCATTCTATTCACCATTAGTTGCTTGATTGGATTTGTGTTCAATCCACCAATTGCAAACCGCTTCTTGATTGATCTTCACTCGAGTGAACACAACCAAAGTGAAGGTAAACTATTTTTGGGAACATTCCTGAGTGGGGAATCAATGTTATCAATTAGTCAATTTAATTAACTTTTTTTAATTAGATGAACTGTCCAGAATTCGCGCATTTCGAGAAAGATTGATCAAATTGTCATTAATCATGGAGATTTCTGTTTTTTGTGGGTGGAAGCACTTTTGTATATGTTCATGTGTTATTCATCAATTCGGTATATAACACTATGCAACACGGGTTTCTCTACAAAGCCAAACTAGTTTGTTTTTTATTAATTGGACCATTCTGAATCGATTGGTAAAGTCAAAAGTGCAAAAAAATTTCCGGAACATTGAGATATCTTATCATTTATGGTCAATAATTGCCGTTTTTGGCACTTTTTGAGGTGCTCAAAACTGTACTTTCTATAGTCACATAGTAGAAACCCATACATCATTTTAAACATTGATTCTTAAACTCTCAGAAACAGAAGAGAGAATACAAAAAAAGTTACTCCAATCTAGAGATATAGACGAAAAAGATCACTGAGGTTGTCAATACTAGCATGGGTGTAAATAGCGCGCGGGCAGTACTTTGAAAGACTGCAGCGAATCGCCAACGATGCAAACATACCATCCGTGCAGCAGTCACTGAAACTGCAAGTAAACTTACCAAACTTATTTTGGTATCCAAGTTGATAACCAGGACCGAGACTCTACACCGAAGGCTCTATATTTTTTTTACCCAACCTGCCAAGCAATTTTGATCAAGTACATAGGAGGCATTGTTTATCTTAAGTTTCCTGGGGCAGTGTGGTGGCCTGAAGTCATCCTTCATCATATCCTATCAATGGATAGTCCTGGGAAAATTTCCCAATTGGGTTGATAGAGTCAACCTCTAATTAGGTTATTGGAGCTGGTGGTGGCGCCGGGAACCTCCCTATTCTTTAATTGAGGATATGAACCAATAACCTTATTGTGAAATCTTCCTAAAACTCTATCTTGGGGAACTACCTCAGCCACCAATTTGAAGAATTATCTGGCTCATCATTTGGGATTAGAAACAAATTATAAGATCCAACGTGTCATTTTAGGATTCATCCCAATTAGCTAATTGTTTGATAAGGAATTTTTGGTTAGAAACAAATTGCTTTTATGGTTTTGGGCACAGATTTTCATATGCAATTCATTGAACAATATTTTCACCGGAATATGAACCTCACTGATGCATAGTACAAGATGAGATAAGGACAACGGTTCCGAGGGGACAAGTGATATTGAAACAAGCATTGCCTGATGTATGATCTGCTAAATAGGGAAGAAAACTAGAAACAAGCAGGTGGTGATTGGCGAAGATGAGCTACACATAGTGACTACTGAGTATACAAGATGATTTGGGCAATAGGAGTGTGGTTCTTAAATAGATGTTCATCTGATAATTCTTTATCAGCTATCGATTGCTCAATTAGTTGCACAATAAAATGATTTCACTAAGGAAATTCGTGACAAACAGATATCTTTCAAAACGTAAACATTGGTCTGTTCAGCGGCAGGCAGCAGGAGTTTGCTTCACTGCAATGGGCGATTTCCACAGTAGTGGCTCGGAAATACGAGTGTTTTGGCGCTTGTGACTAGGTGTCGTTTATCGCATTTATCTCGATAATGACTTTGAATTTTTAATTTCTCTCTTCGGATTCCGATTCTATAGGTTCTAAGATTTTAGATGTGCCCCAATTGTCCACAGTGAGCTTTCTTCAACTCTGAGTAAATTGAGCCCAAAATACCTCAAAAAGGCCGTTTTCATTGACTTTGAGATAAGATATCTCAATGTTCCGGAAATTTTTTCGGACTTTTGACTTTACCAATCGATCCAGAAGGTTCGAATTAACAAAGAAAACTTGGGTTTAGCTTTGTAGAGAAAAATGTTCATTTATTTGCAGGATAGTGTAATGTCAATTTGACATCGGTCCTCTTTTGGCTTGTGCTCAATCCACTCCACTGCTATTATGCTGTGAATTGTAAGTGAATGAACAAATGTTGTTTCATATTTTGTTTGGTTAGCTAAATAATGTTGAATATTTTGTTTTGTTATGGCAATTTTAGTCACCTACACTGTGTTATTCTATGTCATACTGGCAAGCAAATACATTTCGATTCAACAGAAAACATTATCTAACAAATTGTGCGCTATCAATGGCAAACTGGCCACAATTCGCAAGCCGAACAGAATCCTTCATTGGCGTCTCTGGCTGCAATACATTGCCGTGAACATTCGCGTTTGCACTGTATGCGTGCATCTCCGAGAGTATGCTCGATTCTGGTCACCATACTTGAGCATGCTTTTTATGGCTTTAATTTCACTCGAATGTTACGCCTTTTATGTTGGGCTATTTGTGGCGGACTTGCCAACAGTGTTGCGCTCAATGCTGATGCTCCTGGTGCTCGGTCTGGTGTCCAATCAATTTGTGCTTATCAGTCAGTGTGCCACAGTGGCTAAAGGCTTCCAGAGATTGACTTTACAAAATCGTACATTCTATCTGTGCTACAAAAGAAGTGCATCAGTTGGGCCAGCTTTTCACAGAAATTTGCTCAAAGTAAGAGAACAATAAAAACAGCAAATTTGATATATATTCAAGTCGAATTTGTTTTGTTTGATTATTTTGACAGGCACACAATCTTCAAATCAGTCGCCTGCTGCACTCGTATGCATTTCGCTTGTTTGGAAACTACCGAATCACCAACAAGTCGTTTCACATTGTGAGAAAATATTTGTTTTCTTTTGGTTTATAATGAATTATTTAATATTTTATTTTTAATTAAACTAGATAATATCATACATAAGTGTATTCTTTTTGTTTATTTGTAAAAATAAGCATTGATGCCCGCCCGGATTTACTCGATTTACCCAAAGTACGGTCGCAAGCACGAGTACTTGAAGGAGCAGATCATCCACCCGGACCAGCTAAAGAACTTATGACGATGAGAAACTTACAGTTTATTTCTAGATATTAAATTATTGTTTTTCATAAATGTTTATTTTTCATCATTTTCATCATATTTGTTTTTACGAGAATTTTCACATACAACATGACCACTATTGCTAAATTATCATTGTACGCCCAAAACAGAATTTCTCCAGAATATTCTCTGGCATTTTGATAGTCTGAATCAATGATATTAATTTACCAAGAATTTAGAATATAGATTTTTTATGATTTTGACTGTGTTGAGTAACGCTTTTTCCCATTAAAACATTGGAGGGCGTTGGCGCCCATAAAAAAATCATACCATTCGGCGTTGCACATCTCAAGGAAGGTTTTTCAAGTGTACAGTGGAAGTTTAAAGTGGAAATTCAGACTATATGAATGGACCTTGTGTGTGCGGCACGCCACTTTTGCTGTGGCATGTGTCGCATTTTCTGAACACATTGCTTACCTCTCGCAGGACAGTTTGAAAGTCTACTGCCAGCAGTACAAACAGTACTTTACATGTGTTGTTGTGATTGAGATCTCGTGTTTTGGGACATTTGTGGATCAATTCGGAGCTATCTCGGTGGCTATGAGTTCCCAAAACTCTTATTTTAGTGTACCGAGCCTTGTTCATATCAAAGTGTCTCTCTGTGTGTATGTGTTGATGTGTTGATGTGTTGTCTGTTGTGACTTTCTTTGTTATTGTTTTGATTTGTATTCTTCACCTCTGCAATGATATGACTTTGGCTTGGTTTGACTTATCATATAAGCAATTCGCGAACCAGTTCATCATCATGACCACATAACATTCAGCATCTAACCCTCAACACTCAATCTCTCAATCAACTCAACTCGTGTTTCAATCAAAACATCGTCCTCACGTCGATCAGCTGTTTATGTTTTGAGGTTTGTGTGGTGCTTTTTGGTAAATCAATGTATTCCTTGCTTTTGTTTGTTGTACTATATTTACTCGTGTATTCTCATGGAATTACACGTTTCATTTCATCAATCTGTATATCAATGTGGGTGTACACTTTACAATACACTTTATAAGTTCAAAGTTCAAATTTAGCACCCGCAGGGCCCACTAGTGATAATTTTGTTTAAATTAAAAAAGTAATTAACAATTATTCAAAAAATACCTTTGCAAACGCTACCAGTGAAATTAGTCCAAAAAACGCCATAAGTAAAGCCATATCTATTGTTAGTAGCTAAGCTTTGGGCAAAGCATTTGCCAAACAAACTCGTGATCTAGCAGTGTGCGAGGATTTCATGTTGTTTGATTGAGCAGACAAGCGATACATCAGTGCACAAGGCCGATGAATCAGCTTGCTTACAGTAGGCAAGCATCAAATGTTCCACAAACAAAAAATTGGCAATGTACCAAATCCAAAGGTAGAGATACATTTTGCCGTGCACTGAAACCTCCTTTTGAATGGTCCACATTGTTAGTACCACATTGAGGGGAGAAAGTGCTACCAAATAGTCATAGACCAACTTCACAAGACAACAAATCAGGCCAACTTTTTTGGAAACAGATCGTGGATAGTTGAGATTTACTAAATCGACTATTCTGAATCGATTTGCAATCTCAGAAAATGCGTAGCTAGTCGGCAAGATGTTTATCTGACAGCCAGATTATGACACTTCCATATTGCATCTAAGCTGAGGACGCAGTGAAGTTAACATTCAGGTGAGACCAATTTGCACAGCTGAAGGAATTTGGACAACTCGGAACGAACCTTTGCCGACCAGCTACTCATTTTCTGAGATTGCCAATCGATTCAGAATAGTCGATTTAGTAAATTTCAACTATTCCGGACCTGTTCAAAAAGTTGACCAGATTTGCCGAGTTGTGCTTTCAATATACTCGATTTACTTAATTCAGAGAAATTGTGTTGCACTCTTTGTTTAGAAGATCTTACCGCTAACGGTAAAGGGAACGTGAACCATAGTGCATTCTCATTATAAGTTTAGTTATTACAAACTTGCAAAGTACTTGAACAATTTTTTGCAATTCAAATTCTGTCCCAGAGAAAAGAATTGCACTTTTTGGTACCTGTAGGTATCGCTTGTTGTACAGAGTTTATTTGGTAAACGTGTTGTACAAATGGTGTAGATGTGAATTCGTAAAGTAACGTGTGTGTGTTCGTGTATACGTACTGTTCGCTGGATAGCCAGTTCGAACGATTTGTTCGGTTCGATTTCTTGTGGCTGTGGTCGGTGCCAAAGCGACCGCCGCTACATACCTATAGATTTGTTTTGATTAAACTCAGGTCTCACTTCACCAACGAAAATTTGAATAATTGAATTGAAACAACCAATTGAGCAATGACAGATGTACAAGCAGATTAAGTGCCAAAAACTACATACTCAAATTAAATATCAAACAAGTCTAGTTATTTAATTTATAGTCACATTTTATACCAATTTCGGGCTTAAACGGCCCAATTAAGTTGGTTTAAACAAAAACAAACAACAGTCCTCTAAAGATTCAAAATGTTTACAAAAACCAGTATAAATTATCAATTATTAATCGGATTGATGAGGACATTGACGTAAGCGGTAAGCGAAGGAATCGTTAGAAATTGAATAATAGGATATTGCAATATAAGAATTCGATAATAAAAATAGAAGACAGTAGATGAGTAGAAATGCGGAATAGAAAGATTCTTGGTTATAGTAATTTCTAGTAAAACGGAATATGAAGAGTCGTGTTCAAGGTGATGTCTAAGGTAAGTTTATAGTCTAGCCGTATAGTCTAGATCCTATGGATCCTGATGGATTGTACTGACTGATGCAAATTAATTCTAGAGAGACACTGATGGATCGAAATGGATCCTAGAGGGACATTTAGTGATGGAAATGTATCCTAGAGGAACATTTAGGGACGCGTATGAATCCTAGAGACACTAATAGATGCAAATGAATCCCAGAGGAACCTTTAGGGATGGAAATGAATCCTAGAGAGACACTTATGGATCGAAATGTATCCCAAAGGAACCTTTATGGATGCAAATGAATCCCAGAGGAACTTTTAGGGATGGAAATGTATCTTAGAGAGATACTTATGGATGCAAGTGAATCCCAGAGGAACCTTTAGGGATGCAAATGAATCCCAGAGGAACCTTTAGGGATGGAAATGTATCCCAGAGGAACCTTTAGGGATGGAAATGTATCCCAGAGGAACCTTTAGGGATGGAAATGTATCCTAGAGGAACATTTAGGGATGGAAATGTATCCTTTGGAGTCATCTCGACCATCGATAACATGAGCAGTGGACAGAATTCTAGAAGACAGTAAAAGAAAAATAAAAGTAGAAATAGCCGAAACCGAGATGGTTGGGTGGAAATAGGTGCACTGATAGGGGTCCAGCATCTTGATCATCGATAACATCTATAGTGCCCTTTGGATGGTTCGTGATCATCGATAACATCAATAGAGTCTTCTGGGTGCATCTTTATCATCGATAAGATCTATTGGAACTGATAAGACATTGATGACATCGAGTCAATGAAGAAATGGTGAGTTGTCCAGTGGTGAATCGTCCAGTGGTGAATTGTCCCCATGGTGAAATGTACTTGTGGTGAAATGTCTATAAATCGTTTGTAATTATTTGCCATATTGACGTTTGTAAATAAATGTGAAGCTGGTGGAAATGTATGTAATAATCTGATTAGAAGAACATATTAGCAAATTATTAAGAAAAAAATCTTGGCTATACAAACCACGTAGAAAGTCTTCGAAGTTATGCGAAAGTTGTCCAGAAAGACAAAGGTGTAAACATGCAGTCGTTTGTGCTCTTGCAAAGCAGAAATCTTAATCAAATTGCCCTTTCCAACCAATTGAGCACCCCCTATTGCGTTAAAATTGACAAAGAATTGCGCACATTGAGTCTCAATTCTTCGGTTCCACTTCACCACACGGGCGCATTCTCTGATAATGGCAAACAAAACAATATTTGTTGTAAGTATGCCTGTGGATAAAAATTGCTTTTCAAAAGTGGGCAAATCAGCTAGGAATACAATATAAATGAAATAGCACTGCATGCAGATGTAGTACGGAAACAGCACAGAAAGGAGTGGAACACAGACGCGAGAATATTCCCCAATAATTCTACTTGCGTGCACAATCTGTGAGATTGAGATACATGAAGTCATTGAAACAATTTGAGATTTCAAAATTTGGTAATTTATTAGATCTGAGCTTTTGGTTGAGAGATTTAAACATTTTAGACGCAGTTTGTTGCCGAATGTTGATATAGCGACTTGAGAGGATAATGTAGATTAATGAGTCGAACAATGCTAAAAATTTAAAATAATGAATTGAAAATAAAAATCAAGGAGAATTTCTTACCATAGATGCATATACCACAGGGACAACGGAAAGAAAATGAGCCAGTACACGAGCGATGAGAAACTAGTAGGATAAACATTGTTAAGCACCACATTCATCTCAGTATAGCCAAAAATAATCAAGTATTGTCCAAACGAAAGCAGATGCAAGTAGAATTTGATTTGGGTGTCTAATTTTTGAATCTTTGCCGATTCTTCCAGAGTTGATTCTAATAGACACGAATTTTATTCAAAAAAATTTACAATAAAAAACACTTGCCTTTTGAGCCAAATAGAAAACTTCCATGACTTGTTTTCGTAAATTTAACTGTTTCTTTAATTTCTTTAGTTAAAAAGAAAGAGAAATAAACGGCAATTGAACCAATCATATTCAGCAAAAAGATGCAATCCATTTGAGACCAAATTTGTTTTGGGGAAATTTGATGAGTAAAGATGTACGGATTTTCATCCCAACTCGTTTTCCAGATAGAGATTCCTGACGATTCATTATTTAATCCCAAAATTCCATACAGATATACACACAGGATGATAAACAAGGCAAAATAAAAGTGTTTACTTGATTTGGGCACTTCAGTAAATTTCACTTTCATTGGATCAGAATTGCGATAAAAATACACTAAAATGGCCAGCAATTGGTCTAATGATCCACTTATTGATCAATTTGTTGAAATTTTGGAGTAACAAAAATTAAAAAATTTTCACAGTTATCCATTTTCTTTTCATTCATTCGTACATGTCTTGAAAAGTATATTGTAAACAAATAAAATAAATTCGAATTTTATTTTCAAATTGAATACTAAAAATTTATATATCTTTTTTCAAATACTTTTTAATTAATTTAAACTATAATTAAAAGTTTATAGTTTAAAGTAAGTTGAATTATTGTTTGCAAGAAGTTTTAATTATATTTTTTGAATTCTTAAAAACTAATTAGAGGAAATTTGCTGTACGACCAAACTTGTACAGGGGATCAATAATTTCATTATACATTATAATGAGTAAAAATTCTAAACTTTTTTGACAGTTTTCAAAGAATTCTAATTACAGCAATAATATAAAACTATTAGTAGATTCATCTGTGTTCAAAACTATAATAATAAAAATAGAATTATTGTTATATATTTAAAGCATAGATTTTTAAAAATAGAAATTGTTTGATAAATTTTGAAAAGATAATCATATCACGTAATGCTTACCTCCATTCTAAAAGACATTTTTGTTTTAAAAATTCAGTCAATTTTGTAACTTTTTTTAAAAAAAATTTGGATTTGTTAGTTTGACAGAAAAATTGGTATTGCGCACAACCCACTAATAGCAATTGCAATGTCAATCAGTGTCCAGATGAATTTTTGAAGAATTTTGCATCCAAAATCATACGGACCAGAAAAAACAAAAAAAATTAGAAACAAATTTTGAGGCTTCAACACTTTCTCTGATTGCCAAATTTCGAATAATCCAACTGAACTGATCCAATTAAAGAAAGTGTAGAGTTCATTAAATGAAATTTGACTACGGACGAAAGGATAATAGAACAATTATTGCTCGCACAATGAACAAATCATCTCTGTTCTTATTAAATTTTGACTTTCTAAAGATTAATAAATTCGTTTAAAATTTATTTCAGTCTTTTTATTACATTGTTTTTTTAAGGGAAAAGAGTAAGAAATGACAAAATATAAATTTGAAACACTATATTATTCGCTAATTAAATTCATGGAAAGTTTTTTTACATTAGGATACAAAGCACGAGTAATAAAATTGTTATTACTCTCCTCAATGATAGATATAATGATCCTATTTTTGACATTTTGGATAACGGTCTTGGTGATTTATTTGTCGATTTATATCATTCATATATTCCATTTGAAATATAGCAAACAAGTGATCTTTAATATTTATTTAATTAGAAAATCAATTGTCAGTATTCAAGAACGAAAACTGAATTCATAAAAAATATAAAGTTACTTGGTTTGAGCTTTGGAGTACTGGCGGCTTTAGATACATGAAATGGAAGTTATGTGAGTAAGTGAGAATGAAGTAAGTAAAAAGTACTTCTAACTTGCTTCACTTCTAGAGTTATCTACCCAAATACACTAAAAGTAAGTGAAGTGACGTTAAACATTTATTTGGTGCACAACAAAACGCGTATTTTTTTGGTTCAAACATTTTCGAGTATATTTCAATATAACCCAGCCAAAATACATTACAGAATTATTGGGCATGAGATAGACAATTGTGAGTTAAATAAAAGTGCCAACATGATCTGTCGTGTCGAAATGAAGAGGTTAAAGTAGGCCAGTATTGTTACTGTTCATCCTAGCCCGAAAGGCGTTTTTACACGGGAACGTGCACAAAGGGACAAATAACTTCGTGAAAACGAAGTTATTTGAGTTTCCTTGTAAATATATTTATAAAATTCAAGATTAAAAACAAGACAGACAGACAGACAGACAGACAGACAGACAGACAGACAGACAGACAGACAGACAGACAGACAGACAGACAGACAGACAGACAGACAGACAGACAGACCTTCACACACCTGGGCCGTATGTTTTCAAGGTCAATGGAATGGTTTACCATCATGTGTTCAACATTAACGAGCTGGAGAGGGGTGAACTTAGTAGGTATAATCAAACGTACATCTTCGACACCGCCGTGCAGACTGATCATCGTCAGCAACGGTACACTAATTTGAATGATGGCACTTTGGGGAAACTCAAACGGGAGTCGAAGAGTTACGAAGAGTCGATTTAGTGATATGGGACGAAATTTCCATGACTCCACATTAAGCATTCAAATCTGTTGACAAGTTGCTTCGAGATTTAACTGGATAAGATATTCAATTACAAATTAAGCACTAATTCTTAGAAGAAGTAAAACTTCTCTTGACTTTGTCTAAACATACCACGAAAATAATCAATTGCGTGTCTGTTACATTTTATTGACAATATTTTATATTTTTCATTCTTTTAAATTTTATTTTACTCTCATTTTACGCAGTTCACGCAGCGTTTCTCCTGCCCTGCCACTCAACAAATCAAAGGAATAAAACATTCAATAAATACAAAATAAAATGACGAAATATAGAAGCCAAAAAGCAGGATTCGGCTAATCGAATAGAAATGTTTCAGAGTAAAGACGCTTTGCGAATCATTATTGAACTGTACTGAACCACTAGAAAATATTGGATTGCCGTGCAAAGTGTGAATTCCTTTGAAGGGAATTTTTTCGATTCTCGATTTATTGTTTCGGTTAGCCACCAGTCAATGATTCCCATTTCGCGTAATCGTACAATTCTGTCAACAAATCATTGATTAACAATTTTAATTAAATATTAAATAAATCAAATCTGAATTACGCAATACAAACGAACATTATATTGAAAGGTTTGGTTAGAGGAGACTTCCGCTGTAGTGAAATGCCCAAATAGGTGAGCCCTCGGCCCTCACTGGCAATATGCATTGGTCTTCGCGCGTATAGATATCGATGGCAAGTGAGCAAAATTTTTGTAGCTGAAACCACAATTCTCGGATCGCTCTCTGCTGTTGGAACTAAAAGTGAATGTTTGGCAACCATTTTGTGTTTAGTTCTGAAAAAAAGAAATTAAAATTACAATTAACAAACGTACAAACTCGTACAAGCTTTTGCATTTACTCTCAGTACCTATTAATATGCTGTGCAATCAAATAGTCAAGATTTATATCGGGAGTTGCACTGTAAACTTGAGATAAAATGCCAGAATTTTGTTTCATCAGGATAAAATGTGAATCTGTTTGTGCAATACGAGCAATGTCCTCAAGTGTGTCTATTGGTGTGTTGTACTCGGGCACAGTTAGGCTCGAATAAAAGGCGGAACTGTAAATATTGGACAGAATGACCGATGCCAACATCCATACAGCAAATAGGAATCGAATCGAATTGAGTCGTTTTTTGCAATTTATTATTGGATAGATTGCTAAAATATACAAAAAAATTAAAATTTATTAAATCACATTCACGACATTTACACATACACTGTTTTTGTATTGATGGCAAACATCTTCATCACTATCGAATCAAACTTGCATCTATTCAAAATTGTTCCCATTTTACGATTGTTATTATTATTATTCATTTGAATGTAATAATAAATCAAAATCGATATTGTGACAAACGATAGCCCAGTCAATGACCAAATTAGGCTTGAAATTTTGTTTGAAAATATAATATCCTGATATTTTATCGAGGGACTTCGGGATATAAATCCGCCGTCAGTGATCAGGATGAACTCACTGAAATCGACCACCTCGAGTCGATCTTTGTAACGGCCTATTTCGCACATTCCAAATTGGGAAATCTTTGAATTTCAAAGTTTAAAGAAAAACCAAAAGATTAAATAAAACAAAATGCGCAAAAAATGTTTACCCCATAGAAAACATGTCCGATAAGACCCTTCCATTCACCATTGACCTTCATTCCCGAGATGTCATGTGCGTCCAATAAATTTGCACTAAAATTAAATTGATTTTCCAGAACCTTCAACAACTGTAACTCTACAGAATATTTGCGAATGATTTCACCATTTTTCGGGTCAAAATTGATTACACAGTATGGAAAGTTCTGTTTAAAAATCAAAAAATATAAAAGACAAGTTTTTTTAATATTTTTTTAAAATATTACATTATTTACAGACACATTCAAGATTGTCGATTGAAGATTACATTGTTTGGCTTGAACTTTCAGTCGATTGAAATCGGTTCGAGTTTTGGGAACAAAAATGCCCAGATACACAAAACAGCCATCGAGTACTGGTTGAATTTGTAGCACAGTTTCTGAATTAACAATTACTAAAATAAACTGAAAATTTGGGGAGATTTCCTTTTGGGCAATTAGTTGTGATGACCATTTGTAAACTATTGTTTTAAAATTTTTCATTTTCATCCCTAAATTGCATTACAAATGGTACACAATTTGTGCAATCGATATACATTTTTGATAATTGTTTCAGCATTAAATAGAATTGACCCTTCTGAAGAGCATTCTTGTTGTGTGAAGTAAAATCAAAAAATAATTTGAATTTTTTTTAAATTGAACATGCACTAGAGTATTGGCTAATTTGGTAATCGAAATGGAGATGTAATGCAAGTGGAAACATTTGATACGATTCAAGTGTTGGTGAAGTGGCAATAGTGGTGTTAAATTGCGCGATTCAATTTGATTGTGCACTCGTTCAGTCGATGTTTGTCGCATGTTGTCCACAATTATGAGCATTAAATTGTTGTTTAGCTGCAAATTGCTACAATATTGAGTTAAATAATCAAACAAATTAATGTCTCCATAAAATTGGTATTCCATTGAAGTTGTGATTAATTTAAGAAATAAAATTGTGCTTAAAGCGTTGAAATACATTTTTATTGATGTTATATAGACAAATTGAACCAAATGCAAAAATGATTATTATTCTTTGGTATTAACAAAGCAATCACATTTTATATTTATTGGTATTAGCAAAAACTAGTGTACAATAATGATATTTTGACTTGTTTCTGACTGACAAATACATTACACAATTCATAATAAACAAGATAATTGTATTAATGACATGAGTTATGCAAATGTATACGAGATAATGTTAGTGTTATCATAAGAATGTTATGCCCACGAAACAAAAACAAAAACAATGCGAATATCAATAATGTAGCAGATGACCTCTAGTGACTGCTTAGTAATATGTCTGTGACTCCACTTTATGTACGTACTACGTAGGTTCATCTGTGGTCGACAGTTGTTGTGTACACATGCATGGCAGAGAAATCCAAACAAGAAAACAAAAAAAGATAGAAAAGCGTAATTCAACAGACTGCATGCAAAGTAAGAGTGTCGGGCAAATGAATTACGTTTTGTATTAGCCTTATTCTTGGAATTGGCGATAAGCACGAACAAATTTTTGTCTAACATAACAGATAAGCTTGTTCATCAAACTGCCGATACTTTTGGTATCGGCCATAACCGATACATATATTATCGGCCATTGTAGAGTTGCAGCAATGGAAATTGTCTGAATCTAGCCAATTTCCATTGCACAGATAAGCTTGTTCATCAAACTGCCGATACTTTTGGTATCGGCTATAACCGATACATATATTATCGGCCATTGTAGAGTTGCAGCAATGGAAATTGTCTGAATCTAGCCAATTTCCATTGTCGAGATAAGCTTGTTCATCAAACAGCCGATACAATTGGTATCGGCAATGGAAATTGGCTGAATCTAGCCAATTTCCATGGTCGAGATGGAGTGTGTGAGTCTGTGTCTGTGTCCAATGAGCATTTGGTATATGAAGGTTGTGTAACACAACCTTTGTCAGGTTGGTCACAATGCACAACAGTCATCATCACCACATCAGTGTGTGAGTGAGTGTGTGTCCAATGAGCATTTGGTATATGAAGGTTGTGTAACACAACCTTTGTCAGGTTGGTATATGAAATTGGCTGAATCTAGCCAATTTCCATTGCACAGATAAGCTTGTTCATCAAACAGCCGATACTTTTGGTATCGGCCATAGCCGATACATATGGTATCGGCCATTGTAGAGTTGCAGCAATGGAAATTGTCTGAATCTAGCCAATTTCCACACACAACCTGATGTGGCAATGATGACTGTTGTGCATTGTGACCAACCTGACAAAGGTTGTGTTACACAACCTTCATATACCAAATTCTTATTGGACACAGACACACACTCACACTCCATCTCGACCATGGAAATTGGCTAGATTCAGCCAATTTCCATTGCTACAACTCCACAATGGCCGATACCAAAAAGTATCGGCTGTTTGATGAACAAGCTTATCTGTGCAATGGAAATTGGCTAGATTCAGCCAATTTCATATACCAACCTGACAAAGGTTGTGTTACACAGCATTCATATACCAACCTGACAAAGGTTGTGTTACACAACCTTCATTTACCAACCTGACAAAGGTTGTGTTACACAACCTTCATATACCAACCTGACAAAGGTTGTGTTACCTGCACAGTCAAACAAAGTTGCTTTCACAGTAATGCAGTAGCTTGCGAAATTCTGTGGAGTGGCGACGTGAAGCGGTTGCGGCAGCAACCCCCACGTCGCGTACGGGTGGGAAAGTATAATGTGGAGCGAAATGTGGTGAAGAGTGTGATTTGTGCAATCCTCCTTCACTTTATGTTATTGGATGCAGTTCATCAGCTTCTATCTTACAAGCTGAGATTGGCCCAAAAAGCAAACTTGTTTCAGCACAAATCATACATTTTTACGAAGCAGCCATTAATACTTTTCCTTTAGTTTTACAAGGAAATCATAAAAGGTGAATTTTTCACAATGATTTTCAAATCAATTGACAATTGTGAATTACTACTCCAAACGTTCTTCAACCTCTCCACAAAATCACTGCCCACTTGCAAGTTCACCGCATTATTCAGCAACAACGATTCTATTTACTTTTAATACAATCTTTGTTACCGTTTTTTCTTCTGATTCGACAACTTCCAAGACTCACATCAGGTTATCTTAGTCAACACGATCCTTTTTGGATCAAAGTTTATTAACCTTTAACATTAAAGAATACAATAAAGATATATATACAAGATTGAGTATTTACATTTAAATAAGTACAAATGAGCATTTCAATGTTCAATGAAATGAGTTAATGAATGATAAGAGTATTATGATTAATAAGAATAAAAATGCATAATGATAATAATAATTTAACCTCTTTGTTGAGGTAGTTAATTTAATATGTTGGTTATAAATTTATTGAATTCTTTGTAACAATTGTCAGTGCAGCAGAGATTCAACGAGATTTGATTCGACTTGGTGATCCCGTTGATTCGGCTCTGAAAGATGAACCTTTGTCGAGTAAACGAGGGACAGTCCTTGATGAGTTGAATCAGTGTTTGTTTAGCTTCACTACAGTGACACTGTGCATCGTATTCAATGTGGTACTAAGTCAGGTACTGGTGAAACTTACCGTGACCTTACAAGAACTGAGTCATTACAAAATTAGGTATGTTTTTAGCACTTTTTCCTATCGAGAATTGTTGGGAAAAATTGGCTCGATGTTCTACTATCGTTTGTTGTCATTCACCGTTGATTATAACGCCCATACGTACCTTCTCTCATTATCTCCAAATAGGGTTTGTGCTTGTTGTAGAATATTGTATTCAAACAGGTAACTTTCTTTGCGAGTTTGTTTGCTTCTTGCCATCAATGCCGGTGTCGGTTATCAAACAACATGAACCTTTCTTATAAGTTCATTGTCAAAAATTATTTGTCCCTTATTCAGTGAGGCAAAGTCTTTTCATGATATCAAACAAATTATTTTCGGTCATCATTCATTTTGTGCCATTCTCAACCAATTTCTCATCACATTAGCCTTATTGACTTACTACTCAAGCAATTCCAATACTTGATCTTTTCCCCAAATCACGGCTTTGATCTTTTTTTGTGTCATCTAATTCGCATCACCAGGATCCAAATCAAATTACCCGATTGATCCCATAAATGTATTTTCTCGACTCTGTGTGAAAATATTTTGTTTTCTAGTACAAAAACATACAAGACATTTCATTCCATTGAACGATCAACTCACTCATGGAATAATTGCGCCTATACAGGGGGGTTCATAAAGATCGCTACACTTTTTAACTGCACTGTTTTAAGCCTTAATGATTTTCTTGAATATTCTTTTTTACGTAAGATATTCTGTGAAATAATACCTTTAAAATGAGCCACTCAAAATGGAAAAATTCATTTCCGGTCCAGAGTTATTGGACCGGAAGCCAAAATGACGAATTTCGAAATTTGCCGTTTTTAAAGTTTATTTATTTATTTCAATATTATATCCTTTTAGTATAGTTCAATACCTTTCTAAAACGGTATCACTCTTGAAGATCTATTCATTTGTTCAGAAGTTACAGGCAATAATATAAAAACAGTTTCTTATTTTTGGAACCATTCTATCATAGCAATAATAACTTTATCAGTTTAAAAAAACTTTGGAACAACAACAAAAGCATATATTTTCTGTTTATTAATTAAAAATTGTTTTTAAGATGTCCAGATGCATCCAGACAATAAATGAATGATTTTTTGTGAAGTTTCAAAATTTGTATTTTTCACTCGATTTTCAAATTATAATCATTTTTATTTCAACATCAGTTTGCTTGTTGTTTCTATCAAGTTAATCTCTATTCAATCAATTTTATATGTCATTAGACAATGCAGGTTAATGACAAATGCATCAAAGTATAACAAAAATTATACACAATGAAAATTTGTAATTTTTACTTCCGGTCCAAATTTTCTGGAACGGAAGTAGGTTTAATAGATTTATTTTATCGAATAATGAACATATATGGGGCAATAACTTATTTGAAATACATCAAACTAACATAATCTCTATAATTATATTTTTTAACTACATTTATTCAAAATAATGGTCAAAAGAATATTAGATGTCTCGATTTGGATTTACAATTTTGGGCATATCTTTTGAACGGATTAGTGGATTTTCATGATTGGTCACAATGCACAACAGTCATCATCACCACATCAGTCTGTGTGTGTGAGTGTGTGTCCAATGAGAATTTGGTATATGAAGGTTGTGTAACACAACCTTTGTCAGGTTGGTATATGAAGGTTGTGTAACACAACCTTTGTCAAGTTGGTATATGAAGGTTTTGTAACACAACCTATGTCAGGTTGGTCACAATGCACAACAGTCATCATTACCACATCAGTGTGTGTGTGTGTGTGAGTGTGTCGAATGAGTATTTGGTATATGAAGGTTGTGTAACACAACCTTTGTCAGGTTGGTATATGAAGGTTGTATAACACAACCTTTGTCAGGTTGGTACATGAAGGTTGTGTAACACAACCTTTGTCAGGTTGGTATATGAAGGTTGTGTAACACAACCTTTGTCAGGTTGGTATATGAAGGTTGTATAACACAACCTTTGTCAGGTTGGTATATGAAGGTTGTGTAACACAAACTTTGTCAGGTTGGTCACAATGCACAACAGTCATCATCACCACATCAAATGTGTGTGTTTGAGTGTGTGTCCAATGAGAATTTGGAATATGAAGGTTGTATAACACAACCTTTGTCAGGATGGTCACAATGCACAACAGTCATCATCACCACATCAGTGTGAGAGTGAGTTTGTGTCCAATGAGAATTTGGAATATGAAGGTTGTGTAACACAACCTTTGTCAGGTTGGTATATGAAGGTTGTATAACACAACCTTTGTCAGGTTGGTACATGAAGGTTGTGTAACACAACCTTTGTCAGGTTGGTATATGAAGGTTGTGTAACACAACCTTTGTCAGGTTGGTATATGAAGGTTGTATAACACAACCTTTGTCAGGTTGGTATATGAAGGTTGTGTAACACAAACTTTGTCAGGTTGGTCACAATGCACAACAGTCATCATCACCACATCAAATGTGTGTGTTTGAGTGTGTGTCCAATGAGAATTTGGAATATGAAGGTTGTATAACACAACCTTTGTCAGGATGGTCACAATGCACAACAGTCATCATCACCACATCAGTGTGAGAGTGAGTTTGTGTCCAATGAGCATTTTGTATATGAAGGTTGTGTAACACAACCTTTGTCAGGTTGGTATATGAAATTGGCTGAATCTAGCCAATTTCCATTGCACAGACAAACACACAATCTGCTCACCTAATCATACACGGTGCCCTGGGTGTGGAAAACTTTGGACAACGTGGATCTTATTTTCACGCGGCCAACACCCAATTTAGAGAGTGGATCTTTTAATTCATAAGCAAATTAACAATTTAGGACAACATTTGCACTATAAAAGTGAAATACCAAATACCAAATGCTCATTGGACACAGACACACACTCACTCACTCACTGATGTGGTGATGATGACTGTTGTGCATTGTGACCAACCTGACAAAGGTAGTGTTACACAACCTTCATATGCCAACCTGACCGCCGCAACTGTTCCTATGAGTGCCGCAACTGTTCCAATGAGTGCCGCAACTGTTCCAATGAGTGCCGCAACTGTTCCAATGAGTGCCGCAACTCATCCTCGTACTGATACTCCGAAATAAAAGTATCAGTACGATGATAACTCTTCCTATCAGTGCCGCAACTGTTCCAATGAGTGCCGCAACTATCCAATGAGTGCCGCAACTGTCCCTATCAGTGCCGCAACTGTCCAAATCAGTGCTGCAACTGTCCATATCAGTGCCGCAACTCATCCTCGGACTGATACTCCAAGAATTACCTTCATGGGATCGGTATCTACAGATTAGACACTTTAATTAGCCAAAATGATCAAATCCTCGACCAATAGGATTCAAAAAACAAACACACAATGTGCTCTACCTCAGTCAACTCACAGTGAGTGCGTGGGAATACAAAAAGATTGTAGAGCATTAGAAAAATTGTTCAAAAGGTGGTAGAGCATGATTATTTACCTTCATGGGTTCGATATCTACTGATTAGACACTTTAATTAGCCAAAATGATCAAATCCTCGACCAATAGGATTCAAAAACAAATTGACCAACCACATACAGTGCCCTCCCTCAGTCAACTCACAGTGAGTGGGTGAAAACACAAAAAGATTGTAGAGCATTAGAAAACTTGTTCAAAAGGTGGTAGAGCATGATTATTTACCTTCATGGGTTCGATATCTACTGATTAGACACTTTAATTAGCCAAAATGATCAAATCCTCGACCAATAGGATTCAAAAAACAAACACACAATGTGCTCACCTAATCATACACGGTGCCCTGGGTGTGGAAAACTTTGGACAACGTGGATCTTATTTTTTACCCGGCCAACACCCAATTTAGAGAGTGGATCTTTTAATTCATAACCAAATTAACAATTTAAGACAACATTTGCATTATAAAAGTGAAATACGAAATACCAAATGCTCATTGGACACAGACACACACTCACTCACTCACTGATGTAAATGTGATCCAATCCGTACACGACGAATAGGACACAATTCAAATGTGGCGCTATGAACTGAAATGATTTGGATGGTGTTTTCTTGGGTAATACTGCCCCAAGAAGGTGATTTTGATGAATTTGAACTCGAAATAAACAGATGAACGCTTCAAAGTTGATATATACAAAAAATATTATTAAAAATTGATCACAAAGGTAAAAATAAACAAATAAAATGACCACTGGTCAATGAAAACAAAAAAAAATGAAAATAAAAAATGAAAATAAATCAAAAATAAATCAAAAATGAAGAAAATGTTGTGACTTGACGAACGCATCACGTGCTTGTTTGTTCGTAAGTGCTCGCAAGTTGCTTGTTGTCTTCCTTTTATGCGTTTTCGTGGTGTGCTCGACGTTTCTCGAAGCATCTCGAAACACCTCGAAAGCTCACTGAATTGTCAAAGTGAGAAGAAGAGGAGCACTGATTTCTGTTAGGAGGGTGAGTGGCGCTGAGTGCTCGTGTCAGCACTGTCAATGAGGTGAGAATTTGGTTCGGCTAAATCAGCTGTTCCAGGACTGATCCAATGGGGATGAGGTGATCCATCGATGGTAGTGATCACGATAGGAATCCTGGTCAGGTTGATTATCTTGTTTCACTGAACTGAGTGGTCTACGATCAATTTTGTGTTACATCAGTGTGATCGAACTAATTTGGCTATTTGTATGCTAATTACAGGTAAACAAAGGCAATGAAGGTGTGTGAATGTTAGCCAACTAGTCATAGTATAATAAGATAACAAAATAGATAATTAAAAATGACCTTGGGCAGTGGAAAATGTGAATTCCGCGCTTTGTTTACAATTTGAATTAGGAGAGCATGTCCACAAAGGACGTAACCGAAATGACAAGAAATTGCCAGAAAAATCGAGAAAATAGGAGAATTTGAAAGCGCAAAATTTGAAAAATAGACTGTTCAAAGAGGACGAACCACTCACATTTACACTGATGTTGTGATGATGACTGTTGTGCATTGTGACCAACCTGACAAAGGTAGTGTTACACAACTTTCATATACCAAATGCTCATTGGACACAGACACCCACTCACACACAAACTGGTGTGGTGATGATGATTTCCAATTAGCCAATTTCCATGGCCGATACCTTGGAAATTGGCTAGATTCAGCCAATTTCCATTGCCGATACATTGGAAATTGGCTAGATTCAGCCAATTTCCATGGCCGATACCAATTGTATCGGCTATTTTGATGAACAAGCTTATCTCGGCAATGGAAATTGGCTAGATTCAGCCAATTTCCATCGCTTTGATTGTCCATATCATTAGTTTATTGCAACGCATCACCGATATGGAATTTGTTTCATAAAATGCACACCTCTGTGAACATTTAGATCCCACATGAGCTATACAAAAGCATTACACAACCCTACCATAAGCCAATCATTGATATTTTTAACTGAAAAATGATTACACTAAATATATTTCTGTAAAATCGAAGATTTCGACTATAGATTTTTTATTTTCCATATATTTAGAGTAGCGCTTGTAAATTAATAAAACATGCAACCACACCTAACGCTTTTAAATTGATAAAACAAGAAAATTGAACGGGTAATTCATTTTCTAGTAAATAATAAAAAATCGTGCCCCAGGTGTAACTGCTAGATTTGTTGCATATGTGTTGCATATAATGAGTATGTATGTACTACTAGGTAAATTAGTGAACCAATCGATTGACAGTTCTTTCCAAATTTGCAGTTGTAAACATTGGACTGGCTTGTTTATTATACGTGCTCGAACAATTGGAAAACAAATCCAATATATGCATATAATACAAGGTGCTACTATTTAGAATCATTGATTCTTGTTATATCTTTTTGTTTCATGAAATGGTTTCTGAAATGTAATAACACCCCGAGTTCCGATTACATCGACCCCCCTCTCCAAACTGTGTGAGGTGACTTTTCTTAATGATTTTTTATCGCTGGAAACGCCTGTCCAATCAAAAATGCGCTAGCTCCCTTTGTTTTCGAGATATCAGATCAGATAGGTGATGAGGTCTTAGCAAGTGAAAAAATTTGCCACAACTTTGACGGCCGATTGTTAAATGACCACTTATGATATGTCGGTCAAATTTGTTTTAGATCTTATCTGCATACATTCTTTTATCTAAAAACAATTTTAAACCATCAAAAAGTCGGTTAGATCAATGGAGATAAGAGACGAAACAAAAGGTCTATTTTGGCTGAAGTTGACATAAAAGTGGCACTAGATGGCGCCACGTTCCACAGGACAATAAGTTGAACACATGTTTTGTGTTGTTTTGCTTCAGATTTGTGTGTTTATTGTCAACAGTTGACTTGCTAAATTATTTCCAGTCTACATTTTGATTGATTTTATTCTATTCACCATGGTTCCAACAGAATTTGGATATAATCTTCAACGACAGCCATATCACATGTATATTACATCTGTTTATTCTTTGATTTCTCCACCGCCGTAAATCCAGTCCTCTTCTCCACCGATTTGTGAATTAAATACCAAGAAAATCTTAAGCACCAACAAAATGGTTCATATCCCACATTTGGTTTGCTGGTTCTTATCCCACAATTGGGTTCTGGGTGATTTGATAAATCACAAACTATATTTTGAATTGAGAGAAATATGAAAGTTGATGTATTGGTCTGCTTGTCCAACATTGATTCTTGTTTCTGTAAATGATTATTATTAATACAAATACATTGCTGATTATAAATTGAGTTACGGTTATGAATGGTGTGGGATGGGATTGTTCTGAGATTGGAGAAAAAACGTAATAGAACGTAAAGAAAACAAATACATTAAATATTGCAATGTAGTACGAGTATATTTAGCATTTGACACTCAAAAATATGACGAAGCACTTCAGTCGTTAGTTAAAACTTATGGAGATATTCGGATGTGGTCGTTCTGTTGATATTTACAAAAATAAAATAAAGTAGAAGGTGATCTGAACGAAGTGACCAAAGCTAGACTAGAATTTCTAATGGTGGTAGGCTCGTTGATTGTTGATTGGGCATTGAGCATAAAGCAACTTTAAGAAGATTGCAGTAGTGTAGTCAAATTACGATTTGCTTCAAGATGAATTACTTTCGTGGTTAAAGTAGGACACTGTTTGATTCTGTGCCAAAAATTCGGCCGTGCTAGGCACTGCTTGTGATGTTTCATCGACTGACAAGGGAAACAAATAAATTTGGGAGCGTATTTAGCGAAACTTGTGATACACATTCTTGAATCGATCAGTTTTGCCACATTTCTTGGTATTTGGGTGAAACAGACATTGAAAATCACTTTTTATACAAAAATACGAGTTGTAATTGAGGCTGCCTGCACGCAGTAAAAATAAAGCAGCAAATTATTTTGTTTACAGCCACTTTTATGAAGCACGTTGCGCCATCTAGCGTCACTTTATGTCAACTCAACAAAAAATAGTGCATTTACTTCGTCCCCTATCTCCGCTGATCTTATCGACTTTTTGGTCGTCCAAAATTGTTTTTAGATAAAAGAATATATGTAGATAAGATCTAAAACAGATTTGACCGACATATCATAAGGGGTCATTTATTAATCTGTCGTCAAAGTTAAGCGGAATTTCCTCACTTGCTAAAACCTTATCTCCTATCTGATCCGATATCTCGAAAACAAAGGGAGCGAGCTCATTTTTGATTGGACAGGCGTTTCCAGCGATAAAAAATCATTAAAAAAAAGTCACCTCACACAGTTTGGAGAGGGGGGTTGATGTAATCGGAACTCGGGGTGTAAATGATATTTCTTTTCTGTCATGGGAGACGTAACCAAAAAACATTATATTTGGTAGTTAATGCTATTTATAATGTTATTGACTTGACAACAAATCATTGACTAAAAGATAACTGAAGAATCACACAAAATGAATGAATAATAATTTTTTACGTCTGGTTTAACCAATTGTATCGGCTATTTGATGAACAAGCTTATCTCGGCCATGGAAATTGGCTAGATTCAGCCAATTTCCATTGCTGCAACTCTACAATATGTATCGGTTATGGCCGATACCAATTGTATCGGCTATTTGATGAACAAGCTTATCTCGGCCATGGAAATTGGCTAGATTCAGCCAATTTCCATTGCCGATACCAATTGTATCGGCTGTTTGATGAACAAGCTTATCTCGACCATGGAAATTGGCTAGATTCAGCCAATTTCCATTGCTGCAACTCTACAATGGCCGATACTATATGTATCGGTTATGGCCGATACCAATTGTATCGGTTATTTGATGAACAAGCTTATCTCGGCAATGGAAATTGGCTAGATTCAGACAATTTCCATTGCTGCAACTCTACAATGGCCGATAATATATGTATCGGTTATGGCCGATACCAAAAGTATCGGCAGTTTGATGAACAAGCTTATCTGTGCAATGGAAATTGGCTAGATTCAGCCAATTTCATATACCAACCTGACAAAGGTTGTGTTACACAACCTTCATATACCAAATGCTCATTGGACACACACTCACTCACACACTGATGTGGTGATGATGACTGTTGTGCATTGTGACCAACCTGACAAAGGTTGTGTTACACAACCTTCATATACCAACCTGTCAAAGGTTGTGTTACACAACCTTCATATACCAAATGCTCATTGGACACAGACACACACTCACACACTCCATCTCGACCATGGAAATTGGCTAGATTCAGCCAATTTCCATTGCTGCAACTCTACAATGGCCGATAATATATGTATCGGTTATGGCCGATACCAATTGTATCGGCTATTTGATGAACAAGCTTATCTCGGCCATGGAAATTGGCTAGATTCAGCCAATTTCCATTGCTGCAACTCTACAATGGCCGATACTATATGTATCGGCTATGGCCGATACCAAAAGTATCGGCTGTTTGATGAACAAGCTTATCTGTGCAATGGAAATTGGCTAGATTCAGCCAATTTCATATACCAACCTGACAAAGGTTGTGTTACACAACCTTCATATACCAAATGCTCATTGAACACACACTCACTCTCACACTGATGTGGTGATGATGACTGTTGTGCATTGTGACCAACCTGACAAAGGTTGTGTTACAAAACCTTCATATACCAACCTGACAAAGGTTGTGTTACACAACCTTCATATACCAAATGCTCATTGGACACACACTCACTCTCACACTGATGTGGTGATGATGACTGTTGTGCATTGTGACCAACCTGACAAAGGTTGTGTTACAAAACCTTCATATACCAACCTGACAAAGGTTGTGTTACACAACCTTCATATTCCAAATTCTCATTGGACACACACTCAAACACACACACACTGATGAAAATGCAATAAATATACGAAACAAAAAATTGGATATCTAAAAATTGGTTAAAATGAAGTTTTATCGTTAATTGCAACTTACTAAACGTCACAATGAGAATGATGAAACAGTTATAAACAGCCAAATAACATTGTCGTGTTTGAGCACAGACATGTTTGTTCTTGAATTTCGGTTTAATAAAGAATGGCCGCCAACGGTTTTGAACAATTACTCAATTGAGCTCGCACAAAAGTGAATAGTTGGTAGGTTTGCAGTAGAGTAGACAATTGAAGTAGATCATCATGCACGTAACAGCGAATGCCAACAAATTCAATTGTGATTTGCCTAACAAAATGTAGAAGGCATCAAAGTGAATTGCATTCTCAAGTGGACTATTGCGAGAAAATAATATCAAATAAAGAAAGTGAATACATTTGAATATGAGAATAATGTTGGGCACTTTGAACAGTGCGATAAGCTTGCCATTCTTGGTCACTGTGAGTTGTGTGATCAAGTTGATGTAGTGAACAAAGTAGACAATACTTTGGGTGGGTATTATAATATAGATTGGAGAAGTTTGAGTTTCATTGCAAGTTCGATAATTATTTCGTTATGCGTTTTTATAATAATTTTTAAGCAATTTTTAAACACTAGCTAATAAAACCCAATGATTTTAAAAAATAAAATAATCGAAATTCTGTTACTGAATAATTCAAAAAATATTTTTAATAAAGTTTTAATAATGAATTATTTAAAAAAAGCAATTAAAATTATTTGCAATAAATTTAAATTTAAAATTTAATTTGGAAAAAAACTTGTTTGTTTCAAATATTGATCAAAAAGTGGAATGAACTTTGTGAATTCCGCAATACCTCTGCTTGTCAGAAAAATCATCATTAATTAGTTGGCATGGTCTCACAACCAGACTACTTTTATGCGGACTCTCAGATCACTATGAAAATTTTACAGGATGTTTTTGACCACGTGTAGATTATTGAATTTAATTTTCATGAATGAATGTCCATAGGTTCTCGAGTTATAAAATTCCAAAGTTCACGATATGTGCGTTATTTGGCCCGATTGTGACAAAGCTGCAGTGAGTGACTATGAGAGGCTGTAAGAGTGGGCGCCAAAGCGAACACACGTCTAAGTTTTTTCGTTAATTTAGTCACACAATATCATCGAAAACGTTTTATGATTGAAAATCTAAAATATCCTCGCTTAACATTTTACATATCTAACATAATCCAATGATGAAGTCATAAAGTCCCTGAAAAAGGCAGTTTAGTTTTAAAACAAAAGGTAATTTATATTAATCGTAAATGTTGGAATTGATTAATAAAAATCAGAATTTATCAATTCATTCCGGATTCTTGATGATTCAACTGTTTTGTGGGCGTCTTGTTCATTTGTGGGATCAAGAGTGCATCTTGAATTTCAGCATATCCATTGACGTCTCGCGCCCAGAAGAGCCCGCATAATGAACTTTGGAATTTTATAACCCGAGAACCTATGGGCATTCATTCATGAAAAATGAATTCAATACTCTACACGTGGTCAGAAACATCCCGGAAAATTTTTATAGTGATCTGAGAGTCCGCATAAAAGTAGTCTGGTTGTCAATTGGCAGTTTGACGGAAACAACTAAAAAGCTTTTGCAGAAGCAGAAGCACAAATATGAGGTTTGTTAAACTTTATTGGGCCATTTGTTTCATCAACTTCTGCATCACTAAACGTAACCTTGAAGTCGCTAACATTTAGAACAGCAGACAACAAAAATACAAGCATCAATAAATAAACACGAAAGGGCCGGAGAAACGTTGAATGAACTGCGTGAAATCACGCAGCCCGCAAATGTAACGCTACCCCATGTGTGGAAATATGAAAAAAATTCTGCGGGTAAAATTTTAAAGAATGAAAAATAAAAATTTAAATTCAAGAAAATTTTGCAGATCCCCAATTGATTCTCCTTCCACCAAATCAAGATAATTTAACAGATCCGCAATTGATTCTTTTCATGGAATGTTCAGACAAAGTCAAGAAAAGTTTTACTTTAGGAATTAGTGATTGAAAGTCTTATTGGGCAGTTAAATCTTATCTCATTATCTCATTGAATAGGAAATTTATACAAACTAGGTAGATAGTTTCTATAATAAGATTTGAACTGGAAACTTCAATTATACGGCAGAGGGATTTCCAAACAAATTGATAGCAGGGATGCTTTTTGAAACTGATTCTTGAAACTTGCAACTTTTGCGATAAGATGTGAAAGTTTTAATGAAGCCATTTTTCCCATTTTCCAAATTTTGAAATAATAATAAATTACAATAACAATTCGACTGACCTATTAGAAAAATTCTGATCTATAGTCGAGATATTAGATTTTAAAAGAATATATTGGATTTTATTTTAATTTTTCAATGTTTTGCTTAGTTGTTGAATCGGATAAGTAATTTTTAAGCTGAAAATAAATAAATAACAAAATAAAATACAAAAATCTAAATATAATACACCTCATTTTCAAATAAATAATAAAAAATCGTGTCTCAGGTGTAACTGTAAGAATTGTGGCATATTTGTTACTTTCTACAATACTTTCTATAATCCAAAGTGCAACTGTTTATAATCAACGATTCTGGTTATATCTTTTTTTAGTTGATTTCAGAAATGTCATTCATTACATTTCTGACATGGGAGAATGGATGAATGAGACTTACAATTGTGGGTGAAATGAAATCTATCTTTAGGCTATTTTTAAGTGGAATTTGTATTGCATCGATTGTTCTCAACTTGAGTTTGGCTGTTTATTTGGTGCATCTTGTATGTTAACTAGAGATTACAATTTACCGGTATACTGGCAAGCCTCAAATATCGGTAAAAACATTTTTTGCAATCACCAGTTAGAACAATTTAAATTAAAATCTAGATTAAAGTTTCAATTAATATATAAGAAATGCTTTAAAACAAAAAATAAGAAAGTTTGCAATATAAGAAAGCGGCCACAAAATTGTAAATTTTAAATTAAATTTATGGAAAACACAATTTCTTACTTTTGAGGTTTTTTTCTGCAAAATCTCCTTAAATAATTAAACATTTATACAGGAATCGATCAATATCAAATGTTACCCTAAGACTACTCTCAAATCACATGTCAACTGGGAGATCCTAATTTCCCTATCATTTGAAATTAAAATGAATAATTTATTACCTTTCTACTTATTTTCTTTCTTAATATTTTGTTCGTTCTACAAAATTCGCAGCATTGCACGATCTTTAATTGAAAAGTCTTTCAAGAGTAAATCATTCTTTGAGTTTGTGCATACAAAAATTTATGAAATTGGTTTACTGACTTGCGTGACTTTTCTATAAAATTTTTTGGTTTGAAATTAAATTATCTTGTTTACTTCGATTGAAAAAGTGCAAACAGAGGACTTTTTTTTTAAACTGAAGAAAATTAAATTTTCGATTTACGTTAGTTTTGCTTCCAAACTAAGTTTAGAGAACTACAAAATATCGAAAAATTTTGATTACTCAATTGTTATTCGTCTACAATGATTATCAAATATTCTTACACTCGAACTTACTACGAAGAGATCCTTCGAAGATCTACTTCAACTAATCCTCCTAAATTATCCATTTCGACAAAACAAATTCTCTGGTTAATCTATTGCTTGTACGAAGTGTTTCGCGAGAACATGATCAGTTATGCACTTAAAACTGGCGATGATCGTTTCTTCAAGTTTGATCTTGTCGCTTCAGAATTAACCCACTCAACTAAACTCGATTCATTAATTTTTGTCTGTTTCGGCTCACTTGCAATGTTCTACCTCTATCTGCTCTATGCACTACAGTACAGTGACATGCTGGACAAAAGAATTGTGGACCGTTTGAGTGAAATTGTACTTGGCACTTGGCGAATATTTTGGAAGCAAAATCCAATACTCAAATCATCATTTTCACATTTCAGTTGGAAACCTTCGATGATTGTCAGACAAATAAAGGCTATTTATAAAGTATTGGGAAAGAATAAAATAAAATTTACTAAATGTGATTCGACAAATTTGTCAGTGATCAGATTTCTCAGTGGCAAAGATCGATTACAGATTCTAAAGCTTCTCTTCGTGAATGAACTTACTCAAGCAGTAATGGCCAATCTCTCAGGTATTTTTTTCAGTTGATTGACTTAATCGCACTAATGTTTGCCTTAAGTAATATTTTTTCTAATCGGAATTACCGTCTACTGTATTCGAGCCTATTCACGTCACAGTCCAATTGGTCTCTTAATTCTGGCCACGCATTTGTTCATTCAAGGAAACCTCATTCTAGACGATGTAAAATGTGGATTTTTCATAGTTTTCATTTTCAAAGTAATTGCTTTTGTCGACAAACTACTTTTTTGGCAAATGTTACGAACACATTTATGAACTAAAATTGAGGAGAATTCGTGCCAAATTCGCTGATTCGGTTGCGATCTTCAATGATTTGCATCACATTCGAGTGTACCACAATGAGCTGGTTCAGTTCACAGAGTATTTCAATAAACGATTCATTTCCAAGATTTTGTTCATCTTTATGTGCACTAATTTGCCTCCCAACATCTACATGATCACCTACACCTGGATTTATCCATTGGACTTTGTGAATCAACTCATGGTCTACATGATGGTTCTATTTCAATTCAATGGGGCGTTGTTCTTTGTTAACTCGATGATTCGACTCAACTCGAGCATGTACTCGTTTAGTAAAGTACTGGTTCGTCTGCAGTATGGCCAACACATCTACAGATCTGTTCCGATGATAAGACAGCAGATAAAACTCGCATTTTTCTACGAACAATCACTCAACAGTGAATGTGGTTTCAGGGTTGGTCCATTTGGACTGGTCACGCCATATGCGTTCTATCAGGTTTGTGTAATTAGCTTACCAAATAGTTAAAAACCATTTTATTTACAGTTTATCTTGGCATACACAGGTTACATCCTGTTTGCAATTACAATCCTGACCAATGAACGAAACAAAACTTAATTTAAACAGAATTAACAAATGTTCACCGAAAAGATATTAACAGGCAAATAGCATGTGAATTATTGTAGCTATTTGTACTTTAAAAATCCATGCAAAATGTTATTGTGTTAACATTAAATTATTGTGCATTTTAAGATCAAATTTTACAAATAAACTCAATTTGTAGCTGCGCAAACGTTTCTTTGTAAAATGGCTTCGGTCTTGAATACAGTGATTATTAAACTGATTTTTAAAGTGTTAATTGTTTTAATTAATATACAAAAGTTCTGTAAATTAGTAATCATCTTGATCCATCAATGGAGAGAAAATATCAACCAACTATACTAGTCCTAAGTGACGCCGTTGGCGTAAAGTTGGAGCTTAAATATCTCTAATACTCGTCCCTATCAGCTCAGTCATCGATGAGTCATCACAGTGCAACAGACACACACGTCAACTCATTTCTCAATACACGTGTATGCAAAATATCACTAATTGTTTTTTAATTTCCGGTGTCCTTTGATCTATAGTGAATTATTTGGGCACTTGCATATCTTCACCCCCAACCAAAATATTTTGCAAAAATTTTTGCATTACAAGGCATTACATCATCTTATATCAAAAGCAAAATTTACAGTGTATAGTAGTCATTGAAATCGACGAATCATTAACCTGTCTGTTGGACACAAACGGTAACATAATTCAACTTTACTTGCTTATCTTGAGGTTTTTTGCTAAGTTATCTAAGCTATTTTAGGCACACACGATTGCATTTTTTTTATCAAATTTTTTCCTCCTACTAAATAGTTTGTTAATATGATTAGCCTACAAAGTGCAAATGCATTATAGTTTATTAACAATTTAAATTAATTGGTGTATTTGATAATGCTAATGGAGCCATAAGGCTTGTGCTAATAGACGATTGGCATGCAGATCCGAATTGTTGAAGATTTTTTCATATGAAATAATGGAACAGCGTGTTGCTGTTCTATTATTTATAATTTGGAAGGGGTTTAATTCAAAATTAGTATAATTTAGCGTCTTTTACTGAACAAATTCTTTAAAAGTTATAACCAAAAACAATATTTGATATTTATTTGGAAAAATTATATAAAGTGGCACCCAAGGTAATTTTTTATATATAGAAAACAATGGAAACTTTAAATGTTCAAAATTATCAAACTTTAGTTGTATAATTATCATCGTTAATTGATATACAATGTGTTTGGTACAAAGTTTGATAGTTTCATATCAACAACACGATATAATCATTTGTATCTTCGTACATTTGGCATTACTGGATCCGGGATTTAGAAATTGCATCCTATTTAAATCCAGGTATATAAATTCATCATTAAATGTATGCATTTTGGGTAATGTTTATTTATTGAAAATTAAACAAAAAACTAAAAATGCAATTTGTTACTACAATTGGTCTTCTCTTTTTAGTTGGGGCAGTTGTTGGTGAGTGAATTTGTTTGTATGTTTTATTCCGGTGTAAATATTGACTCGGTTTTTAGCTGACGAACGAACTTTACTTGAAAGTTTGGAAAAGCGTGCCGAAGCTCTGGTTCTGAAGGTGCAAAGCAGCGTTGATGGGTTCAAAAATTATCATGCCAATCTGATTTCCAGCCTTGAGACCCAACTTAACATGGCTGATAGTTTTGTAATCTGGCTGAAGGAACAAATCGCAAACAAAACCATCAAATTTGAATCCGCTGAAGTGCACGTCATTGAATTGGATTTGCTTAATTTGGAGAATCAAGTCTCAACTGAGATAAAGAACATTAACGAAATCATCACCGGTCACAAGGCATCACCAAATGTTACTCACAGTCAGTTGGTTCAAGAGGCACTTGATCTAGTGAAGCTGGGAGAGGAGGCACTGATCAAGCACCAATTTGCGCCAAAGGCTATTTGGATCGAAAACGAAATAGAGGCTATTCATATTTTCCTCAAGTTCATTGAGGCGAAGCCTGCGGCGGCTGAGTTAGCGAAGGACGAACAACAGTTGGCTCGACATGCGAAGACATTGAAGGGTCTGATCGATGCTGTTAATCATCAAATCCCCCAAACCACTCAACCCAATATCAGAAAAGTAAACGCTTTTTAAGATTTTGTTTTTAAATAAAAACAGCCATTTAAACAATTAGTTCCACGATTTAGTGCTTGAACCCTTTTGGCGGAATTTGGCATTTTTGCAACTTTTGAACGTTAATAAACTTATTAATTGTGTTGATAAGTTCGAAATCGTTAAATGTATACGTATCAATTCGGGGACCCAAACCTTATTCCTGTAGTCGTTGAGCATTGCCAAATTGATCCGCAATTAGCGGTTGGCCTTCTGCAAAAGTTTCACTCAGCGTGTTGTTGCCTCAGTATGTTATCACCAGGTCTACATGTGGGATGCTGGCGGTTTGAGGCAGATAACGATAGCCGTACATGCGAGACTGTTTCGAAAACAATTTTGGAGTTTCTGATTTTTGTGGAATTTGAACTTAAATTAATTTGTTTGATGTAATAGCCTTTTAGAGCATTTAATTATCTTTCAAAAAGCATTTTCATTCTTGAAAATTGGCCTACCCATTCAAAAGTTATGATCCAAAATGTAAAAAATGATGACGATTTATTAAAATTCAAACTTTAAAATATTAGTTTTTTGCATTATTTCAACCTTAAGTTTTGTAAATAAATTCATTTTTGCTTAAATAGGTAAGATACGTCGGCCTATGCATAAATTTTCACTTTCTTTTCAAAATATTGGACCGAAAGTAAAATTTTTTTTTGGGATTTTTGTGTTTCCGGTTTATAAATTTTATTTTTTGAACTAAATTTTAAAATTATGTTTTGTTGTAATTCCAAAACGCAATCGTGCACTAAAAATAGTGCTTCTAATCAAAATTTACAAGACTTGGCGCCAGCACTTTCAGCAACGTCAACTGTGAAGATTGTCATGGAACTTAGAATCCAAACTTGGAGAAAGTGAGAGTGGTCTGGATACTCTCCTGGTGAATGTAATTGAACATATTTGGTTCGAATTACAAAATTCCGGGCTGCCACAACCTCTGCCTATAAACAAAGAAAAATTGGTCACCAGATTCACAGAAACCTGGAATGGTATTCCACCTGAATGACTTCAGAAGTTAGTAAAATCATACTCTGAAAGAATTTTCGAATGCCGAGAATCTGGAAGAGGTCACACATCATTTTAATACACTGTATTTATCACCTGATAATAATTAATTAACTAATTATTTATTTATATATGAACTACATTGATTTGATTTGTCTTTGTCGGTTATTTTAACTTTGTAGAGTTGATAAACTTGTGTCGAAATTTTGATTATATCTTTTGAATCAGTTCATCGAATATGGAGTATGATACCGTTTTGGAAAGGTAATTAATAATTCTAAAAGGTTATTAACTCAAAGAAAACATTCTCTCTCAAAATGGAGCAAAAATCCACAATCTTAAATTTTACTTCCGTACCATTTTCTCTGAAACGGAAGTGAGTTGAGACAAGTTGAGAAATGTTATTTAAAGGTAGAAATGAGGCCGAAATGATAGGTTAGGTTTCAAATCTTAAGAAAATAATATCTTAAAGATAGGCTTGAAATAAAAAAGTGTAACAATCTTTTTGCGCCCCCCTGTACGTCCATGATAATTTGCGAGTAGACTAATTTGGCTATCCTAAATCGGATGTAAATAGTCTCGAGTCGATCAAGCAAATCGATTTGTATTGAATATATTTGTATTGGTATAAAGTTTATATACTATAAACTATTTGACATTTTATGGTTTTTTACTTTTGAATTTAGATGAAGTTTTTTAGATAAAAAAAATAAATTTTGTCTTTATATCGATTGACATTGATGTGAGCGTGCAGTAACACAGTCAACGATTCTAATAACCAATTTTAGTGTTAAAAAAAATTTCCTTCAATAAAATGAAGAATTATGAATCTGTTTCTCTTGCAATTTGGTGTTTGCCTCTAGACCTCCATTTAAGCAAAGTCCGATTACAATTTTGCGAAGATCATTCTAAAAATGTAATAATGTGTTAAACTTTATCTTTTCAATTTAAAAATTAATAATATTTACTCGAAATGTTTTTGCTTGTGAACGAGTAGACAAATGGATTCAGGAAACTGTTGGCCATTGCCAGCCAATGGCAGAGAAGAAAAGCAACAATAAATAGACAAAATTGTGTTTCGGTGCAGTAGGTGAAGTGTTCGTACTCGAGCAAAAATTGGTACAGCTTGATGGGAAACCAGCACAGGTCGAATATGACGACTATGAAGAACATTGTCTTGATTGACTGATCAATTGGTATATGTTAACGAAAAATATATTACACAATTAAGAACACACTACCTTTGAAATGCTTCTGGTTTGTATAATCTTTCTCTGTCGCTCAATGATTTTACAAATCAGCTGTTTAGAGTCGCATTGGTTTAGATTATTGAAATCATTATCTTGTGTGATTAGTTAAAGTTGCATAAGATTTCAATTTATTCATAATGGCCAAATAAGAGAAAGTCAAAATGAACAATGGAACAACAAATGTGCAAATTAGATTTAGTATTAGGTAGATTTGAAGTTGGCGATCAGTTTGGTCATTGCCGGGTGAGCACTGGTAATAGGTTTGGTTGGCGAACACAAATGGCTCGAGCGATGTGTGGCGCACATGTAGGTAGGCATACAAAGAACCAATTGTCCATGTCGTGAAGATTATTAGGTTTGTGTGTGCATTAAACCACATGCATGTGGGTGGGTGGAAAATTGTCAAATATCTGATTTAAAAAAAATGTTAAAACATTTTTTTATCCGTTAATTTGAACTTACCTTTCAATTCCAATAATGCTCAAACTGACCGAGGTAATAAAAACACTCAGTATCTGAGCAAACTGTGCCAGTGGACAAAGCCAACTGGCAAAAATCCATTGCCGACACACAAAAATCCGTATAGGTAAAGGGCACACAGAGCACGCCGAGTATGATGTCAGAAATGGCCAAGTTGATCAAATACTTGCGGACAGTCTGTGTGATATCTGTCTGACCGCTCAGTTGCACAACGATCACAATCACATTTCCAGCCAGTGCAAGCACTGCAGTAAATGTGTAGAGAAAAAAGTAGAAAATTCTGTGCCAAGCGGGATGTTACCGTCTCCAAAGTTTGCATGGTGAAGCATTTAATCACATTTTCCTCGTTAATTAAACCTGTGTTATTAAAATAATCAGACTGTGAGTGTGCCATTATTAAATATGGTAATGAATATCAAGAACACAATTCACACGAACATTAGCGAAACAAATGCGAAAAGCAAATAAAATACTATTGCATGAGCATTGGCCTTATATGCACATCTGATTTGCAAAATGAGAGAAAAAACTCCTGCGCACAAGCCCAGGTAGGGCTTCTCTCACAATTTCATTCTGTCATATGTTACCCAAGCAACAGAACGGTAATATGAGAAATATTTATGTTTTGGCAACTTCTTTTTAATATATGAAAGGAAGACAAAAGATGCATTTTCTGGTTTTATTGAAATTTTGAAAAAAATCAAAAACATATAATAATTGGAGGAGCGAACGAACAAACTCACGCCCGAGCGAAGCGAGGGTGTGAGTTTGTGAGTGAACGAGTCCTCTGGCGCCGCTTGATAAGAAAAGGCTTGTGTAGACGATTCCGGCTAAACGGCTTAATGGATCGGTCTGAAAATTTTTACACAATGTTCTGGTAGGGGTGAAGATGTGCAAGTGCCTATAAAAGTCAAAGGTCAACGGAGTAGTAATTTTTCAAAAAAATAATCGAATTTTGTATAGAAATGTGTTAGGACCGAGTGTACACAGTGGGAGTACAAAACAGATAAGCACACAAACGCCGAGCAGCGCGCCCGCTGTGCGCAAAGAGGATGCGCAGTGACAGACACACTCACACAGGAGTGCTGTGATTCACATAGTGGTTGTGAATGTGTTAACTTTGGAAATTGAATACTGTTGACTCTATCTGTTCATAAACATTGATCCACGTTCAAGACATATACTTTGCAAGTGTGATGTATTAAATCGAGTAAACTCAATTCGAGCTTTAAAGTAATTATTCCTCCACCATCTAATACACTTTCAATTAAAGCACATCTAATTTACCTAATTATTTAATCTTAAATTACCTTAACTATTTGGTGCATAACTTAATAATTTGAAATATAATCATTAAATGCTTTCACTAAGTTATTCAAGTGGTGTCACAGCACAATTGTCAACTACAGGGTACTATTTTTTTACATCTGTACTTTTATGGAGAATACAAATTAAATTATGTAGTCTAGAACATATAAAGAGAATATATTTTTGCTGGTTGCGATGTTGGAAATGTATTCACAGAACATTTAATTCGATTACCTTTATGATGTCATGCCTGTTCGTGCAATATTTCTACATTTCTACACAAGCAATAGTTTTGATCTAAAATCTCGATCTTGATTTGAATGTCATGACACCGAACTGAACTTGATCTATTTCTTTGATTTGTGAACTATTTATATTAAATCTTATCTATTTACATCTGTGGCCTTTATTATCTGTTAAAAAGTCATCGACCCGACATGCATTAAATGTGACTAAATGGTTTGAGATGTTTTACATACTCTCGCTCCGACTTTTATGCCAACGGCATTACCTATTTTTATTTATGATAGCTAAAATGTTTCAAAATGCCATCTGCTGGTTCAAAAACTAGTAATAAATTTAAAAAATTGTGTTTAGTATAAGCTTAATAAGTGATGCGCTAATGGGCTATCCACATACGGTGAATTCAGCATTTTGCTTATTTGTGAATCACCCTCTAGCATACCAGTTATTATGTCTATTTTTGTGAGTTTGGGCTAAAATTAGACTTCCAAAGCTGACAGCTTCCGGGCGTTTGCTTGATTCTTCAACAAAAGATCACAAGTCGAATGATTCGGACGACTAAGGTAGAGAGGCAAAGTGAATTGTCCAGGTAACGTTGGGTAAAGAGAGAAGAAGATTCTCGAATAAAATCTGGAAAAAGACCAACAAGACCAGTTAAAATGACATTATTTGTCTATTGGGTGCGTTAAAACAAATAAATTATCTAACAAGCTTAATACTCGTAAAATCAAGACATGTTAACCAAAATAGAATTATTGAAGGGTTCAACATATTTATATATTTTGTGTGTCGAAATATGATTACTCTTAGATTACTCCAAATATTCATAGATAGCTTATTGATTCATTCATGATAGATCATTTCAATGTGCAACACTCTATTAAACGACAATTAGCCACAGGCATGGTAATATATTGGCTAGCCTTTAGATCACATTCCCTAGTCGGTATAACTGTGAACTTTTACTTAAATAAATCTATATAATTTAGTAAATTCGAAAGTTTATTTCAAACTCGAGCAAATAATACTCAAGAGAATGAAATGCAGCGAGCGAAACGCGAAACGCGAGACGAAACGGAAATTAATATTATAATAATTATAATTAAATTTTGTGATTGACGGTTATTTTTCCCTTAATAATTTTTTAAACCTCATTATTATATTATAATTTTTATTATTATGAAACTAGAAACTATGAAAAACTAAAATTTAATTGAAAATAATTAAAAATTAGAAAAAATTGATTTAGAAATACAAAACTAGATTAATTGCTTTAATATTATCAATTTGCCAACAGAAACCAACAACAGATTTTTTTAATTACACGACGAGGTGTATGTGTATTATTAAACAGCAAAGCTATCACTTGTTCACTCAATTCACTCGCTCTCTACAGCATACATTTTTTTCAAGCTGTTGCAATGATAAATGGATTTATTTTGTTCAAACAATGAATGATTTATAAGTGATAAAAACAGTATTAGAATAAATTCGCATGAACAAATGTCTATGCTAATGCATAAAATTGCATTCTGCAAATATTTTCAAATATCAATATTAATTTTCACATTCAAAACAAATAGAGCAAATAGAACAAAGCGAAATGTAGAATTTTCTTCTTGCAGAAAGTTCCGAGTGCCCTGGCAAGCCAAAAATTTTTTTTAGAAGCATACTGAGAGCAGCTATTAAGGCACCAGCTGTAGTCGGATTGTAGTACAGGCAACTCTATAATTTAGAATCTCTATAAATTGTTCAACTTTTTTTATGAAAACATTCAACAAATTGACAAACAATCATGAAAACAACATAAACCAACAACTTTTGGCCTTGCCGGATGACAGCAAAATTACTTCCCGCCTGTCCAGTACTCCATGTATATAAATAAAATTGTTTTAATATAAATGTTTTTTGTTTTGTTTGGATTTACAGGATATGGACAATTGATTGATTGAAAATAGATTAATTGGTTATTGCTCAGTACTGTTATTGTGCATTTGCGTTGAAATCAGTTGTCATGATGTTATTAATATTAATATTTGTAAAATGTCAAATCAGAACAAACATGCATGTAAATTAGCATTGCAAGTGACAGTATTTTGTTTGTTGGACATTTTATCGAGAATGGCATTCAAAATAGCGATAACAACAACATGTTATTGAATATTCATTAGGAATCGAACGAAAATAATTCGATTGGCCTCCAATTTCGTCGATGGTCATGTGTTTTGTTGTGAAATATGTGCAATACCTGAGTGTGTTCAACTCGAGCTTCACTTTTGATGGTGATTGCACTTGAGCGTAACTATATATAGTGTGCCAGTGCAATAGTGGCAAGAGCAAAGGGAAGGATCTATTATGTCGAGTAAATAATTTCCGATTGATTCTGTCAACAATGATTACGATCATTGTTGTATGGCTTTTGGCACCCCCTTTATCGGCACAATTATTGTATTCGAGCACGGTTGTGAGCAACAAAGACATATTTCCTCTGTTTCTAACAATGAACAGTCTCGAATGTGTGTTTCAAAGTGTTCTCAAGGTAAAATAAGATTCGATACAATGACTATTTTTGGGTGGGGTTTTATTACCCAAAAAGGTCAACAAATGAAGCTAAATAAGGAAGGCCAAGAAGACCACAAAATTCCATTCATTTAAACTAAAACGTTGTTATCACTGTTAAACTGACTGGTCTCTCATTTAGCTCAGTAAAAGAATGCGTTGTAGGGAAGCCAATCTTAAAAGCACTTTTAAATTGGTGCCGTTTAATGACATTGAACGATGTTTATGCCTTGACTGGCCAAACTCTGATCAATACGTTGATGGCAAGTTGACAAAGCAATCGTCATATAACCTGAATGTCAACTCGATTATTGACGTGTTTAGCATGAAGTCCATTAATATTGATTTACTGAGACAGATTGGCGGAAGTAATTTTCCGTTAGAATGAATGATTTTATTTGTTGAGCAAACAAGTAAGACCGTGCTTAATATATTCCAAAAATAAACCTACTTCTTGGCCAAAAAATGACCAAAAACAAAATGTTTCAAAATTAATTTATTTTATTTTTGAGATGTTTGGACCATGAGATGAACAAACACACTATAGTTTACAAATTCCTACAACAACAACAGGATCTTTAATTAATTATTATAATTAAAGATTAATATCATTTTAAAATAAAAAAAATTCAACAAAGATCCTATTGGAACCTTTTTGGACATTAATGTAAAATAGTGAAATGATATTCTCCCGCTGAAATTCTCAAAAAATGATTGATTTTAAAATTTTTGTTCATTTCTTAACATTTGTATATAAATTCTGAAAACCCCAGAACTATTTCAATTGGGGATTTTTAAGATCAATGTGTTTTTTAAGATCAATGTGTTTTTTAAGATTAATGTGTTTGATATCAGATAATTTTATTTCTTTGAGAATGAAGATAATTACACTTAGGCAACATTTGCAATTGGCATAATTGGCCAAGTGAAATGTTGTGCATTTGTACCAATGCACTGAGTCAAGCCATAAAACAAATTCAACACAAACAAGAAGTATTTTTTTGATCGACTGACAAATAAGTTTAATAAGACAGAAGCATTCTTGATCATAACATCAGCAAGAAGGCAATTCACAATTTGTCAATTTGTAGTCTGTTTTGATCAGAAGAATATTATTATAATAAATGAGCATCCAACTCTGCTTATTTATTATAATAATATTCTTGCAGTGCCACCAGATTGAACAACTGTTTGGGCAGTAGAATATGGTAAGCATCGAAGTGGATCGCGTGCTCGAGTTCAATCAGTGGTCTCAAACTGAGATACGCAACATGAATAGACTTGATGACAAGCAGTAAGTTGATTAGGCCAATTTGGTGAAGTAAAGGACTATTTTTTAAACAAAACAATCTGCTCGACAATGCTCAAATGGTTATTAAAGTGAGTCAGTGTCTTGTGGGGATTCAAATTGTTGAAATTGAATTGACTCGCCTTTCTCAAGTTGGCGTGGAAATTTCTATTGATTGGTTATTATTCAGTTCTCCGTACTGTTACCGTTACTGTGCATTTGCGTCAAATCAGTTGCCAAAATCAGTTGTTATTATGATATAAATTTGTAAAATATCATATCTGAACAAACATGTAAATTTTTGAATTGCAAATGACCGTATTTTCATTGTTGGGAATTTTATCGAAAATGACACTCAAAATAGCAACATAACAACAACATTTTATCGAATATTCATGACGAATCGGACGCAAATAATTCGATTGGCCACCAATTTCGCAAATGGTCATGTGCTTGGTTGTGAATTATGTGCAAAACCTGAGTGTGTTCAACAAAAATATATTCAAATTTATACTTAATCTGATAAAATTATCTATTAGTCAACAACTTATGTCTTGATAATGGCGCCCAGCTTTTAAACAACTAAAATGTCCTAAACTAGATGGCGATAGGGGGTTTCGCCTATTAATCAGTGATTTTTAGACTAACTTTGCTTGATTAAAGGCAAAACTTCCGATCGCCACCTAGTTTAGGACATTTTAGTTGTTTAAAAGCTGGGCGCCATTATCAAAACATAAGTTGTTACCTAATAGATTAAAGTGACACAAATAATTTGTATCTTGGACATTTGCCGAACCACATCGGCCAAAGTCCAATGTTATGCAGGGAAGGGCTACCCGGCTACGCCCGGGATGTTCTCAAATAAATAATCTTAATTTTAAAAATTAATGTTACATTTTCTAAAGCATTCTATAGATGAATCCTCATAAAAGGGACATTTTCTAGAACATTCGGTGAACAAATAATTGGACAAAATCTAGAAGGTTCTAAGAGCTGAATTTAAACTGCAAACATGCTTTTCAAGGTTTAATACGTCTTTAAAATTTGCATCGATTTTTAAGATGAACTTAAGTGAGGAATTAGAACTGAACGTTGAAGATGAACTCGCCATTCACTGCAAAAATAAGTTTTGCTTTCGTTATCTAATGATTTAATTCATCTGGGTCAGGTAGATGAGACCAACACAGACAAGCTGGTGGCATTTTAAGATCTGGAGATGATCTCGATAGTTGGGAACGATAGGAGTCGTTAAGAATTAGTTTTTTGTCATCCGTCATAGTAGGGTCAAGCTTGAAATAAACTAATCAAAAAAGTAATACCGTATTTCGGAGATGGTTTCGGATATGGCACCCAACATCGTATATGAAGTTGACATCTTCCTGTCCTCGATAATGAAGGTCCCCAAAGTGAGACTTTCTAACCAGTGTTATTCATCTCGTAAATATGAGCATTCTGATATGCTATTTGGCCATATTGGCCAATTTGACTTTTTAAACTCACTTTGGAACATATCCCAAACCAGATTTTGAAACAAGACGCCACTTGCACATATTGGCTAATACTGAGTTTTATATTGTTTTCATCAGATAACGGGAAACCCTAGCTTATTTCAGAATTTTTGAAGCCAGATTCGGGATTAGCTTACACAGATGGACATCTAAATTGATATTAAATGAACAAAAGGCGCACATATCCTATCTTATGTATTTTTTTAACGCTGATTTCGAATCTGTACTCAAAATTTCAAAATTGGCTCATTTTTCAAGGTTTTTAGACGTTTTTGAACATATTTTTTACCCATATTTATTCCAAAACATACGAAATATAAAAGTTTTTATTCTAAAATCAAATTCTCTGAGTTTTTCTGAAAATTTTAAGCTTAATAACGCCCAAATCGGTCAATATTTAGTATTTTAATTCGATTTTAAAGTTTACTTTCTACAAATAAAGAGGTACAAATTTTAACATAGTCAAAGGTGAAAAGGTTTTGTTTTTTAATTTATATTTGAGATGTAATCTTTAAAAATCGAATTAAAATACTAAATATTAACCGATTTGGGCGTTATTGAGCTTAAAATTTTTCAGAAAAACTCAGAGAATTTGATTTGAAAATAAAAACTTTATATTTCGTAGGTTTTGAAATAGATATGGGTAAAAATATGTTTAAAACGTTTAAAACCCTTGAAAAATGAGCCAATTTTGTAATTTTGAGTACAGATTCGAAATCAGCGTTAAAAATACATAAGATAGGATATGTGCGCCTTTTTGTTCATCTAATATCCATTTGGATGTCCATCTGTGTTATAAAACAAGCAAGATAGACTACTTTTTATCAAACAGAATTAGATAAATTTAATTTCCTCCTACAGTCCTCAGCATGGTCAATTTGGTATACTACATGGCAATGTTGCTTGACTTTATATTTGAATCCATTTTGGACCGCTTTTAGCTTTGTTTTGAAACCAATTCTACAGAATATTTAAATAAATAAAATAAAATAAATTTTGCGTAGAAAAGTTGTGGAATGTTGTTTCGAAGAATTATATCAATATTGAATCAAAAAATCAAAATGAAACAAATCTGCGCCCGAAGAAACATCTTCCGTCTAGGAGTCTCCTCTAGACTATATCTGAACGCAAACAGCCACTACCAAGAACACTTTCGATTTCAACACTATGTCGATAGAACTATGTGTTTTTGTGTTAAATATTTCCTAATTCTAAAGCTTGCAGAGTTCAACTCTACAAGTACAATTATTCTCATACCCTGCTCACCCTTAATTCTCAATCAATATTCTCACTTTCCGATATTCTCCAGGTATTGATAAAAATTGTCTACGCTTAATTCTCACCTTAATTCTCAATTTATAATTCTCAAACTAATATTGGCTGTTTGTGGTTTGTGACTTTTCTTGTAAACTTTGCAAATACACAATAAAGGTAAAAGATAAGATATCAATATTGACTATGTGAGTATATGAAGATATCGTGAGGGGTGTTAGGTGTCGCTGATAGTTGCTGTGAGTGTGTGATGTATTAGAAGCAAATGCGTGTAGACGCGATCCGAATGTGTTTTATGGTGTTGGATCGATTACAAACAGTCGGACCAGTTGCCCATGTACGGTTTAATGCCCAGATGGATTCGGTGGTCTGTTTTGAGGTGGACAATTTTGGCAGAAAAGTTTTCCACAATTTGGCTAGTGACAGCTCGTACGTTTGATGGCTCTGTTCATAGTAAGCATACACATCGGATCGATACTGACCAATGAAGAGATTCTGCACACCAAAACTCGCATACCGTAAAATCTCAAAGTTGCGCCTCGAATTGAACAAGTTGTGGCTGACATTCAAAGATCCCAAAGATCTTAGATAAAATGTTATACTATTACTTTGTATGTTGAGAATAAAACAAATATTTTACATTAAAATTCACATCATACGCTAATGCCTAGAACTGTGTTACTTTTAAAAAATTTGTTTGTTTTTTAGATATGCCCAAAAAATGAATATCGGTTATATAGCAAAAATATGGCTGTGCCAGCAGTATATTATGTTAATCTGACAATCATTAACAATCGATGTAATCAAGTATTAAATTTAAATTGTGTTATACATCAATGATTGAAGTTTTGTAATTTAAAATGTTCAAACTTAGGAGATACATTAATTGATCCAAATTGATAAAAATATCTTGGAATATCTTTAATTTAAATGCAAACTTGTAAAAAAATTTCTAATTATTGAATCGATAAGAAAAGTGTAGAAGTGCATTAGTGTCATTGCCGAGTTGGCTTTTATGATTATTAATTTTGTTATTTTCCATTACCAATTGTAGCTTTTGAATGTATGTTGTATAAGCCACGAAAAAAACATGGTATTAAAAAAATTAATAAATTTAAAAAAAACTTTATTTCTCGTATTTCGAGAACATAAATTAAATGTCATTCGTGTTTTCTGGCTATCTCGATTGGATTATTGATTTGTACATTGTACCTTTGCATTTGACACTTTGCAAACAAAGTATTGCAAATGTCAGCCTCGTGAAAGCCATCAAGTACGAGTATTTCGAAACAAAACATGTTCATAATCCACTGGGTAAGTTGAAAGCAATTTGAATACTCTAGAGATAAATAGTACCGAGTAAAAAGTAAAAGGAGAGGAAAGAATGACAAGAGATACATGAGAGACTGTACAGGTTTTACCGTTATATTAGCAATACAAACTTTGTATTACAAAGTTTTTATGTTAGGATAGGGGAGAAGGATCATTAGTGGCAACAAACAATCCATTGTCTCTCATGTCTCATGTGGGCCGCTCACTAACCAAAACTTATCAAAATAAAAACACATTTAATAACAAATTCATTACTTTGTGTTATTGTCACTGAAACAAACTTTCCATGTACCGATAATAACTGTGTATGTATCGATTACAAATAAAAAACACTAGTCAGTCGAACAATTAGTTTCAAATTTATATGTATTTCCGGTGCTCAACTTTCTGTTGTTCTGAAAACAACTGCAGGAGCAAATGTAAAGGACTCTATCCACTGGGTTATCCAACCAGCACCCCAGTGCCAATCAACTGTCTCTCTCTCCTTCTCACTCCCTTCTGTATTACCGATACGCATGGCCACTATGTCCCATGCTCATCGTACACTATACTCTATCTGACATGTTCTCACATTTCAGTCACTCTCCGTTTGACTCTCCTATGTGCGGTCTATGTTACAACCACTAATCAAGCAATAAACTATCAAAAACTCTTTACTGTTCAAATTTCAATCATCATCAAAAGTTGAATTCCCAGTTTGTCCCAAGACACTCTGGTCCTCTTCACAATATATTTAACTTTTAGTTTTTCATTTTCGAATCGACTGAAAAAGTGTCAGCCGAGAGATGATTAATTTGTTGGCATTGCTTGCACGAGCACTCCTTAAGCTATTGCTCGCAATCAAATTTCACTTTACTGCACTCTACATTCAGACAGATCCGTTAGAGCAGCTCAAATTTGTTTCACCGAAGACGTTGAAACTACAAAATCTAATTCCAATTTTTGTCATAATCTCTATCTTCCTGTATGGCATCTTTGGCTTGCATTATGAAGCATACGGAGAATTGTTCCACTGGACCAATTTCACTGACAATCCGTATATATTCACGCATCAAATTGCCCCTAGGCCAATGTGGACACTGATTGACATGGCCTTTGGCCTGGACTTAGTGTTTATAATTCCAATTTTTACGGCAAGACTGTTTACACCAAGTTTGAGTGAAAATTCGCGCATTTACTTGAATGCTCAAAACTTAATTGTCATTGGAACTAAAGGTAAGTGATTGTGATTTTTATTTTGAAGTTTTTATTATTTCTCCTCTTGAAAGACTTGAAATATTCACTAATAAAATATATTCTTTTATGTTATTAGTCTTAAGTAGCGGTGAAACTGACAAAATTTTGCGACAACGGAAAATTATGAAATCTATTTTCCTGTATCTGTTCCCACTTTTGTGTAGCCTTATGTTTGGGGCTTACTTTGAGGGTGTGGCCTTGTTCGTAAATCGAAACTATTTTCTTTCAATTCCGTCGATCATATTCTGGATGACATTTCCGTTGTTTATGTTTTACATAGAAATTGGTCTTTTTGCCTCGGTTGTTTACGTTATTCTCGCAAGTATTTACATACAGGTTCATCAAGTCTCACTATTGGAAAAAATGCGACATCAAAACCAGCATTTGATCAGCTCTGACATTAACTCAGATTTGCCAATCGAGTTTAGCGAACGAATGCACTTTCAAGCCTATTGGAGCCTGTTCAAGAGTGTCAACTCGGACATCATTGAGACATGCAAAGTAATCAAAGAGTTCAACCGTTGCTGTGGTCCACTGTTGTCGCTCATCATTCCGTTCTACATTACTGTGCAGTGCTATCTTCTCTTTGTTGTCCTTCTTGTAGAGGATGTTCCGATGAGGGAGTTCTTTGCTTTCGCTGTGGCAGAAATCAATCTATTTTTGTTTGCTGTCACAAATCAGTGTGCTCGTGTGGTGAAAACGAATCAACAGTTGGAGATTCAAAGTGGAAAGTTTCATTTCATTTTTATGCGGAAGTGCAATTCGGCCAATACTGTTTTGTATTTACAGGTCTTTTTGTGTTGATCTAGAGAATATTATTTTAATACTAATTTTAAAAATTATTTTAATAGACCGAAAAGCTTCAAGTCCATCGTCGACTGCATTCGTATGCGTTTCGCGTTTTTGGTTATTATCGAATCACCGGAAAGTCTTACTATTTGGTAAATACAATTTAAAAATAAACGTTTAATTAATGTTTTAAATTTAACAACATTTAACCTCTTCATGGTGTCATTTTGGGCAGGGTGCCCAGAACGAACCACAATAGCTAGAGACTTGAAAATTTAGGAGCATGCTCCCCTGGAATACCGCTACTGCGGAAAATTGTCAAAAGTTCCAATTGGATCGATATCCGGGAGCCCATTTCCGGTCTGGATTTTTTGACTGATATTATGTTTTTGGACTATTCTAAGACTTTTGGTACATAAATAAAAAATTTTGGACCACAGGAAGTTAGAGTTCCAAAATGGAACTTCCGGTTCCTGATCTAAAATTACATTTTTGAGTTCGGAATCGGATTCTCCATCCTTTTTCATGAAGAATAGCATATTTTAATATCAAAATCCATAAATTCTAAATGAAATAAACTCAAATTGAAAAACTTCTAATTTTGGCTAAATAAACAAGGCCGGAAAGTGAACAGACTGAATTGACATTAATATTGTAATTTTGAAACTCTAATTATATAACTGGCAGTGAATGGATTTTATTGTTCTAAAATGCTATTCTTACTAAATACAACACAGAGAATCGAATAAGACAAATTAAATTTTTCTGGGTGCACCGGATGTAGTAGTTCCAAAATGGAACTTCCGGTTCTAAGGCAAAAATCACATTTTTAAATTCAGAATCGGATTCTCCGTCTTTTTTCATAAAGGATAACATATAAGAACACTAAAATCAGCTAATTCTAAGTAAAATAAAATAAATGTTAAAATTTCATTTCTGTTTGGTCCAATAGTCAATTTCCGCCTAAATTAGACAAAGTTTGAAATCCATTTACTCCTTTTAGACTTTATGGATTTTGATATTAAAATAAACTATTCTTCATGAAAAAGGACATAGAATTCGATTCTGAAGCTAAAAATGGGATTTTATGCCGGGAACCGAGAAAGCGGCTTCAATTATCACCATCCGTCATGTAAGTAGGGTCCAGAACGGTTACGGAAATTTAACCAAAACCGCGGTTAAACCCAAAATAACCGAACCGAACAGACGGTTCGGTTACGGTTCGGTCAGAGATTTTTTTTCCAAAACCGAAAACCGCACCGATAAAAACCGACTTTTCTATTATAACAAATTAAAGTTGATTGAGTAATGAGAAAGAGGTAGAAATACTCAAAGCGAATTTGGGCTCTCTCCAAACTGTTGTCAACCCTCACATAGAGAGTCTTTTTGACTAGTTGAAATTTTATAAAACGTAACCAAATTTAGACGCTTTAGACGCAAAAAACAGCTTGTTTTTTTTAGTCCAATCATTCGATGTAGTTCATTGGAGTGCGATCGATTGCCTAGATTTTTGGCGTAACAATGAACATTAAAATAGATTTCCAACTTTGTATAAAGAGGTCTTATTTTATTTAGCAATTCCATGTACAAGTGTCCCATCTGAAAAAAACATTTGTAATCGTGTGGAACATAATCACTACTCTTCGATCGAAACACTGAATGGTGAAAATCTGCATAATGTAATCGTGAAAACTCATAGCAATTGGAAAAACTCAAACTAACATGACAATTACTTTAATTTATGGATTAACTTTTTCATAATAAAATTGTATCTTATTTATTAATCAATTTTCGGTTCGGTTTGGCTCGGTTACGGTTTCGGTTCGGTTTCGGTTAAAAATTTCTCGGTTTCGGTTCGGTTTTCGGTTATGCAAAAATTACGATTCCGGACCCTACATGTAAGTGCACACTATATCAATACATCAATATAATTTTCAGTCAGTAATATGTAATGTTTTTGTCCTGATAACCATTCAGTCAGTCAATATGATGAGTCAGTCTTTGTTCGAAGTGAATCGAAGTGCGAATCCTTTAGTCACGTAGTCAGTTTGTCGCAACAACAGCTTATCAGTGATGCCAGGTTAGGTACCAGAAGACCTAGATACCGAAATGGTAACACAGCAATTGACACGACCATTGGAAATCCTTAAAAGGAAAGTACAAGACCGAACACGCACACACTTCCTGATCAACAACACACACAAGTCACCTGAGACACGCATTATCGTATAATGGGAGTAACTCTTTCACCAATTGAGTTCAACCCTCTCTATACAACACAGTGAATTCCAACATGTCGAATGATCGAGTTTATCTCGCATCATTCGAGTAACCACTAGTGAGATTCAACTCTTGCTAACACCCCCTTTCGTAACACCACAAAATGGGCACGAACGTACCCAGGTTTCCGTCCACCAAGGAGCCAAACACACACGCACACACCAACTGTTGCCTAAAATCCCCCAAAAGTCCAAGTAATCAAAGTATAAAAGCCTCACATCTAGGCGAGTCCAACTATTCTGATTTGACCCGATCAGTTTCGTGGCGTTCTTCTCCAGCGTCTACTAAAGTTCCTTCTGAGGTCATCTCATCTCACGACGACGACGCTTCCATCATACCAACCATCTCGAGTCAACCGTATCAGCCCGAAACAACCTTTTCCGTACCCGAACGTCTCCAATCACCAACTTCCAGTGCAGTTCAATCTACCAATGCCCAACTCAGTTTATCAATATTCAATCTCAGCTCAGTTTCTTTAACAATAGTCTTGAATTGTTCAGTGTAATCAACCGCCTGTACATTCATTCTCAAATTGGATCATTTATGACCCAATCCACTGTTTTCCGCCTTTCACTCCACAATTTTCAAATTAAAACTTTCTTCAGCAATTTGACTATTCTCATTTACCACATCTGCAACCGTAAAATCTATTCGAACTTTGACCGTTGACCTTAAAGTCAGCAAACAGTCGAATTTGTCTCAATCGTAGTATCGAGTATTTACCGTACGAAATAACTACCTTATTACATATACATTGTATTTGTTAATAAATAGTTTCTTATGATTATTTCTGTGCTGGTTTGGTAGGCGTAAAAGAACGGTAGGACCCAGGCCCTGTAATCTATATGCTGTTCGATCTTTAAGCTTACTACTAAATGACTCTTGAATTGAGTAGCAGAAATATTTATCAATAAAGCCATTTGATTTCATCACACAATTGGGTTGTGGGTGAATATTAAATCGAGTTGAGTCGAAATGAGTTTGTTTTAGTGTCCTTTTATTGTGTTTATTTTTTGGTTTTTGTTAATCAATGTGAGTATTGTGAATTAGCAGCATCAACCTGAGTGAAAATGACCATCAAACAAGAATCTTTTTAAAGATATTTTTTTATTCTTAACTAAACCAAACACGTCATCTGTGAACAAGCTACAAAACATGTTCAAGACTTCAAGTTTGAAAACAAACATTGAGCTGGCAGAGGCATTGCTATGATTTAGTTTTGCATGGTTTTCTTCACTTTATTGAGATCTTATCACGACACTATTGTCGATATTGTGATTAGTGGGCTTTTATAATTGAGTTAATGATTAAATTCTCAATGTATTTAACACAATCATTATAGCAAAAATGGTGAAAACCTGTTGACTAAAATCATAGATTTTACTATTACTGAGTTTTTAATTAGCGCTTTAAAATGATTAAAACTTGAATGCGCTCTGAAAGAGATAAAACTTTAATGCGCTCAGAAAGGAATAAAACTTGAATTAAAACTTTGTTTAGTTTATCTTTGAATAAAAACTCATAGAGCCAGCAATTTTAGCCAGCAAGTAGGACTTTATAAATGCAGTTTTGATTTAATCATCTGAAGTTACAAAAACATAGTTATACCGGGAATATATTAAATATTTGCAAAATATAGCCTTGACAAATAAACAGAATTATCTCATGGAAGAGTTAAATTATCAGTGCTCAGATGGCTTGCTACAGTTTGATAATTTGTTTTGAATCTGAACGAAACGAGAGATTTATTGGTAGTGATGCAAAAGTAATCGATGTGTTACTGTATTTGATTCAGGTATTAAGTTTCAGTATTATTATGATTGTATTAACTACATTGAGCATTTAATCATAAATTCCTAATGCCTCAATAATCCTTCTCAATTCACTTTCACATAAAAAACACCAATTATGCATTCGAAATAAATACTAATTACTTACTTTGTTTACAATCAATCATATTTCAACACAACCATTTCTGGTTCTAGTTGCAGGTACAAGACCAATTTAGAACACGACAAATTGTAATCTGCTAGACAATGACAATTTAGTGTCCAAAGGAATACATATGCACCCAGAAAACACATTTTCAGATGCATCTGAAATTTTCTACAACTTTTCAGTTGCATCTGAAAATGTCAAAAATTTCAGATGCATCTGAAAATTTTCCGATTTTTGAAGATTATGATATAATTTCTATTGATTAATTCAAGGGCGAGAAATTTTATTCTGGACATTATTTTGTCAAAGAAAGATCCTAAAACCCATAAATGTCCATAATTTGATTCCTCGTATTTGAAATAATAAATAAAGATTAATTCATAATCTCCAAAAATCGGAAAATTTTCAGATGCATCTGAAATTTTTGACATTTTCAGATGCAACTGAAAAGTTGTAAAAAATTTCAGATGCATCTGAAAATGTGTTTTCTGGGTGATTGACAAATATCTATTCTAAGAAAATACATTGAGTATCGAATAGAGAATCTAATCTACAAACAACAGTCGCATCACGATTTATACTTGTATTGTTAAGTACTTCTTGAGACTCGCCTTACTTATAACAATGAGCTTTTTTGTCGATACCAGACAAAAACTTCAAAACTAAATCACAGCAATGCCTCTGCCAGCTCAATGTTTTGTTTTCAAACTTGAGCATGTTTTGTAGCCTGTTCATAGATTACGTGTTTGGTTTAGTGAAGAATAAAGAAAAGATTTTTCAAAAAATTTTTTGTTAGATGATCATTTTCACTCTGGTTGATGCTGCTAATTCACAATCACTGAAAAAAGTCTGACCCCAAATGCATTAGGTTTATTGTTCATGCCCAAATTCATTTGGGGAAGGGGGGCAAATGTAACCTAACGCATTAGGGAGTCGCAAAATTCCCTAATACGTTTCGGAATGTGGTGAAATATGTCCTAAAGGATTAGGACATTTCAAAATCCCTAACATATTAGGGGTTTGTCCAAATGGATTAGGGGTTTTGTTATTGAGATGTCACCCACCAGTGGCAGCAGTTACTCACAACCGTTGCAACTTAATAATGAGCAATATTGAGAATGTTGGGAATAGTCAATCGGTTAACTCAAATTGAATATTCACAGTTTTATTTGTCATATTTTTGTTAATTACCATAAAAAATATTGTCTAACGCTTCACAACCTTGACCTCAATTTGAGCCGGTGCCAGGGTTCTTTTAAATGGCAAAAATGCAATTGGACTCGCAAACGTTTTGGCAGTTGTTACAAAACTAAATTGTCGACATATTTTAGCGAGATAGAGTTTCATCTCTTGTGTGGCAAAGCGCAGTCTAATGCAGTTTCGAGGACCATGTGCAAATGAAATGTAACTGTACGGCACCAGTTTGCTCCGGCATAAATTGGTCCGGCTCGAAACGATTCGGATCTGGAAAGTACTCAGGATCATAATGCAAGGCTAAGCACAACGTCGGTGTGACCAAGTTTGTACGGTCGAGATGATCCTCCAAAGCGTCTTCCAATTCGTGTAAATGGTGGATACTTTCGAAGAGCTTATTTAAGCAGCGCATCAAAAAATGCAATCTTACTTTATATAATGTAAATAGAAAAAAACCAAATCGCTATTTGGCATGCTCACACGTAAATGTGCATCACGATCAATTCACTACGAGCTGGTGTGAACATTGCCCATCAAATAGCTGCGCTCAATGTTCAAAAACATTATAGCTTTTACATATGGTGTCTTTGGACTTGTTTCTATAAACACATTTGCAAAGATTTCAATTCCAATAAGAATATCTTAAGTTTTAATCTATTTTTTCCTTAAAATACAAAGTTTCTACTTTTACATGGAAAATTTTGCAACACTTCTTATAATTATTAATGATGAAACAAATTATCGAATGAGAGGAATTATTTGTTAGCAATTGGTTACAACTCACTGTTTTACTTCAACAACACCTTAATTAATGACAAAAGAGTTTATTATTCTGCAGATCATGCCTGTCAAATTGGATCCAAGTGAACCTACTCAAGGTTTTCTTCTAGAAGTGCACACTGTGCACAACACAGTCAAGACCAGGACTCTGGATTAAGAGAATCAGAATTAAATTTTTTTATACCGATCTATAAAGTTATTATTGAGTTATCACGCTAACAAGAATTGCCCCAGTTTTTTTCTGGAAACAAATCGGCACTCCTTACTCACTCACACCTTCGCTCCCTCAGGTGTTCGCTCGTTTGTCCCTCCTCCAATTGAACTGAATTTACTATTGATTTTCCACTTGGGTGAAATTTTGAGTTTAACAATAATACTAGTGTTAATGGATTTGTTGTTGTCACTGAAATCAGGGTCAATTCGGTTTGAATTGCGAACGTACAGAATATACTAAAGTTAATTTGTCATCGGTACGAGTTGGAATTGACTTAAGACAAACACAAGATACATTAACTTTTATCAGCAATATGAAAGTTTGAGTAGGGTACTAAATAGGTGGTGCAAACACATTTTACCTGGATTTTAGGGGGCATCGATCCATGAAATAATTTCTTAGAAAGTGAATGACACGATCGTGACTGAATCACATTGAGGTCTAAAATTATAAATGGAAGCAGAAAATTGAGTTTAGTATTTTTTGTTATTGATAAATAACACAAAATGTCTAGCCTATCATTTGAAGCATTTTATCATCTGGCCAATTATCCTTATTATCCCGTATTGCCACATTGGGAGTCGTTTCTGGGACTCGTCTATCTCCTATTTGGCTGTATGGAACTTGTTGTAAGTAATTTTATCTTTCTATAATCAAACTTTTAATAAATGGATTAATTATTGACAGTATCTGAAAATAATAACCTCGATTGTATACCTTGTTCTGTGGCGCCTGTTTATCGCCGAGCTTGCCCAAGGTTTCGTGTTTCCCAAAAAATTCAGATATTCCATTCTTTAACTACATGCGACTTGTGTCCTCGTTTTTGTTCACACTCTTAATGGCTGAATCACTTTTCGAAAGTTTTTTTTGTTGTTTACAAAATGATTCGATTTTTAATACATAAAATTAGAGCTAACAATGGTCCACCTTTTTGCAAAATTCTGGTATGTATTAAACAAAATTCATTATTTCATTATTTTAAATTCTAGGCCTTTGTTTTACTGGTTAATGGCCAAATTGTGTTCATCGTCGTTTGGAGTCACATTTCGGATAAGAATTTGTTTGCCGAACGATTGTCCTTTTTTGTGGTTAAATATTTTGGCTGCTATAAGTTGGTCGAAAGAATCTTCCTGGAGTTTGCTGTGTCCACTTTTCTGGCTTCTAATCACATGTTGTATAATCATATATGTGGATCCAGGTTTGTAAGATTTTCTAAGTCAATAAAGAGTAAATAGTAAAGACGCTGCCGTAAAGTCCAAGTATTGAGGACATTTGTTCTTATAAGCTCAGTTATCGATCAGTTAATGATATGTGACATACATGTTCTAGAAGCTTCGAATGCATTTCAATTTGCATTTGAAATATTAAAAAACATACTCTGGCAAAGATTGACTCGGTAATTGTGTTGAGGAATTGCAAATTTGCTTTGCATTTCAAAATAAAATTTAATTCCTCATGTTTTTGTCAAAATTTGAACTTAATAACGCACAAATCGGTGGAATTCAAGAATCTATTCGCTGAACTATTTCTGGTTAACAATATTGCGACATTGAATTTGATTGTCATTGTGACTTCACATCTAGTAATACTTCTAGCTCGAACCATTCTTTGTGAGTCTTCTCTTCGGGTTGAATATATTCCATTGCTTTATCGTGATTATAGCGATCAACATGCCATATTGATGCAGGATAAAAGAGAACGGCAACTATTTAGAGGGACCAATCCAATTGACTTTAACATCACATGCCCATACAGAATATTGCGCATAAGATTGGGATAGAGATCGTGCTTTGTTGAATAAATGCTAAAAGATTTTTTGAAAAGTAGATGTAAAAATATGCGTGAAGACCCGGGACATGATGCAACTAGGGACAAGCCAACCAGAGAGGACCAACACGATACTTTTAACGGAAGGATAAGATGAGAGAGATGCAGACGTGTCAATGATGAAGAGATTAACCAAACGACCATCAACGTTAGGTTTTTTAGTTGCTTTTAATGGAGTATAATATGAAATGATAAAGAGGATAATTAGAGAAAACGTAATAACATAATAAGAGATAAACGTAGGGCAGTTATCCCAATTGGTCAAGACAAGTAAGCTGTATTAAGACCAAAGGGATAAGTTCTTGGTAAATATCAATGGACAATGTTGGAACTTATATAGTAAAATTAAAGAGAGAAAGCTAAGGCCTTCATTACATGGAAGAGCCATTTACAAGTTAAGTGAGATAATGTTTTTACAGCATATAATGTATTGACGAGTATGATGAGTAGAGATGGAGTGAGAAGACAGGTTTGATGGAGATGTATATTGATTTCTGAAAAAATCCACTGACACAAGTTGTAGGTTGATTGAAAAGTTCAGCTTGAAATTGAGAGAGAATCATTCGAGTTGTGTACTGTATATTGTATGATTATATTGACATATTGTTAGTTATATCATATAATGAAAATGCTAGGTTTGTTGGCAATTAACAGACACACTGTTCAGGATTAAATATAAAAGTAAAAAAACAAAGAAATAAACATCGGTAGGAATGCAAGTAGGCAATTGGTAGGCGATCCTAGATACGTCCTTACAACTATAATTTCATCATTCGCGTCACAAATTATTGACAGGAGGCAAAAATATTTTTAAAAATGCGTCAAATTTGTCCCATCTATGCAAACCAAGTTTAATGGAATTTATTTTTAGACCGAATAAACATTGGCTTTAAATTTTTAATGACAATTTAAATGTACCAAATATATTTCTGGGAAACACTGTGTGCTCTTTTACACTCAAACAACTGAAACTAGAAATGACAAATTCCATTTTGAAATATGTTTTCTGTGAGGGTATTATAAGCGGCTGGCCATCCTTATTTGCATGCTTCAAAACATATCGAATTGCACGATAGACGAACTCCTGTTGATGTTATGTTAAAAGATTAAATGTTAATTCTCCGCATATGGCACATTATGCTAGCTAGCTTCGTCCGGAACACATCTGTGCCATGCAACAACAAATAATTGGTATATTCATAAGATACTTTGTAATTTCCTGTTTTTTTTATAATCTCGTGTATTTACGTCAATACGAAGGCATCACAGCGCATAGAAAATCCAACTTCATATTGAACACATGATAGATGTAAAAGATAAGAAAATTTTGTATATAAAGGGTTCAAAAATTGTAATTGGACATCATAATCTGTTCAGACAATTTTTCATTAAAAAACAACAACACCAATTATAAAATGAAGATTTTGTTAGCTACCGCAATTTTGGCACATGTTGGTAAGTCTTTCGTAAACATTCATAACAAATTAAACAATTAACTAAATATTCAATCATAGCTTTCCTCATGGCTACTGGTACCCAAGGAAAAGAGGCTGATGCATCCGTCTGGCAACAACTTCAACAATTTCAAGCGACTGGTGCTCAACTTCAAAGTGAATTCAATTCTGCAAAGTCGGCCAATGATGTTGAACAAGCTCGCCAGGTAAAGCAGAAGATTGATCAACTCAAGGCCGAATTTGATGCATATGGTGCAGCACACAGCGAAGCAGAAGAATTGACTTTCTACTTCAATCTCCAGAGAGGAATTTCTCAATTACAAGCAAATGCTGCTGATTTTGTTCAATCGCAATAGTGCGACCAGTCTAAATGATGTTTAATCAAATCTAAATTCTATGTGAAATTTATTCCGGAATAAAATCAATACAAAATTATATGTTCAATTGTTTTCAAATTATCGCCGTTTGAAATGTTGTCCCGAAAAGGCAAATTTGTTTTTAGATCACTAAAAAACAAACCAAGTATTACTGACCACAGTGAATGACCCCCATGATAATTGTACGGGTTTGAGAAGCATGATCGAGCCAATGACTTTCAAGGCCTTTCCAGACATTTTCTGACTTGTTAAAGGAGCGAACTGACGAACGAACACCCGAGCGAAGCGAGGGTTTGAGAGAGATAGTGAGTGACGATCTGTGCTCTGAGAAAATTTCGGAGAATGGTATTTCTAGTCCGGATAACTCCCCCCAAACTACTGTATGAATCGGTTTGAAAATTTAACACTATGTTCTGGTTGGGGTGAAGATGTGCAGTGCGCAAATAGATCATTGTAGGTCAAAAGGTAACAGAGTTATGATTTATTGAAAATTCGATACAGTAAAGTACCTGTAATTCGAATTTTTTTTGCATTTAACTTTTGATTTTGATTTCGAATTACGAATTATGGGAGTAGGCAATTTTTAAAAAGGAGTGCTCGTCCAGTTCGGCTGTCTGCTTCTTTTGCGTTTGTCTCATTTTTATGTTTCATTTGTCTTGCTTCCATTTGGGCTTTCACTGGGACCCAAACCCGAGTAATTCTTTCTCACCTGTAGTTTTGTTTTTTTGTTTTGTTTTATCATCATTGAATACAAGTCATTCAACAGTTGTTCATTTTCAATACGCAATTTCGTTCTTTCACGCACTCTATTGAAGAACTCATTAGCCTTGGGTATATCTCAAGAACCTGATGCATCTCAGACCTGTTCTCGCCAGATTCGGAACCAGCACGAAAAACTGAATAAGATAGACCCATTGATGTCCAAAAAGCAAGCAGGTCACCCGAAACGTTACTACCGTGGCTATTTTGGGTCAGTTTTATTAGAAAATATAATAATTATTGTTGCAAAGAAATGATTCAATGTATTTACAATTTCTTCATCATTATTTAAGTTCGCAAACGCCCACCACTTCTAAACTCAATTTTTTCACAATCTCAACGTCACAAACTCAACACAAAGTCACAGACCGCTCCCAGACCTAACTGAAACCTCCATTGCGCAAACCACTTGCCGCCCCGGATGCAACCGGCGCCACAAACCAAACCGCTGCCGCCCTCATTCACGGCCGGTTTGGCGCCCCTGAGAGCGTTCGCGCCCTTGCCATCAGGCAATAAAATTGGCATCCCGAAGGCACTGAAACGAAGTTAATGATTGTCGACCGCGGCCTAAGGCTTCAACGATCTAAACGAAAAAGGGCCTAAAACTAATTCCCAGGACTTTCTACAGCAATCAACGAGGTACTGCAGAGCGAAAAGGAGACTGGCCGGGCAAATTGAATTGAATCAAATGAAACGTCTTCGTGGTTCATCATTACCCCTACTCGAACTTGTCTGTAAACGATATCCTAACGCCGGTAATTCCGAAGATTCTTAAGTTGATGAGCCTATGAGCTAGAAACTGATCGTGAGTTATGTGTTCATATATCATTAATTGTTACATTTGTAAATTGTTTTATTTTAATTATTTTGTGAACTATTTTGTAAATAAATTATTTTGTAATCCAATTTAATGCATTTGTGAGCGGAGGGGTATGGAAAGAACTGCTTAAATAAGCATCTGTTAGTACCCCTGTTAGCAGTTTTAGTAGCCATTGCCAAAACTACTTATCATAGCTACAGTTAGCACTACATACAGACGAGCTGTACACTGTACAGACTACTCGCATACTTATGCTTACAATTGCTACTATGTTATAACAGCGATCTGTTAGTACCCAATTCAATTCAATTCAATGCACCCAACTTTACCCATCTAAATGAGCAAGCGTGCGGTCGCTTTATTAGATAATTGAGTTAATACATTAATTTAAACAATCTGTTAGTACCCAAAATCGGTCCGTGGGCAATTGGAATTGCCTTCACAAGCACATATTTGTCAGTTTCCATTGAGTATGGCCAATACTGAAACGAAAGAACGATATGATTGGAAATGGTCAATTGGCGAGTTAAAATTAATCTAACAATAGAGTCAAAAATTCCATTTCAAATGGAGCACCTTGGGTGAGTCGTTAAAACAGTTTACGACACAATCACATACAGTGAAGCAATAAAGCACCAAATCATAATCATAATCACCTTATTGTTTGCGTCGAAAATTATTCTTGTGACAAGAATCTTGTCCTTATATGAAGTGTTGCAACTTGCAAGTGATTAAGTTGAATTTCAAATTGAAATAAAATATATACTTTAATGTATTATTTTAAATGCATTTTAGTCGTAGGCACAGTACGAGTAGAACTGAAAAATCAGAAAAGTTGAAATATGAATTGATTTTTTCCAAATGGTAGATAACCACAAACACATTCAGCACTCGCGTTCAGAAGTATAGTTTAAATTTTAAATGAACCAATCAATACTGGTTGTTTTTGGTTTCAAATGAACATTAAGTTAATGGTCGGCACAAGCCATATATGTTGAAATATACTCCATTGTCAACTACGCAAATCTAAGTGCCGTCTCTCATGACTGGTTCCAAGCTCCCATTGCCGCCGCGAATGTTATCCAGTTTGTCCGAACTTTGTCACTCAAGAAAACCAACGACTATGAAACAAAAACAACAACAAGAACCGGCAAAATACCGAGAATGACAAACACCAGAGTTGAGTAACGAAGGCTATGAGTCGCTCGTTAGTTTATCCTCACGGCCAAACACTTATTATTTGTTTCAATTTAAAATTCTATTTAATGGTGTGCCATGAAATATATCAAAATTATATTACTGAAATATATATATATATTAGTTCTAACCTATCATCTATTGTCATTATCCACACAGTGTTGTTGAGTGCTGGTAAGAATTTCAGAATGATAGAATACACATTTAAACATTGAGATTGTTTTTTAATTTTGAAAATCCGAAAAAAATCTCTAGTTGGCTTTATTTGGCTGAAAGTGAGCACTAGTTGAAAATGGCTTACTTCATGATTACTCGGTACAAAGCTATCAATCAATGCTTATATTCATCTGTGAAATCGCATATCTCATTTCTAACTCAGAAGATCGACCCAATTCAATCACTGACAAACATAAGTGAAATTCGGCAAAGTAGCGACAAAGCCTCGAATGTGCATTTGTACTTTGCCCTTTTGATTGTCGTTTGCATTCCTGTGTACGGAACTTTTGGCTTTCACTATGAAGCAACCAATGGTTTTGAAAATCTTTTCGACATACAAACACTTCGATCAAGTCCGTTTATTTTTACTCATCAAATTTGTCCCAAATCGATTCGTGCTCAAATTGATTTTGGCTTTTGGACGGACATTATCGCTTCAGTTGGAATCTATATAACATTGTTAGTCACCGATGCTGTAAATGGAAAATCAAAAATTTTTCCAACTGAACAACACGATCATTTTTGGTTCAAAAGGTATGTTTTCGTATATAAGAACAAATCAAACATTAAAAAAATTATTTTTTCAAACAGCATTGACCGAAGTAGAGTCCAAAAAGATTATTCTTATTCACAGAAAAATCAAGAGTTTGTTCCAATATGGCGTTTGTGTGTTTGTAATTTGCTTGATTGCCACATTCCTTGTAAATGTCTGGCTTAACTCAGTTTACTCGCGTACCGTTGGATCGTTCATCTATTGGTTGGTTTTATTTCCTATGTTTGCATTTTACATTGTTTATGGTAAGTAAATTTGGCTCCAAAACACTTGACAACTCACATTGGCCCTACAGCGTTGTTTGGCATGTTAATCTACATTATCCTTGCAAGTCGATATTTTCGTATTCGACAGCAAACTTTGGTCACTCGATTAGAGCAAATCAACGCAAATTTAGCAAAAGTGAAACAGGGGAAATCAAAGCAATCAAATATCTTCCCTCACTGTTGGCGACTGTACTTTCTGGCCAATCTCGAATCTGTTCACCTCTGCACCATCATCGATGGACAAGTTCGTTTCTGTGCGCCCATTCTCTCCGTAATCTTTCCCTACTACATCTCGGTTCAGTGTTATCTCATTTACATTGTATTGTACATTCAAATTCCGTACCTGCAGATGCAAATCTTTTATCTCGCAGTATTCGAGATCAATGCATTTCTATTTTTAATCATACACGAATGTGCTCATGTCGCGAAAAGAGGTCGAAGGTTTGAGGTTTTGAATGCCAAGTTTTGCTTCCAATTTAGCCGCAAAGGTGGCGCTGCTTTTGTGAATAAAGCACGACTCGTCAAAGTAAGACACTCAATCAATGCAGCACAAATGTTTTCAATTGTTTGTTTACAGGTGGAAACATTTCAAACCGCTCGCAGATTTCATCCGTTTGCTTTCAAGCTGTTTGGAAATTATCGGATTACCTCGAAGACATATCACGTGGTTTGAACTAATCAAATTAAATATATCTATTTTATTAATTCTCTATTTAGATCATTTCCTACATCAGCGCGTATTTCTTGTTTGTATTTAAAAAATTGTAGAAATTCTTTTGGGATACATACAAACTTGTAATATTTGGACTTCACGGTACAGGCAAGGGAATGACAATCGACTTGTAGAAATAGTTTTATTCCCAAGCGCCTACATAGAAACTCGAGCACTTGTTACAGAAAATAGGTTACTGTTCATATTTGTAAAGGAACAGTTTTCATCAAATGTTCTCCACTAATGACTCATTCATGACTGTCTTGCAGTCTTAGATTGACAATCATTAAATTGCTATTCCATTATTCAACAATTTGAACGTTTGTAGTTCGGTCATCATTGCGTGGTCTATGAAGGTTGACAAACTTTTACTGAACTTCTAACGATTTAATTTAATTTGTTTTAATTTAAACAAGAAAATGCCCGGGTCGCAAGGCGCTAGTTGGCTGACGCCCCATCAACTATCCACAAACTCACTCCCAGCCACCCATCTCGACACAATCGCACCGCATTTTCAGTTTCAGTTTGTCGAGATCAAATTACAAATTATCGAGAATTTATTCAATTGCAACACTTTGCTTTTCAATTGCATTCGAAACATTTGTAAATTAAATTAAAGAACCGCTTGTACGGATTATAATAAGAATCGCTTAATCGAATAGTTTTCCAATGCCTACCATATTGACAGTGTTAAGATCTTGTGACATCGATTTTTATTTGAAGTGAGGTTTGGTAATATTCTGACTACTGTTTGCTCGTAATCTCATTAGTTATGGTAATGCAATATCAAATGGTATAACCAACACAACGTAGCTGGCATCATTCAATCCATAATAGTAGCTGCTCGATTCTAGTATTATCGCAATGGCTATTATGGTTATTATGGCAATTTAAAGCAAACAAAATGGAAATCTCTTTGAATTTTCCAAATGATACAAGCATCATGTTGCTCATCTGCCCCATCCAGATGTAATTTAAGTATTTTCTATGCCTCATCAACATCACGCCAACACAAGTCAAATCATTTCCATCAACCCGAAGACTTCACATTAAAAGCGATATGGAATTAAAGGAAATCAAGCCGTTCTCTAGCGTAAACTTTGTCAATATGATTTGCTCTTTGTGAATTTTAATGATATTTTTAAACCCATACATTTGTAATTATTTGATTTATTTTTATTCTACAAAATTGTGGACATTCACGCCAGAAGAGCGTTTTAAAATGAAATGTCCCGGGGACATTGTCCCCGAAGGGACAAATCACTTCGTGCCAACGAATGGATTTGAATTTTCTTGTTTTAAATGAATTTCGAAGAATTTCATTAAAATTCAACAAAAAAATTAAATGAGCGACGGATAACAATTTACTTTTAGTAAAAATTACCACAACTAAGATAATCTTTTGTTTACTCGATTTTATTCACACAGGCCGAGTCTCTGCAAATCAGCCGACGATTGCATTGTTTTGCATTTCGACAATTTGGCAACTACCGAATCACCTCAAAAACTTTTCATAGGATATTTTATCTTATACTTATCGCATAAATGATTAATATCTTCACACATTCAGGTTATTTCGTGTACCAGTTACTTCTTTCTACTGGTGATCAAAAGTAAAAAAATGAAAAATAAATTCATATTTATTTTGAATCATATATGATATATCGCTATAGCGATCATGGTCTTAGTTTGAATTTAAAAATAAGATTCAGTTTCTCTGAAATTATTATTGCCTTGGATTGATGTGCCTGATCATGTTAATTGGCCAAGATAAATTTCGACAATTAATCCAATATTTTTTTGGCCAACTAGAAAAAGCAAGGCGAAAACACTAATAAACTCAACTAAAACCAATTTGCCGGTTTAAAATCGGCATACAAGTGTTGAATTGAACTTTCTTCTTCGATCCAAATTGTGTACAAAACAAAGCCCATTTTCATTGCTTTATTATTTGTACCAGTTTTCAATTAGTGGATCTCTTTCAAAGTGATTTCAAAATTCAAATCTTAATGACTATCTTGCGGATCATAATTTGGACAAAGGTACAGGTATTCACAAAATGACAATGTCAACAAAACTATTATTTTATTTATATTCCGAATTTATTTTAATTCTGAGTCCAATTTTCGGACAATAATTCAAGATTTCCAAACCAATTTATCTTTGGATTGACAAATGGGCCATTCAGAAGCCAAACGGTTTAAGTCCATTTTTGAAATTTTTCGTATTATGATTGAATATTAATCGTTTATTGAAGATCTCTTTAAAAAATAATTATCTGCTAATAGATTGTTGAGATTTGCCCAAAAATTACAATAATTCAATTGGCTTCTGAATAAAATATACAAATTTTCAGAAGCCAAACCGAGTAAGTCCATGATATTTCATTGCAATATAATAAAACTCAATAATAACGAGATTGGCCAAATCGAGGTAACCCAAAATTAAAGATTCAGCAAGATTGTTTCCTTTTAATTCAACCAACGGAGAGGTTCAACATGTTTGTCATGAATTTGAATTTTATTCAAACTGCTAATAATTATCCGGTCCTGGTTCGAAGCGTGGAGAAGTTATTGGCTATAGTCTTGTCCACCCATGTAGATTCTGTTCTTGTGGGCCAAAACGGCTTTGTTGCTGTACATTCTGCGAATCAGTCCAAAAATATATGTAAAGTCCTAGCGGCCTTTTTGACTAATTTGAATTGGGAATGAAAATTTTGAGCATTGAGATTTAACCGGATACAACCCAGACGCCCAATAATTACGGGCGCCCTTACGGGTCGAGAGAAGGCATCTCGAGTTTAGAATTGTGTTCTCAGTTTGAACGAAACAAAGTGGCTCTCTCTCCCTCACAAGTGGCCACGACCACCACTTTCGACCACTTTCGACCACTTTCGAACGACCACTAACGACCACCGCAACGAGACTTTTAGCCTCGCACATCCTGTTGCATCATTCGTGCCTCGTACGTTTCAGTTTGTTAGTTTAAGCAAACGAACAAAAATCGCTCCCTTTTCCTAAAATTTATGAGTTTTTCCTGCTAATTCGCCGAAATGTTATTTCACATCGACTATGCAAGTGGCACTGATGCTGGCTTCACTTTCAGTTCACTTCTTCAAAACACAGCACAAAGACACCCTCGAATTTATGCCGCTAAAAGTAAAGTTGAGATGATCGTTTTTTCTCTCTTCGAGCGGAGGACACTTGGCAGTGAGCAGACACTTTGTACTTGGCGTTTGTAAATGACACATCAACCGTCATTTTTCGTCCGTTTGCGTGGTTACTTGAATTTGAACTTGAACTCATCTTGAACTTGAATTCCATGAATTTGAATCCCTTGAACCGGAATCGTTTCGCAACACAAACGACTCCATTGAACTTGAATCACTCGAATCAGAATCTTCCGTAATACGAACGATTCACTTGAACTTGAACATTTGCACTCATCCTCATTCGCTCACCTCATTCACTCGTCCCATTGGCTCATCATTGAATTGGCTCATCATTGAGTTGGCTCATCATTTCTGGAACGTTCCGTCAATTAGCTAGACTTTTAACCCCTTTTCATCATCATTTCCTTATCCTTAATCTTTTTTCCTATCAGATAGTCAGGGCTTATCTCTTTTGTATTCTTTAATCTTTTAATCGTTCAATAAAGCCTTGACGTTTCTTACATATATATGCCAAACTGTTGGCTCCCGTCTCGAAACTCTCAAAACTGTATCGGTAATGCAATCCGAAATAATCCTGAGCACTTGTTCAGGCAAAATAGAAAGTTGTGATTTTCTCCAGGAGAAGTAGCCGCACTAGTCCACAGGCTTCAATAATTCTGGTACCTTATGCGACCCATCATAAAACATCAAAGATCTGTTCCAAATGAAACTAAGAACACAGAAAAATGCAGAAACTCATGAAAAGTAAAAATGTATTTGAATTCATCAACAAGCAAAAACAATCAGTGGCGAAATCATTTTTAATTAGATAATTATAATCAAATGATGCAAATTATTTTTATTCGTGAATCTTTCAAATATAAAAATTTAAAAGACATAAAATAGAATGTAATTCCTGTAGTTCAAATTAGAGAGATCAAAATCATTCTGTATCTAGTTTATTCAAAAATTCGACAATCCAAAACTTTTCCATAATCGGTATGAATCTATCAGGAAAACTCAACAAACTACAAACAAATGTTTAAGATTTACTTTTTCAAGAAAATTAAAACAACGTTGTTAACGCTGATTGTGAGGAAAAATAAAATAAAATATCTTATCAAGTTCATTTCATTCCAATCATTTATTTATACATTGTATAACGTTCCAGAAGCCAAAAAATTTAAGTCCACAAAATGTTAAAAATTCAACATATTTAAAAATATTTTAAATATATTTTAGAATTTTGGCATTTATTAATTTAAAATAATAAAGAACGAACGTTTCTTGTTAATTAAAACATTTTAATTGGGCCAAATAAGCTAAGCAGAATTTACAATACGAACATTTCAAACTTTATCGTTTTTCTCGAAAAGATGAAAAGTGCAAAATGTCGGTTGGAGAAATGTTTTTCCATTGGAATGAGCTTAAATTCGGTGAGAAATCTTATGCAATCCGCTTCACCAATGCAAGAATCAGTCGAGTGCCGTACAAAATCACTTGATCGCGCCAAAATTTCTTCCTCAATGTTTCTCAATGTTTTTGAGGTTTCACAAATCCAAGAAATCATCAACATGGTTTTAGTCTACAAAAACGAAAACATTACGGCTGTGATTCGACACGTCCAAGGAAACATTGACTCATACATAATCCATTTACATGCAGAGTATCAAATAAAAGTTTTACGTTCATTTTCAATTGAGATGGCAGCGATTTGGAAAATATTTAAGTTTCTTCTTGAGAGCCAAACCACTGTCAAAGAAACTAACCACCAGACTAACCGGGTAGATTTGGTGCAAATCTTTAATCAAACTACAAACACCAAGTTGGCTGAACATAATAAGTATATTTTAGCGGTTATTAATTTAGAAATGGAAAACGATTCATGTATTCGATATTTGGTAATATTAATAATTTTTTTTGAACAATACAGATACATTTTTATAGATTGAATTACTTTTCGAATTAACAGGTGGCTGCTCTGTTGCTGATGAAACCATTGGAAAATGTGCCCTATAGCGAGTTGGTCCAGTACCATTACAACTACTGCAGTCATTACTTGAAACGATATCTGGAGCACAAATATCAGTGCAAAACCAAAGCAATGTACAATTGGAATATACTTTTGTGCATATTACAAAACGAATTGTCCATTTTGAGAAATAGTGTCAAAAGGAACTTGATTGAATTACAATTGAGTCTAATTGAGCTCTCTAATGTAGAATAATAATAAAATGCGATTAATTTGCAGCATTTTTCGATTTTTTTTATTAAAATTAAAAGCTAAAATAGCGATAAGCAAACTAAATGAGATCAAAGCAAAAGCAATATATTGCAAATGCAAAATGTCAATGTAGTATTATATGATTTTATAAAAATGCTGCAACATAATATTGTCGCGGATTGTATATTTGATTTCCAGATTGAACACAACAATTTCAAATTTTACTCCCAAAAATTATAAATTATAGTGAGTTGACTGTAGAAACATTCATAATCACATTATTAATGTGCTTATGCAGGAGATGATCTAAATGGATGAAAAGCAAAGCCGCACACGAACTTGCATCCAAGTTGACCACCAAATCGGTGTCAGGAATGTGGCTACTGATGGATATGCACAATGCTGTACGTTTCAAGATGGACTTCATCGAGGACAACCAAAAGTGAGTTAAGTGATTAAAACTGTGGTGTGGTGCAATATTATTGAACGTCGTGCTGATGGCGATGCTCTATCGGGATATTGTCAATTGGCAAAATGATGAAAAGATCGAATGAAATTAATTATCTTTAATAATTTATTAATAATAATTTTTCGTACAATTTGATTTATCGATGTGAAACTTTAACCTCAACTTAAGTTTACTTACATCTAAAATAATTTGAATTTTTATTTACAAGTTTGCAGTTAATCAAAAAAAATATCCCAAAATATTTTCTTAACATGGGGTAGTTCATTTTCAACTAAGCATTTTGAAATCATTTTGAAACAACCCAGTGAAACATATCACAACTCAAACTTCAATGTCACTTGTCAGACGATTCACGGATTAATGACTGACATAACAACACAAAAATACTTCACCAAACCAAGTTATACGCATTGTAATTGCCCACTGAGAATTGAAACTGAGTTCACGTCGTAAAACGTCGTAAAACGTCGTATTTGTAACTCGTATTTTCTCAGACTCGTAATTTTTCGTAAAAACTCTGAAACTCGTATTTACTCGTGAATTCTCGTATATATATTTGCAACTCGTATTTACTCGTGAACGACTAGTCAAAATTAAATGTATTCATAAAATATATTTTTTATTATTAAATATATTTATATATGGCGACTAACAATTTCAAAGAAGTATAATATATTGTTAAAGGGAAATTGTGTGAAATTGTGTTGTATTTGTGGTAAATTAATTAATTCTAATGAAATGGGTTTTGGTTCGGCTTGTGAAATGTAATAAATGTTGGTTGGGTCATTAAAAAGTTTATATTTTAAGCCTAAGATAACAATTTTCCCGATTCTGGGGAATAGAATTATTTTAGAAACCCTATAAAAATCACCATCCGCTTTGATAAAGTTATTTGCTGTTTGAAAACCAGCTAATCCATACTCAGTAGTTGTTATTATAAGATTGTTGTAGTTTAAACGGTTAAAAAATTTTGCTGAATCAAAGTGGTCCGAATATTGATGCAAAACTTGCTTATAACGTTCGGTAAGAATGACAGATTTTTGAGGTCGTTGTAAAATAGGATTTCGATTCAATGAATTATCTAAGAGTTTTGGGAAAACAAGAGAAGCAAACTGTTTGACATTGCGAGATAGTCGACTTTCTTGCGATATCATCATTGCGAAAATAGATGTGGCGACCAATGTTTTGTTCATAATTTGCTGTTGGACATTAGTCCCTGATTCAACTTTTCCCGTAACAATTTTCATGCTGTTTTCCACGCAAAATGCAGAATTTGTCACAAGTGGTCCAAATTTCAGAACTACATCGGGCAAATGAATTAAAGAATGAACATTATAGCGGAACATGTTTTCATGATACAACCCACCAAATTCAGCGATAAATTCCTTAATGACTTCTCTTATTGGAATAATATCATTGATTACTGAAATAGATCGCTTGCTTAATGTTGAAATTATCTTTGATAATTTGACAAAATTATCAAAGTAATCTTCTCTCAAAACATCCTTGAGAGCCAGAAATCCATAAAGTAGAAATACCTCATAATCAAAGGCTTTCCATTTATCTTGCTCTAGTAAATGCATCTTTCTTAACTGATTACATGGAAACTTGATCGTATTGAGACGCAAATTGATCGTTTTAATCTGTGCGGTGGTCAATGTCGTTACTCCAGTGACTCCTTCTACTTTGCCTAGCCAGCTTTCAACTATCAATTTCACTGTTCCGATCAATTGAGAATGTAAATATTCTGGAGGGGCAATACTGTTAAGATGTACATATTCAAGTCGAGCTAGTTCACATTCTCCTTTGATACCAAAAGCTGAAATATTTGGTTTAGCTTGCGTTATGCAATTTTTCCACCCTTCGCTTGTTCTGAGTCGACAATCAGTTTTCATTGGATATCTCATAGCACCACCAATATGTTGTGCCATAACGTAGCAATAATTGCAGCCATACGCAGAATTGTATTGTTTACAGTTTAGAAGATCTGCTCTCGCAGGTGCGTCTGCTATTACAAGCAGCAATCGAACATAAAATCTTTCACTTTTTGCGCTTGTGATTTGAATCTCAATTGGAGTTTTGTCGTATTCAATAAGTTCATCTATCAAAGGCTTAAAAATTGCATTCTTTGGTTTTGTTCCGGCATGCAAAGCTATCAACAATCCATTGTTTTGTCTAAGATTAAAGGGCAACTCAGCCAGGTAGGCCATTATAGGCCATAAACTTCTGTTTGATTCTTTTGTATATTGGGCACCATCAAATCCGAGGACCAAAGTAATCGTCTTACTATCAAAGTCACGATTTTCTGTTTGGATTACTTTTTCGCGCTCCTTAAGTCTTTGATATTCTGATCCATCCCTAATGTCATGAATATCTCCATTTGGCTTGTAGTCAAAATCCATTTCGTGGTAAAGGGGAGGAATTACATATGTTAACCATTCGCGAACTAACACATAACAAAAGAAAGTAGATGGATCTGGAACCAGTACAGAAATCCAAACCAAAACACGATTCCATTCGCCAATTTGTACACAAAAGAAAACTGAACCTTGAATTTGAGCACGTTGTTGACAAAACAATGTGTTTATGCAGCATCGAGCAGTAAACAAGACCGTCCACAAATGACGTTTGTATTCACTCAAATTACGCATTTAACAACAAATAAGACAAACACACACGAGCACAGCAACGTATTCAGAAGTTTAACACACAAACATGCGCGAAATTGATTTCACGTGTGATTTTTGGTTTTCTGCGCATTTGGCCAAAAACATGGGCATTTCACATGGTACATGTGATTGCGTCACTAACTTCTACAATTCAAGTGCTCCTCCTTGCTGGTGGGCAAAAGACACACCTCCTCCACTTCTACAATGACGTCCCCGAAAGGCTTAAAATGTACCAAATTTTTGTGGGCACTAGCGCCCAATGGGAGAAATACATGGAAAAGCGTCAGTCATACGAGCAGAAATAAAACATCATTGGCCCCGATGGGGCATAAGTCTGAGCGGGAACTAACCCCCCGACTTCCCGAGTATTACTATCATACTACAAAAGTTTCCAATACAATAAAAGCTTATGCACTGTTGCAATGCATATGGTACATTGAACTCAAGGGGTTTATAATTGAACAAACTTTTGGTTGTACGAAATAGAACCTTTGTGTGATCTCAAATGTTAATAGATATACTGTAAAATACAACTGTAACACAATTAAACTTTACTCGCTTATCGTGGGGGCGATTGTGCTCTTTGCAAGGTTATCAAAGCTATTTTAAGCTTGATTGCTTATAACAATTAATTATCAAACTTATCAACTATAAAAATTGGGACTGGAATGTTATGATAAGGATACCAAGTGGAAATGTGTTACAGTTTTGTGGTTTTTAAACTTGTATTTACATGGTTTAGTGAATATTGTTTAGAATATTTGATTAAGAAAAAATTCGATGACACGTACAATTTAAAGTAACATATACATTCACTGATTTTTTATAAATTTTTTTCTAACATCGCTACTTGTCAGGCAGTTTTATTGATCTTCTCAATTATACTAAAAATGTTCAAGCAAATCTATGATTGAGAAAAATAGACGAAAAACTTTATAAATCTTTATACAATAAAATTTATCAATATTACAATTTCGAACATTCTCTGGTCGATAATTTCGTTGTTGTTGAGATTTGGAGAACAATGTAAATAAATCCGGTCTCGTAAGCGTTTCAATTAAATACATTTTGATTTCAATGCATTTTCATTGTCAAGATCAATTGGATATAAGTATTCCACAAACAGATAATCCATTGACTCACAGTGCACAATAATTCTCATAGAATATACGACGACAATTGCAAACGCGACAAAGAGAGTCGTTCTGTGGCGCGCATCGGTGCATGACATTCAGTCCTCCCACATGGTGATGAGCGTGCACTGACAAAAACAGTGAGCGATTATGGTGCAAGTGCGGCTGCTGTTCATGTGAACGATCCTTTCGTGCACTACCGAAGTGGCCTCTTTGATACTGACTGCCAAGGTGGTCGAAATCATGCGATTTTTTGTAGGCTTTGGTTGGGATGATTCAGCACACCGAGACTATTGGATAATGAAATACAGATGGGGCAATTGTAGGGGCGAGGGTGGCTTCAATGAAGCCGCTTCATAAAAATGCATAGAAATCATGGGAACATGTGCGATTTTGCTGGGAATGCCGTTTATGTTAAATAGAGTTATGAACACGACAAATTTTGTATTGTTTAATTGTGTTAACTCAACACTGTTAAGTAAAGATACGATATTGCGCAGAATAAGTTAATATTTTCTTTTGTCTTGTTGGGCTTTCAAACAGTTCAGTTCGACAGTTTAAATTAGTTAAAAAAAATGTGGCTACTACTAAAGTTTAGTAACTAAACATTAAGCGATGCATATACGAGCATTTTTTGCCATTGTAGGTCAACAATTTGGTAAGAATATTTCTCAAGTGAGACAAAAAAAGTGCCAGAGCTATGGCATACTCTTCTTTTGTCTGTCTGCAGTTATTTATAATATAGCAGTGTAAATAAAGGTGCAGTTGTATGTGTTGTTGTAAATTGCGAAATACATATTGCACAACAAAAACGCGTGTTAGGTAATGTCATGAATTATTCATTAAATGCAACGGAATTTTCCTAAACACATAAATGTAATCGGATTTAATCTGAAAGAGAAAAATATGTTTTTTCTTTTGAGACATTTGTGATTGCTAAATGTAATTTTTAAGGGCTTCACACAATAGTCTATACATTAACAAAATATAAATCTTGTTTTCTAAAGAACCCTCTCGAGACGTGCTTTGTCTAACAATTGAATTGCTTTCCTCAAGACATATCACAGACAGGGAGACGCACAGAAGTGTGCAACCGTTTGGAAGTGACGAGAAAATAGATTTCCCACTCACAAAGCTCATTAGTCTTTGAGAGAGCCTCTTCTGAATCTTCAAAAGCATCGATTGCACAATGCCGTGACTTGTAAAATTGTTCGTTTGTATATTGGCTAATTCACCAAATTTGTTGTTCATTCGACTCATTATGAATACAATGAAAAAATTCCCCCTTAGATGTATCGACTGATCAATCTTGAGGGTGTCTTTTGTGACGATTGGCAATTCGCACACTCATCCTCGTTTTTGGTAAAAATTATACTGTTTAAACAATTTACATTCATAATAAATTGTGTATTTGAAAATTAAAACAAAATCTTTACATTGTGTTGCTTTAATTTAAATAAATGAACAAGACATTCTGTGCAAATTAAGTGAGAAACAAATAATTAAAATTAATTAGGAAAAATAAATTATAAATAATTACATTTTCGTTTTTTTTTGTATTTCGTGTGTCTTGTTTGTGTTAATAGTTGTAACATATATTAGTTGGAGTTGGAAAATTCGACGAGAAAAGTGTTTCATCTGCGAAAATCTTGAATAATGCAGCAGTGTAAACCAGCAAACGCATTACTATTTAACCGGCTGCCCAATGTGTACTGTAAATGTTAGCGAGTAAGATGTTTCCAACGAGCGCAAACGAGTTTGCTCATCAGTTCACAGTGCATTTCTATATTTCCATGTGCCTCTAATCACTGTGACTTTAGTTTGCTCGTATCCGCAAGTTGTATCACATCTGTTCTAAAATAAAAAATTTTAATTTAAACATTATAATTTTATTGTGACAATTGGCATATAAAATGAATCTCAACAAACGTTGTCGAGTCTGTGGCGACGAAGCCATATGTAAGTGAATATAATATTAATTTAATTTAATTTACATATTAAATATTTATTTGAAAATTACAAAATTAATTTTTCCCAAATAAAGAAGAAAGCCAACAAAAAAATGCATAATAATGTGGCTTGGATAAATTGCAGCATCACTCAAGGTGGAAAAGGTCGTTTTTAGTGCACTTTTGAGATAAACTATTGAAATAGAAAAACTGGTTTGGCTTAAGAAGACAATTTGGGAAAATACAAATTACAATTGAACTGTACAAAGATGTTTATTTTATGTTTATTTAATAGGTTTCAATTTTAACGGACTGTCATGCGAAGCGTGTAAAGTGTTTTTTCGACGCAATATACTCAAAAATAAGGTAATTCAACCTAAACCAAAAACTAACAATTTAAAACTATACTCAAATTCTGTTTTTTTATTATATTTTTATTAACCTTTAACATTAAAGAATACAATAAAGGTATAGATAGATACAAGATTGAGTATTTACATTGAATTAATTACAATGGTATATATCAAATTCTGTTTGTCGACTGAACATTTGCGATTTCACAATAAAAGACAAATTGATAAACATGAATGTCTGAACTAATCACAAGTGACTCATTACTACTGTCCTGTCAAATTATAAGTTACTGTGAGTTGAGATTAACTGTTCCAATTAGTGTCAAGTGTTTGCTAACAGACACGAGTGGAATTTGTTTGAGCCTTTATTGTGTGAGATAAAAACGGATCGCACATAAATTGCATGAAAATGTATCTTTCCGTGCTAGAATCTACTATGTACATTCGTTGTGTGAGTACATTCGAGTGTAATGTTCCTTGAACATTGTTCAATCCAATTTTCGTTTGCACCCTCATTCTTGTCATCTCCAATTGAATTTTTTCCCATTTATCCGATCTTTTGCCATGGTTGAATTGGCGACAGTAGAGGCAACAACAATAGTAATTGAATAGACTTGATTTGTGCTAAGATGTATAAAAAGAGCATTTGAACATAAATGCAAATATTTGTGCATCGTTATTGAAACGTATCAGTCGTTTTGTTAAATTTACAACAAATGAACGATAACAACACTAACAATTTGTTCAAACGCATCAAAATTTGTCGTGTTTGTAGTGATGTAGCACTTGGATTCAATTTCAACGGCTTATCATGTGAATCGTGCAAAGCATTCTTCCGTAGAAATGTCTTCAAAGAAAAGGTGTTTCATGGACAAATTGTTTGAAATATTGTTTTTTAATTAAAATTTTATTATCAATATTAATTTGATTATATATTTTTTATTGTGTGTCCAGGATTTTGAATGTAAAAATGAAAACAACTGTTTAGTGGAAAAGTCAACCAGAAAATTCTGTAAACGATGTCGAATGAACAAATGCTTTGCGATTGGCATGAAAAAGGTAATATATTTTTCTGGCTTAAAATGACCCAGAATTAATTCGATTAATATTTACAGGAATTAATCACTATATTTAAAGAAAAGTCAATGCTTAAACAAATACCTGAAAACATAAACGGTAGATATTAATTTCATAATTCAATTTTTAAATATTAAAAATATCAGAATATAATCAAGATCTTCAACCATACGATCTGAAGCGAATACACGAAATCGAGTTAGCGATGCGTAATTTTCCTAATGAGCACAACCTGCCAATGGTTGGACATGCAGTTGATTTGATGCATATTATTAAGTTGACCGAACAATACGCACTCCGAGCCATAAAGTTTTGCAAAAGCATCGAGTCATTTCGAAGCCTCAAATCTAACGATCAAATTCAACTGCTCAAATCGTTTTACCCAGAAATGAGCATCATACTAACTTCGTTCATTTATATTGAGGAAAAAGATGGCATTCGAATGCTTGTAAGAATAATATTAACAATTAATTTATATATTTACTATTTTTATTTTAAAAAACTAGAATGAAACAGGGCGTGAAACAATTTTTGGTAAATTTAGATTTTCTCAAAATCTTTTATCAAAAGAAAATTTCGAGGGAGCAATACGAAAGCTTGCATTTCCTCTCCGAGTTTTGTTAGAAAATGATACGACAATTCGAAATTTGGTTTGAATTTAAACATAAAGTTTAATGTTTATAACAATTTATTTATTTTCACTTAAAGATGTTTTCCCAATTGTTGTTTAAGCCAAGAGACAACACTGACTGTGCGGAATTTGTCAAGTGAGTTTCAAACTTAAATAGATAATTTCATTTTTTATTATCTAGATACAACTACTGGCTTTACAGTCATCTGTTGCGCAAATATCTGAGATTCAAATTCAAACATACGGGAGATCGAAAATTTAACACAATTATGGCTTTGCAGAGGCAAATAACCGATGGAAGCAAATGGTGTGTCAATTTTTATGAAAATGAAGCTGACCCAAACGAGTTGCCTGAAATTTTGCGTGAAATCTACAATTTGAAAATATGATTACAGCGCAAAAACGGAATGTTTTTAAGTGAATGTAACAATAAAAATAAATACTACAAATCATGTAATGTTTTTTCATATTTTTATAGCTTAGTTTAGTTATGAGCAAAATAAAACTAGTTTTTTATTTTTTGTATCACAGTGAGAGTTGAGTCTCCAACTCTTAATCACTTCAACTCGTCAAATCCTCTATAAAGAATCAATTATCTCGACTATCAAGGATTTGTTTAATAATGAAGTTTATACTAATTGAAACGTGAAATCCATTTCATCATTAATTTACTGTACAAATTGTTTATTACATATACATCGCATAAACTTGTTGCAACAATTATAAACAATTTAATATAGTTTGCTCATTTTGGTACAAAAAGTATAAACTTGATCTTTTTTAATGAGACCACATGCTTGCGTTGTTTTGCTGTGAAAGTTGCGTGACGAATAAATATATTTTAGTACAAATGCACTCATCATTAGTAACTGATGTATACTCATTGGTGTTAAATATGTCTCCAGGATATATCAGTCCATTTTCACATCGTCAGAAATAGAGACATTGTAAATGATGGAGAGGATTGTATTCATTAATATTTCAATCACCTAAAATTTTTTTTCAGAGTTTGCTAAAAGTTATTTTAAAATGCTCACATATCAGTACATCTGACAAAAAAGTTAACACGTCCTTGTTGTGTTGTCTAAGCTGTTCCACTCTGTCTGATGCAATCAGGTGTTCAAAAGACACCAATCAAGACATGTTTTGTTTGACAATGGAATTTTACTCACAGACATTGGTGTGCAATCATTCAAAATTGAAAAATATAAAAAAAATCCGATTGTTTGTACAGCTTGAAAAACAGAAAAACTCACAGACAAAGAAAATTGAGTCTATAGCTTATGAATTCTATGAGCATTTACTGATGGAAATTGTGCAATTGGTGCCAATGGAAAATCACAACTCTCTCCATACTTAATCTGTTATTACATGTCACAAGACATACATAAAAATAAATGTTAATAAGAGTTAATGGTTTTTTCTGTTGCTTTGTTGCTAAATGAAACTAGTGTAATTATAATGATCATTCAACTACAGCGCTTTATGTGGGGTTTTAATTAAATCGGAAAGTTAATTAAAATAAAAATAAATTAAAATGTATTGCATTTTATGTTTACAATTTTTTATGGACCTATGACACATTGACTGTTATTTTTAATTTTAAAAAAAGCATAACAAAATTTTTGCAACATTTTAAAGATGTTGTGGTGCCCGTCCGAACCAGACGTAAACATCCTCTGTCGAACATTCACCCACCGTGTAACTGACAACAATTCATCCTCACTGCTTGATCGTCTGTACGTGCCTTGACGACAGCTTCCCACGATCAGCTTCACTCTGGATTTAACCTGTGCATTCCGATCTCACCGGAACGCATCCAGTCACTGACTCACTAACTATCAACACACACATCCTATGTAATGGCCAGTTGCTCATTGCAACCAGCCAGTTGGATTTGATCAGTCGAGAGAACAACACCTCGACTTGATGTATCAATCTCACTTGATGATTCAATAAAGCTCATTCGTTCAAACACTCTTCCGATTGGAAGTCAATGCATTAGTTGTGTGTAGTATCGCATCTCGTATACTCGCACACACTACAATGTCTTGCTACTTGTATGGCTTTTAGAGATTGTGAAAATTTTTAATAGGAATCATCATTGTCGAAACACTATAAATTTTGAAGTAAACTAAAACTTCGGTTCAATCTTTCTTTGCGAATGAAATTTCGTACTGTAAATAACCCTGCACACGACTGCTTTTTTGCACTGCAAAATCAAACAAGTGATAATACAACATCCAATGGTATACACCGATCAAAGTGACACATATGGCTTACGTGCTCGTGCTTTTTTGTATCTACTGTTGATACATAGTTTAGTTTGTATTAGTACTCTAATCTACTCCCCCCTTTTTATCACTCGTTTTGTTTGATAATAAAACACTAAATAAAATATTAGAAGACACGTCTATCGTTTGTTAATTTTAGACACATTATTTTCACTATCATGCGAGAGTTTATTGTTCGTTGTCTTTTTTTTTATTTGATGCCATGTAGCTTCCAGTTCGCCTTTGGACATTCAAAAAAATCTATTTTGAAAGTATGCGACTACTGATAATGGAAATTATGGAAAATATTACTGGAATACAATTGCCTGCATTGAACTCGAAGATAAAGTCAAAAAAATGTCAAATTTGTGGAGGAAATGCTTTGAGTAAGTTCGTGCAAAATGCAGTTTGATTCAATGTTGATCAATTTACCCGATGCAGGTTTCAATCTTAACGGTCTCTCATGCGAATCGTGTAAGACATTTTTTAGACGACACGCTTTTAAGCCTCTGTGTGTAAATATTTTTTAAAAATTTTTGTTTTGTTTGTTTCTGGATTTATCAACTAATTCTTTACAGACATTTTCCTGTTCAAACAAAGACGGTTGTGTAATAAGTTGTAAAATCAGAAAGAAATGTAAACTATGTCGTCTGAAGCAATGTTTTGCCATTGGCATGAAACGAGAATTGATTTGGCGGAAAGAATATGAAGGCCCTAAAATAAATTTGCCTAAATATGTAATTGAAAAGTACACAAAAATTACAAGCTTTAAAACTACACAAACTTGAAATGACGTCCTACCAGGAAGCACTGCTCGAAGTGGTAGAAGAAGCCTCCAAACAATTTGTGGAAGAGAAAACATTGAAAATCGTCGGCGTGTCAGACAATCTTTTTGATGCTCTCACCATTCCACAGAATTACATTCATTTATTCATTAAGTATTGTAAAAGTCTGCCAGATTACAAGTGTCTGAACATAGTCGATCAACTCACACTGCTCAAGCAGTCTTATGTGGGCATTCTCAATGTGAGATTTGTCTTTGTGTACAATCCGGACAAGAACCAATATCCAATCATGGCGGTAATTGAAAGCAAATTTTTATTAAATTAAAATTTCGTTCATTTCAGGACATAAATGGAGAAAGTGCATTACTCGTTGATAATCGAGTGCTGTACAATTGGAATAAGCGAAACATGCCTCTTCGGTTTATTAAATTTCAACTTACTTTATTCAACGAAATGGAAAACGATGCTACAATTCGAAATTTGGTATTTTTTATGTGTTTTTATATTATTATTTTTCTTTAATTTTTTTAAATCAGCTAATAGTTCAACTTTTATACAAAACTGACTTAAATAGTTCCTATGTGAATAGAGAATTTATAAGGTATTGCAAATAAATATTTTTCGTAAATTTGAACAAGAACATTTTTCAAGATATAGATATTTCATCTACTGTCACATATTACTCAAATATCTCGAGAGGAAATATCAATGCTACCTCAAGGCGAGAAACAAATACATCCGACTCACTCATCTGTTGAAGACACTACACTATCAAATGGATATTCTTCAAGAGCTGTTCCAGGAATTGCACCTGGGCGAAGTTGATCTGGTGTACAAGGAGATTTTCAATTTGAAATGATGGGTCCTTAAATCTGAAATAATTGTCCAAAAACGAAAACTGGAATTGTTTGCTTTTATGCGAATTTAGTCTTGGCATGACAGCTTAACATTATAACTTCCCACTCTAGCTGTATTAAAAATAATTTGTTAAAACTAGATTTGATTAAATATCTATGTTACCTTAAATGCATGAAACTGTGCAGGGAAACGAAAACTTTATATATTTTCCGACTTTGATGCACTTACGTAACATCTGCACAAATTTCCAAATATTCAGAATTAGCATTTTTATGGAAAATAATTCTTTACAGTAAATTTTACGTAATCGCACTTTAATTCAAAATAATGTGATTTGTTCAGCTATTGTCTTCCGAAGGAAATTGAATTCCAATTGAAAGCACTTCGAGTTCTTGGTTCTTTGAGCACTTGGTTCCTATGAAAGTCAAATGAGTACAAGTGAGTGAAAGGACGAAAAACAAAATTTGCAAAATTAAGACATTATAATAATTTCAAAAAATCTTTTTTAAAAAATCAAAATTATTAAATTAATACATTTAATAATAATAAAAAGTTAACTTGAGCTGAAGAGTAACACTGAGTACATTACATAAGAATATTATACAAAAAGTTTAAACTAAATATGCAGATATATACTTCTAGACATTTGATTTGCAGATTTGTGTTTAATAGCACTAATATTAGGATTGCAAAACAAGTTGAAGTTTAAAGTTTTTATAATAAAAAATGTTTTTGACCATCTGACAAGCTAGGCAAGTGGTTTTTGAATTGATGGTTTATGCTAAAGAATGAGAATCATGGTATGTCATGATTTCATTTAAAATATGAACAGTTCCGACTGCAATTGTTAGATTTATTTGACATTTGAAGGCAAAGCTCAAGTTTAGTGGTAAGTAGATTGAGAGTCAATTAGCTACGACCTCATTATCGTTTATCGCCCTCATTTATAATGTTGTCGAATTGGCTCTCATTTGTTCTAGGAGTTGTTTGAGTTTTTGAACGTTTTGATATCACTGACGTCTAAATGGAAAGGATAAAAGACAAATTTTGAAAATAAACTAATTTGGTTTGATTCTTTCAAGACTATTGCTCGGGTGCCGGTAATAATTTCTCGTTATTCATTATACTCATAAAGTGTGATAATCAAACAAAGTTAGATGTATTTTTGCAAAATGTATATGAAAAGCCTATGTATAACATTTCGTTCAACCGAATAACCGCTCTATTCAAGCAAAAAAACTCGTAACCCAGATCTTTTCAAGGTAGACATCAATTAATTTAATTTAATTATTATCCAAACCCCTCTAGATGTCTGAAAGAATTACTGCCCGAAAATACAAACTTGTTACCCAGAACTTTTCAGAACAAGCCCCTCTTAATTTAATTTTATTATCACAAATCTTTTACGACGTAGACGTAGAAATAAATTACCGCACAAGGAAAATACTTGTTACAATTTTAGATGTACAAAATCAGCTATGTAAACCCGCAAACTCAAGTTCAAACTACTAAATTACATTTAGACATGCTCGAAAAGAACAAACAGCCAAACTATACAACTTTAATTGTGTCTTATTATCCATTTGAAGTTAGATATTTATTTTGTACGGTATATTTTTATATAGCGCAAAAATACTTTGTTTAATCTAACAAGTCTGTCTGCGAAATTGGCAAGAGTGAACCTTTACGGTGTTAAGAAGTGGCTCCCTCTCTGTATGACCATTTGTCATATTGTGCTTAGTCATGGTGAAGTCACTATGTCTGCAGTCACTCAGTGTGAACATAGCCGACCTTCACTGCCTTTATAAGCACGTGTTGCTGAAGTGCTTCATCATCGTATGCCTAGTATGTGGACTGATCGGTTGTCTCTTGTGATCTGTGCTTACGCACCTTCTCCTTCTACTTTCTAGGTTGTGATCTCCCTCTCTCTCTCTCTCCGTTGGTCTCTCTCTACAATTCTACTAGTTGGTACCTCGTTCTGATCATCCTCTGGTGGAACTCTTGGTGGCTCGTACCCTAGAAGAAGAATTGGTGACCTTCGCTCCCAAGCTTTTCTTACTGCCTAATTGTGTCTGCCTTCGATTTTATTATTCAAATAAACTGCTTTTAACTAACATACGGATACCAAACGGATAGCAAAAGAGAGTATTGAGCGATTTTGAGTAATTTTGTGGAATATCAAGAGCTATGCACTCAGAATACTAAAAAATTCTTTACGGTGCCATTGATTTTCAATGTTTAACGCACTATGGAAAGATAAAAATCGCTCTTATCTTTAGACTTGTGCTTTTTTCATGCCCAAAATTGCTTTGATTACGTTGCAAAATAAAATGTAACCACGATAAGCTAATATAGTTTTTTTGTGTTAGTTTGGGTTTGGGCTAATGTTGAAAATATAATTAAGATTGTCAAGTTCAAGTGTGGAATATGTTTTAAGCTGATTTGGAGCTTGAACTTGAGCTTCATTTGATTTAATTTAATGTGCTACTAATATCAAATTAGAAAAATGTAAATTTGTTTAGAAATACACTGCGGTAAGAGTTGAGTTATATTTTGGCTTTACCTCGACTTAGTACGTACTAACTCGAGGTAGTACGAAATGGGGCATATTCATGATCTCAACTTTTGTTCTTGGTTACGATAAGCACAAATTAGTTTCAGAAAAAAAATTTTTGAAAAAAAATCTATTGGGGAAGTTGGCCAAGTTGGCCAAGTTCTCTGAAACTATCGGACATAGACTCATACAATATTGGCAAAAAATGTTCGTCTTGGTCCATTCTATCCGAAATGGCCCATGAAGGTTCTTCCTATAGCGTTTGGGTATTTGTTGTCATAGTGTTGGGGTAATGTACTAAGTCGAGGGAGTACCGGGATGAGGTTTGACTGTATGTCTGTGCACTGTGTGTGTGCGTGTTTTTCTCATTCTGAACATGTTTTGCACAGTAGGAAACAGTCTGCAGTGCACACTCTGCACATCACGTTCGTTCATCATTATTATTATTTTCCTCTGGTGAGCAGGTTTTTATTTGTGTGCAATTTGACGTGATGACGTTAGTTCACGTCTAGCATGGTCAGACAAAACAACTAGCTCAATTTATAAATGGGTGATGGTGAAATTTGCATCCATACAATGTGACACAATCAATACGATACTACCAGTTAGTGAGTTAACCTGATAATAAATGATAAAATCAAAAAGTTTTTTTTATGCAACGAACATCTTAAAATAAATATTTCTAAATCATGTGTTTGTTTGCACAGCATTAGCATTGACAGTGAACTCTTATCAGGACAGCCTTTTCACAAAGACACAATAGGCGACTGTCTGACATGGAAAAGTACCAAAACTTTTTCAAAACTGAATGCTTGTGTAATACTTTTTGGTTGCAGCTCTTAAGTGTCGGTGAAAAAAAAAACATTAAGAAAATACACTTGAGAAGAAACATTAAAAAGTAATTATTTCAGATTTCAAACATTGTTTCTGGTTTTAATTTCAAAATACATTAATCTAATTGATGAGCACCTCGAGTGGAAGACATTTCTTGCAATTCAATTGCAATACAGACACTCACAGACATGATCGAAGTTGTTCAATGAATGTTCATGTTTGCTTGTATTGTTTCTTCAATTTAAAAGCGTTAGGTGTGTTTGCAAATTTTATTAATTTATTCGTCCTACTCTATATAATATATCAAAGAAATAAAATTATACTAGTTTTTGAACCAGCGGCTAGAATTTTAAAACATTGTAGCTATCATAAATAAAAATAGGTAATGCCATTGGCATAAAAGTCGAAGCGAAAGCATGTAAAACATTCGTTTCTCCTTGGACAAAATCTTGGCGAAAAATTAAATGCCTTCGAGGCAGGTTTAGCAGTACTTCGCAAGAAAGCATCGAAACATCTTCATTCGTTTTGTTTAATGGCCGCTTTTCTTTTTGTGCTTAATACAATAATTAATTAACATCTGACCATTCTATGCCAAAAAATATTCGCATTAAAAAACATTTATTCAGCGTCAAAGGTTAATGTGTGTGCGTGTGCGTACAGGAAAACACAATATTACTTTTGGTTGAACAAAAGTTTGTCTTCAGTGCAATTTGTGGAATTTATGCCACACCGTAATAAATTATGCCTTTGGCATTTTAATCAATACAAATATCTACCAATGGTATATGCAAGTTTAAAAAAATCTATTTCAATTTTTTTATTCTAACAAGATGGCTATTTAAAGTTTTTGTTTGTGCAATCAATTTGTGAAAACCAAAACTGTTGCAAAACGAACCCCAGACATGTATTCCTCATTATGTAATTCATAACAAAACATTCAACTTTTTTTTAACTTATGCTATTCACAGTTTAGAGAGTATGCTTTTGTTGAGCAATCCCAGACAGAGAATTAGTCACGTTATACGGTAGGCCAACTTATGAGCTCAACAGTGATGCTACCCATCAGAGTGACGTCATGATGTCAAAAGATTAATTTAATTAATTTGAAAAGTTTGACAATGCCAATCGATAACACAGATATTAAAGGTATTGAAAAATAGAATAATGAGATTTGATTGATGTTATTTTGTGATTCAGGAGTGTTTGTTGTAATGGGTCATGCCTGATATCGGTTTTAGCAAACCACTGACAAGCTTTATTTAAGTATTTAAGTTAACCTTCCGATGCCCGCGTGGGGGTCAAAGTGACCCCAAAGGCCACATTAAGCTCGTTTTCTCGAAAACTACTCAACCAAAAATTTTGGATTTTCTTCTAACTGACTTTTAGAATGTTTACTTTAATCTGAACCCAACTTGTTTTTTGCGTTTTTTACGAAAATTCTAAGTCCGCCCATAGAGAATGCATTGTGGGGTCACTTTCACCCCCCACATAGGCATCTATGTAATTTTTTTCACGTGGGCATCGGAAGGTTAACAACTAGCAAGTGAATTTATCTATTCACAAATATAAGTATTCTGTCACACAATTTCAAATATGACTAAATTCTATTATCTATTATCTATTTGTTTAGCCATATACGAAAAGTGAACGCAGTTTTGTAAAGTGATATATTTTGTAATTACCCTCAGAAGAGCTCACTTTATCATTCACTCTCATTCTATAATTAAACGATCCGGTGAAAAGCAGATCGTAAATTATGCGAGTAAATTGTTTTTGGAGTACTGTGTTTGGTGTACCAATTCCAATTCAACATGTCAACACAAAAAGACAAACCCGAAAGAGGGGTGATAAAAATAAAAATAATTATCTTTTATTTTTGATAAGAATGTTCTTTCTCTCTATTAATACATTTTATTTTGCATTTTGAAGCTGAGAGAAATTATCGCTAAGCACCACTGCTCGCAGTTTCGCTAGTTTGAATATGCAAATTTGTAAGATCGCAAACTGAGCAAACTTAGCAAAAAATCGACTTCAAATGTGCCACTGCTGCTAGTATCAGTGATAATTTAAACTTCTCACTAAAATTTTATGACTAATTTTGAGTGCATATGTAATTAGCGGTGCAACAACCAACCAACCAACCAACCAACCAACCAACCAACCAACCAACCAACCAACCAACCAACCAACCAACTAAAAAAATGAAAAATTAAGTTTTACCATATTTATTATTATTATCGTAAAATCCCAAATAAGGGCCGCGGCGCTTATTGATTTTAAGTGGGTCTAGCTGCGGCGGTTAGTAGAATGCGGCGGTTATTAATTTATTTCAAATCTTTTTACTACTTTTTCCATAAATTTTGAGGTTTTGTTCGTTAAATTACCCTAAAATGTACAAAAAACAAAAGTATATACAATAATTTGACATAATTGTAAACCTGCGGCGCTTATTGGAATGCGGCCCTTACAAATCTTTACTGCTTCTTGCTGCTGCGGTTATTAGAATGCGGCGGTTGTTTAAAGGCGGCGCTTATTGGAGAATATACGGTATAATGTGAAATTAAACCAATTCACTGAGAAACAAACAACTTTGGTGCAATTAAAAGTGAACTTAGATTTGCACGTCTGTAAGTGTATTCCATGTTTTTGTATTTGCGTCATATGAGGAGAAGGAGGAGTAGGTAGTAGGTTGCATGCACAGAGAGAACAGATACTTTGCAAAAAGAGAAACGAGAAATTTAATGTTCAGTTGTATTTTCATTCGTTGCTTGTTAGTGTTCTTCGTATAGCTAGTAGGCATTCAGTTTGTTTTCAATCGTTCATTCAATCATTCAATCGCATCTCACCCAAAAGTAAAGTTTCAACTTTCAAGTCAAAACACGATTGTGATTTTATTGTAGTGATTTAAAATTGGCTATTTTTTAAATTTTAACCGCAAAACAAAATGAATCTCCTCAAGCGATGTCGCGTATGTGGCGATGGGGCTGTCTGTAAGTGAACTTTCAAATTTCAATTTCTAATTTATATAAAATATAATATATTATTATTTTAAAAAATCAACATTTTCTTAGTAATTTATTTATTTAAATTTATTTATTAGGTTTCAATTTTAACGGACTATCGTGTGAAGCGTGCAAAGTGTTTTTTCCGTCGAAATTTAATGAAAAGTAAGGTAAATTGTAAACTTGTTCATTATTCTCCGCCATAATTACATTATTGCGATGCAAATGATCAGCATAAAATTATCATAGTAGAAACATTTTGAAATTATTATGTTATGTTTATGATTTATGTTTATATTTATTATGTTATGTTATGTTATGTTATGAGTTTTTAATTAGAACTGCTCTGTCAACCACTTTTTTGGTTGCCTTCAGTAGTTATGTCCTTTTTGGGTCGTGGCGCCCCTGGAAAAAATCCATTTCATATGGCGAACAGTAGGGCAAAATCGAAAGCACAGTAAAAGTTACAATGGGCTGCTCTGCCTAAATATACTCTATTTATCGTACAAACAGCGTTACCAATTCTGAATTTGTTCCAAGGGAACCACCAGAATTGGGTCAGAGTTTGGCTCTTTTGTGATCCCAATCTCAACCCCTTACCTCTATTATGTCGTGTGTTTGTGTGGTTGTATTATTGTGACCAAGTTGGCTCACAGCTTGCAATGTTACGGTAACATATGTTTTTTGGTGTGATTTCTCTTGTGTGAAATTGAATTACCGTACTCTATTGACCTCAAACTTGACTCTCAGATGGGGATCCTTACCTTAACCGAAACTAAAACAAACCAAATACGTCAGCTGTGATGGGTCACCGAATGGGCTCAAGTCAAGTCAAAATATAAAGCTTGCAAAGGCACGTGCTGTAGTGTAAGTTTTGTGTTGATTTGTTTACTTTCGTGTGATTACATCTCGACATTATTGTCTCGTATCGACAATAAAGTTCATTATATTAAGCAAGGTAAGTTTCAGGAAATTTTTAAGATTAGTAATCGTGACTGTTGTTTCTAGATTTACTTTATGCTCTACTCAATACTCAGGTGTGGTTGTTTGTAAGTTTGTGGTTGTGGAAATGTTTGTATTTCTCAATGTATTACTTTCGGCATTAAAATGTCTTTGTGTTTTGTAGACAAACGTTCTGTGCAAATGTCATTGAGTCATGTAATGTGCTTTATCGCCTATGCAATACTCGCTAGATGTACTCAATATATTTGGTTGTGAAAAGGTTTGTTTATCAGAATGTTTCTTGACAAAAATAAGGAAAAAGAAGGGAGAAAATGAAATATTTTGTAATTTCACATATGATTGAACAATCAAATTGACGCACAAATAAGTGATTCATGTCAGCGACAACGGATTCGGCCGATAACGAATGGAATGGATTCTAGATTGATTTTTTTTTATTAACGAGTCCTAACAATTGGGGTTTGATGAAAAGATCACTGTAGTTATCGCAACCCTTATTGCGAAAATAATGAAAACTTGTATTTTTTGTATTTTTTAGACTTAGTTGCACAATTCTATTTAGCGTCAAATGCTGGTGCTCTGAGATATTTGAAGTGACTTTTTTTAAACCATTGTTGTCTGGCTGTTCAGACAAAAACCACTGACAGACTGACAGGCAGACATAGAGAGACAGAAGAGTGCAATCATTTTAGAGCAAAAACAAAAAAAGATTTCACAATTACGAAACTTTGAGAGGACCTTTCCTGATGTTTGATAAAGGATCACTTTCACAAACTTCGAGACGTACAAAATTGTTGGGTTGCATTGTAATTACATTAATACAGAATTGCAAGATTATAAGTTTTAGTTTTAAAATTATTTTAGATTAAATGATAATGCTTGTTGGGAAATGGCTAAATAAAATTCCGCAGATAAGATAAATTATGGTTCATTTTATCCAAATATTCACTTTATTCCTGTTGTTATTAATTTACAACAATTTATATTCGTATTACTGAATTTTTTCAAGCTCCCTATCCGATCAAGAGTTTCGACTTGCAATTTATAAATAAACCAATAAATGAAATAAATGAGCATTCTGTGCAAAGAGTGATGCCCATTTTCGCCTATTTTACACAAGTCGATATAATATATTGGCAGCTATGTCATCCAGACAAAATTAGTATCAAAAGAAAGGGCATGACTACAAAAACCTAAATGTTCTGTTTAACAATTCGTTCCATTAATTGATTACACAATAATATCAATGCAAATGCAGGAATAACATAATCACAAGTGACGTTATGACATTATTTTTTATAAAACTAGCAGTTCCAATTAGTCTCAAATATTTTTTTTTACTGATACCGCGACGGAAACTAGGGGATTTTTTTTTATCCGAACTTTTTTCATCATGGTTGACAGTAAACACACAGCAACAATAGTACGTACTAGTAGCTACAAAACTGACTTGACTTGTGTTCAGATAAACAAAAGTTGACCACAAATGCAAATGATTGTGCATGTTTCTCCATTTTTGGAATATACTCATTTCAATCATTTGAATCATACTATTTTCCCTATGATAGATGTCGCTTGAGTCCAATGAGTCTAATGATGATTGAGTTGATCTACCTATTCTGTCTATTCGACCACAAATTCTGACTCTCGGCCTGTCCACTACCTTCCACTAGATTTCTACTAGTGGTATGTCACAGTGAACGAATACAGAGAGGTCGGCTGGGCAAACATAATTTGGCTAAGCTTGAATGAATCTTTACGTGTAATTCTGTGTGATTGTGCCGAATCGAACCGACGATCGAAATGCCTTTATAAATGCGTGTTCATGCATGCAAAGAGTCTATTTTTATGAAAACAAAATTAATCTGCCATCTTGCCTGTCGCCTTTTCCAAAGACTTTCTTTGCTTTCCTGTCCTGTGTGTTCTCATTCAAGCAACTTGAATCCGCCAATAAATATTTTCCAAATTCCAACTGTCTATTTTACTAAATCTATTATTAAATTCTCGTTTTGTTAAATTTGCAAATGAACGATTGTAAAAATAACAATTTGTTTAAACGCATCAAAATTTGTCGCGTTTGTAGTGATTCTGCGCTTGGATTCAATTTCAACGGTCTATCATGTGAATCGTGCAAAGCTTTCTTCCGCAGAAATGTCCTCAAGGAAAAGTGTTTTTTCTTAGACAATTTGTTTAGATTTTTTAAATTTAAATTTAAATATTTATTTTATTATTTACTTTAAATTTAAATATTTATTTTATTATTTACTTTAAATTTAAATATTTATTTTATTATTTACTTTAAATTTAAAATGTTTTTTTAGGAGTTTGAATGTAAAAATGAAAACAACTGTTTAGTGGAAAAGTCAACAAGAAAATTCTGTAAACGATGTCGAATGGACAAATGTTTTGCGATTGGCATGAAAAAGGTAATGTTTTGGTTTTGTGGGAAAAAATTAATTCGAATTATTATATTTTCAGGAATTAATCACTAAATTCAAAGAAAAATCGACACCTCAGAAATTACCTGAAAACATAAAGGGTATATTTTAATTTTTAAATTATCAATTTTATATTCATTCATTTTGAAAAATATTCCCAAAGCAATTACATTGTGTCAGAAATGCTAAAGCAGTAAAGAAGAGCTTTGCAAGCTCTCTTGCCTTAATGTATTGCACAACTGTAGCCATTCAAGTGAATCAAAAAGTTGGCAACGACCGACTAGATCTCACTAAGATCGCAAAAATCCCGCTCATTCGGAGAAAATTGCAATATTTTCAATATTAAAACATAATTTTAAAAAAGTGCAAACGAGATGTGTCACCAAAGAGAGACGGAAGATGTGAGGGATGGCGTGTTTAGACAAGTATGAACATTCCTGTTTTTGTGCTGTCTAAGAAAGGTTTTCAATTTGTATGAGAGTAATATGTGAAATCGTCCTTCTGGAATAGACAAATTCTAGATAGTTAGTTAGGTTGCTCGATGCAGTTTTGGATATATTTTTGGGTGAATATGCAAAATAAATATTGTCGAGTTTGTGGAGATAAAGCTATTGGTAATTTTGTTTTTTAAAAATATTCTGAATATCTATAATTTATGTGATTAATTAAATTTATCTACGATCTATTGTATTTCTCAGGTTTCAACTTTAATGTGGTCACCTGTGAATCGTGTAAGGCATTCTTCCGACGTCATGCACTGAGTTTGGATGAACAAACTTGTACACAAATTGGAAAGTGTGATGTTAATGAAGTTACCAGAAGAAATTGCATTCCGTGTCGAATGGAGAAATGTTTGGCATGTGGAATGGATAAAGTATTTTGATGAAAATTATAAAGAATTTTGTTGAAATTTCCCCCCTTTTTAGAAATTAATTTTCAGTCGAAATGAAAGTAAATTTGAATATGATGAAAATCAACCAAAGATTATTCAACTATACAAAAACACAACCGATCTCAAAGGTCATGAACTGAATCGCCTAATTGAGGTTCGTGGCGCAGTATCATTTTGTCAAGAAGTGGACAATTTCACACTAACTGCAGAAACTGAAAATGTGCTTGAAATAGCCAATCTTCAAGGAATTACTGTTACAAATGTTATCAAATTTTGTAAAAACTTGTCCGCTTTTAAGAATCTCAGTAAAGCCGATCAATTGATTTTGTTTAAAAACTTCTATCCTGAACGCAGTTTAATACGAGCGGCCTTTCTTTATGATCATGAAAAAGACGGTTTCCCGGTACTACAAAGCGAAAGTGAACGAAAAGCTATATTTGTCAAGCTGAGTATAGCCAAAAAATATTCCACAAGTTCCAAACGCATACGAGGTGCTTAGAAAAATGTGTTCTTCGTTGAAATTGGCAATGGAAAACGATTTTACTGTTCGAGATCTAGTAAGTAAATTTTACTTTGATGTAAAAAATTAGCTATATTAAACAACTTTTAGATTACTTCACTGATTTTGTTTAAAGAACGCATAAATTTGAGCAATCGCGAAGACATTCGCTATCACTACATCATGTACCACTATTTGTTGAAACGATATTTAGAGTACAAATATGCGAATGTTGAGAAAGCCAATGGTCAATATCACACTCTTATGTCTATATTACCAATACTTGAAACGGTGGCTGAACATATGAAGATTTTTTACGCAAACGTCCAACAAAAAGCAAAATAATGGCCAAATTGTACAAGTTTTAAAAAGAAATTTATGATACTTAATTTTAATTGTGCGTTTAAATTTAAAAAATTAAATAAAAGGAAATTTCCCTATCCAAATATAACACATAAACATTATGCTACCTAAATATTGCTTTCACAACAAAGCCATACAAGCGGTTTTATCAATTTTTACCGCATTTAAAATTCAATACACATTTGTGTACACTTAATAATTTCTACTAAAAATAATTAAAATAATTTTTTGTGATATCTATTGGGTTATTGGATTTTTGTGTCTATCAACTAATTCTTGAACGATAAATTAATTGATATCATTTACTTCGTCGAAAAAATAAAATAACTTCAAGTGATAATTACATTTGTTTCATTTAGCAGCAAATCGACAACAAAGAAGCATTTCAGCTTTATGTACTCCATTTCTGTAATTCATGTTGACACAAAAATTAATAATTTTAGCATAAACAATGAGTGAGTTTGCAAATTATATTTACAAACCAAGATAAGGTTACATTGTTACTTTGATGAGATTGCGTAAATATACTGGTTACTGGTGTTATTATTAAGCATATTCATTTTCTTTTGTGATTATAAAGCATTGAATGGAATTTTCTGCGGCTTTTCAAAATCATCAATTGCGCAATGTCATGACATTCAATTCATTCATTTTATTTCGATCACATAATTATAACTTACAGAAAAAAATCTCTTCAATTATGAGTTTTGTCAGTAAAAAAACATCGCTTTTTCTTTTCACTTCTGATTGCACCCTCCTCTGTCTGTCTTTGTCTGTAAATGTCATTGCCTCCTTCAATTGTTAAACAAAGCAATTTTCAAGCGGTGTCTTTAGGATTTCAAAATACTACAGAAGAAAGAGTACACTCATGAGATTTCAAGGGTGTCTGGCTTTTTGATTGATCATTATAATATAATGAAACCCTTCGGATAACATTTAGCAATCTCATTTGTCAATCGTATTGTCAGGAAACATAATTTGTGTTTATATTGCATTAGTTTGAGAAATTTGTCGTAATTGAGCACGAACGAGCGAACTTTTATAATAACAATGAGCGAGTTATTAGTTAAAATTCAATGCAAATATGCCGCACTTGAATTTATTATTCTTTGTTCAATGTATAATAATTCCCACTTTAGAATAATCTCCTGTATGTTTAAAAATGAAAATATTTTATTCAACCATCACCGAACCACTTACTAACAGTCAACCAACTATCAGACCAGTGAATCTCCGTGTGAGAATGATTTCGCAAGTCTGTTTTGCTTGTACGATGTAATTCTAATTGCTAAATTCGCCACAGTTTGCTTGTAACGTTACTGATGGTTATATTGCAAGCACGCAATATATTAAATCACCAGCTCTTGGTGATTTCAATTCATGAGGCAATAAAAAAGTCCTCTCAATGGCTAATGAGCTTTGTAAGTGGAAAATTATTTTTTTAGTTTTTATTTTTTTCTCTTCTGATTGCACTCACCTCTGTCTGTGAGGGCAATTCAATTGTCAAACAAAACATGTTTCGAGTGCTGTTTTAAGAACATTCAGATCTATTAATAATGTAACAGATGGAGCAAAACATCATTGACAACGCTATAAGGATGTGTTGACTCTTTTTTGTTCAATCACAACGCAAGTGTACTTATAAGTGCACACATTTTAAAATAACATTAAACAATCCTAAAAATTTTTTACATTATTGAATATTAATGACTGCAATCCATTAATCTTTTAAGATAGTGGCAATGTTTCATTTTTGGCTGTGCAAAATGGGGAGAAATGTTCCCTGGAGGCATATTTAACACCATCGAGTGCATACATTGTAAACATTAGAAAAGTTACAAAAGTGAATAAACTACATTAGTTCACAATTGCGAGACATTATTGCAACAACAACAAAACTTTCATAAAAACAGACTTTCAATTTTATGAACACAGTGGAAACTATAAAGTTGTGCCTTGTCTGACCGAAAGTTTGTGCCATCAGTCTCTTTGCTGCCATCATCATCAGTAACGCGGTCGTAGTTGTCGTTATAAACATCGCCATCATCATCATCAGCATCAATTAAATTACAAATTAGCTCGATTATTATCATATGACAATATCATTATGATAATTATTCCAATGGGCGACGGCGACGATGATGATGATGGCGATGCTAAAAGTTAAATTTGAATTTAAATTTAATTAAACTGTGCATCACTTTGCACAGCTGTCTGTCAGTGGCAATTGCTGTGCCATTTAATGTGAAAGTGTGGCACCGATTCAAAGGCGTCTGGGTCACTTTTGACACTGCTTTCCGTTCGCAAATAAACACAAAACAGCAATTTGCTGTCTCATATTCCAATTCGATCGACCAATGCTCGTGAAAAGTTTGATAGTCACCACCTTCCTGCCATTCTTGAATGAACCATTCGGGAGCAATTTGAAAATTTAAACCCAAAGGATTACTTACAACCGATCACTCCCAAATGTATGCGTTTTACTTTGGACCATAATTATTCAAATGTATTCTTTGTTTATGGAAAATTTCTCAATTATCATTGCTTACATGCAAATTGGCTGCGATTGATAAGAAATTTTCCCTTAAATCGAATTTGATATACATAACACCGGTAACCATATAGCTTTGTAGCGTTATCACTAACAGTCGGAAGGTCTCTAGTAAGCCATTGTAGTGTTGTGTTGCTGATCAGGCTAACTTTTGTACCTTTGTCCTTCGCGAAGGATCACTAGGATCTGCCTAGATGTCAACTATTTTGTCTCATAATTTATTTTGTCGGTTACTTTGTTCTGTAACGCTGTTAGTTAGTTAGTCTTTCTCTAATTAATTCTGTTTTTGCATTCACTGTATCTTCTTTATTTTCGGTGCATAATTCTACCAAGAGTAAATCATCCTCATTTTGGACAGTACCCAAAGATCCCTTGAGGGTAACAACAACACCAGTTAGATTAGTGGGATTACTGAATAGCATTTCTAATAAGTTTTAATTAAATCTAAATGATAATTAGGATTCATTTTAAAAATAAATTAAAATAAATTACATTTTTACTTTTTATTTTTTCCGAAAAAAAATGTACATTAATGCCCATTTTGAGTTAAATAAAAACATATAAATTTTGCAACAACTTATAAAAAGTCTCTCTTCTTGCATGCAAATATTTCCTGTATGTTTGACAATAAATTAAAATATTTTTAAACTTCTGAATGTGCTTATACTTTGTACACTTTATTAAACACATAATCCTTAAACAAATTGTCATAGAAATTCTTATCAACAAAATTAATTAAATTGCATTACTATTGCATACCCAGGAAGATTTTCACTGGTTTAACTCGCAGTCAAGAATTTAATACTTATTAATACTAATCGCTAACTCAATTTGGGTAGTTGCATTTTAGACAAAGTCAGTACTCTTTTGATTGTGCTACAATTTATGAATAAATTTGTATCAGGTTATTTAATTTAATTTTTTTATTGAGTTAATCTCCTCCAAATGTGACTTCAAATCAATCAATTAGATTAAACAAATGGCCATGGTAAATGGTTTCTCATCACTATCTTTAGTGCAAATCAATACTGGAGCATCACTGTTGTTATTTTTAAAATTTTTAAAAATTTTTTGTTACTTGCTTGGCTTTCCTGGCAATCTAATTGTGTTTTCGTGTACTTGACCACACAGCGATAACGTGGATGGGTGGAAAATGAACTAAGAAAATCTCTTCTGAAATGCCTTATATTCGTCGAGGCGTAGGACGGCTTTCTGGTGGCTTTAATGTTTCTATACAGATTAGTGCTTTCGAACCTTATTTTCCAGAAGGCCTCCGGGTCGTGTTAACAATGTCGCTGTACCAGTTAGGAATGTCCAGTCTTATGTTGTTCCACATATGGAAAAGGTAGACCTGGACTACGTAATGGTAGAGGTAATGGTAGGGTACATGATCCTAATTGAAATGATTTGACGATTGGCGATGCTCAGAGATTTTATAGAGTTGGTCTTCCTAAAGAGCAAATAAATGGGATTAGGTCTCTAGACACTCAGAATCGTCAGGTAGTTGGAGCAAGGTTGCCGGTTGATATTCAAGATCAGGTTCATGAGCAAGATGCAGAACAGCACCGGATTGCTTACCGTAAATTCTCGATTTACCGGCGCACTCTTGATTACCGCCGCACTCCAGTAACCGCCGCAGTGGATATTTGAAAGAAGTTTTACTACACAGAATACCTATTTTGATGCATAAAAGCCTTACTTTTTAGTCAAAAGTGACCAAATTAGGCATCCGCCGTCTATTAATTTTTTAGCCCAAACAAATAAGCGCCGCACTTCAGTTACCGCCGCACTCGAATTAACGCCGTAGCGAGCTTCGGCTGAAGCCGACTAGCGCCGCGGCGGTTAATTGAGAATTTACGGTATGCTAATGCTCGGGGTGGAAGAGTTGGCGGTGGTCATGGTCGTAGAAATCAGACATTTTTAGGCGGTGTTTTGGGTGATGACGGCAAGTTGCGTTTTGGCATTCCGGAAGAGGATTATTTGGGTCCGTTGAATGAAATGTGCACCAATTGTAGGGCTAACACTTTCATGATGAAAGATTGAGTAATCTCTGTAGTCCACTAGTGGAACGCGTTCCACGGTTTCCGCATCCCTGTTGTATGTCATTTGGTCATTTTCGGAATCTTTTTGTTTGGATAATTTTGTAAAAAAGAATCAACCCAATTAGAAATTCAAATTGTTAGGTAGGTTAGGTGCTGTGTAGGATTGGGTTTTTGTTAGGTGGTTAGGTTGATTAGGTGCCAAACTCATGTTCAGATTACACACCATGGGCATCATTTCTATGCCCAAGGTGTTACTTATTTACGAAAATAAGCCAGATTCAAATAGTCCCCTCAGGGCACACTAGTTAAAATAACTATTCAAATTTATAGTAGTCATTTAAAAATACAAATGAAAATAATCATATATTACCTAAAAAAATGACTTTTCTTTTTTCTTCAAAGTCATTTTCACTATCTTTAGCCATAATTTTTTCAAAAGTAGCTCAAACCGCAAAACAGCGTGCTTCTGTTGAACAATATAATACACGAATCCCAGGTGAGTACTGTCTTAAAATTTCAAGTCCCTAGACTTTACCGTTCGTTCTCTAAACGTGAGTTTAAGTTAGCATGGAAAGAGTTAAATAACCTAATTGGCACACTTTTGTTAGTGAAAGCATTACTTTATTGAAATAATCTGACAATCAATCGATTTATTTTACACAGATTAATCAACATTTAATAATTCAAATCAAATTGTCAGCACGAACAAATTGGTACGGATCATGGCTGCACATCTTTTTTCTCTCTTTTGTGGGAACACTTTGAGGAATGCCAAAATGCTTGGCATAAATATGTCTGACTGTGTGAGATTTTTTATTGCAGAAAAAGTCACACCCATCCCAGGTACATTCAAATGGCTTCAATCCAGTGTGAGTGAATTGGTGTCGTTTCAAGACTGACTTGTATCGATCAATATAGTCACAGTCTTTATAATTGCACTTGATTGGACTGTACGTGTAGTCCTTGCTAGGTAGATGCTCCTGATAGAAATGATTGTACACCTGGTTACGGCCGGGAAAGATCGCCTTGCACAGAGTACATTGGAACAGACCTTTCTTGTGATAGCGATTCCAGTGACTGTTGAGATCGAAAGAATTTGATGCCTCATACTTGCATTTCACTTCACTACAGGACCATTTTGTGTTGGTGTTGTGAACTTTTTGATGCAGGTGATAGAGTTTTCTGTAAAATAATAATTTTAATATATGAGATTAACATAATTAATCACAAAAACTTGATTATTCTAAAACGTAAAATAATCTCGCACCTCATATAATTCCAACCGTCACTGGATGATAACAATTATTTAAATACGAATAATTGGAAAGTAGCACTCATTTTTATTAATTTGAAGGCGGGGCTTATTTAAAGTTTTAGGATAATTTTAAAACTTACCGGTCATCAAACTGCTCAAGGCAATTTTGAGCATTACAATGAAATCGCAATTTTTGATGGTTTTGACGCATGTGTTGATTGAAATTCGTTTTGCTTAAAACCTTTGAACATTCGGGACAATCAAGACTGATAATATTGGACATTTTCTTTGAATATACTTTCTCATCATCAGTATCAGTATCCACATTTGTATCAGTATCAGTATCAGTTTCAGTTTCAGTTTCAGTTTCAGTTTCTTCTTTTTCAACATTTCTGTTTACAGCAGTAATTTCCTCAATTGGTTTACTTTGTTTTAAAGTCGTTGAACGAAGTGATCGAAAACCTTCCATTAGAATTCAATTAACTTGTTTCGATTTTGGGGATATTTTTTAACTTTGACTGGGCGACGGAGAATCTGCACGATGCCGCCGAGACTGACAAACAGACAATCCAGACTGAGCCTCTATTTCGGCTTTTAGCTTTCTATCTTTTTTGTCCCCAACCACGTTCACTGCTGAAGTGTGGTTTTCGTTTTTGTCACATATGTACTCAGTGTAAGGTCAATGAAACTGCTAGACATACAGCACATAAATGTACTTCCACAGTACAGTTTGATATATTAATGCGGTATACTAACACAAGAGAAGGTAAAAGTGCCTCTGTGCGTACAAGGGGTCGCAATTTACCTGTAAACGTACTGTAGAAATTATCGGCAATAAAGTAAACACTACCAGTAATTACCTGTAATTATCGGTATCATCAAAACGTTAATTGGAGGAGCCAACGAACAAAGCTCTGTTTGTGAGTTTGTGAGTTTGTGAGTGATCGACTCCTCTGGTGCCGTTTGATAGGAAAAGGCTTTTTGCAGAGAATAGCGTCTATACGGTTCAATGGGTCGGTCTGAAAATTTTAACCAATGTTCTGGTTGGGGTTAAGATGTGACTTTTTCACCAATAGCTCATTATAGGTCAAAGGGCACCAAAAATAAAAAATAATAATTAGTAATAATTTAAATGCAAGTGTATTGAGAAATGAGTGTACGTGTGTGTGTCTGTCGGACTGTGTCGGACTTATCGATGACTGAAATGATAAAAACGCGTGCTCGCGATACTCCTGCTCCGACTTCACACCAACGGCGTCACTTAAAATTAGTTAATTGTCAGTATTATTAAAGTCAACAGGGAGTATTTTGAATCAAATTTGTGTGTTGTTTACAACGAATAATGATTATAGAACGTCAACTTTGACGACTTTCTTTTTTGAATGAAAAATTTTTTATATATTTTATATCATCTCAGCTTCTAAAAATAATTTAAATCAAATTAAGATATTCCTTAATCTATACGTTTTACCTTTTCTGATTGAACGAGCCATAATTATGCACAGTATTAAAAAAACTCAAAATAAATGTTGTCACGGAGGTAGAAAGTGCAACTTCGTTTTTAGAGGTTAAGAGATCTTGCCTTAAAATATACTATAAAATTCTTTCTCTTTGCCATTTCAACAGACTTGTATACTAATTTAGGGTTATATAAACAATGTTAAATAAATCAAATAAATTTAATTTTTTGAGTCCACCAAACAGTAACACATTTACCCTTGGTATGTTTATCGTGACTTAGCAGACAAAATAATCTTTTGGTTAGTTGTCAATATTGATGATAAATGCTTAGAAGCAATCGTGTTTGTTCAAAATAGCTCTGATAACTTAGCCAAACACAAATGCAAAATTGTTTCATGATAAGCAAGTAAAGTTTAATTATGTTACAGTATGTTTAGTAACATTATATATATCACCAAAGATCAATTTTGAATAACCAGAGGTTTATTAATTGAATTTTTTCATCGAAGTTCCTGGAATGTGGCTCTATTAACAGTCGCGTGCCATCGCTTCGGTAGCGACCATTTGACGTTGAAATTGATGGAAATTTTGCTGTTGCGCAAGCTGCAAATCGATCAAGTGGCGATAGTAATTGTTTTGATGTTGTCGATGCTGAATCAGTTGAATCAGAACGTGATTGCTTGGGGGTAAATTGAAAACAAATTGAGTTGACTGAGACATATTTGCAATAGTATGATCAACTTGATTCAACTACTACTAATCTCCGCCGCCGCGAAACTATCTCAAAGCAAAACAATCGTTAAGAGCAGTGCGACTTTATTTATCTAAGTATTAAATTTGTTGTCAGTTGCGAGACTTAAACCCTGATTATCCAAACCCTTCAACAAGAGGAAAGAAACTATTAGCTCAATTAAAACAGTTAATTAGCAAATTTCATACTGTATAAGGGTACCTGGTGCCCCCTTATTTAAAAAAAATTGGGAATTTAAAAATTACAAGAGTGGACTACCAAAGTTCTGGCTGGAATATAATAAATCAACCAATAAATTTGGTTCACTATGCCAATAAATAGTAGTAATAGTGCCAAATGGTACTGGTTCCAAAATAAATAATTTTCCCCCAAGAAAGTTAGTAAATCCATAAATTAAATGTAGTAACATTGCCAAATAGTAAATTAACCAATTAAATTGAATTTTTCACCAAAATGTAACCCTCTTTATGAATGCAAAGCAGCAGCACAATTCTTGCTAAAGTCAACCAAGCCATTGAAAAAGCATGAATTTCTGTTGCTGTTGTAATATCTTGATTGAATTAGAAGCGATGTCTTCTCGTTGCAGATGGACTCGATCGTATGCTGCCATCTTTTTGACACGCCACGAATACCAATCAACGGTTGCAGCACAACTTTGGCCAAAATGATTAGTAAAATTTCGTTTGGCAAAGATTCAAATTTCTTCTTTTGCACCATCACCAACTTCATGTTCCATTTAAACTAGTATAAAACCAGCAGCATGCGTTATGAAACTTGTTTACTTGTTTTTATTATTATTTTAATTGGTTATTGAACTAATTATTAAATGACTATTTTTACTTGGCAATCATACTTTATTAATTGGGTTTAAAAAGTACTTTTTTGGAACCAGTACCATTTGGCACTATAACTAGAATTAATTGGCAGAATTAACCATATTTATTGGTCGGTTAATTACATTCCAGTTCTGGCGATCTACCCTGGTGGATCTCGCTTCAAAAAAGTTACCGCACCCCTGCACTAACATTTCATGTCATTGTAATGTCAGTTAAGGCAGGACACGATGAAATTTTGAGAAAATATGACATTATTTTTAGTCTTTAAAAAAATATTATTTTAAAATCGTAATTTGCATAAAAAACGAAAAAGACCAACTTTAAGTTGATAAATTCTGAAAAGTTAAAAGTTTTAAAAATTACGAGCATTTGTGTTTCGCTCCTGTCGAAACTTACAGTTCACTTTTCTCAATTTAGTTAAAACTTCAACTTGAATTTTTGGAAGCTACGTATTAAATCTAAATCTTGCTCGATTTTTGCAAGTTAGGGGCTTAAATTGTAGGAAATTTAATGAACTAAAAAGTGAGCTGATTGGTTTAAATTTTTTTTGCTTTATTTTTTCTAAATATCCAGAAATACAGAAAAATATTTTATTTTTTGCTTTTAAATCAATCCAATTTCAAAATTTCAAAAATTAAGCCGAAAATTTCCTGCTCACTTTTATGTTCTTTTAATTATCTTTAATTTTCGCCCCCATTTGTCAAAATCGGTTCAGAAATGTGGTCAAAACGTGGCTTCAAAAAAGACACATAAACCTAGTCAAAATGCCATCTTTCACAATTGAGCATATTTCCATCGTGTCTCCCCTTAACAATGGACATATAAAACAGTTATTTTCCAGTGATCTAAATCTGCACTTAAATGGCCCAAATTTTATAATACAAATATTACAAAAAATAACAAACTTATTAAAAGATGTTGTTCTCTAAAACCCTAAACGCCAGGCCATATTGCTGAATGACCAATAGCATAGTAAAGCAGCCCCGACATAGATCACCGGTCGACTAATTCTTCACAGAAAGATTCCAACAATTAAAGCAAAGTAAATTAATATTATCAAAACAGATTTTTTATTTTGTGACACCTTTGAGATTGCTACATTCACAATTATTTAGTAATAAATCAAATTTCTGCCAGTAAATCAAATTAGCGAACATTTATATTGAAAGTTAGATTGATAATCTCGAGTCAATGAATTCTTTGCTAAAGTTTTCGAACTTAATCGACCGGAAACAGATGTGTTAAAATGGAATCAATAGATTTTTTGACAATCAATGAAATTTCCATTTTTGTCCACTCGAACAGTTGATCATTGTATTCGAGCAATGATAACCTTGCCTTTTGGACACAAGCCGTAACATTATTAAACTTAACTTGCTTATCGAGAAACATTAAACCATTTTGTTTTGCAATGTTATCAAAACTATTTTGAGCATTCGCGACTGCTTTATTTAGTATCAAATTTATCAACTAACTAAAAGATAACTGTGTCTTGTATGTCATGATAAGCATTCCAAGTGTAAATGTGTTACAGTTTGTCGAATTCAAATTTAAAATTAATTGGTGCATTCAATACTGTTATGGAACCATAAGTGTCATATGCTGCAATAATTTATTAATTACATGATACATGGACATTTGAATATCTAATATTTAGTATTTTGTTTAGTTTCAAAATATCTAGTTTTCTGTCTAATAAACTCACACGATTCAACTGAATCTTGCTATAAATAAAAATTATTTTTTTTCTAGAAACTTTTAAAGATCCAGAAAATTGTTTTTATGAACAGTACAAATTATTTTTTTGATTTTAAATATAACACGAATATAAATTATATTTGTATAGTCATTACCAGGGTATTAGAATGAAGTTATAGAATGTTTGAGTTTAACGCATTTATGGGGCTTTGTGTATTTTTCAATTGACAAGGCTTGGTGAAAATATTTTTAGAATAATGTCATGGCCATCAAATCTTTGGTAATTACTTTTCTCATGGTGAATAAAAGTAACGATTAAAATAAAGTGACAAAAAACAGAATTTTCCCTTATTTTTTTTAATTATTAATTAAGGTTATGTAAACTTTAATAATTGTTTTGTGTTGTTATGATGTCATGTAAAATTACTCTGCAGCCGCAATAAATGATAGACAATTATTAACAATTAAAATTTTATTCAACAAATTAAAAATGGCGTTTAACAATTTTCAATGTTGCATCACGGGGAGTAATCAAGTCCAATATATTGATAAATTCTAATGGAATCTATTTTTGAATTAAAATAATTAATCAAATTTATTTTAAGGTTACAGAAGCTTATACCTTAGTTTGCTTACAAACTTCAAATTTAAATTCACGAATCAGATGCAGCAGTGCCAATTTGGCCTTCATCAGTGCCATGCCTTTCGCTAAGCAATTTCTCGGTCCCGAACCAAAAGGCAAGTAGGCGTACTTGTGAAATTGTGGTTCGCCAATGAATCTCTCTGGTTTGAATTTATCCGGTTCAGGAAAGTATTTTGGATCTTTGTGAATCGAATACACAGGAATGTGAATTACATCGTTTTGCTTGACATTGAATCGAATCGATCCATCCTGATTCGAAAGAGTTGTGTCTTTCTCAACTTTGCGTTCAATAAAAATTGCTGGCGAATTTATTCGCAATGACTCGTTGAAAACAGCACTGAGATATTCAAACATGGGCAGGCTATCGTAAGTCACGAGTTTGAATGGGTCTGACACTTTTGGAGTTTCTTGTTTGAGTTTTTCGAGTACTGAGTTGCTTTCTTGGTAAAGTTTTTCTTGAATTTCCGGATTGCAAGCTAAGTTGAATGCGGATAGAGTCAAGGCCGTTGCTGTTGTATCGAAACCAGCAATGAAAAAGACAACACATTGAGAGATGAGTTCGTCTTTTGTCATGTCTAGAGATAATTTGACATAATTTCAAAATAATCTCAAATCTCTTAGACTTACATTTAGTTGGTTTCTTTACCTCTTTTTCATTCTCATCCATTTTCTTATTCTCCTCTTCAGCCTCCAACATGAACTCGATAAAACTTGTAGCTTTGGAAAAACAATTGGCTTTTGCAAATTCCTGTCTCTTTTGACTCAGGATATCTAGTGATAACTCAGTAAAGAAATCCATTGCATCAGCTTTAATTTTCACGCCGAGTTTGTAGGCCAGTTTAGGAAACAAATAAATGAGCGAAAACTTTGCCAAATCTTTCAGGTCAACATCGGTTTGGAAGAACTGTCGTCCGTTTACAAAGATCGGATTGTTTGGATCGTTCAGCGAGTCTACCTTCAAACCATACGCAACCTGAGCTAAAGTGTCAATGGCAAAGGCGTCAAATAAGTTTTTCACATTTTGAATTGGGCTGAAATTGAATTGTTAATGATTTTAAACTTTTTAAAGAAAAACTAACTTTTTTTAATTGTCGAATGCAAATAGTTCAACATTGTCTGAATTGTTTCATCAATGCACGGTTTCATCAATTTCAACTTTCCAACCGAAAAAGCAGGCGTTGTGATTGCTCGAAGTCGCTTCCACTGTTCACCTTGAACAAAGCCAACGTTTTCCTGAAACAACTTGTTTAAACCAGGAAATTCCTATACACAAACTGTTTTAGAAAAATAAATAAAAACAGAACTCACCCTTCGATTTGGAAAATTAGTAAACTCTTTACTTAGCACAGTCTGAATAATATCCACATCGGCAACCATAATTGTACGATTCTTCCACATGTTGAACCCAAACACAGGACCTTCTCGTTTGATGACTTTATCTTTCATTTTTTCGATTGGCTCCTTAGTTAAAGTTGCTTTTAAAAGGTTTCCAATTTTAACGTACTTCAAGTTACGTTCAGCAAATTCTCGTTCGCTGATTTGATCATCTCGAATGAACCAATAGTAGATTAGTGTGATGAGAAATATAAAAATCAAAGTCAGTGTTAACAGATCCATTTTGAAGTCACTGCCATCACAAATGAAACGTACTTATAATTTAATTTTTTAATTGGACACTATTTATATACAAATTAGAAACATTGACAATGTTGAACATTTGACACGTTTAGCCTTGAGACGATGATTGCCTTATCAATGATTTGTTGATTGAGAAATTTTGTTTCCACTGCTTTCAAGTGGTTGTGTTTATCCTCTTTGATGTTATTTCATACAAATCTAATTTGCCAAACATGATAAGTAGTGCATCAGGAGGCGAGTCAATGTTAGAGTCAAAAAATATACAAACAGGCTTTGATATGAAGCTAGAAACGCATAAAATTAGGTGAATTAGCCTGTAAATCAAAAATTTTAACTAAAATCGGCATTTTTGGGGTTTACAAGTTTACAAACGCCATCATTTTCTTGTTTTTATATTATATTAATTATTACGGGTTATAATTTTATTGCCAATAAATATAGTCACTTTCCCAATAAAAATAATTATTTCCCCAATTAGTGATTTGGCCAATAATTTTAATTTTTAAATTTGCAAATTTTGTTATTATCCCAATAGTATCTAATAGATCAGGAAATCATTTCAATAATGTCAACATGTCAATAAGATCTCATCCCTAGTGTTTGAAATTACCCGCATTTGTGCATTTATGCCAAATTTGATAATTTTAGGGTCTACGGTTCTCTCAGAATACATTTGTCACCAGGATGAGCGTCATGATCCATGTTTTTACTTTGGTTTGACTAGTTGATTAGATGAAACTAAGGATACTAAGGAACTGAAGGATAGGCTCTGGGAATAGGATCCACGAGAGAACAATTATTACTGGTTTTAAACGGTCAAAATTTCGTAATTATTAAAATAACTATTTACATGGAAACTCAAATAACTTTGTTGTCACGAAGTTATTTGTCCCTATGGGCACGTTTCCTTGTAAAAAACGCCCTTCGGACGTTTTTGATTTTTAAATAAAAAATAAAAAACAAACTATTTAGTTCTTTAAAAAAGATTTTATTGAATAAAAACGTTAGATATTCTCGGAAGATTTTAATGCAAACATGTTCATTTTCATTTTCATCACAATTAAAAGTTTAAGGTGGGAATAGAATTTGAGAATTAAAGGAAAATAATAAATATGTGGAATGTTAATGTTGGTTTATAACAATGGAAAATCTTGATGAATTCTAGATAAATGTCTACCTTTTAGGGTTTATTCGTGACATTCTTTCATAACAACGTTGAATTGCTAAATTTAATAGACATTTTTTACTGATTCACAAGTTAGGTTACTCTGCTTCGTTGTCTAATCGTTGTCGCAATTTATTCTATCCATCAACAAATAATTTAAAAAGTACAATAATATTACAATTATTATTTAAAGGTGCAAATTGAATTAATGTTTCTGTAGACTTTGTTTCACATGACTGAGAACTGTTTTTGTGTGCATCATTTGATCTCAAACGTTAACATTTAGTATATAATTATAGTTAATTGAAATTTATTATTATTAATTAATTAATTAGCACTGTTTACAAAGGTGCTGTGGGGTGAAGCAAAGTGTGAAATACGGGTTAATTAATAAAAAAGAGCGCCATGTTATGTCATGAATTATTTAATAAAAGTAATGGAATTTTCATTGACATATAACAACGAGACGTGCTCTGGTTAACAATTGAATTGCTCTCCACAAGATATATTTTCCCGACAGGCAGGCACACAGAAGTGTGCAATCGTTAAAGAAGAGTAAACAAAGTTTTCCCATTTACAAAAACTCATTAATCTTTGAAATATCCTTTTCTGAATTTTTAAAAACAAGTACAATGCCTCATTATCTCATTCTCATTCTCAAGACGCAACCACCATTGCTGGTGGACTTGACCGAGCCCTGATTACAGGTCAAGTTTCTTTGCTTTCGCGTAGCGTAGGGCGAATGCAAGGTGCCGACTGGGGAACGAGTGAGTGGCAGGCCCACAGCTGAAGATCCCACCGATCTTCCCCCGAGATTCTCCTCGCGCAACCAGGACTGATTATTGCCTCACAGGGACTCACACCTGGTCGAGGATGGCACTAGATGGTAAGTGGTGGAGAGTACAATGTCTTGACTTACAAAATTGTTTGGATGCATTGCTTAATAGGCTCCGTGCGATACTCGCCACAGCGCCATCTAAGGTGCAACTATTGAAAACTCGCTTAGGTGTCGTGCTCACAACAAACACGTACGTTAGGCTTATTTTGAGTGATTTTCGTCTTGTTTTGGTGGATATCAAATCTCGAGATGGCCCAAAATCAAAATTTTGATGGTGTTAAGACCATTAATATTGAGGAGAACTATCTAACAGTTGCTAGACGGCGAAAAACTATAGATGCTGGTAATATATTCAATATAATGGAAAAGTAGTCTCTTGATTCGACTTGTGTGCTCAGTGCCAAGGCAGTGCCAAGCTAGTGCCAACTTAGTACATCATCACAGAATTCAAGAATAGCCATATTTACTTGAATTTAATGTATTTTGACAAACATTTAGCGTTTTTATTACCGTATTTTACGGTGGATAAGTCGCGCCTTTAGATAAGTCGCAGCGAGCTATTTATACGTGTTTCAATGCTCATTGTATAAGTCGCACCTATAGATAAGTCGCACTAAAGGTAAATTTGTCTCACAGGGCTCCAGATAATGCCTTTAACTGCACATTTGCGAAACATTAAATTAGTAACTACGTATAAAAAAAAATATTATTGTATAAGTCGCACCTTTAGATAAGTCGCAGAAAGCAACAAAATTGTGTTTAGGGTGCGACTTATCTACCGTAAAATACGGTACTTATTTTACTATTTTAGTCCTCAAATATTTTATTAAAATATGAGTTGAAGCAAGACCCCCTAAGGAGCCGGAACAGAGTGAGAAAATATATTAAAAATAGACAAAGAGTTTTTAACATTAAAGTCGATGATAGAACCGATTCGGGATAAAGGCATGTCAAGAGAGGTAAGAATGTTCAAGGTGGTGTTGTGGATGGCTCCACGCGCACCAAAGATAAGGCCATATACCTCTGTTGACTGAGGATGTAGACCGAGTCTGTTGAGCTTAGTCTTGATTGCTGCAAGGATCGATTCTTCCGAGTACTTTGAACGTTTTGCCATGTCACGTTGGTGCAATGTTGTGCGCTCGCTTTCGAATGAGACTTGCACGTCAAGTACAAGGCATTCTTTTGTAGGACTAACCGCGACGATGTCTGGTTTGAACTCCTCGCCACGAGAATTGCGCACAGAAAAGTTTGTAAAGACAGTCCACTTGAGCTTCTCGAGGTGGTCTGTGATTGTCTTCTGTGCATCATTATGACGTTTCCGATGCATTCCTTCCATAAACTGACATTCACATAGTATGTGCTTGAGTGTTTCCAGTTTGCCACAGTGATGTCGACAATACACGGGGATGGACTCATAGCCAGATGCACCAATAGAACACGTGCGCATTCGCAGATAACTCACGAAGAGATGTCCAGAGAACCAGGTGCTTCCGGTTAAATGTCGATTGACGAGTGATCCAGCAACGGCGAAACTTGACTGGCCCTTAAAGTCCCTGATGCACTCCAAGTCTTTGAGAAGTCTGGTCCGGTTGTCGCGATAATGTGGTAGAATCCGTTCGATTTGTCTCATTTTTGTATCGAACCATTTTGAGCTTGTTACGTCCTTAATGACCCATGAGTCGGATAAACGGAGTTTGGATAGACGCTTGAATGCCATTATTGGGATTTGGAAACGAAGTTCTGTCAGTCCCAGGCCGCCGTCCTTGATGGGAAGATGGAACCAGCTGCTGGCCACCGAGTTTGGAAGATGGAGAAATTGTTTTGCGCAATTCCGGATGCTTCGGTCAAGGTCACTCAGTATCGTGGCAGTGAAGTCCTCGTTGATAAGACGGTGAAGAAACTTTGGAATTACATGAACTCGAAGCATAAATAACTTCTGATTCGGCCTTAGGCTTGAGTTCTTCAGTTTGTCCAACAGTGGACTGATGGTCGAACGATTCATTCGATGGCTATTGTTGGCATCAATAGTGACTCCAAGGTAGTCTAGTTTGTCGTCGGTGGAAATTGTCGATGATCCAATTCTGAGGTCGGCGGCATTACCAATGGTAAAAGACTTGTTTGAGTTTGCGCTCAAACCGACCGAACTGTAGAAAGCATTGGTCATGTCAATCAGAACTTGTAGATCGTGATCATTCTCTGCCAGCAAAAGTAGATCATCGGCATAGGCCAAAGCAGCGAGTCGACCTGATTTGAAGCGAACTCCGAGTAGTGATGAATTTGCTTGCTCGAGGAGTCCGTCCAGCACAAGGTTGAACAGGAGGGGTGACAAAGGGTCACCTTGCTTGACTCCCCTCTTGATACTGATTGGGTCACTATTCCATTTCTCTAGAGACAGAAAAGTTGAGCAGTCCTCGTACAGGTCCTGAATAATTTCCAAACTTGCGTCGTCCAGTCCTTTGTTCCTGCAGACAGTGAGGATGGCATCTTGGCTTAGGCAATCAAAGGCCTTGGACACATCTAATGAAGCAATTCTAGCTTTGTGGTTGTTCTTGACAACATATTTGATCGTAGTGATAGCTTCGCAGATGCCATCGTGGATTATTTTCTATTTTCACTATTTTCACTATTTTCTTTTAGGTAAATGCAAATCGATGATTTGAAATCGTGATAGACTTGTTTATTTTCACTCTCGAATATGTACTGTTTCAGTCCTCTTAGAATTCGATGATTTACCAGTAGAACGTCTAAATTCTTGATTCTTTAGATAGTTCGCTCAACATGGATTCATAATCGAATTATTTTATACGCCTCATCGAATTGTTCAATGGGAAATTGTAAATTTACAGCTCGATTAACCTTTGGCGGAATAACCATGATGATATCTTTGGCGTCTTAACCACTTTCGTCATTTGATTCGAGAAAATTTACAAGTTCACAGATGTTTATGGTGAAAATGTCCAAACATCTTGTGGTTCGGAACAAAAAGTGACAGTTCAGTTCCAATTAGCCGCTGTGTCACTGTAAGAGGAATACATTAGATTTTGAAGTTTGAGTCGTGTAGGCCTTTCAAGTTTCACCAATGTATAATCAACGATAATTCTAACATTGAGATGGTCTGACTTGAAGTATTCGGATAGAATCAATTTGACTTTCTCGAGAAAAACACTCAATTAGAAATTGGGTGCCACGGTAAATGAGATACAGCAGTGCCAAAGGTCCCCTGGACCAGTTAGTTTGCCATTCTGTTTTGTTATCCTGGGTTTGTTTTGATTATTGACCTCTCGCGGAAGAGTGTTTCGCCTTTTGACACTAAAAATTAGATTAGATAGTTTATTTCCACTGGTTTCAAAGAGATTACCATTGAAATCGTGTGACCATTTTATCATTTTTTGCCATACGTGACAAGTTGTTGGCCATATGCGAGGTTGACATCCGTGAAATAGTTGTCTTCAACGTTAATAGTCTTGGAACCACCAAAACATTTAATTTGACCCATTTAGCGACTTAATATCTACCAAAACTAGACTAAAATCACTCAAAATAGGCCTAATGCATGTGTTTGTTGTGAGCAAGACACCTAAGCGAGTTTGCAATAGTTGCACCTTAGATGGCGCTGTGGCGAGTATCGCACGGAGCCTATTCACCAAATAATACGTTCATTTAACTCATCATGAATAACTTCGTCGTTCATTCAACGAAATAATCATCGTTCTGATTAGAAATTGCATGTTTCAATCAAATCACATTTACAATAAATTATATTATATTATATTATATTATTATTATTATATTATATTATAGATTTTTTATTTATTTTCGCTCGGGAACTGACGCTTTTTAATGTATTTTTCCCATTGGGCGCTACGACACCTAAAAATTTGGTACATTTTAAGCTTTTCGGGGACGTCATTGTGGAAGTGGAGGAGGTGTGTCTTTTGCCCACCAGCAAGGAGGAGCACTTGAATTGTAGAAGTTAGTGACGCAATCACATGTACTATGTGAAATGCCCATGTTTTTGACCAAATGCGCAGAAAACCAAAAATCACACGTAAAATCAATTTCGCGCATGTTTGTGTGTTAAACTTCTGAATACGTTGCTGTGCTCGTGTGAGTTTGTCTAATTTGTTGTTAAATGCGTAATTTGAGTGAAAACAAACGTCATTTGTGGACGGTCTTGTTTACTGCTCGATGCTGCATAAACACATTGTTTTGTTAACAACGTTCCCAAATTATTATTTCGCACAATCTTTTTGAGTTCATCGTTGGTCTCGAAGCGACTTTCGAGATATTTCAGCGCGTCCTGGAACGACATGCTAGCGATTTTTGCACTCATTCCGCATGTCGAGGGCATTTTACCACCATTAGCAATATAAACACCGCTGGTCACCGCTCGCACACAACAAATCTTCTCCTTCATCATGAGACTTCATAAAGCATCGCTCTCCAGCCTTAAATATGACGAAAGCTTGAACATTTCTGTGTGTAATTCTAGGCCATTTTGATAGACGACAAAAGCAGAACCAATGCCGAATTCTGTCCCGGATCCATTTCTGTAAATGACTAGATCAGCATTGAGAAAGCAGGATGAAGAAGCATACTTTGGCCGCTACAGTACTTTGCGAAGGATGAGCTGTTACGTCACGTTGTGAGTTTGAGCACTGAATTTCAGAGGAACCTGAAGAATCAAAATCTTAAACCTTCGAACCTGAACCATCTCGTGGCATTAAACAATCGTGAACCACCATTGCAAGATGTGAACTTGATACACCCGCTCGTGTTCAATTCAATGATAAACCACAAGTGATTGAATCTAAACAAGTTGACCGAAATTGACCACAAGTGGTGGACTGGACAGTGGACGCACCAAGAAGCAAACTCTGGCTCAACCTTCTATAATTGCTACAGCTAACAATCAACAAGTTAATAAGAATCCCATTTCGAAAGGACCCTTGCCCGTAAGCAAGCAAAGGAGAAGATTAACAAACTGTAGTGATGGACTTCTTCCTAAATGGTAAATCGGTTATGCCAAGACGAACAAGGTGCTAACGGTGCTACACTGTTATATATCTGTGGATGCTATTTCATAAGTTTTCTGGACAACCCATTTGCTCATTAACAAATATTGTTTTTCTGTATGCTAGATTTTGTTAACTACAAACTGGTAATAGTTATGATCATGATCATGTAGCAATATTGAGTCTTGTGAGCAAATGGCGAATGGAATCGTGCTTTGGTTTGAATTTCTACACTAGAATGGAGCCGTATTGTGTCTTGTGAGAAATTTCCAAAAGGAATTGTGCCTTGTAACTTTCCAGTGTGTTTTGGAGTTGCTTTGGTGCATGACTGCTTGTTCTTAACTTATTGAAAATCGATGCAATATATTTATGTAAAATCGAAGATTTCGACTCTAAATTTTTTATTTTCTAGATATTTAGAGTTGCGCGTGTAAATTAATAAAAGATGCAAACAAACCTAACGCTTCTAAATTGATAAAACAAGAAAATTGAACGTGTAATTCATTTTGCAATAAATAATAAAAAATCGTGCCCCAGGTGTAAATCCAGTCAAAGTAAGATAATTTATGAATTTGATTCCTTGAAATCATTGACTTAACGATAACTGAAGAATCAATCAAAATGAATGAATAATACTTTTTTTCTTCTGGTTTGAGGGCAAATCTGTTACAAAACAGTTTGGGTTATTCAAGGAATCAAATTCATAAATTCTTATCTTACTTTGACTGGATTTACACCTGGGGCACGATTTTTTATTATTAATTGCAAAATGAATTACACGTTCAATTTTCTTTGTTTTATCAATTTAAAAGCGCTAGGTTTGTTTACATGTTTTATTAATTTACACGCGCAACTCTAAGTATCTAGAAAATAAAAAATCTAGAGTCGAAATCTTCGATTTTACATAAATATATTGTGGTTGAATACAGATTGAATTTTTGTTTTGTGTTGCTTTAAATGAAATAAATGCGCATAAGATTCTGTATAAATTTAATTAGATTAAATTACAAAAATATGTCAGTAATACTGACTCAGTATAGTCGAATCAATAATCTTTTTGTTTTAGCTGTTGCAAGTTGCAACATAAATCCATGAGAAGTGGCAAATCGACAGAGAAATGTGCTACCACTATGAAGCGCCTGGATAATCCAACAGTGTGCACCAGCCAACGAATTACTATTTAACCGGCCAGTCAATGTATACACTCATACTATACAGTAAATGTTAACGAGAAGATGCTTTCCACGAGGACAAACGAGTTTGCTCCCCAGCAGTCAGTACACACTGTGTACTACACAGTGCTTTTCATTATTTTCTTGTGTCAGTTTTCATCTAACCACTGTGACTTTAGTTTGTTCGTACCTGCAGGTTGTATGTCATCTGTTTCAAAGTGCAAATTCTTACTTTAAACATAATAATTTTATTGTGATTATTTTGGAATTGCAACTTAAAAAACATTAAACTGTAAATTAAGATGAATCTCAACAAACGTTGTCGTGTCTGTGGCGATGAAGCAGTATGTAAGGGAATTTAATATCAATTTAATTTGTAATTTATATATTTATTATTATTTAATTATAAATGACAAAGTTAATATTTATCAAATAAAATATCAGAAATGATAAAAAGCTAGGAAAAAATGCAACGTAATTTGACTGAATAAATTGCAACATCGCTCACATTGTCAGCATGGAAAATGTCGTTTTTAGTGCACTTTTACAAAAATCATTGAAATAGGAAAAAAATGTTGGGCTTGAGGAGACAGTTTGGAAATATACAAATTGAACTGAACAAAAATGTTTTAATTTTAACTAATGTTTATTTAATAGGTTTCAATTTTAACGGAATGTCGTGTGAAGCGTGTAAAGTGTTTTTTCGTCGAAACATACTCAAAAATAAGGTAAAACAACCTAAATCAAAATTTAACAATTTAAAAGTACAACCAAGTTCTGTTTATCGACTGAACAATAAAAATTGCACTACAAAAATAAAAATTTATGAACATATGTGTCGAAAAAAACTAATCACCAGTGAATTATGAATTTTATCTTGTCAAACAATAAATTACTAAGTAGAGATTTACTGTTCCAATTAGTGTCAAGTGTTTGTTCACAGACGGACATGAGCGAAATTTGCCTGAGTCTTTACTGCCTGAGACACAAAACCGGATCAGACACAAATTGCATACAAATGTATCTCTCAATCCATTCATCTACTGAATGACGCAATGTTCAAGTCATTTTCGTTTGCACCCTCAGTCTTGTCATCTCCAATTGTGTTTTGTCCACTTTATACGCACTTTTGTCATGCTTGATTTTGGCGACAGTAGACGTCCTGATTTGCATCCAGATGTATAAAAGGGTCCATTTGAACGTAAATGCAAACATTTGGGCATGTTAGTGCTTAGTAATTTAACACATATCTATTATCAAAGTCGTATTACTAAATTCTCAAATGAATGATAATAACAATAACAATTTGTTCAAACCCATCAAACTTTGTCGGGTTTGTGGTGATGTAGCACTTGGTTTCAATTTCAATGGTCTTTCATGTGAATCGTGCAAAAGCTTTTTTTCCGCAGAAATGTCCTCAAGGAAAAGGTGTTGGGCTGGAATTAATTATTGAAGTCATTTTTAATATTAAATTGAAAATTATTTTTTTATAATTTGTTTAGAATTTTGAATGTAAAAATGAAAATAAATGTTTGGTGGAAAAGTCAACCAGAAAATTCTGTAAACGATGTCGAATGGACAAATGTTTTGCGATTGGCATGAAAAGGGTAATGTCTTTGTTTTTTGGCTAAAAATAACCTCGAATTAATTCAAATAATATATCCAGCAATTAATCACTATATTTAAAGAAAAATTAACTCTTAAACAAATACCTGAAAACATAAGCGGTACATTTTAATTTGATAATTAATAATTTTTAAAAAATAATATTCTTTAGAATATAATCAAGAACTTCAACCATACGACCTGAGGCGAATACACGAAATTGAGTTGGCGATGCGTAATTTTCCTAACGAGCACAACCTACCGATGGTTGGTTATACGGACGATATGATGCATATAATCAAATTAACCGAAAATTACGCACGCCGAGCCATAAAGTTCTGCAAAAGCATCGAATCATTTCGATGCGTTAAATTCAATGATCAAATTCAACTGCTTAAATCGTTTTACCCAGAAATGTGCGTTATACTAACTTCGTTCATTTATATTGAGGAAAAAGATGGCATTCGAATTCTTGTAAGGAAAATAAATTTATATATTTACAAAAATTATATTTTAAAATTTAGAATGAAACAGGACATGAAACAATTTTTTGGTAAATGGACATTGTCAACATTTTTATCAAAAGAGAATTTCGAGGGGTCAATACGAAAGCTTGCATCTCCCCTTCAAGTTGTGTTAGAAAATGATACAACAATTCGAAATTTGGTCTGAATTTAAACATAACCATTAACAGAGTTAATTACAATTTATTTATTTACTCTTTAAGTTATTTTCCCAATTGTTGTTCAAACCAAGAGACAATACTGACTGTGCGGAATTTGTCAAGTGAGTTTCAAACTTAAATTAAATAAAAAATTGACTTTTTTAAATGTCTAGATACAACTACTGGGTTTATAGTCATCTGTTGCGCAAATATCTGCGATTCAAATTCAAACATACAGGGGATCGAAAATTCACCTCACTTATGGCTTTGCAGGGACAGGTTACCGAGGGAAGCAAATGGTGTATAAACTTTTATGAAAAAGAAGCTGATGCCCGAAATTTTACGTGATATTTACAATTTGAAAATATAAATTCAAACGGGATGTTTTTCAGTGAATGTGAATTATTAAAAATATAAAAAAGTAACTATATAACACAAAATACCAATTTACTTTCCCTGAGCACGATGGTGTTGCTTGTTTCGGGATCCGATGAAACCGGAAGTCAAGATTAATTTCAGATCCAAATGTATCAGACCCATAAATAAATTCTGAAATCCTCAATGTGTCCTGAGTATGTTTCTAAATTTTGGTTTCAATCGGTTCTATGCATTTTTTGCTAAATCTTAGAGGATCTATCGGATACACCTGGAATTCTGGTCAAATGACCTTTGGCTAATAAAATTACGCTAGGCAATCTCAAATCCCGGATTCTTTTTCCTGCCCCAAGAAGAATTCACTCTGGAGTACTTCTGGAACCTCGTATATGTTCCAAATTTCATGCCATTAGGCAAAGTTGAACTCACAAAACCCTGTAGGTACACATAGTACCTACGCGGCACTCAAAGGGTTAATCACTACAATCCATTACATCTTTTATAAAAAAAAATTCGCAATACTAATATATTCATGACTTTGTGCATGAAGTTTATTTATATTTTTATATTAATTGAAAGTTGATTACATTTGAACAATTAATTAATTCACTGCACTCGTACAAATTGCCCATAAAACAAATTTTGTTTCAATAATAGTGAACTATCGAGTGTATCAATGTTATCTTGCTTGTTTAACTGAGTACAAATTCCCTAATGCACAATGTACATTGGTGTTAAATATGCCTCCAGGATATATTTCTCCGTTTTTTACCTCCAGAAATAGAAACATTGCAAACATCGTAAAAGATGGGGAGGGTTGCAATCATTAAAATTTCAATCATGTAAAAAAATTCTTTTAAAGTTTGTGGAAATGTTGTTTTAATGCTTGTTAGTATTTTGCAAGGTCATCTTCCCAAAAATCATCCAATTTGGACCAGTGATTCAAAAGTTATACCGATAATAGAGGCCGGCACTCAAAGGGTTAAACAAATCAAAATACTTATTCTCAAAATTAAAATTTTTTTCGATTATTAATTTATTTCCCGTTCTTTTCAGTTTATGTGCTCAAGCTGTAACATACTTAAACTTTACTTGCTTATCGGGTGGTTGTAAGACTTTTGGGTTTGCAAGGTTGTCAAAGTTATTTTGAGCATACACGATTGTTTCTAAGCATTTAGCTTTAACTTATCAGCAACTAACTAAAGATAATTGAGTCTGGTATGTCATGATAAGCACACCAAGTGTAATTGTGTTACAGTTCAGGGGATTCAAAATTGTATTTTCAAAATTTATGAAATTCAAAATCTCAAAATCCACCAAGTTTATTAATACAGTCAAACGTGTGGTCAGTCGGACCTTGACGTCGATAAAAATACTTGAACAAAGTACTTGAACAACGTGTACAAAGTTATTATCGAAATTTTCCCAGTGCGAGATGTAAGCCATATTTTCCAATTGATTTATTTGTTGTTTGATTCTGTTACAGATGAATCGAACAGGAACAGACCAAAAAGTTGAGTGATCCAAGTTGAATGCACGCCTTCGTATGGTCATGGCCAATAACAAAGCAATTGCTGTGTTTCTATTAGTTTGTTTTTTGTTTGTTTGTTGTTGTGATTGGTTTTTGAATCGATTTGTTGTTCAACTGGTGCAAAATGAGTTTATATATTGCAAAGTGATGCTACTGATAATAGAATGCATAGTGGGAATAATTCGATTTGGTGGTCTATTGTGTATCCTTGTTTACACACATTTGTCAAATAAACTAACACTTGCAGTTAAGTTGATAAATTTTGATAAGTGAACCTAATATGGTTTTTTGTGTTATTGTGATCAATCAATCAGAAACAATCTAATGTAAAAATGGACATTATTTCAAATGTTTTTTGTTTCTAATAATAAAACTGTAAGTCAGAACCGTTTCCTGTGCTAATTTGGTCATACCGTTTAGAGAGCTACATAAAGTCAAGAGTATTTAAACCTAGCCAAGGGCATTCCTTATGTTTGTCGAAAGTATATTTCAATTTTCACTTGCATGCCAACTTTGATTTCAACTTTTACTATCAAAACAGAGCGTGGAAAAGGGATTTAATCCTCGGCCATATGTCTAATAAGATAAATTGTATTGGACAAAAAAAACATTTTTATTGTGAAAAGTTGAGCAACATTACGGAATTGAACCATGCGGTATATTATTCGCCATCGATGCTCACAGATCCATTCTTTCATTGTAATTGAGTTATAGACTAGTCTATTGCATTTTTTTCATGGCATTTAAATCATATCTAAAAATGTGTATTTTTTAAATTTTCTATCAAACCGGAGCAGTTTAGAATGATGTTCAATGAAAAACACAAAATCATATATTGGGATATCAAAGTTATCTAATCAATATGTTTTCAAAGTACAATTTGAGAACAATTATGAAATAATATTTTGAACAGCAAAGTTTGATTCAACCTGTATATTGTTTTTTTGTTATGTTTTATTAGAACTATAGTGCCATCTATTGAGAGATAAACGATCTTTATTAGTCCAAAACTAACCAAAGAAGGAGCTGCTCACTAACTAGTGAGTTGGCTTACGACACAGCATAGTAATCAATCTGATAAGACAATAGTTACATAAATGAAATTTGAGTGTTACAAAAAGCGAATACTGTAAAACAATGTGAATACTATAAGTGGTGTAAATACTGTAAATATAAATCAAACAAAATTCTAGCCATAAATGTGAAACTGAACATGACAAAACGGTCTCAGCTAACTCGGGACCCGAGTAAATTTTGACAAAATAATCTTGTTATCTCATGTACTTTTCCAGATCTAGAAAATCGGTCAAAAATCCAACTTTTTCCCCCATATAAAACTATGGGAAAATTTCCGGGGCCCTGGACACCGGGAAGATGTTGACCGATTTGGATGGAACTTTTTGTTTTGTCTTCAGTAAGCCAAAAGGCAACTATTTAGCGCCCAGCCGGTCCAAAATACACAAGTCGGTGTTATTCACCCCACCTTAACTCGGGTAATGCTTTCTTATCCAAATGGAATCTCTCGAAGAAGTCGACCATTTGAGTATTCACAGTCCCTCGCGCTTCCATCCATAATCCAATGACCTCGCAGTCACGTTTCTCGATAATCGGATAATCGGTTAATTTTTAATTTTTAATTTTAAACTATTTCTTTAATCCCACTTCTATTAAAATTCTGATGTACGGATGTTTGTCTGTCACGCTGTTTGTTGCATACAACAATGTCATCATAAAAGTGCAACAATGCAACAAAAGAAAAATTTTATCAACAATTGAAATTTCGAATTTTGGTGCGTTTTTCCGTCGATAGGCGTAGATTTAGGTTAGGTGGTTACGTGAGTGGTGGGCGCCGTTAAGAGTAGGTTTAGGTTAGGTTATGTGGTTACGTGGGTGGTGGGCGTAGTTAAGAGTAGGTTTAGGTTAGATTAGGTGGTTAGTTGGGTTGTGGGCGTCGTTCGGTTTAGGTTAAGTTAGGTTAGGTGGTTAGGTCGGGGTTGGGGGTCGTTCGGTTTAGGTTAGGTTAGGTGGTTAAGTGAGTGGTGGGCGCCGTTAAGAGTAGGTTTAGGTTAGGTTAGGTGGTTTGGTGGGGGTTGGAAGTCGTTCGGTTTGGGTTAGCTGGTTAGGTGGGGGTTGGGCGTCGTTCGGTTTAGGTTAGGCTAGGTGGTTAGGATCGTGAACCGTTAGGTGACGTCTCACCATCTATTGCATCTTATTTAATATTTTTGACTTAAATTTTTTTGGTTACCCTCGTGGGAAAAGTTGTACTTATAAGTAACTTATTAGTACTCTTACGTAAGAGTACTAAAAGTGACTTATCAATCTCTTAAGTAAGAGTACTGATAAGTCACTTATAAGTAGCCTTACTTTCTGCTGCTGTAGGTTTATGGGAAGTTTTTCTTTTTGGGAAATTTCCCGATGTGCTTTTAGGTTGCTCCCGAAATCTGGCTTTTTCAAAATGGCCCTATTTACTCTATGATATACAGTAATAAAAATACTTTAATAATAAAAATACTATACATATGTATCAAAATAATACAGTAGGAATAACAAATTCAATAATCAAAAAAAATACGAATGGAAATCTTGTGGCTTCTTCGCCATTCGAATAGCCGAATTTTGTATAAATCAGATCGCGGCCTATTGACTGTCAATGTCTTCTTGATCACCAGGATTCTCCATTCTGTCAATAGAATTTTGCTCAGCCGAAGATTTCTTAGTCAACTCCCTAATGGAAATAGAATAAACATTTAGAAACATTGTATGTTGTAAAAAAATAGTCAAGTTTACTTTATAGCTTTGAGTTTAGCCTGATGATTCCAGTTGTTGAATCGAGTATCCAGCAAGTATTTGTCTTGTTTGCGAGCCGAAGTGTAGTCTGGTGAGGTACCGGCATCTTCTTTTGCCTGAGCTAAAATGTCTAAATAATAAAATAATTATGTTAACTCAATTAATATATTCAGATTGAATTAACATACCGAGCAGGTCGCTGTATGCATCTCTAAGTTTGAAATCATGTCGATTTGGCAATCTTTTCTCGGAAGGATATTTTCGAAGAAGTTTTTGGGTAAATACTTTGTCAAAAAGCTTCTTTGCGCCCATGGTCCCATGGTCGTTAGCTGCAAAGTACAGTGACTTGTTGGATACTTTCCACTTCTTACAAAGCCAAGTATTACGCTTGGTCTTTTCCTTCTCGGCTTCGGGAATTATCTTGGAAAATTCGTGTCGAAAGTAGTCTTCGATTTGTGTCTGTCGTTCACGAAGAATGAAAATTTCGTCATCTTGTTTTTTCACGTGACCAAGTAGCTCAGAAATGATCGCCTTACAGTCCTCAAGGCTGCTACAGTTCATCACAATTTCGGTAGTAATAAGGCCAGTTCGGTTTGGACTAGAAAAGGCAAGTTCTTCTTGCTGCCGCTCAAGTTCTGCAGCAGCCAACTGTGCTTCTTCCTGTGCCTTCTCAAACGCTTCGAGACTTTTACAAAACCTACCAACAGCTAAGTCTGGGAAAGTGTCTGCAAATAGACATTTAGCTTTGCTGTCAGCTAAAAACTCGCCAATGCTAGTAAATAAATTATCTGAAAAAGATAAATTTAATAAGGTTGGAATGGATATACAGAAAAATTACCTTCAAAAAATAAATTGCACTGAGAAAAGTCTGCATTTTCACAACAAAACGACAACATTGGGTTGTTGACAAACTCCATGGCATAGATAAGATTTTATCTATTAAGTCAATACTGCAGACAAAACGAAGGCAGACTTGGACAAGGCAATTGCCGATAGGCGAAATCACATATGAGGCAAACACGTGCGTTTGGTTGAATGACTTGACTGGCAGTGGCAGTGAGAGGCACAGTGCGCTGCACAGTCATGAGGTCGAATGGCGCGATAATTTGCGCGCGCGCTCCGAGCTATTACTACACAGCCTCACACACGATCGTGTGTCGAGTCGACTGTCATATGACATATGTCACACGTGTTGGGCCATTCATCAATACTGTTGACAGTCAACGTTGATTCACTGCTGTCATTTAACTGATATCTCAACCAAACCACAACAAATCAAGAATGGACCAAATTCGTTCCTCATTTAAGCGTAAGACTGACGAAAAAGTTAAATTGTTTGCCAAAAAGAGGAAAACCAGAGAACAACATGTGAACGACTTTATGGCCAATGTTCTTGCAAAGTCCAAATCTCGATTCTCCGAAAATCACGAGTTCTCGGCTGCTCAAGTCAATCTGGCCTCGACCCGCGAGTTATTTGCTGAAAGCGATTTTGACTTATCCGATCAGGAGGATTTTGTCGAAGTAGGCAGCGAAACAGAAGACAACGAAGACAACGATTTGCGCACCTTTGAAGACGACGACGGTAAAGATGTTACGTGCATAAACCCCCTTCGACGAAGTAGATGATAAAGACTACAGAAGAGTTCAAATGAATGAGTCAGAAAGAATTATGATCATGCTATTACTTCAAGGAAGATTCGATACGCCTAACAATTGTACCGAAATATCGTGTAAAGTTATCAATGATTTTGGGACAAAAATGTTCTCTACTACTGACTGGGACACTTTGACTAAACGAGTTCCAAATTCTTTCTGTCCTGATATTAGCAAATATTTTTACTCAAACTGTGGTGAATTAATTGGTCCTGTTTTGGACATGAGCAAAAGTGCAACTTGCAAATACGGCCACTCTTCTTGTCGAATCACTCCGAATCAGAAGACTAGCGAAACCGATTGTTCTAAGTATTTTTGTTATGTCTCATTGGGTGATTCGCTGCTTCACCAAATTCCAGTTATACATGATAAGTTATTAATTAATCGCCGTGGCAGAAAAACAAAATATTTTCACGATCTTCACTGCAGTGATAAATATCAATCATTAACCGCCACTAAAGATGATTCCGTAACTATTCTCACGATCACCTTGACCTGGGATGGTGTCGCATATAACAAGAATCAGAAAAGTATGTGGCCTCTCGTGGCTTTTTTGAATGAACTACCATTCACAGATAGAATCAACAATCCAATGCTCATTGCCTTACATTCTGGAGAAACTAAACCAGAATCTGATATTATGTTGCGTCCTCTGGTCGACGAGTTACTCAAGTTTGAAGTTGAGCCACTTTCAGTAATGATTGGTGAAAAGATGCATTTTTTTAAAGTCAGATTGTATTTGGTAATTGCAGATGCCCCCGCTAGAGCTATGATTCTGAACTGTAATCAACATAATTCGTACTACGGTAAATTCAAACATTTGTGTTATTTTTATTTATTTAACTATTTTTATTGCTAATTTTTTGCAGCATGTCATAGCTGCTTGTTAAAAGGCGTGTACGAACGACGATTTTTTAAGATGACTTTCCCTCCAACTTTGACATTCAAAGCTTCTCCTCGTGCCAATCAAGAATGGCGAAGAATTGCCTTGAAGTTGGCCAAGGATAAGGATAACAAGAAGAATAAGGAGAAGCAAATTAAAGGCATTAAAGGACCTTGCCAACTTATGAGACTTCCTTATGTTGATTTACCAACAATTTGTCCACCCGAACCGATGCACGCACAGTATTTAGGTACGATTTCCATGGCTTGTGGAACTTGTTCAATTAGTGATAACTATTCTGCTTCTTCTAGGTACTGTAAAGAGTCTTATCAATAGATGGCTTGGAAGAGACTGTTCCACAAAATGGTTTGGAAAGCTCACAAAAGATGAGAAGTGTTCTATTAATCAACACAAGCTTTCATCGGATCAAGTTTCTGAGCTTGACAAGAGGCTTAAATCAATTAAATTCCCAGAGAATGTCCATCGAGCAATGCCTCAATTTAGCCGAAATGCATCTTTCAAGAGCCTCGAGTACGAATTAACCATTTTCTTTGGATGGTGTTGCTTCGATGGCATCCTCGAAAATGAAAGATTTACTAATTTTAAGCAATTAGCTTTTATATTGTCTTCTTTATCAGTGCGTTTTGTCTCGAAAAGTGACACAAGAAGTTTGGAAACGCAAATCAAAGTGTTCTACGAACAATTCCGCAATATCTATTCAAAGCACGAAGCTTTCATGTGGAAAATAAATGTCCATTTTATCAGCCACTTGTGTGAAATGGTCCAAGAATTTGGTCCTCTCCCCCGTTCAAACCGCTTACTTTTACGGAACACATTTTTTTGGACTCATCGCCAGTAAAGTTCAAACAGGAACTAAAGTCTCGGAGCAAACAATGAAAAAGTGTAATGCCTATCAATCTGTTGTGTCGGCTTGCAGTAGTAATATTCAAAATTCGTCCCAAAAGTTCCTCAAAAACTTATTTCTATTTATTCCTAAATTGTGTGAAAAGGTGGTACGCAAAATCAAAACATTTGCTTCTATTTTCATTCCCACTGACGATGTGACTCGAATACTTTCCCAAACTGGTTCAAATATGACTTATAAATCATTGCAGCGATTTCGAGTCAATGGCAAACTGATCTGCACCGAAGATTACAATAAAACAGAGTCCAAATCGACAAACAATCATTGCATCAAGACTGAAAAAGGTCAATATTTTATTGTTTCGAAGATTATTGAAATCTCCAACAAAGAGATTGCAGACTGCCCTATAATTAATATTTTAGGGTATGAATTATTAAATTGTAAGAAGCTTCCTTTGAGACCCGATGATGACCGATGCAAATTGAATTTTTCTTATATTTCTACATATTCTGGCGTTTCTTCCGAATTTAACAAAAATTGAACTATCTCAAATATACGAATTAGCAACTTATACTACAGTCAATAATATTCATTATGTATTCGATATTTTTAATATACATTTGTAGACCTTTATCGATTAAATCATGACTTTGTTTAAACAGAATTTTGTATTTTATAATTATTTTGATATAAAATGATTTGAATTCAAATTATTACTATTTTAAATGTTGTTTAAGAGAATTTTAAGAGTTTAAGTTGTCCATAAGTGAAATTTAAGTGCTAAGTACAAAGTAAGTAGAATTTTAGTGTTTAAGAGTTCTTATAAGTTGCTTATAAGATACCAGTTTAAAGCTTAAGTACTTTTCTCCCACGAGGGTAGGCGTGGTGGGGGCCTAAAGGCAAAACGTTAGTTTTGCGGGACTTGTACGAATTAAAGTTAATTTTTTTCTTATTAAATACAAATTCTATTAAAACGACTTGATTTTTAAAAAATAACAAAAATATTGTAATATTTTTGTCAAAATTGCATCTTGTTCTCCCTTAATTCCAAATCTGAAACTAACCGATCACCAAAAACCCAATCTAAATTCAAAAAAATATAAAACTGTGAAATGAACTAAAGTATAATCATTTTCATGTAAATTGTTTATACTAATAATAAACTCATCAAAGAATGTTTTGTGTGAAATCATTTATTTTCCCCAGGAGAAAACTCAACCATCAAATTGACTAACCTTGGACCCTAATCCAATACCCTTGATCCAGGCACACATTTTTTGATAATTCATTTCATGACCTTTTGAATCTCATTGATATAACAAATTTGTAGTTGCAAACATTTTAGGCAACGCCACAGTGCGTGCACTTGGTGATCAACTCTAGTATTTACAATAAATAAATCATGCCACTAACTTCAAACTTTATAGCAACACACTTCAAATAAAAATTGAATTCTTAGTTTAAATGTTATTTGCAGATCAATAAAATGCCAATTGTCACAAGACACAAACTCAAACATTGTAACCAACGAGAACCTAGTAAAAACTTAACTTTAGCTACTCGTCAAAGAAGCACACTCCATACTCTAAATCATGGGTGCGGAGACCGTGGACCTCGGTCCACTTTTGCTCCAAAAGGTCCACTATTTTTTGAACTATCAAAGTAAGAGGGGTGGACTTTCTCTCAAAAGTCTCCGCACTCTTGCTCTAAATCATTTATTTGGTCTTCATGGTAACGCACACCACCAAACTGAATCCACACAATAATACATTTTCTATTACATCGGTTGCACAAATATTGAGTGTTTGAAAAAAACTTTAATATAAAATCATTAATTTCTACAATGCACTTCCCGCGACTTTTCACTTGCACATTAAAATTGGGCGCCATGAATCATGACGCCCATTCTGGTGACATAGGTATTCTGAGAGAACAGTAGACTCTAGAATTACCAAATTTGGCATACATACTCTAGGAAGTATATGTAATCGACTTGTCAGACCAAAACTGGGGGTCATGGATCATTGATGCCAAATTCTGGTAGCACCAAGTTAACAAAATTTTTTTGTGGTCATTACGTGGAAAAATATTGAATGCATATTTTTAAACAAAAATATTGGTCCTAATACACATTTTTAGTGATCCAAATGGATCGAATAAGGTCTTTTCTAAATTTCTTAACAATGTTCTCTAAATGTCATAGAATTTGGTTCTATAGCTATTGATGCAATGTTAGTGATTCAATTGGATCAAATAAAATTGTTTTAAAAGTTTCTCAATTTCTAGTTCAAGTTTCTATTTTCTTTTTTTAAGAGTATCGCTATTTGCCTGGTTTGCCTGACAATCTTATTACATTTGATATGCAAACTTGTTTTTAAAAATCTAATAATAAGATAAAATAGACATCGTTTTAAGTTCTTTCATTAACATAAACCACTATGTGCATAAATTGGGTCGCGACTAGCCCAATAGACTTTTGTTTCCTCAAAGACCGGCCCGTGGCAAGTTTTTGAGTTAATTTTTTAAAATAAAAATTACAAAAAATACAAACTCAAAAATTCAAATAAATTTGAGAGCATAAATAAATCCAATATGATAAATATGTTGATATATTCAAACTTTTGAAAACAAGCATTAATGTATGAATTCTATAAAATAAAAAGTTTGTAATTTGAGATGACAAAACATATTTAACTTTTTCTTTATGTACTTTTTTCACTGCAAGAGCTCTTATAAAGAGCAATATCAATTGCTAATGGAGCGTTATTCAAATTTAAATATAATTTGTATGTAAGACCAAGCAAATGAGAATGCTCTTTTCAGAGATCGCAATGGTTGGTTCACTGAGTTCGACAAGATGCTTGCAAAAGTGCGACTGATCACACAGACAGACAAGACACACAGACCCTTAGTTTTTCTTTCGTACATATCAAATGTACGGTCTCATATTATTGCCTTGTATGATTATTTACTGTCTCATCAGTTCAATTAACTTGACACTAGATTGTTACTGGATATGTGTAGGGATATGTCATCCGAGTGAGTGTAATGCTCTGCATTCTCATAAATGGCTTCTTTGCAAACTAGGTTTCTTCATACTATTGTTGTGCATTATCGGTATGGATTCACTTATGGTTATTTTAGGCTTTTTCTATTGACTACATGACACACAGAAAACTTTAGAGTTTCTATAGAGGAATGGACGTAAACATGCCTCTATAGAGGAATTGAGCCGCCTAGCATGCTTCCATGGAGGAATAGAACATTTTATTCTTGTATACAGGAATTTATAATGCGTGCAATTCCTGATTAGAGGAATGCTTAAGGCAGGACACGATGAAATTTTGACAAAATATGACATTATGTTTAGTCTTTTAAAAAATATTATTTAAAATTATAATTTACATAGAATACGATAAAATCGAACTTTAAGTTTAGAAATAACGAAAAATGAAAAGTTTAAAAAATCACGCTCATTTATGTCTCACTCCGATCGAATCTTACAGTCGACTTTTCTCAATTAAGTTAAAACTTCAATTTGAATTTTTTGAAGATACGTATTAAATCTAAATCTTAATCGATTCTGGCAAATGAGGTTCGTAAATTGTAGAGAATTTAATGAACTAAAAAGTGAGCTGATTAGTTTTGATGGATTTTACTCTATATTTTCAAAATTAGTAGATATATAGCAAAAATTTGTAATTTTTTCTTTTAAATCATCCCAATTTAAAAATTTCAACAATTAAGCCAAAACTTTCCTGCTCACTTTTATGTTCTTTTAATTATATTTAATTTTTGCCCAAGATTGTCAAAATCGGTCCAGAAATGTGGTCAAAACGTGTCTTCAAGAAAGATAAATAAACCTTGTCAAAATGCTATCTTTCTCAATTGAGCAAAAATCCATCGTGTCTCCCCTTAAACTAATTCCTTTATAGAGGAATAGTGTGCTCGAGCAAATTCAACAAAAATTTAGTTTTAAAAAATCTGAAAATTTGGAATTTAGGATAAATGTTATCGTAATTGTATGAAAAATAAAATTGAATAAAATCACTAGTATATGTGTGAAATTATTCGTAATTATTTTAAATAAAAAGTCAAAAATCCACCAATTCGACAACAGCTTAGCATTTCTCATTTTGTTATTATTGTTGGTCACATTAATCATTTCAAAATCATTTAGCACTCAACCATTAAGGGGGACAAGATTTTGCCTTTATATGTGAATGACCCATCGATATATGATGGGAAAAAGTGGTCTCCGAAGGGTACAGTTTTAACCGAGAACATATTATCCGATTTTGGCTTTCAATATTTCAATATATCATTAAAGGTATGACACGAACTTTAAAGACGATTGGATGTTTGGTCATTTTATTTGTAAATTTAATCTAAAAAAGAAAAACAACTCAAAAGAGTCTTAGATCTTAGTCACTTTTCATTATTTACTAAAAAAATGACCAAACATCCAATCGTCTTTAAAGTTCGTGTCATTACCTTTAATTTGATATATTGAAAGCCAAAATCGGATAATATGTTCTCGGTTAAAACTGTACCCTTCGAGACCACTTTTCCCATCATATATCGAGGGGTCATTCACATATAAAGGCAAAATCCTGTCCCACCTTAAGTGGCAGTACGAAAATTTGCCTTCATTTGGTAATTTGTCAAACAGCAATAGTTTATCAATGTGTTTGCTTTTACATTAACTCAGTTTCATGTGATAAGATGCAGAGTTAAGCGCTTATCAGAATTAACACAAAATGCTTGTTTAGGTCGTGTTTTTATGCGGGAGACCTTTGAAAAGGGCAATTTTTGTTTAAGAAACATTAGCAAAGGACAACTTCAATTCACCATGGCATGTCTATTGACGCAAATGGCGTTACGATCATTCGGAGACTAAGTGTTGTTTGGTTTATACCACAGATTATCCCCACTAATTGCCACCACTTCATAGTGGAGGACTTAGGTAATCTGTGGTGAGCCAGCAAAACGCTCGTTTCACAACTGTTCATAAACTACTCTACCTAAATCAATCAGGTGCCTCCTGCGTAATCACAATTTATCAGTTAATATAACAAACAGTGAGTTAGAAGCTTTTTATGAACACCATATTCAAAAAATTTAAATATCAAAACAAACCCGCGATTGAAATCCGAGACCTTCTGGGGACACATTTGTTTGAAATGGGTCAAAGTCCATGTCGGTATTGAAGGAAACGAATAGGCAGACAAACTTGCAAAATAAGCATATGCTCAAATATGCTTAACTTTTAAAAACTAAATTTTAAGATAATTTTGGTAGCGTTATGAGTCAATTCTCAAATCTACTTGGCATCTCAAAAGCATCTACTGATCCCGAATAAAATAATACATTGAATAGAAATTTAAATATATTTTATTGGAAATTGATTGATTTATTCAGATATAATTTTGGGAATTACATTAAGCAAAATATCGAAAAGTTATTTTTAAAAAACTAGTCAAATTAAATTGCTGAATAACATTTCATGATTGGCTACAGTTTTTTAGCATATTCAGTGGCTTTTGTTTCTTACCGTTTAAACCTTCATTTTCAACATGTTCACAAACGTTGTGTATGGCATTTGGCGATGATATCTGGCATTTCTTATGATTTGAATGTATCGAATGGCATTGGATTCTTGGGATTCCAAAGTAAATTTATTATTCAAATGTCGTCACTTTTATCGGAAAAGCATAGGTCGGATGTCTTTTTTCAATATTCGATTCTGCTTTATTAAGATTAGGAAAATTAAGATTAAAAAAATTAAGTATTTTGAAATTATTTGCATAAATTAGAATCTGTGTTACGTACATTCATTTTAGCATTCTGCAGATTGTTCAAGGATACATTTTTGCTCGCTGTATTGTTGTTGGTGGTAACACAATATTTGTTAATCATTACAATAAATAGTAGGAATTATAGTAACATTACCTGAAATGCATACCATGCATACGAGAAGAATGGCAATTAGCATAACGCATAAATAAATAATGCATCTCATCATATATGTGTAATCGCAGTATAGGTTATATACGAACAGTAAATCATTAAGCAAATGAGCTTAAACAGATATGTTTAAGTTATATGATTTTTAATTTGATGGCATAATCAGGAGAATATTGTACAAGAACCTAGTACATACCATGATGAGCAAATAAAATCTATTATTTAGCAAGTCGTTATCGCAAGACAAAAATATATGTACAAATATCTTAATACACTAAGAATGACCTAATCATGTGAGCTCAAGTTAAATATAAAAATTAATCGTTGCACATGTCTGTTGATGTTTGCTTTTACTAACGTTTCACATCTTCCCCTGATCAATATTGCATTAGAATTTATCTAAAAATCCGACTGTTAGTAAGTTGCAAAAAATGGGCAAATTAAACACGACAACTAATATCACTGTTGAGCTGTGTCACTCATGTTTGAAACAATGAGGACTATTATGTTTGTTGTTGGACTAAAGTGGTTGTTTGTCACTTGGTAAGCAAAAACCGTTTTTCAAACGTGTCGCTCTATTTTCAATGTCTGTCCCGCAAGCGACAAAGAGCCACGGACCAACAAGCACAGTTCAATTACCGTTACTCATTGCAGAGGATAAGTGAAGTCCGTTTTTTTGTTAGTTGGATTTTAAAAACTTATGTTATACTCATCCTGCTTGCCAGTAAAAATCAAAGACACGAAATTTGCCTGGCTTGCTAGAAAATGTATTGAAATTATCTTGATCTAAAGGTTGTTTTATTTCCAGTTTACCCTCTTATGTTTATTTATTTATGATTTATGTTTAAAAATACAAAATTTAACAATTTTTTTATTTAATCTGTATTTAAAACGGCAAGAAAAGCGTTTATGCTCAAAAATTTTAGCTAATCTCTTACAAGTTTTAAACTGTTAATTTAAAATATTCAGTCTATTTTTGGTGAGCAGATAAATTCTCTAAGAAATGCGAAAAAATACATTATAATTGGTGTATCGCACAGGTCAGTGCCGGCCCAAGAGCTTTTGCCTAAGTAGGCAAAGGGTTGTTTTACCGCCCCTAATCATGATATTACCGCCCTTGTTCCAAACACTAAAAAACAAAAAAAAACGTTCACACTAAAAGCTTATTCATCCCAAGGGCTAATAGACTAGGAACTAGGAACATTAGAATCTTGTTATTGGTAGCCAAGTGTTGTAAGAACTGATTGGATTATGCGGCTGGAAGCTTTCTAATTGCATACTCCATATAGTTCGTCGGGAATATCCAACAATTAGGGTCGATGAATTCTATCCCAAAATAAGTTGGTCGAGATTATCTAGCAATTGGGTCGGTGCATTTTATAAAAGAATAAGTTTGTCGGGATTATCCCACAATTGGGTAGGTAGATTCTATCCCACAATAAGTTGGTCGGGACTATCCCACAATTGGGTCGGTAGATTCTATCCCACAATAAGTTGGTCTGGGTAATCCCACAATTGGTTCGGTAGATTCTATCCCACAATAAGTTGGTCGGGGTAATCCCACAATTGGTTCGGTAGATTCTATCCCACAATAAGTTGGTCGGGGTAATCCCACAATTGGTTCGGTAGATTCTATCCCACAATAAGTTGGTCGGGGTAATCCCACAATTGGTTCGGTAGATTCTATCCCACAATAAGTTGGTCGGGGTAATCCCACAATTGGGTCGGTAGATTCTATCCCACAATAAGTTGGTCGGGACTATCCCACAATTGGGTCGGTAGATTCTATCCCACAATAAGTTGGTCGGGGTAATCCCACAATTGGTTCGGTAGATTCTATCCCACAATAAGTTGGTCGGGGTAATCCCACAATTGGGTCGGTAGATTCTATCCCACAATAAGTTGGTCGGGACTATCCCACAATTGGGTCGGTAGATTCTATCCCACAATAAGTTGGTCGGGGTAATCCCACAATTGGTTCGGTAGATTCTATTGATACAATTGAGTTGTTTTGTCATATCTAAGAAAGTGTTGGCTGAAAACACAGAAATTGGATTTAATCGGAAATTTATGGAATTTGGTCATAATAGTATGATTATGATGAAATGATAAGAATTCAATATTTTCCACTTTCCTGCAATGCTTTTTTGTTTTAATTTTGGACCTAGACCAAATGGAGAAGATGTCCATCGATTCCAAATAAAACAGTTAATGTCATTTTCAACCATCATTTTGTCGTATCCCATTATTATATTTGTTTATTAGATGTCTCAATTTTGGATGTACACCACTATAAAAATTTTAATCTTATATAAATTTTAATTAGAGGAGCGAACTGACGAACGAACACCCGAGCGGAGCGAGGGTGTGAGAGAGATAGTGAGTGACGATTCTACCCCAAAAATTTGGGAGAATGGTATTTCTTGTCCAGACGATTCATCGAAAACGACTGCGTGGATCGGTCTGAAAATTTAACACAATGTTCTGGTGGTGGTGTAGATGTGCTGTATAGTTTTGAGGCCATATTGGTCAAAGATCAAAGGTACAGCGGAAATACGAATTTTGTATAGAAATGTGTAGGGACCGAGTGTCAACAGTGGCTCTGTGACACAGACAAGCACACACGCCGAGCAGCGCGCCCGCTGTGCGCAAAGAGGATGCGCAGTGACAAACACACCCACACTAGAGTGCTGTGATTCACACAGTAGGTGTGATTGTGTTTACCTTGGACCACATTGCATTCTGTTGACTGTATTTGTTCAAAACATTTAACCACTATCAAAACAATTCTGTTACAAGTCTGTGATCTATTAAATCGAGTCAAAACAATTCGAGATTTTTCCCCCACCATCTAATACACTTTCAAGCAAAGTACATCTAATCTACCCAATTTTTGTCAGAGCATTGTTTTTGTCCGTAACTCAAAGTAATCTGAAACATAATCAACCAGAAATTACTTTTTAGCGAGACTCTTTTAGAGTCGTAAGCTTATGCTATTGCCATCGTGTCCGTCTGTCTGTCTGACCGTCTGTTAACCTTTGACCATATTCTGAGAGAACCGTAAACCCTAGAAATGCCAAACTTGACATATATGATCTCTGGGGTGCACCTAATTGAAATGTCGAAAAAAACTGGGCGCCATGAATCATGACGCCCATTGCAGTGTCACAGCAAAATTGTCAAATACAGAGGGAATATTGTATACATCTGTACTATGGAGAATAGAAATTAAAATATACAGCCTAAAACTTGTGAAAAGAATAGATTTTGCTGGTTGTGGTAATGGACAATGTCATTGTAACTGTCAATGTAATTGGACATGTTTACCTAAAAGTTGTACAACCTTTGAATGGCCTTTGTGATGTCAAGTCATATTTAGTATTTTCTATAGATAAATTTTTGATAATTCGATTGTGTTCAATTGTGAGTATAAAGCTTCAGCTCGTGAGATGGAATACCCCAAAAGAAATAAATTTTTGTTTTATGTTAATTGTAATATTCAGAATACTCTATTTCTGATGTCTAGAACTTTCTATATAATTCTTTTGAATGATTTTGTAATTCATGACTAAACGTACGAATATTCTCTTCACTTCATGAGAGTAAAAATATTTCTTCAGTTTAAAAGAAGCTTTTAAATCATTTTAATTGCCAAAAATATATGCACCTAAAATATCGCACACTTGAAGCGAGTGATAAAATAATAATAATAATAATAATAATCTCACAAAACATTTTCTATCTCCTATACCGTTCGCTCCGACTTTACGCCAACGACGTTATTTATCTTTTAAAAATAAGAAAGCAACAGGGCTCCATAACGCAGGCTGGTTCTAAAACTAGTTTTAATGGATACGAACAACGATTTTCGCTGTGTTTTCAGCCAACACTTTCTGAGATATGAACAAACAACTCAATTGTGTGATAAAATCTACCGACCCAATTATGGGATAACCCCGACCAACTTATTGTGGGATAGCGTTCAGTTGGCGCTCAAGAAAACAAGCGCTAATTTGACTAGATCTAACCAAAAGCGTTCAGTTTGCGCTCACGAAACAAGCGCCATAATAAAATGTTTGTAAATTTTCTTTTTTAACTATTATATAAAAAATTCACTGTTTTACCGCCTCTGATTTTAAAACGCAAGGTCATTCTTGCCTTCCTTTGCCTATTGGGTGGGCCGGCACTGTTCGCCGCACTGAACCGTGGTTGACAAGCGCGCTTGCTGTAAAAAAAATAGTTAAGTACCATCTAGAATGAATTGAAATGTGTTTGTATAGCAATGTTCAATAATATAAGCAAATTAAGATTTCATTTTCTGGATGCCACCAATACGTCCATACCTATAAATTTAAATATGAGGAATTTGATGATCATATCTTCCAATTGATCTGTTGATTTTTGTCCCGAAATTGCAAATATGATCCGTTTGAACTTATGCCATAATGGCGTTGATGGATCCTATCTATAATTAAAACATCGAATCATATTCTTCAAAGGATAAGTCTGAATCATTAATTTAAATACTTGAATTTTTTGAAATTAAATTTTTGATTGAGTAATTTTCATTGCCAATGCCTGATCCTGTTAGGGGTTCTATAAACAATATTCAATACAGTAAGTAAATTTAATTTTGAATCCGACATAGGGGCATACTTTAATCACGTGATCAAGGGTTGGTGGGAGGGGTAGGTTTGACAAATGAGCACACATTGATCACGAAAAAAAGTGAGGGGGTCTGATCAAATTCAGATATTTTAAATGACAACTTTGATTAAAATTTATATGATATACCTTAAAATGACGTGTTCATTGGAATTGGTTTAAATAGTGCTTGATTACAAACTGTATGTCTAAGGGGGTCTGGTCTTTGATCACGACCTGATCACATGGGGGATGAAGGAGTCCAAAAATTTGATTTTCCTGATTACGTGATTCAAGTATGACCCCAAACTGTAACACATTCTCACTTGGCATGCTTATCATGACTTACCAAACCAAATTATCTTTTTAGTTTGCTGTTATGTTTGATGATAAATACATATAAGAAATTGTGTAAGCTTAAATTAGCTGTCATAACCTTGAAAACAAAAAGGCATAATGCCTCTTGATAAGCAAGTAAAGTTTAATCGTGTTACAGTTTGAGTTACTCAAAGTCGACATGAAAGTTGGGCGTCATTAGAGCATGGCGCCCGGATTCGGTATAATATGCTTTTTGTTAAAGTGGGCGTATCGTCATCTGTTTAGTCTCGTATTCGCCATCGAACATCGAATGTTCTATTTAGTATTATAGTATTAGTAGACAGAGAAACGATCAACTCTGTCACTCTGTGTATTTGCCTACTCCAATAAAGATCTTCTTTGTGATCATCTTGTCTGGTTCTCTCTGTGATTTCCATTGTTCGTTAACACGTTATCAGCACCGTCTCTACCAAAAGCCATGGCTAACTGGTTTCTTGGCCAAGTGGAACAGATGTTGCCTACTACCTCTGTGGTGGTGATTTCCGTATTGGCCGCTGTCTTATATGCACTGGTGTCCACGGTCGTCATCAAGCTGTTCTCGAGTGAGTCCCTAGGTGGTCCGTCCGGCTCGGCGCCATCGATTGGTCGTGTTCGAGTCGAACAAGACCTAAAGCTGCCTATTCTGTCAGACTACAACTTCAAGTTGTGGTACCGTACTCTGTCGGTTGCCCTTAGCCAAAATGAGGCTGCCATTGCTATCTTGGAAGCTCTACCATCAGAAGACGCTCGGAACACTCTTGCGCTGGCCAAGATCCATGACTCGGTGAGCGAATCGAACAAGTTTGCGGTTCTGAACGCCACGTCAGCATATGAAGCCGTGATTTTGCTAAAGGCAAAGTTCGACAACAATCACGAGGACAAGCGGGCGATGTTATTGGAAAAGATTGGAGAATTAAAGCTACGCGACTACTCCACCGTGGATGACCATGTGGAGAAGCTGAAGATTCTGGTCCAGCAATACCGAATGATGGAAGGTGAAGCTACTCCACGAATGCATGTGAAGTGGCTGGCTGACTCGATCACTGGCAAGCTGGCAGATCAGTGCAAAGACGCTCTGCTCACATATCGGAATGTTGAAGACGCTGTCCATCATCTCAAGAGTCGAGCCTGTGAGTTCAAGAATGATGTGGCCATGTATGCTCACAAGAAAGGTCCTGTTCGCCTATGCTACAATTGTCGCAAGCCAGGCCACTTGAAGCGCGATTGCAAAGCGCCAACTGTATTTCCATCTGCACCAAATATAAATAAAGATAATTTGGTTTATTCGTCTTGTCCTGTAAAAGATAGAACTTGGGTACTTGACTCGGGTGCAAAGCCACACTACACCAACTCTGACCATAAACTGACGTCGGTGCGCGAAACGGATAACTCTTCGGTATCTCTGGCTGATGGCTCGATCTGCAAGATCTATGGCACTGGTGAACTGTTTCTGCACACCGAGTGGGAGCCGCTGAAACTGTCCAAGGTCAAGCTTGCGCCAGAATTTGAAGCCAATCTCATGTCGGTCAGCGAGCTCACTGCCCAGGGATACAAGGTGCTGTTTGAAGAACACGAGGCTACGGTGTACAAGGACGAGTTGGTGTATCTCAAGGCCAAGCGCATTGACGATTTGTACCGCTACATCGAACCAAGTGACGACTGTGCTCTGAGTGCCAATTCGGCCAAGTGGCATAGTCGCTTTGGCCATCCATGTGAGCAGAAATCGAATGAACTGAAGAAGTTATATCCCAACATCCAGTTCTCGCACCCGGCGCACTGTGAAACGTGTGTGATGGCCAAACAGAGACAGTCACCATACAAGTCATCCACCTATGAGAGTGCCACTGCTCCACTCGAACTCATCCACACTGACATCTGTGAATCAAAGTGCATGGGTTTTGATGACGCCCGTTACTTTGTGCTGTTCGTGGACGACTTCACCAAGTTCACCGAGGTGTACACTCTGGCGAGCAAGTCTTCGAACGAGGCATTAAAGGCGTTCATCGATTTCAAGACTCGATTGGAGAAGCAGTTCAAGAGAGACAAGCGGGAAATTCTGAGAGTACGCAGTGACAATGGTGGAGAGTTCAAAGGTGACTTTGAGAACTATCTGAACAACCAAGGCATCAAGCCAGAACTGTCCGTGGAATATTGTCACCAACAGAACGGAACAGCTGAACGCACTATTGAGACAATAGTTGGCAAGACAAGGAGCCTGATGTTCGAAAGTTGCATGCCCGAACGGTATTGGCCTTCGGCGGTGAAAACAGCTGCATTTCTGTACAACCTCTCGCCTCATGCTGCACTGGACGAAAAGTCGCCGGTCAAAGCTATGTTTCCCGGTCAGCGAGATCATATCGAGCGCGGCAAGCACCTATACGTGTTTGGTTCGGCTGCTTATCGCTGGCTCCACCACGAGAGAAGGACCCGACTGCGAGCCAGTAAGTTTGATCCCACTTCCGAAAAAATGGTTTTTGTTGGCTATGCACCAAACGCTGATGCATATCTACTTCTTGATCCTGAAACTGACCGAGTCGTCAAGGAAAGAAACCTTAAGGTGGTCGAGGACATTTTTCCATTCTGCGAATTGAAGAACAAGTGCAAATGCAGTGGTCAAAACGAAAAGGTGAAACAAGAGCCTGAACGCACTTTTATGGACTTGTTCATATATGGCAATATCAGAAGTGGCAACGTGTCGAGCGGTGGCGAAGTGGAGGCACCGGGTACAACGGAACAAGTGCATGCACCAAAGCAAACCCAAGAAGAAAGTGCCAACAGTATGACTGATGAGACCAGTCCAAGCGAATCATATGAGGAAGTGAGCTCAGCACCTCAAGAAGTTATGCCTTGTGAAAAGAGTTCTGAATGCGAATCGACCACAACTGAGATCAACATGTACACTAGTTCAAAACTACCACAAGCAACTGAACCCTCTCCAACGGAGGAAAGCAAACTCGAACCAGAAGAACCATCCGACAGTATCCCAGAAGACGATGTGAATAGTGACTGGGAGTCTTGTTCCATGGGGGAGAATGAAGAAGTGGAACAAGTCGAGGGGGAACAGTCAAGTGGTATTGAACTACGAAGGTCAACTCGTGTGAACAAGGGCAAACCTCCGGAACGCTATGGCAACCAGATCTACTTTAAAGATGATTCAGACTCGGATGATGATATAGCACTCCTGGTGTCTGCCGAAGTCAATGTTCCACAGAGCTATGTTGAAGCTATGAAGTCAAAACATAAGGAATACTGGGGAGAAGCAATGCTAGCCGAATGGAGATCCCTTCAAGAGAAGAAAGTGTTCAGAGTAATAAAGGAGGGCGATGCACCTAAAGGAACAAAAGTGATTTCGACCAAGTGGGTCTATGATGTAAAGATCAGCCCGAAGGACCTAACGGTGGAACGTTTCAAGGCTCGAATTGTGGCCCGTGGCTTCATGCAGCAATCTGGCATCGATTTTGAGGACATCTTCGCGCCTGTTGTCTCGCACACGACAATTCGATGTTTTCTCACTTTTGCTGCAGCACAACGCATGCATGTCCACCATATTGATATAAAGAATGCATTCTTGAACTGCGACCTTGACCAAGAGGTTATTGTGAAACCACCACCTGGCATCGGACTGGATGGCAGTGTTCTCGTTCTAGACAAGGCTCTTTATGGTCTTCATCAATCACCAAAGTGTTGGAATGAACATTTCACAAAGATACTGACAGAACTGGGTTTCCAACAACTGAGTGTGGATCAGTGTGTGTTCGTTAACAAGTCCAATGGTGCAGACACTTTCCTGCTGCTTTATGTAGACGATTGTTTACTAGCATCCGTGGACGAGAACCGAATCAGCCACTTCAAAACCGAGATTGCCAAACGACTGGAAATGCGAGACCTGGGGGAGGTACAGAAGTTTAATGGTTTAAACATCTCCCGAGATCCAAGTGATGGCCATTTCGTCGTATCTCAAGAACAATACATAAAGGAATGCATCGAGAACTTTGGTTTGAAGAACGCAAAGAAAGTCCTCAGACTGCCCCCAGTCGAGACGATCATCAATGTGCCCACATCAAAATCGACAAAGGAGTGGCACAAGCTGAATGATGTGCAAGCAAGATACTATCGAGGTCTGGTCGGTAGTCTTCTCTATATCAGCAACATCACAAGATCAGATGTGTGCTTCTCTGTAAATTTCCTTTCCCGTTTCATGAAAGAACCGACTAAACAACATTGGCTGTATGCAAAACAAGTGCTAAACTACCTGAACTCGACAGTATACAGAAAACTGCATCTCGGCAAATTTGACAACTCACTGTTGATCGGTTATGCTGACGCGAGCTATGGAAAGTCATCTGACCAGCGGTCCCAGTCCGGCATGATCTTCACGTTGTTCGGCAGTATCGTCGCATGGGCAAGCCGAAAGCAAGACACAGTTAGCAAATCCACAACTGAGGCCGAATATGTATCACTGTCAACAGCCACCGACGAATGCCTCTGGATCAAACAACTGCTGATGGACTGGGGAATGAAATTCAATGAGCCCACTCCCATATTCGAGGACAATCAAGCAGTAATCAAGTTGGTACACAATGGTCAAGTCAATACAAGAGCCAAGTATTTGAGCACCAAGTTGCGTTTCGTTCACGACTACATCATGAGAGGACATGTTGATGTAAAGTATATTGCATCAAGTGGTCAGTGGGCAGACATGTTGACCAAGTCAAAGGTTCCCTTAGACGTGGACCAACTCTTCTTTGGATCCGGTGACGCTACGACCAGGGGGAGTGTTTAAGTGGGCGTATCGTCATCCACTTAGTCTCGTATTCGCCATCGAACATCGAATGTTCTATTTAGTATTATAGTATTAGTAGACAGAGAAACGATCAACTATGTCACTCTGTGTATTGGCTTACTCCAATAAAGATCTTCTTTGTGATCATCTTGTCTGGTTCTCTCTGTGATTTCTAGTGTTCGTTAACACTTTTAAACCCAATTACGGGATCTTTAGGTTGCATAGCAAGTGACCCACGTTCTGGTTGGTTCGGCATTCTTAATCACAACCTGCTATAAAGAACATATTAATGAAGCAAATGTTAGGCTGTTCAACACTGTTCGAATGTTCAGACAAAAGTGTCATGTAAAGTGCTCAACTAGATATGCCACTCAAATAGCATTCAGATCATTGAGCCATTTTCTACGCCTACACACAGACCTTTCAATGAGAGTTCTGTACCAGAATCGCAAACTGTGGAGTCACATTTTGTTGTCAACTCTCTTGACAATTGGTTCAATCAACAATGTGTCCAAAGCTGAAAGATTAATAATTATTTTGAACATAATGTTTCAGTCTGTGTTTGTCACTGGAGTTTTGGTTCAACTTGCACAGACCACAAAGGCGATTCATAAGTCGGCAAACCTTTTGCCAACAGTACAGTTGCTCCTACTGAAAGGAAAGCGGTTTGTATGCTTCAAAATGAAATATCTAAATTTGTTTCAGCGAATCACGTGCAAGGACATTTCATACGGCTTCACCATTGGCTACACCAACAATGCAATAACATTCAAAACAATTTTCGAAATATTTCTCGTTTACATTGGCTATTTGTTGTGTGTCATTGGGCTTCTCAATAAAAGAAAATAGTTTTCAAATACAGACTATATCAATAAAGATTGCCACTCTACATTTTCTGTCATATCTCGAAAACCTCGAGCTCCTCAGACACGAGGGGACCAGATTCGGAACCAGGGTAAAAAACTGAATAAGATAAAAAACTGAAGTCCCTATGGCACAAGGGTTAACTAAAATTTTACTATCGTGACCGGAATTGTGCCAACTTTAAGACCAAAGCAGGCAACAAATTTAAAAAATGCAAGTATGGTCATTCTTGAATCGTTTACGTTTGCTAAAAGTGTGCCAGAATTTTGATTTTGGTCAACATATTGACGTAAAGTCTGCTTAAAATGTTCAATTTAAGCAAACTAAACTCAAAAACACATTAAAAACAAAACAATATTTCCACTTGGAATATGTCGTATATGACCTTAATCTTATGAAATGTGCTTGAAAAATATCAAAATCCATCACTACTAGGCCAAATGTAACCAGCTAAATAGCAGTGTGCCCTCACTTGGGTAGACTGTATTTTCACGGCAATGTAAACGGATAATATTTGGACGATTGATAATATTCTGCATAGACTACTTTGGTCAACACGATTTATTTACGTGACAACAATTTGAGGAACGCTTAAAAGTTTCCTAGTCCCATGAGTGTTGTATTATAAGCACACACACGTTTTCCCTGTGGACATTCCATTAGACATGTGAAAACAACACAATACCATTTCAATTATGTCGGGTTGTGAGGTACATGCAAGTTTGCTTAGTAACAAATTACAAATATAATCATAATGAATTAATAACATTAACCGGCTCATAAATTAATTACTTAGATAATTGTTTCTAAACAAATATAAAATGTCTGTTTTCTTATTTTCGGATGTATTATTTAAATTAATTCAAGGAAATAGCGTTCGTCTCTTTATGACTGTAATGATATAAATAAAATATTTGATTTTAAGAGTACAAGTTAACGTTAAATAAATTGAAAAGTATTTGTCTGAGCGTTATTGTCTGAGCGTTAGCGAAGACTAACCCTTGACTTTTGGCCATTTTTGTGCAGGATAAGGCTTTGAGGTTTCTTGGCAGATTTGGATGAAATTTGGCACAGATGCTTAAAAATATATGAATTTGTGCGTGACGTGCTCAGAAACTCAAAAAGTTGTGTTTTAGATATAGCTGCCATTCAAATTTCACCTCAGTCATTCTTCTGTTTGAGGGTCAAGTCAATTTATAGTGTACCCAACAATGAGTGCAACAATGTAAGAATTGTCAGGTATTTGCATAAGTTTTTCCGCAGCGCCATCTCATTTTTATAAAGGCAACTGTAGTATGTCTGTCAATCTGTGTGATTAACTTATGCCTTTGTCTTATAGTTCGTTTTATGTAGATCTGGTGTCGTGTAAGATTAGGTTTTTTTAATTTTTTCTTTAAATATGAAAATTGTTTTTATTTAGTTCCATTTTAAAGTTTGCTATTACAAAATCGTTTTCAATAGTTTGCTCATAGGCAAAAAGGAGACAGTGTCTAATGCCTGCTCCTGAAATGTGTGTTAAATTGGGAGTTGAGAATGTATATTCTTAGGATCAAAAAAGTTCTCCTGCTTATTTGTTTGGATTATCCCTATTGTGTTTGTTACAATAGATATTTGTGATGAATGAACAATTCTTGATTGCACTAACCCTGCGTTTGCTAATGTCCCTGTCATGATGCATGAAATATTTACAAATGTGTTTTTTTGTGTTTTTGTTGTTTTTTCTTCTTTTTTTGTGTTTTTATGTTATATGATAATCAAAATAATTCGTATTTGCAATTATGATAATATCCTAATGAGTTCTTCTTACTCATTCACGTCCGCGGTGTTTTCCCATGCGAAGAGCTCGTCATCGAAATTTTGTTCCTCCATGTCAATCGGAGGTGTTTCGTCTTGCATTTCTGGGTACGAGTCATTGAGGTTGTTACCGTTTAGTCTGTCGACCAAATCCACTAGTTCGTCCTCCAATTCGTCATTGAGCACTGCTCAATGAGCAGGTTTTCGATTACTCGGTTTCCGTCAGATTCGTTCGATCCATTTAGGTTAATTTTTAATTTTTCCCCATTTGGGGCCGCTTCTGATTTGGGGCTGCTTGATTTCACGCAGTTCACGCAGTGTTCCTCCGGCCCTGATTGATAGAATTTGTTTCAAGAATTATTGTTTGTCGAAATTGTTGAATAGATAGATCATTAAATTTTAAATTTGACGCAATCAAAATTGACCACTCTTTCTTTAAATTTTTTCAATGAAACATTTTTCTCTTATGCGCCACTTTCATTGTACAATCACGAAGCACCAGCCCATCAGGAGACACATCATCTAATTCGAAGTTGTCCAGCTACTGCAGCAATGAGATCATCACTTCACCAACTCAACCTTCCCTCAGCATTCCAATCTCAAACAGTGTGGCGTTTAGTGTTTAACGCCAGTTGAAACAAAGTAAGCGAAATTGTCCGTGCCTACAGGACAACCTCTGACTAGGCACGGCCATGTTATTTGTTCGGACGGACAGAGTGACTGCATTGGTCAGGGTTTCCTCCCGCCGAGGTCCCCTCACTCGTCTCTATCTCTCTCTCTCTCTCTCTCTCTCTCTCTCTCTCACTCAATGTGTGTGGGTTGCTGGTGTACTACCCCACGCGACCACGCATTCAATGGACCCGTCTTCCTCCCGTTCCTTTCTCTCTCAGTGTTGAGTCGTTACAGGGCCAACAGTAGTCTAACTGTTGCTCTTTATCTCTTCTTTCTTTGTCTTCAGTTGTCACTTTACGTTCGTCACGAGCGCACGCCACTGTGTCCTTCAGTCTAGTTTTCACTAGTGTTTTATCAATCCTCGCATCTCTGGACCCCAGAATCCCTGGGATTATCCTCATTGTCGAGGCCATATACTATATGATGTGTTCGTCAATCACAAACACTCGCCCACCTGTTTCCTCAACGCCATCCGCGACTTTTGCCTCTACCATCAGCCCACTTCCGTGGATTCACCCTCTGGCAATGAGACTTATGAATATTTCCGCCTATTTCTGGTCCCTTTACCAGGGTCCCTGCGCTTTGGAACTCTATCGACATAAGATCCGCCTATTTTTGGGTCTTTTATATGAGCAGTGGACCGCCTCAATTTGGGCCCAGTCCACTCAGTCAATAAACCAAGTTCCAAACCTATATAAACGTATTTTTCATTATGTGGCCGTCTGTAACCACCACATTTTGGTGCCCCGGGTGAGGAGTGAACTCACGACCTTAAGTCTTCTAATACTCTTCCGAGGTAAGACATTCAGTCTTTTAATCACCCGTACAGGCGACCTCCGCCTGGCCGGCAAGTTTGGCAATAACGATTATCCACACGGTAAATACCCCCGTTGGACCGTCTTATTCATTGCTAAAATCTGGCTCTACTCGTTTCCCCCGAGCGCCAGAGCAATCCCGTTTGGGATTCTGTTTTACTTTCCCGTCAGATAACCCATTTCCCATGGCTCCTGACGGCTGGCACACCGAGAGTAACGTCTCGGCGCCAACCTGGGTCCACCGGAGTTTCCCGCTCCGAGCCCAGTGTTTACCCTGTCGGACTACCGGAGTGCACACTCCGACCCGATTATGGTCACTCAATATTTCGGATTATCGGACCTACTAATCCGACCCGATCGACAACTCGGATTACCGGAGCATCCCCTCCGACCCGATTATGTTCACTATATCTTTCGGTACACCGGATCAACCAATATGGCCCGATCGATTACCCGGTTTAACAGAGTGCGCTCTGACCCGAATCGCCCATTGGTCTATCGAAGCAACCACTTCGACCCATAGCGTTCCTCGGTTCACCAGAGTATCCACTCTAGGCCGGGATAATCCTCGGTCCATCAAGGCATCCGCTTTGACCCGAAAGGTTCATCGCTATTTCGGAATAACCATTCCGACTAGAACTGGCTGGTCGAATCCGAGCGGTAACTCTGATTCGTTGTGTTCACTATTCAACGGAATTATCCATTCCGACTCTAATTTGACTAATCGTTTAACTATTCTTCCGAGCAAGCGTATAGACTCAGTCTCTACTCATAGCGTTGAAAGCCTCCACGTCCTTGTGTCGAGTGCTCCTCCGCTCTTCAGGCCACAAGATATATTCTCAGCCGGGCCTAGCGTCGAGGAAGATGTTTGCATCGTCTGGTGTAGAGTAGAATCCTCCGCATCTTTATTCGTCAAATTGGATCTACCGCACGATTGCGTCAAATAGGATCCTCCACCTCTTCACGAGTTGATTCTCCGCTTCTTCATGCTTCGAGTCTTTATGCGCCGAGTTTTATGCATCCCTGGCCCGGGTTTGATACTCCGCATACTTATGCGTCGAGTTCTGTGCCTTTTCCGGTCATCGAGAGGTTCCCCCAGCAAGATTAGGCGTAGAGAATACCAACAGCATCATGCGCTGAGTCCCAAGCTCCGCCGCCCGGGCCTAGATCGGAAAGATGTCGAGTTCCTTTTGACAGAACCGGACAATTTGTCATCATCACACGATGCCACACGTAGAGTGGATCGTTCGCCATGGAACGATGATTCTCCATGATGCCATGGATCGACGGATTCTCCATGATGCCATGGAACGACGATTCGCCATGATGCAACTCATCGAGGGATCCTCTCTTCATTCTTCAATGGTCCACATCGATTCCATTGACCGATGGATCTTCTCATCCTTCGATGTACAATCGTCGATTCCATTCATCGATTTCCATGGGACGATGGAACCTCCATGACGCCATTGATCGATGGATTCTCCATGATGCCATGGAACGATGGATACTCCATGATGCAATTCATCGATGGATCTTTTCTCCATTCGTCGGTGGATCATTTCTCCATTCATCGATGGATCATTTCTCCATTCATCGATGGATCATCTCTCCATTCATCGATGGATCATCTCTCCATTCGTCGATGGACACTCATCGATTCAATTCATCGATGGATCATTCTCCATTAGTCGATGAACAATCATCGGCTCCATTAATCGACTGGAGCATCATCGATTTCCATGGGACGAAGAGTTCTCCATGATGCCATGGATCGATAGATTCTCCATGATGCCATGGAACGATGATTCTCCATGATGATATTCGACGAAGGATCATCTTCTCATCCTTCGATGTACAATCGTCGATTCCATTCATCGATGGATCATCTTCTCATCCTTTAATGAACAATCATCGATTCCATTCATCGAGTGGATCATCATCGATTTCCATGGGACGATGGATTATCCATGATGCCATGGAACGATGGATACTCCATGATGCAATTCATCGATGGATCTTCTCTCCATTCGTCGATGGATCATTTCTCCATTCATCGATGGATCATTTCTCCATTCATCGATGGACCACTATCTCCATTCGTCGATGAACAATCATCGGCTCCATTAATCGACTGGAGCATCATCGATTTCCATGGGACTAAGAGTTCTCCATGATGCCATGGATCGATAGATTCTCCATGATGATATTCGACGAAGGATCATCTTCTCATCCTTCGATGTACAATCGTCGATTCCATTCATCGATGGATCATCTTCTCATCCTTTGATGAACAATCATCGATTCCATTCATCGAGTGGATCATCATCGATTTCCATGGGACGATGGATTCTCCATGATGCCATGGAATGATGGATTCTCCATGATGCCATGGAATGATGGATACTCCATGATGATATTCGACGAAGGATCATCTTCTCATCCTTCGATGTACAATCGTCGATTCCATTCATCGATGGATCATCTTCTCATCCTTTGATGAACAATCATCGATTCCATTCATCGAGTGGATCATCATCGATTTCCATGGGACGATGGATTCTCCATGATGCAATTCATCGATGGATCATTTCTCCATTCATCGATGGATCATTTCTCCATTCGTCGATGGACACTCATCGATTCAATTCATCCATGGATCATCTCTCCATTCTTCGATGGATATTCATCGATTGAATTCATCGATGGATCATTTCTCCATTCGTCGATGGATCATTTCTCCATTCGTCGATGGATCATTTCTCCATTCGTCGATGGATCATTTCTCCATTCATCGATGGATCATTTCTCCATTCGTCGATGGATCATTTCTCCATTCATCGATGGATCACATCTCCATTCATCGATGGATCACATCTCCATTCGTCGATGGATCATTTCTCCATTCATCGATGGATCACATCTCCATTCGTCGATGGATCATTTCTCCATTCGTCGATGGATCATTTCTCCATTCGTCGATGGATCATTTCTCCATTCGTCGATGGATCATTTCTCCATTCATCGATGGATCATTTCTCCATTCGTCGATGGATCATTTCTCCATTCATCGATGGATCACATCTCCATTCATCGATGGATCACATCTCCATTCGTCGATGGATCATTTCTCCATTCATCGATGGATCACATCTCCATTCGTCGATGGATCATTTCTCCATTCATCGATGGATCATTTCTCCATTCGTCGATGGATACTCATCGATTCAATTCATCGATGGATCATTTCTCCATTCATCGATGGATCATTTCTCCATTCGTCGATGGATCATTTCTCCATTCGTCGATGGATCATCTTTCTATTCGTCGATGGATCATTTCTCCATTCATCGATGGATCATTTCTCGATTCGTCGATGGATCATCTCTCCATTCGTCGATGGATCATTTCTCCATTCGTCGATGGATCATTCTCCATTCGTCGGTGGATCATTTGTCGATGGATACTCATCGATTTCACTCTTCGACGGATCTTCTTCTCTTCCTTAGATGGCGATGAATCGTCTTTCAATTATACAATGGTCAACCATCAATTCCATTTATTGACTGGATTGTCATCGTTTTCCATGGATCGAATGAATCTCCATGATGGGACCGAACGATTGATTTTCTATGACGCACTTAATCGATGTGTCATATCCTCATCTTTCGAAGCAATTCGTCGATGGATCCCATCTTGATACTTCGATTGACAGACCTAGATTCCTTTCATCGACAAACAATCAGCGTTACATGTCCTCAAATGATCATCGTCGTTTTCCATCGTTCGACTGCTTTTCCATGATGCCATGGGACGTCGGATTCTCTCCTCATCCTCCCATGATGGGCATTCATCGATCATTTCATTGTTGGATCCTGATCGGTTCCAATGAATCAGAAGATACTCATCGATTTATACTCTCTTTAACATACGATGCGCCTTCATTGGTCTTTTCTTCGATGAACCTTCTCTTATTACTCCGAATGATAATCGGCGAATCAAGTCATCGATGATATTCCTCTTTTGGTTGGAAGGACCTAACATCGATCTCAAGTTACCAACGTAATCATCCTTAATTTACTTTATCATGGAATCCTTCTTTATGCCATGGATAGATCGAATCTCCATGATGCCATAAATTTTGGTTATCTATGATGCCATGGATCGAGGAATCCTCCGTGATGCCAGCCATCGATTTTCAGTTATCGATGGATTCTCCCAGATGATTTCATACGAAAAAGGGTCTTTATGCATCGTACCGTCATATATCTTTTTATGATGTTTTATTTGTTGGATCTAATTTCACTATTTGTGGCAGAAGGCCGACCTTCCATTTTCCACGGATTGTTCGCGCCCTACCTGTTCCACCTTATCATTATTGATCTCTTTTTGCTTCCTTGTATTTTACGTGCTACCTCGGATTCCTTCTGATAAACAGAAGAGAAATTTCGAGTGGAACCGATAGTTCCAATTGCTAACTTTCACTAGTCGCTCCACTTTGGTACTGGAGCACAGTCTACCTCCATATCTGACCGCACCTTTGCCCCCCGGGAAGATGTGGCGTTTAGTGTTTAACGCCAGTTGAAACAAAGTAAGCGAAATTGTCCGTGCCTACAGGACAACCTCTGACTAGGCACGGCCATGTTATTTGTTCGGACGGACAGAGTGACTGCATTGGTCAGGGTTTCCTCCCGCCGAGGTCCCCTCACTCGTCTCTATCTCTCTCTCTCACTCAATGTGTATGGGTTGCTGGTGTACTACCCCACGCGACCACGCATTCAATGGACCCGTCTTCCTCCCGTTCCTTTCTCTCTCAGTGTTGAGTCGTTACAGGGCCAACAGTAGTCTAACTGTTGCTCTTTATCTCTTCTTTCTTTGTCTTCAGTTGTCACTTTACGTTCGTCACGAGCGCACGCCACTGTGTCCTTCAGTCTAGTTTTCACTAGTGTTTTATCAATCCTCGCATCTCTGGACCCCAGAATCCCTGGGATTATCCTCATTGTCGAGGCCATATACTATATGATGTGTTCGTCAATCACAAACACTCGCCCACCTGTTTCCTCAACGCCATCCGCGACTTTTGCCTCTACCATCAGCCCACTTCCGTGGATTCACCCTCTGGCAATGAGACTTATGAATATTTCCGCCTATTTCTGGTCCCTTTACCAGGGTCCCTGCGCTTTGGAACTCTATCGACATAAGATCCGCCTATTTTTGGGTCTTTTATATGAGCAGTGGACCGCCTCAATTTGGGCCCAGTCCACTCAGTCAATAAACCAAGTTCCAAACCTATATAAACGTATTTTTTCATTATGTGGCCGTCTGTAACCACCACAAACAGTCTATGTTGATTTTCTTATTTGATATATCACAAAAATACTAAATTCACAACCTTCTTTTTGTCTATGAAAGGTTTTAATTGAGAATGAGTCCGGAAAACCGGGTAAGTTGCGAGACACTGTTTGAATAAAAACATTCAGTAGTGTATAAGATAGTATATTGTAAACAGTAATTTAATTTTAAATCTAAACAACAAAAAATAAGTTTTTATTTACAATATATTTAGTTTCTCACTGTAGCTACCAATGACATGAAGTAATGTTCTTTTCTCATTGCTGCAATGGAGACGAAGACCATGCACAAAGAAAGTTTAAGACAAAAAAAAGTCAACAAATTTTAATAAGATTGTCTGGCAAGCCAGTCAAATAGCGAGACTCTAAAAAAGAAAGAAAATTGAAACTTGAACTACATTGAGAAACTTATGAAACGACCTTAATTTAATTTGATCCATTTGGGTCACAAATGAGATGTATTGAGACAAATATTTTTGTTTAATATGTCCAACGTATCTATTCATCATTTTACTGATCACAGAAAATGTTTTTTAAAACTTATCTACCAGAATTGAGCGTCATGATCCATGACGCCTAGTTTTGGTTTGACTGTTCGATTACATATACTCCCTAGTGTATGTATGCCAAATTTGGTAATTTTAGGGTCTACGGTTCTCTCAGAATACATTTGTCACCAGAATGGGCGTCATGATCCATGACGCCCAGTTTTTTCGACATTTCAATTAGGTGCACCCCAGAGATCATATATGTCAAGTTTGGCATTTCTAGTGTTTACGGTTCTCTCAGAATATGGTCAAAGGTTAACAGACGGTCAGACAGACGGACACGATGGCAATAGCATAAGCTTACGACTCTAAAAAGAGTCTCTAAAAAATGCCCTTATGGCCATTTCTTGAATTGTTTACGTTTGCCAAGTGTCTGCCAATTTCGATTTTGATCAACATATTGACGTAAAGTTAGCTTAAAATTTTCAATTTAAGCAACTAATCTCGAAAACACATTAAAAACAAAACAATATTTTAACTTGATATATCTCGTATATAACCTTAATCTTATGAAATGTGTTTGAAAAATATCAAAATCCATCACTACTGGCCCAAATGCAACTACCGTAAATTCCCGAATATAGCCCGCGGGCTATACATGGAAAAAGTTTTTTTTCTTGTGATTTTTCGTAACCTTGGCTGTACAAAAAAAGCTTAAAAATGCTGGCTATACACGGGTGCGGGGCTATACACGGGGTGCGGACTATATTCGGGAATTTACGGTAGTTAACTATATGCTATAACAGTGGACCTCACTGCTGTTTTCACGACAATGTAAAACGGGTAATATTTGGATGATTGATGATATTCTGCGTGGATTACTTTGGTCATCACGATTTATTTACGTGACACCAATTTGAAGCTCACTTACAAGATTACATGAGTGTTGTATTATAAACACACAGGCACACATTGTCCTTTTCACTGTGGACATTCGATTGGACGTGTTAAAACAACGGAATACCATTTAAATTATGTCGAGTTGTTAAGCACATCGAAGTTTGCTTATTAGCTGATTCTAAATATAACCATAATAGAATTAGCAGATTTGCTTGGCTCAAAAATTAACTACTTAGAAAGTAGTTGTTGTTAAATAGATATAGAATGTCCATTTTACCATTTGTGGATATATTATTAAGGTCCTTTGAAGGAAATGGCGTTCTTTTCTTTCTAAAAAACTTTCTAAAATTCTAAAAATATTTTCCCTCCCACCTCTATCACAAAATTACCAACGTCGTTAAAAAAATAAAACATTATTTTTATTTAATGGGAAATAATTTATCTGCTTGTTTATTTATTTTAATGTATTCCTCTGGACATTCATTTGAGCAATAGTTTAATTGCAATTTTGCGAAGATCATTCTAAAATGATAACTTTTAAAACAAATTTATAAAAATAAAAAAAAATATTTACTCGAAATGTTTTGCTGGTAAACGAGTAGACAAATGGATTCACGAAACTGTTGGCCATCGCAATCCAATGGCAGAGAAGGAAGGCAACGATAAATAGACGAAATTGTGTTTCGGTGCAGTAGGTAAAGTGTTCGTACTCGAGCAACAATTGGTACAACTTGATTGGAAACCAGCACAGGTCGAATATGACGATTATGAAGAACATTGTCTTGATTGACTGAACAATGGTTAAACATTAAAGTTATAAAATTAAACAATTGAACAATTTAAAACACTACCTTTGATATGCTTTTGGTTTGTTTAATCTTTCTCTCTTGCTCAATGATCTCCCGGAGAGGCTGTTTGTAGAAGCATTTGTTTATATTAATATTGAAACCTGAATCACAGCATACAACTTGTGTGCTAGTTAAAGTTGCATAAGAGCTCAGTTTTTCTCATAATGGACAAATAGGGAGAATGACAAAATGAATGATGGAGCAACGAATGTGCAAATTAGATTTAGTATTAGGTAGATGTGCAGTTGGCGATCGGTTTGGTCATTTCCAGGTGAACACTGGTAATAGGTCTGGTTGGCGAACACAAATGGCTCAATCGATGTATGGCGCACAGGTAAGTAGGCGTACAAGCAACCAAATATCCATGTGGCGAGGATTATTAGATTTGTGTGAGCATGAAACCATTTGTACGTTTTGGTGAGGGAGTAAAAAATGCCAGATATCTGATTTTTAAAATGTTAAAATAATTTATTTATGAACTTTTTGTTTATTTAAACGTTAATTAGAATATACCTTTCTATTCCAATTATGCTCAAATTGATTGAGGTAATAAAAACACTCAATAACTGAGCAAACTGTGCCAGTGGACAAAGCCAACTAGGGAAAATCCATTGGCGATACACAAAGTCCGTATAGGTAAAGGGAACACAGAACACTCCGAGTATGATGTCCGAAATGGCCAAATTGATCAAATACTTGCGGATTATTTGTGTAGAATTCTCTTGACCGCACAGTTGCACAATGATCACAATCACATTTCCAGCCAAAGCAAGAACAGCAGTACATGTGTAGAGAAAAAGTAGAAAAGTCTGTGCTAAGTTGGATGTTACTGTCTCTAGGGTTTCCATGGAGTAGCATTCCGCCATATTTTCTTTCCCTATTGAATGGGTTTCATTGAAATAATTTGACATATTCGACTTGAAGTGTGCCATTTTTACAATATTGAAATAAAAAAATAAAAAAGGAAGCTCGATTCGCATGTACATCACTGAAAAATTTCGAAAGGCAAATAAAACATTATTCCCCAGCACTGGCCTTTTATACTCATCTATTTGACAAAATGAGAGAAAAAACCAAACGCGCAAGCCCAGACTGGATTTCTCTCACAATTTTATTCTGCCATATGTTACTTAGGCAACAGAATGGTAAAGAAGAGAATTATTTATGCTTTTGCAGTTTTTTTTCTCTTACGCATTCGGATATATTGGGAAGATACCGTATAAGTTGTATTTACGTATATTGGAGAAATATATTGACACAAATTATTCACACCCCACTTCGGGGAAAGTGAGCTATTTATATGAACCATGTGAATAAGATTATATCAGTAAAAAGCCTTTATTGAATATAAATTTGTAATTTAATGGCATAAAATTTATGATTTTTATTATTAGAACGCACAATAGTAGTCGAAAAGATGTTTGTTATGAGGATTTTTAGCAATTGCTGTTGTTATTGTTATTAGCAATTGTTTGGAAATTACTCATAAATCAATTTTATCATGACACTCAAGTTAAAGTATAATTGTTTGTGCACTTACATAATTAACAGATTATGCCATTATCTAAACTTGACACGGTCAAAGGATTCTACACAAATAGAATTATTAAAGTAGTAAACATATCTGTTGAAACAAGCGAAACGATTAAATTTGGAGGGTTAACGGTCCATGGATCCAGCGTGCATTTACTCAGTTGAAATAAGTTTATTAGCAGGATAGTGTTTTATTTGATCGCTCTGCCACGTTTACCTCATGCGAATGTAAATAAACAGATAAGATCAAAAAATATATTCATGTATCTTTTAAATTATTTGTTTATTATTTACCATTTTTTTCGACAAATAAGTCGCATGTTTAGCTAGATATGTAGCAGTAAACTATTTTGCAAGAGTTTCAATGTTCCAAAATAAGTCGCAAATTGCGAAAAATAAGTTTTGGGCCACTTATCTACGATAATTACGGCAGTTGAAATTCTTTTTAAGATGTAATTTTTGATGGATTGTTTTAATTAGCAAACTTACCAATTGATTCAATTATTGTTTGGCGCACTTTAACTCTGCGCTAAAATTCTTGGTGGGCATAATTGCTCATGATAATCACAAAAAAATTATTTCAAAGCAGAAAAAACAGATACAGTGCGGGCGGAATATATTATTTCTCTGCCACCGGGAAAGAGCGACAAGGTCTAAAAGGGTGGAATTGTATTGCCCAGACAGAGTACTAAGGGGGTACGAAGGTAAAATTCTTGACAAAATAAAGCAGGGCGGCAAAATCCGCGGCCCTGAATGGATAGCATATACGAAATTGATTTTGAAGGGGCGAGTGTGAACCATAAGACAGCAGCAGCAGAAAGCATTAATTTATCGGACACTAGCACATTATATTTCATCTCGACATGTGGTCAAAACTATGGGATTTTTGTAAATTATCCTGTGTTACAAAAAATTGTGTTCCTAAAGTATCACCCACAAAAAGCAAATAAAATATCACAAAAAATTATATTCTAGACTATACCGTTCGCTCCTCCTTTACGCCAACGGCGTCACTTAATACTAGTCTAGATCATAATGTGATTGCAAATGGAATTGACATTTGCAGAATCAATTATGGGAACGAGCAAAGAAAGAGATGAAAGTAATATAATAACGGGATTACACTATAAAACAGTTTTCTTAGATTTAAAACAATCATTGGAATTTGATATTTGGTTCATATTTCAAATAATGTATTTGATTATTGTGTGTTGAGCTTTCTAAAGTTTAAATAAGAGTTTCTTTGGTAAAATAATTCAACAATTTTCTTTATTCTAAAATACAAGATTTATTTGAACAAGAGTTTTTGCCCAACTAACAATTCAAAATTGAAGCACCGGAAAGACTCAAAAAAGTTTCACATTTAAAAAACTAAAGTTACGAACATAAAAACAAAAAATTATTAATTATTTAAAAATTATGTATAATTAAAAATTAATTCAATTTTGTGATTGACGGTTAATTTGTTGCAAGTGGATAAAACTTTTGTTAGAGTGTACGCGTACAAAAACCATATTAGAATATTAATAAGTAACATAAATATATAACATGCAAAAATATATGGGTTTTATTGATTTTTATTAACTTGAACTTTACACTGAACTCGCCACTAGAGTGCCAACAAAACCCAAATACAAATAAAAATTTATACATTAAACAACAGTATTTTGATGCATATTCAGGTAAAAAATTCTATTGTGTACTATAGTAGTATCAAAGCTGTCACTGGCACACTTTAATTTGCTCGCTCACTCGAACAATCATTTTTCAAGCGGTTACAAGGGTGCAAAAAATGATTGTATAAACAAGGACACAGAAACGATAAAATCTATGCAAATTAACATTTAAATGACTTTATAAAAATATTTGCAAATATATTATTTTTGATTGACATTTTACATTTTTGCATATGAATTGAAAACAAATACTGTACATATTTGTACAAAAGCAAAATGTAAAATTTTTATGAATTATATATTTAAATTCAATTATTAAATTATTAAAAAATAAAATTTAAGTATTTTTTGAATAAAAAACAGAAATTAAATCAAACAATTTCAACATTTTTTAAATGGGGCTTTGACAAGTTTTGTCATATATTGCCTCCCTGCCTAGTCGGTCAAAAATGGTTGCATTCATGAAGTGCATGGAGACATTGAATGAGTTTCCGTTGAAGTTTTTAGATCTGATAGAAATGCCTCATTAATTGGAACTCGCAGGAAATGGAGACTTTTGTAAAAAAATATTTTTACTACTAGATTTTAATTGAATTTTATTGAAATTTTTGAATAAAAAATATTCGGTCAACATTATTCTCTATTACCGAAAGAAAATATTCGAACATAAAAACTTGTCACAAATTGCACTGTGATAACACGACACATGACCACAAACCACCACTCATCGTGACAAATTTAATGAGCTAGCAAGCACATTTAAGAGGTATTTTCATTCTTCTCATATAGAACCATCAATTATTTTTTTAAGCAAGTTTACGTATTATTAATTGGCTATTAAATCAATAAACTCAAGTGCAAAATAGGTGCAAATGAGAATAATATGATAATAATATTAGATTAAGAAAATGGAAGATGGTGATGAGATTGCTCAAAGTTATCGTGGATTTGTGCTATGAAGGTGAAGACACTATTTTCAAACAAGTTTACTTCTTACTAATTGGCTATTAGTGGCACATTAATTCAAATCAAATAGTTCCAAATAGCCAAATAGGCTTTTTTCAATTTAGGCAAAATTAGGCCCAATTTTCAATATTAAAAGTCACCCAAAGCCAAACTGTAACACAATGAAACTTTATTAGCTTATCGTATTTCATTTTGTTTATCAAAGCTATTTTGAACATGAGAAAGCACCCATCTAAAAATGACAACAATTTTTTATCTTTCCACATAGCGTTAAGAATTTTCTATATTCTGGGAGCATTCTCTCAGATGAGGAGGCTCAATCCACAAAATTACATTTATTTATTTCTTAAGTCTGCCCAGTTTAAAAGTTCAGCTCTGTACAACTTGGCAAAGGTATAAAACTTGCAATATAAAATGCTTTACGATTTTGTTAATTTAAAGTTGAATATTTTAGCTCAGGCGGAAGCCCATAAATAAGCAGAATATTACACCGCTATGAATTGATCTTGTATGGCAACTTTTGGATAAAGTTCAAATCGTTTGACATAGGAAGTAATTAACATTTCGACTTTGACTAATCAACGGGGTTTTAATCAGATCATATTTTACATCAGCATATACCTTCTTCTTTATCAATAATAAAAATAAAATAATTTAGTTTGTAATTTAATTATTATTGAGATGATTAACTTTTTCCTCAAATAATTTTTTCAATGTTATCAAATAAAAGTGTTTTACATTTGGAATAGTAACAAGCATGTTTCAATAACAATATCAATCTCAAAAATTACGTAATATTCATATTTGAATTTCACAAAACTTAACATCCGATGAACCCAAATTCGTACGCTAACTAACTCTGTACATGAATCTAATAACAATTCTCACTACGCGACAATAACCCGCGGGCTATACGTGTTTTTACATCTATAAGAAGTCTACTGCGCACTATATTCGTGTGCGGGCTATACTCAGGAATATTTTCAATGTTTAAGCCCTTCAAAACTCGTATGCCATTTCAATTTATATTTTTGCAATTTATTCAATGATTTCCCGTATATTCTGTTTTATTTGGCAGCTGTATATTCAATTTAGGAAATTTCGCTTGGAATTCAGTTAAAGAAAATCCAAAAATGTTGAATTGGATTACTAAATAAATGGGGAATTTAAAAGTGCGGGCTATACATGTGGTGCGGGCAATACACAGGGAGCGGGCTATTGTTGCGAAATTACGGTACACAAATTCGGACTTTTATCCGAGCCCATTAAACGTACATATCGCGATATGTAATCATTCGTAGTAAATCAGAGCCCGCAGGATGGTTTTTGGGGCCCCTGTTTGGCCAAAAATTGGGCCCCTATTGCAATCCAAAGCCCCTCCCCTAAACCCAAATTTTAGAAACTTATATTGGGGGCGTGGCCTAGTATATGATTATATCGGGTACAAAAACGAGTTAAATGTGGCTTTGTTTGATAATTATCGCTAATTACATAATGTCGGTATGAGTTTAGGGTTAATCAAATCAAATTGACCATAAATTTTACAAAAAATAAACAATAATGATACCAAAATTTTGTCGAAATGGGGCCCTCTTTTTGTTGAAAATGGGACCCTTTGGGCCCCAAACACCCGAAAAATTGTACTAGAAAGTACACAAAACACATAACCCCGCGGCCTCTGGTAATAAATAACATAAAGGATATTCCGCAAGTTTAACATGCCTTAGTACCCTGCATAGCACTGACTTTGTCCTATTGACAATATCGAATGCAAACTTTAACTTTAACTATAAGCTCACTCACTAATGAGTCAGTCTACTTACCAAAGAGAGCTTGTGAGAGCAAAATGGCAACACTTACACTTGCAGTAAACAATTGTTAAGCCAAATTTTTTTTGTGGAGATTGCAATCTAATTTGCAATTTTATTATTTTGACAATTTTCAGAATTTTAATATAAACCAACAGTGAACAAAAAATTTAATTTTTTTTATTGTAATGTTCCTATTGGAGCCATTTTTTAAATATCACAGAAAATCACTCTTGGCCTAATTTTAAAATCACATTAAAAATGTATATAATTTTATTAACCGCAACGGTGCTCTCACAATGGGTTATATTTGTATTGAATTAATGAAACCTTGTTTGCTTTTTTACGGAAAGGGTCCAACAGAATTCAATAGAGGAGATAACAATTCAAGAGTCTCATGTTTCTTTTCAACAAAGGATTCAAAATGATTAATTGAGAAATTCTACTCGAGGAAACACGAACAAAGGGAAATCAGGCGTTGGCTCAAAAGATGACAAACAATGAAAGTGGCTGATGTTAGGCTTATTAGCGAGAAAAAATGAGGTAGCCAAAAATGTGTCAAAAACAGAAATTCGGAAACAGCGCTAATTGGAATTTTATTGATAAATGAATATTCCAGGAATTTGGATTTCCTATGAAATGCCACAAAGTCATGACAATGTGTATTAAGATTGAATTTGAGTTTTGTCTCGTTAAGAGTTAATTTGGCAAGTGTGCTTGTAAAAACTCATAAATAAAATTCTTCCTGGTGTATGTATGCTTTTGTATTCCTGAAGCTTGCAGACTGACAGACATTTTAGATCTATGATAGATATTTTAGATATATGAACATTTATTTGTGCACGGAATTCGGATAATATAATTATTGTCATGCATGAGCATAGCATGCTATTTGAAATTAGCAAATAAACGAATTTCTTTGAGCTTTGAAAACACGATAATCTTGTGATTGTCGATTGTTGTGTTTAAAAATAGTCCTTTACTTCACCAAATTGGCCTAATCAACTTACTGCTTGTCATCAAGTCTATTCATGGTGCGTATCTCAGTTTGAGACCACTGATTGAACTCGAGCACGCGATCCACTTCCATGCCTACTATATTCTACTGCCCAAACATGCCCAACTGCAGTTGTTCAATCTGGCGGAACTGCAAAAATATTATTATAATAAACTAGAATTTACTGCTAGCAGTGCAGCTGAGCGAGAAATTAAATACACCAAGCAACTAAAACTAAAATTGAATCGGTTAATATTGAAATCAAATATTGAACACCCAAAATTGATTTATAAGACATTGCGATAAGTACAGAAATGCATTATATTCTTTTCTTCGTTTGTCACTAAGTGACACATGTTGCACTAACACAGTCCTCAACTGTCTCACTCAGTGTCACACTCACCCTCCACTCGCGTAATTTATGATGTTCTACTCGGAATGGTCTCTCTGTTTAGCGTAAACAAGACACATGTCTGTGCGCACACGAACAGAGAACGAACCGTCAAGTGACTTTCATTAGCACACACAAACAACTTTGAACGCGCATGTGGCGAGGGAGCCCACAAGAGGGTCATTATAAATATCATGTTACAAAGCTACGTTCAATCTTCGGATATGATCAAACAAACGAATTTAGATATATTTCGTGTTTTGATCAATTTTTTATATTACTTAATTTTTATTTGTGTTGTATGCAAATTGGGACAAGTATTGGCTTAATTTTGGGCGATGAAAATGTGTTATGTTTGTACCATTTGATGCAAACGGGGTCACACTGTGCTTCTATTTAAATAAGAAGGAAATTCTGATCAGAACATTGGTCACATTAAATGCATTGGGAAACAATGAGAATTAATTAAAATAAATAGATGATCTATTTGACAAGAAAATACACATTCTTAGAATTATTTCGATATGTCACACATAGCAATGCTCAAACTATGCAATCTATGGGAGACATTTCCAGAAATGCTCTCTAATTCCGCCAACTTTTTGAACTTCTGCTATTAACACGAGAAAATTAGGTTGTTCAACTCAAATTTAAATTATACAATTACAAATTACAACTCTGAATTTTTATGTTTGATTGTAGATTGCCAGTTAGATAAGAGTTGTACTCAAATTTTTAATGGCGGGAATAAATCTACATTTTCCAATGTTTAATTTGGTGTGTCGAACATGTCAATCCTCAATAGAATCAATTCTCTACAGCATCTAAAAAGTCGGGATGAAAATCGCTATTTCCCATAGAGAATACATTAAAAACTGACATTACCTGGCCGGAAGTTACCTAAACAATCATGGATTTTCTCACAAAACGAACTTAGGCCCATTTATTAGTAGCTGAATCTCCCGAGGCCTTGTTTGTGAAATTTAGTGAACTCTTTCTAGAAAAAAAACTGCGCAACAAAAAATGTGACATATTCCCCCTCTGTTACAATGCTTCCGTTTTCTCCCATTGAAAAGTCGAAACGGTTTTCTCAAGTTGATGCAGAAGTGCTTCGCTACGTTCACTCACTCACTCACGCACTCGCTATCGCTCGTGCGTTCGTTCGTTCGTTCACTTCGCTCAGCTAATAAGCAGAGTTGGATGCTCATTTATTATAATAATATTCTTCTGATCAAAACAGACTACAAATTGACAAATTGTGAATTGCTTTCTTGCTAATGTTATGACCAAGAATGCTTTTGTCTTACTAAAATCAAAATACGAAAATCAAAATGTTTGTCAGTCGATGCGAAAATGCTTCTTGTTTGTGTTGAATTTTTTTATGGCTTGACTCTGTGCATTGGTAAGGGCTTTTAAAGTGATGCTCTAATGCACAACATTTCACTTGGCCAATTATGCCCATTTCAAATATTGGCAAAAGTGAAATGAAGTCCATTAATTTTTGATTAATTTCACAGATATTCTCATTCCGTACTTTACCGTCACATACACATGGACATTATTCAAATATCGTCATGATTTATTGGAAAAACATACACTAATTTGCATTCTGCTTTGGCATTACACTTTGAATTTTTGTTGATTTCAAAAATGAAATTTATCCTTTTAAAAAACATCATTTATAATTTTTATTCAATCAAATTCGAAAAAAACAAAAATAATTAATAAATTAATTTCCGTTATAAATCCTGTTGTGGATGTAGGAATTTTTAAACTATAGTGTGTTTGTTTATCTCATGGTCCAAACATCTCAAAAATAAAATAAATTAATTTTTGAACATTTTGTTTTTGACCATTTTTTGGTCAAGAGGTTTATTTTTGGAATATAACAAGCACTTTGTCTTATTTGTTTGCTCAACAAATAAAACTTTATTCTAACGAAAAATTATTTCTGCCAAAATACCACTCTCCTTGTCAGTCTCAGTAAATCATTTCATTTCATTTCATTTCAATGCACGCAACTTTACTCATCTAAATGAGCAAGCGTGCGGTCGCTTTATTAAATAATTGAGTTAATACATTGAGTTAAACAATTGAGTGATCAGCAAGGCGACAATCAAAGCAATAAATTGCTGGTAAGCACACGATATGCACCCAGGAACAAAACATTGAGTTAAATCATTGAGTTAAATATTAGAGGGATAATTGTCTCAGTAAATCAATGTTAATGGACTTTATGCTAAACACGTCGATGATCGAGTTAACATTCTATTAGCTCAGTCTAAATGATCATTACTTTGTCAACATGCCATCAACAAATTGATCAGAGTTTGGCCAGTCAAGGCATATAAATCGTTCAATGTTATTAAATGGCACCAATTTAAAAATTCTCTCCAGAATGGCTTCCCTACAACTAAATTCTTTTACTGAGCATTTAAGGAGAGATTTATCAGTTTGGCAGTGAAAACAACGTTTTGGCTTTAATGAATCGAATATTGTGGTCTTCTTTGTCTTCGTTATATGGCTTCATTTTTTACCTTTTTGAGTAATAGAATCCCACCCCAAAATAGTCATTGTATTGAATATTATTTTACCTTGAGAACACTTTGAAACACACATTCGAGACTGTACATTGTGAGAAACAGAGAAAATATGTCTTTGTTGCTCACAATCGTGATTGAATACGTGATTTGTGCCGATTGACAAGATGCCAAAAGGGAATACAACAATGATCGTAATCATTGTTGACCGAATCGATCGTAAATTATTTACACAACATAGTAGATTCTTCATTTTGCTCTTGGCACTATTGCTTTGGCCCTCTATATAGTTACGCTCAAGTGCAATCACCATCCAAGTGTAGCTCGAGTTGAACACACTCAGGTATTGCACATATTTCACAACAAAACACATGACCATCGACGAAATTGGAGGCCAATCGAATTATTTTCGTTCGATTCCTAATGAATATTCAATAACATGTTGTTGTTGTTATCGCTATTTTGAATGCCATTCTCGATAAAATGTCCAACAAACAAAATATTGTCACTTGCAATGCTAATTTACATGCATGTTTGTTCTGATTTGACATTTTACAAATTTAATATTAATAACATCATGAAAACTGATTTCAAGGCAAATGCACAATAACAGTACTGAGCAATAACCAATTAATCTATTTTCAATCAATCAATTGTCCATATCCTGTAAATACAAACAAAACAAAAATCATTTATATTAAAACAATTTTATTTGTGTACATGGAATACTGGGCTGGCGGGAAGTAATTTTGCTGTTATCCGGCAAGGCCAAAGTTGTTTGTTTATGTTGTTTTCATGATTGTTTGTCAATTTGTTGAATGTTTTCATTGAAAAAAGTTCAACAATTTATAGAGAGTCTAAATAATAGAGTTGACTGTACTAGCAATCTGACTACAGCTGGTGCCTTAATAGCTGCTCTCACAATATGCTGTATGTCAGTATGCTTCTAAAAAAAATTTTGGCTTGCCAGGGCACTCGGAACTTTCTGCAAAGAAGAAAATTCTACATTTCGCTTTGCTCTATTTGCAATATTTGTTTTCAATGAGGAAATGTGGAAATCAATATTGACAATATTGATATTTGCAAATATTTGCAGAATGTAATTTTAATTTTTATGTATTAGCATAGAACATTTGTTCGTGCGAATTTATTCTAATACTGTTTTTCTCATTTCTAAATCATTTATTGTTTGAACAAAATAAATCCATTTATAATTGCAACAGCTTGAGAAAAATGTATGCTGTAGAGAGCGAGTGAATTGAGTGAACAAGTGATAGCTTTGCTGTTTAATAATACACATACACCTCGTCGTGTAATTAAAAAATCTGCTGTTGGTTTCTGTTGGCAAATTAATTAAACTTGTGGCAAATTGATCATATTAAAACAATTAATCTAGTTCATTTTGTATTTTTAAATCTAATTTTTCCTAATTTTAATTATTTTCAATTAAGTTCTAGTTTTCCATGGTTTTTTGTTTCATAATAATAAAATTATCTTTATCTTTATTGTGTATTTGCAAAGTTTACAAGAAAAGTCACAAACCACAAACAGCCAATTTTAGTTTGAGAATTATAAATTGAGAATTAAGGTGAGAATTAAGCGTAGGCAATTTTTATCAATACCTAGAGAATATCGGAAAGTGAGAATTTTGTTTGAGAATTATGGGTGAGCAGGGTATGAGAATAATTGTACTTGAAGAGTTGGACTCTGCAAGCTTTAGAATTAAGAAATATTTAGAATTAGAGTTGGAGATGCAGAGCACAACTTGTAGAGACACATCACTAGAGTGCGAGTGTTACTCATTCAGAAGTGTTTGCAAATCACAATTAAGATGTAGCGTCAAAATTGTGATGAATAGGTTATGGGGAGGGAGGATTTAGGAGAAAAGAGTATGATGTATACCAAATCGATTGAGAGTCTATCAGGAAAGAAAATTTAAGGTTATAAATTATGCAACAACCGGGTTCCTAGGTAGGGTTGGAATCGGGGGGGATACGGACAGGTAAGTAGATATGTCTGTAAGAGATCAAGGTCATTTCTTGAATTAGGATCTTTCAAGAGAGTTTGCAGCCGTGTTTGTGTATGCATGGGAGAGTGGATTTAGTTGTGATATTTCGGCATCATCCATCATCTCAATGTCAGGTGATTCTACATCATCGGTGATGTTTTGTGTGACGTTATCTTCTAATATCATCTTGTGGATCTCGGCAGAGACTATTTGGAACGCTGCGAAAGCTTGTGGTCGGTCCACCAATTCTGAAAGACAGGCATAGCGAATACCTGCTGCACCATATGTGTTTTTGGTTACGGTAGAGTATTTAGGGCAGTCAAGAAGGACGTGTTTGACAGTTTGCATCGGTGTATCGGGACAAACGCAGGCCCCGTTTGGTCGTTTACCAATGCGGTGGAGGAAAGATCTGAAACAGCCATGGCCAGAAAAGAATTGAGTTAAAATAAAGTCTGTTGAGATGTATGATGGAAGCCATGATGCAAGGTAGAAAAATTCTTTAAGAGTTTGGTTGCCATCTTGCTGGAAGCGTTGATTTACAGACGAGATAGACCATGCTTTTGATACGCGTTTGATGTACTTTTTGTTGTACTTAAAGTAGTCGTATTTCCTGTTGTTATTTTTGCATTCAGAGATTGCCTTGCGCATGACGTGCCCGTGAATGTTATCTTTGTTTTGTGGTCTTTTGAAGATGAGGTCGCATTCAAGTTGCTTATGGTGATGAAGGATGTCTCGTTCAAGGGTGGAGATTGTGTGTTTGCATTCTTCAATGAATCTGCCCGATTCTAGATCGTCTGTTATAATGGTGATCTTTCTTGGTGGGCCGAGATCATCGTCCAGAATACGTTTCATAGCTTTACCGATGGCTATCTGGGTGCCTTGAGTTCTATCGACATAGTGTTGAAAGCGAAAGTGTTCTTGGTAGTGGTTGTTTGCGTTCAGATAGAGTCTAGAGGAGACTCCTAGACGGAAGATGTTTCTTCGGGCGCAGATTTGTTTCATTTTGGCCGATACGTAGAGGTGATAGTGTTGGTTTTCCGATATTTCAGCCGGGAAATCTTCTTGAGTGATCTCTCGGGCTTCTTTGAGTACGATGATGTTGTCTCCACTTGCAGGGATTCCGGAAGGAAAGTCTTCTGGTGTGATGAGCTCTGTGTTGGTGCTATCAATTTGTTCATATCCTGGTCTGATTACTGTGGTCATTGAGCTGATTTTGGCTATATCAAATGGTGGCGCGAAAAATAATTTTTCAGGACGTGGCCTGCATTCAGAAGTTGCGTTTGGCACAAAGTTATTGGCTAGTGGATTGCAATCAGACGGTGTGCTGTCTAAGGCTTTGTGTTCAAGGTGTATTCTTTTCATGAATATGTCGATCGGTTCGACTCGAGCTAATGTTTCGGAAGAGACATATGATGTTGTTTTATACGCGCTTATTGTTTTACGCGCCATGTGCAGTTGAAAGCTGTTCAGGATTTTTCTTGTTTCGTCTTCGATAACTGGTTCAAAGATTTCGCATCCATAGGTTAGGCACGGACGAAAAATTTGCTTATATACTAAGGAACGTTTCTTTGAATCCATACCATTTGTGTTTGGGCATATCTTGTTAAAGACGTTTTTCAGTAGAGTAAGTCTGGTGATGTTGCTTTGAACATGATGATGAAATTTGAGTTGTTTGTCTATCAAAAGTCCGAGGATTCTGACTTGGTTTACTATGGGAACACTGTTAGAGTTGAAGGGGAAGCTTCGTCCTGAATCGAGGTTAGTGCTGAATATAGGTAGAATGCTGCTTTTCTCGAGGTTAATTTGCAATCCAATGTCCTGGCACCAGTTGAAGATGAAATCAAGAGTATCGTGAATGCGTTGTTTAAGGTCGTGAGCATTTTGAGCCCAAATCAGAATGGAGGTATCGTCTGCATAAGATGATACGATTCGCCAGTCGGAGCCATTGCTTTCTAAAGCCACTAGTAAAGGGTCAATGGTCAAGTTCCAGAGAATTGGAGATAGAACTGAGCCTTGTGGACAACCTCGATTTAGTTTCATGGTCTCCCTTGTTTTGCCGAATGTGCATTCTACCCTGCGATCGGAGAGGTAATTTTGTATGAGTTCAATCAATGCAATTGGGTAGTTTCGTTCGTGCAAGATTTTTATTATATTTGTCCACCAACAGTAGTCGAAAGCAGATTTAATATCCAGGGATAGTAGAGCTACTTTAATATTTGAGGTTTTAAAGGTAAGTGCTTTCGTAATAATTTTAGACAGAGCTTTGATTGTGAATCCTCCTCGGTAGAAGCCAAATTGACTAGAACTGTTTAAGTTGTTTCTTGCAGCGAACCATTCCAGGCGATCTTTTATGATTCGTTCATATATCTTCCCTACGTTTGATAACAGGCAGATAGGGCGGTATGAGTCTGCATGGTCATAAGAGCATTTGAAAGGTTTTTGGATGAAAATAGCTGCCGCGGGTTTCCAGTGTTTAGGGAAATATTTAAGTGCAAGACACTTCTGTAAAATTTTGAGGAGGCCTTTTCCCAATAAGTGGAAGGATGCTTTTATCATGTTGTTGGTAATGCAATCAAGGCCTGGAGTGGTGTCACTGCTAAGGTTAAAGATGATGTTTTGTAGTTCTTTATATCCCAGAGGAGGGATTGGTTCGTTGTTGGTTGAAAATTGCTGTGGGGGCAATGTTGTTGAGTTTCGATGTGAGTTGTTTCTTAGTGCTGGAGATTGTTGGGTTGGACGGTTGGTAGAGTGTGGTAAGACATGATTTTGGTTCGACAGGTTTCGGAGTGATCGTAAGAGAATGGACAGTGTGTCATCGGGTGGTGGTCTGGTTATGCTGTATGTGTTTCTAGTCATTTTCATAGCATTTGTGTCATTTTGAGGTAAATCTTTAGGGAATTTGTTGCGTATTAGGCTTCGAAGCGATTCTTCCCTGTTTGAGCTGCGTTCGAGTAGGGGCATCCCAGGGAGGTTTGGTTTGAGTTGTCGGAATAGTTTGTTGACCATGCCCCAGGGGTCCTTGCTTTCTTTGTCACTTATGAACGAGTTCCAAGAGTTTTTCATTTCTTTCAAGATTTTTTTCTTGTACTCGACATTTGCTTGGTTGTATGTCCTCCAATACTCATTACGGGCTGGGAGGTTTGTTTCTACCCAGAATAGATGTTTAAGGTGGTTAACATGTTGTTCTAGATCGTCAAGTTCTGATGTTCGCCAGTGAGTAATCTTTTTAGGTTTTGCAGGGGGGTTTCCTTTTTTGCGTGGAAGATTACATGCAGACGCCGCATCAATATGGATTTTCCCGTATTCGATGGCAGCGTCATTGGCGTGGTGGATGGTGTCGATTGTTCTTGCCTCCAATGATGTGGCGAGAATAATAAAATTATAATATAATAATGATTTTTTAAAAGTTTTATTTTTATAGAAAAAATATCCGTCAATCACAAAATTTAATCAATATTAAATTAATTAATAAGTTAACTTAAAAGCGTTTCGCTAGCTGCATTTCATTCTCTCGAGTATTATTTGTTCGAGTTTGCAATTAACTTGAGAATTTATTAAATTATATAGATTTATTTAATTAAAAGTTCACAGTTATACCGACTAGGGAATGTGATCTAAAGGCTAGCCAATATATTACCATGCCTGTGGCTAATTGTCGTTTAATAGAATGTTGCACATTGAAATGATCTATCATGAATGAATCAATAAGCTATCTATGAATATTTGGAGTAATCTAAGAGTAATCATATTTCGACACACAAAATATATAAATATGTTGAACCCTTCAATAATTCTATTTTGGTTAACATGTCTTGATTTTACGAGTATCAAGCTTGTTAAATAATTTATTTGTGTTAATGCACCCAATTATAATGGAACATTATCGTTGGAATCAATAAAATAGACCACGAACTAATGAAGCAAACACGAATGAAAAAGCCGCTGACCTGCTTGTGTTGTAGACAGGCAGAAGTGAATCTAACCGCCACTTTCAAGTCTAACGGACAAACAGCCGATCGCGCGCGCACACTACTGCAGGCACACACAGCACAGCACTGCGCTGCCTTGTGAGTGTGTATGCGAGTGCATGCGTGGAAGGGCTGCGCTGGCTGTGCTGTGTGTGCCTGCAGTAGTGAAGGCATTCAAATTCAAAATGCATTTCGTCATCTTTGATTTTGCCAAAGGCGGACAATCAATTTTTCCTGGTTCTTATCTCTCTGGCTTTGATTCTTGACAACTTTTTGAATTTTCTCTTTGACATATTTTTAATAGTATGCAGGTCAAATAACTTCTATAGAAGGTAATTTTGGGTAATTTTTTACCTTTTACACAAGGTAATGCTGTTTACCTTCTATAAAAGTCATTTCAATTGAAATTTCATTCGCTATTACATTCTACCTTCTATACAGGTCAATCAATATACCCTTCATGGAGGGTAAAGTGCTTTACCTCCTATAAAAGTTATTACAAGAGATTTACCTTGTATAAAAGGCAAAAAATTGTCCAAAACGAGATTGCCCTCTATAGAAGTTACGGATTTTTAAGGGTGAATAGACAAATAATGCCATTTTACTGGTCTTGTTGGTCTTGTTTCCGGATTTTATTCGAGAATCTTTTTCTCTCTTTACCCAACGCTACCTGGACAATTCACTTTGCCTCTCTACCTTAGTCGTCCGAATCATTCGACTTGTGATCTTTTGTTGAAGAATCAAGCAAACGCCCGGAAGCTGTCAGCTCTGGAAGTCTAATTTTAGCCCAAACTCACAAAAATAGACATAATAACTGGTATGCTACGGGGTGATTCACAAATAAGCAAAATGCTGAATTCACTTCGCTACAGTGCTCACTGTATGTGGATAGCCCATTAGTGCATCACTTATTAAGCCTACCCTAAACACAATTTTATTATTTTATTATTATTATGTTTTTGATTTTTTTCAAAATTTCAATAAAACCAGCAAGTGCATCTTTTGTCTTCTTTTCAAATATTAAAAGAAGTTGCCAAAACATAAATATTTCCCATTTTACCGTTCTGTTGCTTGGGTAACATATGACAGAAGGAAGTTGTGAGTATTCTGTGTTCTATTTAATAGAAAGTATCTCTATCAAAAAAATGGTGTGATATAGTTTTCGGCCGAAAATATTTTCATTCCCAAAAGAAATATGGTTAGTAGCGTATGGAAACAAGCAATTTAAATGTATTTTGATTATTTCGATAACTAAAGATTCGAGAATTCTGAATTCCGATTTTGTCTGAACTTATGAGCCCGCTTCAAATTTCTGTGATCAAAGCGTGATCAGACCTTGGACACCCCCGCCCGTCAGTAGATCACGTAATTAAAGAATGGGCCTTTATAACACTTTATAAGTTCAAATTTCAAATTTAGCGCCCGCAGGGACCACTTAGTAAACATATTGTGACATCTTTGTGACTACTATCATTAGTCGATAACAAAACTAACTGCAATCGAGCACTTGAATATATATGCCCTCTATTTTGGTTTTGAATCGAAAGAAACTGTAAATAACAATTTTTTCCATATTGACATTTTGTATACGAGATTCTCTGTGATTTTGTGCTGTTAACAATTTATTTGTGATATTATTTTTAATAGACAAAATAACAAAAATACCCACAAAGATATTGCGTAGTCGGTTTGGGCCAATGTGGCCGCTTATAATCTTCAACATGTGTCCATGTATATGATGATAAATTATTTGATATTACGAACACTATTTAAGAAAGTTGATTGAAGCTGACTTTTAGCAACTTTGCGATTAGTGCGCCTCTGATCAAATCTGTCCTCCACCCTCAAACAATCATGAATCTGAAAATATTTGTGTTTGTGCTTTTGTTGGCAGGTAAAATATTTAGATATTACATCAGTACTTTCTCGTTTAATAATAATAGAATTTTGTTTGTTTTAGCAACTACCAGCCTCGCTGCGATTGATCTGAACACCAACCTGACTGAGATGGGAAACCGACTTGTAGAACTCTCGGAGCAGATGATCAACCGTGGACAAAATTCGTTCTATGATGCTCAACAGGTGGAGATGGTGCGAAATTACACTGCTAAAGTGAAAACTTTAACTGAACAGTTGGCTGGGCAGTCGAAAAGTCCTCATCACAACACAAAAGAGAGCCAACGTGCGCTGATTAAGACAATGATCAAGTTGAATTTGTCATTGGCGAAATTTGTATTCTGATATCAATCAAAGTTGTTTCCTGTCAAACGATTTGTCATAAATATGAATTAATCTGAATTTTGTTTTTTAGTAAAACAAATAAAACAGTGTTTTTCTGGAACATCTATTTCATTGATAAATTTGCTTTAAAAATCCAAACACTTCACATGACAGAAAAAGTGCATAACACTGCAAAAAAGCATACAAAAAATTATACATATTTTCTTCGTTTATCAAATCAGTGATGCACTTGTGTGTCTTGATTGGTATCGTTTTTTTACTGAAAATTCTTATCAAGTAACTAACATACTAAAAACATAAATGTTTTTAGAGGGACATATATAAAGCACGTGAATGATATGGAAGATTGTGTCCATTTTAAGGATACAAATCTTACTAGTGAGGGTAGGTAATGCCAAATTGAGTTGCACAAAATGGTTATTATTTTTCGATTTGGCATCCTAAAAATAGTCGAAATCAATAATTTTTATCTGCGGACCGGTATAAGCGCTCGAAAAATAGGTATTTCAAAAGTTTAATCTAGGCCCGTTTCAATTTGCAATGTAGTGTGTCACATTGTAAGTACTGGATTGGTTTGCCTGCATTGGAGTAGCTATCTTTTCGAAACAATTATTTTAGTAGCCTGAAGGATAATTCACATTTCATTGTTGTACAAGGTGTTATTAATTAAAAAATGAATGCAACAAATTAATTTTGTTGCCCAAGTTTAAAAGTTTAGCCTCTTTTACCCAATCAACAAAATTGTTTTGGTTTGTCAGCACTCATGCCTTACACCAGCACCCGTTGATAACAACTACAGTTCGACTCAAAAATATTATTAAATCTTACTACAATAACCGAATTTAAGTCAAATTATATAAAATAATTAAATTTTGCAAAAAATAAATAATTTAAAATAAACCGAATGCTCAAAAGGCAAACAAAACATTGAGACGCTTTACATCTTACGTAACGCTTGTAAGTGTACTGTCAATGCCAAGCTGGTCTTAAGTCTAGATCTAGAGTCTAGACTAGGCCAAAGTAAAGTAGGTATATTTTACTTGCGCTATTACCGCTCCGCATATGAAAATTACTGTTTTAGATGTTTTAGGTTATGCCAAATCGAAAAATAATAGCCATTTTGTCCAACTAAATTTGACACCATCTACCTTCCCTAGTTAGTGTACTCATGAGTGAGGATTTTAAACTCCATACTCAGACACAATATGTAATATATTTTTACTTGAATTTGGTCAATTTAACCGAGGTTGGGAGGTGTTTTCATTTAATTTTTTTTTGAAAAATAGTAAAAATAACATTGACGTGGCTATATCTGTGCTTTAATGGCAGTGAGCCTTCGCTAAAGGTAACAGACAAGCAAAATTATTTGACCTTTAGCTTCAATATTATATATTGTGTATTTTGCAACGTACCACATAACGAATCATCATGAATATGACTTTATTACAGATACTATCCAGTTCATTTACAATAAAACCATCGAAATTGTATTTAGCTAACTTGTAGTAAAGTAATAATTAACAAATAGATAACTCAATTAATTTTGGCGTTTGCTGGTTGACTTTCTAGGTCAGCGACGTTGTTAGTGTCGTCAATCAGTGTTGAGATAAAAAATCATCTAAAAATATATTCTTGTAAAATCGATTATTTCGACTATAGATTTTTTATTTTCCATATATTTAGAATAGCGCTTGTAAATTAAACATGCAAACACACCTAACGCTACTAAATTGATAAAACAAGAAAATTGAACGGGTAATTCATTTTCTAGTAAATGACCTCCTCTGGCGGCAAATAGGGAAATTAACGACCGTGAATGTAAGTTAATGTTGCAAAAATACATGATTTTTAACGTTACTTTTTGTTCCGATTTTTTAAAGGTCTTCGTCGTACTTTTTGTCAATCGATAGTCGCATACGTTCTTATCAACAACTGCGTTAGTCAGTTTGAACGTGACAATGTCAAAGAGGGGGCAATCAACTGCCCCTCGATGCCCACTGCTCTGGCTTTTTCTTTTTTGCAGGTGGCAAAAGAGATGATGAATTGAATGATGTGGAATTACTCATCATACTGGAATGTGCAATGCTCAATTAACACGAAGCATAAAGTTAACTAGTTAAGTTACTTTGTCTCTATTCAACCACCCTTCTTATTGAAAGCAAGCAGTGTCTCCAAAAATCAAGTAGTTCAAAAAGTGTATAACTTTCTTAGAATATAAACTAAATGAATGAGTTTTTTGAGAACTTTAGCTCAAGTGGTATGGGCGGGAGAATTTTTAAAAGTTGTTTTAAAGTGACATTTTATTGAATTTGGAACCCAGTTCCGGCGGAAGTTGAATGTTCCAAAATGTGAGATGGCAAATCAATTCCGTTTTGGTCAAGTATAATTATCACACATAGTTTAGAATTTCCGGTACACTGGGGTTTTCTGGGACCCCCACCGAAAGGTTTCGCCGCACCCCGTATATGAAAACAAACAAATGTAAATGCCCACATAACCATATTTATATGACATCGTTGACTCAAATTTCACATTCGCATTTAAATTGAAAACAAATTTTGATCCAAAAACTAAATATAAAATTCTTCCGAATTTTGAGCTTAATTTCAATTATTTTTTTTCAATAATATTATTTGCATATTTAAATTCAAATTGAATTCAAAAATTCAAATCTTTTCAATTTCTACTACGTCTATCGAAGTTTGCTCGGTTTGATATTTCTAAATATCGCAAGTAAATTTAATTTTGAATCTACCAAACTGTAACATATTTCCACTTAGTGTGCTTATCATGACATACCAGATTTAATTATCTTTTAACTAGTTGCAAAATGGGATAATAAATGCTTAGAAGCAATCGGGAATGCTCAAATTAGCTTTTGTTAAGCACATAAAAATGGTAAAGACCACACGATAAGATAACAAAGTTTAATTATGTTACAGTGTATGCCCAACGGGCAGGGTGGTGTTAAATAGATTACCAATTGAAAATTCATTAATGAGCACCTTTAGAATAAACAACTTTGGATTAACATTGAATGACTCAAATGAATTAGTTTTATTTTTAAAAATATCCATTTGATCTGATTGATTTAGTTGTCTAAACTCTAAAGTTCAAGCCAAAACTGAAAATAGTATTGACACATTGTTTTCCGTCAAATTTCCACAGGTTAGAAACTGTTTCCGATGAAAAAGACTATTTTGTAACTACAGTTTTTCTCCATCAGGTCTCGGCCAGCAGGAATGGACAAGAATAGGGGAAATTTAGATAATGTGGCACATTGATTTTGACTGGTCTGTTAAGTGTGGCAAAAGATTTTTGTTTTCAAAATTCGGTAATATAAGGGTTTTATAGACTAATTAATATTGAATTATGTTGTTTTAATTTTTTAAATCAATTATTTGTGTTTTTTTCAAACGAACTACAAATATATATGTTTTGGTAAATGTGAAGATTTACTGGTAACTGTGCACATTCACCAGTAAATCTGTATATTGAGTTTTAAAATTTTCTTAATATTCACTTTTACCGGTAAATGTGCACATTTACCAGACTATGCACTTTTACAGTAACATATACGTATAAATGCAACAAAAATAAATAAATAATAAAATTTTAAATAAAACAATTAATAAATAACATAAAAAATCAAAAGCAGAAGTCACCTCACTGGGACGCGAACCCACGAACCTACTCAATACCTCGAAATAATATTTAAAACTGTTTCAAAATACAAATTTTTGGAGCCAGGATCAACGACACCCATTTTGGTCTTTACTTAGGTCTTTACAAAAGTTTCTCAACACTGTTTCAAAAATGTTTCAACATTTTGTCTTGTCAATAAGATGGCAATTTGAGTACCAAATGGAACAACAAAGGTCATTAAATAAAGTTCTCAATTAATGTAATCAAATTAATTAACAAAGTAAGTTAACCCAATAAAATGCGAAGAAATTCAACATGTTTTCATACATAAAATAATTAAAAACTCATTAATTGTGGCCGGTATACAATTACTAGTAAATCTATACATTTTCTAGTAACGTATTTTACGAATATAGCCTGCGGGCTATAAATGATTTTTATATTTTTTTCATAGCCTTCTGCGTGCTATATTAGGGAAAATACGGTAAATGTGTGCAACTGTGCAGGGAAGCTGAAATTTCATACATTTATGGTAACAAATAAAACATTTGTTCAGACGCGCTTTTGGTAACTTAACATTAATGCATTAAAGTTAGTCTGCACAGTGTGAGAGTAGAGGAGGAGAAAGCCACTGCTTTTGAAAATGCTGTCCAAGTGCACAGCCACAGAATAGTTACTCCAAGTTGGTGTCTCCAACTATCTCTTGGCAGTGCATGCATCTACACAGTGGCTGTATACATATATGTGTCTGTGCTGCTAGTTGTTGTTCGAGTGTTTAGAGCACTCATTGTGTACATGCTCAATTTCCTGCACAATGCACTGTAGTACATTGTATTTGCAGCTTGAAAACATACAACGAGTGCCAATTAAACGTGGCGCATACGTTCTCCTAATTCAATTTGATTATTATATCGTTGTACAAACGTTTTAGTTCATGTCATAATCAACATTATCGTTTGACTCGTGCATTAATCCCAATCTATCCGTGTCCGTGCAGCAATAGCATAACAACATAATCGATTATTTGGAGCTCGTAAGTATAAAGCTCATTTTGCTGTGAGAATATTTAAGCTAAAAAGTGAAAATAAAAGTAAATAAATAATTATTTTTTTATTTAGGCTTAGAAGAACGACATTTTAAGACATGCCCGAATCTGCAAAGTCACCCGAAAATAATCCAACTGGATTAGAAGGCACCGAATCCACCGCTGACAATTCGGATTCTCCATTCTCTTTTGCAAACTTAGATGCAGAAGTTTTTGTTCGTGGTGCTGCTCCTCGTGACATTGAAAAAAAATGTCTAGATCTATGTCGCAACTATATTGGGGGGAATTTGGAATAAAGCCTCAAGCGAAAAAGATATTATCGTTACTCGCTTGGCTGGTGGAATGACCAATCAGTCTTATCGAATTCGACTGAATGAGGAATTCGAAAAATTAGCCACAACTGAAGTCACCGATGTTGTGTACAAAATGTACATGAGTAAATATATGAAAAATTACGATGAAAACGACGGAGAACGGTTCAATGACAACCTGATTGCTGCAATACTTTCTGAAAGTGGAATTGGTCCGATTATGTATGGCATTTTCAAGGATGGATATATTTGCCAATATGTTGAGGTTAGTTTTTTGTTTTTTTGTTACATGCTTTGAATTTGTTAAATATTATCTGACCAATTTTGTTTAATGAATAATAGAATGAAGATTTTGGCATAAAACATCAACAGAATCCACAGTTATTACAAAAATTAGCTGAACAAATGGCTCGAGTTCATCATCTTAACGTTCCAATTAGTAAACGTCCAGATTTATTGTTGCGGGATATGGGCAAAATTCTTGACTATGCCTACGACAGTTGCAATGCTCAATCCGTGATTGATGGTATGGATTGTTTAAAGTATTTGAACAAAACGGACCCAAGAAAAGAATTCAAATTAGTCGAACAATTGATTGACGATCTAAACTCTCCCGTGGTGTTTTGTCACAACGACTTTCGTGGCAACAACATTCTGGTGACCAAACCGAATCAGGACATTAAACTGATCGATCTCGAGAACGCTGGCTATGGTTACCGTGGACATGACATTGCCAACTATCTTCGAGAATGGGGCTGGGAAGCGCATGACTTTGAGCATCACGATCTTCCAAAAGACGATGTGATACGGCAATTTGTGAAACTGTACATTGAAGCTTGTGACAAGTTGATACCTGGCTATTCAATTAAGCCAGAAAATTCAATTGAAGCTCTAGTAAAAGAAGTGAAGATTCATACTTTGGAGGTGTACATTTGTTTTGTGTGTTTTTTGATGAAATTTGGAGAAAAATTGTTTGATACAATCGATTACGATGCTAAGGCTAATTTGGTAAGATTTTTTTAAAAAATTATTTTAATCTTTTAAATTTTTTTAAACTTTAATTGTTTAGAAATATACAGATTTTTTGTATGGAAAATATTTCGAAATCAAACAACGGCTGGTTGACGATGGAACAATCAATATTTGATATTTCTTGTTAATTTGGCAAAATTGCCTAAAATTAAATACTGTCGAACATATTTCACTTGACCAAGTATAGGTGTATTGTATTATAAAGAGACATATACACTGTATTATTATACTCGTACAGTAAACCTCCATAGTTCAATCCCTACACAATAAAACGACTCTGCTACCGACAATTTTGCTGCCTTCCAGCAGTGGTGTGTAATAGTGCCCACATAATTTCGCGACGATTTTTGCGTTGCATAGCCAACAGTAGCAAAAAGCGATTTTTTGTTGGCTTTGGTTGGGATAATTCAGCACACCGAGACTATTGGATAATGAAATACAGATAGGGCAATGGTAGGGGCGAGGGTGGCTTCAATGAAACCGCTTCATGAAAATGCGTTGAAATCATGGAAACATGTGCGATGATGAGGAGAAGGAACGGACTGACTGACTGACTTGACCTTTTTTGACTCCGAGAGGGTCTGCGCGTCCCACGTTATTACATTTGACTGTTTAATGTATTTGAAATTTTATTTTTAACTTTCTTGAACTGCTTTCTTTTTATTTGATATGTGATAAATTTAAACTGAAGTTTAAAAATTACTTGTTTGCGAAATAAAAACAAAATAATTAATTTTTTGTCAAAATTTACAAGTTTTCATTTGATCAAAAATATTTAAAAATAATATTTTAACTTGCATTCATACATTTTTTCCCTAAACTCTTTTTAAATTAAAAGCAAATCAGTGAAACATGGAATATCCCAATTAAAATTTGACTTTTCCATGCCAGTTGTTAAATGTCTCAGATTAATGTTCTTTCATGTCGGCTAAAAAAATTTTTTACAAAGCCAATTGCTAAACAACGTAATTGATTTCGAGTAAATTTTAAAAAAAATAATTAAGCTAAATACACGTAACAACCTTTACATTTAAAAAGTCTCCACAATAAAATGTTTTAAGCCAGACTTCAATTTTACTATGAAAATATATCTAAATTTTTTTCCCGAAATGCTGATGATTTGATGTTGTTTTGGTTTACTTTGAACAATTGTTGCACTTTTAAGTGTGTTTTGAAAGCTAAAAGTTGATAGAATTTTTTAAAAAATTTGAAAAGCTCAACATGTTTAGGTTTTGGGAAAATTTTCAGGATATCCCAACTGTGTGATTCCTGCTTTAAAAGTTCAAAAATCTGCAGTGTAGGGATCGCCTAAACGTTGGCAATCACGGGAAAGTGCCCTACTTTTTGCCCGATGGCTGGTTCAACTTAGACCATAGGCCGAATGTACGTAAGGTGATGAGCTGATGCGTACTTTACTTTCTCCGTCCACGTTTACTCCAGGTTGACACTTGTTCAATATTTTATTTCCAGTCTTTGTTTTGTGACTGCTCTGAGAACAGTGTTCTCGTTTGTCACGTTCTACCCAACAGTCCATTACATGTCCCTGGTCAACCAGTGGTCATCAGCTCACGTACTTTTATTCGGTTTGTTGTTTCCCGCCGACCTCACTGTGCCATTTGAACTAAGTATTGTGTCAAATTGATTTGTTGGAATCTAATTGCTTGTTGTTGGAAAAGGAGATTTGTGCGACCCTTGAACTGACATTCGAATGTCGAATGTTCGAGCAATATGTCTCAACAGAGAACTTCATTTGTGCTAATATATCGCTGCACTTGCTCTGTTCATAGTTGTACTGTTTTGTTCTTTCGCCCTAATAAAGAACTTTAACCTTATCGTGTGCTTTACTGTTCTGCTCTTGTGGACGAGTCACCCTTTGGACTTCCACAAGACGTTTGCTCCAACACTTGTGTTTGCACGTGGTCAAAAGAAAATGATTTGTGTACTTCTCTGAATCGTTTTTATGGGTTGTAATGAACTCTTAAGTTTATCTAGCTATGACTTTCGGTAAAAAAACAAATTATTCACATTCAACTTCATAACTGACACTAGATAAAGAACAGATAATCACAATAAAACAATCTCAAAATGTAACTATCATGGACGAGTTTGTTAGAACTTTTCAGATCATGTTGTGATGCACTGTAAACACACACACATTGTCCAAGTAGATATCTAAAAGAGAAGTTAAAAACCTAATTAAAATCCAATTTTGTTAAAGATTATAAACCCAAATATCAAACAAAAACAAAAATTCAGGTGTTTTTATTGCACTACGTTTTTAGTTTAAATGTATTAAATGTTTTTTCACTTGTTTCAGTTTCGCTCATCTAGTATTAATTCATAATGTATTAACCGTATAACTTTCACCACAGACATGCCTAATCTCTTCAGTTGACCATGACAACACATACAAACACACGAGTCGACTGCAGCAGGCACTCATCAGTCAATGTGCTCGCATTACAATGACTCATTGTCGACGCAAGTGATAAGCTTGTATTGCCAGAGTTTGGTGCTGATGACTAATAACTATATAAAATACGTGTTTGAACCACTTTTTGGACCACTTCCACTATACCTATGTGTCCAAGATTCGAAGCCAACATGAAACTAATATAGTTTTATCACCATGCCTAATCCCAAGTCCATACACCTAACCGCCTCGAAGTTATACTCGTTTCAATGTCGTTTTTATGTACTTTTCTCTTATCTCGTACGAACGAACAAACGAACGAACGAGCGAACGAACGAGCGAGCGAACGAACAAACACAATAATTTTTAATTTTTATAATATACATATAATATAAATATATAATAAAATAATGAAATAATAAAATAATAAAATATAAATATAAATATAAATATATAATTTATAATAGTCAAAATAAGAGGGAAATGTTTGAAGGGCAAATTGCACGGTGCAAGTCGTGTCGACCACCGCCAGTGAGTAAGCGAGCTGATAAGACGTCGAACACGCTTTTCGATCGACACCACCACACACGTCCACTACCTCGTTCACCACACTGCAACTTCCACCAACCTAAAAACCTGATCACGAATCCGGGCCTTGTTCGAGTAGTGTCAAAACACAATTATCAACTACAGGGCAATATTGTTTTCATCTGTACTTTATGGACAATACGAATTAAATTAAATGATGTAGAACATGATGATGAACATGTTAAAAGTATAGATTTTGCTGGTTTTGATAATGAAGTTGTTTTCGCACAACCATGTGATTCAATGACCTTTGTGATGTATAATGTCATATTTAGTATTTTCTAAAGATAGATTTTTGATAAGTCTATTGTATCCGATTGTGAGTATAAAGCTAAAGCTTATGAGATGGAATACTACATTTGAAAGCGATTTTTGTTTTATGTTAAAGGTAATGTTCAGAATACTCTATTTCTGATGTCTAGAAGCTTTTAAATCATTTTCATTGCTAAAAAATATTTTCATGAGGTAATAATTTTGAGGTTTAGTATTCTTTGTTATTTGCTTTGAATTTGCTAAATAAGATAAATTTAGAACAATAGAATGAAGATTTTGGACCAAAAACATCAACAAAATCCACAATTATTACAGAAATTAGCTCAACAACTGCTCGAGTACATCACTTGAACGTTCCTATCAGTAAATGTCCCGATTTATTGTTGCGCGATATGGGCACATTTCTCGACTTTGCTTACGACAGTTGTAATGCTCTGTCCGTGATTGATGGCATGGATTGCTTAAAGTATTTGAACAAAACTGACCAAAGGAAAGAATTCAAATTGGTCGAACAATGGATCAGTGAGCTCAATTCACCCAGTGGTGTTTTGTCACAACGACTTTCGTGGCAACAACATTCTGGTGACCAAACCAAATCAGGACATTAAGAAACTGTGGAAAACTGGGGTATGTCAGCAAAAAAGTGTCTTGTCCATGAAGTTCAAAAATGATATCAAACAGTGAGTTTGAAATTTTTCTGATTTACCAGTAATTGCCGGTATTTGCAAAAAATATTTACCGGTATTAAAGGGCAATCGATATACCGGTAAATGGCAATCACTAGTGCACGCTGTGTTTGTGTGTGAGAGGCGAACAATCGGTGAATGAATGACGTATTCATCGTATTTAATTCGATATTTATTTCTATAACGGACAGAGACTCTCTCCATGTATTATTTTAGAGGTAAGTAGATAAGTAAATCATGAAATTTTGATTTGACATAAATTTGACATGTAATTTTTATGAATTAGACAATACAGAACCAGTGGCGTATTTAGCAGGAGGCTCAGGGGGTAATTGCCTTTCACTGGCTTTCTAAAATGCCATTTGGAACCCCCAGACAGCCTTTGGCTTTGGCCTGGGTCTATGGGAAGTGCCCCCCATTAGGCAACATCCTGGATACGCCACTGTACAGAACAATTTTGTATGTTAAAACATTGTGCAATCAATGTTTTTAAGGCTTCTCTGAAGTGGCTCAAACTAGGATGCTGTAATGAGTTTATTGGAGTTGGTATGAGTTGTATATGTTACCGTCCAAACGCGAAATTCGTCTTTCCGCGTATTGCAATAGCTAGGCAAATCAGAAGAAAAATAATCAATTTTCTAATTTCGTCTTTTGCCTAGGCAGTCCAAGGATTGACTAGGCATTCCGCGTTTAAAATACTCTTTTTAGGAAAAGTAGAAATTTTTAATTTTTTTTATTAAATTAGGCAAAAGGCGGGAAAAAAATATTTCAAGAAATTTTCTTTGATTTGCCTAGGCAATCCACGGAATGACGAATTTCGCGTTTGGACGGTAACATATATATGATGTAATGCAATGCAAGAATGCAATGTTCAAATTGTGATATTGATTCGAGTGTTTCACATTTCACAACACGTTTATTATCTTCACATATACTGCCTTCATTAAATGGAACACACTTGAATTGTCTCGTACAGTGACACATTCAACATATTTAGTGTATGCTCACTCCTTATCACAAACACCATTGGATACGATGTTTGTTTGATACGAGCTCAATAACAGAAAGATAATTTTGGCTTGTGAACACTGCTCATTTAGCTTCAATGCGAGGCTGTATTTTATGTCTGCCATTTTAGACACTTTTAATGCATTAATATTTAGCATCAAAACAAAATTAATGCAGCTAATATTGAGCTGAAATTGGCAATGTTTGGCACATTATGGATAACCCAGTGAAACGATGCAAAGTTTGCGGTGATGAAGGTGCTAGAGGTATGGACTAAATTTCAAAATACAATTGTACTATTAATAAACAATTTAATTTTTAGGGTTCCCTTACTGTGCACAAGGACTTTCGTGTAATTCCTGTAAAGTTTTCTTCCACCGCCATGCACACAAACATCAGGTTCGATCAAATGTATTTTCAATACACTCACTAACGTTTTCTTTCATATTCATATTTCAAGGATGTACAATGCAAAAAAGACGCTAAATGTTCGATTAGCGTATCGAATCGAAAGTGGTGCATGAAATGTCGCCTGGACAAATGTGTGTCCATTGGAATGACCAAAGAAGTCAAACAAGTTGAACTGTACAACAAAGGAAAATGTATTATTCCAAAAGTGATTCACTTTGAGATGAGTGCACTTAAAAACATTTTACTGGCAATCAGCAGTGAGATGCAAATTGAAGAAATGCAAATAGAAGAGATAGAGATTGCTAAAAAATTTTTTAAACAAAAAGAAAATGAAATTTTCGTTTAACCTAAATTGCTATGAAATGAACAAAATTGCCGAAGTGCGAGAAGCAGTGGACGTCTTTGTGGAAGAAACACTCATCAAGGACGTTCGAGTGGCAGAAGATTTATTAGATGCACTTGGCTCACCAGAGTTTCTCATAGAAACGGTAGTCAAATTCTGTAAAAGCTTGAAGACATTCAAGCAGTTGAGTGAACAAGACCAATTTGCTTTATTTAAGCCTTTTTGTTTCAAAATTTTGTCGCTTCGATGTGCCTTTTTCGTTTGACCTGGAGAAAGATGGATTCGTCGCTTCTGTGGTGAGGCTATTTTGTTTATTTGTTATCAAATGATTCAAGTTTTTTTGTAGGACAAATTTGGAGAAAGCGGAATTTTTATTAAATATGAATTATGTGAACTAAACGAAGATTTTGATTTTTGTAAAAGGTTCACAATTGGCTTAAACAAAGAAATGGACAACGATCGAACAATTAGAGATTTGGTAACTGAAACAAACTATTATTATTAATTTGTTTAAATTTGCTTTTGCCAATTTGAATTAGCTCTCAGTGCAGCAACTGTTCACCCCACAAAGCAAAGTTTCATGTCCCGAATTCATTCGCTACAACTATATTTTCTATTCACGATTGTTGTGCCGCTATCTTGAGCACAAGTACAAGTGTCCACGACTGGCAAAGAATAAATTTGAATTGCTCATGAATTTGTTGAGCAATGTCGAACTCGTCAAGCAGTTCGAAGGTAAAGTGTTTCGTGAAAATGCAAAAGAGAAACTTCCTCATGCTTATGTGGAAATGTACGAACTTGTTTGATTGTTGGTTAAAGTGTTACGTTCAAGAAATAAATTTAATTTTTTCAATCATTAAGCACATTAAGGTTATTTATAAAGTATTACCGTATTACAGTGTAGAATCCGTACAGTAAATAAATCTCCATTTTTCCCAATTTATCCATCGATGACGTGGCAGTAACGATATTTCTACTTGGATTTTTTTGTGATGACGTTAATATTGTGAAATGTTGTTGAAAAATAACGAAACTGATCACTAATGGAACTACCGAATGGTAGCTAACTAGCAGTTGGCTCTCAATACTGTTTTCATGACAATGTAAAACGGATAATAACGGATTATTGATAATATTCTACATGGATTACTTTGATCAGTATGATCTACGTGACACCAATTTACAATCCTTATACCATGAGTGTAGTATAATAAACACACATACACACATGTTTTCCCTGTGGACAATTCTTTAGACATGCAAAAACTGTTGGTTAAAAGCGATTTATTGGTGGATAAATTAAGAACACAAAAATGGGAACAAGTAGATTCGGTCACATAGACCAGCAAATCAGGAACTTTCAGAGAGCAGGAAGCTACCAGTAGTATCACCAGATAAAGACGTTGGTGATGAACGATAGGATTTAGGCAGAACGTGATCGTACCAATAGTTGAGGGTTGGTTGAACCAATGATGAGATGGCCACAAAGGCGACGGGACACAAAGTCTGCAGAGAGAGAGGTGGTTAGACACAGGTCACAAAGACAACCGATCTGTACACATACAAGGCATACGATGATAGAGCACTTCAGCAACACGTGCTTAAATAGGGAGAAGTGCGGTACTGCTGAGTCACTCCGAGTCGTGACAGTTGACTATGTCAACAGCAACTGGTGACCAACGGTGAGTCATGTTTGACTGTGATTGGTCGAGTGGTGAGGGAGCAACTATTTCGACAAAAACAACACAATATTATTTCAATTATATCGAGTTGGGACGCACATGAAAGATTGCTTATTAACAAATGCTAAATGCTATAACCATAATGGATTAATAGGATTAGCAGGTTTGCCCGGCCCTTAAATTAACTATATTGATAGTTGTTGCTAAACAGATTTGAAATGTCTGTTTTTCGATTTTTGGATAAATTATGGATAAAAAAGTGACAATCAAAAAAACTTAACTAGAGCAACTTATAGATGAATAAGGTTTAGTGATATATACAACAAAAACGTTAATCAAACTTGAGTCATCGTGTGATAATGTCGTGGTTTTTGCCTATCCCTCTCCCTCCCTCCCTCCCCTCCCTCCCCCCATATATTAAATTAAAATTATTGTTATCGTTCGTTCGTTCGTTCGTACGTTCCTTCGTTCGTACGAGATAAGAAACATGTATAAAATAAGGTGTTTAAACGAATATAACTCCGAGATGGTTAGAATCTAACCGTTAGATGTATTGACTTGGGATTTGGAATGGTGATAAAACTAATATAGTTACGTGTTGGGTTTGAATCTTAGATCTGTAGCTGCAGTAGAAGTGGTCAAAAAACGGTCCAAACACGTATTTTATGTACATTCTAACTCTGGCAGTACAAGCTTATCAACGATGAGTCATTGTACTGCGAACACAGACTGACAGATGCGTGCTGCAGTCGACTCGTGTGTTTGTTGTGAGTGATGTGGTCAGCTGAATTGATTAGTAAAGTCTGTGAAGAAAGTGATACGTTTTTACATTATCTCAACCAAATGAGCGAAACTGTAAACAAGTGGAAAGACATTCAATTTAATCATAACCTGCAAACTTATTTCGATGAAATACCCGAATTTCTGTTTTTAGATATTTGGTTATTTGATCCTTTAACAACATTAGTATTTAATCGAGTTCTAAATTGTTCTTCTAAATGATAGATATCTACATAAACAATTGTGCATGTGTTTACCGTGGATCTCAACATCGTGATTTAGATCAATATTTATCGGATTTAACAAACTCGTCCGCGATAGTTGCTATTTGAGATTGTTTTATTGTGAGTATCTGTTCTTTGGTGTCAGTTTTAAAGTTGTAAGTGCATCATTTGTGTTTGGAGCAAGTTTTTTTTTACCGAAACCCCCATAGATAGCTAGATAAATCTGACACTTTGGTACAAAACATAAAACGACTCAAATAAGTAGAAAAATCATTCTATTATGGACACGAGTCGCGGACACTAACACAAGACATTCGATACCAACAAAATCAATCTGACAAACCGCACAGTACGCAGGACAACTGCGACATTGAGGTCCCGGGAAACAAGGAACAGACTAAAATTTAGTCACTAAATGAAATTGAACTGTTGAATATGGGAAGGTAATCGCCTGTTGGGTTGAACGGGACAAACAAGAACAGTAACAAAGCAAAAACGGGCAAACAAAAATTGGTCAAGTGTCAACAATTGTTAAGGACAGAGAAAGGCCAGTGCACAACAGCTCATCACCTTCTTTTTTGCTTTTCAGGATGTTTCAGGCTTTTGGTCTAATTTGGAGAGGCCATTGGGCAATAGCAGTGCAATTTCCTGTTATTGCAAACTTTAAGGCGAGCATCAGTCCACGGCCAATCTTTAAAGTTTCAACCTTTAACGCAGAAAATATATAGTTGGCATATCCTAAAAACTTTCCCAAACCTAAACATGTCGAGTTTTTATATATTTTTATTTAATTTCAATTTTATCTAATTTCAATCAATTTTTTGCATCTCAAAAAACATTCAGTTAAGATTATTTAAAATTCAATGTTTTATTAAGAATTTTTGTGTCGACATGTGAGAACATTAATTTATTAACAACTGACATGGAATAGTCAAATTTGAATTGTGATATGTTTCACCAATTTGTTTTTTATTTAAAAATTGTTAAGTTGAAAAATGAATTAACCCAAATTAAGAAAATATTTTGTGATATTTTTTGATCAAATGCAAACTCTGCAAAAAATTGAGCTGTGCCAGCTTTTGCTGGCGCAGCTTTTACAAGTTTGCCCCAAGCAAACTTGTAAAATTCACGTCCAACATTATACATGTAAATGTTGTAAGTTCAAAGTGATTGATGAGTAATGCTGTCTCAACAAACTTTAGTGAATATCTCGAGACACCAGGCACGTACCCAACTGGAACCTTTACTAATCTAATCTACTCATCTCAAGCTTTCATTTGATGCCTCTCTCAGCTCTCAGCGTTGCGGGTTACATATTCAAATTTTATTGTGTTTCGGAGGGCGATTTTATAGGGGAGATGGGCATCACTCTTTGGTTCCTTCTCCTGGATCACTCATGAGGACAACCCTGATGGACACGAACGACTTGATGGCAGCGGACTGAGTGAATGGAGGAGAAAGGATTGCGAGCATCTGGAAAACTTGGCCTGCTTGGCATGCCCTCAAACCACCAAAATACCACCTTTTATCAAATTTCTCTGAAACGAAAACCCATCAAAACGCGATGCGTACTAAGCCCACCAAAATGAGGTCGAATTTATTTTCACCTCATGTTATCATTTGTTATTAATATTGTCATTTTCTTAAACCACCAAAATGTTGACCCAACTAAACACTCACACCACCAAAAGTCACTCATAATTCTGTCTTAAACTCATCTCTCCGAAATATAAATGTACCACAAATGAAAGCAATGTAATGTTGCACTCGTGTGATGTGTTTTGTAATAAGATACATTGTACGATTAATCAATCAATAAAGTTCTCTGAAAAAACCTAACGTCAAAACCAATCTAAACACGGCACCTAACATATTTAGCCTAAACCTAACCCAAACTACGCCCAACGCGAACCAAACACATAAACACACCCCAACTAACCTCACCTTACTCACAAAATAGCCTTCAATTCGAAATTTCAAATGTTGCTCAAATTTTCCAAAAGTTGCATTGTTGGGCACAACAAACAGCGTGACGGACAGACGAACACCACAATTTTAATAGAAGTTGGATGGGATGGGATGAGATGGGATGGGATGGGATGGGAAAGAAGTGGGATTTTTAAGATATTTGGAATATAAAACAAAATATTCCAATATTAGTTTATTTAACAAAAAAATACATTTATTTATCTTAATTAAAAGGTAATAGTAGGGTTAATTTAAATTATTATTTGAGAAAATCAACATTAAATCGAAACAAACGACACAATTAATTTTTTGGGGTATTCAAGATACTTTTGATTGTGAAAATAAAATTCAAAATTAAAATTTAATATTAGTCAACAAGATAATTGAAACTAAAATTTTTTCTTTTGAAATTCATTTTTATCGATACTTACATCATTATTTCAATTAGATATGTGCTTGCCCACAATTTATTTTTTTTATCCAATGTAGTTTTTGTTCATTAGTTTGTTTTGATAAATTTTCATAAACAAAGCCGAAATGGAGAAAAAAATCTTTAACAAAATATTTTTAAAATCAGAAAAATAACAAACAACAGAATAAAGTAAAAGAAAATATTACAATTTCAAACATTCTTGCGTCAATTATTCCATTGTTTAAGAAGCGAAATCCTATACGGGTGCTTTTGTAATTTGAGACAAGTTTGCTAAACTAAAAAGTTCATGTTAAAAAGGCGAGATTGTTCAGACTTAAATTGACTTACACTCAACAATTGAATATTTGTTGGTTGAAGTGTATTCGAGAAAATATATACAAAGTGCACATTCAAATTGTAGTATTCAACATTCTTTCGGACAATTGCCGCACACTGAAAAGTGAAAAGAATTAATGTTCCAAGAAATGTTATCGAGAAAGAAATGTAGAATGACATTTTAAATAACGAATTTGTATCACCAAAGATGAATCCATATCCTAGGAAACAAATCATGACAACGTAACTGAAAATATTGACCGTCAGCATGAAGCTCCACAGTTGATTGTAAACGCGTAACTCGGTAAACAATGCCAGCACACTTCGATTGCACAAATAAAATTTTCTCCATATAATTGCACGCAATTGTGGAATATTCTTGTTTGGATGTTTACCCCAAGAAATCCTATTCAAAGTTTTTAATAGATTTTTCATATGGTTTAAATTACTATGTTGTTTGAATTGAATGTAACTTGTTGTCAGATGAAAGTAAAAGACAACAAATACGATTGCTGAAACAAAAAAATATTAATTGTAATACAAACTGATAGAGGTTAATACCACTAGAAGTGAAAAACACAAATAGAAATATGTAGATGTAGAGCCATTGATTTCTAAATGTAAAAATTATTCCCATTGAGATGGTGAAATCCTTCATAGTATAAGAACAGCTGCCAAAAGACCAAAACAGCCATTTTATCATAAATTCGGCTCAATCTTGCACGAATCTTCAAAATTCTATCGGATTTATTTTTGCTTCCAAACTTTTAATCAAAAAAGTCTCAAACAAAATTATCAATTAAGAAAATTATCACTTACATTTGCCCTTGTAGTAGATTGTATGTTTCTGAATAGACTCGTTCCAGATAGCAAACATAAAATATTCAGGATTAATACTTGGAACTTGAGTAAAAAAAACAAAAGAGAATAAGATTGTCTGGCAAGCCAGGCAAAGTGCGAGACTCTTAAAAAATAAAATAGAAACTTGAACTATCAACTGAGAAACTTTAAAACGACTTTATTTGATCCATTTGGATCACTAAAGAGGTGTATTGAGACCAATATTTTTATTTAAAATGTGCAACACATTTGTTCATCATTTTCCACGTAGTAACCACAAAAAATCTTTTTTTAAACTTGCGCTACCAGAATTGGGCGTAATGTTCCATGGCGCCCAAGTTAATTTTGACTATTCGATTACATATGCTCACAAGTTTATCTATCCATAATCTTTCAATTCTAGATTGTACGGTTTTCTAAGAAATATCATTTGTCACCAGAATGGGCGTCATGATCCATGGCGCCCAGTTTTGGTTTGACTATTCGATTACATATACGCCCAAGTGTATGTATGCCAAATTTGATAATTTTAGGGTCTACGGTTCTCTCAGAATACATTTGTCACCAGAATGGGCGTCATGATCCATGGCGCCCAGTTTTGGTTTGACTATTCGATTACATATACTCCCAAGTGTATGTATGCCAAATTTGATAATTTTAGGGTCTACGGTTCTCTCAGAATATGGACAAAGGTTTACAGACAGACGGACGGTCAGACAGACACGATGGCAATAGCATAAGCTTACGACTCTAAAAGAGTCTCGCTAAAAATCTCCAATATAACACCGGCGTTAAACAAGATGTCGCTCAAGTCCCACAGTTTGTTCCAAGTTACCCGATGAGTCAATAATTCGGGCATTCCACTCGCATTGTACTGGCCACCATAAAGGTAATACAGCACATAAATATTATCCAGTTGGAAATAAATCGCTACCAAAGCGGGAAACAGATAATGTAAATTCATTTTGAATCTAGGATAAAAGCACAGTGACATCAAAGCTCGTTTGTTCTTTAACCCGGAGATTTCCTCTAGTGAAATGCATTCTTTGATGATGTCCTGATTAAAGTACTCTTTATGGAGAATTAAAGCCTTCTTGAAACCCTCTTTGGCTTTCGAGAAAGGAACAATCAAAATTAATGCCAAAAAGTCAATCATTTCAAGTCAATTTCCAAGTCAATGGAGAAACAGTAGAGTTGTTTTCAGTAAAACAGAAAACAGTATAAAAAGCTTGCCTTTTTTATACCAGAAAAATCGACGTTTTTCTCTTAAAAGCTTGAGCTCACTTATTGATGGAAAGTTAACACTTAATTTTCTATTTTAAAATTTTCACGAAGAATTTCCGTTGGTTTGAAATTGTTTATTGACATATAACATTTGCCAATAATAATTTATTGTCTAAAAGAAGAATGTAAAATTAAAAAAATTATGATGTATTAAATTGTATTGTCAAAAAATATATTTTTATAATTTTCAAATATTTTCAAAAATTATTTGAAATTATTTTTTGATATTTGAAACTATATGAGAGTTAATTCAATTACTGCTACAACTTTTTCATGTTATAAAAAATTCATTTCTTATGTGGCAATGGGCTCAATTTCAAACTTTGTATCCTGGACTTTTATACATTTGAAGTCAACTTGAAATGGCGCGTTGAATTGCTAATAAGAAAATAGAAACTTTATAACTTTCTAAACTAACATTACTAATTTATATTTGAGTTTTGACTATTTTTTAATGATTATTGATTAACAACCGGTATTTTTTTGGTGTGGACTCACCAAATTATCTCAAATTTTTATCACAGAACTAGTGACCCAAGACTAGCTCTAGGATCATTTTTTGGTTGACTTATGGCCAGGGGTACGGGTTACACAAAAAATCAAAAGTTGAAAAACATAAAAGTACGTATATAGCTATTCGTGTTGATAATTTTTAATCAAATTATTTAATTTCGTACTTAAATTATTTTTTCACGTATTTGATCTTTTTTATTTAAATGTTCGCCAACTTTCTGTATAATATTTGACATAAACAAGTAAATAAACCTTATTAAAGTCACAAATAACAAAATTAATGATGAATTTTCAATTCGTACCAAGTTCATTAATCACCTTTACCTGGCTATTATTGATAGGGTTTTAAAGTCCTATGATAGGCTTCTTCACTGGCACATAAATTGTCCTCAGAGTCTTAATTGACATCAGTATCTGGTCGCGTTCTTGAGATAATTTATAAACAAATTCTCCACACATTTCTATGCTAACATTTCCTTCTACTTTCACTGTAGAAAGGGCATTTGAGCTTCTGCCAAAAGCTGAGACTCACTCCACTCAGTCGCTCGCTCCTTTGTTCCGTTCGTTTCGTTCGCTCAGCTAACAAGACAGGCTTGTATTTAACACATCCATAGGCATAGCTTAGGCCAATGCCACCTTGTGGAATAATACTTTCTCAATGAATTTGAGATAAGATTGAGTTTGAATAATCAATTACGAACCATGGTACCAGTTTGAAATGATTGCATTTCAGGATTCGAGATCCGTTTCGTTGCTTCATTCAATAAATAAATCTGCATCGACATCTCATGCCTAGAATTAATTCATGTAATATAAAGTGTTCAAACGTTTATAATTAGAATGTTTGTTTTTATTAGTCACATTTCAAAATTGTCCATAACCATATCTTTTCACAATTGTAAAAAGATATTTTTAGTCCAATTTTACGTTCATTTACAACTGTTTGTGCGTACATCTTCTGTTAGAACACCAAAACATTTTCCCATGATGATTTAAATTGATTTGCTTCAACAGGAGCACAAAAATGTATTAATTTTTTTTCTTTTATCGAACAGTTTCATATATAACACTGTAGTTAATAATTTCTGGATACGGTTAAACCAGAAGTCGAAATTAATTTTCGATCCAGATGGATCGGGCCAATAAATTAATTCTGAAATCCTCTATGCCCTCTGAGTAAGCTCCTAAATTTTTTTGTTTGGTTGCAATCGGTCATATGCATTTTTGCTAAATCCTAGAAGATCCATCGGATACACTTGTCCTTTCTGTCAAATGACCTTTGGCCAATAAAATTACGTTTGGCAATCTTAAATTCCGGCTTGTTGTTCATCTGCGTGAAGTTTGTTTTTAGGGCAGGATGGCCGTCTTCGAGAAAGTGTGCTGGTTGCTGACACAGCATAATATGTAGTGCATATGTTGAAACACTTCTGGCATGATGTTGTGGCGAATGAGATAACGATTCGACCACATTTTTAGCCTCAGGTCTATTGCCGCAATATTGTCTAGAGCCAATGAGGCTTCCAGAAAGATGGTTCTATAACCTTTGGTGATCAGTAAGGCAAAGCATCTTTGAGTCTGTGTGCCTCAACTTGATATGCATCAATCCAAGCTGAGGGTGCGTTGCAAAGCAATGGTTCTATGGCGCCAATGTAGAGAGCTCTGAGCAAGCTGCCCGAAAGTCTCCAATTTTCCCCGTTGTCCGCATGATTTGCTGTACTATTCGTTCAGTTTTGCCACAGATGTACTCGATGTCTTCCCTCCATGTTTGCTTTGAATCAAAAACGACTCCAATGTATTTCATTTTGAAACAAGTTCGATTTCCATTCCATCCATTAATTGAAGGTTTGTTGTACGTGTACTGGTGCTTTCTTGTGACAAGCATCACTTGAGTTTTGGAAGCATTAAATTTCAATTTGTTGTCCTCGCCCCATTTGGAGATAATGTCGAGAACAATGTTGGCTTTTTGTTCTCAGTCATCTGCGTCCCGTTCCTCGATAGCCAGGAAACCATCGTCCGCAAATGCCTGGAGATAGCATCTTTGCGGGAGTTCGAGCCGCAAAAAGTTACTATACTGCACAATCCACAGTAGAGGTGAGCACTTGGCGCCTTGAGGGCAGCCACGTTGAGAGATTTTGTGGCTGTCACGTTCCCGCCTAAGGTCAGTTCAGCGCGTCGGCAGAAAGATAGTCGCATAATACCCGAAAAAGATTACTCGGAATTTGATATCGTTTGAGAGTTGAAAGAATTTGGTCCCACCAGGCTGTGTAAAACGCGGCGGAGATGTCCAGCGAGATGAAGATACCAATTTTTTTTCTCATTTAGAATCTGTTTCTGTCGTTTGGCGATTTCGTTTATGGCTTCGGCCGATTTTTGTGGAGTGAATCCATACTGACGATTTCCTAAATTCGCTGAACTATGTAGCCAGTAGGTTAGTCTGTCGGTTAAGGCAAGTCGCGGCTCAATTTTTCGTTAAAAATTTCAAATTATTTTAATATCTTAAGTTATCGGTTATCTCATTATCTATCATCTTACAAAAAATTAGAACAATATTCCGACGAAAAGTCACAAAAAAATCCACATTTCCAGGATGCACTTTTCGCATTTGCCCTCTACCGGCCAATGCATACTTTTTAGTTTTTCCCTTCTCCTGTAAATCAAGACCTTTGCATTTTGTTTTTGCTTCTTCTCCTACAAAACTGGTCCGATTTTGTTGAACCAGGGCTTTTATTAAAGGTAATAAGATTCTCTATTTGGCGGATAGAAAACATTTTAAAAATGTTATCTTATCTGATCGTGAGTTAGTTAGTTAATACTTTTATTACTCTGTTCATTTACAAAAATATATACAGAGCTCCCTAAGGAGATTGTGAAATATACATTGAGAATTGAGTAGGATTGAGACGGTTAAAAAAAATAGTAGTAAGAAAATAAAAAGTGATAGAATTTTAGTGGTACAGAAGTGAATCATTGTGCTGTGTTGGGGATAGCTGGAGGCACCATTCTGCGAATGAGTGGAACACTCTCATCACGAGAGTCGACCAACCATTTGTGTGATATTTTACATATGATTTTAAAATTAGAGAATGCCAGTTTATCGTTGATAAACTGGTCAAGAGAAGTAGGGGAGAAACCTAAGATAACATAGATTAAGTTACGAAAAATAGGACAATGTAAAAGAATGTGTTCAGCAGTTTGGGGAGTTGAGTCATCACAAGGACAGTGGTTGTCTGGGATAATGTGACGTCTGTGGAGGTATTGGTTGAGTGAACCATGTCCAGTGAGAAATTGTGTAGTGTAAAAATCGGTAATAATGTGGGGAAAATTTACGCGGGTATTGTTTGGAAAGAAGCTTTTGTAAGTTGTGTTTGTGACTAGAGCATTGTATTGATTATTATATTTTGTTATGGTGATATGCTCAAGGAATGGCTTGAGATTGTTTCTTTCGAAATATTTGTAAACTTATTTTGTTTGGTCTAAGCAGGGGAATTGCTAATTGGTCGAGATCATTTTGGAGTGGGTTGTTTCGATTAGAAAGAGTAAATGTTATATGGTGGTCAGTTAGTTCGGATGAATAGTTGTTAATTCTCTGTTCATTTTTCGTTAGAAATTCGTTAAAGAATAAGTTGTTGATGGTGGTCTTATTTTCAACGTAGACCACGATGTGTTCAGATTCTCCGAGGAGATGGTCCTCAGAGCATAGGAAACGTAAGGCCATTCTGATGAGGAATAGGTTAATTTGCTTGCGATTTGTGTAGGGATAAAAGTGATATTTGCGTGTGTGTAAGGTTGTTTCTTGCAATAACAAAAGCTCCTCCAGTGAGAGTAGAGATGGAGTGGGAACAGATAGATAGATGAACTTTGATCCCGTCGCACTGACGGTACTCCTTGGTAAATCGTGTATTGGTGATGTCAATTCTGTGATATATTCGCTCGTCGAATTTGCCGTGAGTGAGGTACTTCTTTATTGGGTCTTGGTTAGTGAGCTTATTGGTGATACTACGATAGATCTGATCTTTGGATGAGAGATAGTCCTTGAGAGACTCGACTTTGGTCAGATTGTAAGTCACGGCATATGAAACGGATCGGTAGGCCGAAATGGCACGTTTAAGGATACAGTATTGGATTCTTTCCAAGTCTCTCTTGGACCTTTTGCTGATGTGTGGAAACCAAACTTCCGAAGCATACGAAAGAACTGAGCGGAAAAGAGATTTAAATAAGGTAATTCGGTGTTTGGATTTCAAACCAAATGCATTAGGACACATTCTGAGAAAGGCATTAATTACTGGTGAGATTTTGCTGCATAAGAATTTAACATGATCTCTAAATGTTAATTTACTATCGAAAGTAACACCGAGAATTTTGCACGTGTTCAATTTGGTTATAGTTTGATTTGAAATTATTATAGGGGAGGTAATCTTTGAGTTAATTTGAAATATACCGGTTTTGGTTAAACTAAGTTGCAGTTTTCGAGAGCAACACCAGGAACGAATTAAGTATAATGCTTCGGATATGATTGTTTGAAGGGCTACGTCAGTCATTGCCCAGCAGATAAAGTTGCCATCGTCAGCAAATAGAATGGGTTGTGTGTATGGAATGTACCAGTGCCGCAAGAGATCGTTGAAGAGGATATTCCACAAGGTCGGTGACAAAACACTACCCTGAGGACAGCCTTTAGAGAGTGATTTGGAAGAGGAGTGTGAACCAAAGTTACACTGGACGTTTCGATCATTGAGGAAGCTTTGGATAATCTTTTATCTGGTGAGAGGGATAATTATCCCGATCAAGATTGTGAATTATGCTGGGCCACCAGGCATTATCAAAGGCGCCCTGAATGTCAATGGTGATAATGGCTACTTTATATTTAGGTTTTTTCTCGATGATTGTATTGGTAATTTCATTCAAAGCGTCCACCGTATCTGATCGTGAGTTCATCTTAAAGTGTTCAAAATATGCTACTTTTTTACATTTTTGGATCTATATTCTCAATAAAAAATATTTTCATAAATGTTTTCTGATGCCGTTAAAGCCAATCAATTTATCTTTAATTTAAGCTATAATTTGTCACAATCAGTCAAATATTAAAGGAGAAGTAACCTTTCAAATATCATCTAGTCAAATCTATAGATTTGAGCTAAAGGGGCCATTCATAGAGGACATTACCCGTGTCCTTAAGAGGCGTTCGAAGATTTTCCCCATGACAGGAAGAAGACTAATGGGCCTAAATGATTTTGCAGTTGGATCGCCGTTGCCCGAATGTTTGGGGACGAGTTTGATGGTGGGAGTTTTCCACATGGATGTTTCAGCAAATTTGAAACATTATTTGTAGAAGTTCCAGAATAGATTCGGGAAGATTATGTTGATGTGCTTGATCATGTTTGCAGAAATTTCATCTTTGCCGGGGGCTTTTAGAGTCGTCCTCAGAATTGATTACGGCTTGGACTTCTTCTCTCGTGAAAGGGTAGTCGTCCGACTCGTGGTAAGGTTGGTTGACAAATTGTTTGATTCTTTGTTGCCACTCGTTGTTTTCAATGTCGTCAGGGAAGAACTGTTCGAGCAGAGTTTGAGCGGTTTCTTCTGCATTTGCAATCCAGCCATTTTCGGTTCGAATTGTTGTTAGTTCGTTAGGGTTCTTGAAGGCACAAAAAGGTGGCGTCGAGTTTTTTTGCTTTGATTTTTTTAATTAGTTTATTTCGTAACCTTTATCCAATGAAGATATACAAAGGTGTAGTTATAAAAAGATAAAATGTTACAACGATCAAAGTTAAACAGACATAGATTCCAATGAGTTCACAAAATCAATGTAAATATTATGATGTAAATAATACTCATCCACAATCGAACTGATTCTCGACAATTTCGTACATTTTCAAGTAGGCACGACATGTCCTACTGTCTGCTCGATGATCACAGCCAAGCGGCTGCTGTTTTCTTTGTAGCCTCTTACCATCCACCCAAGCACAATTGGAGCATTTCTCAACTTGTACCGTACAATCTTTCGTTTCGTGTGGACCTGCACAAACTGCACATGCCACAGCATTCCTACAAGTTTGTTTGAAATGTCCAAATCGTTGGCACTTGAAACACCGAAACACACGAATGTGTTTCTTTACTGGACAAGACGAATGACCAATGCAAATCTTATTCATTTCGATTAGTTTAGCATACAACTTATTGTCAACATCCACCACGACAAATTTTGAACCAAGTCGATCAATCTTTTCATATTTGACATCAAATTGACAGTCAGAATATTCTTCCATACCAGGGTTTTGATCAAGAATGAAGCTAAGAATGTCTCCTTTGGCAACAGTCTCATCAATTCCAAGAATTTGAATACGAGGATTTCTCTTCTTCGGAACCGCAGCGGAAATGGAACCATTTCCCACCACTGCCTTACAAAGAGCCTCACACTCAGTCCTGGAACCACAGGCGAGAACAACTCTATTTTTAGATGTAAGTTTTTTTGCTGTTCTGATTTTGTTGTCTTTTAATATTTTGGGGGTCAACTGTCAATTTGAAAAGTTTCAAGGTTTTGTTCACTGTTTGACAAAGATGTAACATCCTTTGGTTGTATTATGACAACATGTTTTGGTTTGCTTGGTTGCGTTTGTTGTGTCTGCGACACTGCCTGTGCAAACGATCGACCGGCTATGACGGATGGCGATGCAATGTTTGGAATGTTGTTTGCACAACTTTTAGCTTGATGAGTAAGCTTGTTTTCCAATGCAGAGATAATTTGATCATATTTGTTGGATTTTAGTTCAAGAATTTCTTTGTTTAGATTTACAATAGTTTCTTCATTAAGATTAGATGATATTTCAAATTGTTCTAGTTGACAAGAACGTGCTTTGTTTTCGACAACAACCTCGTCAAAAACAGTAACAATGTTGAGCATTTCTGCTTCCAATGCTTTGGTGCTATTGTAGATGCTATCTTTCAGAGTTGAAAGTTTAGTGTTTCCTTGACCTTTTCAAGGGAAAAGAAATAATTCAGAAGTTTATTAATTTTCTCAACTGTTGGATGGCGGCTGTCAATTCGTTGAGAAGAAAGTAAGTTAGAAGAGGATGGTGATGACTGCTGGGACACATTTTGAGAACTCCCAGGGCTTCTCAGGCCATCCATGATACGTGTCACACACCAAAATAATCCTTTTGCAAAGACGAATCTGATGATAACAATATAATGAAAATCAGGGTGAACTTAGATGAAGATATTAGCGATAAAACGATGTTTAGGATACAAAAAATTTTGTCATTACGAAGCGACAAAAAACACGTCCGCTCTGTACGGCGGCTGAATGCGAACTCTACTTTTGCTTTGAGTCGCATGGAATGAGTTAAGGATAAATAAGATACAAAGCTAAATACATAGACAATAATGCACTCGGCAGACAACACAATAGGAAAGCGCAAAGGGTAAAATAGTCAACAAACCTAAAGTGGACAGAAGAGACAAGTTAGTACTCACGATAAAGTGTGGCACAACACGAGGACTTACTGGTAAATGGTAAGCCTCACCAAAGAAGAGTGTCCTCGAAATTCAATGTTTTGATTTGATTGTGAGTGCTAATGCAGAAAAAGGATCAACTAGTCAAACGTATGGGCTGATAATTTAGATGATGGTGTTCACTAGTAACAGTAGAATGTGCTGGTGAGAAGTACCAACAGTGGGCGTCAGGTCTCGATCCAGGAACTGAATAGAAAACAGGACAAATTTTGGCTACGGACTGAATGGGCTGGGGCAGATTCGCTCTAAGAATAAGGTTGATAATAAATAAATGAGTTTTAACATGAAAATAGTTTTTAATGGCTTTGTTTTCAAAATTAATTTTCTTTAAATAAACATTTTCCAGAGAGATAATAAGAAATTTGAATTTGAATATTCACGCGGATAATGAATTTAAAATTGCTTTTCAGATTATCAATCAATATTCAAATTTATGACCCCACTCTAATTGACCACCACGTGTGTGTGTGTGTGTGTGAATCATTAACTTTTATTTAAAAATTTCCATTTGAAATTGATCTTATCTATAACGACTTGGTCATGTCAAAACCAGTACGTTACCTCAAGTAATGCTGTATCCTCATGGCAATCGCGTGAGCGGTGGCTCCCTCAACCGACGACACGGACAGGACAGCACAGAAAACTGATTGTGCTGGCTTATTGAACGAACTTAAAGAGCGCCACTACCTTCCACAGTGCTATCCGCCATTAATAGCAGATTCAAGAAAAAGGAGGAGTTTGTGTGTAAAGTAAATAGTTACAGCAGAGGTGGAGCCAAAAACGACTACGATATTTAAGTATAAGATTCTGTAACTGGCAACTAAATGGATTTTGTAAAATTACATGATATATCCAGTTGTGGTGGATAAGATGCATTCAGTAAAATTACATATATTCTGTAACTGGCAACTAAATGGATTTTGTAAAATTACATGATATATCCAGTTGTGGTGGATAAGATGCATTCAGTAAAATTACAAAATTCTTTCTGTATAATTACTAGATGTATTTTTGTAATTTTATCGAATATATATTGTATCGTTTCTCTCGGTGGTGAAGAAATATATTAAAACATGTTTTAAAATATATAACACATTTTCACTTACATTTTCATTTCATTCGGAGTAAACGCTCACCACTAAGCAGATTTCATTCTTGAGTAGTACATCGTTAGATTAGCCAATAGCACGTGGAGATTACAGCAACATTCTCGGTAACTCTAATGTATAAAATTAAAACAGATATATTAGAAACAAAATAAATCGATAAATATTCATACCTGTATAAAGCCTTAACCAGATGAATTACACAAATCGAAAATTACAAGTTGAAGTACAGGTGCTAGGAAAGTTTACGGTTGAAGATTTTCACAAGACCAGAATCTGAAATAGATATATAATTGTAACATCAAAAGTCTAATCAAAAACCAAAAAACTTACCGTTGTTATTATTCAAATCTACATGTACATAAGGATTCTTCAATCGCTGGATTTACCTGTAGTGTAAGAACTACGCTAAAGGTAGAAAAAATTATTAGGTTTAAAATTTAAAATTAGTAAAGTAAAACAGCTTACCATAGCTGGGATCTCCTCTTAATTGAGATAAAGGAGGACATTGCATCGTAATCACAACTTCAGATGGCCGTTGTTGTCAGTCAATAAACAGTCGGGTAAACGGAATCAAGGGAATACATGCACCGCCGATCCCGAGATCATTCGAGTGCCGGCATAGAACATAGGTCTATTTGTAGTTGCAGTATCTAAACTGTGGCTGCGCACATGCATAGCATTTGACAAAGTTGCTTTCTCAAGAATTCCTCTTCTTCCTACCTTCTCTTCCTATAGTGTGAGTTATACTGTATACAGTTATACTAATATATTAAATTAATTAAATAAATTTGTAAAAAAAATAAAACAAATTCTCATGCGAGTAAAAATATTGTGATAATGCAATCTTGGCTACTGCTTCATAACTAAATCAATCGGAAATAATTATATTGAAACTTATTGAAAAAATGTTGTTATTCAATGTTGATTCCACCTTTGTTTTCTCCATTAGTGTTGACGGTAATCGATGATTCCTCAACCTGCAGGGCATACATGAACTGTAACATACTTAAACTCTATATGAATATCGTGCGGATTTTACGATTTTTTTTGTATGGTTATCAAAGTTATTTTGAGCTTACTCAATTGTTTTTAATCATTTATTATCATTTAGCAGCTAATTAAAAGATTAAGACTGATAGGTCTGGTATGACTAAGATATGTTTATAAAATGTGTTACAGTTTGCTGGATTCAAAATTAAACTTCATTGGTGCCTCCAATATGGCATATCGGACCATACAAAGTCAAATTATTGAGTAAAAAACCTTTAGCACCCAAAATATAATAAGTTTGTCTTTACACACACCAGAATATTTTCAAGGGCGATCCATTGAGCCGTATGGAGGCTACCTTGTCCATAAGACTTTTTAATCTGATTTGCTACATTTATCTTAAATTCGTTTCTTATAAATTTAAACAGTTTAATCACAAAACCACACGGATGTTGATCACCAAAACGCACACTTTTCTCTTTGAAAATTAATATCTCGGGGATAATATTGAATTTTTGAATGACTTAAGTTTTTAATCATCAAATCTACATGCAATAATTATGATGCAATCGAAAAACAAATTAAACAACCGGTTTTTGATGAACTAGAAAAATCATGAATAACGCTGAATAGTATTCAGTGAATATACGAGTATATATCAATTCTAGATGTTCGCTATTTCAAACCGCCATATTGGAAACATGCGATATAACTTGATGTTTTAATAATGTTGATTATTTTTTTAATAATGACTTTTAGTAATGTTTTAATAATTAATTATTTTATTGAAACAATTTTAGTAACAACTATGACTTTTATTTAATTTTAATTATAATTTTAGAAGTAAAAAATAGATAGCAACAGAAAATTAAAATTATTAAAACTCACAAAATTAATTGCCAAATGATTAATTAATAATATTAAGAGTCATGTGATGTTTTGCAATTGCAATTGTTAATTAATTAAAAGTAAAAGTTTCCTAATGAATTACTAAATATACATTGGCTTTGTTGATTTTCTAATACTTTTCGGAAGAGATCCATGGTTTGTGTTTGTATTGTAGATGTACATACGTAGTACGTATGTAGTACGTACTCAAAAGCAATTTTATCCTACATACCTACCCTGGATCTCCACTTTCCTGTACAATCCTAATCGATAGCTCAAGACTACTCGAGGTGGCATTTTACTCTCACCAGCCCATCACCAGTCGTTTGCATGAGATTGACATTGACATATAATCGAATTCATTTTTGTGCTGTTGAAACTAATAAAAGAAATGGTCTGCACAGATGAACGTGAATACAAAGTTGCAGTAAAACTGTGTCGTGTATGTGGCGATGCTGCTTCAGGTAATTTAAAAGTCTTTTAAAGCTTAAATCCTTAACTAGAGTTCATTATGCCAAATTGATTAGGGTTCAATTTCAACGGTCTCGTCTGTGAGTCATGTAAAGCATTTTTCCGCCGAAATGCAGTCAAAAATAAAGTGTTTAGATGTGTCCCAACAAAACGAAAAATGTCTCATCGACCAAGTCAACCGGAAACGTTGCAAGAAATGCCGACTACAAAAGTGTTACACGATAGGCATGAAAAAGGTTCGATACTCGATGCCCTATAAAGATTATAACATTATTTCATTTTTCTTGCTTGTTTTGTTTTAATTTACTTTTACCTCAAAATTTATCAAATTGTGTTATAATTTTTAATCAAAATATCACCACAGGAATTAATTCTTAGTTTTCGAATCGAATTAAAGGAGCTACAAAGAAAGTCAATTGAAAAATATCTTGATGCAACTAAAGATGAGCCCAAAATCATGTCAATCAACCAACATATCGCAAATCAATTGAGTACAGTGCTTGTTTTAAATGATAATCTTTTAATATAATAATTTTAATTTAAAAATTAGACCTAAATCGGCTCCACACATACGATCTTGTGCTATTACGAGAAGTACAAAATGCCAGACTTTGTTTTCGAGATGTTACCAAGCTTGAGCTGATTGGTCAGGTAGACACTCTAATTGAGGTGGTTAATCTAGCGGAACACTATGTGTTAAAAGTTGTTCAATTTTGCAAACATTTTAATGCTTTCAAATATTTAAATCTGAACGACCAAATGATCATGCTAAAAGCATTTTTCCCTGAGATTGGAACAATTGAAGCAGCTTTTTTTGTACAATTCGGAGAAAGATGGTTTGCCAGTAATAGCGGTATATTAATTACTTTTTTATCATGTTATTAATTAATTATTCGGCAGGACAAAACAGAAAATAAAGCTGTTTTTGTGAAACTTGATTTTGCATCCGTTTTAAAGAGACAAGAAATTGTAATGACTCTCCGAAGTTTTATTAACGAGATGAAACTCGAAATGGAGGGCGATGAAACAATTAGAGATTTAGTTGAGTGCTTTCTCATTTATTTTGTGCACTATTCAAATTTTGATGTTTTATTAGATTTTGGCAAAATTACTATTCACTCCTAGAGAAAATGTCATTGCTCGAGAGTATTTAAAGTATGTTCTTTATAACCTTGATCCTTCCTTATAGACTAAATCTTGTCAATAGATTTAACCACACTGTATACTGTCATCTGTTGCGTCGCTATTTGCAGTACAAGTATCGAAATGAACTGAGAGCCGAGAAAAAATACGTTTCACTTTCAAAAACGCTAAACCAGGTTAACGAATTTTCACAAATAATTTGTGAAGTTTACAGAAATGAAGTGGATGTCACCAAGGTGGCTACAGTACTTGCTGAAATTTATGATCTAATCTAAAATGTAATTTTAATTACATGCACAATTTGCAATTAATATTTTTTTAAATAATTCAAACAAAGTCAATGTTCATAATTGAAATATAAAAATTTATTTTATTATCATTGTTTTCAAACTCATTACCAACAGTAACACATTTAAACTTGACATTCTTATCGTGTCTAACTAGAGAAATTTATCTTCAATGCATTTGACAAGCATTTGCTTGAATTGTACAACATTAGTATATGAGTTGACATCGACATTTGAATCCGACAAACTGTAACAAATTTCTACTTGACATGATTATCGTGTCATGCAAAGTTGGCTTCTAGTTTGATAACAAATATGATAATAAAGGCAACAATCGTGTGTCCTTAAATTGGCTTTCGTAACCGCACAAAACAAAAAAGGCATTTGATAAGCAAATAAAGTTTAATTATGTTACAGTTTGTGCACTTCGAACAGTGTGAGCATAACGATAACCTCCTATAGAGTATTGAGTAGACAAATGTTTAATTGTTTTAAAAATTAATTTTAATTTAAATATATTTTTAATAGGAGATATAATATTCTGTCTAGTCCGATCTCTGTTGATGATGACGATGAGGAACCAATAGAAAACACCTATATTTTTAAGTCATAATAATTGAAACTTTTTTTACCTTTGAAAAATCTCCAATCACATATGGGACTAAATAAAAACACCATTGAATGACAGTATGTCAAAACAACTTGTGACTATTCCAGAATTAAATTGTCTAACAAATCTAACTTAAGGTTAGACAATGCAAACATTTTCTTATCGTGTGGAGAGTTCTTCATTAACGTCTCATTAAGGATTATGTTGTTGAAGAATCATTCATTTGCGATGTTAAGTTGCGTTGAGTATGAGGAATAAATTCATTATTGACAGAATTCAATGGCCATGAAAATTAATTAAAGTTGAAGGGTGAATAATGATCAAACTTGATAGGAAAATTTGGGTTGAGCAAGAAACGTCTAAATCCACACGTTTAATTAAACACAATCTACCGTGGTAGAGTTGGTGCAACAGAAAGGGTTTAATTCATTGAGGTTAACATCAAAATTATAATCTAAATTAAATGTTTGAATTAAATGAATTGTGAATAGAAAAAGTTTGGAACCAAACACATCTGAAATTGTAAACGAAGTTGACCTCTTGAAACCAAGAATAATGATGATGATGACAGAAAGATGATATAGAAGTAATAACGATGAGGATAAGATATTCACGCAAAACACAAAGATTATAACATATGTGCAATGATTATATTCCGCTGAATTAGCGTGCAATTGGAGTAGATTTTGACTTGTGCTGC